>CM051234.1:168804104-170141604 GCA_027917425.1 Gastrophryne carolinensis | reverse complement strand
CAAGGCCATAGTCTAATATTTTATTATGAAAAATACCATACAGTACTATACAGTAAATAAAAATGGCCTGTTTCAGCATTCTCCAAGTGCTATGCCCTAAGGTCCATTAATCCAGCTTTATCACACATAATGTTCATATATATCTGTGTAAATAAAATGTATATGTACAATAGTTTTTATTACTGGACATAATAATACCAGCAGTACTGGAAGTGCAATTATTGGCTATCCATCTCTGACTTATGAAACACTTTCCTGAATTATCCAGCATGATATACCGCTGTTGCTTTCTCAAAGCCTTAAGTATTTTCAGCCACTTTTCTTTCAGTCAACAAAAAAACTCACTCCTGAACAGAAAAGCTAATTAGACAGCATTTAATTCCACATACTTTATTCTTCATTCTTGTGGTAAACACGAATTTAAGGGCAACGAGATCTGGGCTGCCCGGCTGTGCACTGAGCAGGTAAAACAATGAACCATTCATGAAAGTATAGACGGCCAGCTCAATCTCACTGCAGCTTCCACAGATGCACTGAGGCTCAGGACTCACCAGCAAGGTCCATATACATGAAAAATTTCCATTGTCCAGCACTCAAGTGTTCTTTAAAATTTCTCAGTTAATTGGTCAAGTTAAAAGTTACATGGTTTCCATTCCAAGAATAGTTCACATATTACGCATTTCAGGCAACATCCTGTGCCCTTCCTCATATAACAAGTGAAACAAACAAACTCACATTTAAATAAAAACACTTTACCTCACATTCAATGGCATCAGTGTGTTCCTCTAATGCAGCTTGCAAGCCAGGTGCTCCCTCCGCCAATCAGCAGGAGGAGAGCACTGACATCCAAGATACCTTCCAACTACCTAGTCCAGCTCAAGCAGGAGGCGGAAGGGAAAATAAGGGCAGGAAAATACCCCATTGGCCCTGAAAACACAGAACACAAGGGGGGGGAAACACTACAGAACAACAATGGATGAGGTCTGTCAGAACATACGAGATTACATATGATATGTGTCAAAATATGAGAATAACATTAAATCCTAATAAACAACACAATTAATTAACATCACTATGTGGTTGAAACAGAGCCAGGAATATTGACATATCTCCAGTATTTTGAAGTAGTATGCACATATAAGGATAAGAAGAAAAAGAAAAAAAAAAAAACGGGGGATGGCGGGGGGGGGGGGGGGGGGGAGATGGACTCTGGATAAATTAACAAATATACTAAAGTCCTGTACATAGGCTGATATCAAACCGTGAATTGAGGCCTATCGGCATTCTAGTTCCCGACAAAAATATCCACTTAGATTCTCTCATATGTAAGAGGTTTCTCAAATCTCCCCCACGGGGACCCAGGGTAACCTTTTCTATACCCTGTATTTTAAGTACAGTAACGTCCCTCTGATGACACTGTATGATGTGTTTGGAGACCTGAGAAATGTTACTGATGAACTCTTTCTTTGCACCATACAGATGCTCTGCAAACCTCTTTTTGAGGCTGCGCATCATGCAGCCCACATATTGTTTTAGGCATGCTTGGCATGTAATTAAATAAATGACAGCTTTTGTTTCGCAGTTAATAAATTGGCCCATGTCAAATCTTTTATTCTGGCTTATAGATGTGAACATTTTGGATGATGTTACATAATTACACATGCCACATCTTGATTTCCCACATTTATGCATACCTAAAGTGGTAAGCCATCCTGTTTGCAATCTTTTATTCATTATTAGGGGTGGTGAGATCTTGTTTCCTATTGTTTGTGCCCGTCTGGCCACTGTCTTTATCCCCTTCTTAAGAACCTTATCTAACTTCTCATCACAGCGTAATATGTGCAAATTATTCTGTACAATTTTAGCAATCTCATTAAATTCAAGAATGTAAGGAGTCGAGAATATAATCGGTTTAGGTCCCCATTTTTTCTTTGTGACAGGTTCTGACAGTAATTCCTCTCTCTTCTTAGCATTCACAATTCCCTCGGCTCTTTTCAAAATCCAATTGGGATACCCTCTTGTTTTTAGTCTATCACGTAATTCTCTCTGTACGATATTCATGCTCTAGTGTACAATTCATTTTTATTCTAGAGAGTTCTCCCACAGGTATGGCTTTTTTTATGTGTAATGGGTGTAAACTTGAAGCATGTAGGAGGGAATTGCCTGCCGTTTGTTTTCGATAATTACTGGTCACTATAACAGTGTTCTCATGCCTCAATCTAAGATCTAGGAAGGCAATCCCTTCTTTATCTTGTTCCATCGTAAATTTTAGATTGTATTTATTTGAGTTTAGGTACTCTTGAAAGACATTCAGTTCAGTACACAGACCTGTCCAGATGATCAACAGATCATCAATGTATCTGCCATAAAAATAAATATAACTTATTTGGTTTTGGCAGGTATACAGAGATGTATAAATTGTTAAGTAATGTTGCACTTACATTCGGTTGCTTGCCTGTTGACCAGGGGAATGGTGGGGGTGGGGGGGTCCAATAGGATTTTCTGAATGCTGCATTAGTGGGGGACATGTCATTAGCTTCGTTTGGGTAATATAAGGATTCAGTGCTGGGCTGTAGATTTTCCATATTTCAGGTGTCAGTTGTGCTGTAATAGTGATAGCAAACAGGTAGAAGGGGTGGTTTGGTTGCTAATTTCTATTATGCTGTGTTTCATCTCTAGTACATTGTAAGTATTATGTGCTCACCGTTTTTTGTAGCCTCTGTGGGAATCCTTTCAAAACAGTGGGGTGGGTGGTGTATATTTGTCCTCTGTGGGTTGTGCGCTGTGGGAGATGCTCAGTTTCTACTAATGCTCCAGGGTGTGATTGATGTTTATGTTCACCCCATTTCCCACCAGCATTCCCCCCCAGGTGATGTCACATGGGGCAACATGTTGATCGATAGTCCTGACTGAATGTTGCCTGTGTCAGTCAAAGTACCAACCCCTGGCAATGGGACTCTAGAGCCTGTCCACTGTAAACCCCACACAAGTGGCTGCACACAACGTAATTGATCCAATCAAATGTATTCAATAAAAAATTGTACATACAATACAAGTAACCATATACACACACAAACATACATATAAGACAATATAAAACCAAAAAAGCTTAGTGGGGAGGAACTCCGGAGCTACTAAATAATCCAATTATTATTAATCCAATTGTTATTAAATTAATTATTGTACCCTAATTGATGGTCTCTGATGCATCCTATATGGACAGCCGCTCAGAAAAAAGTGCTAATGCAATTATCAGTATGTATACGGTGGAGAGTGTATGTACAATTTTTCATTGCATAAATTTGATTGGATCGATTACATTGTGTGCGGCCACTTGTGTAGGGTTTGCAGTGGGCCGGCTCTAGCGTGGTGTGCACGCTTTTGCAGTGTTTGCATCGGATTTCAGCAGCTCCACCCTGCTTCTTCCCATGAGGCTGTTTCCTGTAGAATAGGTCGCTGACTAGAGTCGCACCATTTTGGTGATTAGCTTTGGTGGCTGCCTATAGCGACGCCACATTAAGTATATGTCTTAACACCAGAATGGCTGCGGCTTATTTGTTAGTTGTTGTTGCTGTCACAAACAGTGCTTATGATTTATCTGTTATAATGGGTTCATACAGCATATTAAGTCAGGCTTAACATGTTAAAATACATTGGGTCGTTGTACAAAAACATTTCATTAATACATCAATTATATAGCAAATTGTTTTCTGGTAGAATATTACTCTTGTGCACCCCCAGGCAATAACACATGTATGCCATATTATTATGCTGGCATTACTGTGTTATTGCCTGCTGTGCACTCTATGCTGCTGCTTGTACCTGCACCTAGGTTTTTTTTAGTTTGATTATTTTTGGACGATCTGTCATATTAGTATAGGAAAGGAACAAAGCTACAGGTTTCATTTAACCCTGGTGGACGCAATCCATTTCATTTCTGATTGTAAGGTTTTTTTGTCTATGTCACCTCCCCTTGGGTTGATATGTAATCTGTCTAGTATTTGGAAGTCTATGCCCTTTGGGTTACTTTGGTGGTAGGCCGCATATTGTCTCCCGACTGGTGTGGTCTGGTTTCTGACTGGTGTGGTGAGGTTTCTATTTTTATACCTTCCAGTAGTCTGCTTTTGTTTCCTCATTTGATATATTAGCACAAACTACATCCCTCACTTCTGTACGTGCCTTTGGTTCTACAAGTCTCCTTCATGTTTATTTTGTAAGGCCTCGTGACCAGGTAATTGGTCGGATAGATCTGGATTTCTAAAGGTGAGTTTGGGGACTTATGAAATAAGTGTACCCACTTCTGGGTCCCTTTTTTAATATGTGCCAGTGTTGACAAAGTATTTGTCTAATTTCTTAGTGTATTGTTGTGTGTAGATTAAGATGAATGCACTGTGATCAGGATATTTGTCTTTAGTCTCTGCTTGTTTCTGTGCATTTAATAGTGATGATCTATCCCTTGAGTTTGCTTTGTTGTAGGCTTTTTTCAGAACTCTTTTATTGTAGCCTCTTCCGTCATGTGCTATCTTGGAATATACAGGGGATGTGCAATTTCGCTTGACTCTTAAATATTCTCCATATGGTATGCTATTGTTTAAGGAAGTGGAAGGCTTGTAGTATATTGCTGGCTGCCGTGGGTTTGCAGTACAAATTTGCTGTGATTGTCCCATTTGTCCTCATTTTGAGGTCAAGGAAGGATACTTCCCTCTCGTCATGCTCCAATATGAACTTGAGTTGGTTTGTGTGAGCTTTTAACTGATCTGTTGTGTTTCCCTCCCATATAAGGATATGGTCGGTGTATTGGATCCAGATTGTTACATGTTCTAGGAATTTGCTTAGGGTGTCACCCTGCCACACGTTCCTCTCCCACCAACCCATGTACAAGTTGCAAAGGATGGGTCATACATTGTCTCTATCGCTGTGCAAATTTGTTGTGTGTTAATATGAAGTGTAAATGTTCAAATGTTCAATCAAGAAGTGTTAAAGTTAAATCAAGAATCAGCCATTTGGCCCCAGAAAGTTTTTCATTTGCTTTAAAAGTGTCTGCTTTTGCTACCTGTGCCATAGGATGACAGCTTAAATAGATAAAAACATAGAAGGTTGACGGGAGAAGGAGACCATACAGTCCATCTAGTCTACCTTTATGTGTATACTGTATCTTAGGAGAGATGTATGCTTATCCCAGGCATGTTTAAATTCACTTACTGATGATTTTTTGATACCTCTGCTGTAACCTCCAAGCATCTACTACTCTTTCTGTAAAATAATATATTAGAACATTGCTGCTGATCTTCCCTCTGACTAGCTTCAGGTTGTGCCCCCTTGTTCTATCATTAAGTTTCCTCTTAATACCAGAAAGGAAAGAAGATACAGTACTCATGAACCTTTTAGCAACAAATGGTACAAATGTTGTAACTTTGTGCCATTTCCTGTTGCTCCCCTTAACTCGTATTACTTTCAGTCAGGGATTTAGAACAACATTAAGTTTCAGGCAACAAAAATGGTATTTTTACACTTTTGATAGATTGCACTTTTGCGTTATTGCATTCCACCTATTAGGTATTAGAGATAGTGGTAAATGTAGTGCTTAATGTCATTTGCAAGTTTCCCTCCAATCAGGTTCCTTAGACATGAATATTAATGAGCAGCTGAAAAAAGCAAAATGAATGGCTAGCCACAAGCTTTTCTCCACCGGGTGTGTGTACCCTCTCCAGCCATTCAGATATGCTGGGCATTGCTGTGCGCAGCTGCTAGATGAGAGCAGGTATGTCGCCACCTGTGCTGTGAGAATATGGGGGGGGGGGGGGTACAGAATTGAGCAATAAAGCTCAGTAGCATCCTTGTTCTTTTGCTTTTTACTTTTTGCTGTACCTTTCAGAACAAAATCTGGTGCAGTTTTTGCAGTATCCATATAATACAATTATATGACACAATTTTGCCTAAGAAATATATTTTGTTTTAAATATCCTTTTCTGACAGTTATTGGTAACATAGTTGGTAGTGGTGGTTACTAAAAAGTGCTGGGCTTCAGATTAAATTCAAAGGTACATTCAACCAGGATTTAACAAATTTGGTTTGGGTACGGCCAAAACACAAAACTAGTTTATCTGCAGAAAATGACAGAGGTTACCATTAGCTAACTAATGTATTTAAAAGTGGAAGGACCCCCCTTTAACTATAGTAAACTTCACATTTAATGTTAGCGCCCCCCCCACCACATAATAATATAGAATAATTCCTCTTTCACTCCTGTAAATCATTGTTATGTAAAGCTAGAGGGCTTTACATACCTGTCGCTCTCCAATGCACTTCAATGGAACAATCTTTAAATATTAATAATTAATTGTTATTAATTTTTTTTTTTTTTTAATGTGAAATATTCTGTGACCACTTCTGCCATTTTAGATAATTTTTTTAAGGTAAAAAAAATAAATAAAATAAATTGTACAGAATTCATATTACAGGTCTGATATTAATGTATTCATATTACAAAATTATTTAAAAAACTTGTTTTTCTTGGTTTCCAAAAATATGGTTCTTTGGGGGTTAAAAAACTACTTTTAACCCATCGCCGCCAGCACTCTGGGGTTTAAACATGCATTTTACAGCGCAAGAATTTTTTGAGCGTGATTTTTTAATGAATATGGTGGGAGCCGGTCACTAGGGCCAGTCGCTATCATGCGCTCCCATACAGCGCGGAACCGGTCAAATAGCGACTCCTCACCCAATATTCAACATTACGGCAAACCGACTGAGTCGCTATCAACTACCGAACAACGGCCAAGCACAGCGACTACTAGCGGGCGCTCTGAAAATGCCGCTACAGTCTCTAAACTGTCGCTACCTGCCGCTGTTAATGAATCGGCCTCCCCAACTGTAAGCTCGCAAGGGCAGGGCTTTCTCTCCTATTGTGTCTTGTACTCAGAATATCCATTGTCAACTCTGTAAAACTGCATTTGATATATTATATGTACTGTATGTTTCTACCCTGTCTGTAACTACTACTTTGTAAAGCGCTACGGAAGATGATGGCGCTATATAAATAAACAATAATAATAATAATTTCTCTGGGTGGTTTGCCAAAGTGGGTTTAGTGCATACCTAAACCATTCCACTTATGCAACATAGGTATACCATACACATTTATATGTTCACTCACAATATCGCACAGCAGTCATCCTATGTTTATTACTGGAGATTAAATCCCCAGAGTTGGACAGTTTAAGGTGTACCTAAAACCTCAACTAGGGGAAAAAAGTCTGCGTTTTGTTTGTCTCTATATGTGGAAACTTTACAGAAATGGACTGAGATCAATCTATTCATTCAGCCCTAATGTCTATTTAACTTATAAATCCACTGCAGCTCATGTTGTAGCAGAAGTGTATCCCTATCACCACCTCTCCTAGGAGTGAGTACCTGGTCTATTACAGTGAAGCGCAGTTGGAAGATCTGATGACTATGGGCCTTATTTATGATATGGGTATTTTAGCATCATTATTGTGGCTATAGCGCCAGCATGGAAGCGCCAGCATTCCAGTCTTATCTGGCACTGTACTCTGTGCTACATTGGTGCTAGCTGTCGCTTGTTGCACAGGGAGGCCGATTCATTAACAGCGGCAGGTAGCGACAGTTGAGCGACTGTAGCGGCATTTTCAGAGCGCCCGCTAGTAGTCGCTGTGCTTGGCTGTTATTCGGTAGCGACTCACCTTTTTCTTATATAAACCCCTCATACAGCAATGCACTGAAGAAGCTACGCCAAGCGAAACGCGTATGAATTTGCTACAAACAGGAGGTACTAAACCCAACATCGGACACCTTGCTACAAACGGGGTCTCCCAAAACTGCATGGAAAAAGGACCTAAGGAAAGTGGAAAGGCACACAGCGGCCCCCTTTTCCTGTTCATAAGATTTACTAAACAAATCAATGGACTATTAGCTGAATGCCAGTCTAAAGACTGAACGCAAGCTAAAAGCACCTATTGTAAAAAATGTGGAAAAAAAATGTAAATATTTGTAAATATTTGTGAATGCATTGCATGAATAAAAAGCACTAACTGTATGTATTTATATAGCAGTAAGCTCATTGTAACACAGGGTGAAACAAACAGGCGCTTCCTGGTTCCCTCCCCAAGGGGAGAACCAACCCCATTTGCTCTTATAGTCTCCCTGACGACCAGTCAGGAGCGCCTGTCACCGACAACACTAATACCTATCTCCTAGATATATCTGTCCAAATCCAGACCCTTCACCCTCCCTACCCCTCCCCCTCCACCCCCAAGAACAGATAATAAATGTAGCCACTGGTTTAAGGCAATAAATGACTGTAGAAGAATCTAGTGGAATTTCTACTTTTGAAGAAAGGGGGGGGGGGCAAAGGATATCTCAACAACAAAGGTTAAACTTGTGCCTAGGTTACTTTATTATATATGGCTATTTGGACACCTTTAAAACACATTGTATGCTCTGTGTAATTCAAACATTCTATCAATACACACAAAATCTGTTTAAAATGTAAAACAAACTCTATATAATCAACTTCAGGTAGATGATGCTCTAAAATTGTAACTATGCTGTAAATAGTGAGGAGAACTGAGAAAGTTTTACACCCCTCACACTGTTCGGCAGTGAGGTAAATAAGGAGAGTGTTAATTTCAACTAAAAACTTCACTGTGGCCCTATAACGTATGTGGGCTCAGAAACACATACAGACACAGAAGTGCTCCCACTGACCCACCTCACAGACTCTGCTCCCTCAGAGCTGTGCTGTGCCTTTTATATCCTGCAGGAATGACTGCACCAGCCTCTCTCTCATGGCTGGCCCCGCCCACCCGCACACAGAAGAATTTTCTAGAACCCTCCCAGCAGAGGTTTGATATGTGTCAGTTACATGCCTTACCACAAGGAAATTAAGGCCCTTATTTAAGAAGGGATAGCGACAGGTAGCGACTGGTGAATGCCGGACACGGCACACAGCTACACATTTATCAAGCATAATCTGTTTAGCGACTGGGATAGCGCCATGTAGCGTCTGATTCATAATTTTCACAGCCTCAGCGAACAGCGCCGGCGTTCAGCTTCGCACAGCGCCAGGTATAACCTCTCGCTACCTGTCGCTCTCCCATACATTTCAATGGAGGATCCGTTTCTTCTCTTTAAACGGGGTTTTGGTTTTTTATTTTTTTTCCCAAAAATCTCAAATAATGCTGTGACCTCTTCTGGCATTGAAAAGCAGTTTTTAGACAAATTTTTCAATTTTCAGATATTTCTGCAGAAATGATATTACAGGTCTGGCATTAAAGTGTTCATGTTACAATGTTATTACAATGTAATTCCATATGTTTTCGCTTTGTTACTAGTTGATAGATGTTGAAAAACACAATTTAAACACACCGCCTCCTGCGCTCTGGGCTTCAAACAAGCATTTTTCAGCGCCAGAGATTTGTGAGGCTGTTTTTTTGCTGAATATGGTGTGAGTCGGTCGCTATGAGCAGTCGCTAACATGCGCTCCCATACAGCGCTGTACTGGTCAAATACCAGGACAATAGCCTCGATTCAGAGACACATTCGTCCGGACTTCCGTAGCTGTCTGTGAAAGTTTTGGTGGGTGTTTGTAATTTTTTTGCTTTGTTTCGTTCATTTTTCATTCGTATGAACGTTCGGGAATGTGCTTTCGATGAACGGAAGCAAATCGGAAATTTTTCGTTCGTTCAGATAACTTCCGTTGTTGGGATGGGTTTCTGTCTGATTCAGAGAGCTGATTTCCGACGGACCACCACCCTATAAATCCGTTTAATTTTCGATCCACTTACGGGACCTTTCAGGGCTCGGATTGCTATTGTTGAACATGTTTTGTGGCTATGTGGAGGAGTCTGCGCGCCTTTAGCATGGCCGAGGCCATAAATTGTATAGCAATGCATATACATTTCATGTATGCCTTATAGAAGCATTTTAATGCTGACCTTAATTAGTCCTTAGCATGTAAACCATTTCCCACACATCCATATAATTGCTATATTTTTTTAGACTTTGTGAATTATATTTGGATTGTTGAACTTGAACTGCAAGATGTGCCACTCCTGCCCTTGCTCCTGATGCCCGTTCTTTGCCTGCAGAATGCGGGCCAGGGGTTCTCTAATCGGGCACTATGCAAAACCCGGCCCGTGGTGGCGAGGGCCCTCTGGCTTTTGAAGTCCAGATTTAGGTGTTTGGACCATACGGGGGGGGGGGGGGGGGGGGGGAATTCAGTATGACCCCAACAAGGTTATACCAATAATTTAATTGACCTTTTTTTAACAGGGACCACACGTGCCAGAGTGGCACAACTGAGTGTCAGGGTCCTTCAGTTGGTGGGCGAGATGCAGGAGCTGCGCAACTCGTTGGGGACCACAGATGAAGAATAATGTTCAGTGGCCTGCCATTGCTATGTATTTTGTTTTTTATAGTTGTAAAAATTTTGAAATTTTCAAAATTTTTATATTTTATGATGGAATAAAAAAAAATTTTACATTGTCATTTCATTTACAAAATACATTAACACAAAACTAATGGGCCCAGAAATATTTAAAGATGAATATTCACATGACCGAGAAGTGATTTGGGTAAGTTTTAGGGGGCTAAAATGGAAGAAGAACCTAACCGAGAAGTGGTTGGGGTGAGCTTTAAGGGTCCAAAAGGGAAGATGGAGGAGAGTGCTAAGTGATTTAGCTAAACATTGTAGTAGAAGTGAGGGTGGCAAATATGTAGGCAAGCACTTTAATGAGTTAAGTTTGTAGTGCGCAGGTGCAAGATCGTAAGGATTTCCGTCTGGACGATTATTTATTGAAAAAGGGAAACAGAAACTAATGGGAAAAGTAAAGGATTCGTGGGAGGATACGATGGGAAAAGGGCAAAAACGAAAGCCTACGTTGTAACATGTGAAAATGAAACGGAAAAGTCTGAATGGAAAATGACATCCTCGTATTCGTAATCTGCCGTACGAACGGACGGAAACTTTACAGAAGGTTTTCAATGCATGCATAGAATCGCTTGCACACTCATACGAGAGTGGAAACATTTCCAAAAAAAAGGATCGGAACTAAAACGGAAGTCTTTTTTTGTCTCTCTGAATCGAGCCTAATACCTAGTAGGCCGCCAGCTCCCCTGCACTTGCTCTCTGCCAATTCCCTAGTTAAATGCCGGCTACGGCTTCTTGCGGAATGCCGGGTGAATGGGAGTTGATGCGGGGCACCAAGAGCATCCGGCGGTGGTTCCCATTCACCTGGCCTGCAGCTAGAACTAAACGATTAAACGACTAAAGGGCAAGTGGACAGTGTGAGTTAGATGGCATCCTCCCTATGATGGCGAGTGCCGACCCTTGCTGGAACTCTCATGCTGCAGATGCTGTGACTGTTGCACACAGCCTCGGGTGGCCTCACCCAGGACCCAGCAGCCAGCCCTGTATCCCCTCCCAGCAGCAGACAGCCCCGGACCCTGGTACCCCTACCTGCGATGGACAGACCCGGACCCTGGTACCCCTACCTGCGATGGACAGACCCGGACCCTGGTACCCCTACCTGCGATGGACAGACCCGGACCCTGGTACCCCTACCTGCGATGGACAGACCCGGACCCTGGTACCCCTACCTGCGACGGACAGACCCGGACCCTGGTACCCCTACCTGCGACAGACCCGGACCCTGGTACCCCTACCTGCGACAGACAGACCCGGATCCTGGTATCCCTACCTGCGACAGACATGGATCCTGGTACCCCTACCTGCGACAGACAGCCCCGGACCCTGGTACCCCTACCTGCGATGGACAGACCCGGACCCTGGTACCCCTACCTGGGATGGACAGACCCGGACTCTGGTACCCCTACCTGCGACAGATAGACCCAGATCCTGGTACCCCTACCTGCAGCGGACAGACCCGGACCCTGGTATCCCTACCTGCGACAGACAGACCCGGACCCTGGTACCCCTACCTGCGACAGACCCGGATCCTGGTACCCCTACCTGCGACAGACAGACCCGGATCCTGGTATCCCTACCTGCGATGGATAGCCCCGGACCCTGGTACCCCTAGCTGCGACAGACAGACCCGGATCCTGGTACCCCCACCTGCAACAGACAGACCAGGATCCTGGTACCCCTACCTGCGACGGACAGACCCGGACCCTGGTACCCCTACTTGCGACGGACAGACCCGGACCCTGGTACCCCTACCTGCGATGGATAGCCCCGGACCCTGGTACCCCTACCTGCGACGGACAGACCCGGACCCTGGTACCCCTACCTGCCACGGACAGACCCGGACCCTGGTACCCCTACCTGCCACGGACATACCCGGACCCTGGTACCCCTACCTGCGACGGACAGACCCGGACCATGGTACTCCTACCTGCGATGGACAGACCCGGACCCTGGTACTCCTACCTGCGACAGACCCGGACCCTGGTACCCCTACTTGCGACGGACAGACCCGGACCCTGGTACCCCTACCTGCGATGGACAGCCCCGGACCCTGGTACCCCTACCTGCGACGGACAGACCCGGACCCTGGTACCCCTACCTGCGACGGACAGACCCGGACCCTGGTACCCCTACCTGCCACGGACAGACCCGGACCCTGGTACCCCTACCTGCGACGGACAGACCCGGACCCTGGTACCCCTACCTGCGACGGACAGACCTGGACCCTGGTACCCCTACCTGCCACGGACAGACCCGGACCCTGGTACCCCTACCTGCGACGGACAGACCCGGACCCTGGTACCCCTACCTGCGACGGACAGACCTGGACCCTGGTACCCCTACCTGCCACGGACAGACCCGGACCCTGGTACCCCTACCTGCGACGGACAGACCCGGACCCTGGTATCCCTACCTGCGACGGACAGACCTGGACCCTGGTACCCCTACCTGCCACGGACAGACCCGGACCCTGGTACCCCTACCTGCGACGGACAGACCCGGACCCTGGTACCCCTACCTGCGACGGACAGACCTGGACCCTGGTACCCCTACCTGCCACGGACAGACCCGGACCCTGGTACCCCTACCTGCCACGGACAGACCCGGACCCTGGTACCCCTACCTGCCACGGACAGACCCGGACCCTGGTACCCCTACCTGCACGGACAGACCCAACCCCTGGCTTTCCTCCCAGTGGTGGCATCCCAGGACTCTGGCTCCCCTCAGAGTGTTATGGGGGGTTCTGCATCTCAGCATGTTATGGGGGGCTCTGCCACTCAATGTTTTAAGGGGGGTGCAGATACTGGGCTGATCACACTGTAAAAGAGTCGGTGTGACCAGAAAAGTCCTGGGCCATTTTCAACCCCGGTCTGCCCCTGCTGTTAAGGCGGGCCAAAACTCACTGAACTTGTGAAATACATTTGGCCAAAGCCCCTGTCAATACTCCCCTCTTAGCGTGTAGAACTAGAAATAGATATTTTTGCTCTTCTATTCCTATATTTTTTATTTGCAGTCTTTCTCTGTAAGATGGCAGGTAATCAGTCATTACATTGGTGTGGCAATGACATCATTGCCATACACAACAATGACAATGAATGGAGGAGGCGGAGCTATACAGCTAAAACACACGGCATTATCTGGGATTAGAGTGAAGCAGGAACAGTAAAAATTGGCAAAAGGTTCTTTATTGGGGGAGAAATTCTGGGGACACTAGTTAAAAATGTATTTTTTGGTCTGCTTTAAGTGTTTACCATATGATGAACAGGTGTTCTTTTTGATTGTACATATTCATTTGGTTCTATTGCAACCTTACCTTTCCTGGTACTGGGGTACATATGGACCATGAGTATATATATATATATATATATATATATATATATATATATATATTTATATTTTCTTATTCTTAATCTATTATTTAACATACCTCTTAGTGGTAACATATGCCTACAGAGCTCCCTGTGAAATTGTCCCCAAATGCGATGACAGCAGAGACAAATGGTGGTAATTGTCCATAACTAAATCAATCTAAAACAACAGAATTTGGGTATGGATCATGCATATACGCTACTTTATTATAATCTGGCATCTAGGTGGGGATAGGATTGGAATTTATTTATTTTCTTTCTCTCTCCCCTTTGCCATATATTAAATGTCTTAAAATCATGCGGGGTAGGACACTGTTAAATGGGTGCGCCTCAGTGTTCCTTTACTAACCAGTAATCAGGTCTTAGCATATGACATCATTCCCTTTCTGCCTATCAGCGATCCGGGCGGTGCGATCGTTCATGTGAATTCTCATGCACTAGCACAATGGCGCCCACCACATGAGGGAAAGCCGGTCTTCTTATAGCGGAACGTCTATCCCGAGAATTAAGGTATGATTAAGGGGTATCTTACCCCGAAACGCGTCACCTTTTGAGGGGGGCGAGATGAGACTACACCTCACACAGGACATGTATGTTTTTAATGGAAATATTTAATGTTAAGTTTTCTGGTTTTGGTGAGCTGGACACCTGATACAGATTACTTGTTTATGATTTGCAGAGATCCATCCATGCTTCCAAGGCAGCACAAGGGCTGGGGGTTTCTGGGCTGTCTGGACTGTTTGAATTTATTTGTGATTTGCATTTCATTATCACTCCAAATAGGGCTAATGTACTCAATATGTAATTGAACGGAGAACATGTTGTAAGATAAGAGCGCTGCATATCTGAGATAACCTCTGCTATGTTTTTCACCACTGTGAACCTTATATTGATTTTTCATTTTATCTATTCATATGGTTATCTTATCTTCTAATGCTCCAATCCAGCTTAGTACCTGTTTTGATGTAATAGAATAGTATGGCACATTGTGCAACTCTTTAT
Organism: Gastrophryne carolinensis; assembly: GCA_027917425.1. Lineage (NCBI taxonomy): Eukaryota > Metazoa > Chordata > Amphibia > Anura > Microhylidae > Gastrophryne > Gastrophryne carolinensis. The sequence continues at coordinate 170,126,784 of CM051234.1, read as the reverse complement.
TATAACATAAGCATTTTAAAACCCAGTCTTCTGGTTGTGTGCATTACGCATTGGAGTGAGGTTAGTTTAGATCTCCGTGAGGACATGTATAAGTATTTGCACCAACTAACAATTGTGTAATATCTCTTATCCATAGGGTGTGCTATTGATCATACTGTAGTACCAAACAGGTTAGGAGAGTACCAGAGAGGTTGAGGAAGAGTTTCTTTCCCCAGGCAATCTGTAAAAGCTTGATGATAAACTATACTGTACAACAGTGAAGCACATGAAACAATAGCCTCGATTCAGAGACACATTCGTCCGGACTTCCGTAGCTGTCTGTGAAAGTTTTGGTGGGTGTTTGTCATTTTTTTGCTTTTTTCGTCCATTTTCTACTCGCACGAACGTTCGGAAATGCGCTTCCGATGATCGGAAGCAAATCGGAATATTTCCGTTAGTTCGGATCATTTTCCAAACAAAATCGGAAATTTTCCGTTCGTTCAGAAAACTTCCGTTGATTCAGAGAGCTTCCGTCTGATTCAGAGAGCTGATTTCCGACGGACCACCACCCTATAAATCCGTTTCATTTCCGATCCACTTACGACGCCTCTGAGTGCTCGGATTGCTATTGTTGAACATGTTTTGAGGCTATGTGGAGGAGTCTGCGCTCCTTTAGCACCAAGGCATTGCATGTATCAGCATGGCCGAGGCCATAAATTGTATAGCAATGCATACCTGAATCAATACATTTCATGTATGCCTTATAGATGCATTTTAATGCTGACCTTAATTAGTCCTTAGCATGTAAACATTTATTTTTCCACACATCCATATAATTGCTATATTTTTCTTTGTGAATTATATTTGGATTGTTGAACTTGAATCTTAATTTGTTGTAGGAGTTCTTGATTTAGTTGGTTACCTTTGCTTTGTGTAATTATTTTATATTTGGTTGCAGGAACCGCAAGATGTGCCACTCCTGCCCTTGCTCCTGATGCCCGTTCTTTGCCTGCAGAATGCGGGCCAGGAGTTCTCTAATCGGGCACTATGCAAAACCCGGGCCGTGGTGGCGAGGGCCCTCATGCTTTTGAAGTCCAGATTTAGGTGTTTGGACCATACAGGGGGGGGGGGGGCCCTGCAGTATGACTCCAACAAGGTTATACCAATATTTTAATTTACGTTTTTTAACAGGGACCACACGTGCCAGAGTGGCACAACTGAGTGTCAGGGTCCTTCAGTTGGTGGGCGAGATGCAGGAGCTGCGCAACTCGTTGGGGACCACAGATGAAGAATAATGTTCTGTGGCCTGCCATTGCTATGTATTTTGTTTTTTATAGTTGTAAAAATGTAAAATTTTCTAAATTTTGATACATTGTATATTTTATGATGGCATCCCAAAAAAATGTTACAGTGTCATTTCATTTACAAAATACATTAACACAAAACTAATGGGCCCAGAAATATTTAAAGATGAATATTCACATGACCGAGAAGTGGTTTGGGTGAGCTTTAAGGTTTCAAAAGGGAAGATGGAGGATAGTGCTAAGTGGTTTGGGTGAGCTTTAAGGTTCCAAAAGGGAAGATGGAGGATAGTGCTAAGTGGTTTGGGTGAGCTTTAAGGGGCCAAAAGGGAAGATGGAGGATAGTGCTAAGTGGTTAGGGTGAGCTTTAAGGGGCCAAAAGGGAAGATGGAGGATAGTGCTAAGTGATTTAGCTAAACATTGTAGTAGAAGTGAGGGTGGTAAATATGTATGTGAGCACTTTAATGAGTTAAGTTTGTAGTGCGCAGGCGCAAGATCGTAAGGATTTCCGTCTGGACGATTATTTATTGAAAAAGGGAAACAGAATCGAACGGGAAACGTAAAGGATTCGTTGGAGGATACGATGGGAAAAGGGCAAAAATGAAAGCCTACGTTGTAACATGTGGAAATGAAACGGAAAAGTCTGGATGGAAAATGACATTCGCGTAATTCGTAATCTGCCGTACGAACGGACGGAAACTTTACAGAAGGTTTTCAATGCATGCATAGAATCGCTCCTACACTCATACGAGAACGGAAACATTTCACAGATCGGAACTAAAACGGAAGTTTTTTGTGTCTCTCTGAATCGAGGCTAATGAGCGTCCTCATGCACTTTCAAGCATAACTTCATTTCCTAGTTAAAGTCATAAAAATAGCAATTAGTTCTTGTTTTAATCTACCCTTTGGCTGCTATAGCATGACAATTCTTTATCAGGTGGTTTTGCCAAAGGCATATGAGATGGGGAGGCCGATTCATCAATAGCGCCAGGTAGCGACAGATGAGCGACTGTAGCGTGATTTTTTCAGCGCCAGCCAGTATTCGCTGTGCTTGGCCGGCATTAGCTTGATGACAGCGACTCAGTCGGTGTGCGGTAATGTTGAATACGGGCTGGGGGGTCGCTGTTTCACAGGTCCAGCCTGACAACGAATGGCCAGAGCGAACGGCTAGCTTCATATTCATCAAAAAATCACGCTCCGAATGTGCTGTCGCTGTCCATTCCTTGTTTAAACCCCAGAGCGCTGGCGGCGATCTGTATTAACTAGTTTTTAACCCCTAAACAACCATATTTTTTTAATGTAACATTATACATGTTTTTAGAATCATTTTGTTATATGAATACATTAATCTCAGACCTGTTAGATCAATTCTGCACATATTTTTTTTTTTTTTTTTTTGACTTAAAAATAAATTCTAACATTGCAGAAGTGTTCTCCGATTTTTTGACATTAAAAAAAAAATATAAAAAAAAAATACCAATTAATTATGATTAATTATAGCTTGCTCCATTGAAATGCATTGGACATCGCCAGGGAGCGACAGCTCATACCTGGCGCTGTGAGGGAATTTGCAGCGGCGCTGTTCGGTCCAGGCGGCTTCATGATGAATGCCGCGCTAGCCGTCGCTCTCGCCGGCGCTAGCCTCATTTTGCTTGATAAATGCGTCATTGTGACCGCCGCGGGCGTACTTGAGTCGGTAGTCGCCGTTAGCTGCCGCTACCTGGCGCTCGTCAGACACTACCTGGCGCTATCGCTTGATGAATAAGGGCAATAATATATATATATATATATATATATATATATATATATATATATCTCAAACACACTTTATTTAGTAAAATAAAAATATCAAACACACTTTATTTAATAAAATAAATATATTAAACACACTTTATTTAGTAAAATAAATATATCAAACACACTTTATTTAGTAAAATAAATATATCAAACACACTTTATTTAGTAAAATAAATATATCAAACACACTTTATTTAGTAAAATAAATATATCAAACACACTTTATTTAGTAAAATAAATATATCAAACACACTTTATTTAGTAAAATAAATATATCAAACACACTTTATTTAATAAAATAAATATATCAAACACACTTTATTTAGTAAAATAAATATATCAAACACACTTTATTTAGTAAAATAAATATATCAAACACACTTTATTTAGTAAAATAAATATCTATATAATCTGTATGTGGAGTGTGCCTCACTAATCAAACCTGAAAGCATGTCTCGATAAAGCTAGGGCAAGCATGTTGTCCTTCCTGCAATCCACAAGGCACATCTTGACAATGAGATGTAGCAATTGTATAATAGTAGATCTTCTTATTGATATGTAGCAGTAATTCTGAGAGATGCAGACATATTTTATATCTTTGTGAATCTTCACTACTCACTTTTCTATATCTAAATCTAGCTAGTTTAGCTGGAAGCTCTTGGCTTATTCGGCGGCACTATGAATGTTTTGGATGAACCCTCGGAGTGCTTGCGGGATGGAATGCTAAAGAAGCATTTTGGATTTGCTGGATTGCTTCTGTTCCCTCTCCAGGCCTATAAGTGGTGCTTCATTCATAGACATGTCATTTACATTTTTCTTCAAATGGAATTTGAAATAATCATTATCTTGCCCAGTACCCACTGACCTAGGAAAGGCCAAACTGCTCATCTGCTCTTTGTGAAGCTAAAATAAAAAGTTTATAATTCAGAGAAATTGGCTGTTGCTAAAAGTTAAAAGTAGGGTTTTCTTGTAGTGAACAAAATATGTCAGATCATTTTTCATCTCAAGCATACTGTCAAGCTCTGGAGCACAAAGAGCCTGAGCCTTGCAGGAGGCTTGGAAAACTCTGGATGGGCACGGAGAGGCCGATTCATTAATAGCGGCAGGTAGCGACAGTTGAGCGACTGTAGCGGCATTTTCAGAGCGCCCGCTAGTAGTCGCTGTGCTTGGCCGTTGTTCGGTAGTTGATAGCGACTCAGTCGGTTTGCCGTAATGTTGAATATTGGGTGAGGAGTCGCTATTTGACAGGTTCTGCGCTGTATGAGAGCGCATGATAGCGACTGGTCAGAGCGACCGGCTTCCACCATATTTATTAACAAATCACGCTCAAAATATTCTCGTGCTGTAAAATGCATGTTTAAACCCCAGAGCGCTGGCGGCGATGGGTTAAAAGTAGTTTTTTAACCCCCAAACAACCATATTTTTGGAAACCAAAAAAAAACACGTTTTTAAAATAATTTTGTAATATGAATACATTAATATCAGACCTGTAATATCAATTCTGTACATTTTTATTTTTTTATTTTTTTTACCTTAAAAAAATTATTTAAAATGGCAGAAGTGGTCACAGAATTTTTCACATTTAAAAAAAAAAAAAAAAAAAATTAATAGCAATTTTAGATATGCTGACCTGGGGAGAGACAAACCAGAATTTCCCAAAAAGTACTGTATGTAGGAAGAATCTGCAGAGACAGTAACTGAATCACATGTATTTTGTGATGTGTGTTGGAGTCAATTGGAGAGCCCGGGTGAGATCCCTACCTTCCCAGGTCTCTGGGGTATAACTTTAAATTTCACAAGGACCTTGCAAGGACATGTTTGATACCTCTAGGAAACAGACCATACAATGTCTTTCCAGTCTAAAAATACTGTTAGTCATTGTTTGGGGGCAGTGCCTTTTAAAGTGCTACAGCAGGCAAAGGCGATTGTTACACCATTACATAGGGGCTATGTTTGGCACTGTCCTAAATTTTTCTCCGTTTTTAATTTGAAGAGGAAGTGGCAGAGATATCAATGTTTACAGTATACCATATGATTTCTGTTATGAAAAAAGTGGGTGTGGCCCTTGGTTCTGTGATGCTGCATAATGGACAGGGTCTGAAAAATCCCCAGAACTTGCTTCAGACACCCTGACGGTGCTTCTCTCCTCTCCCTCTGTTGCTAGGCAACATTAGGGCCTAGACCAGCATCCCCAGATGCACATGGCTGCTGCTCTCTCCCAGCATGGAAGACGAGAGGAGGAAGGAGGGAGCTGCTGCTGTCCCCACTTTCTGATGCCTTCTCATGTCACAGAGGCCCCTAAGGTGGCATTAGGGTTCGGGGACAACATCAGAAGGAACAAAAGCAAACAGTGAGGGTAGCTGTGCTCTGCACTGCAACATCCAGAAAGGTGGAGGGGATGGGATGGGAGGAGGGGACCAGCAATTCTGTCCCCACTGTGCCACCTGATTGGGGGATGGGTTGTGAGGGGTTGGTTTCTCCAGGATATCAATGCCTGTAGCTTATCCACATAGATGTTTAGAAGCTGAAGACCAGTGACATAGACAAGTCAGAAGGTAAGCACTGTATTCAGCTGGGCTGAGGGTGTGGGCGCATAAACACTTTTAGGTGAATGGGGTTCTCTGCCCTGATGAAGATCCAGGGGGGATTAGAGGAGACCCCCACCATTGGATCTCAGATGGGGGTAAGCGTTTTTTTTTAAAACATTGGAAAATGCCAGCTACATGATATTCATGGAGCTGGCACGTCAAGGGTTAACCCTTCAAAAAATAAAAAGATAAAGGCCTGGGGAAGTATATATTACAATATATGGAGCACCTTGGAACAAATCAGAAGGAAATGGAAGAATAATACCCTTGACCACTGGAACCCGTTAGCTTTTCAGCATTGGAAAAGCCAACAATCACCAGAAAAAGTGCTTTACTCTTATACTCTTTGCTGATATTACAAACTAAAGGGAAAATATACTATAGCATGGAATGGGAGAAAGATCTTGAATGAGAAATTACAAATGAGGAATGGTTGAAACTGAAATTTCGGTATCATTTAATGAAAAGCCCAAACCCTTAAAAAATGATTCCTCAGTATTTAAAATTAGTATAGTTTAAGTTTTAAGTCGCTTACTTATTATTCTTTCCCCTACTGGACTGCAACTCTGTTCAGGAATCCAGAATATGGGCGCTGCCATCTCGCCTCAGAAGTATCACATATTAAGGAGAGGGGGTTAAAAGTGTAGGGGCAGAGTTATAGCTGTGCTTTGCACAGATTGAGAAAAGCTGGGGTCAGGAAAAGGACAGCAATCCCAGAATGCAGAGCAGCATAGTTAGAAGACACTTCCTGCCCACAGGCAGCCTGAGACTCCATTGGCTGTCATCTTGGATGTTTGAAAGCTCAGAAAATGCAGGTAAGATAATTTTTAATGTATATGTAATCTGTATGTACAGGTTGGGGGGGAAACATACAAGACTCGTATTTAGGGTGAAGGTCCAGTTTAATTTAAAGTCCATTTGACTTCTAAAAAAACAAATAGCATGTACCCTGAAACATCAAATAAATGCTGGAGATGTGGAGAGGAGGAAGGTTCTTTCCTAGATATATCTGGAATGTATCTCATCAGCATATTGAAGTAGTAGTAAAGAAGTTATCAATGCAGTAGGAGAGAGGGAATTGATGGATGATTACATTTGTGCAAGTTCAGCATACAAGGATGGCACGCTCCCTGTTAGAGGGAAGCAGTGGATGCTGGAGTCGCTGGCCTTAGACGAAGGCTTAGATAACGTAACTTCAGCGACTCCGAGAGCAATGATTGGACGAGCGGCCGCACATTCGCCATAGGACCGGGAAGAGGTGAGTTGCCCTTGGTGATCTGGGGGGTTTCAGACAGCCCCTGGAAAAAGGACCAAAACCCAGTATAATCAAAATCCTGGGTTTTGATCCACTTTAAGAGGTGCATTTTGTAATATTTATAGTGAAAACAGATCCGTAAATAAAAGTTTATAACATGTGTCAGTGCTTGTTGATTATCTTTATACAGTACATGTTAAATGTTTATTCTGTGTATCAAAGCAAGTTACTTAATTGTGTGTATATTTTCCCTACCTCCAGATTTTCTCAACAAATCTGGAGGTAGTTCACAGTCCCTTACATATACATACTGTCTCCGGGTGTTTTCAAAAGGGAGGCCTGGCTCACATAGTTATTCACATCTGTCCAGTTTTTGGGAATGGAATTTCAGGTGATGATGACAACTTCCCATTTGTTGTTCTTATCAGTCTATTTTAAAGTAGTTGCTCAAAGTTATCTTCTCTTCTCCAATGTTGTTAATTTTAATATCTAGGGAGGTAATTTCTTGCCTGCTTTTAGTGGTTGAAATCACTTCCCTGCTTGTTAATACTGCATTCCAGTTATTTTCATTAATCTTAACTAAACACAACAATAATTCCTCATGTATCCAGCTACATAAAATTCTTACATCATCAATATTATGTTTCCAAAGTGACAACGAACTTCGTTACTTTGAAAATGTAGCAAATTTACTATATAGCGAGTGAATTTTACTCCCAGGTTCACACCTTTAACCTGTAAATAATGCAAAGCAAATTCTAAACAATCCATTCCATCCAATCAATTCATCCAAATGTGTCTTGGCTTCAGACTATTAGGAAAGATAATGTTAGTGATAATGTAAGTGATCTTTATTGGACTGAACTGTAAGGGGCACTACTCTTTAATAGTCTGCAAGAAGGAATAACCCCTAAGTGGGTGCACCATGAATCCCAAAATACAGTATATTAAACTAAATAAAAACACATAGGATTCACAAAGATTTATGGGCACTCCCCCCGGTAAAATAAAAGCTATAAGTTTATTGTAAATGAATGATCAATTAAAAACCACAAAAACACACAGGACTAATTAAAAACACCAATGAGTGGCCTCCAAGTTTCATAACAAACGATCTAAGATTATATACATCTACAATTTATCCATATACTATTTGGCCTTAATAAACAAAAAATAAAGATTAAACCAGATACTGGCAGCAGAACACAGACAATAATTATATACATTCAATGTGCATCCATAGAGCCCCCTAAATGCTACTACTCCTTTAAAAAATCTGTCCAAAACTAGTAATCAAGATTGTACAGGTAGTGCGTAAAATATCATACAAAACATTATATACAAAGGGTTAAATAAATCCGTGCAAAGATACCACCTGTCAGGCAGTTAAAGTGTCAAGTGTAGATACAATTCATACTAATATTAGTAAAGTGGCATGTGCTGAAATGTAAACAACCAAAGAAAAACAATGTGCAAGGTATAGGGCTGGCTGTCAATTGACAACCAAAAATTTGACAAGGGCTCACAAAAGGCAAATTTACAACATGCGATCAAACATGGAGAGAAATCAGAGAGGTAAATACCACCAATTATATGATGACATAATGCCTGGAGGCCACACCGCTGCCCCGCGCGCTCCGCCGTGCACCCACGGCTTCTAGTTGGGGTGATAATGTGAGTGACACGTTAGCCTGGACTTGTAAGGTGAGGGTGTTGAGCCGCCAATGACATGCAAGGCACTGCATTAAGAAACACCTCGGCGCTGCATTAAGTGTAGGTTGGCGGCACCCTTGAACACATAAAGCTAAAATAGATCCCTTCTAAACCTGGTGCCTGCAGGAGAGGAGGCATAGTAATATATTTAAAATCATCTGTGCTATAAGGCAACTATGTGCTATATAACAACTATGAAGTGCAAATCTGAGTTTCGATTTTTGTGAGTCCATCTATGATCTGTTAGATTTAATCTATATTTTATGTAAATACGCTATGTTCATATTTTAATTGTGAAAAATTCTGTGACAGAATCTTTACAGCTGGGTTGTCTGCACAACATTGCAGGAAGAAGCTACTGTAACAGCACACTGCAGCTATTGTAGCTATTACATACCAGTTGAAAGCACAATTCTTGTACAAACTTGTGGTGTTCACAGAAATGTGATGGTGGTATGAAGTCAGGTGTACACTTACAACACTATTATGGACTAATAAAGGACATTTATTGCTTCTTGCATATTGAGAATTTTTAAACATTTTTTGGCTATATAATCCTTTGTGTCTGGTACCATGTCAGAGCACCGAAAAAAGGTTTTGAATTGTATTACAGATCATTGCTTGAGGATTTTACAATGTAAGTAAATAATAGCTAAACTAGTGCAACAATAAATGGTTTGTGTTGTATTACTGCGTAGTAATCTCACATGATAAGTGTTCTTTGTGTGACTGTGCAATGGTTTAAGTGAATTTACTTCTTGTTTTGTCATTTGCAGTCTTAAAGTGGACCAACACCCAGGATTTTGACTATCCTGGGTTTTGGTCCACTTCGGTGGGGCACCCCGATCGGGGGTGCCCCGCTGTGTGAAACCCCCCAGAACGCCCGGAAACACTCACCTCACCACGCTCCTACGCGGGCGCTCGTCCAATCAGAACGCTCAGAGCCGCTGTGGTATGCACGTACAAGTGGCATCCAACCACAGCGGCTCTGAGCGCTGGAGGCCGTGTCTCGCGTTTTCCTCTAACAGGGAGCGCGCCCGCGCCGGCCATTCACAAACGCCTGCGCCGTTGGAACGGGGTTAAGGTAAGGTTTCTGGGCTTCCTGGGGGGTTTCACCCCGCGGGACATCCCGATTTCGGATGCCCGGCGGGGAGGGATCTGATCGGCCCGGGAATCTTATAGATTCCCAGGTCGATCCCCCCCGGGTGTTGGTCCACTTTAAGAATGTCACTCTGCCAGCCTCCACCTGTCACTCAGCAGTGTGAAGGCCCTCTGTATATAAAAAGGAATGTCCTGCATTGTAAATAGTTTTATTTTTATAGTATAATTCAGTACCGTGTTGTTTATATTATATTAGCTTTTTAGGATAAATATCTTGTTTTATTTTCTATAATGAAATGTACCTATATTGACGAGTTATAAGAAATTTTAATCCCTCAATCACCAGACTCGGAGAATGCATGGAGAATATATCAAATAAAACCATAAATATAAACAGGAGCAATTACCTACGATATTACAGTGGGGCAGTTGAGGGGATTCTGCTCATATACTGTTATAGGGAAATTGGGAGGATTCTGCACACTGTCTATTAGAGGGGGTCGGGGGGATTCTGCTACACTGCTTGTTATAGGGGGATTTTGCACACTGCTTGTTATAGGGGGATTTTGCACACTGCTTGTTATAGGGGGATTTTGCACACTGCTTGTTATAGGGGGATTGGAGTATTCGGCACACTGCTTGTTATATGGTGATTGGAGCAGATTCTACAAATTGCCATTTCTTGGGGGGGGGGGGGGGGGTATTTTAGCACAATCTTTGGTTCAGAATATGTTTTTTTTCATTTCCTTCTCTAAACCCTAGGTGAGTCTTATACCATATTTCCCTAAAAATAAGACGGGTCTTATGTTCATTTTTGTTCAAAATATAGGTGCTAGGGCTATTTTCAGGGGATCTTTTATGGCCGTCTGGCAGCTGGCAAGATGGTAGCAGCAGTACAGCAACTCCAGTATAGTACATGCACAGAGCTGGCTGGCAGCGAGAGGACACAGGAAGATTCAGCCATGTGCCTGGCATGGCAGCAAGTTGGGGTAGAGATATTTCACAGACAAGCTAAGCTATGTGACTCGAAGTGTCCTCACCCTCCTTTATAGCCATTCCCCTCCCTCTGATGAAGCCCAGCAGCTGGATTATGAATTGTAACTAGGGCTTATTTTTGGGCGTAGTCTTCACACATTTGCAAAAAATGCTGAAAAATCTTACTAGGGATTATTTTCAGGGTAGGTCTTATTTTCCCGGAAACAGGGTAATGAGGATCTTGTGACTGGAGGGTTGCAGGTTGGATTCCTATCCATGGGATATGACTGAAGTGCTATTGAGCAAAGTACCTAACCCTCCAACTTCTCTTCAGGCTCTATACTTAGGGCATCCCACTACTGTAGGCATGAGAAAAAAAGATGCTATATGAGAATCCTAAGCTACAAATTAAAAAGGGCAAAATGAAGACTGGAACCCATAGCAAAGGTCTATCCAATGAACAAAATTTGGAGAACATTAGTAGAATTATTTGTTCAAAATAAATGGCTACGCCAGTATTGCTGCTACTGCTGCCAGCGTTTATCACTTGAAGGATACAGTTCCCAGTTGAAATATCTAATATGGTTCTAGTATCATTCATTTCATCCTACGATTTCCACCCCAAATATCTGTTTATCTTGGATATATTTCTCTGCATTAGAAATAGCCCCCGACCTATGAGTATATATATACATCTGTGATTTGTTCAGCAAAATGGTGCAGCCAACGGATTGCAAACTACAGTGAGCACAAGAGACTAGATTGGTTTACAAATAAATTTGTACATTAAATATAAACCCCCAATCGAGGTGCCCTGGGGGCAAGGACCAAAACCCAGGATAGTCAAAATTCTGGGTTTTGATCCACTTCAAATGACTTTTTACAAGAAACCAATGCCGGACAGTGCCAAGGGCGCATAGACTATCTGCTTACCTTACCCAGAGGCATAGCTAGGCTTTCTGGCCCCAGGGGAAAAATTCAAAATGGTACCCCTCCTCATACCAGTGCGTATTTTGGAGATGAAAGGGTAAAAATAGTGACCGTCAGGAACGGTTGCATGACAGAAGAGAATCTAGGACCTATCATAGGCCAATTATAGCTGCAGCTACAGGTAAGTATTTTTACTGAATTTTCGGAATTGCTGAGGTTGGCTAGGAAAGACTGAAGGTTTTGTTTAAAGCAGCCCCTGAAAATGTAACAAGCCTTGGCCCTTACCTACCCCTCCAGTTAACATCAAGAGGGGTTTTCCTATTGGACGGTGGTATGGTAAGTATCTATGCAATGTCTTGGGTGGCATGATGAGGTGTGTAAGGTTTATATGGCATCCCTGGACCCTGCAGGAGTTTACCCTTGCCCTCAGTTTTTGTGCATATATGTCCAGTGCACACATAGGAGGATTTTTTCCTTCACCTTTAACCCATGCAGTGAGACAATCTGTGAGTGCATAAGATAGGGAAATGCAGGAAAAAGTTGAGGATCACTCAGTCCCTGCCTCATAGCACCACAACCCCCCCCCCCCCCCCCTCCAGCCTCTCTGGCTTCCTGTGCTCTTAGACCTAAATATGAATAAACACAGTGTAAGCAAATTCCCTCAGGCCCTAAATGTGAAGTACAAGAAGATTCCACCCCGGACCCAAAAATTAATATGCAGAATACTAGGGGATCCTAACCCAATGAATAAATAGGCAAAAAAGGAGAAACCACCGGCCTATAGTCTATAGGACTGCAGGGCCAGAGGTTTCTCCCCAAGCCGAACATCCCAGTTTGAGATGTGTGAAATGCCTGGGGATGCTTTCCACTCCCCTTCCATTCAGCTTACACTGACAGGACAAATAGCTGTCCTCCCCATGTCAGTCAATATCTGGAGCTCTGCCTCTCATGGAATAGCCATCACCCTTGTTAAAGTGGCACAAAACCCATGACCGCCTGCCCAGGGGTGAACCTAGACTTTTAGCTTACTATAGAAAGACATCTTCCTCTCAACAACAGAGCAATGCGAGGGGTAAATAGTGGAAGCAGAGACACCAATAATTGACCTAAAAACATGACAGCATGCAGCGGCGCCACAATCTCCACTGAACTACTGATGAGAGAGTTAAAAAGAAACAAAATTCAAGGATTAGGTTGCAATTGCACACCACTGAATCACATTATAAGCCTAATGAAACAACTGAGTGTGGGGTTCTATTAACAGCCAAGTGTGCCTACTCACCGCACACTAAAGGGTTAATTGTACAAAGCAAGGTATGCTATTAATGAACACCCGAAAATCATAACTATGAAAAAAAGTTCATGTGTTTTAATCAAAGTGACAGATTCATATATACAGTGACAAAAGCATGCCTGGATAATACATATAACAAGGTATAGAGTCCTTATCTCAATGGTTAGTTATACATGCAGTTCAAATCACTAGGTACTATCCAAGTTGCAAAACAGGGCTCAAGTACAGGAAGAAACCTAGACCAGTGATAAACGTATACATGGGTAAGATACCAGAAATACTTTACAATGGTTCTTCAGTATACATAGCGAACCCAAATGACTTGGTTGCATAGAACATTAAAGTAAAACATGTTAGATTAGAGAGGCTCAGAATAAAGGCAAAAAAGTTGAAGTTTAGAGTAATGCAGAGTACCTAGTGGATACGTGACACCATAAAATCCCCCAACGTTTCGGTACCTAGACCTTCATCAGGAGGGTATGCTGTGCCTATCCATCTTGTTACCAGCTTTTTATAGGAAGCACTGATCCAGCATGGTGGCGTGCATCAGCAGCGCGCGTCCGGCGCCGGGTGATGACGTCACCAGCGGTCGCCCAGCACGATCCCAGTCAGGCTGGATACTGGTGAAAAAACACCTTCCCAGTCGGGCACACGGGGTCGCGCGGGTGCCGCAATATGTATAAGGTGAATACACGAGAGAAAATACAAGAGAAAACAAGGGTAACAATTAATATAGATCACTCAGATATATGGGCACTTAAACCGCTGTTGTGTAGTATGTGGTCTACACAAAAATGGCCGCCGCGCTACTTCCGGCGGAAGTGACGTAAGCGCAGACAGCGAAAGTTGAGCAATGTCCCAGGGGAAAACTGCCAGAAAGATGGCCGCCGCCGTCTTGGTGACCTGCGATGTCAGTTAATGATGGTCTCAAATTGCGCTGTAATGGTCCTTCCAATAAACTTCCTAGTAGCGATCCGCGCTCTGGAATTAGTGTTTCACAGAACCTATAGGTGATAGTGATGAGCGTATCCTGATGCTGTAATCCATCAGTCTTGCTGGGAGGGGCTGGCAGTTTGACCACTGCTTGTTACATGGCATAGGGCTGTGAGTAATAAATAGATCTGTGCTCTCCTGGAGCAGATTATAGCTGGAAAGCAGAAGCTGGAATCAGTGCTGATAATTGTGTCTGGAACAGTGCTGCAGCTGGAACCATATTGCACTAATAAATGTGACATGCGTCTGTAAAAAATAAAACAGTGGTAAATAGTGTGTTACAAAACGTGCTGTAATTAAAAACAAGAAGGATATTCTAACGGGTCTTGGTCCCTTATTTAAAGGGACAGGCCGACTCGTATCTTAGCACAGTACTCAAGGACAGTAACAGGAGAAATTAAATACTAGTAATTTTAGAACAAAAGAGAGAGATGCCCCTAATGTGGGCCAGTAGTTAACAGAACACTGAATAGTCCAGTTCCTCATTGAGGCCCCGGGGTTTTTTTGTTTGGAGCTCAAAAATCCAAAATAATTCCCGCTGTAGGAGCCTTTTATGTACATCACCACCCCTCCTTGGTTTCTTGACCACTTCTATTACGAGAAACCTGAGTTGGCTAATGTGGTGGCCTTCCGAGATGAAATGTCTAGCTAATGGTGATTCCAATTTTGCGTTCCTAATATCGGAGCGATGTTCGCTTATCCGTTTTCTGATTTCCCTGGTGGTCTTCCCCACATACCCCTTTCCACACGGGCATTTGAGCAGGTAGACCACATTGGTGGTGGAACAATTGGCGAAATCACGCAAGTGATAAAGTTTGCCAGTCATGGGATGTGCAAATGAGGTAGTTCTGAGAACAAAACTACATTGGGCACAGTGCCCGCATGGAAACATGCCAATGGGTCTGTGTTGGTCAGATAGCCAATTGCCCCCAACCTCAGTGGTAATACCCCTATAGTCAGTTTTAACAAGGAGATCTCTTATATTAGGTGCCCGTTTATGTGCAAAGACCGGTGGTTCCCTAAAATGTTCGGAAAGTTGAAGATCACTGCTTAGAACATGCCAGTGCCTTTGCACAATCGATTTAACCTGTTTGGAAACTCCAGAGTAGGTAAGTACTAAGGGAATCCTGTTTTTGGTATTTTTACCTTTAAATCGTAGTAATGTGTGTCTGTCAATACCACGTGCTTTGATCTGAGCAGATTGAAGATCGGCAAGGTTATAACCACGAGTATGGAGATCCTTGATGAGGTCATCAGACTTACGGTCATATTGTGCATCGGTAGAAGTAATCCGCCTTATTCGGATGAACTGGCTGTAAGGCAGTGATTTAATCAGATTAGGTGGGTGAAAACTTTCAGCATGTAAAAAGGTTACCCTGTCAGTGGGCTTCCGATATACATCAGTAGAGATGTAGCCATTCTCCAAAGTTATCAAAACATCGAGAAAGTGAATGGAGCTGGTGCTATGTTCTAGTGAAAAGGAGATAGTGGGCAGACACTGGTTGAGATACAGATGAAATTCAGATAAAGCCTCCGCAGTACCTTGCCAGAGAACAAAGATATCATCAATGTATCTCAACCACAGGAGTACATGTGAATGATATGCAGTAGACGAATAGACAAAATTAGTTTCATAATTCGACATGTACAGGTTAGCATAGCTTGGTGCAACATTGGAACCCATTGCCGTACCCTGGATTTGAAAATAAAACTGTTGATAAAACAGAAAGTAATTTTTATGTAAAATGATGTGTAATAATTCTAGCAAGAACTCTTGCATAGGACATGTGATGTCTGTAGTCTGTAGGGCATCCCTTATGGCCGCAATGCCTGCAATATGTGGGATTGAGGTGTAGAGACTCGTCACGTCCATGGTGACCAATATACAGTCGTTCGGAATCTGTCCCAGAGAGGTGAGATGGTTCAAAAAATCAGTGGTATCCTGTATGTAGGACTTTGTGGTAAGTACCAGTGGTAGCAAGATTTGATCTAAAAATATGGCTAAGGGTTGGAATATAGAATCGGTACCTGACACTATGGGTCGGCCCGGTGGTTTCTGTAATCTTTTGTGAATTTTCGGAAGTACGTAGGAGAGGGGTATAAGTGGGTGATCAGTACTGAGAAATTTCTTCACCTTATCATCAATAAGTGCTGACTCATGAGCTAAACCAATAGTGGAATCAATCAGACTCTTGATCTGTGTTGTGGGATCCCTTGGTGTGGGAACATATACCGTTCTGTCACTAAGTTGTGTGATAACTTCCTCATAGTAGTCTGAGGAGTTCATGATCACAATTGCACCCCCCTTGTCTGCTGGCTTGATGATTATATTACGATTATCTTTAAGACTGTTGAGAGCTTGTTTTTCTTTGATACTGAGGTTATACTGGGTTCCCGTTCTAGGCATCTTAAGTTTATCAAAATCCTGTTGTACTAGGTTGATACATGTCTCAACAGCATGAGAAGAAGGCGGGGGTTGCCATTTACTCCTGGGCTTACACATAGTGAGATCTACCCCAGGTATACTCGAAGATGTCTGTGTATTGCTACTAGGGTGTTGTGAAAAGAACGATTTAATTCTAATATTCCGAAAGAATCTCTGTAAACCCACTTCTAAATCAAACAAATTACCCCTATTAGTAGGAGAAAAGGATAGGCCCTGTGATAATACCTTCTGTTCAATAGATGAAAGTGTGTAATCCGAGATGTTGATCACCGTGGTTTCCTGCTGCGTGTGTTGTATTGGCTGCTCGTGGCTTGTTGTCTGTTTGGAGGTTGTCGTGGCCTTGTGTCCCCTCCTTGTTTTCTTACGTTTTTTGGTTCCCTGGCCAAGGGCTGAGGTTCTAAAAAACCTTCGTTAGATGTAGATGAAGAGCTACCTGAATCACTGTCAGTATGATTACGGGCAGTTTTATTGTATGTTGGTCGTTGTTTGCGGAAGTCCCTCCAGGAGTACACCCGATCCAAGGGCGTCCCTCCTGTATTTGTTAAGTTTAAATTGAACTGTCTCTTGTTTATATTGTTCTAGGGAGGCGTTACAGGTGTCCAAATATACTTTTAAATCACCTGCGGTCAAGTTAGACTCTAGTTGCGCTTTAAGGGACCTGACGGTATCGCTGATAGTAAGTAACTCAGCTTGAATGCCCTTGATTGTTAAAGCCATAAGATCAAGGTTACATTTGTTAAGGATTTTTTGCCAATCAGATAAGAATTCTTTATTCTGCTGGCAAAAGGTTGGCCTTATAGGGAGTCGTAGACCCCTGGGGATACATTTAGCTTTGAGATATTGGATAAGTGTATCAGAATGCAGTTGGCATTGTATGTGTTTCCTGGAAGAAAATTCAAATTGCTTTTTAATAGAGGAATGGTCTGTTAGTAAAGGACTATCGTTTCTTGAGTACTGTGCTATGATGTCATCCACTTCTTGCTGGCTAAAAGCCAGGGTACCTGCCTGCTGCTCAGTCAAGGTGTTAATGTCTTCAAAGGACATAGTATATAAGTAGGGGTGCAGACAACCTATTGAGTAGAGACAGTAAACAAAATTCAAGGATTAGGTTGCAATTGCACACCACTGAATCACATTATAAGCCTAATGAAACAACTGAGTGTGGGGTTCTATTAACAGCCAAGTGTGCCTACTCACCGCACACTAAAGGGTTAATTGTACAAAGCAAGGTATGCTATTAATGAACACCCGAAAATCATAACTATGCAAAAAAGTTCATGTGTTTTAATCAAAGTGACAGATTCATATATACAGTGACAAAAGCATGCCTGGATAATACATATAACAAGGTATAGAGTCCTTATCTCAATGGTTAGTTATACATGCAGTTCAAATCACTAGGTACTATCCAAGTTGCAAAACAGGGCTCAAGTACAGGAAGAAACCTAGACCGGTGATAAACGTATACATGGGTAAGTACCTAGTACCTAGTACCTAGTGGATACGTGACACCATAAAATCCCCCAACGTTTCGGTACCTAGACCTTCATCAGGAGGGTATGCTGTGCCTATCCATCTTGTTACCAGCTTTTTATAGGAAGCACTGATCCAGCATGGTGGCGTGCATCAGCAGCGCGCGTCCGGCGCTGGGTGATGACGTCACCAGCGGTCGCCCAGCACGATCCCAGTCAGGCTGGATACTGGTGAAAAAACACCTTCCCAGTCGGGCACACGGGGTCGCGTGGGTGCCGCAATATGTATAAGGTGAATACACGAGAGAAAATACAAGAGAAAACAAGGGTAACAATTAATATAGATCACTCAGATATATGGGCACTTAAACCGCTGTTGTGTAGTATGTGGTCTACACAAAAATGGCCGCCGCGCTACTTCCGGCGGAAGTGACGTAAGCGCAGACAGCGAAAGTTGAGCAATGTCCCAGGGGAAAAAAACGTAAGAAAACAAGGAGGGGACACAAGGCCGCGACAACCTCCAAACAGACAACAAGCCACGAGCAGCCAATACAACACACGCAGCAGGAAACCACGGTGATCAACATCTCGGATTACACACTTTCATCTATTGAACAGAAGGTATTATCACGGGGCCTATCCTTTTCTCCTACTAATAGGGGTAATTTGTTTGATTTAGAAGTGGGTTTACAGAGATTCTTTCGGAATATTAGAATTAAATCGTTCTTTTCACAACACCCTAGTAGCAATACACAGACATCTTCGAGTATACCTGGGGTAGATCTCACTATGTGTAAACCCAGGAGTAAATGGCAACCCCCGCCTTCTTCTCATGCTATTGAGACATGTATCAACCTAGTACAACAGGATTTTGATAAACTTAAGATGCCTAGAACGGGAACCCAGTATAACCTCAGTATCAAAGAAAAACAAGCTCTCAACAGTCTTAAAGATAATCGTAATATAATCATCAAGCCAGCAGACAAGGGGGGTGCAATTGTGATCATGAACTCCTCAGACTACTATGAGGAAGTTATCACACAACTTAGTGACAGAACTGTATATGTTCCCACACCAAGGGATCCCACAACACAGATCAAGAGTCTGATTGTTTCCATTATTGGTTAAGCTCATGAGTCAGCACTTATTGATGATAAGGTGAAGAAATTTCTCAGTACTGATCACCCACTTATACCCCTCTTCTACGTACTTCCGAAAATTCACAAAAGATTACAGAAACCACCGGGCCGACCCATAGTGTCAGGTACCGATTCTATATTCCAACCCTTAGCCATATTTTTAGATCAAATCTTGCAACCACTGGTACTTACCACAAAGTCCTACATACAGGATACCACTGATTTTTTGAACCATCTCACCTCTCTGGGACAGATTCCGAACGACTGTATATTGGTCACCATGGACGTGACGAGTCTCTACACCTCAATCCCACATATTGCAGGCATTGCGGCCATAAGGGATGCCCTACAGACTACAGACATCACATGTCCTATGCAAGAGTTCTTGCTAGAATTATTACACATCATTTTACATAAAAATTACTTTCTGTTTTATCAACAGTTTTATTTTCAAATCCAGGGTACGGCAATGGGTTCCAATGTTGCACCAAGCTATGCTAACCTGTACATGTCGAATTATGAAACTAATTTTGTCTATTCGTCTACTGCATATCATTCACATGTACTCCTGTGGTTGAGATACATTGATGATATCTTTGTTCTCTGGCAAGGTACTGCGGAGGCTTTATCTGAATTTCATCTGTATCTCAACCAGTGTCTGCCCACTATCTCCTTTTCACTAGAACATAGCACCAGCTCCATTCACTTTCTCGATGTTTTGATAACTTTGGAGAATGGCTACATCTCTACTGATGTATATCGGAAGCCCACTGACAGGGTAACCTTTTTACATGCTGAAAGTTTTCACCCACCTAATCTGATTAAATCACTGCCTTACAGCCAGTTCATTCAAATAAGGCGGATTACTTCTACCGATGCACAATATGACCGTAAGTCTGATGACCTCATCAAGGATCTCCTTACTCGTGGTTATAACCTTGCCGATCTTCAATCTGCTCAGATCAAAGCACATGGTATTGACAGACACACATTACTACGATTTAAAGGTAAAAATACCAAAAACAGGATTCCCTTAGTACTTACCTACTCTGGAGTTTCCAAACAGGTTAAATCGATTGTGCAAAGGCACTGGCATGTTCTAAGCAGTGATCTTCAACTTTCCGAACATTTTAGGGAACCACCGGTCTTTGCACATAAACGGGCACCTAATATAAGAGATCTCCTTGTTAAAACTGACTATAGGGGTATTACCACTGAGGTTGGGGGCAATTGGCTATCTGACCAACACAGACCCATTGGCATGTTTCCATGCGGGCACTGTGCCCAATGTAGTTTTGTTCTCAGATCTACCTCATTTGCACATCCCATGACTGGCAAACTTTATCACTTGCGTGATTTCGCCAATTGTTCCACCACCAATGTGGTCTACCTGCTCAAATGCCCGTGTGGAAAGGGGTATGTGGGGAAGACCACCAGGGAAATCAGAAAACGGATAAGCGAACATCGCTCCGATATTAGGAACGCAAAATTGGAATCACCATTAGCTAGACATTTCATCTCGGAAGGCCACCACATTAGCCAACTCAGGTTTCTCGTAATAGAAGTGGTCAAGAAACCAAGGAGGGGTGGTGATGTAGATAAAAGGCTCCTACAGCGGGAATTATTTTGGATTTTTGAGCTCCAAAGGAAAAAACCCCGGGGCCTCAATGAGGAACTGGACTATTCAGTGTTCTGTTAACTACTGGACCACATTAGGGGCATCTCTCTCTTTTTTCTAAAATTACTAGTATTTAATTTCTCCTGTTACTGTCCTTGAGTACTGTGCTAAATAAGGGACCAAGACCCTTCTTGTTTTTAATTACAGCACGTTTTGTAACACACTATTTACCACTGTTTTATTTTTTACAGACGCATGTCACATTTATTAGTGCAATATGGTTCCAGCTGCAGCACTGTTCCAGACACAATTATCAGCACTGATTCCAGCTTCTGCTTTCCAGCTATAATCTGCTCCAGGAGAGCACAGATCTATTTATTACTCACAGCCATGTAACAAGCAGTGGTCAAACTGCCAGCCCCTCCCAGCAAGACTGATGGATTACAGCATCAGGATACGCTCATCACTATCACCTATAGGTTCTGTGAAACACTAATTCCAGAGCGCGGATCGCTACTAGGAAGTTTATTGGAAGGACCATTACAGCGCAATTTGAGACCATCATTAACTGACATCGCAGGTCGCCAAGACGGCGGCGGCCATCTTTCTGGCAGTTTTCCCCTGGGACATTGCTCAACTTTCGCTGTCTGCGCTTACGTCACTTCCGCCGGAAGTAGCGCGGCGGCCATTTTTGTGTAGACCACATACTACACAACAGCGGTTTAAGTGCCCATATATCTGAGTGATCTATATTAATTGTTACCCTTGTTTTCTCTTGTATTTTCTCTCGTGTATTCACCTTATACATATTGCGGCACCCGCACGACCCCGTGTGCCCGACTGGGAAGGTGTTTTTTCACCAGTATCCAGCCTGACTGGGATCGTGCTGGGCGACCGCTGGTGACGTCATCACCCGGCGCCGGACGCGCGCTGCTGATGCACGCCACCATGCTGGATCAGTGCTTCCTATAAAAAGCTGGTAACAAGATGGATAGGCACAGCATACCCTCCTGATGAAGGTCTAGGTACCGAAACGTTGATTTTATGGTGTCACGTATCCACTAGGTACTCTGCATTACTCTAAACTTCAACTTTTTTGCCTTTATTCTGAGCCTCTCTAATCTAACATGTTTTACTTTAATGTTCTATGCAACCAAGTCATTTGGGTTCGCTATGTATACTGAAGAACCATTGTAAAGTATTTCTGGTATCTTACCCATGTATACGTTTATCACTGGTCTAGGTTTCTTCCTGTACTTGAGCCCTGTTTTTCAACTTGGATAGTACCTAGTGATTTGAACTGCATGTATAACTAACCATTGAGATAAGGACTCTATACCTTGTTATATGTATTATCCAGGCATGCTTTTGTCACTGTATATATGAATCTGTCACTTTGATTAAAACACATGAACTTTTTTGCATAGTTCTGATTTTCGGGTGTCCTTGCTTTGTAGAGTTAAAAAGAAAAAAATATTTTAAATAAAAAAAGTGTAAATAAAAAAGCAGGTTAATTTCTGCGCCATCGCCAGTGCCACCTGTTGCTGAGAGTGAGTGCTGGGTGCAGCGGAGTCGTAATCCAGATAGACATGAGTGGTATAACAGGAACTGGCTTTACTGGAACATGAATGCAGTAAGAGAATGTCACCTTACATGGTGGCTAAACACAGACAGGGATAAGAGGTACCAGAGAGCAACTGAAAGCAGGAAATAGCAACACAGCAGTAAAATGCATAGACTTTACAGTTAAGCATTGGTCACAGTGCCAACTGGTGTCATAACTTGTCCTAGCTGTAAACTGCAGTAAATCTAGCAAAAGTCACTCCAGCATAGACTAAGCTGGATGTCTGTTGTACAGTTTCTCCAAGAAGGCCAATGTTCCGCTCTCAAAGCACTGACTGTGTGTGATTCTAAACGGACAGCTAAACACTTGTCGGAGATCTCAGTAAACAGAAGCCCATGCTTGTATTGTTCACCAAAAGAATCCAACTTAATACTGTTTTATCTGTAATTTGTAATTTCAGTATTATTTATTTTCTTTAGTATGTGAAACTGCAATACAATCCAATAACAGCATATCATTACACATGAAACACTAATCAGCATAGATGATAATAGCACAAAGAAAAGACACTTACAGGTGATGATGTCTCAAACCTCCTGGGAGAGGAAAATACCTGCTGCATCCATAAAGAATGAAAATCTAAAATGGCTGAAGAGAACGTCCTGTAACAAAGGGTTACTTCCTGTCTAAGGAATTCACTAATAAACGTAGAACCGTACTGACTTCTGCCAGTAGATGGCAGTGGTGCACCACACAACTATAAGTAATACACTCCTATGAGTAATTATAACTGAACTAGCCTGAAAAGGCAGCACAGCCAACATAGGGGCAATTAGTCTTTTAGAGGCCACGGTGGTGAGTGATCCAATTTAAATCCATTTTATTCCACATCTATTCAATTAAAGAATACTTAGCTATAGTAAAAATAACCTACCCCCTTATTTGGACGTTATAAAAAAAGGCTAACCTGGTTGGCCTTATTCCTCCTGTTTTCTGTCGGAAGAGGATCATTGTATTTTCTGTCTTTGCACTAGCTGCAGTAAAGAGGATGGGTGACATCATGCAGTGATTGGATAATGAACATGTTGCGTAAGATCCTCTCCAGTGCTAGGGATTCAGAAGCCCAGTATACACAGCTCAATTCCTGATAGGGAACAGGAAGCATAGCCAGGTGAATTATCATGTGAACATATGAAAGTATAATAAGATCCATAGTCCATAGCTAATCAAGTCACGTGTCCAGGGATGAACCTAGAGGCCGATTCATTAATAGCGGCAGGTAGCGACAGATGAGCGCCAGTAGCGTGATTTTCACAGCGCCATCTAGTATTCGCTGTGCTTGGCCGGGGTTTGCTTGTTGACAGTGTCGGTGTGCGGTAATGTTGAATACGGGGTTAGGGGTCGCTGTTTCACAGGTTCCGCGTTGTATGGGTGCGCCTGACAGCGAATGGCCAGAGCGAACGGCTTGCTGCAGATTCATTAACAAATCACGCTCAAAAATTTCTCGCGCTGTGAATTCCTTGTTTAAACCCCAGAGCGCTGGCGGCGATGTGTGTAAAGTAGTTTTTAACCCCCAAACAACCTTTTTTTTTATATGTAAAAATTATACAAGTTTTTCTAAACATTTTGTAATATGAATACATGAATATCAGACCTGTAATATAAATTCTGCACAATTTTTTTTTTTTTTTTTACTTAAAAAAAAATCCTAACATTGCAGAAGTGGTCACAGAATTTTTGACATAAAAAAAAAAAAAAAAAAAAAAACATTAATAGCAATTAATTATGATTATTTAAAGATTGCTCCATTGAAATGCATTGGACCACGCCAGGGAGCGCCAGGTCATACCTGTCGCTGTGATGGGATTAGCAGCGGCGCTGTTCGTTGCAGTCGGCTACATGATGAATCCCGCGCTAGCTGACGCTCTCGCCGGCGCTAGCCTCATTTAGCGTGATAAATGCGTCATTGTGACCGCCGCCGGGCGTACTTGATTCGGTAGCCGCCGTTAGCTGGCGGTAACTGGCACTCGTCAGACACTACCTGGCGCTAGCCCTTGATAAATAAGGCCGCTAGTCTCTCTGCTGCCTGAGGTAAACTCATGGGATCGGACTGGAAAATAATGTTTGTACGGGTTCATTGTTGGTGTTATACAAAATTTAACCATAGGATATGCAATTGTTTACTGTCTCTTATACCAAAACAGCCACCAAAACTACTCTGGAGAAACTTCCTCTATAATATGCCCAGATCACTGTCCTTGGCCTAGAAACACAGGGCAATATACAAATTATCTGTTGGAGTACACTGGGAACCTCGCTCCTTGGTGTGTAGTAGGAAAAACTACTCCCACACCATATTCTTAAAAAAGGTAATTATTTAAGGGTGAGGGGGAGATGGGTAGAGCGCAGGAGGATAGGGTACACGGGTACACCAGGGTCTTCTCTTCTGGGAATGGGAAGGGATGAGGGATTCAGGTGCCTGTCATGGGAAAGAAAGGGACTCAGTTACTAGGAAACGGGGATTAGAGTCTTAACGAAGGGCATCTACATTTAGTATCCACTTACCAGGTGGGTGCAGGAACCAGTGGTGTAGGAACAGGGAAACTATATACCAGGTGACGGGTGGTCCTGGAAGTCCTTGTGCCATTCCTGGCCGCTTGCGTGGATCAGCCGTCTGAGTGACAGAAAGCTGCAGGAGCCCCGGGGTGCTGAGCAGGGCAGAGCTGTGTTCGGCTGGACAGCTTCTTCCTGGCCTGGTGAGCTGAGATCCCCCCAGTGCTCCTGGGTTAGGGATGCCCCTGTGGGTTGTAGTTCTCCTTAGAGGAAGGTAGCCTTGCGTGCCAAAGGTCATCTCTGCATGCAGCTCCCTCCCCTCTCCGCTGTTTTCCATGAGGATGGCAGATGAGTTCAATGTGTGGGTCAAGGTAAAAAAAAACAAAGTAATCAGTGAAGTGGAGGGAACAGCAAGTGTGGAGCAGAAGGATATACTATTTCAGAGTGAACTTGAGAAGGGCCCTGTTTGGAAGGAACCCAGGGGGTCTTGGCTTGGAAGGAACAGAGAAGGAGCCTTCTACCATTTCCATTTCTCACCCCTAAAACTTACACAAATCACTTTGCGGTTAGGTTCTTCTTCCTTTTCTCACCCCTAAAACTTACCTAAATCACTTTGTGGTTAGGTTCTTCTTCCATTTTTCACCCCTAAAACTTACCCAAATCACTTTGCGGTCTCATTCTTCTTCCATTTCTCACTTGAAACAGTTTTTTTTGGGGGGGGGGGGGGGGATTTAATACAGAGTGCCATTTTTTTTATGGTTTTTTGTTTTTACATTTGTGATCATTCTGCGAGTCACGCAGCTCTTGCATGCCGGCCACCAACTGAAGGACCCTTTCACTCATTGCTGCCACTCTGGCACGTGTGGTCCCTGTATAAAAAAAAGAAACAAACATTATTTGTTGGCAAATACATGTTTCTCAGCTGTGGATGGAATGTTTTTTAGGTGGCAAGCTAACTCATGACGCCATATGTCATTATGCTAAGTAATTACTCTAAGGAAGAGAGTATATGTCATTATGCTAAGTAATTAATCTAAGGAAGAGGGCATATGTCATTATGCTAAGTAATTAATCTAAGGAAGTGGGCATATGTCATTATGCTAATGCCATTGACTATGGCTTTAGGTATCTTGGTGATCATGTCAATTACCACATAATCCAAAGAATTACATTACAACTTACTTCGTTGGTGGCTGACGTGTGCCTCGGGGACCACCCTCCATTCTGGGCCCTGCCATTGCTGGGAAGTTGAGGCTGTAGAGACATGTCAAATAGGGTCACTTCTAATGTCTTAGTCAACAGTAAGCAAATGACAAATTCAATGTGTGTGTGTGTGTGTGTGTGACATCACCCACCTTCTCCATGTGCCTCCTGGACCTGATCTGCTGCAGACTCTTCCACAGACCCTTCACCTGCTACATCAAAATCTAGAAAAAGAGATTAAGGGAATCAGCTTTGTTTCAAATAGCATGTATATGTGTGCGGTTACATGAAGAGTCACATACCAGAGGCTAACGGCTCCGTCGCTTGGCACGACTCCCTGCCCACGCCGTGATGCCCCTCCTCTGTTGAGAGGTCCAGGGGCTGGTCGGAGGCCGCTACAGAGGAGGGGTAGGATCGTCGCCCTGGAGATCCACCACCTTCACTTACTGCTGCAGATTCATGCAGCACTGGTCGGCCTGTGCGCCTCGGATACGGTACTCTATTTCCAGCACTAGAAAAGAAAATCATTTCTAAATAAAGGCCTACCTTGTGTATTAATTACATCTAGCATGCAATCGCTATGTTCTTATTTGGGAAATGGAGTCCGAAAAATCGCCGCACCTGGGGCATGTGTAGCCGTTTCAGGTCTGACCAGTGCTGCATGATCTGCGTGTGGGTGAAGGTGGTGCCCGTCTCGTGCTGGATCCTGAAAACGATCTCCAGAGTGACGGTCCTCTTCTCAAAAGAGTTGGGCAGGTAGTCGTACCTGCGCTGAAGCATCGTCTAAACAACACAAAAAAAACATAGTATTTAGATCAAACTGCATACAAATATCTGTCACAAATCGATCATTGACTAAATGACATTCCCAGACACATTTCTAGGCTAAAACTATCCTTCTAGATGGAAATGACTTGGTTCGCACATGTGGGCCCTAACTTCTGTTTGGCACAGAGTTTTAGACACTTTTCAACCAAACCGTTTCTTCCTGCGCTTCCTTAAGGCCTAGGCATGCATTTAGATGGCAAATCAAAGGCATTAAAATACACTTACGATCATAATCAGCTCTTCTTGTTGGCGGGTGAAGATCGTGGGCGCCATCTTTCTTCTTGTCTGCAGCAGATAAGTAATGCTCCAGCGGTTTCCGGGTTCCGCACGGCCGGACGCAGGCGTACGTGAACGCGTAAGCGTCATACCCAGGCATTAGTATTTAAAGGGTCCTGGACCCACAGCTCATTCTCTTTCAGAGTCTCATCATTATGCACCCAAAAAACAAGTTGCGAAGCCAAAAGCAGCCAAGGAGGGCCGCAGCAAAAAGCAAGATAAGCATGAGGAGGCTTCTTCAGGCCCCACTACTCGCTCAAAAATTCCAATGCCGAAGGTACGGTAAACCCGCAGTGGGCAGGCCAAGGCGACAATACCAACAAAGTCTGCTAAGGCACCACCAACCAGCAAACCAAAGAAGGCAGCGGCGAAGAAGAAGCCCCAGGCCACCAAGCAGACAGGTACGGCCACAAAAAAGCCCACGAAGAGTGTGAGAAGCCCCAGGCCACAAAGCTCAGCATCACCACATCCACGTGGGAAAAGCAGGCATGGGAAGAGGAAAAGGCACTGAGACAGAAGTCCCAGCCCCCAAAGCTCAGCATCATCACAGACACGTCCAACTACCTCCCAGGGGCATGCAAGCGCAAGTCTCAAGGGCCCACAGAGGCACAGGGCAAGAAGCCCAACAACATCAAGCACACCCTCTCCTCCTCGGCCACATTTGCCACCGCCACAGGTGGCAAGGCACTCTCCATATGCCACATCGACGCCTGCAAGTTCAGTGGCCACCCAGCCAAGGACCCCAAGTCCATATCCAAGTCCAGTACAATCTTTAGCCAGCCACCTGTCCTACATTTCTCCCCAACACAGCCAGCCCAGAATGTCCCCCGAATTGGCTGCAACCACTGATGATCCAGAACATCAAGCAATAGGGCGGACATTGCGCCGAGGACAGTTGAGTGGCAGGTTTGGGAAGGCCTAAACTCTGGCATTGGCTAGTGGGCTGACCTTACATTATGATGAACTATATGGGCACAAATCCAAAGCAACCAGCAAAATGCGCAAATCTGAAATTTTAGAGGAGCTCACCAGACAGGTCAATGCAACGGGGCAAGAGCTCAAAGATGTGGAGCAAATCAACGCAAAATATCGGACCTGAAGTATGCAGCACGGAAGAAAGAAAATAAACGGCAAAATTACAGGTGCATTTATGCTTTGTGCATTTGTCTGCTTCTTGTATTGTCCACATTTTCATACATTTCCCAAACTATATTTTTCAGCTTACAAACTGGCGGAGGCTTCCCCACTAAATTACAATTTACCAGAGCTGAGGAGATGGTGCTGGGGCTGATACATCCTGTGGCCTTAGAGGGACACTCGGGGCAATGGGACATGGACATCCCTACTATTCCAGCAGGTTAGTAATGTTAATGTGTATGTAAACATGTAAAATGAGGAATCACAGGCATATATGAACACATGCCCCTAGGGAGTGGCTTGTAGGAGAGGTTACAGTTTTAGCAGGGTGTTGAATGTCTTTGGAATGTTCATTTTCTAATTTGCTAGGCCATACATGACCTTGGACAGTATTTCTGGTCACTATTAAAGTCTTAATATTAGCTAAGGACTGCCTGTTATGTGATTCTACTCAATCATATTCAACACTTACTTGTTTGTCTTTAGGCCACTTGGGTTTGAGCTGTGCTTTGGTCTCAAATACTTGATCTGGGGTCAGAATGCCCACCAGCATACTCTTAAGGCAAATGCTATTTGCAAGCTGAGTGTGGGCCCCTAATGGCCCTTTAGGGATATGTGAAGCCTCATAACATGCAGTACATGCATGTTTGTTTTATTTAAGGTGACCAATGTGTATGTACAGGGGGACTCATACATATAACAGATAATGACATTCATAGTGAAGGTCACCTTGGATCGAGTTGCCATTCCTGCTTGCCCACATGTTTTATTGAAGCATATGTAGTAATACAGATCAGCAATGCATATTTGGGTGTTTATGTGCCTTTTTATTTACAATACAGCCCAGCATCAACCCTCAGCAAGTGTGGAAGCCTCATCCAGTTTGACCACGCCGTCAACTTCCGTGCTGCATAGGAGCCAGAACCCGATATATACGGTAAGTGTAATTTGCTGAATCTGCTGATGCATGTGAATTAACATGACTAATTTGCATAACAAATATATTTAGGGCACAAACTGAACCTTTTTTTCACATGTCCCAACAGACCCACACACTGATGGAGGAAATCCAGGAGATGGAGGAGGATGCCACCTTGATGGGACCTTCACAACAGACCCCCCTGGAACATAATCTGCAACTGTCCCAATATGTTTCTTCACCAAATCCTCTGCAGCAGAGTGAAGCTGGCCGCATGCTGCCAGCCCATCGTGGGCAGCATGCAGAGACTGAGCCTACAGTCCCCAGTGGTAGGTCTGCTGCAGAGGATTTGGCAAGCACTTCTGTGGCTGTTGGTCAAACTAGAGGACCATCATCTGCACGCACCCCAACCCGGGGAATTGGGAGGCGTAGTCAGCTACGTCGCCCAGTTTCCCAGGGGAGGCGCGTGCCGATCATGGAGTCACCATGTCACCATGAGAGGCGTTTATTTCGCCAACTAACTGAAAGAACCACAGAGCAGCATCATGCACAATTAGAGACCTTAAATAATACTTTAAACACCATGCTGACAGAATTTAGGTCACCTTATCTACTAATTTCAGAGCCATGCTTGAGGAAGTTCGAACTAGCAACAGCCACATGGCCACCTTAAGTAGTAATTTCAGTTCCATGCTGGATGAAGTTCGAACTAGCAACACCCACATGGCCACCTTAAGTAGTAATTTCAGTGCCATGCTGGATGAAGTTCGAACAACCAATAGAAACATGTTGGAACAGTTGCAGATTCTGAATGTCACACATGCCCAGGTGATGGGCCACCTCCAAGGCCCACCACCAGGGTTTTATGGGCATCAACCATTTTAAAACCTATTTCCCCTGTATCTGCTCCACATTTTTCCTCTACATCCCCACTGTATTGACCTGTCTGGTGAGCGCTACCAATATAGCCTTTTTTTATGGCTTTGCTTGTATGCTTTGGATTTTCACCCATATAACTCATTAGAGTGCTGAGATACTCCACTAGCCAATGCCTGAGCTCAAGCCTCACTGAACCTGCCACTCAAGCTGTTTGGCCTAATTACTTTGCTTCTGGCTCATCCTG
This sequence comes from Gastrophryne carolinensis, assembly GCA_027917425.1. NCBI lineage: Eukaryota > Metazoa > Chordata > Amphibia > Anura > Microhylidae > Gastrophryne > Gastrophryne carolinensis. Next base: position 170,096,580 of record CM051234.1, on the reverse strand, counting down.
TTTGTAGGCATGATTGGGGGACATTCTGGGCTGGCAAACTACTACCTTGAACCCTGGCAGAGATTGTACTGGACTTGGATTTGAACTGCAGCTTCTTGTTTAGGTGGGCCACTGACTTACAGGTGTGGATGTGGCATAGGTATGGCTGCTTTCCACCTGTGCCTGTGGCAAATGTGGCCAAGCAGGAGAGGGTTTGTATGTGGCCCTATTTATTACAGTGCAAATATTGACATGCAAATGCTTGCTCCCTATGTCTGTGTATTTTATTTAGGATTGAAACTTCGCCCTGGAGTGCGTTACTTTAAAACTCCTGGATGTGGGCAATTGCTAGGTGCCATGATTTGCCACAAATGTATTTTAATGTTGTACTATGTATGTACATGAAGTCTGCGAGTGCCCTTCAACTCCAAATTTTCATATTTCAATAAAAAATATTGAATTGACCTGTTGTTGACTAAGTTGATGCATTAATGTTTTGGTTATTTTTAGATTACTTAAAGTTTTCATAGACAAACAGGGCAAAAAAAATGCATGAGTCTCAGATCATGTGTGAATATTTTAGTAATTAACTCATTACTGGTTGGTACACCAAAAACTAATAAAAGATTTACAAGGCAAAATTTGAGGAGCAAATAATAATTACAGGCACAAAACAAACACAAGCAACAAAAATTATGCAAAATGTGTCTGAATCAAATTGGCCCGAACTGCTTGGCCAGAGGCACTAGGTGTGGTCTTCTGGGTCCTGGCTGGGTGGAGAGGGGGGCAGATCCAAATACCGGGGGACAAGCTGCATGATGGCATAGTTATGTAAGACACAGCAGGCCAGTATGATGTCTATGACCTTTTTGGGGTCATACTGGAGGGCTCCCCCAGTATGGTCCAAACACCGGAAGCGTGTTTTTAACAGGCCAAAGGCCCTCTCCACAACGGCCCGGGTCTTCCGGTGTGCCTGATTGTAGGCGTCCTGTGCGGCATTCTGTGGCCGAAGGACGGGCGTCAGCAGCCAGGGAAGTAGTAGATAGCCGGAATCCCCTGAAAGAATAAGAAAATACTAAGATAAATTACACATACAAAAATTTATTCCAAAAAAAAAGGTTGTTCACCCTGAATAAGAGCCTATCTTATATTTTAGACACACCCTGTACATACAGATTGCTCTGCTAAAGAAACAGCCTAACACCATCTACTCCATCTGACCTTTTAAACATCCAAAATGGCCGATGAGGGCAAATCAGGCAGACTGCTAACAGGTATTGACTTAGGAATGTGCTGCTCAGCATTCTTGGATGTCTTACTTTTTCAGGACACCAGATCTGCTGTGTGTGAGCCAAGCACAGCTCTAACCCGCCCCCTGCACTTTATCCCGCTCTCCTCTACTCAGTAAGTGTCATACTTCTGAGCAAAGGTCATAAAGTCAAGAACAGAATTGCAGCCAAGTGTGGGGAAGAAGAATAAGTAATTTACTAGAAAGTAGAAATATATTATTTACTAATTGTGGAAACTCATTTTGTAAGGGTTTGTGCTTTGCTAAAGATTAGGGATGAGCGAATCGATCCTGACTAACCCGGATTCGATCCGAATTTCATGAAAAATTCGATTCGGATCGAATCCGAATTTCCCCGTGCTTCGATCGCTCGAAGTTTTCCTTTAACATCCATTCATTTACATTACAGGCATTCTAAGATGGCGGACGGGACATGTCCAGACATCTACCCCGCTCCAGTGCATGCTGGGGCAGTCACATGCAGCCTATCAGCAGCCAGCAAGCCCGGTGACGTCACAGCGCTATTTCAGGCGGGGGACATCTTGCTTTTCCTCATTTCTCTATTGCATTCGTGAGAGACAGGACGCTGCTGTAGTCAGGGAGAGACAGTTAGAGAGCCAGGGACAGACAGGGACAGGCAGGAGACGGGCAGGAGACAGGCAGGAAGTCAGCAAGAAGCAGGGAAAGTTAGGAAAAATTGGAGGCAGTCACAGGGAGATTTTTTTTTTTCATCCAGCCTGAGTGTTACTGGCTGGCTGACTGGCTTTTTTAGCGGTTTCAGGCTGCATATACAATTTTGATGTTGTGCATATATACTGAACTGATCTCAAGTCTGCTGTGGGAACATTACCATTTTGTAAAATCTCATTAGCCTCTGTATTTACTCTAAGCTGCACAGTTATTTAAAGTAATTTGGCCTGTTTGAGCCTGCTTAGACACTGTTGCTGTGCATATATACTGTTCTAAAGCCTGCTTCGGGGCATCCCATTCTGTAACATCACATTAGCCTCTGTATTTACTGTAAGCTGCACAGTTATTTAAAGTAATTTGGCCTGTTTGAGCCTGCTTAGACACTGTTGCTGTGCATATATACTGTTCTAAAGCCTGCTTCGGGGCATCCCATTCTGTAACATCCCATTAGCCTCTGTATTTACTGTAAGCTGCACAGTTATTTAAAGTAATTTGGCCTGTTTGAGCCTGCTTAGACACTGTTGCTGTGCATATATACTGTTCTAAAGCCTGCTTCGGGGCATCCCATTCTGTAACATCACATTAGCCTCTGTATTTACTCTAAGCTGCACAGTTATTTAAAGTAATTTGGCCTGTTTGAGCCTGCTTAGACACTGTTGCTGTGCATATATACTGTTCTAAAGCCTGCTTCGGGGCATCCCATTCTGTAACATCACATTAGCCTCTGTATTTACTCTAAGCTGCACAGTTATTTAAAGTAATTTGGCCTGTTTGAGCCTGCTTAGACACTGTTGCTGTGCATATATACTGTTCTAAAGCCTGCTTCGGGGCATCCCATTCTGTAACATCACATTAGCCTCTGTATTTACTGTAAGCTGCACAGTTATTTAAAGTAATTTGGCCTGTTTGAGCCTGCTTAGACACTGTTGCTATGCATATATACTGTTCTAAAGCCTGCTTCGGGGCATCCCATTCTGTAACATCACATTAGCCTCTGTATTTACTGTAAGCTGCACAGTTATTTAAAGCAATTTGGCCTGTTTGAGCCTGCTTAGACACTGTTGCTGTGCATATATACTGTTCTAAAGCCTGCTTCGGGGCATCCCATTCTGTAACATCACATTAGCCTCTGTATTTACTGTAAGCTGCACAGTTATTTAAAGTAATTTGGCCTGTTTGAGCCTGCTTAGACACTGTTGCTGTGCATATATACTGTTATAAAGCCTGCTTGGGGGCATCCCATTCTGTAACATCCCATTAGCCTCTGTATTTACTGTAAGCTGCACAGTTATTTAAAGTAATTTGGCCTGTTTGAGCCTGCTTAGACACTGTTGCTGTGCATATATACTGATCTCAAGCCTGCTTCGGGGCATCCCATTCTGTAACATCACATTAGCCTCTGTATTTACTGTAAGCTGCACAGTTATTTAAAGTAATTTGGCCTGTTTGAGCCTGCTTAGACACTTTTACTGTGCATATATACTGATCTCAAGTCTGCTGTGGGGCATCCCATTCTGTAACATCCCATTAGCCTCTGTATCTCCTCTAAGCTGCACACTTAATTAAAGTAATTTGGCCTGTTGGAGCCTGCTTATCCACTCTTGCTGTGCATATATACTGATCTCAAGTCTGCTGTGGCGGCATCCCATTCTGTAACATAACATAACCTACCTCTCTTATTTACACTAAGCAGCTCTCTTATTTAAACTAAGCAGGCCTCTTATTTACACTAAGCAGCTCTCTTATTTAAGCTAAGCAGCTCTCTTATTTAAACTAAGCAGGCCTCTTGGAGGCTGATTGTCCACTTTTGGGTGTGCATTTATATTCGGTTTCATATACAGTGGGGTATCCCAATTTGTAAGATAACCTACCCCAACCATGTAAACTAAAGAGGCCTGTTGCAGCCTGAGTTTCTCTGCTTGCGTATGGCCTGCATTACAATCTGTCTCTTTCAATAACACTGCTGCCTGGGGTATCCCAATTTGTAAGATAACCTACCCCAACCATGTAAACTAAAGAGGCCTGTTGCAGCCTGAGTTTCTCTGCTTGCGTATGGCCTGCATTACAATCTGTCTCTTTCAATAACACTGCTGCCTGGGGTATCCCAATTTGTAAGATAACCTACCCCAACCATGTAAACTAAAGGTTACGTCCTTCCAGAAGGAAAACTTATGCCGAACACTATTTTTGTTAGGGGCATTGACCTTTGGATTGATCGGCATGAAATTAAGGATTTTTTTTTCAAAGTATGGCGCTGTAAAGAAGGTCAAAATTATTTCTCATACTTGGATTATTGTTACTTTTTGTTCAGCTTGAAATATACCAGGCCACACGGGCATCCCAAGGCACATGCTATTTAACCCTATATGTTAAGCACAAGCATTTCTCATACTTGGATTATTGTTACTTTTTGTTCAGCTCAAAAAATATACCAGGCCACACGGGCATCCCAAGGCACATGCTGATTAACCCTATATGTTAAGCACAAGCATTTCTCATACTTGGATTATTGTTACTTTTTGTTCAGCTTAAAATATACCAGGCCACACGGGCATCCCAAGGCACATGCTTATTAACCCTATATGTTAAGCTAAAGCATTTCTCATACTTGGATTATTGTTACTTTTTGTTCAGCTTAAAATATACCAGGCCACACGGGCATCCCAAGGCACATGCTGATTAACCCTATATGTTAAGCTAAAGCATTTCTCATACTTGGATTATTGTTACTTTTTGTTCAGCTTAAAATATACCAGGCCACACGAGCATCCCAAGGCACATGCTGTTTAACCCTATTTGTTAAGCACAAGCATTTCTCATACTTGGATTATTGTTACTTTTTGTTCAGCTTGAAATATACCAGGCCACACGGGCATCCCAAGGCACATGCTATTTTAACCCTATCTGTTATGCAACATAAGCGTTGATCAGCATCAGCTGCTTTATTAAGCTACTTCAGTTTGCACTTGTTCTTGACTGCTTTTAATAAACCAGGCCGCAGGGCACCCCAAAGCTGCACCTTGCACCCTATCTGGTATACAACATAAGCGTTGATCAGCATCAGCTTCATTAAGCTACTTCAGTTTGCACTTCCTTTTTGACTGCTTTCATTTAACCAGGCCGCAGGGCACCCCAAAGCTGCACATTGCACCCTATCTGTTAATACTAAATAAGCATCTACAGCCTCAGCTTTATTAAGTTATTGCATTTTGAATTGGTTTTGGTCTGCTTTAAATACACCAGGCCGCAGGGTATCCTAAACCTGCATGTTGCACCCCATCTGTTATACTAAATAAGCGTTGATCAGCATCAGCTTTATTAAGCTATTGCATTTTGCATTGGTTTTTGTCCTGCAGTCAAAACACTAGCCCATATGGGCATCCCAAACCAGCACATGTCACCCTATCTGTTATACTAAATAAGCTTCCACAGGCCCTTTTTTTTACTTATTTATTTTTATTTATATACAGCTGTAATAGCTTATATAGTGAGGTAAATTTCCCATTTTGCTTCATTATATAGAGCACCCCCTCTGTAATTCTGAGGGGCAATAGTTTATATTATGAGGTAAATTCATGGTTTTGCACCATTATATGGAGCAGCCCCTGTGTAAATCTGAGGGGCAATGGCTTATATAGTGAGGTAAATTTCCCATTTTGCTTCATTATATAGAGCAGCCCCTGTGTAAATCTGAGGGGCAATAGCTTATATTGTGAGGTAAATTTGCCATTTTGCTTCATTATATAGAGCAGCCCAGTTGCCATCTAAATCAACTACTGTCCGGCCAGTACAGCTTTTCCAGGGCAAACTCTGCTAGTTGCGGACACAAGTCAAGTTTGGCTTCCCAGCAAATCCAGTGGATCCTGAAGGTGTGTTGGCATGGTCATGTCAAGGTATGACATGACCTGCTGTTTGAGGTCCAGCTCCAGGTCTTCCTGCTGCTCATGAGTAGACTCACTATGCGGGTGTAGAAAGCTACTCACTAGCATCTGAAGACTGAGGCTGCTGCTGATGGAGCTGCTGCTGCTGCTCCTTCCACCCCCCCAGCAGCCATGACAGTTGAAGGTGATCGCAGAGGTCCCCCCGAGTCAGACCTGCGGGAGTATGGGCCATGACGCAGATAGACATTGCACAACTGACTACGTGGGATGTCTCTGTAGTAGGTCAGTTTGTCCTCCCTCTCAGTGGGCGTAAAAAATGCCCCCATTTTGTGCCGGAAGCGAGGGTCCAATAAGTTGGAGAGCCAGTAGTCTTCCCGCTGACAAATGGAGACAATTCTGCGCTCACTAGTACGCAAGCATGTGAGCATGCATCGTGCCATTTGTGCAAGTGACTCGGAGGGACTACCTGTCTCCATCTCCACTGTAAACTGTCACGGTGTGTCTGGGTCCTCTGTCTCGCCCTCCTCACAACCCTCTAGCTCCTGTGGCTGCTCCTGCTCCTCCTCTCCTGTCAGATGACTAGATAAAATGGTCATTTTGTGAAACCTAAACTGTGGTTTGCTGTGCCCCACCCCCTCCTCCTCCTCCACTTCAGCCCCCACAGGCTTCATGTGGCTGTGAAATGTATGTGCCATGTCTCCAGTGCCCTGACCAGCCATGGTTTCCAACATGTGTTGTAGTACATGAAGCAGTGGAATCTCATCGTTCATCTCATAGTCCTGGCAACTGACTAATAAAGTAGCTTCCTCAAAGGGCCTGAGCAAACGGCCGGTGTCACGTATGAGCTGCCAATGGTTTACATTGAATTTACACAGGGGTGTCCCCCTATCCGTTTGAATCATCCAGAAATCCGTGATGGCTTTTCTCTGTTCCTATAGTGGATCCTGCATAGGGAGGGTGGAATTCCAACGGGTGGAAACATCGCAAATCAGACTATGTTGGGGTACACCGTTCTGACGCTGAGGCTCAATAAGGTTGTGCTTGGTGGTGTAGGAGTGCCAGAAGTGCATGCTAACTTTCTTTCCTGTTGTTCGGATGTCTTTCAGATGGGGGGAAGACTTCAGAAAACGCTTGACAACTAGACTGAACACGTGTGCCATGTCAGGACGCATGACTCTGGCTTCCTTGTCGCAGCGCAAACAAGATGTTCTTCCAAGTATCAGTCACCATGGGTCCAAATTTGCTGTTTTCGTGGATTAAGCAATGATTTCATGGATTGAGTTCTCATTTTTAGTAGTTCCTCCCATGTGTGACTCAAGGAAAACCATGTGAAGAACAGCGTGAAACCACAATCACCAAGGGGGCCTAAAAGGATATATATTGTCCACCATGAGTTCATAGTTACAGCTCCAGACGTAGACAACACTGTGCACTTTGGTACACACTGACAGGCTAAAGGACTGGCCCACCTTCTGTTCAACAACATTTTACAGGGCAGGTACTGCCATCTTCGCAAAGCAATGATACCATGGGACTCTCCACCTCGGCTCGGCCCAAGCCATCAGTTCTCTGAAAGGTCCACCACTGGGTAATGCAGCAGGCTGGACTTATGGTGACGCTGTCTGAAAGGAGAAATCCCTCAGACATCAAGATTAAAAATTCCAAGAATTTTTGAGGGCTAATTATTCAGAGGCAATGATACCTAGTTGTTTCTGATTTAATTGCAAGGTGGAAACACACCCTCAAACAAAACTTCACTTTGGCAATGCTATTGCATTTGTTTATTCATAATTTTATGTATACAGTATATACTAACTAACCTACTTTTTCTCCACAGGATTGTGGATGCTACATGAAAAACTGCCACATCGCTGAGTAGCTGATTTTTCCTACCAACAGTCCCCAATAATTCACTGCTGCTGCTGCTGCCGCCACCACCGCCGCAGACTCCAGGGACCCTCTTCCACTACCTCCGCTTGCAACACCTCCTCCCACGACACTCTCCTCATCACTAATTGCCCGGCTAGTGGAAGAAGAGGCGAGTGTCTCCTCCACTTCTTGGCTGGGCAGTACCTGCTGAATTTTATGATTATCAGATCTTCATCAATGGATAGTGGAGCTGAACCCAAAGCATAACAACAGACAGTTGACTGGGGGTGTCAGATGCCACTTGTGATGCAGTGGACTGCTTTTGCAGCACTTCCAGACAAAGTTGCTTCATTGGCTGACACAATGACTGGTAAAGCTGTGGAACATATGGTTGAAAAGCAAGAATAACCATTTGTTTTTATATGAAAAAGACCCTGGTTTATACATAATTTTTTTTTTCCAGAGACTGCCCTGCGTGGAAATGAATGGCGCATGGATCAGCCAAGCTTTCCTCCCAACAATGCCTGATGTATTCCAGTAGATTGATGACGGGGCCAGACCAACACTAAAGAAAGATGGATCGTGCAAAACAGATTTAAGGCGCTGTTCTCCAGTTACAGACATTCCTCCGCATCGGACCACAAGTAAGTATTGATAGAAAATCCTTTACGTTACTCTTACTTTTTATTAATATTCTTCGGATAAGACGGATCAGACATCCAGATTAAAAATTCCAAGAATTTTGGAGGGCTAATTAGTCAGAGGCAATGATACCTTGTTGTTTCTGATTTAATTAAAAGGCGGAAACACACCCTCAAACAAAACTTCACTTTGGCAATACTTTTGCATTTGTTTATTCATAATTTTATGTAGATATTACTAACTAAGCTACTTTTTCTCCACATGACTCTCCACAGGGTGTGATTCATCCAATCTTTGGGCTCCTGAAGCCAACTGCAGTGTCTCTTTCAAGCTATGTTTGGGCTCCTGCAGCTGCTGCTCCTGCTGCTTGCAACTCCAGGGTGTGATTCATCCAATTTTTGAGCTCCTGAAGCCAACCCCAGTGTCTCTTTAAAGTAATGTTTGGGCTCCTGCTGCTGCTGCTGTTGCCAACTCCAGGGTGTGATTCATCCAATTTTTGGGCTCCTGAAGCCAACCCCAGTGTCTCTTTAAAGTAATGTTTGGGCTCCTGTTGCTGCTGCTGCCAACTCCAGGGTGTGATTCGTCCAATTTTTGGGCTCCTGAAGCCAACCCCAGTGTCTCTTTAAAGTAATGTTTGGGCTCCTGCTGCTGCTGCTTGCAACTCCAGGGTGTGATTCATCCAATTTTTGGGTTCCTGAAGCCAACCCCAGTGTCTCTTTAAAGTAATGTTTGGGCTCCTGCTGCTGCTGCCAACTCCAGGGTGTGATTCATCCAATTTTGGAGGGCTAATTAGTCAGAGGCAATGATACCTTGTTGTTTCTGATTTAATTAAAAGGCGGAAACACACCCTCAAACAAAACTTCACTTTGGCAATACTTTTGCATTTGTTTATTCATAATTTTATGTAGATATTACTAACTAAGCTACTTTTTCTCCACATGACTCTCCACAGGGTGTGATTCATCCAATCTTTGGGCTCCTGAAGCCAACTGCAGTGTCTCTTTCAAGCTATGTTTGGGCTCCTGCAGCTGCTGCTCCTGCTGCTTGCAACTCCAGGGTGTGATTTATCCAATTTTTGAGCTCCTGAAGCCAACCCCAGTGTCTCTTTAAAGTAATGTTTGGGCTCCTGCTGCTGCTGCTGCCAACTCCAGGGTGTGATTCATCCAATTTTTGGGCTCCTGAAGCCAACCCCAGTGTCTCTTTAAAGTAATGTTTGGGCTCCTGCTGCTGCTGCTGCCAACTCCAGGGTGTGATTCATCCAATTTTTGGGCTCCTGAAGCCAACCCCAGTGTCTCTTTAAAGTAATGTTTGGGCTCCTGCTGCTGCTGCTTGCAACTCCAGGGTGTGATTCATCCAATTTTTGGGCTCCTGAAGCCAACCCCAGTGTCTCTTTAAAGTAATGTTTGGGCTCCTGCTGCTGCTGCCAACTCCAGGGTGTGATTCATCCAATTTTTGGACTCCTGAAGCCAACCCCAGTGTCTCTTTAAAGTAATGTTTGGGCTCCTGCTGCTGCTGCTGCTGCCAACTCCAGGGTGTGATTCGTCCAATTTTTGGGCTCCTGAAGCCAACCCCAGTGTCTCTTTAAAGTAATGTTTGGGCTCCTGCTGCCAACTCCAGGGTGTGATTCATCCAATCTTTGGGCTCCTGAAGCCAACTGCAGTGTCTCTTTCAAGCTATGTTTGGGCTCCTGCAGCTGCTGCTCCTGCTGCTTGCAACTCCAGGGTGTGATTCATCCAATTTTTGAGCTCCTGAAGCCAACCCCAGTGTCTCTTTAAAGTAATGTTTGGGCTCCTGCTGCTGCTGCTGCTGCCAACTCCAGGGTGTGATTCATCCAATTTTTGGGCTCCTGAAGCCAACCCCAGTGTCTCTTTAAAGTAATGTTTGGGCTCCTGATGCTGCTGCTGCCAACTCCAGGGTGTGATTCATCCAATTTTTGGGCTCCTGAAGCCAACCCCAGTGTCTCTTTAAAGTAATGTTTGGGCTCCTGCTGCTGCTGCTTGCAACTCCAGGGTGTGATTCATCCAATTTTTGGGCTCCTGAAGCCAACCCCAGTGTCTCTTTAAAGTAATGTTTGGGCTCCTGCTGCTGCTGCCAACTCCAGGGTGTGATTCATCCAATTTTGGAGGGCTAATTAGTCAGAGGCAATGATACCTTGTTGTTTCTGATTTAATTAAAAGGCGGAAACACACCCTCAAACAAAACTTCACTTTGGCAATACTTTTGCATTTGTTTATTCATAATTTTATGTAGATATTACTAACTAAGCTACTTTTTCTCCACATGACTCTCCACAGGGTGTGATTCATCCAATCTTTGGGCTCCTGAAGCCAACTGCAGTGTCTCTTTCAAGCTATGTTTGGGCTCCTGCAGCTGCTGCTCCTGCTGCTTGCAACTCCAGGGTGTGATTCATCCAATTTTTGAGCTCCTGAAGCCAACCCCAGTGTCTCTTTAAAGTAATGTTTGGGCTCCTGCTGCTGCCAACTCCAGGGTGTGATTCATCCAATTTTTGGTCTCCTGAAGCCAACCCCAGTGTCTCTTTAAAGTAATGTTTGGGCTCCTGCTGCTGCTGCTGCCAACTCCAGGGTGTGATTCATCCAATTTTTGGGCTCCTGAAGCCAACCCCAGTGTCTCTTTAAAGTAATGTTTGGGCTCCTGCTGCTGCTGCTTGCAACTCCAGGGTGTGATTCGTCCAATTTTTGGGCTCCTGAAGCCAACCCCAGTGTCTCTTTAAAGTAATGTTTGGGCTCCTGCTGCTGCTGCTGCCAACTCCAGGGTGTGATTCATCCAATTTTTGGGCTCCTGCTGCCAACTCCAGTGTCTCTTTAAAGTTATGTTTGGGCTCCTGCTGCTGCTGCTGCCAACTCCAGGGTGTGATTCATCCAATTTTTTGGCTCCTGAAGCCAATCCCAGTGTCTCTTTAAAGTAATGTTTGGGCTCCTGCTGCTGCTGCTTGCAACTCCAGGGTGTGATTCATCCAATTTTTGGGCTCCTGAAGCCAACCCTAGTGTCTCTTTAAAGTAATGTTTGGGCTCCTGCTGCTGCTGCCAACTCCAGGGTGTGATTCATCCAATTTTTGTGCTCCTGAAGCCAACCCCAGTGTCTCTTAAAAGTAATGTTTGGGCTCCTGCTGCTGCTGCTGCTGCCAACTCCAGGGTGTGATTCATCCAATTTTTGGGCTCCTGAAGCCAACCCCAGTGTCTCTTTAAAGTAATGTTTGGGCTCCTGCTGCTGCTGCTGCCAACTCCAGGGTGTGATTCATCCAATTTTTGGGCTCCTGAAGCCAACCCCAGTGTCTCTTTAAAGTTATGTTTGGGCTCCTGCTGCTGCCAACTCCAGGGTGTGATTCATCCAATTTTTGGGCTCCTGAAGCCAACCCCAGTGTCTCTTTAAAGTAATGTTTGGGCTCCTGCTGCTGCTGCTGCCAACTCCAGGGTGTGATTCATCCAATTTTTGGGCTCCTGAAGCCAACCCCAGTGTCTCTTTAAAGTAATGTTTGGGCTCCTGCAGCTGCTGCCAACTCCAGGGTGTGATTCATCCAATTCTTGGGCTCCTGAAGCCAACCCCAGTGTCTCTTTAAAGTAATGTTTGGGCTCCTGCTGCTGCTGCCAACTCCAGGGTGTGATTCATCCAATTTTTGGGCTCCTGCTGCCAACTCCAGTGTCTCTTTAAAGTTATGTTTGGGCTCCTGCTGCTGCTGCTGCTGCTGCCAACTCCAGGGTGTGATTCATCCAATTTTTGGGCTCCTAAAGCCAACCCCAGTGTCTCTTTAAAGTAATGTTTGGGCTCCTGCTGCTGCTTGCAACTCCAGGGTGTGATTCATCCAATTTTTGGGCTCCTGAAGCCAACCCCAGTGTCTCTTTAAAGTAATGTTTGGGCTCCTGCTGCTGCTGCCAACTCCAGGGTGTGATTCATCCAATTCTTGGGCTCTTGAAGCCAACCCCAGTGTCTCTTTAAAGTAATGTTTGGGCTCCTGCTGCTGCTGCTGCCAACTCCAGGGTGTGATTCATCCAATTTTTGGGCTCCTGCTGCCAACTCCAGTGTCTCTTTAAAGTTATATTTGGGCTCCTGCTGCTGCTGCTGCCAACTCCAGGGTGTGATTCATCCAATTTTTGGGCTCCTAAAGCCAACCCCAGTGTCTCTTTAAAGTAATGTTTGGGCTCCTGCTGCTGCTGCTGCCAACTCCAGGGTGTGATTCATCCAATTTTTGTGCTCCTGAAGCCAACCCCAGTGTCTCTTTAAAGTAATGTTTGGGCTCCTGCTGCTGCTGCTGCTGCCAACTCCAGGGTGTGATTCATCCAATTTTGGGCTCCTGCTGCCAAATCCAGTGTCTCTTTAAAGTAATATTTGGGCTCCTGCTGCTGCTGCTTGCAACTCCAGGGTTTGATTCATCCAATCTTTGGGCTCCTGCAGCCAACTCCAGTGTCTCTTTCAAGCTATGTTTGGGCTCCTGCTGCTACTGCTGCTGCTGCTGCTTGAAACTCCAGGGTGTGTCAGTCAATTTTTGGGCTCCTGCTGCTGCCAACTCCAGTGTCTCTTTCAGCCAATGTTTGGGCTCCTGCTGCTGCTTGCAACTCCAGGGTGTGATTCATCCAATTTTTGGGCTCCTGCTGCTGCCAACTCCAGTGTCTCTTTAAAGCAATGTTTGGGCTCCTGCCCCTCATAGTGATGCCACTTCAACTCTCTGCAATTGTGGCGCTCTGCGATTCTATTAGCGATGCCTCTGATCTGCATGTGATATTTATTTAAAGTATTATTTAACTAACCCAGCACGCATCCTATGCGTGTTACAGCAAGGCAGAATGGTTTACAACCCTATTGAGGCTCTAGGAGGCTCAGAAATAGCCGTTTTTAATATCGATTCATCGCGAATAAATTCGGGTCGAAACGATTTTTGTCGGAAAATTCGTCGAATCAGTCGAATCGAATTTTTGAAAAGTTCGCTCATCTCTACTAACGATCATGGTTAAGGTCCGGTTTCACCTGTCATCAAGGGGTAAAAACAGCCATAGGTTCAGACATGGGTCCGAAACTATATTAATAGGCATACATTGAAAAGTGAATGACATTATTTGTGTCAACTTACCAAGGAGCCATCCACCAGAGAATTCTCCAGACTCAAACCGCCGGTACAATCCAGATCGTCGCAAGATGTACGCATCATGGGATGAGCCTGGAAACCCGGCGAGAACACTAAGGAACCGCATGTCTGGGGCCACCACTGCTTGGACATTCAGTGAGTGGCCCATTTTGCGGTATATGGGAAAAAAGAAAAAAAATAAAAATTTGGAAGGCAAGGTAAATTACTCAAACACTAACTCCTAACATCCTCCCAAAAACATGTTGGCCAATACAAATAACACTAAGTACCTAACTATTTTTTAGGCCTACAAAGGATATGTATGTTGGATCAACTAAATATTAACTTTCACATGACAAATTAAGGTCCACATGCAAATGTTTGGCTTTGGGCTACATGAAAAACATTGATGACGCTAAATCCGGCCAAATACTGTATATCACATGAACAATTTACAAGGAGGGATTAACAGATATACAGTATAAGCTATTTCACAGGGACTATTTACAAGGAGGGATTAACAGATATACAGTGTAAGCTATTTCACAGGGACTATTTACAAGGAGGGATTAACAGATTTACAGTGTAAGCTATTTCACAGGGACTATTTACAAGGAGGGATTAACAGGTATACAGTGTAACCTATTTCACAGGGACTATTTACAAGGAGGGATTAACAGATATACAGTGTAAGCTTTTTCACAGGGACTATTTACAAGGAGGGATTAACAAATATACAGTGTAAGCTATTTCACAGGGACTATTTACAAGGAGGGATTAACATACATAGAGTGTAAGCTATTTCACAGGGACTGTTTACAAGGAGGGATTAACAGATATTTAAAATACCATTTATGTCAACCATATAAAAAAATGACCGATTGAACTTACCTATAGATGTACTCGTCAGCTGCCGGAGGGACCAATGCAACGTGGGTGCAATGGCACCCATGTCGTTGGGCATGTCGGCGATATTATAAAATGCCAGCTTAAGCGCGTTCCAGGCTACCATGTTGTCAGGAAAATAAATATATTTCTGACAAATAGTAGCCATGCCTTCCAAAAACTTGGATAGGGCGCGGCTCAGCATAGGCTGGGAGATCCCCACGGAGAGGGTACCCAGCCTCTGGAACGAGCCGTTCGCCAAAAATTGCAGGCAGCCAAGCATCTTGGTCATACCTGAAATTGCTTGCCCCTTCCTTGTGGTGCGGGCTAACCATGATAGCAGCTCACTATACAATTTATGGAGGGAAGCACGATTAAGTCGTGTCAGCTCGAACAGCTCAACGTCATGCATGCCATCGATATGCATGCGTCGCCGGTGCAATCTGGTCTTGGCCCTGCTGACACATTCAATTCCCATTAGCTGGAGCTCGTGATGCTCCTCCACAAAGGCACACAACTGGTTCATTGCAAGGGTATCCGAGGTCAAAATGGTCCCGTAAGGGGATCGCAAATGAAACAGTTTTATAGGGTGGTGGTCCCTCGGCAATCAGCTCTCTGAATGAGACGCAAGCCCACAGCAATGACGTAAGTTATCTGAACGAACACAAAATATCAGATTTTGATGAGAAAATGATCCGAACTAACGCAAATGATCCGATTTGCTTTTGTTCTTCGAAAGCGCATATACGCATTAGCCCGAATGTTCGTACGAATGAAAAATAAACAAAAAAAACTAATAAAATGACGAACACACACCAAAACTTTCACAGACAGCTATGAAAGTCCAGACGAATGTGCCTCTGAATCAAGCCTAATATGCAAATACAGAGGATCCATTCATTATACATCATATGAAGTTAATTGTTTCTTCATCTTATTATGGATAGGAAAGCTTGTCTTTGGGACGGACTAGTTTCGCCTTGTAAATAGGCTTCTTCAGCGCCCTATTCAGACTTCTATATATGTACAAGATCATAGACAATGTAAATGATCAGAGGCGTCTCGTGTCCAGACGCCAGGCAACGAGACGGGCGGGGCGCATAAAGCGCAACGGCCGTCTCCTCAGGCGACGGGCGCTGACGTCCCACCGGCGCCCGGAATGTGTCTAAATTTGGCCGCCATTTTATTGTGGACCTAGCTAGAGAAGATAAAGGACCAAAATAGAAACAAACATAGAAAGTAAATGGTTTTAATCAATATTAATGATTATGGGCCATCATTTTTTGTGTTGCTGATAACCTTTATATTTTGCAGAAATCCTGCACTTGGAAAATGCCTCACAAATGTGATGGCCAGTGTATATCCACATTATAATTACTTAATGAAGGCCTCAATGCTTATAGAGGAAAGAGGGCACTGTCCGTAAATTGAAATTCTATACTATCAAGAGGGAAATAAATAGGCCCATAAATAAAAAAGGCCTAAAACGACGGCAGGCAAAATGTGACACATGGGTGCCACCGCCATTTTAACAGTACATCTAACAGACATCATAAAGGAAAGGGCCACTGCCAGTACATTGGGCATCATGTACTGTCAAGATGAAGATAAATGGGCCGTTTAGTAGAAAAGGCCTAGGCAATGCCAATCAAAAAAGACATCACAATTTACACAGTACACCCAGGGGACTCTCCACCTAATTTCTAACTAATTTATACATAAGGAAAAATACTCTCCAAAAGGTTTACATATAAATTTCATAGATTTACAAAAAGGTTTTTGAGAATATATATAAATAACGAACCAATTAGTAATATATGCACACAATTTTGATATTGCATATAATGTTGTAAAATATCAGAGAAGGGGCACATAGCTTATGGATTCATTCAAACCGGGATACCGGTGAGCCTTATAATGGTGTATCCACTGCGTCTCCCGCTGTAGGGTGACTTTCTCTACGCCCCCCACCCCGTGGGTTACAGTGTACTCTATCAATCCCTACAAAGAACATTTTTTTTGGATTCTGTCTGTGGAACTCAGAAAAGTGCCTGCCAACCAGACTCTTTCTATTGCTTGTTTTAATGTCATACGTGTGCTCATAAATCTTTTTGCGCAACTCTTGATTTGTTTTTCATATGTAGAATCTATTACAGGTACACACTAGAGCAGAGATGATGTTGGGGCTCTTACAATTAATAAAGTGTTTTAGTTTCTGGGGTGGTAATCCCCCCAGAGTCACGGTTTTAATTTCTTTTATATATTGGCACATACTACATGACTGGCATTTATAGGTTCCCACGGTATTACAGCAGGTTGATCGTTTAGATTGGAAATAATGGCTTTGAACAATCCGGTCTTTTATATTTTTTGACCTACGAAATACAAATTTAGGTTTGTTGGGTAGAAACTTACTTAGACCTGTGTCATTTTGGAGGACGTGCCAATGTTTCTGAAAAATTATTTTAATCATGTGATGCTGGGTTGAAAAAGTCAAAATCATGGAGAGGGAGCGATAGTTTGTCCTCAGCCCACAACCCCCTCTCCCAACCTCCCAGATACAGGTTTGCGTACGACGGGGCACACGTGGTCCCCATTGCCGTACCCTGTATCTGGTGGTAGAGTGTGTTGTTAAATAGGAAGAGGTTGTGGGTGAGAACAAAGTGCAACAATTGTAACAAAAAAGTATTATGATCATGAGTGTCTATGGGCAACTCGTTTAGAAAGCGGAAAACATTTTGCAAACCTAAGGCATGAGGTATACTGGAATAAAGGGCCTTTACGTCCAGGCTCACCAGGATGGACCCGGGGGCTACACTCATACCATCCAGAACACGGAGCAGATGTCCCGTGTCCTTCAGGTAAGAGGGCAGCTGGTGGACTAATGGCTGGAGATGATAATCGACGTAGCGGCTGGCCCGATCGGTGAGAGACCCCATGCCGGACACAATTGGTC
Organism: Gastrophryne carolinensis; assembly: GCA_027917425.1. Taxonomy (NCBI): domain Eukaryota; kingdom Metazoa; phylum Chordata; class Amphibia; order Anura; family Microhylidae; genus Gastrophryne; species Gastrophryne carolinensis. The sequence goes on along the minus strand of CM051234.1, from coordinate 170,079,313 downwards.
TGCCCTGAGGTACCGTGATGGATTTATGGACCTTGGGCAGAGCATAGAAAGTAGGTGTCACTGGGCATGGGGTCTCAACAAAAGAGCCAGTCGCTACGTTGATCACCCCCCGCTCAACAGCCTGTTTGATGAGGGTGTGGTAGGTTCCCGAGTCCTCCAGGAGCCTATAGCACATATGTTCATATTGTGTTTTGTTTTACATGATAAATTGTCAATTTCAATTTCAGGGTTGGAAGTAGAAGAAGAGTTGGGGGCCAATGTGTCTAATGGGATGTGTGAAGAATTGGACACCGTTATGATAGGTGCGGTGAGGAAAGTCCCAGAAGGCGAAATGTCACCTTCAGACTTCCTCTTACCCGGGATACTGTTGTTGCGCTGCTGTGAGATTTGAATTAAATTGCTTTTTGCTAAGTTCCTTTTCTGTAGGGTCTGTGTTCTTCTTCTAATGTTCCTCTTCCTGTTTCGTCAGCGTCTAAAAAAGTCCTTCTATCAGGGGAACTCGTGGGATTGCTGGTATCTGCCGTTTTTTCTGCTGGTATCTGTTCTTGTTTCCGTCTAGATCTAGATCTGGTGACCATTTCATCCTGTCTTAGGAAAATGTCCTTCTTTGGGGGACCTCTGGTATAGGGGGGTCGATTTGTTCTAATTTGATTACTTTGTATCTTGAATTTCTCCCTTGTTCTATTTGAACCCCTTTCTCTAGAGGAGGATGAATCGGATGAGAAGGATTGTCTTGATCCGTAATACTTCCATGTAGGTCTTTGATTAGATTCAGACCAGATGCATGCCCTATTCTCCTTATAAGCAGATTTATCACATTGTAGTTTCATCTCCTTTGATTCTATTAGATCTTTATTGATTCTTTCTATAGAATTTTTTATGCTGTTATCCCTTCTTTGAAACTGATCATCCTGCTTGAAATGGCTCAACTCGGCTACCCTCTCCTGTATTTTCTTATCTAGCTACATTAATTGATGTTGATGGTGCTCCAGAAGGAGACCCATTAGATTTAAGGTTCATGTCTGTAAGGTCTGTTCCCACTTTTTTTAAAATTCAGTAGTTAATTGGCCAACCTGAGGAAAAGTCTGAGCCTCAAGCCCTTAGGGAATAATTGGTTAGAAACGTATTCTTCAAGATATTGTATGTCCCCCCATGTTTTAGATTTTTTATAAAGGAGGTTATGTAGCGTGCCAAAAACAGATTGCAAGGATTGTTCCTTTTCTAGTGGCTTTACTCTCTAGTCGTACCTGTGAGAGTCCTGTGATCATTTTAAGCCAATTATCATTAGTAAGACCTGTCATTCTGAAAGATAGGCTAGGACATAGGAAAAAGAAAAAGAGAAAAGAAAAAAAAAAACACACACAACTACCAAATTGAAGTATTGGGGGGTACATGAAGGGCCTTAACATAGCACCTGCCCATTTAATATAGTAAAAAGTACCTGTGGGTTCAACAAAACCCAGAAACAACGTGACCCACCCGAGAAGAATTGATGAGGAAAGAAAAAAAAATAATGGCTGTACTTGTGGACCAACTCACAAGTAGCACAACTGGACAGGCTGGTTGGGAAATGGGTTCCCTACATTCCCTATATGTATACATGTATTTTTCCACTAAACGGCCCATTTATCTTCATCTTGACAGATGGGTAAGTATTTAGGCTTAAAGTACACCAAAACAAAACAAGTTGATCATAATATACGACCTAATTTGCAGGTGCAAACAATCCGAGGTACCTCACCACACTGTACCTCAATCGTTAGAACATAGCAAAAAAGGAGTGGAAAAGAATGCACACCAACCAGGTTTCTCATTATGCAAAATAAAAGTGTATTGATACAAGAAAAATAAGTATACAAATTAGTGCAGTACAATATAGTGCAATATGGTATACAGATATAACAGTAAATTCAAACACTAGGATGTAACACTCAATAAAAGGATATCTGATGAGGAATCTCTGTATGGCAACGCATCTGTCATCAGAATTGTCTTGGCACCTCGCGAAAATAGGGAAATAGTACAAAGTATCTCTAGCAGTATCTATAGTGAAAACTATGATAAGATAAAAAATCTTTACCACATAAGTCTAAGAGGTGCATTGGTGGCATTCCTGACGATTACTGCAGCCATATAACCAGTCTCGTATGAATCAAGAGTTAAGGATAATGGTAATTACAGTATAGAGATCTATGGATCAGAGTCTAATACTCTGGTCAGCATAGGCAGTAAACATCATACCAGAGGAAACCTCATAAAGCACATAGTAGCATGATAATCATGACGTGACACATCATAGTTATAGCATACAAATGGTTACAAAATGGTTAAACAGAATTGCAATAGTGTTACCAGGCAGACAAGCAAGAATGGTGATCGCTAAATTCCGAGCCTACGTTGCGGAGCTCACGGCTCCATTGTCAAGGCAGCGATATCGAGATTACCTGTGCAGCACTTAAATAGAACCGTATCTCTCCCCTGGCCGCTAAGTCAGTGACACTTCCGGGCGTGCTTGTGGAGCGCCTGGAGGGGTGTCACATCCGGTTTGGAGGTCCCGGCCTGCGTCACTTCCGGCGCCGGCTGGCAGTACGAAGCTTGCCAGTCAGTGACGCGTGACGCAGGCGTGCGGGCTGTCGTCTCCGGATCATCAACGTCAGTGTGTGTAATCAACAACAACAAGCTTTATTAGCAATAGCCAAACACTAGCGAAAAGACGCGATGTGTGGAGATGCAAATGGGTTCTTCTAGGGTGGGAGAGATGTCCTTTATCAAGCTGCAGCATGCACTGTGGAAAGACAAACGTATTAAAAAGGATAAAAACAAAAATCACCATTCCCTCTGAATTATTTCAATGGCATATATCCGGGTAAAGGGGACATTATATGGAAGTAGAAACGGGACCCTGTGGTTCCTATACGGGTTCCAGTGTGTGATCCCTATTACATTAGGGTTCAAAGTTAGGAACTCGTGAATGTAGAAGGAGGGACATCTGATATAGCTCCACCATGCGTATAGATGTTATAATGAGTAATTACCTGTATCTATATTAAGATGGAGAAAATGTGTGGAATCCTGTGTATGTACAGTCTGAAAACCGGGGGGGGGGGTATAGTCCCAGCTGGGGCTGGCAGATATCAAGCGTCTGGACAGAAGAGAAAGATGTCCACCAAAGGACCGCCATGGGGTCAAACGTAGCACCCGCTTACGCCAACCTCTTCATGGACAAATTTGAACGCCAGCACGTCTATACGGACCATGCCTATGCATCATCTGTGTTATACTGGGTCCGTTACATAGACGACATTTTCTTCCTTTGGGAGGGCTCTCCTGACCATCTTCTTCAATTCGTCTCTAGATTAAATCAGGCTGAACCTACAATCAGCTTTACACTTGAGCACAGTACTCAACCGGGTCCACTTTCTTGATGTACACGTATCCATTAAAGATCAGAACATCACAACCAATTTATACAAAAAGGAAACAGATAGAAACACCTTCCTGCATTACTCCAGCTTTCACCCCGCATCCATGAAGAAAAGTCTACCATATAGTAAGTACATCAGACTCCGGTGTATCATTACAGATGACGTAATTTTTTACAAAGAGCCAATCAACTCACTAGTGACTTCCTTGAATGAGGCTACCCCATTGAAATTCTTGAAAAAGCCAAATTGAAAGCCATGGCCCAGTCTAGGCTCGCACTCCTACAACATAAACCCAAACGACATTCCCCTCGCATACCAGTCATATTAACATACTCTCGAATGACGCCCCATATTGAACGCATAATTAAGAGACATTGGCACGTTCTCATGGGGGACGAGCGTTTGGCTGATACCTTTAGTGCTCCTCCCCTGTTTGTGAAAAAGCGACCGGCTAATTTACACAATAGGCTAGTCAAAGCAGAGACTACGACTGATTCTAGGTCCACACGCACACAGAATTGGCTTTCCAGCCTACCCCCCGTTAAAGGCATGCATCCCTGTGGCCATTGCGCCCAATGTGGTTACGTCATTAAGAGTGAGTTTTTCACACATCCCCACATAGGTACAAAATTCCCCATTAAGACATTTTTGAACTGCAACTCGGAATTTGTTGTGTATCTCATTAAATGCCCCTGTGGCTTGGCTTATGTGGGCGAAACAACACGGACATTACGCACACACATCTCCGAGCATCGCAGTGCCATTCACCGGACAGACCTTGACTCACCCCTGACACGCCACTTTATGGAAGTAGGACATCAGATAACTCAGCTGCGTTTTTAGGCTATTTAGCAAGTTAGACCCCCCCTAGAGGGGGTGACCGGTGCCTAGCCCTCCTCAGACGAGAACTGTACTGGATACATACCCTGCAAACAATAACCCCCAAAGGACTAAATGAGGAAATGGACTATTCCCAATTTTTGTAACATGTCTGCTTCCTTCCTCCCCTTAACAAATATTTCTATTTCCTATAGTGCATCCCTTGGATTCCTTACGAACTTCCTCTCAGGTTCCAGTATAGATTTGATTCCTCCCCTTATTCACACTTCATCTCCATGGACATGAAGGTAAAACTCACCTTAATGTTTAAGGGATCATGTATGACCTATTTTGGGTTGATTTCCCCTTCTCGATATGTCTCTGTGGATTTTACTTACCTCCACAGCACACTTACATTTAGAGCTTCAGCCTGCTGTACATTAGAACCAGTCACCTTAGAGTTAATTGATTATGATTACCTAACATCTTTCTCTTCTGCCCAGACGCTCGATATCTGCCAGCCCCCGGCTGGGACTATACCCCCCCCCCGGTTTTCAGACTGTACATACACAGGATTCCGCACATTTTCTCCATCTTAATATAGATACAGGTCATTTTGCACTCATTATAACATGTATACGCATGGTGGAGCTATATCAGATGTCCCTCCTTCCCCATTCCTAACTTTGAACCCTAATGCAATAGGGATCACACACTGGAAGCCGTATAGGAACCACAGGGCCCCGTTTCTACTTCCATATAATGCCCCCTTACCCGGATATATGCCATTGAAATAATTCAGAGGGAATGGTGATTTTTGTTTTTATCATTTTAATGCGTTTGTCTTTCCACAGTGCATGCTGCAGCTTGATAAAGGACATCTCTCCCACCCTAGAAGAATCCATTTGCATCTCCACACATCGCGTCTTTTCGCTAGTGTTTGGCTATTGCTAATAAAGCTTGTTGTTGTTGATACACACACTGACGTTGATGATCCGGGGATGACGGCCCCGCGAGCGCGCCCTGAAGTGTCACTGAATGGCCGGCTAGGGAAGAGATACGGTTCTATTTAAGCGCTGCACAGGTAATCTCAATATCGCTGCCTTGACAATGGAGCCGTGAGCTCCGCAAAGTTGGCTCGGAATTTAGCGATCACCATTCTTGCTTGTCTGCCTGGTAACACTATTGCAATTCTGTTTAACAATTTTGTTACCATTTGTATGCTATAACTATGATGTGTCACGTCATGATTATCATGCTACTATGTGCTTTATGAGGTTTCCTCTGGTATGATGTTTACTGCCTATGCTGACCAGAGTATTAGACTCTGATCCATAGATCTCTATACTGTAATTACCATTATCCTTAACTCTTGATTCATACGAGACTGGTTATATGGCTGCACTAATCGTTAGGAATGCCACCAATGCACCTCTTAGACTTATGTGGTAAAGATTTTTTACCTTATCATAGTTTTCACTATAAATACTGCTAGAGCTACTTTGTTACTACTATTTACCTATTTTCTCGAGTTGCCAAGACAATTCTGATGACAGATGCGTTGCCATACAGAGATTCCTCATCAGATATCCTTTTATTGAGTGTTACATCCTAGTGTTTGAGTTTACTGTTATATCTGTATACCATATTGCACTATATTGGACAGCACTTATTTGTATACTTATTTTTCTTGTATCAATACACTTTTTTTTTGCATAATGAGAAACCTGGTTGGTGTGCATTCTTTTCCACTCCTTTTTGCTATCTTCATCTTGACGGTACATGATGCCCAATGTACTGGCAGTGGCCCTTTCCTTTATGATGTCTGTTAGATGTACTGTTAAAATGGCGGTGGCACCCCTGTGTCACATTTTGGCTGCCGTCGTTTTAGGCCTTTTTTATTTATGGGCCTATTTATTTCCCTCTTGATAGTATAGAATTTCAATTTACGGACAGTGCCCTCTTTCCTCTATGATCATTGAGGCCTTCATTAAGTAATTATAATGTGGATACACACTGGCCATCACGTTTGTGAGGCATTTTCCAAGTGCAGGATTTCTGCAAAATATAAAGGTTATCAGCAACACAAAAAATTATGGCCCATAATCATTAATATTGATTAAAACAATTTACTTTCTATTTTTGTTTCTATTTTGGTCCTTTTTCTTCTCTAGCTAGGTCCACAATAAAATGGCGGCCAAATGTAGACACATTCCGGGCGCCGGTGGAACGTCAGCGCCCGTCGCTTGAGGAGACAGCTGTGGCGCTTTATGCTCCCCGCCTGCTTCGTTGCCTGGCGTCTGGACGCAAGACGCCTCTGACGCGGTGCGCCGCCCCCGCTCCCTCGGCAACCGCTGACGCGGGTGATGGCGATGCAAGCCGGGGGGCGGAGCCTCGGCGTGCGCGTCATGATGTGGGGCATTCTTAAGCGGCTTCACAGCGTGCGGCCGCTTTGCCCTATCACACCGGCGCCCAGGAAACACAGACGATGGACTGAGGGAGTTTTCCTCCTGCTCCCCTTCATGCCACAATACAACATAAATGCAATACAGGTATGTTTCTATAGCTACCTCTGAGACATGCTCAGCGTACTGGTGTTGAACTGTATACCTGACACACTGGTTTTATATACATAGGCTTACACTCATGCAGGCGTTTCTATTGTCCATTGTCTGTTGTAGGTTCCATCCCCTTTCCACACGTTACCTGGACTCTCCATCCATTCATAATATTTTTTTGAAAGATTCTTACCTCTTCAAAAATATCTACAGCACCTACCCTCATTTTAGTGACAGAACCTCAGCACCAGGGGCTGTTCCAGATCACGACAATTATTGGGTACAACAGGTACCAAGCATTATTAATATTATGTAATTATTTTAGATTATAGCCATGTTTGCCTATCATTTGCATTGTCTATGATCTTATACATATATAGAAGTCTGAATAGGGCGCTGAAGAAGCCTATTTACAAGGCGAAACTAGTCCGCCCCAAAGACAAGCTTTTCTATCCATAATAAGATGAAGAAACAATTAACTTCATATGATATATAATGAATGGATCCTCTGTATTTGCATATTGTGATGTATACTTTTGTATTTTTGTATTTATCTGATCTGCACAATCAAGTATTACAAGGATGTTGTCTTGATACAAGGTTTTTAATTGTTACATGATGGAATAAAATTGTGATAATTTTTATAATGTCGCCTCACTAGGCTGTTTAATGGCAAGGTTGGGTTATGTTTGAGCTCCCTACGAGTAGCAAAAGAAAGGGGGGGGCATTAACCCCATTGTTCGCAGTTTTGGAGTATACATGTACGGAACCCATTTCCCAACCAGCCTGTCCAGTTGTGCTACTTGTGGGTTAGTCCACAAGTGCAGCCTTTTTTTTTTCCCTTTTTCTTTCCTCTTCAGTTCTTCTCGGGTGGGTCGTGTTGTTTCTGGGTTTTGTTGAACCCACAGCTACTTTTTACTAAGCGGCAACAAGAGGGGAGTGTTGGACAGTAGACAGTAATAAAGTGTCACGTGTGCGCTCTTGTGATTGGATTATTAGTTTAGGCAGGCATAAAGGGGACCCATAGTACAGGGAGAGACAGACCAAAACCCACTGTACGTGCAAAATGTGTCCATAGCCCCTGACGATACTCCCTTATTAAAGTGTAGAACTAGAAATAAGATATTTAAACTTTTTCATTGTCCTGGAACACTGTTTGTTGTCCCTCTCTATAAGATGGCAAGTGATCAGTCCTTGCATAGGTGTGGCAATGACATCATTGCCACACACAACAGAGGCAATGAATGGAGGAGGCAGAGCTTTACAGATAAAACAGGTGGAATTATCTGGGAATATAGTGAATTAGGAGCAGTGAGAATTGGCAAAAGGTGCTTTTCACAGGTGGGTGCTAGTTAATAATGTGGGTTTTGATCCGTTTTAAGGAGATACCAATGTTAGCTGACAGTGCAAGAGACCCTAATGGAGGAATAACTGCAACTATAGTTACTGGTGATAGAAGCTGGATTGTACTGGATGTAATACTGGATAAGAGACCAATAAAGAAATACCTACCTCACCTCCTGAATGTATTCTGACTCACCAGATGGAAGCAAATTGAATCCTGCAGACAGCTCCACGTCCCTTGTGTGTGTCTGTGCTGGATGTTTTCCTTACTCCATAGGGCTCGGCAGATAGCTCACTCAATTGTTGGTTAGATCACGTGATAAGATTTCAAAAGCTTTATTTCAGTACAGAATCTTGATACAGCAGACATGTACGTTCAATACAGCTGGAAACTTGTGCTGTAATCCATACAGCAACAACAGGTGAAAGAACTATATCTGAAAAAGGTAACAGCACGTGTGCACTGCTTGGATGTCAGAGTAAAAATGGCAGAAAAGGAGAGGAAGAAGGGAGGAGTTACTTGCATCAGAGCAAGACTAAGGGAGCTTGGAGGGGACAAGGGGAATTAAAGGCACAGTGCTCAGCCTATGGAAATAAACATATATAAATCATTACCCTAGGTAAATAAAATGTACGTTGTGGGACATGACAGAATGTCCTGTGTTGTGTAAGCCTAGGAGTGATATCGCCACCACAGTAAGTACCACCTCACCCCACAGTTTCCCTCCCTAGATATAAAGAATCCCCCAGCTCTTCTAACCCCCCATTCCCCCAATGGAATGGGTCTGTAACACAAACAAATAGAAAAGGGCCATACTCACCGCCACCTCCTTGTCCATAGCCAGCCTCCGGTCCGCACCTGCTGGAGGAACCTTCCACACATTCTTCCACCATGGTCCTTCACTTCACTGATGCTGGGTCCTGATGCCGCAGCCTCCCAGGTCTTCTTCTGTGTCTGCCACCAGAGCCGGGTATTCCTCTAGCTGCCATGGCTCAGTTTTAAAGTGGTTTAAAATGTATTTAGTTTAGTGCTACCAGCTGTCATGGGTGGACTGGGGGGGGCACAGTGTGGTGTAGGGAAGCATGTGGAGCAGCAACCACAACAACAATCAAAGGTGGCCTTTATTACTTTGTGCATTATAAAATAAAAGCAATTTACTGATTAAATAGCTAGCTCATAGAATACCAGAAACACTGCTAGTCTTGGACTTCCTGTACTGCCTTGATGGTGCCCCCCCCCCCCCCCCCCCCCATCAGGCCGCTATCCTGTTCCTAATGCTTTCAGAACATTTATACTAATATGACAGGGAATCATTTGCAAAAGGTAAATCTGTCTTTAAAGGTTTGTGCTGTATTGTTCTGTTTTAGATGGTGAGATGTTATACCTATCTATATTCTGTTACGTTTTACAGCTATATACAATCTCTGCGTCAGGCCCCGTGGGACACCCGCCTTCAAGGTAAGCTCTCATCCCCAATCTCCGCTGCTAGCTTCACCTTAAGTCAAGCCCCCGTAGCCGGGATGCTTTATACGCCTCGACGGACAGGGTTGCCCCCAGGACTTAATAGCACAAAGGATGTGAGCTTACAGGGGGTGAAGGCGGGTGAACCAGAGGCTAGACTGGGCAATGTCAGGTAAGTACTGGAAACAGTTCGGGTGCTTCTGAAACAGGTAAGTACTGGAAGCAAATCGGGTGCTCAGGAGAAATCAAGTCAAGTCAGACGTCAAAGCCAAGGTTCACACCGGGAGTTCAGAGTGCTGCGCAGTACAAAGGGATGAAACAGAGACGTGATCAAGCAAATGGTCAATAACAATATGTACAGGAATTCACAGGAAAAATCACAAAGCCAGCTAAACGCTATTGCAGGCACTGACACACTGAAGTGGTAATTCCTTTATAGGACTGAACCCGGCTGGATTGGACAGGGAGGCAGTGACTGTGATTGGTGCACTTCGGATCTGTGTGCTGATTGGTGCACTTAGAGAGCTCTGGGCTGATTGCCCCATCTGAACTTTAAAGGCGTACCGCACAGAACTGGACTTCCTAGGTTTAGCTTTTTTAAACAGCCTCCAGCGGCCGCGCTGTGTGTAGCGCCACCGGAGGACATAAGCTGACTGTGCTCATGCGCAAGCACAAGCCGAATGAAAGTGGACGAGGGAGGAGGACGCCTTGGCGCCGCATGCGCTGCTGGAGCTGACACCTGAGGCAGAAGCGGCTGCTGGGCAGGAGAAATCCCGGCCAGTTGCCTAAGGACACCAGGGGCATGGACTGAAGGTAAGTCATTCATGACACTCGGTATCCCTCATTCAAAATGTATTGAAATAGTAAAAGGTGAGATTTGGTGTTAGTTGCACTTTTCCTTTAGTAGAGGTTTGCTTTTTGCTGGTACCTCTACTACAAGGCTTGCCAGTGAGCTAGTGTAGACTCAGCTGTGACCCAGAAACTGAAGCGAAGCACACAGCTTCGCTTAGAATACATAACATATTTACATATAGATTTTGAGATGGCTTGAAATGGCTTATTTTACACTCTTTCCATGGGGGATAAGATCATAAGAAGTTAGCGAGTGCCTGGGAAGAATACAATCTGCAGTTTGTATTCCTTGGAATTATTTGTATAATTTCTTTATAAAGCGCTGATAGTAGCACTGTACAAGGTAGTGTATGCAAACAGGGCAGAACTTACAGTTTATAGACTATTACAAATGAGGTCCTAGAGAATTCACAATGAATATTCAAAACAGTCGCAAGCCAGTATGTGGAGAGATCCATGTTAGGCCTAAAATAGGGGAGCTGAAGAGACCAAAAACCCTCTACTCAAAGGAAAAGCTTTCCTAGAACAGAAAGTATTTGCAACAGTATCCAACACAAGGAAAAATAGCATTACCCATCAATCCTTGCAGCAGGTGGAGCTATGCAAATCATCTCTTTATGTCTCTGAGCCATCCAAGCCCCTTAGAAATGCTAAGGATGCAATGCCAAGGATTAGCTTTAAATCTACACAGCCATACACATTCAACACGTGTTTTGAGCTTTAGTCTCTCATCAGCACTAGGGGGGATGTTTCTGGCTGTATGGGGTGTGAGACTTGGTGAGTACCAAAACAGTCGCAAGCCAGTATGTGGAGAGAGCCATGCTAGGCTTAACCCTTTTGGTGCCAAGCACGTAACACCTACGTGCTGGCATGTCCAAACGTTAAGTGCCAAGCACGTAGGTGTTACGTGCTTGGATTCCCCCCCCCCCCCCCCCCCCTACTAGCTAAAAAAAAAAAAAAAAAAAAAAATACTCACCTGACCCCTCTATCGATCCGTCCGGGTCTCTTCTTTCATTTGGTGCCATCCGATCCCCCCTGGGGGCTCGGATGGCTCCAGGAGAACCCCCGGAATAGTGCCCCTCCTTCGGCAGCGGCTGCTTCTAACTGTAAAAAAAAAAAAAAAAATGACATTTACTTACCTACAGTCGTGCTGCCTCCCGCCGGGTCTCCTCTTCACCGGGGGGGCCTCCAATCGCCCCCAGGTTGCTTAGTCTTCAGGATCTTCAGGAGAGGGCTCAAAATGCCCTCTCCCCCTGCCTTCCGATGGGCGCCGCCATCTGACGTCACTCCCGGGTGTCGTCCCGGCTCTCCTCGGCTCAGCTGTCAGATGCCTTGGTGATCGCTGGGCAGAGCAGTGGAGGGGCAAGGGATGCTCTGATCCCCTGCCCCCCCCCTCCTCTGGCCAGTGATCACCACGGCATCTGACAGCTGATCGACACAGGAGCTGACAGAACATTTATTTTTTTTAATGACATTTTTGTGTGGTGTGTTTTTTTTTTTTTTTTACTGTTAACCCCTTGTGAACTGGTAAGGGGTCCATGAGACCCCTTATACCAGTTCACAAGGCTGGGGGCTGGCAAATCACCTGCAACTAGCAGGTGACTTGCCATTAACCCCCGCACCCCCAATTACCTGCCTCCCCAAAGCCCAGGGGGGGGGGCAGAAGAGCCCGGGCCCACACAGGCTCTGTGGGCTTGTAGGCTGCAGGGTGGGGGGCCACAAAAGCTGGCCCCTCCACTCTATTCCTACAAGCCCCCATAGCTGGTCCTGGGCTGGTTAAGACGGGTAAGGGGGACCCTATGTCATTTTTTATTTTTTTATTTTTAAGGGTTAGGGTTAGCCTATGTCATTTTTTTTTAAATTAACCCCTTATGCTCTGTCACCCAGCAGCTATATAAGGCTTCCAGCAGCAGCAGCAGGAGAGCAGAAGCCAGAGTGATCAGCGTGGGACACAGTGCTCCAGGCTGGATGGGAGGTAAGTATAAAAAAAAAACAAAAAAAAACAAATAAAATATTTTTTCTCCATGTGTCTTTACTTTTAACCCCTTGTGAACTGGTAAGGGGTCCATGAGACCCCTATACCAGTTTGCAAGGCTGGGTGCTGGCAAGTCACCTGCGGCTAGTGGGTGACTTGCCATTAACCCCTGGCACCCCCAATTACCTGCCTGCCCAAAGCCCAGGGGGGGGGCAGAAGAGCCCGGCCCACGGAGCTTGTAGCCGGCAGGGCGGGGGGCCACCAAAACTGGCCCCTTCGCCCTGTTCCTACAAGCCCCCATAGCTGGTCCCGGGCTGGTTATGATGGGTAAGGGTGGCCCCACGTCATTTTTGGGGGGATTTTTAAGGGTTTTTTAACCCTTAAAATTCCCAAAAAGTGCCCCCCCCCCCCCCTTTTAATTAACCCCTTATGTTTATAGTGTGGATAGTAGTATTTTATTTTTAAATGTTATAAAGCGCGCTTTTCAGTTTGGGGGGTCTCCTGGGCAAGATTGCAGGGGCTACCAATACATATGTGGTACCGTTGTATTTAGGAGAAATGGGGCTTTCACATGCAATATGGTTTTCTCTAATAAAGTAAATGTTTTATTTAAAATAAAGGGGACAATTGTCTAAAAAATATATTTTTTTTTTTTTACACAAAAATATTTAAAAAACAGTAGAAAAATTACAAACAAGACATTTCATGTTAAAGCCTAAACTCTGCTACAAAAAATTTATATATATATATATATATATATATTCCTGAAAATTCCGGCAAAAATCACGGTTCAACATGGCGCAAAATGGGGAATAATGACCTGTCAACAGAGGGTGACAAAACTTAAAGTAGGTGGGCAAATAAAAGGGTTAATAGTACTTATGCATGCTGGGTATTGTTCTGCTCGGAGGACCTTGCTCTTTCAGATTTAGCTTGTTTTTTCTTGTTTGCATATTTATATTTTAGGAAAACATGTTATTTATTCAGTTTTTTTATTCATTTTTTTAGGGAAACCCTGTGCAACCTAAGAATCCTTTGAGGGATTACTTCCAGAAAGGTGAGCCTACTACAACAAGCTGGGTACTCTTAGAAAGCTTAACGTGTACTTTCAGGGAATATATGGTTTATCAGGGATATTCCAAATGTAAAGGGTTGTTTTGGTTGAAAAATTGCAAGGTGCGCACTTTGTCTGCAGAGCTGAAATTTTCAAGTAAAATTACTGTTATGCGCATGCTTTACTTTGGGGTGTTTGCCAACTCTTCCCTTGACAGTACCTATGCAAGTTGGGTATCGTTCTGTTCGGGGCATGTTGCTTTTTGAGATTTTACTTGTTTTTTCTTGTTTGCATATAGTTTTTTTAGGAAAATGTGGCTTGATTCTTCCTTTTTATTCTTTTTAAGGGAAACTTTGTGCAACCAAAGAATACATTGAGGGATTACTTCCAGAAAGCTAAGCCCACATAAACAAGCTTGGTACGCCTAGAAAGCTTGAGGTGTTTACTTCCAGATAATATATAGTTTGGTGGGGGGGTATTTCAAATGTAAAGGGTTGTTTTTCTGGAAAAACTGCAAGGTGCGCATAGCGCAGTTGTATTTTATCTGAAAATCTGCTAAAGCTCTGTTTCAGTTTGGGGGAGTCTCCTGGGCAGGGTGTCTACCAATACATATGTAGTACCGCTGTGACCGGGAGAAATTGGGGTTTCGCACGCAATAAAATTTTATTGACAAACTTACATTTTTTATTACAAAAAAAAACACCACTAATTGCAAAAAATAGATTTCTTTTATTTTTTTTGCACATATTTCACCAAAAAGTATGGGAATACACTAAAAAAGGCCAAACAAGACATTTCATGTTGAAGCCCAGACTCTGTTGAAAAAAACAATATATAATTTTCCTGGGAAATCCCTGGAAATCCTTTCAAAAATCACAGTTGAACATGTGTAGTGCAAAATAGTGAAACATGGTCTGGCAACAGAGGGTGACAAAAGCTGCAGGTAGTCTCGCACTTAAAGGGTTAAAGCGAACCCAAACCCACATTTTAAACTAGCTTCCCCTGAATTTCTCCCCCTATGAAGAGAACCTTTTTGAAAATTTTTACTGCTCTTGCTTTACTCTAATTTTAGATAATGGCACCTGTTTTAGCTGTAAAGCTCCGTATCCTCCATTCATTGACATTGCTGTGTGTGGCAATGATGTAATTGCCACATCTATGCAATGACTGATCGCCTGTCATCTTACACCGAGGGACAGCAAAAAAATAATGTTTTCCAGGACAATTTGATTGAAAAATTGAAAATATAAATTTCTAAATCTAGAAGGGAATATCGACAGGGGCTTTGGTCAAATGTATTTCACAACTTCAGTGGGTTTTGCTCCCCTTTAATATAGGGGGGCTAAAGAGAACAAAAAACCAAACAAAAAACAAACCTAAAGGTAAAGGAAAAGAGGCACTTTTCTAAAATGGAAAGTATTTGCACAGTACCCAACACAAGGAAAAACCGCATTACCCATCAATCCTTGCAGCAGGTGGAGCTATACAAATTATCTCTTTATGTCTCTGAGCCATCCAAGGCCCTTAGAAACTCTAAGGGTGCAATGCCAAGGATTAACTTTAAATTTACACAGCCAATGAATATTCTAAATACAATAGGAAAAAGTCCTGCCTATACGAGCTTACATTCTAATGACTTGAATTGTGAATAGTGTTTGTTTTCTCTACTTATAATAAGCAAGTTCTACTAGATCAGACCTGGCCATTGTAAGACCCCAGGGCCACATGCGGCCCTTTGATTGGCTCTGACCGGCCCATGCCCAGCGTTCCCTGTACGGTGCGCGGTCGCACGCTGCCGACACCCCCGCCCCCTGGTGGACTCCCCCTTAAAATGGAAATAAACCCAGAGCGGCCATTGGTCTCCCCCCCCCCCCCCGGGCATCCCAGATCGGGACTTTGTTCAGATTTAAGGGAGGGAGTCTGCCATTTTTCATGTTGCTACTGAGTAAAAAGGGTTTCGCACAGTGGGGCATCCCGATCTGGGATTTCCAGGGGGAAGACCAGTGGCCACTCTGGGTTTTGTTCTGCTTTATGTGAGGGAATCCAGGAATCCACAATTTTTCACATTGCTACTGTGTAAAAAGTGTGAGCAGCGCTGTGTTACTATAATAATAATGTAAAGGAGGGGGGTTATTACATCCTAACGTAATGTTTTAAAGCAGACCAAAACCCATGTAACCCAGCCCTTTGGAGTGTGAAGGAATCCAGGGCTGGGTTACAGGCATCATGCCTCCGGGGCATCCCAATATGCTGTGTGAGACCTCACTGGACACACAAAATGTGGTTTATTTAATAAATTACATTTTTTTGTAAGGCAAACTCACTTTTTCATTGTTTAACTATAATATATACCCGAACCAGCTGGTTACAACAATGCTATTTACTGCTTCTTATAAAGAAATACAATTATATTATACAGAATTGAGTTCGGCCGTCCACAATATTTTTAGTTTCTCGTGTGGCCCCATGGAAAATATAATTGCCCACCCCTGTACTAGATGATTAGTTTTGCATTGTTTTGCCATAGCTGAAGGGCGGGCCCGGCATTGCAGCCAGGAAGCTACAAGTTAGCGAGTGCCTGGATCAGTGACAGATCTTCTGGAACAGGCAATGGTGACATGCTTCATTCAGCAAAATGCACCGGCACCAGCTAGGCCTGGCTGTTTATTTGCTATACAGTCGTTCTGTGAATATTTATAGCAACAACAGAAGCAGTGCCGATGCAGATGCCAACAATCAGCAATAAGGAAATATAAGAGTGAGACTGGATAAGAGGCTTGGCTGGAAGGTATGTAAAGGAGGAGCGTGAGTTTTGCAGACACCCTCCCATCACAGTACATGGGGTAAAGGAGAGAAGGAGAGCTGTGTGCTTTTCTTTCGTTTTTTTCCATGAACTCTACAAATAAAAGCAGGAAGCCAGGACAATAGCAAGTATTGAAACATTTCACTGAGATCTTGATGTTTGCTTTCACTTGATCCCGGACAAAGTTCATGTGGTGAAGCCTACACCTCTGGCACAATGTAGCAGACACGTGAGTGTGCATGTATACCTTTTATATTTATATAATATATATATATTGAATGCAGGATCTTCTATGCTGTGTAACACCTCATACTTCCTGATGGGTCATTTTGGATGATGATTTATGATCTTTAAAACATCAAACTGCGTTTTCAATTTATTACATGTTGATAGATGTTTAGTAGATAAAGTTACAATAAAGAACTTAAATTCTGAAAAAACATTTGAAATCAGCAATTGCAAATGCCATGTGCATGACATACATTTTAGGGATAGTTCAGGAAGGAGCATGTTTCCACTGTTTTCAGGATCCTTATTTATGAAGTGCGCCTTTTGGCATCATTTTGAAAGCGTATGCGTGCACTGTGAAGCTCCCGCGTACTTTTATATTTTGACACTGTTTATTTATTTCAGAGTGGCGCTGCAAGTCAATATGCCAGATAATCAGCCTGAATTAGTGTACTAGATATTGGCCTGCCTGTGTCAGCGTCTGTTGGACCCCTATATGATTCTAACATTGGCAAATTGTTCTGCCAATTTATAAGCACTGCACATTGGATTTATTCATTTTTGACATGCAGAAAATATTGGCGCTGTCGATTTTTCAACTACGTCTGCTGGAAGTTTGTTCCAAGCATCTACTACTCTTATATATTTTCTAACATTGCTCCTGATCTTCCCTCCAACTAGATTCAGATTGTGCCGCCTTGTTCTATTATTAAAGTGGTCCTTCACTCTGAATAAGAGTCTATCTGATATGTTTTCACACCCTGTACATACAGATTGCTCACATTAAAAAGCATCCTACCTGCATCTACTGCATTTATGAGCCTTTAAACATCTGCATTGTGGGATTGCTGACTTCTGCTCTGTCTGTGCAAAGCACAGCTGTAACCTGCCCCCTGTACTTTTGCCCCTCTCCTCTTGTCAGTATGTGATGCTTATGAGGCAAGATAGTGGCGCCCGTATCCTAGAGTCCAGTTGCAGCTCAGTGGGGGAAAGAATAATAAGTAAGTGACTAAAAACGTAAAATATACTAATTTTAGATGCTGCAGTATAGTTTTTTAAAGTTTTTGGGCTTTTTATTAAATGATGCTGAAGGTCCAGTTTAAAGAAGGTGTATCGCAAAAGTGTGTAATATTAAAAATCAATATAAACACATCGGCTAATAACAGGTGGAATCATTTATACACCCAAACTGAATAAAACGCCCAACCAAGCTGTGATTTTCTTCCCCTGGTAGGAAAAAAATCCAGGGGCGACAGGTTTTTGAGTGTACCTGTCACTCCTGATTTATCATCAAAGAAAGAAACAAGCCTGGTTGGATATTTCTTGATGTCACATGACACCTTCTCCCACCATTCAGCAGAATTATATGGATTTTTATCATTGGCCCATTTTTTTTACAATAGTCATGATAGTGCTCCTATAAAGTACATAGAGTAGACTACTCTATAATATTCCAATCACAAAGTCCAGATCTTCTGGATGGCAACTTTTTTTTGTCTAATTTTTTGAAGACCCTATAGCTAACTGTATAGCTGATCTATAGCTGTTTATAGGTGATCAGACCTATAGCTGATCTAACTCTGCCCTCAACAGTAAAATGCATATCCATGGATCCACATATTTCTCTAAGTGTTCTGGCTTTTTTTTTTTTTACTTTGGTCTGCTATTTTTGTAGCCATCTAATTGACATGTGCTGTCGCCTATTACACAATGGAGAATGATGCTTTGTGCACGGTCTGTGTGGATTCGGGCCAAGTAAGGTTTTTTTTAATTCTTTGTAAACCATTTGTTCTGTCCTGGTGTGTGTGTGTATGTGTGTGTGAGGGGGGATGTAAGGGTTGGGGGAGGGGAGTGCGTAGACTGGACTTCTGCTTTGAGCAGTAATTAGTTATCTGCTTCAGCCTTATAAAGCACTGGTGACAGAGCTGTATTTAAAGTTCCCTAAGCACTTTTAGTGCTTTTGCCCACTTTTGTAAGCCAGCTTGTGTTCTGTGGGTCCATTCAGAGCCAGGTGAGTAAATTCACTCGTTTTTGGAGAGAAAACTGTCATTCACTTTCAGTGTCTATCTTGGGGCTGATTTTTCAGCAGGTGAAAATGTACATCCGGTCATCGAATCAGCTCCAAGGTAGACGATGCAGGTGAATGTCAGTTTTGTTTCCTAAAAAAAGGAGTTTTCTCCCCTGAATCGACCCCTGTGTTTACCATGTGTGAGGTGTGGGGGGGGGGGGAGATGGGTGCAAGGGGTGGAATGCAGACAATGCGTGTGGGGATGGGAATGGTGCAAGGGGTTAAATGCAAACAGCGTGTGTGGATGGGAAGAGAGGGCGTAAATACAGACAGTGTGCATGGGAGGGAAGTGTGCAAGGGGTTAAATGCAGACAGTGTATATGTGTGTATGTGTAGAGCCCAAGGGGTTAAATAAGGCCAGCTTATACTCACCAGCTTTCCTGGTGAGTATAAAGCCCCCCAGTGCGCTGTATTTAGAAATCAGCGCACTGGGGGGCTTTATATTCCTCAGGCAAAACTAAAAAAGGCTGGAATGGATGGGGCAGAGCTGAGGGGACAGGGATGGATGGGGTAAAGCTAAGGGGGACAGGAATGGATGGGGCAAAGCTGAGAGGACATGAATGGATAGGGCAAAGCTGAGAGGACAGGAATGGGTGGGGCAAAGCTGAGAGGACAGGAATGGGTGGGGCAAAGCTGGGGGGACAGGAATGGATGGGGCAAAGCTGGGGGGACAGGAATGGATGGGGCAAAGCTGGGGGGGACAGGAATGGATGGGGCAAAGCTGGGGGGACAGGAATGGATGGGGCAAAGCTGGGGGGACAGGAATGGATGGGGCAAAGCTGGGGGGACAGGAATGGATGGGGCAAAGCTGGGGGGACAGGAATGGATGGGGCAAAGCTGGGGGGACAGGAATTGATGGGGCAGAGATGGTGGGACAGGGATGGATAGGGTTGAACTGGGGCAGCGGGAAAGGATTGGATGGGAAAAGAGACAGAGAAACAAAGTTTATGTGCAATACGTCATATTGGAGGGCTAGAGTCATGACACTGGCAGGGAGACTAAGCATTACATAACTGATCAAGTAAAGGGAGCAGCCCTGTACACAGAAGAAACTGAGTACAGGGCTGTCAAGGCCGGGGTCCATAAATCTGGAGCTGAGGTCCGCATTCGGACCCCGGTCCACCAGTTGAGTACCGCTGCTGTAGGCCAAGGGTTCCAAAGATGCATCCTACCATTACATCCCAAAAAGATTGTGGAGAGCACAGAATGGAGTTTGCCCACCTAATAGAACTGTTCCTACCCTGGGTATGATTCATCTGCTTAAAGGCACACTATGTCAAGTCATCACTCATTCACGTTTGACAGAAAATTGCAGCCAATAATATGACCACTGGCAACCATTCAGGACGGATGTGCAAGCCCACTCGGCTAACTCAAGTTATTTGCAAATATGCAATAAATAAAGAACAATGGCCAATTTCCTCATCCCTCTGGCATCTTGATTTAGGATGCCCTGCTGTGAGAATTGCCCGGTATACTGTTCGGTGCAAGCCACATCCCCTCTATACTCTTATTTGCTTTGCATGGGTACTGTGAGCCAGTGGCGGCTGCTCTATTCATCTTTCCTGGCCAATATGACATCAGTTTGGCTTAGGAAGGTATTAATGAAATGAGAGCATTGACTGGGCGGTGATCCCTACATGCACAGTGAGGTATCACTAGACGGGTCATTCCTAACTGGGATGCCCGCTAAAGAGCCCAGGTATAGTTCCTCTTTAAGCCTGAGCAGAGCAGCACCCATATCGACTAAACACATTTATTTGTATATAGATTGATGATAAAATCGGAATACATGTATATGACTATTTTATATGCTTGCATTGTAACTCTCACTGCCCACCCTGAAGGTCTCATACAAATCACTATCAGATTGTCCAGATGTGGCCTTAGGTTAAATATCACCCTGTGCATGATTTTGGGGTGGGGGCCCCCAGTACGCACACATACATACATCAATGGAAAGAGTGCAGGATAAAGAAATAGACAGAGGGGGAAGAAAAAAGATTGAGACAGTAAAATATGGATGCAGCTTGGAAGAGGGGGAAAAAGAGACAGAATTAGAATGTAGAAAGAGATGGATAAGGAAATGCGGAAAAGAGAAGGAGGGAAGGTAAAAAGAGAGGACAGAGGAAATGTTGAAATGAGAGATGGATGGAAGGTAAAAAAGAAGATGGAATATGAGAAATAAAATAAGGATCCAACATGAAAAACTGAGCAAGACGAGAAGAATGTGGAAAAGAGAGCAAAAAGGGGGTAAGGAAAAAGAAAAAGGCAGAGTGGTTGTATATAAGAGCAAGGCAAGAAGAAGAAGAAAGTGAAGGAAAATAAAAATGTATGAAAGAGAGAGCGAATGCTAGAAGCAATATGCCCAAAGGAGAAAAATATAAGACGTGAAAAGAGATATGTGCTGAGCCATCTCTCTATCTGAATGTTGCCTCCTGGCAAACCCCAAAGTCCAGTCATGTTGTTGTCATAGGGTGACTGTGTGTGAATGATCCAGTGGAAGGAGCTGACAGGTAATGGTTCTCTAAGCAATAGTCAGAGAGCGGTTCTCTGTCTCTTATTCCAATCTGGGATGAGCACTTGGCGGCTGTTCCTGCTGGCAGCTCATTCAGCCTTGGCTCTGGTCTCATATGCGACCGCATCTGTTACCACACGTCTCTGGATGGACGGTCCATCCACCTCCTAGAAAGCAGATGAACACTGGTGCACTATTTATTGCGTCTCTGCAGATTCAGAGTCTGTGTGGCCTTAGTCTCTCGCAAGACCGGTTCTGTAGCTCAGTGCATACTGACACTTCATTGCCAGTGTAATTGTGCATTGTTAATGCTGTAGTTGTGTCTGGCAGCTTAATTACACATTTGTTCTGATGTGATAACCAAATAGAAAGTGAAAAAAAGTTGTAAAAAAAGAAGAAATATTTAGCAACTCCAAGGCCATAGGGCTGTTTTATCACCATTATCACATTATCACAGTGTTGAATGAGCCCTCATATGAGTCTTATAACTTAAAGGGACATTCTCATGCTCCCCATTCTGGTTGTCAAGTGTTGCATCTTACATTCAGCCAATATTCAGACTGCCTTAGTCATGGAGGATGATTCATTACTCGCCAGGTATCAGCAGATGAGCGTCTGTATAGCGGCGCTTAAAGCGACTGCTAGTAGACGCCGTAAGCCGGTATTGGGCGCTGTAACAGATCGCCTCAGTCGCTCTAGTAATCTGGCCCGCATTGATGAGTATGATATATGTACACCAGTACAGCGCTGCAGGGAGCGAAAGGTAGTGCCAGCTCAGTGCAACTGACTCTCGGCGCTCCACACCATACAAAACACAGCGTGGTCGCTGTAGCATAGAGCGCTGTGGGATTAACGTCTGTTTTTGAACACATATCCACCTGTAACAACACAAAAACACATGGAATGACATTGTTTTAACACTGTGACATTAACACTTTAGTGCCAGACATGTAATGACAATTCTGCATAAAAATATAAAAAATCTAAAAAGTTTCTAAGAGTGTTTGTTTGCAGCCAGGAGAGGTCACACAAAATTGTTAAACACTCTGTTTAACCCTTTAAACGCCAGCCACGTAAATTTTACGTGCCTGACTTTCCCCCCCTGCTAGCATAAAAAGTAATAAAAAAAGTCACTCACCTGACCCCTCGTTCGATCCGGCTCCGATTCCCCCCCCCCCCCCGCTCTTCTGGAGAGGGCCTAACAGCCCTCCTCCCTCTGGAGCTCCGATGGCCGCCGCCATCTTTACTTTTAGCCCCACCCCTTTGGGTGCTGGGCCGATGACGTCACCGCCAGGCGTCGTCGGGGCACCCGCCGGTTCTGCTGCCAGATGCCCGTGACGGCTGGGCAGAGGAGGAGGGAGGTAGGTGATCCTCTGATTGCTTGCCTCCTCCCTCCTCTGCCCAGCCATCACCTGCATTGGATCGCCGCGGGACACAGGAGCTGACGATCGAAGGTGAGTAAAGTAAAAAAAAAATGTTTTTTAATAAAGTCATTTGTAAAGTGTGTCAGTGTGTTTTTTTTTTACTGTTAACCCTTTGTGAACTGGTAAGGGGTCCATGAGACCTCTATACCAGTTCACAAGTCTCTGGGTCTGGCAAGTCACCCAAAGCTAGTGGGTGACTTGCCATTAACCCTGAGAACCCCCATTACCTGCCTCCCCAAAGCCCGGGGGGGCAGAAGAGCCCATGGCTATTAGGCTTTGGGTCTTGTAGCTGGCAGGGCGGGGGGGGCATCAAAGCTGGCCCTGAAACCTGTTCTACAAGCCCCTTAGCTGGTGCCTTAAAAATTCCCCCAAGAAATGACCCCCCCCCCCCTGGGAAGGGGGGCCCCACACCAATTTTTTTTATTTAACCCTTTATAGTGTGGATAGTAGTTGTATTTTATTTGTAAATGTTATAAAGTGCTCTTTTCAGTTTAGGGGATCTCCTGGACAGGAACGGGGGGCTACCGATACATATGTGGTATCATTGTAATGGGGCTTTCACATGCAATATGGTTTTCTTTTTTTCACTTATTTACTTAAAAATATATAAAAAAAAACTGTTTAAAAAATACAAACAAGACTTTTTTATGTTAAAGCCTAAACTCTGCCACAAAACGAAAATATGCCATTTTCTTAGAAAATTCCTGCAAAAATCACAGTTAAACATCACGCAAAATGGTGAAAAATATCCGGTCAGGAGAGGGTGACAAAATCTTAAGTAGGCTGGCAGTTAAATGGTTACAGATACCTATGCATTTTGGGTATTGTTCTACTTGGGGGACCTTGCGCTTTCAGATTTAAATTGTTTTTTCTTATTTGCATATTGATATTTTAGGAAAGCGTGTTTTTTATTCTGTTTTTTTTATACATTTTTTAGTGAAACCCTGTGCAACCTAAGAATTCTTCAAGATATTACTTCCAGAAAGATGATCCCACTATAACAAGCTGGGTACGCTTAGAAAGCTTAACATGTGTACTTTCAGGAAATATATGGTTTTTGGGGGATATTCCAAATGTAAAGGGTTGTTTTGGTAGAAAAATCACAAGGTGCGCACTTTGTCTGCAGAGCTGAAATTTTGAAGTAAAATTACTGTTACGCACATGCTTTACTTTGGTGTGTTTGGCAACTCTTTCCTTGACAGTGCATGTTGGGTATTGTTCTGTTTGGGGGACCTTGCTTTTTCAGATTTTTTGTTTTTTTCTTGTTTGCATATAGTTTTTTTTTTTTAGGAAAATGTGGTTTTGATTTTGCTTTTTTATTCTTTTTTTAGGGAAACCCTGTGCAACCAAAGAATACATTTAGGGATTACTTCCAGAAAACTGCACCCATGTCAACAAGCCTGGTACGCCTAGAAAGTCTAGGGAATATATAGTTTGTTGGGGGTATTTCAAATGTAAAGGGTTGCTTTTCTTGAAAAACTGCAAGGTGCGCATATTGCATAGTTGTATTTTATCTGAAAATCCCCTAAAGCGCTATTTCAGTTTGGGGGAGTCTCCTGGGCAGGAAAGGGTGTCTACCTATACATATGTGGTATCGCTGTAACCCTGGAGAAAATGGGGTTTCACACGCAATAAGATTTTATTGATAAACTTACATTTTTTATTACAAAAAAACACTACAGATTGTAAAAAATAGTTTTTTTTTAAATTTTTTTGCACATATTTCACCCAAAAATATTGAGAACACACTTAGAAAATGACAAACAAGACATTTCATGTTAAAGCCCAGGCTCTGCTAAACAAAAACAATATATTACTTTACTGGGAAATCCCTGGAAAGCCCTTCAAAAATCACAGTTGAACATGGGGAGCGCAAAATAGTGCAAAATGGTCTGGCAACAAAGGGTGACAAAATCTCAAGGTAGCCTGGCTTTTAAAGGGTTAAACACAAGCAATGAACGCCCATTGAAATGTATGGGAGAGTGACAGTGAGAGAAAGGTAATACCTGGCGCTCTGGAAGTTAGAGCACCGGTGCTATACGCTGAGCCGCATGTAATGATACATCAGACGCTACATTGCACTGTTACAGTCGCTCACCAGATTCGCTTTCATAAATGTGGTATTACGTACAGCGCCTGGTGTTCACCAGTCGCTGCCTGCCGCTACGAGGCACTACCTGCCGCTATCCCTTCTTAAATAAGGTAGCGGCAGGCAGCGTCTGGTGAATTATGGATGCTGTATGGGAAACCACATTTAAGAAAGAGGCTCAGCTTATAGTGCCGGGGCTCTAGGTTCAAGAGCGCCATGTATTACCTTTCGCTCAGTGCCGCTCTCCCATACATTTCAATAGGCTTTCATTTGTTTGTGTTTAAACAGCGTGTTTGGCAATTGCATTTTTTTACATTTTGCTCAAATCATTGTATGACCTCTCCTGGCTGCAAACAAATATTTGTATGTCGAAACAGGTCTTGCACTAAAGTGTTAATGTCACGGTTTTAAAACAATGTAATCCCATGTTTTCGCTCTGTTACTGGTGGATAAGTGTTCAAAAACAGACTGATCACACAGCATCTGGCTCTCTATGCTACAGCGCCCAGCTTTAGAGCGCCAACGCTGTGTGTGTAGTTTTTTGTTAAATATGGTGTGGAGCGCAGAGTGCCGGACACACTGAGCTGGCACTACCTCTCGCTCTCTGCAGTGTTTTGCTGTTGTTAGAGGGCCCAACACACATCACATTCATCAATGCCGGCCAGGTTACTACAGCGACTGCAACGCTAGGTTACAGCGTCCGATACCTTAGAGCGTCTACTAGCGGTCGCTCTCAGCGCCGCTATACAGACGCTCATCTGGCAATACCTGGTGCTAGTAGTGAATTGCAGAGGCCTGCCACTGTTCGATGCTAGTCTGTTGATTAGTAACTTACCTGATTGCTGGATGCAAACCCCAGCCGCAGTCAGCGCATCCCGCACCATCCATGGCCTGACTATGGGGTTGACTTTGATTGGGGGTCAGAATTGTGACCCAATCAATCATAAGTGCGCTGCAACGCCCTCTCCACTCATTGTAATGGAGGTGGTGATATACAAAAAAAAAAGCTAAAAATAAATATAATAGTGCTTTAGGTCATACCATATACACCATAAGTTTCACTAGATTAAACCTTTCAGACCTATTTGTACTGTCCAAAAATGTACACACAACTAACTATTACAAAAAAAAAACCCACAAATCTTAATTGGCATACCCATTTAAAAACATGCATTGCAAGGCTATAACCTTAAAAACAAACAAGAAAGCGGGCCCTAGGCTATAACTATTGCATATAAATATGCCCTCCTGATATTAAACAGATAATAAACTATCAATTTTAATATACATAAAAGCCCATAATAAGCATTAAGCAATGAGTATGTGTATTCAACTGCAGGAGGACCATCAGTGGGATATATATAAACAAGATGTTCTTACCAGATAATACGTTTCTTGTCATTTCCACTTGATGCCGGCCCTTACTTTGGTAATAGCTCTACATTGCACTTACCTGATACCTTTCCCGATTTCCTGAAAAGGCTTGATTATAGCAACAATGTGAATAGCTTCTTGTAGCAGACGGGGCAAGAGAAGACTGGTGACAGTGGCTGAGGAGGAATTTGGAATGAGGCAGACCAAGCATGGTCAATAAAGATAACTTGGGTGAGCGGAATCTGGATAGAGCATGTTGTGAATGACTTAAACTGGACCATCAGCCTTGGACAGTTCAAACAAAACTCCCCAACTCCCTTGTACATTCTGCATGCAGGATCATTGCCAGCTTTTACATTTGCTCATGCATTTATCTTTGCCCCTGCATCTACTCAAAGCTGCAAAACCACCCCACCAAATTTCCCCTGGTTGCGGACATCTTGAAGCACCCTGTAGGCTTCCTTTTCCAGCTTCCCAAATGTTCTGCTGCCAGTAACATAACCCAAAATGATGGAAACTCAGTAGCACCTTTTTGCAGGCTACTTGCAGCTCCATGGGAAGCCATTTTTGGGGTAAAATCAACAACGGCAGGAGTTACAAAAAAGCAAATTAATTTTTATTTGCAGAAATCTAAATTGCCCTGGGAAGGGGATGCATTTGAGCACTAGTGAGTGTAAGGGTTTGGCCTGGTTTAAGGGAAATGGGGGTTAAGGTGACCACCGATGGCAAAATAAAGCAGGGCTGGTGACAGCTGGAGAGGTACCTTTCTCTTAACTACTTCAGTTTTCATTCAGGTTGTGACCATACAACACCCATATCTAAAAATCTGTTGCCTATCACAACATACTATTTTACCAGACTCCCTAAAATAATATCCTCAATGCTTTTTTGAATAGGAAAACCCCTATTTGGGAATATTTTTAGATTATTCAAGAAAATACTTGTGTACTCTTACAAATTTGTTACAAACCAGTCAAGCAAGATCAACCTGACCCTTGAGAGGTTTACCGTCTGTGGAATCCATAAGGAGGACACATGTCAAGGCTTTCACTCGTGCCATATAAACGTACAAGGGATCACCTTTCTCTAAGTGAAACAAGCCTAAGGGATAACATTAATCACCCTCCTTTGTGTCTAAATTCAACTAGAATACCATAATTTATATTGTCTATACTATTATGTGTGCTTTACCTTGTATTGTCTATTATCATTTACCATGTTATGCACGTTTTAAAGTAGACCAAAACCCAGGATATTCACTATCCTGGGTTTTGGTCCACTTCCGCAGGGCACCCCGATCGCCCCGCTGCGTGAAACCCCCCTGATCGCCCTACATAATTCACCCCGCTCCTACGCGAGGGCTCGTCCAATCAGAGCGCTCAGAGCCGCTGTGGTATGGACGGACAAGCGACGGACAACCACAGCGGCTCCCGCTTCCTTCTAACAGTGTGCCCTGCTAGAGGGAAGCGCGAGATGCGGCCGCGGCCCGCGTATTCGCCGTTGGAACGGGGATAAGGTAAGGTTTCTGGGCGTCCTGGGGGGTTTCACCCCGTGGGGCATCCCGATTTCGGATGCCCCACGGGGAGGGATCTGATCGGCCCGGGAATCTATAAGATCCCCCCTGGGTATTGGTCCACTTTAATGAAAGTTTTGAAAAATACGTAACACAAATTCCTCCCTAACTAAACACTCCCAGTTTTGTGTTCAGGACAAATACAGTCCAGGAACTTAGTTGACAGGAAAGATTTAGCAGGACAGGAAGGAGATAGCAGACTTCCTAAAGCAAATAAACCCCACTTGCCTGCCAGCCCAAAGCCTCAGCTTCTCATAATCCTGTGGACTAAGCCAGTCCGGCTGCACTATCGGCTCTGATGTGGGAAAAATGCTCCTGGCCTGCTCCCGTTATTCATAAAAGAAATGGAAACACAAATGTGTGGGGTGGACACTTGTGATAGATCACTTGATGTGCCACTGCTGCCCTCTACCAGGAAGTCTACTCTCATGTGACTGGCAGCAGGGGCCTGCACTGAGGCAGGGTGAGGAGCTTGCTTTTGGCACTGGAACTATCAACACTGGAGCCTTGACCGCTGCAGGACTCCATGGGAGTGCCAGGTAAGTAAGGTTCGTTTAGTCTGGACAGTGAGCTATCAAAGGCTGCTCTATAGTTTTTGATTTAGCAATCAACGTTTTTAAAGTGGAGAAAACCCAGCGAGATCAGCCTGGGAATCTATAAGATTCCCGGCCAATCCATCCCAAAATCGGAATGCTCTGCTGTGTGAAACCCCCCAGGGTAACTGCATTTTCATTATGCAGCTGTTTATTGTCCTACATTGGCCAGCTCACATTTTAGAACTGACAACAGTTATCAAGGGAGGCATTCTCTGCATTTGCCGACAGCTCAGGGAAACCCAGCATTTAAAATGAAAAAGTACAGAGGATGTGTTCTTTGAAAAAAAAAAGTTTGTTAGAGGTTATAAGATTGTGGGGAAATGTTATCCCCCTCATCCTGTGGTCTTTGTAGTCTAGAAGCCGTCCTGCATTTGTATAAGCTGCATGTGCTTTCATTTAACTTGCTGACAGCTCTCACTACCCATTTCTAGCATATCAGCTGTGTATGTTGTGCAATCATCTCCCCTGTCTATAATCAGCTTTAAACAGACCATCTGTAAAAATGCCATGTGCATGTTATAAACCAGCAGGTCAATGATGGAGCACTTCCACTTTCACAAACCCCAGAGAGCTATTTTTCTATCCCTCAGCAGAGTCACACCCTGCCATATCCTGTCCCAAGAAGAATAATGTACTCACTTTTTCTAGGATATATTTTTCATTTTTGTTTTAGAGCAGAGAATGATCTGAACTAGGTATGTACATTGTACATAGATAGAGTGTACATTTGCATAATAGTACGCCTTAAAGAGGACCAACACCCAGGGGTGATCGACCCGGAAATCTATAAGATTCCCGGGCCGATCACCTCCCACACCGCGGGACATCCGAGATCGGGATGTCCCGCGGGGTGAAACCCCCCAAAAACCCCAAAAAGACCTTACCTGATCCGCCGCCGCTTCCGCCACCACCGCCTCCTGTGCGCGAGAGTGACGCGCGGGAGGCGGCGGCGGAAGCTGCTTGGACGTTCCTGTGACCCGCTTGGACGTCGGCGGGGATTGGACGGCACGGTCACGTGGGAGCGGGGAGAGGTGAGTTTTTGGGGGTTTCTGGGGGGTTTCAGGGAGCGGGACACCCACGATCGGGGTGCCCCGCCGAAGTGGACCACTTTAATTCACTAAGGTTCTTATGATGTAATATCCATGCATATACAATTTAGGTAAACAACAGCTGCGGGCAGGGCCGGTTCCAGGTTTATGGGGGCCCTTGGGCGGCATTGTCTCAGTGGGCCCCTTTGTGGTCAAGAGTCGCGTCACATCACCAAGGGGCGTCCCAAATCTGGATGCCCCCTAAGGGCCATGCTATTTGGACCAAAACTCCAGTTTTGCTCTACTTTGAAGCGCTCCAAACACTTTAAACCTGACCTTGGAGTCTAAACAAATCTAGATTGTACTGATTTTTGATGCCCCTGTGTGTGAACCACCCCCCCCCCCCCCCCCGTTTATTCATTACTTTCCTTGAACTGGCAAATGCACTGTGGGATCATGCAGGCAGCAGCATTACCTTATTGCTGCATAGTTTTGTCCCCGCCTGGTGGGAAAAAGAAATTGCACCGCCACCTCGGCCATCAGCCACCTTGCATGAGGAGATATGGGCACCAGCTGTAGCAGTGTCCTCACATTCCACCACCGGTCAAGCGCTGTCACACACCCCAAAGGCTGGTCCTGTCAGTAGGCCCTCTGCAAGCCAGGGGCCCCCGGCAGCTGCCCTGCCTTGCTGGGTGCTGACGCCGGCCCTGGCTGCGGGTTGTGAGAGGAAACCATGGGTGGCTTAAGGGATTTTTGTCTAATAGTACCATGTATTTTCTCAATTATTATCTATACTAGATTCTTGATATTATATATAGCCAATGCTGGGATTTCCCATCTTTGTCAGGTACCACTTTTCAAAATTTAACTTATCTCACGTACCCCCTGGGTGTGGATGTATGGGTTCTTAGTTCCCTAAAACTGTGGTAAAAATGCACAAATCAAACATTTGAAGTACATGAAAATGCACATAACTTAGCTGTGTATATAGGAGAAATACAAATATAATATAGACCATGGTGCAGTTTGTTAAAGCTTTGTATTTATTGAGCAAATCAGGCCCGGTTAAAGTTTAACAATATTATTCAATACTAAAGATCACCCCAAATCAGATCCATTGAAGCAGAGAAGTAACTAGGTTTTCTGACACCCAGGGCAAAGATTAAAAGCCGAAAGCCGAACCCGAATCATCAGATCAAGTCTGTCTTACTTTAATTCTTTAAATATGTCAGCGCTCCCTTCCTCTGTCCCTGCCCCTCCCTTGTCTCTATGGCTCTGGTTCTGTGTGAGGAATGAATATGTTATTAATTGTATGTAAGGCAGTCTCCTTGTTTTGTTGGTCATTTCATTTTGTTTCTTTATTGAATTAAATAAGAGCTACAAGATTTAGAGCTGCAATTAAAGAGATACAGCAGGCAAAGACAATTGTTAGACCATTGTGTTGGACTATGCACTGTCCTAAACTGATTTCCATTTTAAACTGAAGAAGAAATGACCGAGATATCAATGTTTTACAGTTTCACCTTATGATTTATTTTCTGAATCAAGTGGGTGTGGAGCTGTGATGCTTCAACGTAATAGGCAGGGTCTGTAAGAGCCTGATATTTTGCTTCAAACTCCCTGACTGTGCTCCTCCCTCTCTCCATGTTGCTAGTTTTCTTATACATTATATATTTATTAATAGGATCAGTTTATACACAGAAACAGAGTAATATCTAATCCACGGTCTATAGTTTGATGAGAAGAGATAGCAGCCATTAGGATGTGAGCTGCTGAATGATAGTTTATGCACTTTGCCTACAGAGTCCCTTTAACCTTTTCAGTGCCAAGATTCTACGTGCTTGCATCCACTCCACTTAAAGTGGACCAACACCCAGGATTTTGACTATCCTGGGTATTGGTCCACTTCCCCGGGGCACCCCGATTTGGGGTGCCCCGCTGCCTGAAACCCCCCCAAACACCCCGAAGACTCACCTCTCCACGCTCCCACGTGAGTGCGCTGTCCAATGCCCGCCGACGGACAAGTGACGTCCGTGGACGGACAAGGGATCGCGCCCGCCGCCGCCTCCCGCGCGTCACTCTTGACGTGTGCGCGCCCGCGCCGGCCATTCAGAGACGGCCGGCGCGGGCGCGCGCACGTCTACAGGCGCGCGAGAGAGGCGGTGGCGGCGGAAGCAGCGGCTGGAGAGGTAAGCTTTTTCCGGGGTTTTGGGGGGGTTACACCCCGCGGGACATCCCGCGGGATCTCGGATGTCCCGCGGTGTGTGAGGTGATCGGCCCGGGAATCTTATAGATTCCCGGGCCGATCACCCCCTTTGGGGGCGGGGCTTATGACGTCACACCTCGGGTGTCTTCCTGGCTCCGGCTGTCATCTCTGACACTTGTCATCGCTGACCACAGGAGGAGGAAGGCAGGTGATGATCTGATCGCCTGCCTCCCTCCTCCACTGGCCAGCGATGACAATAATTGTCATCAGAGCTGCGAGGGACACAGAAGCTGAGGATCAGAGGTGAGTAAAGTAAAAAAAGTTTTTATTTTTTAATAAAGTAATTTTTTAATCTGTGTGGTGTTTTTATTTTTTTTACTGTTAACCCCTTGTGAACTGGTAAGGGGTCCATGTGACCCCTATACCAGTTCACAAGGCTGGGGGATGGCAAGCCACCTGCGTTAGCGGGTGGCTTGCCATTAACCCTTGGCACCCCCATTGCCTGCCTCCCCAAAGGCCAGGGGGGCGGCTGAAGAGCCCGGGCCCACATAGGGTATGTGGGCTCGTAGGCTGCAGGGTGGGGGGGCCACAAAAGCTGGCCCCCCCACTTTGTGCCTACAAGCCACCATAGCTGGTCCCGGGCTGGTTACTTTGGGTAAGGGGGACCCCACGTCATTTTTTTTTTTTTTTAAGGGTTTTTAACCCTTAAAAAAAAAAAAAAAAAAAAAATGGGGGTCCCCCCCCCCCCCCCTGGGAGGGGAGACCCTATGTCTTTTTTTTTTTTTTTTAATTAACCCCTTATGTTCTGTCACCCAGCAGCTATAAAAGGCTTCCAGCAGATGAGCAGAAGCCAGTGATTGGGAGGGGAAGATGGATGGGAGGTAAGTATTAAAAAAAAAAAATAAAAATAATAAAATATTTTTTTCTGTGTGGTGTTTTTTTTTTTTTACATTTAACCCCTTGGTAAGGGGTCCACGACACCCCTATATCAGTTCACAAGGCTGGGGGATGGCAAGTCACCTGCACTAGTGGGTGACTTGCCATTAACCCTTGGCACCCCCATTACCTGCCTCCCCAAAGGCCAGGGGGGGGGCAGAAGAGCCCGGGCCCATGGGCTATGCGGGCTTTGTAGCCTGCAGGGCCAGGGGCCACAAAAGCTGGCCCCTGTGCCCTGTTCCTACATAGCTGGTCCCGGGCTGGTTACTTCGGGTAAGGGGGCCCCCGTGTCGTTTTTAACCCTTGAAAATCCAAAAAAAAAAAATGGGGGGACCCTATGTCATTTTTTTCCCCGATTTAACCCTTTGTAGTGTGGATGGTAGTTGTATTTTATTTGTAAATGTTATAAAGTACCTGTTTCAGTTAGGGGGGTCTCCTGGGCAGGAACGGGGGGCTACCGATAAATAAGTGGTACCGTTCTAATCGGTAGAAATGGGGCTTTCACATGCAATATGGTTTTCTTTAATAAAATACATTTTTTATTTAAAATAAAGGAGGCAATTTTCTAAAAAAAAATGTTATTTATTTATTTTTTTTTGACTTAATAATATTGTAAAAAACAGAATAAAATTTACAAACAAGACATTTCATGTTAAAGCCTAAACTCTGCTGCAAAAAATATATATATATAATTTTCCTGAAAATTCCAGCAAAAATGTCGCAAAACATGGCGCAAAATGGGGAAAAATGTCCTGTCAACAGAGGGTGACAAAATCTCAAGTAGGCTGGCAATTAAAAGGATTAAAAGTAGCTATGCATGTTGGGTATTGTTCTGTTCGGGGGACCTTGCGCTTTCAGACTTAGCTTGTTTTTTCTGGTTTGCATATTTATATTTTAGGAAAAGGTGTTTTTTATTCAGCTCTTTTATAAATTTTTTAGGGAAACCCTGCGCAACCAAAGAATTCTTTGAAGGATCAATTCCAGAAAGATGAGCCCACTACAACAAGCTGGGTACGCTTAGAAAGCTTAACATGTGTTCCTTTAGGGAATATATGGTTTATGGGGGATATTCCAAATGTAAAGGGTTGTTTTGGTTGAAAAATCGCAAGGTGCGCACCTTGTCTGCAGAGCTGAAATTTTCAAGAAAAATTACCGTTATGCGCATGCTTTACTTTGGGGTGTTTGGCAACTCTTCCCTTGACAGTAGCTATGCATGTTGGTTATCGTTCTGTTCGGGGAATGTTGCTTTTTCAGATTATACTTGTTTTTTTCTTGTTTGTATATAGTTTTTTTAGGAAAATGTGGTTTTGATTCTGCTTTTTTATCCTTTTTTTAGGGAAACTCTTTGCAACCAAAGAATACTTTGAGGGATTACTTCCAGAAAACCGTGGCCACATCAACAAGCCTGGTACACCTAGAAAGCTTGAGGTGTGTACTTCCAGAGAATATATAGTTTGTTGAGGGTATTTCAAATGTAAAGGGTTGTTTTTTTGGAAAAACTGCAAGGTGCGCATAGCGCATATCACAGTTGTATTTTATGTGAAAATCCCGCTGTTTCAGTTTGGGGGAGTCTCCTGGGCAGGAAAGGGCGTCTACCTATATATATGTGGTACCGCTGTAACCGGGAGAAATTGGGGTTTCACACGCAATAAGATTTTATTGACAAACTTACATTTTTTATTACAAAAAAACACTACAAATTGCAAAAAATAGATTTTTTTTTATTTTTTTGCACATATTTCACCCAAAAGTATTGAGAATACACCTAAAAAAATGACATTCGCATGTTGAAGCCCAGACTCTGCTGAAAAAAACAATATATCATTTTCCTGGGAAATCCTTGGAAATCCCTTCAAAAATCACATTTGAACATGGGGAGCGCAAAATAGTGCAAAATGGTCTGGCACAAAGGGTGACGAAAACTCCAGGTAGGCTGGCAGCGAAAGGGTTAATAAGTTGATTGACTTGATATTTTGTCCCTGATCGATAAGATGCAAATTCCTTGCCCCTATATATTTTGTTTTGCTAAGTCCCACACCTTTGGCCACAACATGGGTAACACCCTGTTGTAGAGAGCCATATCTCATTAAACCGGACCAACACCATTACAAGAAACAGTTCTCATATTCATCCCAGCCAGAGCAAGATTACTGCACATAAAATTAAGTTACTTTTTTGTAATGCATGTTGTGGTCGATTTCCCCCCCCCTTTAATGGCGTCCTCTGGACCTGCAGATAACCTGCAAAGAGGAAATGCTGCTGGGCTTCCTGTCACTGTAAATTGTGGGTCATGTCATTTAAATCCAGACAGCAGCACGGCTGGGAAAAGAAGCCTTCCAGAATAGCCACAACCAGGAGTAATTTGGTGAGGTGCCATTCAGCTTTTTTAGAGGCATTGTAAGTGCTGACAGTGATTCAGTATCGTGTATGCAGATATGGCAAGGGAGTTTTGGGTAGTTTTTTCAGCTGGGTCAAAGCTGTTCGTGCGGCTTAAGCTCTTGCATACCACTCCTGATCTATATTATAAACAGGGCCGTATTTGCCACTAGGCAAACATAGGCACGTGTCTATGGGTGCCTGGGTCCGCAGGGCGCATTTAAATGAAGACAAAACAGCAAATTATACTTTGCTGGCAAACAGGGTGCTGGGTAATGCCCTGATAAGGCATCTTGTATGCTGATCAGCAGCGTTTATTCACTAGGGGCAGAGCAGTGCAACACAAGGAGGAAGGAACCATAGCTGTTCTTTTCAGAACGAAATTACCTTTTTTGCTTCCTCTGCAGGATGAGGAGTGTCCCAAATCTGCACATCAGGATGATTAAGGTGCTTGGGGGGGGGGGGGGGGGGCAGCATGGTGGCTCTGTACTACAGTATAATAGTGTCTATCGCCAGCCCAATCCATTTTTTTGTGGGAATGGAAAAAGTACACTGAGGCTTGAGACATACCTGCAAAGTCCACTGGTGAATTATGATTCCATTGTTAAGCACTCAGGTGTAGTTAAAACCCAAAACTTTTATTTTTCCAGATTAAAACATGTACAGCATCTGTATAAAAGCAATTTGCTTGCTCCTTTTCACAACATTACGCGTTTCGGGCTGTGTACAGAGCCCTTAGTCATATAATGACTTATAATGAGCCAGTGTAGACACAGGGGGGATGCTGGGGGGCGGGTGGCTAGGTTATCTTTTGTCTGTGGGTGCTGCCCTAATGATGGCTAGACAGTAATAGTATGGCCACCATTTAAGGTGCATCTGCACTTCCCCCCCATGTGTGACAGCTCTATGGGGTGCACTTGCACAGTGATGGCTGTCTGTACAACAGTGCGGCCAAAAAGTGCCTAGGGAAGCATGAACAGTAAATATGGCCCTGATTATAAATGTAATCCTCCCATATACGCAGCAAGTTATTTTATTACTGACAGACATAATACACACCAGCCTACATGTCTACTCAAATACTTTGTATTAAAAGTCGCATTGTTCAAAATTGCTGCGTACAGCAAAACATGAGCATTATTGGAAATAGTTGTGAAAAGGCCAGGGGGCTTTTGAGGACAATGTCATTTTCTTTTTTATTTTACTATAGTTGATATGACATCTATAAGATCTACATGGTGCAGAGCTGGTTTATAAATAGATGAAAATATTGGCAATTCCCGTCCGACCTTACAAAACGCTACAGAAACGATCAAGGGAAAAGAATCTGTAAACACCCCTGGTTTAGCAAACTGCTGGTTTTCAAACTGTGGCAATAATTGATCTTGGGCAGGGATATCAACTATAAAAGACTATAAAGAATTCTCAAAATATTGCTGTATTGGTAAAGATTATCTCACGTCTTTATCTCCACACAGCTGTTTAAATTCTTAAGCCTTAAATGATGGACAAAACTGGACATAAACTATTTAGTTATCATTTCAACTTCAGAGTCTTGCTTTATACTTATGGATGAATTGATTTACTTACTGGAAATATTCTTAAGGCAAGCAATTTGCCAATATGACAGCTTTAAACCTTAAGAAGCTTATAAGGCAGACTGAATATGTATTTTATAGGATTTTGTGCACCAGATGTTTTACGTAATATAGTCAACTGGTCACATGCCATGGTTGAAGCTCTAGTGAAGCTGATCCTTTCTGGCCTGGGAGGCCTGCTGGTGGCAGCCCTGCTAGAACAGGCACCCACGGATAGCAGCTGAAACTTTTAACAGTTTGGGACAAAGTAGACCTTCTATAAAAGGGCCCGCCAGTAGCAACCGATGCTGAAGACAGTTCAGAATGAAGCAGGACTGCCATGGTGGGACCCATGGGTAGCAGCCAGCACTGATCAACAATCCTCTGCCCAGGCAAGGAAGCTAGGCAGGCTAGGGCAGAAGCAGTGTCCAAACGTCAGCAACTGGCCATTGTACTTAGGCATGGTCCGGTATAACAGTGGTCTGCAGCAGGGCTTGGTGTCTGGACGTGGTCAGGAGGGGCAATGATTGGCAACTGGGTTTGGCATTTGGACGTGGTTAGATGTGGCAATGGCTGGCAACAGGGCTTAGCACTTGAATGTGGTCAGATGTTGCAATGGTCACAAGGGTGGTGGTCAACAACAAGGCTTGGTATATGGACATGGTCAGATAGGCTGCAACCAGCAACAAGTCTTGCACATGCAGGGTTGGTAAGAGACAGCAGGAAAACTGTCTGAGGGACAAGGACTGCCTGGAACTGCATGACATCCTATAAATACAGATAGAGCCATTCTGTTTTTTAGCAGCATGGCTTTTGGCTGATGAAGGAGTGTTTTCGGTGTCACTGCCACAGCCAATGCTCCCCGTTGCAGGACACCCGCTCTGCAGCAATGGAGGTGAAGGACAGCTTCTCATATCAGTAAGTATCTCCCAGATGTTCTGTGTGGTTTTAACTAGATGATAGATGTTGCTGTAAATGTTACATGCTAGTTTTTTTACAAGCTATGTGTTAACTATTTCTCACAATTCTAGCAGTGTCAGGATGACATGATATTGTAGTGACCATTTCAGTGACAGTATACTGGATCACAGAATGCAGTCAGCAGCCAATTCCGTTTTGTACTTACATGAATGAAGGACTTTAAAGTGTTTGTTTTATAAACATGACTATTCTAAAAGTGCAACCTCTGGTGAGTCAGTATATTGACATAAACCACGTCATACAGATAAAAGAACACTCCAAACATTGGTGTGAACTGTTACTTGGATACAAAAATTCACGAATTAGAGAAGGAGTTATAATCTAGATGTCCTGGCACCATTGTGGCCCCATGTAGTTTCAAGTATGGGGTCCCCAACCAGAAGTAGGCAGCTAGATGACTACAAATGCTTCCACACCAAGGAAACTGCTTACCCAGATACCCCCTGTGTGCAGCCAAATGTTATCCAGTAGCCCACATTAAGCATTTATTTGGGCTCACTTCCAGTAATAACCAGATTTTCCTACTTACCAAGTAAACAAGTCTATACCCCCTGTTATAGACAGCCTTCCCCTGTAAGCATCTAAATGTTCTCTTTTACACTCCTCCCACCTAGTCACAGCTACTGTATTTTTTCATTCTTCCTTATCCGTCTTCCCAAGCGAGCCTTTATGGATATGACCTATACCATCTACTTATCCTCAGTAAGCAGCTATACTGTAAGTGGTGGATTTCAAATACTTATCCTCCCGACCAATTAGAGATTGTGGAGTATAGTGCCCATGCTGCCGGAGTCCCCTAAGAACAGGGAAGCTGCTTAGGCCCCATGTAGCTATAATGCCTGTAATGCAAAAATGATGGCCCTGCCCTGTTGCTTCACCAGCCACAGGTATTGACCCCGTGTATATTTATACATAATGTCAGGTCCCGAGGGACGCCCACCTTCCAATTAAGTCTGCAACCCCCAATCTCCACTGCTAGCTTCGCCTATAGACAAGCCCCCGTTTGCCGGGACGCTGGACACGCCTCACCGGACACGGTTGCCCCCAGGACTTCTTAGCACAAAGGATGCAGACTTATGCAGGGGAAGGCAAACGAACCAGGAACGAGACTGGGTCAAACGGGCAGAGGTCATACACGGCAGATCAGTCCAATGAAGCGCGGTACAGAAGGATGAGACAGAAGAATAGTCGAGTCGAGCCAAAGGTCACGCCGGGGAATCACAGATACGCAGTACAGAGGAGCAGGCAGAAATCGTGGTCAGGAAAACAGGCTAAGGTCGGTCCAGGCAGCAATCAAGGATGGTCATACATAGCAAGATACGTAAACGGAACAGACACCAATTCACACCCAGCAGCACGCTATCACGGGCAAGGATCAAATGCAATAGGAACACCTTTATAGGAAGTGGCCGACCAGATTGAGGGACATGATTGGTGCAACTTAGGAACCTGGGGCTGATTGCCCCATTCAAACCACAAGGGCGTTCCGCCCAAAGCAACCTTGGGCTCATTGGCCCAGAACTGATTACCTCCGGCGGGCGCGCTGTGTGCAGCGCCGCCGGAGGGCATAAAGCCTGAGTGCTCGCGCGCGAGCACGATCCTGAGTGTCAGGAGCGCGCCGCGATGCCAGGGACGCGGCCGCTCCAGACACTGCTAGTGACGGAGCCGCCCGACGGAAGCCGTCGAGCCGCC
This sequence comes from Gastrophryne carolinensis, assembly GCA_027917425.1. Taxonomy (NCBI): domain Eukaryota; kingdom Metazoa; phylum Chordata; class Amphibia; order Anura; family Microhylidae; genus Gastrophryne; species Gastrophryne carolinensis. The sequence goes on along the minus strand of CM051234.1, from coordinate 170,040,355 downwards.
GCCTGCCGAAGATGCCGCCCAGCCTGCTCTCCGGCCGACCGAGTGCAGCCGGCGTGGGACCGAAGGCCGGGTGAGTGCGAGGTCCCCGTGACACATAGTTATTAGATCACCCCTAAGGAGTATCCAAACTAAATAAACCTAGTTGCAGCACTCCATTTATTACCTTAGTTGCCCTACTTTGAACGTGCTCCAGTTCTGATATGTCCTTCTTATTAGAGATGAGCGAACTTTTGAAAAATTCGATTCGACTGATTCGCCGAATTTTCCGACAAAAATCGTTTCGACCCGAATAAATTCGCGACGAATCGCTATTAAAAACGGCTATTTCTGAGCCTCCTAGAGCCTCAATAGGGTTGTAAACCATTCTGCCTTGCTGTAACACGCACAGGATGCGTGCTGGGTTAGTTAAATAATACTTTGAATAAATATCACATGCAGATCAGAGGCATCGCTAATAGAATCGCAGAGCGGCACAATTGCAGAGAGTTGAAGTGGCATCACTATGAGGGGCAGAAGGAGCCCAAATATACACTGGAGTTGGCCTCAGGAGCCCAAAAATTGGATGAATCACACCCTGGAGTTGGCAGGAGTTGACAGTAGCAGCAGCAGGAGCCCAAATATACACTGGAGTTGGCTTCAGGAGCCCAAAAATTGGATGAATCACACCCTGGAGTTGGCAGAAGTTTGCAGCAGCAGCAGCAGGAGCCCAAATATACACTGGAGTTGGCTTCAGGAGCCCAAAAATTGGATGAATCACACCCTGGAGTTGGCAGAAGTTGGCAGCAGCAGCAGCAGGAGCCCAAATATACACTGGAGTTGGCCTCAGGAGCCCAAAAATTGGATGAATCACACCCTGGAGTTGGCAGGAGTTGACAGTAGCAGCAGCAGGAGCCCAAATATACACTGGAGTTGGCTTCAGTAGCCCAAAAATTGGATGAATCACACCCTGGAGTTGGCAGAAGTTGGCGGCAGCAGCAGCAGCAGGAGCCCAAATATACACTGGAGTTGGCTTCAGGAGCCCAAAAATTGGATGAATCACACCCTGGAGTTGGCAGAAGTTGGCAGCAGCAGCAGCAGCAGGAGCCCAAATATACACTGGAGTTGGCCTCAGGAGCCCAAAAATTGGATGAATCACACCCTGGAGTTGGCAGGAGTTGACAGTAGCAGCAGCAGGAGCCCAAATATACACTGGAGTTGGCTTCAGGAGCCCAAAAATTGGATGAATCACACCCTGGAGTTGGCAGGAGTTGGCAGCAGCAGCAGCAGGAGCCCAAATATACACTGGAGTTGGCTTCAGTAGCCCAAAAATTGGATGAATCACACCCTGGAGTTGGCAGAAGTTGGCAGCAGCAGGAGCCCAAATATACACTGGAGTTGGCTTCAGGAGCCCAAAAATTGGATGAATCACACCCTGGAGTTGGCAGAAGTTGGCAGCAGCAGCAGCAGCAGGAGCCCAAATATACACTGGAGTTGGCCTCAGGAGCCCAAAAATTGGATGAATCACACCCTGGAGTTGGCAGGAGTTGACAGTAGCAGCAGCAGGAGCCCAAATATACACTGGAGTTGGCTTCAGGAGCCCAAAAATTGGATGAATCACACCCTGGAGTTGGCAGGAGTTGACAGTAGCAGCAGCAGGAGCCCAAGTATACACTGGAGTTGGCCTCAGGAGCCCAAAAATTGGATGAATCACACCCTGGAGTTGGCAGGAGTTGACAGCAGCAGCAGCAGGAGCCCAAATATACACTGGAGTTGGCTTCAGGAGCCCAAAAATTGGATGAATCACACCCTGGAGTTGGCAGAAGTTGGCAGCAGCAGCAGCAGGAGCCCAAATATACACTGGAGTTGGCCTCAGGAGCCCAAAAATTGGATGAATCACACCCTGGAGTTGGCAGGAGTTGACAGTAGCAGCAGCAGGAGCCCAAATATACACTGGAGTTGGCTTCAGGAGCCCAAAAATTGGATGAATCACACCCTGGAGTTGGCAGAAGTTGGCAGCAGCAGCAGCAGCAGGAGCCCAAATATACACTGGAGTTGGCCTCAGGAGCCCAAAAATTGGATGAATCACACCCTGGAGTTGGCAGGAGTTGACAGTAGCAGCAGCAGGAGCCCAAATATACACTGGAGTTGGCTTCAGGAGCCCAAAAATTGGATGAATCACACCCTGGAGTTGGCAGGAGTTGACAGTAGCAGCAGCAGGAGCCCAAATATACACTGGAGTTGGCTTCAGGAGCCCAAAAATTGGATGAATCACACCCTGGAGTTGGCAGAAGTTGGCAGCAGCAGCAGCAGGAGCCCAAATATACACTGGAGTTGGCCTCAGGAGCCCAAAAATTGGATGAATCACACCCTGGAGTTGGCAGGAGTTGACAGTAGCAGCAGCAGGAGCCCAAATATACACTGGAGTTGGCTTCAGGAGCCCAAAAATTGGATGAATCACACCCTGGAGTTGGCAGAAGTTGGCAGCAGCAGCAGCAGGAGCCCAAATATACACTGGAGTTGGCCTCAGGAGCCCAAAAATTGGATGAATCACACCCTGGAGTTGGCAGAAGTTGGCAGCAGCAGCAGCAGGAGCCCAAACATTACTTTAAAGAGACCCTGGGGTTGGCTTCAGGAGCCCAACAATTGGATGAATCACACCCTGGAGTTGGCAGGAGTTGACAGTAGCAGCAGCAGGAGCCCAAATATACACTGGAGTTGGCTTCAGGAGCCCAAAAATTGGATGAATCACACCCTGGAGTTGGCAGAAGTTGGCAGCAGCAGCAGCAGGAGCCCGAATATACACTGGAGTTGGCTTCAGGAGCCCAAAAATTGGATGAATCACACCCTGGAGTTGGCAGGAGTTGACAGTAGCAGCAGCAGGAGCCCAAATATACACTGGAGTTGGCTTCAGGAGCCCAAAAATTGGATGAATCACACCCTGGAGTTGGCAGGAGTTGACAGTAGCAGCAGCAGCAGGAGCCCAAATATACACTGGAGTTGGCCTCAGGAGCCCAAAAATTGGATGAATCACACCCTGGAGTTGGCAGAAGTTGGCAGCAGCAGCAGCAGGAGCCCAAATATACACTGGAGTTGGCCTCAGGAGCCCAAAAATTGGATGAATCACACCCTGGAGTTGGCAGAAGTTGGCAGCAGCAGCAGCAGGAGCCCAAATATACACTGGAGTTGGCCTCAGGAGCCCAAAAATTGGATGAATCACACCCTGGAGTTGGCAGAAGTTGGCAGCAGCAGCAGCAGCAGGAGCCCAAATATACACTGGAGTTGGCCTCAGGAGCCCAAAAATTGGATGAATCACACCCTGGAGTTGGCAGGAGTTGACAGTAGCAGCAGCAGGAGCCCAAATATACACTGGAGTTGGCTTCAGGAGCCCAAAAATTGGATGAATCACACCCTGGAGTTGGCAGGAGTTGACAGTAGCAGCAGCAGGAGCCCAAATATACACTGGAGTTGGCTTCAGGAGCCCAAAAATTGGATGAATCACACCCTGGAGTTGGCAGAAGTTGGCAGCAGCAGCAGCAGGAGCCCAAATATACACTGGAGTTGGCTTCAGGAGCCCAAAAATTGGATGAATCACACCCTGGAGTTGGCAGAAGTTGGCAGCAGCAGCAGCAGGAGCCCAAATATACACTGGAGTTGGCCTCAGGAGCCCAAAAATTGGATGAATCACACCCTGGAGTTGGCAGGAGTTGACAGTAGCAGCAGCAGGAGCCCAAATATACACTGGAGTTGGCTTCAGGAGCCCAAAATTTGGATGAATCACACCCTGGAGTTGGCAGAAGTTGGCAGCAGCAGCAGCAGCAGCAGGAGCCCAAATATACACTGGAGTTGGCCTCAGGAGCCCAAAAATTGGATGAATCACACCCTGGAGTTGGCAGGAGTTGACAGTAGCAGCAGCAGGAGCCCAAATATACACTGGAGTTGGCTTCAGGAGCCCAAAAATTGGATGAATCACACCCTGGAGTTGGCAGAAGTTGGCAGCAGCAGCAGCAGGAGCCCAAATATACACTGGAGTTGGCCTCAGGAGCCCAAAAATTGGATGAATCACACCCTGGAGTTGGCAGGAGTTGACAGTAGCAGCAGCAGGAGCCCAAACATTACTTCAAAGAGACCCTGGGGTTGGCTTCAGGAGCCCAAAAATTGGATAAATCACACCCTGGAGTTGGCAGAAGTTGGCAGCAGCAGCAGTAGGAGCCCAAACATTACTTTAAAGAGACCCTGGGGTTGGCTTCAGGAGCCCAACAATTGGATGAATCACACCCTGGAGTTGGCAGCAGCAGCAGCAGGAGCCCAAATATACACTGGAGTTGGCTTCAGGAGCCCAAAAATTGGATGAATCACACCCTGGAGTTGGCAGAAGTTGGCAGCAGCAGCAGCAGGAGCCCAAATATACACTGGAGTTGGCCTCAGGAGCCCAAAAATTGGATGAATCACACCCTGGAGTTGGCAGAAGTTGGCAGCAGCAGCAGCAGGAGCCCAAACATTACTTTAAAGAGACCCTGGGGTTGGCTTCAGGAGCCCAACAATTGGATGAATCACACCCTGGAGTTGGCAGGAGTTGACAGTAGCAGCAGCAGGAGCCCAAATATACACTGGAGTTGGCTTCAGGAGCCCAAAAATTGGATGAATCACACCCTGGAGTTGGCAGAAGTTGGCAGCAGCAGCAGCAGGAGCCCGAATATACACTGGAGTTGGCTTCAGGAGCCCAAAAATTGGATGAATCACACCCTGGAGTTGGCAGGAGTTGACAGTAGCAGCAGCAGGAGCCCAAATATACACTGGAGTTGGCTTCAGGAGCCCAAAAATTGGATGAATCACACCCTGGAGTTGGCAGGAGTTGACAGTAGCAGCAGCAGCAGGAGCCCAAATATACACTGGAGTTGGCCTCAGGAGCCCAAAAATTGGATGAATCACACCCTGGAGTTGGCAGGAGTTGACAGTAGCAGCAGCAGGAGCCCAAATATACACTGGAGTTGGCTTCAGGAGCCCAAAAATTGGATGAATCACACCCTGGAGTTGGCAGAAGTTGGCAGCAGCAGCAGCAGCAGGAGCCCAAATATACACTGGAGTTGGCCTCAGGAGCCCAAAAATTGGATGAATCACACCCTGGAGTTGGCAGGAGTTGACAGTAGCAGCAGCAGGAGCCCAAATATACACTGGAGTTGGCTTCAGGAGCCCAAAAATTGGATGAATCACACCCTGGAGTTGGCAGAAGTTGGCAGCAGCAGCAGCAGGAGCCCAAATATACACTGGAGTTGGCCTCAGGAGCCCAAAAATTGGATGAATCACACCCTGGAGTTGGCAGGAGTTGACAGTAGCAGCAGCAGGAGCCCAAACATTACTTCAAAGAGACCCTGGGGTTGGCTTCAGGAGCCCAAAAATTGGATAAATCACACCCTGGAGTTGGCAGCAGCAGCAGCAGGAGCCCAAATATACACTGGAGTTGGCTTCAGGAGCCCAAAAATTGGATGAATCACACCCTGGAGTTGGCAGAAGTTGGCAGCAGCAGCAGCAGGAGCCCAAATATACACTGGAGTTGGCTTCAGGAGCCCAAAAATTGGATGAATCACACCCTGGAGTTGGCAGGAGTTGACAGTAGCAGCAGCAGGTGCCCAAAAAATGGCCTAAAGACATAAATATGTTTTGCACCATTTGGAAAGTGTAAAACGTGGCACCATGCTGAATCTAGTCGCATGCATCAGGCATTGGTGGGTGGAAATCCTGGCTGATCCATCCCTGATTCATTTTGACAAAGGTGAGTCTCTCCACATTTTTAGTTGACAGACGAGTTCTCCTCGCCGTAACTATGGCCCCCGCCGCACTAAACACCCGCTCAGATGGCACGCTACTTGCCGGGCAGGACAGCTTTTCCAGGGCAAACTCTGCTAGTTGCGGCCACAAATCAAGTTTGGCTGCCCAGAAGTCCAGCGGATCCTCAAGGTGTGTTGGCATGGTCATGTCAAAGTATGACATGACCTGCTGGTTCAGGTCCTGCTCCAGGTCTTCCTGCTGCTCATGAGTAGCCTCACTATGCGGGTGTAGAAAGCTACTCATTAGCGACTGAAGACTGAGGCTGCTGCTGCTGATGGAGCTGCTGCTGCTGCTCCTGCCAACCCCCCCAGCGGCCATGGCAGTGGAAGGTGAGCGCAGAGGTCCCCTCGAGTCAGACCTGCGAGAGTATGGACCATGGCGCAGATAGGCATCGGCCAACTGCCTACGTAGAATGTCTTTGTAGTAGTTGAGTTTGTCCTCCCTCTCGGTGGGTTTAAAAAATGCCCCCATTTTGTGCCGGAAGCGAGGGTCCAATAAGGTGGACAGCCAGAAGTCATCCCGCCGACAGATGGAAACACTTCTGGGGTCACTACGCAAGCACGTGAGCATGCTTCGTGCCATTTGCGCAAGTGACTCGGATGGACTACCTGTCTCCATCTCCACTGCATACTGCCACGGTGTGCCCGGGTCCTCTGTCTCGCCTTCCTCAAAAACCTCTAGCTCCTCTGGCTGCTCCTGCTCCTCCTCTCCTGTCCGCTGACTAGATAAACCAGCCATTTCGCCAAGCCTAAACTGTGTTTCGCTGGGCAACTCCTCCTCCTCCTCTTCCTCCTCCTCCAGTTCAGCTCCAGCGGGGTTCATGTGGCCGTAAGATGTAAACGCCATGTCTCCAGTGCCCTGACCAGCCATGGTTTCCAACATGTGCTGTAGTACATGAAGCAGTGGAATCACGTCGTTCATCCCGTAATCCTGCCGACTGACAAATAAAGTGGCATCCTCAAAGGGCCTGAGCAAACGGCAGGTGTCACGTATGAGCTGCCACTGGTTGACATTGAAGTTACACAGGGGAGTCCCCCTATCTGCTTGGATCATCAGGAAATCCGTGATGGCTTTTCTCTGTTCATATAATCGGTCCAACATGTGAAGGGTGGAATTCCAACGGGTGGAAACATCGCAAATCAGACTATGTTGGGGGATACCATTCTGACGCTGTAGCTCAAGAAGGGTGTGTTTGGCGGTGTAGGAGTGGCTGAAGTGCATGCAAAGTTTCCTTGAAGTTGTTAGGATGTCTTGCAGATGGGGGGAACACTTCAGAAACCGCTTGACAACCAGATTGAAGACGTGAGCCATGCAGGGGGCATGGGTCAGGCTTCCTTGGCGCAGCGCAGACAAAATGTTCTTCCCATTGTCGGTAACCATGATTCCCATTTTAAGTTTTCTCGGAGTAAGCCATGTTTGGATTTCCTGATGAATACATTTAAGCAGTTCCTCCCCTGTGTGACTCCGTTCGCCAAGACAAACCATGTGAAGCACTGCGTGACACCTCCGTGCCCTGCACACATGGTAGACTGGAGGGGCACTGAGACTTGAGCCTACAGTGGAGGGTGAGGAGATGGCGGAGGATGAGGAGGCCGAGTCGCACGGTGTCACAGGCCCAATGGGCAGAGAGCGCGGAGGCCGAAGCGGCGTGACCTGTCCAAGTTGCTGCTGCAAAGGGACCACATTCACCCAGTGGGCCGTAAACGACATGTACTGCCCCTGACCGTAGTTACAGCTCCAGATGTCGGCGCTGCCATGTATTTTGCTACACACCGACAGGCTCAAGGACTGGCCCACCTTCTGTTCAACAAAAGTGTGCAGCGCTGGTACTGCCTTCTTGGCAAAGAAATGACGGCTTGGGACTCTCCACCTCGGCTCGGCACAAGCCATCAGTTCTCTGAAAGGTGCAGATTCCACCACCTGAAAAGGGAGCGACTGCAGCACCAGCAACTTGGACAGGAGCACATTCAGCTTCTGCGCCGTAGGATGAGTGGGCGCATACTGCTGTCTCTTGGACATGGCTTCGCTGATGGATTGCTGGCGGGATGCATGACTTGGAGGAGGAGGAGGAGGAGCAGGAGCGACAGAGGATGTGTATGACGCACAGCTGCCTTCGGCTGAGGTGCTGGAGCCTTGGCTGGCAGAAATTGGGAGCTCACTTGGTGAGGAAGCAGACTGGACCACCCCTTGGGAGCCTCGGTTCTCCCAGGTCGTTTTATGGTGACGCATCATATGTTGACGCAGGGCCGTGGTGCCAACATTTGGACCCTGGCCACGCTTCACCTTTTGCCTACATATCTTGCATGTGGCCATGTTACCCTCCTGCGGATGCCTCAGGAAAAACTGCCACACTGCCGAGTAGCTACTTTTCCCACCCCCTGGCCTCACTGATTCACTGCTGCTGTTGCCAACTCCAGGAACCCCTGCTCCACTACCTCCCGATAAGGTAGACTGCCGCACAGCAGGTGCTCTACCCCGGCCCCGGCCAGCTCCAGCCTTTGGAATTGTGCCCCCATGCTGACTGCTACCACCTTGCTGCCTCAGCTGCTGACTCCGGGGCAACCTGCGCCCCTCTTCTCCTGATGATGACGATGAAGCCCCTTCATCACCCGGCTCCCAAGTGCGATCGGCTTCATCGTCATCATCATCATCATCACCGAGTTGTGGCTGTACGTCACTGATGTTCGTGGATTCGTCAACAGTGTCTGGCGCAGGAGCTGGAACGCTCGCAGCACCCACGACACTGTCCACATCACTATTTGTCTGCCTAGCTAAAGAAGCCACCTCCATTTCTTGGCTGGGCAGTAGCTGCTGACTGTCCTCCTGTATCTGATCGTCCTCCTCACTAAAGAGTGGAGCTGAACCCAAAGCATAGGATACGTCGCTGGGGGAGGGAACGGCGTAGGACAGAGGCAATGGGAGGACAGGGACTGCTCTCGGGGCATGCCAACTCAGGGTTGTGTCAGAGGAACCTACCGACCCTAGACTGGGGGTCTCAGATGTAAGTTGTGATGATGTTGTTGATGAGCGCGTCAGCCAATCTACCACGGCAGATGCGTTACTGGTGGAGACCCGACCGCTAGCAGATACTGGCAGATTAGGTCTCTCAGCGTGACTCCTGCTGCTACTGGCCCCCAGTCTGATGCGAGCTCTGCCTGCGGAATCTTGGCCTCTGCCACTCCTCTTTTCACTTCCAGGCACTTGTCTGCCCGACATAGTCTAACTGGCGTGGTAGTAGGTGATATTTAAAAAAACCCCGGGCAGCGGTGGGTCTATATGAAACAGAATATAATGCACACCAAAAGTGAGCAGTAACACTCAGCCTCCAACAGGCCTGCTTAGTGTAAATAAGAGAGCTGCTTAGTGTAAATAAAGAGGGGTATGCTATGTTACAGAATGGGATGCCTCAACAGAAGTGCACCTGGCAGGCAGCAGTAAGCCTATGCCCAGCAAAAGTGTCTTATAATATAAATATAATAAGAGCAAATGCTTATATGGTCTTAAACAGAGGCTGCTGTAGTCACAGAATGGGATGCCCTGGGCAGGAATGGACCTGGCAGGGTCCAGTAGTGCTTTGCCCAGCAAAAGTGTCTTTATCAGGCTAATTTCAAATATGATAAGAGCAAATGCTTATATGGTCTTAAACAGAGGCTGCTTTAGTCACAGAATGGGATGCCCTGGGCAGGAATGGACTTGGCAGGGTCCAGTAGTGCTTTGCCCAGCAAAAGTGTCTTTATCAGGCTAATTTCAAATATGATAAGAGCAAATGCTTATATGGTCTTAAACAGAGGCTGCTTTAGTCACAGAATGGGATGCCCTGGGCAGGAATGGACCTGGCAGGGTACAGTAGTGCTTTGCCCAGCAAAAGTGTCTTTATCAGGCCTAATTTCAAATATGATAAGAGCAAATGCTTATATGGTCTTAAACAGAGGCTGCTTTAGTCACAGAATGGGATGCCCCAACAGGAATCGACCTGGCAGGGTCCAGTAGTGCTTTGCCCAGCAAAAGTGTCTTTATCAGGCCTAATTTCAAATATGATAAGAGCAAATGCTTATATGGTCTTAAACAGAGGCTGCTTTAGTCACAGAATGGGATGCCCTGGGCAGGAATGGACCTGGCAGGGTACATTAGTGCTTTGCCCCGCAAAAGTGTCTTTATCAGGCTAATTTCAAATATGATAAGAGCAAATGCTTATATGGTCTTAAACAGAGGCTGCTGTAGTCACAGAATGGGATGCCCTGGGCAGGAATGGACCTGGCAGGGTCCAGTAGTGCTTTGCCCAGCAAAAGTGTCTTTATCAGGCTAATTTCAAATATGATAAGAGCAAATGCTTATATGGTCTTAAACAGAGGCTGCTGTAGTCACAGAATGGGATGCCCTGGGCAGGAATGGACCTGGCAGGGTCCAGTACTGCTTTGCCCAGCAAAAGTGTCTTTATCAGGCCTAATTTTAAATATGATAAGAGCAAATGCTTATATGGTCTTAAACAGAGGCTGCTTTAGTCACAGAATGGGATGCCCTGGGCAGGAATCGACCTGGCAGGGTCCAGTAGTGCTTTGCCCAGCAAAAGTGTCTTTATCAGGCCTAATTTCAAATATGATAAGAGCAAATGCTTATATGGTCTTAAACAGAGGCTGCTTTAGTCACAGAATGGGATGCCCTGGGCAGGAATCGACCTGGCAGGGTCCAGTAGTGCTTTGCCCAGCAAAAGTGTCTTTATCAGGCCTAATTTCAAATATGATAAGAGCAAATGCTTATATGGTCTTAAACAGAGGCTGCTTTAGTCACAGAATGGGATGCCCTGGGCAGGAATGGACCTGGCAGGGTACAGTAGTGCTTTGCCCAGCAAAAGTGTCTTTATCAGGCTAATTTCAAATATGATAAGAGCAAATGCTTATATGGTCTTAAACAGAGGCTGCTGTAGTCACAGAATGGGATGCCCTGGGCAGGAATGGACCTGGCAGGGTCCAGTAGTGCTTTGCCCAGCAAAAGTGTCTTTATCAGGCCTAATTTCAAATATGATAAGAGCAAATGCTTATATGGTCTTAAACAAAGGCTGCTTTAGTCACAGAATGGGATGCCCTGGGCAGGAATGGACCTGGCAGGGTACAGTAGTGCTTTGCCCAGCAAAAGTGTCTTTATCAGGCCTAATTTCAAATATGATAAGAGCAAATGCTTATATGGTCTTAAACAGAGGCTGCTTTAGTCACAGAATGGGATGCCCCAACAGGAATCGACCTGGCAGGGTCCAGTAGTGCTTTGCCCAGCAAAAGTGTCTTTATCAGGCCTAATTTCAAATATGATAAGAGCAAATGCTTATATGGTCTTAAACAGAGGCTGCTTTAGTCACAGAATGGGATGCCCTGGGCAGGAATGGACCTGGCAGGGTACAGTAGTGCTTTGCCCCGCAAAAGTGTCTTTATCAGGCTAATTTCAAATATGATAAGAGCAAATGCTTATATGGTCTTAAACAGAGGCTGCTTTAGTCACAGAATGGGATGCCCTGGGCAGGAATGGACCTGGCAGGGTCCAGTAGTGCTTTGCCCAGCAAAAGTGTCTTTATCAGGCTAATTTCAAATATGATAAGAGCAAATGCTTATATGGTCTTAAACAGAGGCTGCTGTAGTCACAGAATGGGATGCCCTGGGCAGGAATGGACCTGGCAGGGTCCAGTAGTGCTTTGCCCAGCAAAAGTGTCTTTATCAGGCCTAATTTCAAATATGATAAGAGCAAATGCTTATATGGTCTTAAACAAAGGCTGCTTTAGTCACAGAATGGGATGCCCTGGGCAGGAATGGACCTGGCAGGGTACAGTAGTGCTTTGCCCAGCAAAAGTGTCTTTATCAGGCCTAATTTCCAATATGATAAGAGCAAATGCTTATATGGTCTTAAACAGAGGCTGCTTTAGTCACAGAATGGGATGCCCCAACAGGAATCGACCTGGCAGGGTCCAGTAGTGCTTTGCCCAGCAAAAGTGTCTTTATCAGGCCTAATTTCAAATATGATAAGAGCAAATGCTTATATGGTCTTAAACAGAGGCTGCTTTAGTCACAGAATGGGATGCCCTGGGCAGGAATGGACCTGGCAGGGTACAGTAGTGCTTTGCCCCGCAAAAGTGTCTTTATCAGGCTAATTTCAAATATGATAAGAGCAAATGCTTATATGGTCTTAAACAGAGGCTGCTTTAGTCACAGAATGGGATGCCCTGGGCAGGAATGGACCTGGCAGGGTCCAGTAGTGCTTTGCCCAGCAAAAGTGTCTTTATCAGGCTAATTTCAAATATGATAAGAGCAAATGCTTATATGGTCTTAAACAGAGGCTGCTTTAGTCACAGAATGGGATGCCCTGGGCAGGAATGGACCTGGCAGGGTACAGTAGTGCTTTGCCCAGCAAAAGTGTCTTTATCAGGCCTAATTTCAAATATGATAAGAGCAAATGCTTATATGGTCTTAAACAGAGGCTGCTTTAGTCACAGAATGGGATGCCCCAACAGGAATCGACCTGTCAGGGTCCAGTAGTGCTTTGCCCAGCAAAAGTGTCTTTATCAGGCCTAATTTCAAATATGATAAGAGCAAATGCTTATATGGTCTTAAACAGAGGCTGCTTTAGTCACAGAATGGGATGCCCTGGGCAGGAATGGACCTGGCAGGGTACAGTAGTGCTTTGCCCAGCAAAAGTGTCTTTATCAGGCTAATTTCAAATATGATAAGAGCAAATGCTTATATGGTCTTAAACAGAGGCTGCTGTAGACACAGAATGGGATGCCCTGGGCAGGAATGGACCTGGCAGGGTCCAGTAGTGCTTTGCCCAGCAAAAGTGTCTTTATCAGGCTAATTTCAAATATGATAAGAGCAAATGCTTATATGGTCTTAAACAGAGGCTGCTGTAGTCACAGAATGGGATGCCCTGGGCAGGAATGGACCTGGCAGGGTCCAGTAGTGCTTTGCCCAGCAAAAGTGTCTTTATCAGGCTAATTTCAAATATGATAAGAGCAAATGCTTATATGGTCTTAAACAGAGGCTGCTTTAGTCACAGAATGGGATGCCCTGGGCAGGAATGGACCTGGCAGGGTACAGTAGTGCTTTGCCCAGCAAAAGTGTCTTTATCAGGCCTAATTTCAAATATGATAAGAGCAAATGCTTATATGGTCTTAAACAGAGGCTGCTTTAGTCACAGAATGGGATGCCCTGGGCAGGAATCGACCTGGCAGGGTCCAGTAGTGCTTTGCCCAGCAAAAGTGTCTTTATCAGGCCTAATTTCAAATATGATAAGAGCAAATGCTTATATGGTCTTAAACAGAGGCTGCTGTAGTCACAGAATGGGATGCCCTGGGCAGGAATGGACCTGGCAGGGTCCAGTAGTGCTTTGCCCAGCAAAAGTGTCTTTATCAGGCTAATTTCAAATATGATAAGAGCAAATGCTTATATGGTCTTAAACAGAGGCTGCTTTAGTCACAGAATGGGATGCCCTGGGCAGGAATGGACCTGGCAGGGTACAGTAGTGCTTTGCCCAGCAAAAGTGTCTTTATCAGGCCTAATTTCAAATATGATAAGAGCAAATGCTTATATGGTCTTAAACAGAGGCTGCTTTAGTCACAGAATGGGATGCCCTGGGCAGGAATCGACCTGGCAGGGTCCAGTAGTGCTTTGCCCAGCAAAAGTGTCTTTATCAGGCCTAATTTCAAATATGATAAGAGCAAATGCTTATATGGTCTTAAACAGAGGCTGCTTTAGTCACAGAATGGGATGCCCTGGGCAGGAATGGACCTGGCAGGGTACAGTAGTGCTTTGCCCAGCAAAAGTGTCTTTATCAGGCTAATTTCAAATATGATAAGAGCAAATGCTTATATGGTCTTAAACAGAGGCTGCTTTAGTCACAGAATGGGATGCCCTGGGCAGGAATGGACCTGGCAGGGTACAGTAGTGCTTTGCCCAGCAAAAGTGTCTTTATCAGGCTAATTTCAAATATGATAAGAGCAAATGCTTATATGGTCTTAAACAGAGGCTGCTTTAGTCACAGAATGGGATGCCCTGGGCAGGAATGGACCTGGCAGGGTCCAGTAGTGCTTTGCCCAGCAAAAGTGTCTTTATCAGGCCTAATTTCAAATATGATAAGAGCAAATGCTTATATGGTCTTAAACAGAGGCTGCTTTAGTCACAGAATGGGATGCCCTGGGCAGGAATCGACCTGGCAGGGTCCAGTAGTGCTTTGCCCAGCAAAAGTGTCTTTATCAGGCTAATTTCAAATATGATAAGAGCAAATGCTTATATGGTCTTAAACAGAGGCTGCTTTAGTCACAGAATGGGATGCCCTGGGCAGGAATGGACCTGGCAGGGTACAGTAGTGCTTTGCCCAGCAAAAGTGTCTTTATCAGGCTAATTTCAAATATGATAAGAGCAAATGCTTATATGGTCTTAAACAGAGGCTGCTTTAGTCACAGAATGGGATGCCCTGGGCAGGAATGGACCTGGCAGGGTACAGTAGTGCTTTGCCCAGCAAAAGTGTCTTTATCAGGCCTAATTTCAAATATGATAAGAGCAAATGCTTATATGGTCTTAAACAGAGGCTGCTTTAGTCACAGAATGGGATGCCCTGGGCAGGAATGGACCTGGCAGGGTACAGTAGTGCTTTGCCCAGCAAAAGTGTCTTTATCAGGCTAATTTCAAATATGATAAGAGCAAATGCTTATATGGTCTTAAACAGAGGCTGCTTTAGTCACAGAATGGGATGCCCTGGGCAGGAATGGACCTGGCAGGGTACAGTAGTGCTTTGCCCAGCAAAAGTGTCTTTATCAGGCTAATTTCAAATATGATAAGAGCAAATGCTTATATGGTCTTAAACAGAGGCTGCTTTAGTCACAGAATGGGATGCCCTGGGCAGGAATGGACCTGGCAGGGTCCAGTAGTGCTTTGCCCAGCAAAAGTGTCTTTATCAGGCTAATTTCAAATATGATAAGAGCAAATGCTTATATGGTCTTAAACAGAGGCTGCTTTAGTCACAGAATGGGATGCCCTGGGCAGGAATGGACCTGGCAGGGTCCAGTAGTGCTTTGCCCAGCAAAAGTGTCTTTATCAGGCCTAATTTCAAATATGATAAGAGCAAATGCTTATATGGTCTTAAACAGAGGCTGCTTTAGTCACAGAATGGGATGCCCTGGGCAGGAATGGACCTGGCAGGGTCCAGTAGTGCTTTGCCCAGCAAAAGTGTCTTTATCAGGCCTAATTTCAAATATGATAAGAGCAAATGCTTATATGGTCTTAAACAGAGGCTGCTTTAGTCACAGAATGGGATGCCCCAACAGGAATCGACCTGGCAGGGTCCAGTAGTGCTTTGCCCAGCAAAAGTGTCTTTATCAGGCCTAATTTCCAATATGATAAGAGCAAATGCTTATATGGTCTTAAACAGAGGCTGCTTTAGTCACAGAATGGGATGCCCTGGGCAGGAATGGACCTGGCAGGGTACAGTAGTGCTTTGCCCAGCAAAAGTGTCTTTATCAGGCTAATTTCAAATATGATAAGAGCAAATGCTTATATGGTCTTAAACAGAGGCTGCTTTAGTCACAGAATGGGATGCCCTGGGCAGGAATGGACCTGGCAGGGTACAGTAGTGCTTTGCCCAGCAAAAGTGTCTTTATCAGGCTAATTTCAAATATGATAAGAGCAAATGCTTATATGGTCTTAAACAGAGGCTGCTTTAGTCACAGAATGGGATGCCCTGGGCAGGAATGGTCCTGGCAGGGTCCAGTAGTGCTTTGCCCAGCAAAAGTGTCTTTATCAGGCTAATTTCAAATATGATAAGAGCAAATGCTTATATGGTCTTAAACAGAGGCTGCTTTAGTCACAGAATGGGATGCCCTGGGCAGGAATGGACCTGGCAGGGTACAGTAGTGCTTTGCCCAGCAAAAGTGTCTTTATCAGGCCTAATTTCAAATATGATAAGAGCAAATGCTTATATGGTCTTAAACAGAGGCTGCTTTAGTCACAGAATGGGATGCCCTGGGCAGGAATGGACCTGGCAGGGTACAGTAGTGCTTTGCCCAGCAAAAGTGTCTTTATCAGGCCTAATTTCAAATATGATAAGAGCAAATGCTTATATGGTCTTAAACAGAGGCTGCTTTAGTCACAGAATGGGATGCCCTGGGCAGGAATGGACCTGGCAGGGTCCAGTAGTGCTTTGCCCAGCAAAAGTGTCTTTATCAGGCCTAATTTCAAATATGATAAGAGCAAATGCTTATATGGTCTTAAACAGAGGCTGCTTTAGTCACAGAATGGGATGCCCTGGGCAGGAATGGACCTGACAGGGTACAGTAGTGCTTTGCCCAGCAAAAGTGTCTTTATCAGGCCTAATTTCAAATATGATAAGAGCAAATGCTTATATGGTCTTAAACAGAGGCTGCTTTAGTCACAGAATGGGATGTCCTGGGCAGGAATGGACCTGGCAGGGTACAGTAGTGCTTTGCCCAGCAAAAGTGTCTTTATCAGGCTAATTTCAAATATGATAAGAGCAAATGCTTATATGGTCTTAAACAGAGGCTGCTTTAGTCACAGAATGGGATGCCCTGGGCAGGAATGGTCCTGGCAGGGTCCAGTAGTGCTTTGCCCAGCAAAAGTGTCTTTATCAGGCTAATTTCAAATATGATAAGAGCAAATGCTTATATGGTCTTAAACAGAGGCTGCTTTAGTCACAGAATGGGATGCCCTGGGCAGGAATGGACCTGGCAGGGTACAGTAGTGCTTTGCCCAGCAAAAGTGTCTTTATCAGGCCTAATTTCAAATATGATAAGAGCAAATGCTTATATGGTCTTAAACAGAGGCTGCTTTAGTCACAGAATGGGATGCCCTGGGCAGGAATGGACCTGGCAGGGTACAGTAGTGCTTTGCCCAGCAAAAGTGTCTTTATCAGGCCTAATTTCAAATATGATAAGAGCAAATGCGTATATGGTCTTAAACAGAGGCTGCTTTAGTCACAGAATGGGACGCCCTGGGCAGGAATGGACCTGGCAGGGTCCAGTAGTGCTTTGCCCAGCAAAAGTGTCTTTATCAGGCCTAATTTCAAATATGATAAGAGCAAATGCTTATATGGTCTTAAACAGAGGCTGCTTTAGTCACAGAATGGGATGCCCTGGGCAGGAATGGACCTGACAGGGTACAGTAGTGCTTTGCCCAGCAAAAGTGTCTTTATCAGGCCTAATTTCAAATATGATAAGAGCAAATGCTTATATGGTCTTAAACAGAGGCTGCTTTAGTCACAGAATGGGATGCCCCAACAGGAATCGACCTGGCAGGGTCCAGTAGTGCTTTGCCCAGCAAAAGTGTCTTTATCAGGCCTAATTTCAAATATGATAAGAGCAAATGCTTATATGGTCTTAAACAGAGGCTGCTTTAGTCACAGAATGGGATGCCCTGGGCAGGAATGGACCTGGCAGGGTACAGTAGTGCTTTGCCCAGCAAAAGTGTCTTTATCAGGCTAATTTCAAATATGATAAGAGCAAATGCTTATATGGTCTTAAACAGAGGCTGCTGTAGTCACAGAATGGGATGCCCTGGGCAGGAATGGACCTGGCAGGGTCCAGTAGTGCTTTGCCCAGCAAAAGTGTCTTTATCAGGCTAATTTCAAATATGATAAGAGCAAATGCTTATATGGTCTTAAACAGAGGCTGCTTTAGTCACAGAATGGGATGCCCTGGGCAGGAATGGACCTGGCAGGGTACAGTAGTGCTTTGCCCAGCAAAAGTGTCTTTATCAGGCTAATTTCAAATATGATAAGAGCAAATGCTTATATGGTCTTAAACAGAGGCTGCTTTAGTCACAGAATGGGATGCCCTGGGCAGGAATGGACCTGGCAGGGTACAGTAGTGCTTTGCCCAGCAAAAGTGTCTTTATCAGGCTAATTTCAAATATGATAAGAGCAAATGCTTATATGGTCTTAAACAGAGGCTGCTTTAGTCACAGAATGGGATGCCCTGGGCAGGAATGGACCTGGCAGGGTCCAGTAGTGCTTTGCCCAGCAAAAGTGTCTTTATCAGGCTAATTTCAAATATGATAAGAGCAAATGCTTATATGGTCTTAAACAGAGGCTGCTTTAGTCACAGAATGGGATGCCCTGGGCAGGAATGGACCTGGCAGGGTCCAGTAGTGCTTTGCCCAGCAAAAGTGTCTTTATCAGGCCTAATTTCAAATATGATAAGAGCAAATGCTTATATGGTCTTAAACAGAGGCTGCTTTAGTCACAGAATGGGATGCCCTGGGCAGGAATGGACCTGGCAGGGTCCAGTAGTGCTTTGCCCAGCAAAAGTGTCTTTATCAGGCCTAATTTCAAATATGATAAGAGCAAATGCTTATATGGTCTTAAACAGAGGCTGCTTTAGTCACAGAATGGGATGCCCCAACAGGAATCGACCTGGCAGGGTCCAGTAGTACTTTGCCCAGCAAAAGTGTCTTTATCAGGCCTAATTTCCAATATGATAAGAGCAAATGCTTATATGGTCTTAAACAGAGGCTGCTTTAGTCACAGAATGGGATGCCCTGGGCAGGAATGGACCTGGCAGGGTACAGTAGTGCTTTGCCCAGCAAAAGTGTCTTTATCAGGCTAATTTCAAATATGATAAGAGCAAATGCTTATATGGTCTTAAACAGAGGCTGCTTTAGTCACAGAATGGGATGCCCTGGGCAGGAATGGACCTGGCAGGGTCCAGTAGTGCTTTGCCCAGCAAAAGTGTCTTTATCAGGCTAATTTCAAATATGATAAGAGCAAATGCTTATATGGTCTTAAACAGAGGCTGCTGTAGTCACAGAATGGGATGCCCTGGGCAGGAATGGACCTGGCAGGGTCCAGTAGTGCTTTGCCCAGCAAAAGTGTCTTTATCAGGCTAATTTCAAATATGATAAGAGCAAATGCTTATATGGTCTTAAACAGAGGCTGCTTTAGTCACAGAATGGGATGCCCTGGGCAGGAATGGACCTGGCAGGGTACAGTAGTGCTTTGCCCAGCAAAAGTGTCTTTATCAGGCTAATTTCAAATATGATAAGAGCAAATGCTTATATGGTCTTAAACAGAGGCTGCTTTAGTCACAGAATGGGATGCCTCACAGCAGACTTAAGATCAGTTCAGTATATATGCACAGTTAGTTACTATAAGCAGCCTGAAAACGCTAACAAAGGCTGGATGAAAAAAAAAAAATCTCCCTGTCACAGCCTCCGTTTTTCCTACCTTTCCCTGGCTTTCTGTCTGTCTCCTGTCTGTCTCCTGCCTGTCCCTGTCTGTCCCTGCCTGTCTAAGTGCCTCAGCTACACAGCGTTCTGTCTGTCACGAATGCAATAGAGAAATGAGGAAAAGCAATATGGCCGCCGTTAAATACCGCTGTGTGACGTCACCGGGCTTGCTGGCTGCTGATAGGCTGCATGTGACTGCCCCAGCTTGCACTGGCGCGGGATAGATGTCCAGACATGTCCCGTCCGCCATCTTAGAATGCCTGTAAATGTAAATGAATGGATGTTAAAGGAAAACTTCGAGTGATCGAATCGCGGGGAAATTCGGATTCGATCCGAATCGAATTTTTCCTGAAATTCGGATCGAATCCGGGTTCGTCCGGATCGATTCGCTCATCCCTACTTCTTATGCACAGGTGCCCAGAACTGTACACAGTATTCTATATGGGGTCTGACCAGTGACTTGTACAGGGGTAAAATGATGCTCTGGTCATGGGCACCCCATGATACTGTTTGCTTTGGCAGCTGCTGCCTGGCATTGATTACTACCGTTTATTGTAGTTTATTGTGAACTAAAACCCCTAGGTCCTTTTCCATTGTAGTTTTACCAAGAATTTCCTTATTTAGTGTGTAACCATGGCACAAATGTCTCCTTCCCATGTGCATAATCTTACATTTGCCATTTTATTGCCCACGCTAAATCTGTTTGTAGATGTTGCTGCTGTCCTCCTTTTTGTTAATTACTATACACAATTTAGTATCATCTGCAAAGATTAAGACTTAACTGTTGAATCTGTACACTGTCATTAAAATATTGAGAATTGGGCCCAGAACTGACCCTTGCGGTACTACGCTAGTAACGGTGAACCAATCTGAGTATGTACCACTCTCGGCTTCTTTCATTAAGCCAATTTCTCACTCATGTACACACACGCGTTTTCCCCCCAGTCCAAGCATTTTCATCTTTTGTAACAATTTTTTATGTGGCACAGTATGAAATGCTTTAGAAAGGTCAAGATATATGATATTCAATGACTCCCTGATCCAATCTTGAACTTACCTCTAAAAGCTGAATAGGTTTGTCTGGCAGGAGCGATTCCTGAAAGAAAGCTGTTCCAGATCTCTTGCACCATGCTCTAAGCAAATGATGACAGCCAGCAACTATATCATACCTAGAACCACCTATGCATGAGATTTCTCGTTACAAAGTATGCTCGCATGGCTTCTACAGCTCCAAAGGTTCAGCTGAATTCATCTGAATTTGATTAGTAGCTTATAGTAATTTTTTTTGTTTAAATTATTAAAATATATCACATTTTGCTTTAACTAATATTAAATACATTTCAAAGTAAAAACATTGGTAAATCATAAAAAAAAAAAAATTAAAAACGCTACTGAAACACAACAAAAGCACCATTTGTTGCCAAAAAGATATGGTGGGAATTCTCATGTCAATTGCTCACCATAACAGCCTGTCTCTAAGGGTGATTGTGGTCCCTAAATTATGAGAGCACAAATAAATCTGCGAGAATTTTTGCATTAACGCAGTGTTGTCTCCACAATTTTTCACTGCCAGTTTGTAACACATGAATCTCATTATCCAACATAGCAATCCTCCTCCCCCCTCCTATTTCTCCACCACCGTATGCTGTCCTCGGGCAGGCTGATTCATTACTAACGTCAGGTAGTGACAGATGAGCATCTGTAGTGTGACCGCTAGTAGTCGCTGTGCTCGGCCATGGATCTTTGTTTCAGAGCGCCCCAGTCGCTGCCTGGCATTGATGAATATGTTGTGTGAATCACAGTACTACGCTGTATTGGAGCGAACGGTAGCGCCAGCTCAGTGCGACAGACTCACACCACATTCATCAAAAAAACAGCCTCAAACAGCGCCGGCGCTCAAAATTGGGTTGTTGTAGCCCATAGCGCCAGAGGCTGTGTGATTAAAGTCTGTTTTTGAGCATGTATCTGCTAGTAACAAAGCGAAAACATACAGAATTACATTGTAACATGAACACTTTAATACCAGACATGTAAGGACAATTCTGCATAAAAATATTATTAATCAAAAAAGTTTTCAAAAATGTAATTTTCTAGGCCAGGATACATGTCAGAAAGTTTTGTGATTTTATTAAAAAAAATAAATTTGGATCAGGAAAGGGATTTAAGGATCGTCCATGTATGGGAGAGCGCCAGGTAGCGAGAGGTAATGCGTGGCGCTCTAGCCTGGGATAATGATGAATCATACCCTACATGGCGTTGTTCCAGTCGCTCAACAGATTTGGCTTCATAAATGTGTAATTGCGTGCAGTGTTCGGCGTTCACCTGGCGCTACCTGGCGCTTACAAGGCACTACCTGGCGCTAGAGCTTCATGAATAAGGCCCTAAGTAACCTGTCTTCCCTTTTGCATTCATTCTTGCCCTCCCCTCTCATCTCTAGTTTAAATACTCTTCCACCCCTCTAGTGTATGCTACTTGCCCTTTTGGCACCTGATTTGGGATGCCCTGCTATGTTAGATCCCACTGTTCACCCCTATACTCAACTCAGATTTCAATCCCGCAACACACGTGCATATCTTCAATGGCCTACTCTGCACTCCTCTAGCTGATGTGTGCATTCACCACCAGAATATCTGAATGGCTGATGGCAGAGGGGAGCAGCCTGCAAGAAGCACCAGGCAATTGGACCCATTCAGAACTTGATGACAGACATAATTATGCACATCACTGAGATTGGATGCATGTAGCAAGGTAAACTAAACATCTGGGGGGGGGGGGGGGGGTTCACATACAGAGGCATACTAGTCATACTATGGAAGAGGCAAATTGCTGCTGACACTTTCATTTTCTCGTTTGAGACGGGGAAACGCACTGGAGTTCATCTGGGCCCTTGCTTGTACAGCCCTAATCAATGGCTTTTAGAACTCTGCAAAGATTTAGATTTTTACCCTCCCAGGGCCCCTCTTTCTGCTTGCAGATGTCACTAGCACAGGAAAATAAACGCCCTTCAGGCACCATTCAGAGAAGAATTTGCAAGGGCCCCATACAGGTTTCCTGTCTGTACTATAAGCAACTAGAATTCAGAACAATACAGAAAAAAGCCCAAACTGCTAGGAAAAAACAAGTGTACATCTATCTATCAATGTTCCTTCAATAAAAGCAAGGAAATTTCCTGGATTCTCTTTTATAATACGGGAAATGTCCATTAGGCGACATCAATTAAATGTAAAGCTTGTCTCTGGGCTTTTAGAAGTACTTTTAAGTAGTACTGTACTTTAACATTTAAAGCTGTCCCTCGAGTTTATTAGAAACTACTCTTAGATTGGTAACCCCACCTGTATGCACCTTGCATCTCCTGTTGCTCACAGCAGCATTAAATGCAATCATTCAGAGAAATAACAGGTAGTTCCGATTCTAAACCCAGCTAACAGCCTGCTATTTATTACACAGGAATAAGATGAAGTTAGTGTTGAAGGTCACCAGCTTATTCACAGAAACAGTGCTCATGCTGTGTTCTCGGTTGCTTGGCAACTGAGCGCTCACAAGGTGTGGCAGTGAGGTGGCCCGCCTGGCAGGTCCCGCAACTTGTGGGACCGCGTGACAGGTATCTCTGGAATCTGCTCTGGGGAATTACTTAAATCATGTATGAACCATTATTGAGATGCTGTTTGGGCATTACTATTCAGGCAGCTAAGGCTGCTGATATCACCAATGATGTCATCAATGACATCAGGCAGGCTTTTGTGCTGTTTCTAGGGCATTTAACCTTTTCTCTTGTGCAGATCCACTGTTTGTTTGTTCAATCCTGATGAAGGGGCGCATGCCGCCCGAAACGTCGGATAGAAATTATTTGGACTGTATAATTCGCTAGATCAAGATTGCATGGATTGTATGACCTTGATGCAATATACTTTTTTTTGCAAATGGAGTGCTGGCTTCTCGTTTGATTTCAGTGTACGCGGCACCACCGCTGGCCAAGCATCCAATACAATTGCCCAGTTAAGAGTGCTTCTGTGATATTAACTTTTCTTGACCTTTTGATATGGTGATGTATTTGTATATCCCCCTTTCCTCTTTGCTGTCTAGCTCCTTTCCATAGTGTATGCATCTGAGTTGTTGTTGCAGGAAAGTCTGTTGATATGAGATATATATATATATATATATATATATATATATATATATGAAAAGTTTGTTGATATTTTTCCTCATAGCACCGTCACTTTATTAAAATCATATTCAATTGAATATCCGAAGACACATATAGACAAATAGAGCAATTTTCAAATCATGGGATATTCAAAGGGGATATTACTATTAATATTTAAAAAAAATGATGCCTAACTCATCCTTGAGGTAAAAGGTGGTATTTCTACCTTATATAAATACTTCATAGTTGAAGAAGGCAAACTTGATTAGTTGATAAAGTAGGAAGCAGTTTTACAACAAACCTTTAAAGTTGAAGGGTTAAATGGGCAGTCCATAGTTCTAATGGTTCTCTCTATACTTCGCTGTTAGAATCCAACTTGAAGGTATTTACTCATTGGTATATAGTTCCCAGTAGGTTGGCAAATATATACCCTAAGATATCTCCTTTATGTTTCAGAAATTGTGGACAGGTGTGTGTTATGTTTCATATATGGTGGAAAAGCCCTAAGGTTGTAACGTTTTGGAACCAAGTGTTTGGTATTTAAACAAAGTTACGGGGTAATGGGTGGAAAAATCGCCATTGCTTTCCTTATTAAATAAACCTGTTGTGGGGATTACCCAATATATTTATTTTTTATGCTTGTTTGGCAGCAAAATTGGTAATTGCAAAGCCATGGAAATCTCATGATTTGAAACTTCAAATGTTTATTGATAAATTAAATTGGATAATGGTCGACGAGAAGCTGAGTAGTATGCTACTTAGGTAAGTAAGGCCATGGACCCAGATGGAATCCACCCCATAGTTCTAAGGGGACTCACATTTGTGATTGCAGCCCCTCTGATTGATTTACTGAACCTTTCCCTTTCAACTGGTAAGATTCCAGATGATCGGAGCATGGCCAATGTTGTACCAATCCATAAAAAGCCAGTAATTACAGGCCAGTTAGTTTAGCATCTATAGTGGTCAAACTGATAGAAACTCTCTAAAAAAACAGATAATTTCCCATCTAAAAAGTAACAGCCGGTTGGACCCAAAACAGCACGGTTTTACTGAGGGCAGATCATGTGGGACCAATCTTATTGATTTCTTTGACAATGTCAAGAAAGTGTTAGATGAAGGTGGTGCTGCGGATATCGCCTATCTGGATTTTAGCAAAGCCTTTGACACTGTACCGCATAAAGAGCTCATAGACAGGTTATTGAAGTTAGAACTCAATCCCCAAACAGTTCAGTAGATTTTCAGCTGGCTGAAGGATCGGTTTCAGAGTGTTGTTGTTAATGGCGTGCAACCGGAACAAAGGCGAGTTACAAGTGGTGTGCCACAAGGTTCTGTCCTGGGCCCTATTCTTTTTAATATGTTTGTAAGTGACATAGGAGAAGGCTTGGTAGGAAAAGTTTGCCTGTTTGCTGATGATACAAAGGTTAGCAATAGGGTGGAAATTCCTGGAGGTGTCTGCAACATGGAAACTGAGATTTAGCTTTACTGGAAAAATGGTCAAAACTGTGGAAATTAGAGTTTAATGTTTCTAAATGCAAAATCATGCACTTAGGTAGAAGGAATCCCTGTTCTGAGTACCATATGGGCAGTACTGTGTTAGCCAGGATCTTGGAGGAAAGAGCAAGCAGGATGCTCGGCTGCATAGCTCGAGGCATCACCAGTAGGAAGAGGGAGGTTGTGATGCCGCTGTATAGAGCCCTGTTAAGGCCACAGCTAGAATACTGTGTGCAGTTCTGGAGACCTTACCTGCAAAAATACATTATTCAAATAGAATGGGTCCAAAGGCGGGCAACAAAAATAGTAGAAGGACTTAAACTTAAAACTTATCAGGAAAGATTTAAAGAACTTAATTTGTACGGTCTGGAGGAAAGAAAGGAGAGAGGGGACATGATTGAGACCTTTAAATATGTGAAAGGATTCAATGAGGTTGAGGAGGGAAGTGTTTATAAAAAGAAACGTAATGATAGAACAAGGGGGTCCAACCTAAAGCTAGTCAGGGGGAAGATCGGGAGCAATGTTAGAAAATATTATTTTACAGAAAGAGTAGTAGATGCTTGGAACAAACTTCCAGCAGAGGTAGTTGAAAAATCGTCAGTCACTGAATTTAAAAATGCCTGGGATAAGCACACATCTATCCTAAGATAAAGAGAACATACAGTATATACATAAGGGCAGACTAGATGGACCGTATGGTCTCCTTCTGCCATCAACCTTCTATGTTTCTTTATGTTTATCTAATGATTTATTGTTTTTGAGGGTTATAAGTTTTATGGTATTGTATTTTCAATGGCTGATATCTAGATATATTTACTTTTGTTTTGTTTTACGATTAATACTATGAAAATCTATTGAAAACATATTATTAATATTGTATTTCGGTGATTATCAGTCAGAAAAGCTTCAATTACAATTTTTTTCTGCTGCCTTTTCTGCAATTCGTACAATGCATATTCTAATGTTATATTCAGAATTCTGTTTTGCTTTATTGAAACCTCAATAAAATTATTTAAATAGAGGTAGCAATCTCCTGCTCCTTTCCTCTAGAGTACTGATGGGTTCTCGGGTGCTAAAGTAGAACTTCCTTTCAATTAATGTACTCTGTGATACTCTCTAAAATAAAAGCTACTACACCATAAATATAGAAAATATTAGGAGCATTAAACTCACCACTGCAGGCCTACATAAGCAACTCCACCAGACCTACAGTATTCTGCTATGTGCGACTTTCAGAAACAGCTCACTAGCTGTAAGATATATCTGTTAACTGAACGTCTTCAATGCTCATGTAATGTTGTCCCGAGCATTTGCCTTTAGATTGCTACAGTGTTCATCTGATGTCAACCCAATTTACTTTCTCCTTTCATGTAATGCTGCGATCAGAAGCCACTTTCAGCAGAATGCTTTAACTATAATGTGAACTGCTTCTTTAGATAATTCAGTCATTTATTTCAAATGCACGTACAAGTTAATAAATGGTGCCATAATCTGTCTTTCCTTGAAGCGGGTATTACATGTCCCCATTCTTTGAGCATTTTGTCAGTAGTATAGTTTTACCAGATCCATTACATAACAAGAGGACTGGTACTCTGATGAGTACATTCACAGCTATGTAGCTGACAATGTCAACACTCTATTCTTAGCACAAGCAATCTGCCAAGAAGAAAAGAAAGGGTTGCACCACAAAAAACAGTAAAACACAGAACAAACTGAACTGTGTACCAAAGAGAGAAAAGCTGCACCAGACTCTAGAGGTCCCAAAATATTACATGACATGAACACACTAGGCAATACCAAAAAAGAAGATGGGAAACCCTGGCTGGAACATCCTGGCTGGCCATAAATGATATTACATACATTAATTGCTAAATGCCCAAAAATTACTAAG
The DNA here is from genome assembly GCA_027917425.1 of Gastrophryne carolinensis. Classification (NCBI taxonomy): domain Eukaryota; kingdom Metazoa; phylum Chordata; class Amphibia; order Anura; family Microhylidae; genus Gastrophryne; species Gastrophryne carolinensis. The sequence continues at coordinate 170,013,813 of CM051234.1, read as the reverse complement.
ATACATGCCAGTAAATCTCCCCACGTGATAGATTTAGGATGCACAATACAGGGGTAGAGCAACCCCCCTAAGAGTCTTAATAGATTTAAGGGGATGTTGTTCCTTTTCAAGCAGTCACTGCTTGGCTATAAGTTTTGAAGATGTTTTCCAAAATACAATGCATACAGGTGAGGTTACATTGGGTTGCAGAACCAGGATTTAATAGGGCTAATTTGCTAAGCTTACCAATTCAGATGCACCCCCCACCATCAAAGTTTGCACTTTGAATCCAGTACACCTGCACATCCCTTACATCTGCTGAAGACACAGAAAAAAAGGATCTTAAGTGAGCACCTAAGTTTGCTTCTGATTGTATAACATTAGATATTAACATGCTTTAGATTTAAAGCATCAGGTGTGCAAACACTGAGCAAATTAGATCCAATTGACAGACTTTTTTGGCCTCTGAGTAATATATTTTTTAGATATTGTATGTAATATCAATTCCTTTGGCTTTTTAATTGATTTACAAGTTTGTCAGGGCATATAATGCAATTTAGGTTAAAAGATCGAGTGATTCGGCACCATGAGCATTTGTTTCCCTCATTTGTTTTGTGAAAATGTATTTTAATTGATTTTTTATCTTGCTTTGTTTATCTTAATTGTTTACCTGTGCAAATGTTCAATTATCTAAATCTAAATTGCACAAATAAAAAAAAATGATAAAAAAAATGTTCTAACAAAAAAGTGAGAAGAAAAAGCTCACAGTGCTGAATCAGCTTTTTTTAATGTTCATCCTCTTTAAAACAAGTAGCAGCTCCTAAAGTGACAAGGTCTTAAGTAAAACTAGTTTTACAATTCTATATGCAATTTACTGTAGCTAAACTCTAAACTCAGTTACCATAGTTTTCTATAGAAGTAGCCATGATTGAGCCAGAGAGCCAGAGAAACCGACTATAGAGTGGCTGTGCATATTGGACCCCATAGTACATAGGTAGTCCATTGTTGGAATGAATTTGCAGCCAGAATCTTGTTTTTGTTGTTCTTTCTGATCATGCCTGATGATAAGCCAGCACGTCTTAACTAAATAATTTAAACTGTGTATGGAGTGGATGGAATGTTTTATGACCGGCCAGCACATGAGATGAGTACGAAACAGCATGAGACCACCCAACATATGCAGTGGAAAGTGGGAGGATGTCCTGATATGAAGCGTGATTTTGTCTTAAATGGTTATTTTTTTTATTGATTCTGTTATTACACACCTATGAATGAATATATGTTTAAGGAGCTGGGGTTAACCAATGAGCAAAGGCTTGGTGTTCTTCTTCAAAACCAGTTATGGAGATCATGGTCCTGTCTTCCTGCGTGTGCCTAACACTTCTAATGTCACCACAGTCTGATAAGAGTAAAAACTGTTTGTACACTCCCCCCCCCACACTCTCATCACAGTGAATAGAGCAAGTTAAGGGTAGTATGCAGTTTTATGCTTAGCCTACAGAAAGTTTTGAGTACTTGGTTGGGTGAATCACCCAACCACCTAGCACTGGGTGAAAAATGTTGACTATGGGAAAAAAATAGAAGTGTTCTATTAATAGGGGAGAGAAAACTGCCATTCACTGTCATTGTACATCTTGTATACTGTACCTTGCGGGTAATTCAGCATCAGGTGTAAATAAAATACTTCTATTTTATTCACATGGTGCTGAATCTACTCCTTGACATCAAGGAGCAGTATAATAAATGTCTCTATTTATCCCAAATTGACAGCCACATTCAGCAATGACCATGTAGACCATATACCTGTTTCTAACAAATATGCCTATTTCTTGTGAGTTTCATATCAGAAGGCATGGAATACACGACATAAGATACATTAGGATCATCTGAAACTCCATGTTTCATAGACCCAAGTGTAAGTGACTGTCAGATCCCAGCTAGAGCTCCAACTGTAAGAAATGCCTTGCCAGGACGGATGAAGGGGGGCTATAATCTAAGAATAGGCTAGTTCTTCATCCAGAGTTCCTGATGGTTGGGATGGGCCTGTCTGCTGGTTGTGCCAGGTTGTGCACCTGACAAAACAGAATGGAGGCAGAGCAAAAAGCAGGGGGTAAATAGTGGCCTCATGGAGACAATAAAGCAGGCTTGAGACAGAGCTTACGTGTCACTAAACCTGCCAAGATCAGTGGAAGGCAACATGGGTTTGGAGCCTGTAAACCAACCAGAGTTGGAGTCAGGCAGCATGGGCTTGGGGTTGGTAGACAAGCCAGGGCTAGAGGTGGTCAGCAAAGGTTCAAAGCTGAGATAAAGCTGAGTGTCAAACAAAGATGCAAGGGCATGCTGGCCAAGTTACTACAAAGGGGTTGATTCAGCACAGGTGCAAAAACTGCACTTTGGAGTAAAAATGTAGATTTTTAGCATCTGGTTCGACTGCGTTAACTTAATTAGTCATCTTATTCATTCACATCCAATCTGTTTATCAGACTGCTTAAACTTGTATGCAGCATACATTGTGGTTATATTATTAACCAAAGGGTGTGAATGGCTAACTAGGCCTCTTAACACTTATTCACATGCAAGCAGTGGCTATTGATTTTTCATGAAAATCGACACACTGAGATGTTCTCCGTAATTGCACAATTAATTACCATATAATTGCTATTGCTTTGGTAAGTTTTATAAGTAGATTAAATTGACTGATGCTAAATGATAGACTAAGCTATTACTGGTGCTTGATGATCCTTTTTTATGGTAGAACTCCTTTTTGTGTGGCTGCTGCAAATACTGATCAGATTTTATATTGAAAGCGGATTACTTACTAATAATCTTTTGTTGGAGCATTTTGTGTCAGCCTTGTGACACAGATTTTCCGCAAGCTTTTGGCTCATGTGATTACCTGTTGCTGAGAATATTCCAGTACAGTATTCAAAGCTGCAGAAGTGTAAGCTACATATGGTATTAAAGCCTATTTATTTCCCTAAATATTTTCCTTTGTGCGAAACCTCTCTCAACTGTAGCACACAGCTGTAAAGTGGTATTCTTACCGCTCCTCCTCCAGTATTCTGACCGTGTAACTGTGACCAGCCAATCTTGGGAGCCCATTTTTTGCTGGGGGAATGGGGGTGTATGCATGGGGAGGCATCAGCAACTGGGTTGATCCCCTACACCTAATGTCTGTAAAATAGACATGGATTGACTTTAAAATGGAGTAAACCCCCAGGGGGCCGGCCCAGAATCTTTCACTGGGGGAATCCTTTAGCGGGATGCCCCACTGTGCGAAACCCCCAGCATCACCTGGTATACTTCATTATCCCGGGGACTCCCGTGATGCTGCAATTGCAGGCACTGCATCTCAGGCTTCTGTTTAGCTGTGTGTGCTCGCACATCCAGCCTGAAGGGAGTGCAGGGAGCTGGGTCAGCCATCTACAACTCGTCAATGCGGCAGGCTTGAAATCAGCCAATCACTGATCTCTAATCTGCCGCAGGGCGTGACTTTGGGGGTCTTAAAAACAGTTTTTTAAAAAAATCTGGCCACCACCAAGCTGGTGGCATCAGCCGAGCTGGGGGTGGGGGTCAGGGGATTACCCAAAATTAGGTTTTTATCCGCTTTAAGATTTCAGCCACTATTAGGGGCGCTACCTGAGATTAACATACAAACAAAAAAACAAAGCTAAGCTCACTGAATGCATTTTCTTTACCTGTAAAAATGTAGGAAGTGACAAGATTAGAACTTTCTAATTTCACCTACATTTGCATTTTAACTTCAATATACATGTGAAATACTTGACCTGCTTGACTGCACCTAGGAATTTAGACATTTCCTGTCTCCATATCTCTGCAGCAAAATCAAATAGTACTAATAATAATGTGTTTCTTCCTGTTTTTGACATATTTAGAGAAATAGTTATGTATATCTTGAAGGCAATGGAATATCCGCTGATTTCACATTGCAATCTCATTTTTCTAGTCTGCTGGCCCAAAGTCTCTTCCTTCCTAGATGAAGCTTTGGAAGGCCTCCTGTCTGCGTATACATCTTCATGATGTCAAGCAAAGATCATGGCCTAATTTTAACCTGGCTTTCCATCAATAAATGTATCACTGTTTTGCGCCTACAATCTGTGTTGCGTTAATTTTAGGGTAAGTGATACTGTTATCAACTTTCCACTGTTGAGATATATATATATATATATATATATATATATATATATATATATATATATATAAAATGTTTTTTCGATTTGCAAAGAGGGTGGCTAACTAACAGAGGAGATGAGCTATTGGGCGGGCAGTGCAGGACATGGATACAGCTAATAAGGTCTTTAAATTCAATTAAAATCTGTTTGCTCATATCTGGGTAGATTGTGGGAGAAGACAAAAACTGTTTTGCTATGTCCTCTGTAACAGGTCATGTGACAGCAATATCTGCTCCGTACCTCCCCATTTTCCTATTGCTCAGTAAACGCACCCTGTGCAATATTGTATATACAATTGATGGGGGTAGGTAAGGGCCCTATCAAAATGTTTCTACAAGGCCACTGGCAGTATCTTATATAGTCAATATGATCCTGGGAAAATATATAGCAAACGTCTGTTTATAGCTGAGCAAAGAAACACAACAGACTAACAGTAGAAAAAGTGATATTTAGTTTAACCATGTTAAACTCCATCACACCCTCAGCTGGCAACTGAATGTTTTCGTACAGGACATGATAAAATCCTTAATTGTATTAAGCCAGAGCCATAATGATCACATTTTTTAGGCAGCCTATTAGAGCCTCTCTCTCTATTGAATTTTTCCTACACATTTACAGCAAGAATTAGGGTTGTTTCATGAATATTATTACACTTATTTACAGATTGTTTTGCCCCATTAACAAGCAACATTTCCTTTTTATCTTTTTTTTCTTTCCTGTTTGACTGTTATTGTCTTTGCCTGTCTAATGAACCCTTTATCAACCTCTTTATTTATCACCTCTTTTTAACCTCTTCCCCCATCACTTCCACATTTCCTTATCATTCCACCTGCTCTTCCATCTTATCAACATCATTCTTTCACCTTCCCTCCATATAGCTTTCATTTCCAGATTTCCTTATCTCTCTCCCCCTTTTTCTTTACTTCAGACTATCTTTCTTTTCTGTTTCTGTTCCGACCAACCCAACTCCTTTTTCTCCTCCTTTTCTGTGTTCTGTCTGTATCTTGCTTTTATCCATGTTCCCTCTATCTCTCATTTCTCCACATTTACTCCATTTCACTTTTCTGCTTGCCCTTTATCTCATTCTTTCACATTCTCTCAGTCTCTCTTCATTTTTGCCTTCCATTGCTCCTCCCCAATGTTCTCACTGTTTGTCTCCATCATTGGGGGTCACGGAAAATATTCAGCGAAGCCCATGTGACTTGCAGTGTGCATTGTGGTGTGGATTGAAACCAGCATCTCTGAGCATTTTAGCTTTTAGACACAAACAAGTGCAAAAAAAAATTTGTTCTACCCTTTTCCCCAGAATGACCTGTACCTGTGATGGGGCATTTTTACAGGTTAAATGCATCATTTTTCCAATAAGGTAAGGGTATTTGTTTTTAAGTTTGGAAACAACAGCACCCTACGGGATATGTAGAAAAAAATGGTGAAATCTTTAGCATAGCCCATAGGGTGCTATAAAAAGACCCTTACGTCACTGGAAAATGAATGCACCTAATCGGTTATAAAGTGCCATCACATGTTCGGGTGATTTTTTTGGGGGGAAAATGTAGGACAAATACTTTTTTTTTGCTCTTTGTGTGTTAAAGCTCCCCAGGATGCAGGTTGCAACCCATACCGCAATGGACACCAAAAGTCACACTGGCTTCACCAAATATTTATCATGACCCTCAACTGAGAGCATGTGTATGTATGTGAGTTTTGAGGGTGCCACCCTAAAGATTCAGACATGGTGATATTTAAGCTATGGTCGTCCCGGAGCATTTAAAGTGCAGTGTTTGGTTTCATGGCAGCCATACTTGAAGGAACAGGCCACTTCTTTGTGCTGGAAATGGATATGATACCATCCACACTACCTTAACCATGGCGCCCATTTGGAAGAATTCCTATACCTCCTTTAAAATTAATATCACTTACAGGAAAAGGTTCCCACACTCAAACCCAAAGGGTTCGAATCACAGGCTCCCACCTAAAGAAACATCCATGCACCAATTATTGAATGATGTCAAATAATTATTAGAAATCTGCAGCCAATATAAAGTTGTCAGTATTCATAAATACCAACATTTCTTCCTCAAAGTGACAGTGTCTCAGAATTACAAATAGCAAAGCATGGAATAGGATACATCGTGTTCTGTACTCTAATGTGGGAAGAAGTGTAGGCATGTGCTGCATCTTCTGTGGTACATGTCACCTTGGATTCTATTTGCAGCATAAAGTCAGTGACAAGGAGACTAAACACTTCTACCAACACAATACTTACATCTTATGACATTTTTACCGAGAGCAACATAAGATCATTTTGGGTTAGGACATAATAATAGTAGAATAGGTTGAGGTTCCTAGAACATTACACACAGTCATTGAAAGTTGACAAGAGCCAGCAGCCAGGAGTCGGACATCAGACATTCAACTATGCTCAGAGGCAAAGCCCCAGAATGGAACATGCAATGTTTAGGTGAACTGCTGATGGAACTGTGTTATAATAGTGTTACTTTTTCCATACAGCTTTGCTATTCCTGGTATCTGTGCTGTCTCAGTCCAAAGGCAATGGCATATGATGAAAATTGAGCTGCAAAAAATATTTAAGGCAAGTGCAGTTCTGTAACTTTTGTATATATACTGTTAACGTTTTAAAGTAAAGGCAATATATACATTGGATTGATAGTTTGGAAGATACATCAGTATTTATTCGCTCAAAAATAAACTTACCAGTATAGTATTTTTTGCAAATATCTTGCATGCATGTGTGTTAATAGATTTAGATACAGATGTGTGTGTATGTGTTTTTACTAATGGGGCTGGATTTTCATGCTTATTTGTGCATGACTAAACATTTGTGATTGCAAACAGGTGAGAATTGCTTCAATGTGCAGTGCACATACAGTCAGGGTGGGATCATGGGGGCACAAGGGACGCGGGAGTTCCCGAACAACACGCACCCACACAATGGTGGCACAAGGGACTCGAACTGACATTCCAGTAAGTAGACAGGTGCCAGACAACCACCAATCAGTTACTTGGCTGGACTATTATTTTAAAGGAAAAAAATACTGTATCTGGAGCTTCCACCAGATTTTGTGCCCAGGGGCCTCCACTACGATTAATGTGGCCCTGCATACAGTACTAACGCTTCTTTTGCTATATATATATATATATATATATATATATATATATATATATATATATATATATAGTGGTGGCCAAATTCAGTAAACACTTGAGATTAATTTGACTTGCATGATTGTTGTTAAAATGCAGGTAATTATTTCTTAATGGGATTACTGGCAGTGGCGCACCCAGGATTTTGTCCTGGGGGGTCCAGTTGTGGTGGGAGGGGGACGTGGCCTGGAAGAGGCATGGCAGCTTGTGAGAAGCATACCTCTAAACTTTTGAAGATGAGAAGGGAGGGAGAGAAAAAGCGAGCCGAAATTAGTTTCAATTAAGCCACACTCCCTGCTCACTCCAATGCCACACCCCTAACTAGTGGCATAAATAAATGTTCTGGGGCCCTGGTGCGAATATTAGATGGGGCTCTTTCAAGGCTCTTATATTAATACATTTTCTGTCTTTTTAAATGATGCCAAGTGACCACAAATAAGGTAGAGGAGCAACAATGATGGAGCTCCCCTGACCTTCTGGGCCCTGGTGTGCTCGCACCCTCTCAAGTAATGCCCCTGCCCCTAGCCCCTAACTCCAAAAGAACCTGAAACTCCATAGTACCCTTGTAGACAGATCATGAAAGGAAACGGTTAGTGACCTATAGAGATGTGGGGAGTGACTGGAAGCTTCCTAAGACTGTTTTCTTTTTTAGATCTGAATTATCCTTGGAACCATAGGTACCCTGCACGTTTATACCTCCAAGAGCCTGTCACACTCAGCTGACTGGCGCCTGTTGTCACTGTGTAACTGGGAGAAAGGTGTAACACTAGGCAAATTGGATCACTCCAAATGCTTGACATAAAAGCCGTATGGCCTGATGGATCGTCTGCCTTGTGATTTTCAGCATTTCCCAGACGCCAGTGACCAGCGTCACTTATACATCTCTGATATATATTGTTGCCAGTTAATCTCCTTGCTCCAGTGATTAGGTCACTGATTTCAGTGACTCCATCCTGAATTGGCGCAACTAGACATGGGCATTTAAATGAAGTCTAATGCTGGTCTTACTGACCCATCCTTTTTGGATGTACAGGAATATCCTTTGCTAATACTATAATGAAGTATGTAGGGCAATAGCATACATTTACAGGGATTCTTCCTCCACCAGCTGGTACAATATCATTTATCAACTTTGTATAAATATGTACAAAAAATCAATTACATACAGTGCAAACACACATTCATGCTAAATAACATTTGCAGGAAAATAGGCAAAATAGAAAAAATGAATATTCGTTTTGTATGCTGATGTTATTTAATACCCCTTTCTCAGAGCTTGATGTCTGCAGTGTGGCATGAATCTGTGTTTCTATGTAATGCAGTTGTTTCTTTGTAAATATGTAAACAAAGCTGATAAATGTACGCATTGGTATATTTGGTGTACATTAAGGGATTTATTTAACAAGCGCTAATGCTGCGTAGCAGCAAGTGATTTTCGTGAGTGCCATCAGCAAGTCAAATTTATGATGCAAAAAAAATGTTTAGCGCCTCTCCTAGTGCCATATAGCGAGTGCCGTGTGTCTTGTTAGTGCCGACACTGTGTTCTTTACAGCGCCACATCACATAATGCGCTCAGTGCCGTTCTCCCATCAACTTCAATTAGCCATTCCAGTCCCTTTTTTTGGTGACTTCTGGCTAGCGTATTTTTATTTTTTGTGCTAAGTCTAGTGACACGGGATCCCTGGCCCATTCAGAATGTTTTTTTCGTTCATTATTGTACTTAGGTACTTGCGCTTTCATGTCTGCCAATTGGGAGGCTGATTCATCACTAACGCCAGGTAACGACAGATGAGCGTCTATAGCAGGCATTTTCAGAGCGTCCACTAGTAGTCGCAGTGCTCGGCCGTGGGTCGCTACTTTATAGCGACTCAGTCTGTTCAGTAATGTTGAATCCATTGTGAGGAGTCGCTAATTGACCAGTACAGCGCTGTATGGGAGCGCATGGTAGCGACTGCTCATAGCGACTGACTCACACCATATTCAGGAAAAAAAACAGCCTCACAAATCTCTGGCGCTGAAAAATATTTGTATGAAGCCCAGAGCGCAGGAGGCGGTGTGTTTAAAGTCGTCTGTATTCAAGCATCTATCAACTAGTAACAAAGCAAAAACATATGGAATTACATTGTAGCAACATTGTAACATGAACACTTTAATGCCAGACCAGTAATGTCATTTCTGAAGAAATATTTTAAAAAATGTAAAAAATTTGAAAAAACAGCTTTTTCAATGCCAGAAGAGGTCACATAATTATTTGTGATTTTTGGGGGAAAAAAAACCCAGTAAAAGTGAAGAAAAGCTTCGTCCATTGAAATGTATGGGGGCGACAGGTAGCGAGAGGTCATACCCGGCGCTGTGCAAGGCTGAACGCTGGCGCTGTTCGCAGAGGCTTTGAAAATGATGAATCAGATGCTACATGCCGCTAAACAGATTCCCAGTCGCTAAACAGATTCTGCTTGATAAATGTGGAATTGCGTGCCATGTCTGGTGTTGACCAGTCGCTATCTGTCCCTACCTCTCATTAACCAGGCGCTACCTGACGCTATCCTTTCTTAAATAACCCCCTATGTGTCATGTCATTTGTATATTCTTGGTGTGCCACACACCCCGCTTCACCTTTAATATTCTTCACGATTGGGTTAACTCACCGCCAGGTGACGCTGTGCAGAGAGGAAGTCTTGTAACGAGCCCCCTTCCGGCCTATATATACCTGGTACCTCCCATTTATCACCAGTGTTTTTCTCTCTGCTTGACGACAAGACAGAAGATTGGAGTCTCCTGCTTACAGGTAGCCGGGGTCTTACTCCGGCACCCCCTTTTGGTCTATTTCTGCCCGGTTTTTGATTGTTTGTACCTTTATGGTGGAATGGAAGCCTCCCAGCCTAGGCTGCTCACTGGGCAATTGGTAGACGGCACTATAGGTGCCTAGGAGCTTATCTCCTCCGCTCGACCCCCTCTTTTTGGGGCAATGCGGCTATCCGGCATGGTGATCCGGAAATGGGATGCCCCTGTCCCGAAGGTCCCCTTAGCCCCTTACTCTCCCATTACGATCCCTTCTCCCTTCACTATGGGGGGGGGGGGGGGGTTAGAGGGATGTGTATTGTGTGTGTATTTCACTGTATGACTTTTATTACGTGTGTTTTTTTACTTTTGTGCACTTATCAGACTGCACCGCAAGAGTGCACTTGGTCTGATTATTCCTCTTAGAGCTTCCTCGGGCAGGTCTTTTAAATAGTTGCTGGCCGGCTTGGCCAGTGTTCAGGTCAGCTTTAAGGGCGGCTGGGGCGGGCCGTGCTGTGGCAGGCTGGCTTGCTGCCTGAGCCTTTTGTGTATCACAGCCCCCCTCCCCCCTCCCCTTCTGGTCTCCTTTCTGTTCGGCCGCCGTTGGGCAGGCCGCATTATCAGCGTCAGCTGCGCTGTTAGTTCCCCCCCTCCCCCCTCCTCCTTCCTTTGTTGTGGTTGCCCGTTGTAGTGGCTCATCTGGAAGTAATCCCTTGATGAATTGGCCGCACTGATCGGGCTTGAAGGGGGCGGGCCCCGGTGACGTGGGAACGGGGGCGTGGCACCGGCGGCAGCGTCATGCGGCCGGCCCCAGCTCCACTTCCTTCCTTCCGGTCTTAAAGGAAGACACGTGGGGGGGGGGCTCGCTGCCGCACATGGGTCTGTTTACTCTTGGCTCCTACTGCTGCTGCTGCTGGCTGCTGCTACGTTTTTCGTTCATGCTGTTGCTGCTGCTGCTCTCAGATCTTTGCTCAGGTAAGCGGTCTCACCTTGTGTGGGGCTGTCGAGTGTTATTAAAAGGCTATAATATTTATAGTTTTATTAGACAAAAGGGGGGAAGATTTTTAAGAGGATGTTTTTTATTATTATGTATTAAATAGAGGGCAAAGTTTTTTCCTTTGCTTATTTAAAGGCACCTTGGTGCTGTGCATAAGTATGTTTGCATGTTGCCACATGTTTGGGGGTCTGACTGTTGTTTTTTTCTTCCCCTACAGATCCCGGGAATCCCTGATTAAAGCGGCCTCCCGGTTCTATATTACTTGGCTAGTCTTTCTTTTTTAAAAAAAAAAGAAAAATTTACATATTTATACATATATATATATATATATATATATATATATATATATATATATATATAATTAAAAAATATATATATATATAATCTATATTTATATAAAGATTATTAAGGGGATCTTCATTATAAATTAAATCCTCCCTTCCGGGACATTTACAATAAGGGGGCATCCCGGGTGGCTTATGCCTTAAACCCAAAAGTTTGCGAATACCATAAATCACCATATGGAGGCTTCCGATATTACCGGAAATGGTTCTTCTGGGCCATCTAGGGTGTGCGCAGGATGTGGGACTCCGCTCCCAGCTGATGACGTCTTTGTATGCATTCCTTGTGCAAAGCAGAGTATTGCACGTCAGTCCGTTGCTCCGGCTGCTGACCCGTCGCAACTTCCATCATCTCCTACCTCTCCCTCCCTGTTCCGGATCCCACGTGACATTGTCAAGAGTGGGGATTCGCAATCCGAGGTTGCGGCACGGTTGGCCAGCCTCGAGAAAATAGTGTCCGTTAAAGCAGGGTCAAAAGCCACTGCAAAACGAAAGCACCTGACTCCGATACCTCCGGCTTCACAGGATGAGGTATGTGAGCCTGTTGAATGGTCCGATGGCTCCCCGGACGAGGAGGGAGAATTCCTGTTGGAGTCAGATGAGCCTGCAGATCAGCTTGAGGCTGATGCTATTGGCGATTTGTCGGCGGGGGTTTCCCTTGACACCCCCTCCATTCTGGCTCAAATGTTTGAAATTTTGAATTTAGATCCGCCTGAGGCTGTCACCCTGCCAAAGGGTCAGTTGTTTAAAGAGCCTCAGCCGCGTTGGGTTTTTCCCAGACAACATCACTTTGAGAGGGTGGTGCTTAAGGAATGGGAACATCCCACGCGGTTAACTGGAATCCCTTCCAGTTGGGAAAAGCGTTATCCTTTTCCGCCAGAATTGGTGAAGCTTTGGTCCGTCCCCCCTGACGTCGATACCCCTGTGCTAGGGCTCTCCAGCACGGCTATGGTACAGTCTGCTGAGACCACTGCCCCTAAAGATGGGGAGGATCGTCGGATTGACCAGTACGCTCGCCATGGTTTTATTTATGCTGGGTCAATGATGCGCCCGGTGTGTGCTTCGGCGCTTCTTCTATTGGCGGTTAGGTCTGTAATTCAGGAGCTGTGTGTGGATCTCGATCACACTTGTAAAGAGTTTACTGCGCTCAAGCAGTGTGAATCTTTTGTTTCCTATGTTCTATCCGCTCAGGACGATGCGCTGGCTATGAGTAGCAAGACAGCTGCAATGCTGGTGGCTATTCGTCGGTCAGTGTGGCTGCGTCAGTGGTCGGCGGACTCAGCTTCTAAAAAGGTGCTCACAGCTCTCCCCTTTTTGGGCTTGCGTCTCTTTGGTGAAAAAATTGATTCAGTCGCAAAAGGTGGTAAAATGGCGCAACGCAAGAGGCCTCGTCGTCCCTTAAGGGGGGCAAGTTCTGGTAGGCCTTCATTTCGAGGATTCAGAGCGGGTGGGGGGCTTCCTTTCCCGCTACCAGAGGTGCAGGTTGGACTCGGGGGAGGGGCTGTGGCCGCCCCGCTCAGTCCTGGGGCACCAAGCCCAAGCCTGCTGGTAAACCCGCTCAGCAATGAGGGGCTGCCCTCACCCGTGCGGGTGGGGGGATGATTACGACACTTCTCCCAGGTTTGGGACCAGGAGATTCCGGACAGATGGATCCGGGAGGTAGTGTCGTCCGGTTACAAGCTGGAATTCGACTCTCGCCCTCCTTCACGGTTCTTTCGGTCTCGGGTGCCCATCGATCCTTTGGCCGCACAGGGGCTCCTGGCGTCGGTAAAGAATCTGTTAGAGATGGCGGTCATCCGGCCGGTACCGCGCTTAGAGATGGGCCTCGGGTTTTATTCCAATCTTTTCGCAGTCCCCAAGAAAGACGGGTCAGTCCGTCCCGTCCTGGACCTGAAATTACTCACAGGTTCATCCGTTTTCGGAAGTTTCGCATGGGAACCTTGCGTACGGCCGTCGGTTCCCTTTGGCAAGGGGACTTCATGACGTCCATAGACATCAAGGATGTTTATCTTCATGTTCCCATCTGCCACGCTCATCGTTTTCTTCGATTCGTGATGGAAAATGAACATTATCAATTCGTGGCACCTCCGTTTGGCCTTACCTCAGCTCCAAGAGTGTTCACCAAGGTGCTGGCAGGGGTCATGGCCATTTTCAGATCTCGGGGCATTCGTGTCGTACCTTATTTGGACGACCTTCTCATCATGGCTCCGTCGCTCAATCAATCGGAGACAGACACCAGGTTGGTGGTCTCCACGCTGGAAAGCTTTGGTTGGGTGATCAACTTCCCCAAGTCCTCCCTCGCTCCGGCCAGGGTGGTGTCCTTTCTGGGGATGCAGTTGGACTCTCTTCAACACAGAGTGTTTCTCCCCCAGTCCAAAATTCATCTGATTCAGGAATTGGCTCGGGTCCTACTTTCCGATCCTCGTCCGTCCTTCCGTCTGGGGATGCGGCTGATAGGGTTGATGGTCGCCTCTTTCGAGGCAGTTCCTTTTGCTCAATTTCACACGAGGACGCTTCAGCTTTATCTGTTAGCGTCCTGGGACCGGCAGCCTCGGTCGCTGGATCAGCCCTTTCAGTTGTCCTCCTGGGTCCGGCAGTCCCTCCAGTGGTGGTTGGTCTCGACCAATCTTGTGAAGGGCAGGTCTTTCCTGACCCCTCTTTGGGAAATTGTCACCACGGATGCCAGTCTGTCGGGATGGGGCGGATTCTGGAAGGAGCTGCAGTTCCAGGGGCAGTGGGGACCTCAAGAGGCCCACTTACCCATCAATATTCTGGAACTGAGAGCCATCCGTCGGGTGCTTGCTCTCCTGACTCAACACGTTCTGGGCCTTCCGGTCCAGGTGTGTTCAGACAATCGAACAGCGGTTGCTTACATCAATCATCAGGGAGGGACTCTCAGTCTGAGTGCTCTCAGAGAGGTGTCCCTGATCCTGACCTGGGCAGAGGCCCATGTTCCTTGTCTCTCGGCGGTATACATTCCAGAAGTGGAGAACCAGGAAGCGGACCGGTTGAGCAGGGGCTCTCCCCGTCTGGGAGAATGGGCTCTCCATCCTCAGGTGTTTCGCTCACTGTGTCTTCAATGGGGGACACCAGAGGTGGACCTGTTTGCCTCTCGTCACAATCACAGGCTCCCGAACTTCGTGTCGCTCTCCCAGGATCCTCTGGCTCTGGCAGTGGACGCCATGTCCCTGAGCTGGGGGGATCTGGGATTTCTGTACCTGTTTCCTCCGATACCCATGCTGGGCAGGGTGGTTCGGAAGTTGGCTCTGGAAAGGGTGTCCACCGTTCTCGTGGCCCCAAGGTGGCCAAGGCGAGTGTGGTTCGCAGACATCGTTCGGCTGGCAGTGGACCAGTTCGTCCTGCCTCTTCGGCCCGATCTGCTCACTCAGGGTCGGTTGTGTTACCCCAATTTACCTGCGCTGGGTTTGACGGCCTGGCTGCTGAAACCTCCATCTTGAAGGAGGAGGGTCTTTCTGACTCAGTTGTCAAAACTCTGATCAGTGCCCGGAAGAGGTCTTCTTCTATCATCTACTATAGGACTTGGAAAGCCTATATCGCTTGGTGCAAGATTAGATCTTTTCCTTGTAGGGTTTTCTCGGTCTCCAGGATTCTGGAGTTTTTACAATCAGGGCTGGACTCTGGTCTCCAGCTAAGTACTTTGAAAGGGCAAGTTTCTGCCTTATCTATCTTTTTTCAGAAGCGTTTTGCGCTTCATTCTTTAGTTAAGACCTTTTTCCAGGGGGTTACGCATGTGCGGCCTCCCAGGAAACCATTACTCCCGGTTTGGGATTTGAATTGGTTCTTTCTGCTCTACAGGCTCCTCCTTTTGAGCCTTTGCAAGATATTGCTTTGTCTACCCTGACTCAGAAGATTGTCTTCTTGGTAGCTATCACTTCGGTCCGGCGTGTCTCAGAGTTGGCGGCCTTGTCTATCCAGGCGCCCTACTTTGAGAGGCATCAGGATAAAGTGGTCTTTCGGTTCAAGCCAGACTTTCTTCCCAAGGTTGTTTCTGCTTTTCATTTGAATCAGGATATTGTTCTTCCCTCCTTGTGCCCTAATCCTAAGAATGACAAAGAGAGGGTTTTGCATTGTTTGGATGTAGTACGCTGTGTTAAGTACTGCTTGATTATCACGTCTCCTTTTCGTAAGACGGATTCCTTTTTTGTTGTGCCCTATGGGCCTAAGAAGGGTTTGGCACCAGCCAAATCTGCCATTAGCAAGTGGATACGTCAGGCCGTTACTGCGGCCTATTCTGCTAAGGGGAAAGTTCCCCCTTTTCGTATCACTGCTCATTCTACTCGCGCCATTGGGGCGTCTTGGGCTTTTCAGCACCAAGCTTCTGTTGAACAAGTTTGTAAGGCCGCCACTTGGTCTTCTGTTCATACTTTTTCTAAGTTTTACAAAGTTGATGTGCGAGCCTCAGCGGATGCTGTTTTTGGCCGCAAAGTTCTGCAGACTGCAGTCATTTAAGTTATGCTTCACCTGGCCTTGAGTTGCCCATCCCTTGTGGACACTGCTTTTGGATGTCCCAATCGTGAAGAATATTAAAGGTGAAGCGGGGTGTGTGGCACACCAAGAATAATACCATTTTGTGAGTACTCACCTGAAAAATGGGTATTGTTGGTGTGCCACACACCCCGCTTCACTCCCACCTTTTTCGGTATTCCGAATCCTTTATATGGTGAAGCTTTTATTTATATTGATTTATTTTGAGGTTACCGTTAAAATACTGGTACCTTGTCTTTCTGCTTTTTAATACACTGGTGATAAATGGGAGGTACCAGGTATATATAGGCCGGAAGGGGGCTCGTTACAAGACTTCCTCTCTGCACAGCGTCACCTGGCGGTGAGTTAACCCAATCGTGAAGAATATTAAAGGTGAAGCGGGGTGTGTGGCACACCAACAATACCCATTTTTCAGGTGAGTACTCACAAAATGGTATTTTTACCATAGTCATGCCATGTCTTTTCAATCACCGTGACTGTGCAGCTATCCCCAGTTAAAGGGCGTGGCCTCACCACATACGTCAGACGTCCTTCCCAGTCAGCTGTGTGCGCTGGAGCTTAGCTGCGTTACCCACGGCCGGGGCAGCGCGGCATTACCTGAAGGAGGAAATTAATACCTATAACAACAACAAAAGAAGGAATTAAGCCTGTGGGATGTTTTATGCTGTATTGAAAGAGTAACTCTGGTACGTGCATTTAAAAATCCGGTGTTGGGATACACAGTGAATGAAGAGCACAGGTGGTGAAGTTTATCCTGTTTTTAATGTGGAATTTAAGGATTTAAAAAATCCAATCATTACCTCCACTTCGCGGAGTCAGCTGTATTATTTTATATATAGCCTTTTTTCTATATACTCTTAATTGGACTGATCTGGCACGGTCTATGGACTCCTGCGCTTTGCGTAATTAATCTGTATTTTACTGGTGTATTATTTAATATACTTGAAGCGCGGCTTTACCAGTTAGTGAAAGTTGTTGAGTTTCCAGTCCACACTTCTGTTCATAACTGTAATACTTTATCCCCAGTTAAAGCCTTTTTTTTATTGTACACGGCGCTATATGCCTTAGTATTGTGGTTTCACAGCGCCTGCACTGGTGCTGTTCATTTACATGCTAACTACAAATGTTTTCTGGTCTTCCCACTATTGCTACCTGTCGCTTACTTCATTGGAAAAAAACAAACAAGACACAGCGCCACTGGTAGCCTACAGTGCCGAACACCAACAGCGCCATCTGCCTGTGGCCGGCTTTGCGGCTGAGGTGCTTATAGCATCTCTCTGCAGGCACTTAGGTGGCGCTACAAGGCGTTTGTGATAAATTGGCCTCTATATGTATTTGCATTGTGTTACATTTCTTTACTTGCTTATACTTATTTATTTGCTTTTTGCACGTTTCTAGAAACTTGGCGAAAGTACATACGGGGAATATGTAAGTATTTTTTTCTATTAAAGTTCCTTTTCATCAGTGCTTCGTTTTGTTCTTTTATTATTGCTTATTTACAAAGCCCATCATCTTCTGTGGCACTGTATAAGGCAGAAATTACAGACAGGGTAAAAACAAACAAAATGTATAATACACAGTGTATTATGTAACATCTGTATCTGATGTAACAGAAAATACACAATTGGGGAACATGCTAAATATTTGGTGAAGCCCGTGTGACTTGCAGTGTGCATTGCGGTGTGGATTGCAATCTGCATGCCGGTCAGCTTTTTAGTGTTTAGACACAAAAAAGTTACATACCTGTAATGGGGCATTTTTCCAGGTGAGGCACATCGTTTTTCCAATGAGGTAAGGATATTTGTTTTTAAGTTTGGGAACAACAGAACTCTATAGGCTATGCAGAAAAAAACGGTGAAATCTTTAGCATAGCCCATAGGCTAAAAAATATATCCTTACATGTAAAATGTACCTTAAAGGAGCAGTATCGCGATTTTTTCTTGGTGACTTATATTTAAATGGTACTTTGAATGTAGGTAAGTGTTGGAGTAAGAATTACAAATGTAGAAAAAAATGATGTGTGTGTTGAGCAGCTGGAGACTAATAGCTCATGTTTATGTCTTCTGAGAGTCGGGCCCGACACTCTGGCCTGTTCCACGCTGAGGAGAGGGGGAAACAATGTAACAAAGTATCAGCTGTTCAGTGCTGGCAGCCGTCCAGCATAAGATAACAACATTGCAACATTGCCTGGCCAGAACTCATATGTCTAAAACAGAGAGAAAAGCTCTAGAAGTCATTTAGCTTATTTTGACAGTTTTCCCTTCATGTTTGCTCTGCTGCAGAATCTTTCAGTTTACCATTTTCTCTCTCTTTTCTCAACACATTTTTCCGTATGATCTTTCTTTCAGCTTTGTGTGTTTTGAGCAAAGCCCAACCCAGGATTTTCACTATCTGGAGTTTTGTTTTGTGCCCCTAGGGGCATCCTGACTTGGGATGCCCTGATATGTGAAATCCCCAAGTTCGCCTGTGAAAACGTACCTTTCCCTGTCCCACAGCGCATGCGCGGGCTCTCATCCAATCAGCTCTGTTTGCACGCAGATGGGGAGCCTGAGCAGTATCCTTCCTGGCCGCCTGGCCTGTCTAAATGACTATCTGCGTGAGCGCGCCAGAAAAATGGGGGGCTCTGTGGTTATCCAGGGGTCGTTTCACACAGTGGGGCATCCCGATTTAGAATGCCCAAGGGGGAAGGTAAATGGCCGGGTCTTATAGACTTCAGAGTTGGCCACTCAGGGTTTTGTTCCACTTTAATACCTTTAGATTTTCCTGCACAGTTATTCAAAGAAGAGTTTCAGTCATTTTCAGTCAGTTTAGTTTATTTTGTATAGATTTTACACATTTGAGTCACCTGGTCTCATAACAAAAGCAGCACCTCACACACACACAGCCGTTACCACTGATTACAGTGTCAGCCTCTGAGGTAAAGTGTTGCTAGAAGACCAGTGGGCTAAATGAAGCAGCTCACTAAATATAACCCAGCAGATCCCCCTATTCAGCAAATGGACTGAGCCATTGTCATTATACAATTTAAAAGAAAGGCATATATTTTTTCCTTTTTCTATCACCACATTATTTATACACATGTTAGAAGCTATTGTGTGGCTATTTAATTATTTATCTTTTTTAATGCAAATTTCGCGATACTGCTCCTTTAACTGTAAAAATGTGTCATCAAATGCACAGATGAGTTTTTTTGGAAAATGTAGGACAAATACTTTTTTTTGCCCTTTTTTGTGTGTTATCACTAAAAAGCTCACAGAGATGCAGGTTACAATCCACACCGCAATGCACACCGGAAGGCACACTGGCTTCTCCTAATATTTAGCATGACTCCCTTGGCGAAGGGATGCACATTTGGGCGAAAATTGTAGCCTGCACCTCTAGGCTTAATTTTAACACACAAAAAGTGCAATAAAAAATTGTTCTAATTTTCCTAAAAAATCATCTGCATGTGATGGGGTATTTTTAAAGGTGAGATGTATCATTTTGCACCAATGAGGTAAGAATAGTTTGGAATGTGTTATTTTTTCTGCATATCCCATATGGTGCTCTTGTTCCCAAACTTTGCAACAATTATTCCTTCCTAACTAGAAAAATGTTGTACCTAAAATTAAAATGCTCACCAAGATGCCGGCTGCAATTCACACCCAAATGTGCACCGAGAGTTGAACTTGATTCTCTAAAGACCTTGAGGCTGATTCATCATTAGCGGCAGGTAGCGACAGATGAGCGTCTGTAGCAGGCATTTTCAGAGCGCCCGCTAGTAGTCACTGTGCTCGGCTGTGAGTCGCTACTTTATAGCGACTCAGTCGCTGTTCAGTAATGGTGAATACATTGTGAGGAGTCGCTATTTGATCAGTACAGCACTGTATGGGAGCGCATGTTAACAACTGCTCATAGCGACCGACTCACACCATATTCAGCAAAAAAACAGCCTCACAAATCTCTGGCGCTGAAAAATAGTTGTTTGAAGCCCAGAGGGCAGGAGGCGGTGTGTTTAAAGTGTGTTTTCAAGCATCTATCAACTAGTAACAAAGCGAAAACATGGAATTACATTGTAACAACATTGTAACATGAACACTTTAATTAATGCCAGACCTGTAATGTCATTTTTGAAGAAATATTTTAAAAATGAAAAAAATTATGAAAAAACTGCTATTTCAATGCCAGAAGAGGTCACAGAATTATTTGTGATTTTATAGAGAAGAAAAGGATTGTCCATTGAAATGTATGGGAGAGCGACAGGTAGCGAGAGGTCATACCTGGCGCTGTGCAAGGCTGAACGCCGCCGCTGTTCGCTGAGGCTGTGAAAATGATGAATCAGACGCTACATGGCGCTATCCCAGTCGCTAAACAGATTCTGCTTGATAAATGTGTAATTGCGTGCCGTGTCCGGCGTTGACCAGCCGCTATCTGTCGCTACCTCTCATTAACCAGGCACTACCTGACGCTATCCCTTCTTAAATAAGGGCCCTTATTTAAAGAACTTAATTTGTACAGTCTGGAGGAAAGAAGGGAGAGGGGGGACATGATTGAGACCTTTAAATATGTGAAAGGATTGAATAAGGTTCAGGAGGGAAGTGTTTTGCAAGAAGAAACTTAACGATAGAACAAGGGGGCACAACCTGAAGCTAGTCGGGGGGAAGATCAGGAGCAATGTTAGAAAATATTATTTTACAGAAAGAGTAGTAGATGCTTGGAACAAACTTCCAGCAGAGGTAGTTGAAAAATCAACAGTCACTGAATTTAAACATGCCTGGGATAAGCACACATCTATCCTAAGATAAAGAGTACATACAGTATTCACATAAGGGCAGACTAGATGGACCGTATGGTCTCCTTCTGCCGTCAACCTTCTATGTTTCTATGTTTCTATGTCTATGATATGCGCCGTTTAGCATCATTTTTGTGGCTATAGCGCCTGCTTCAGTGTGCCAGAACTACATTTGGCACTAGCAGTCACTGCACTGAATGCTACTAATTAGCTTTGATTGTTGCACATAGGTATTGGCTGGCCTATGTCAGTGCCTGTTGGGCGTGCTGGCTGATTATCCCAGAGCCAGTGAGCTCCACTTTGTACTGCTGTTTTTTGGCGCTCAAAAGCATATTTATACATTTTTTTCTCCTTTAAATTTTTGGCCCTGTATTTTTCCAGCGCTGGTCGGCATGTCATCAGTTACAAGAAATCACTGCTGGAAACAAAAGGCACATTTAGGCTATGTTTAGGTTGCATTTTAGTTGGTGTCCAAATCACACATTGTTAATCAATTAAAATCAATTTTAATTACAGTCAAAAAAAAGTTAGCCCATCTAGGTCATGTGTTTCAATTATTGACAAGTCCTAATGCAAGTTCTGTAAAAATAAATGTGTCTAATATTATTTAAAAACATTAAACACTACAATTCAGTTCTGCCCATTGTGCTTTATGGGATCTTGACCTTGGAACCTGGCGCTGCTTCAACCAGAGAGCCCAGCGCTGCATTATTTCCGGCGCTAGTGTTAAATAAGATGCTAGCTGGCGGCTGCATCAGTGCTGGCATTTTTTTATTTCTTAAATCCCATGCTGGGTGCAACTGAGACCAAAAAAGTGGCACCGTTGGGCTTCTTAAACAAGGCTCCGAGGAATCCTGGGGCGTGGCCGCGGCATGGCAGCGGGAAGACGTGCTTTCTAAGGCTCTCCGCTGTCCCCAGCCCAGGAGCCCATTCATAGCATGCCTAAATTCCCAATCTGTCCCCGGCGAGTATGGGGAAAAAAAAGGGACAGCAGCGCGACTCCAGGAGGGAAGACGGAGGCGGGATCACCCGTTTTTTTATGCCTGGGCGACCCCCCGGGGGCGACCACGTGCCAGGGCAAGACGGCGGTGGATGCGGCCGACAGGCGAAGAGGAGGGCAGAGTGTGGCGCCGGAGGGCGAGGAGAGCCAGCGAGCTCGGGATTCCCGGGACTGGGCGGAGACCTAGCCCATACTGCCCCGCCACCTGCCTACCTCGTGCGAGCGGGTGGGAGAAGACGAGCATTGCGCCTGCCAGCAGGCGGGCGCGTCGACGGAGCCCAGCGGAAGGACGCCGGCCGTGGCTGAGGAGCGGCGCGATCAGGTACCGTGGGCGGGGATTGACCTCACTGCGGGCGCGGAGCCCCGATGATGATGATGCTGGGAGCAGGGCGAGACCTTGGAGAGGATACAGGGGGAGACCCCCCCTCGCGCGGAGGCCGAGGCCGAGCACATGGACCCCCCCGCTTGTGGGAATCCCAGATGAATGGAGGGGAGGGGGGGAGGGAATCTCCAGCCCCCTCAATGGACAGCCAGGGAAGCAGAGCCCACAGCCCATTTCTAGGCAATGACCAGCCCAGGAACACCATTAAAGGGCCAGGCCTGCATCACATCGGCACACCAGGCAGGCGCCCATGGAACCATCTCCGTGTCAAGGATTGTGGGGAGAGGAAGAGTGAGGGGGCATCCCAAACCCATGGCGCGGTCCGGTCCGCTCGGAACCGGCGACCACTGTAGCGGAGGTTATGGGAGAGGTGCCGTTCATGAACAGAGCCGCCCCACGGTCCTGGTATGTGTCCTCGGGTGCGTTGACCCCATCGCCCCCTCCACGCAGGAGCAGCCATGCGCGAAATGACACAACGTAGCGGCAGAGGAGGACAGGGTCGCAGCCCTGGAGAATGCAAGAGCAGAGACTGCCGTCATTAAATTGGATAGGATCCACAGGGTGGCGGGTCGGCCACCATCTTGCCCGATCCACGCTTTGGATGAGGAGGCAATTGAAACCCCTCCTACAGAAAATAAAGGAGAGCGGAGCAGTCTACAGATGGGGATACCCCTTCCATCTTATCATTCGAAAGAACAGAGGGTCATTCACTCTCCGAACCCCCGGAGACCTAGACGGCCTTTTTGTGTTCCTGAATACCGCCCCCCTGGAGGTCCCCAATTGGCTGGATTTCCCATCATTTCAACCTTCTCGCCTTGGAGGGGGCCACCATAAACGGGGGGGGGGGGGGGGGCACACCCCCGCCTCTAGAAGAGTAAATACCATTCCTTTTTGTTTTCGTCCTTTGCCTCGGACTTACTGCCGGTCACTGTCCTGCTCCCCTCCGGGCCGTGGATAAAGTGGTGCCAGGGGCGATTTGATGGACCCCCAGAGCCAGCGGACATTCTGCCCTGCAGCATGGGACCTTCTATGGGACGCCGCCCTGTCGAAATTGCAGTGGGGTCCCCGGACCTGTCCCCCCCCTCTTCCCGGCCCCCTGATTTGATTTGACCTTGCCCTCAGCCCTAAGTGATCCCCAGCGGCCGGGATATGGATGGGCTCTGTGGGAAAACTACGGAGTGGTGATGACGGACATGCAAGTATCTCAATGGCCCAGGATCGTGACCATTTTGTGTGGCTCGCGTTGGGGGGCTGGCCCGTTGGGGTTCCCCTCCTGCTCGCCGGGCCCTGTTGGGTGTTTAGTGCCGACCTCCCTGGCCTCGTGTGCTGCGGGGGCCTGGCGCGGGGGGGCCTGGGATGCCCGTTGGCCGGTTCGGGGGGACTCTTTTATGGGAGGGGCGGTGGGTGTCCGAGGCTTGGATAATTGTATACTATGTGCTTCATGCAAGTGGTTATTACTGTTACATGTTGTATATGTTTATGACAGGCTTACCCGTCCCTGATGATATTCGCTGGGGACGGACGGGTGGGATATGTTAAGTTCTGAACCGTTCCTTGCGAGAGGAACAGCCCTGGGCTGGGGGTGGGAGACCCCCGTTGTTGTGCAGCACCACAGTTTTCACTCCCCGCATAGGCCAGTTCGTCTGGGTCCAAGAGACCTGAGAAGACGGGCGTTTTTTTCCTTTCTACGTTCCTCTTCCTTACATTCCGCTCCCCCTCCTCACCTCTTAGTTCACCCCCATCACTGCCCCCTTTCCTTTAGATTTATAGGGACTGGTTCTCTCCACTACCCCCCCTCCAGCTCCCTCGCACCGCTCCCCCCCCCTCGGCTTCCCCTTGGAGCCCTCACTTTGATTGGGTGGTTTAACCCTTCCTCTGCCTTGCCTCGCTGTTGTACGGCCCGGGGACCGAGGGCACGATGGAGCTACAAATTGTT
Source organism: Gastrophryne carolinensis (assembly GCA_027917425.1). NCBI lineage: Eukaryota > Metazoa > Chordata > Amphibia > Anura > Microhylidae > Gastrophryne > Gastrophryne carolinensis. The sequence goes on along the minus strand of CM051234.1, from coordinate 169,989,765 downwards.
TCCCTGAACGCCAAGGGCCTCAACATCCCTGAGAAAAGGAAGATGTGCCTGACCATGTTTTGGAAGCGTAAAGCCCAAGTGGTGTTCATACAGGAATCACACTTCCAGAAAGGAAAGGCCCCTAAATTCTCGGATAGGCGCTTCCCAACAGGATATCACTCGTTCTTGCCTGAAGCAAGATCAAGGAAAGTGGGCATTCTGCTCGCTTCAAGAATTGATTACCTCTTTATTGAGCATAGGCATGTCCAGCTCACGCAGAATGCTGAGATAGATCCTTGCCCTGATCTCGCTCACAGTAAGAATTCCAGAGTGGCCCTCGAAACCAAATTTGTGGATTCTTAACGAGTCTCTACTCCAGGACCCAGCCTTAAAGGAAGAGGTCAGGAGAGAGCTCAGGTCCTACTTTGATCTGAATGCTAGACCGGAGACGAGCCCACTCAACCTATGGGCGGCACACAAATGTTATATTAGGGGTATCCTACTGAAGATGGCATCCAGGAGGAAAAAAGAGAGGGAGAAAGTCACTAGCGACCTGCTAGAGAAGATTGGCAAACTCGAAGTCGAACACAAAAGACAGCAGGCAGTGAGAGTTGGGCAGGAGCTGGCGGTGGCACGGGAAAACCTGAGAGACATATTGCTGGTCAAGGCCAAAGCCTCGCTCCTAAGGGTTAGGCGCTCCTTATATGAATACGGAAATAAATGTGGCCGCTCATTGGCAAGGGCGATCAGTGAGTAGAGAGAGAACAACTTCGTACCGCAGATTTTAGGAGCCGGAGGATAGGTTTGTTCCAAACCGGATCACTTTCCTACGGCTTTCAAGGAATTTTACCCCAAGCTGTACAACCTATCTAGCGAGGGGAGCAGCCGGACCAACCTGCTTCAAGAGGCATGGGGATACGTTGCGGCTTCAGGCCTCCCTGTACTAAGTCCCAAGATTGTAGAGGCCCTGGAGGAGCCTATTTCCGAGCTGGAGTGGGCTCAAGCAATCAGATCCTCACAGACGGGCAAGTCCCCGGGCCTGGACGGGTTCACCCTGTCCTACTACAAATGGCTGGGGAACTTTCTGACCCCGCGGGCGGTAGCCGCATTTAACTCCATTTTGACTGAGCAGACGGTCCCTCCGGACATGCTAAAGGCCCAAGTCACGGTCATACCGAAGCAGGGGAAGGACCGCCTGCTCTGCTCCAACTATAGGCCGATATCTCCTACTAAATGTAGATTTGAAACTGTTCACTATAATATTGGCCAATAGACTGGCATCAAACTTAAGTGAACTGGTAGACCTCGAACAAGCGGGCTTTACCCCAAAAAAGGAAGCTAGAGACAACATGACCCGCATCCTTAATCTCATCCATCTTATCCATGAAGAAAAGATCCCAGCCATATTGCTTTCCGCGGATGCGGAGAAAGCGTTCGATAGGGTCCACTGGGACTTTATTCGGGCCACCCTGGAACATCTGGGCCTACAGGGAAATATGAGGACATTGATACTGTTGCTGTATTCCTCCCCGTCGGCATGTGTCAAGGTCAACAAGACGCTTTCGGAACCTTTTATGATTACGAATGGAACGAGACAGGGATGCCCGTTGTCCCCGATCATATTCATTTTAACATTGGAACCCTTCCTCTGTCGGGTGAGGGCAAACCCAGATATAAAAGGGGTGAGAGGTGGAGGCTCTGAGCACAAAGTGTCGGCCTTTGCCAACGATTTGCTCTTTTGCATCACCCAGCCGGTGACCACCATCCCCAACCTGTTAAGGGAGTTCAAAGAGTACGCCGAACTCTCGAACTTTTAAAATAAACTTACAAAAGTCGGAGGCACTAAATGTCTCCCTGCCACTGAGACATCTGGCAAATATCAAAAACAGCTTTACCTTTCGCTGGGCAACAGAATCAATTTCATATCTGGGGATACAGATTACCCCTTCATTGAAAGAAGTGTTTGCTAAAAGTCTTATGTCTGAAGTCTTATTAAGAGAGATCTTAACATCTGGAAAGAATGGTCCGAACAGAATTCATAAAATTCGTGTGGGGAGGCAAGAGTACACGAGTTTTACAAAGACTGCTTACCTCACTGAAAATAAGGGGGGGAGTGGGACTTCCAGACATTAAAATGTACCGAGCAGCTGCCCACCTAGGCAGAATTGTGGACTGGAACCTCCATGGAAAACACAAGCGGTGGGTCCAATTGGAGCAAACGTGGTGCCCGATCCCACTAGCGGGCCTACCCTGGTCTACCAACGCGATCCCGAGCGTGCTTAGGGTACACCCAATAATAGGCCCCTACAGGTGTGGGCCAGACAAGCCGCGAGGGAGAACATAGCCCCTTCGCCCTCCTCACTCAGACCGTTCATAGGGGCTCTGGATTTCGTCCCAGGCCACCGAGATGCGGGATTCAAAAAGTAGAGAACGCCCGGTAGAGGCACCACCCGTGACTTCCTAAGCGGCTCCAGATGGAAAACCCAGCAGGAGCCCGGCCCACTTGGCCATTCTGATTTGGGATTCCCTTTGTGTTAAAGCAGGAATCTGGACTGAAAAACATATCTTTGCACAATACTCCCCATTGACCACATGTAAGGAGTGGGAGCAGAGCATGGTCATAGATTGGGTATTTCATCCTGTTTTGGGGTTTAAGGGGTTAAGCAGTCCTGAAGTCTTATTTTTTAAGCTATAGTTATAAAGTGGCGCAATACGCTAGAGACTGAAAAGTAGAGAAACAGTAGATATACATGATGCTTATTTTCTATAAATGATGCCAAGGGAGCACAAACAGACATATATGGAGAAACAACAATGCCCCCCCCCCCCCCCCCCGGCCTTCTGGAACCTGTCCCCAACCTCAGGTTTCACAAAAGTGAACCTCAATCCCCGTCAAAATTCACCTGTGATAAGCCACTGATGGTCATGTGGTCCAGAATGATTTCAACTTTTCCATCCACTGGCTGATACATGGAGCACATAACTGCCAGCGACCAATCACGGGGTTGCATTTTGCCAGGGGATCATGGTTCAGGTGAGTGAGCAGAGTTGCAGGAAGGGGGATAAAGCAATCTGGATGCTCCCCCAAGCATGTTAAAGTATGGTGCAGCACCCATTTTCTGGATAATGGGCATTGGACCATTTTAAATCTATGATTATAGCTTCTGGCTGAAATTTCTGAAAGCAATATCTTTGTACCACACTTCATGCATTAGGCTCATTTCACACTATGGCAATTGTGGGGTGATCGCGATCCCCGGACAATCGCCCTACATTTGCTGTGAAAGCGCTGCCCATAGAAAACTGTGGGACCATTTTCTAAGGAAAACGATCACTAAAGATTCACCATAGCGTGAAAGGAGCCCCTGGGAGGGGGTTCCTGGATAGAACAGCAGACATTATTATGGTGTTCCTAACATATTGACCATTTAGCAACAGCTTCCGCTTTCCATCTGTAATAGAGAAAGATGAAACCACTCTCCAAACACACATATTTAGCTATAGGCCTCAAGTTCCATTGCTAACTGAAAATTTAACCATTTCTTTACTTTCTTGGCCAATGTTTGGCACAAGACAAAGTCCATCTCACTGACAGGCTATGGGTGTTACTTGCAATGAAAGGATGCATCTGGCACAGCAGCATAAAACTCAATAAATAATTGGAAATTATATTGTAATACTCTTTACTAAATATTCTCTTTTCTGAATTTTATTCACATGTCAATTTATTCCGCAGACTAAAAGTTTAACACTCTACAGCCCCAGCACAGATCAAGCTGTAAGTACATCATCCATGACATTTTTTTATCCATTTAGCAAGTCTATCTGTTATGGTCCTTATGGCATGCCAATGTGGAGAGTAAAAAACCTGGGTTTGTCCACCTTGTGTGTATCCCCATGGACGGCAGGTAATCAGCATGCTCGGCTCCATTCTGCTTCTCTTCGCAGCACTGATGTCGGTGACTCGCGTCTGGCAGGGGACATGCCCCTGCTGGCTGTTCACAAATGCTTGGCGCAGGTACTACGCCTAGCTAAAGGTATGGTGGTCCCCCATGGGATTGGCGGCTAGGTGAGTTCATGTCATGAACTATGGGGTTTTACACAGAGGGAATCAACAGGACCCTTTTAAATGCCAGGGCTTGCCCAGATGGGTTCAATTGTAGCTTAAATTATATCTAATGTTACACCATCATGTACTTATGGTTTCAAGTCAAAAACCTTTTTCAACTTTAAAGGAAACCTATCAGAAAGCAAACATGGAGTTGGCAAATAATGAACTCTTTCTGATATTTTTGGACAGGGTTTATTATGAAATGTCCTAGGGGGACCAAAACCCTTGTAAACCAATTCTAGAGTCTAAAAGACTGCATGGCCGCCTTACAGCTTGCCCCGGGCATCCCCATATGTTATGCTTTGCTGTGTAAAACTCCCAGAAACGTATGTAACGAATCGATTCCGTGGTGCATGCGTGGACCTCCGGTGCCATTTAATGTGCACACCCCTACCAGCATAACTGAATGTCTGGCTGCAGGAGTGTGCAGGAAGTGGTCAGCGGAAGGTTCCCTGCAATTGCCTAAGAAAAGTCGTTTGTTTTAATTGAATGAGAACCCATGCATGTGAAATGGGAGTGTGCATGGACAAACCATGGGGTTTCACCCACTCGATAAAGTGAACTAAAACACAGGAGAGTCAAAATAATTTTTGACTACAGGTCCACATTCAATTCTAGCCACCAAGGCTTTACTAGTTGGCCAGTCCAGGTATGTTTTTTATTTGGACTTGCTCTACTGTGTGAAGCTCAAATGTCCACTGAAGCCTGATCAGGTCTTCTTATATCTGCACAGGATGGTAGGAGGTAGAAAGAAGAGGGGGGGGGGGTTAGGAGACAAGCTGCAACAAGCAAGGAGAGGAGGTGGGTGCACACGCCTCACAAACAGGATAAGAAACAGCTTGAACAGCCCCATACAAAGCCATTGTGGAAGACCAACAGCAAGTCTGTTGCCGGTTATGCAAAACTGGATTATAATTGTGCAGGGGGACGGTACAACAGCTCAATTGCATCAGTTATAATCTGGGCCTGACATGCAGTACTAACCAGCATTATGACACATGACTATACAACTGCATGGTATAACCATCCAGCTAAGGGTAAAAATGTTACAGGCGCACCGGCAGTCATGTGTCCTTTAAGCAACAGAAATGTGGAAGTTGTTTGGGAGGTAATAAGCAAAGGTAGTTCCTATTTCTTTGTTAAGCTGTCCATACAGGGACACTAGAATTCATACCTGATGAGTTAATCTAGTAGGTGTCCTATGCAGGCTGAAAAACCAGGTATAAGAACCGACCAGGGCGTAGGCTTCCCACTTATGTTCTAGTCTTTGTAATATTTTTCTTGTTTAATGAGATATATTTGTTTGTGAGTGTTATTGTCTCTCTTTATCTTGAGTTCACAGTATTTAGGACAAATCTATATCTCATTTTGTGTCCCCGCATCTCTTCCCCCCTGTTGGGACAAAAACACCCAATGCCAACGGCGGGGTAATACCTGGTGGTGGAGCAGTGGAAGCTTGCAAATTTGAGGGATGTTTGTGGGCCTATCACAGGGGCATTGAGGCTAAAAAGGGGCCAGTTTGTTTTATTTATTTATGTAGGGGGCTGATGCAGTCTCGGTGAGCACTATACCCCCACTGTACCCCCCTCTCCTCCAGTAATCACTTCCACGAGGCTGACTATGTTATTACTTGTGTTGCTTTATTGGCTTTGGCTCAAGTAATTCAAACTAAGAGGGCCAGGCTTAGCGGCTAGGCTGGACACATGTTAACATCCTGACTAAAGCTCAAAGTGCTTCACTGGCTCAAACAGACAGGACACCCTTACAGGCACCACCGACCTTATCCCAGCAGGACCAATTATAAGCCTTCTTACAACCACCACAGTGGCAGTCCAGCTGGGCACCTGACTGCTGTCGTCCCAGAAAGCCAGACGTGTGGCAGTCAGTGGCTCACTATTGTATGGTGGCCACTTCTGAAACGGATTTGCGTTTATCATTAAGATGGTCACAGTTGGAGCATCTGCCTCCGACCCCCCGTCTGCCACCACAATCGCAATGCTGCAGCTTCAACACAGCTTTACCAGGATGTCCAGCTGGGTGAAACCTCCGGTGTTGCTGGTAAACTCACGTTAACCAGGCGGCTCCCACCACACTGTGATCAGCAGCGCCGCATCTCTGGCACTACCGGACCTAGCCTTTCTGAATGGCTGGGTGCAGGAGAGAGCAGACATGAGCGAACAGAGTGTAGGGGTTGCAGACAGTCAACTACACCTTGTCATGATGGCAATCTCAAAAGCGTAGCAGGGCCTGGCCTCGGTGGTGGAAAAACACAGTTGTATTTAAAAACCGGGGCACTGCCGAGCCAACAGCAGTGCCCCAGGTACTGGGGCAGGGGGAAGGGGCAGTAGGGGGGCCGGGGGTGAAAATGGGTTTTGCTCTGCTTTAAACTGTACTTAGACAGGTTAAGTTAGTAGTCTCTGGGAGCAAATACAGTCAGTTTAGCGCTGACTGACTCATTTAATTGTTGAGGATTTAGCAATTATCCGGGTCTATGGATTTTTCATCAGTCCTGTGATCCGACATTTTTAAACTATGTCTCAAACTTTTTTATCCTGAACATGAAGCTCTGGATTTTTTTGCGAACACTCAACTGCCTTGCTCCTGAAGCTGGCAGGGGAAAAGGGTGCATATCCTTCAAGTATGAGGAAAATAACTCTGACTCAATACCTTGATTTTCAGGAATCTGAGTATGCTCCTCTTTCTGAAGATGTAATAGCATTGGATAAAGATGAGTCTTCAGATTTAGACATGATCCATTATGTCAACAAAGGCATGCCATTAACAAGATCATTCAGACCTTTTGGGAAACACTTTGTCTAAAGAAGGCCTCTGTACCTGTCACTTTGGATGAAAATTCATGGGGCCTTGAAGATGTTTTGATCTTATCAGGATTAAGGAGTGGGAGAAACCAAACCATTGTTAAATGGTTTTCTCTTAGTTGTCCATACAGGGACACCATACCTGGCCAAGGGTTTTTCTGCTTTTTTCAGTTGTTAAATGTATTATTTAGTATTATTTTGCCATTCCTCCAAGAGACACAGTTTCAACCAGATTCATACTGGGAAGACTATGACCTGACTAGGTCTTGTGCCTGCATTAGGAAGAAGCCACAATTCTATTCCTGCTCTAGTCCCACCTCTGGCTATTAGATTAAACCATAAATTCTGAATTCCAGTGTCCCTGTATGGACAGCTAGGTGAAATCCATTAGACAATATAGGTTCAAAAATTGTATTTCTTTCTTGACCGTATACCATATATTTAACTACATCTAAAATAATAGGAAATGTTTCAATCAATGCTACAAAACCTACCACAACATTGACCCTGAGTTTAGATATCTCTAGCTTGTGTCAGTCACAGACAATCATATTGCATTTCAGGTCTCTGAAACTGTGTTATTGCCTTTCCCTGTTTTCCTTTTTTGTTCTTGACCATCATGCAGCCAACAGAAGTAAGATGTAACTCCAGGGAAGGTCAGCGGTATTTTGCAGTTAAAACATCCAATCATAACAAAAAGGAACTCTCATCAACAACCCTCTAATACACTCACCCATGTGTCAGCTTTAGGGTGGTATTTACGGTGGGCCCGGGTTAGGAATACCCCTTTCCTGACTACCCTGACACCGGATTGGTATGCAAGCAGTAATATGGTTGGAATGGGAGAGAAACAGGTCCAAATATAGGAACACAATGGGATAACCACCAAACAGGTGGGGGGGGGGGGGCTGCTCCCCTATTTAATGGGGTCGTTGCTTAATGAAAAATTAAATTACCAGCAATATGCCATGGAAGTTGGAGGCAACACAGTGTGAGTTTATACAACTATTAAATGAAGATGGCATCTAAATGTAGAAGTCACCCTAGGTAAAGGCATTCGGATTATACACATAGTAAATCAGCTATAATGAGATCTACATCACATCTATTATTTAGACCATAAGAGGACATAGCTTGATGATCCAATCTCTCAGTAATAGTCTATTATTATACCGGAACAACACCCATTTTTCAAGAAAAAATCCCCCCCCTGCACATTAAAGGCATCAAATGGGAGAAAGTTTACCTTTTTGCTTGATCTCCCGGAGAAATACAGTACTTTGTTTGGCCTCCACTTTTACATGATTGACGGAGCTCAGACAGTTCTTTGACTGAGAATCATGATCATTCAAAAGTGTTGATACAGGGGGCATTAGATGCGTGCTATGAATCCTTGATTTTACAATGTGCTGCATGCACTTTATGGATTTTAAAAGACTTGGAATAAATGTTGGATGTTTTAACTGAATAATACTATTGGCATTCCTTGGAGTTACATATTATCTGGAAATGAAGGTGCATTCTGGCCATGCAGGCAATGAAGAGGCAATTTTGGACTTTATGTTGCTGCAGTTCGCCTCCCTGAAAGAATCAATTGAACATCTATGGGACCCCCACCAACTTTCTTACAGAACAGATCAGTGGAGGATGGCACTTAAATTTACTATCGAGCATTAGATTGCCCCACTAATATGGCAGGATCCTCTTTGTGGACTTTACTTCAGCCTTCTATATTAATAATCCTGACATCCTTCAACCAAAATAACAAGCTTGTCCATCCATGTCAATGGTTGAGGAACTTTCTCACCGACAGAGTGCAGCGTGTGAATCTTGGTCCGTTCACATCAGACCCACAGTCCACCAATATAATTTAGTTTAAATAGTTTGTGTGCTATCTCCTGTCTTCTTTTCTCTTACATAACATGATGACACCACCATCATTGGACTGATCAAAGAAGATGAAGACCAAGCCTAACTTAATGTAGTCAGCCAATCGGCGATCTCAAAACTGTCGCTGGGCGTGGCTTCGGCGGTGGAAAACCCCTGTTTTATTTGAAAAGTAGGCCACCGCCAGGCCAACAGCATCACCTGGGGTACTTGGGCAAGGAGGGCAAGTGGTAGCCCAAAAATGGGTTTTGATCCAAGTGCCTCTATAGTTTTTTGTGGGGACTTTTCCCCCAAAAGTGGAACATCTGGTCAGTTTTTCAAAAGTCATGCTGCTGAGGATGCAGAATATCCCATTCACAGTCACAGTGGCTTTCTCCCACTATTCCCTGTGGACAGTATGACATTCCCCCCTCCCATTGCCATAGGCAGTATTGCATTCCCCCCTCCATTTTCCCACTATGCAGTGTGTAGCTTGAGGGGGTGCAGGGGATGTGACCGCACTGGGGTCAAGAAGATCTGGGGGGCCCAATTGTTGTTGCTTCTTCACCTTATTTATTATATTGGTGCTCATTTGGCAGAATTTATAGAAAGGAATGAGCATTTGTCTTTGCTCTTTCAGTCTTTAGTTTTCTAGCTGCATCCGGTTAAGTTAAAAGACATAAAAATGTTGAGCCATGAGCGGGCCCCATTTAATGTTCATACCAGGGCCCCTGTGACATGTAGTGACGCCACTGGCAGTGTGGTATTTGCCCCCCCATTCCCCATGGGCAGTGTGGCATCCCCCCTCCCATTCCCCATAGTCAGTGTGGCATCCCCCCTCCCATTCCCCATAGTCAGTGTGGCATCCCCCCTCCCATTCCCCATAGTCAGTGTGGCATCCCCCCTCCCATTCCCCATAGGCAGTGTGGCATCCCCCCTCCCATTCCCCATAGGCAGTGTGGAATTCCCCCCCTCCCATTCCCCATAGTCAGTGTGGCATCTCCCCTCCCATTCCCCATAGGCAGTGTGGCATCCCCCCCTCCCATTCCCCATAGGCAGTGTGGAATTCCCCCCCTCCCATTCCCCATAGGCAGTGTGGAATTCCCCCCTCTCATTCCCCATAGGCAGTGTGTCATCCCCCATCCCATTCCCCATAGGCAGTGTGTCATCCCCCATCCCATTCCTCATAGGCAGTGTGGAATTCCCCCCTCCATTTTCCCAATAGGCAGTGTGAGCGGTTGGGCGATCAGCAGTGACACGGACTACAGTCTTAAACAGCAAAACGGCTTTATTTAGCAAATTATCGCTCAGTCCAGAGATTGCAGCATAAACGCAGTAAATCAAAAGTGGTTACTTCACCAAACAAATGCAAGTCCAGGGCTGGGTACTCCAGCAAGATGTCACTTCCAGGTAAGTCCAAATCCACTTTGCAGGGCGTATAAGCCCTCATCTGCTCATCCCCACAAGTCCACAGTTAGGGGGCGCAAAAGCCAAGTCCTTCGGCTTGCATACAGTCTTTGCCTTCACCACATGTGCACCTCAGCCTGGGCTCGCTCCTACAGGCTGGTCAACAGACAATAAAAAGGCCGTGTGTCTCCTTCTTATTCAGCCTGAACACCTGTGCACGGCCTTAGATCATGGAACAAAGCTGAAAGGTATTGGGGAAAGTGACCTGGGTCCTGAAAACCCGGCACAGATCATGCCTTATACAGCCTAGCAGGGGAGAAATACACATCATTTATGACATTTTTGTACAATTTACCACAGCAGTGTGGCATCCGCTCCACCCATTCCCCAATAGGCAGTGTGGCATTCCCCCCTCCCATTCCCCAATAGGCAGTGTGGCATTCCCCCCTCCCATTCCGCATATAGGCAGTGTGGCATTCCCCCCTCCTATTCCCCATATAGGCAGTGGGGAACTCCCCCCTCCCATTCCCCATTGTTAGGGCGAGCGCCTCGCACCCATCTCGCGGCGCTCCCCACTCTCCCTCCTTACCGGCTTTGGGCGGCGGGACCTCAGCTTCCGGAGCGGCGGTTGGCCGCGTGCCGACTGCTCTCGGCCGTCCGCCGCCTCGCTCTGTCTCCTCCCTGGTGCACGCACGTCCCCGTCCACTAGGGGGCGCGCACCGTTTTTTTAAATTTAAAGGGCCAGTTCACCTTTGATTGGTGGCCGCTCATTCCCCTTCCCCTATTTAAAGGGGCACTTCCTTCCTTCTAGTGCCGGATCTTGGTCCTCCTATGGTTACTGAACTTCAGTTGTTTCCTGTATTGCTCACCCGTGTACCGACCTTTGCCTGTCCCCGACTCTGAACCTTCTCTGCCCCATCCCGACCTTAGCTACTTACCTTCGACCTCGTGATTGTGCTGCCAGCCCTGACCTCCGCTTGAACTTTACTTCGCCTTTTTGCTTGCCTCCTCGGTACCACGCATTACCTCGGCTGACTGTGTGTCTGAGCCGCTGTTGGGGGGTAGCGACCTGGGGGTCCCTCTCCGCTACAAGTCCAACCTGCCTTGCTGCGGGCTCTGGTAAATACCACTGGCCACTTAGACTCCGCTTCCCTGACACGGCACTAGATATCAGTACACAGCCAAAGCGGATCCACACCTGTGCCACCAGATCCTGCTTGTGACACCCATATAGGTAGTGTGGCATTCCCCCTCCCATTCCCCGTATAGGCAGTGTGGCATCCCCCCTCCCATTCCCCATATAGGCAGTGTGGCATTCACCCTCCCCCCATTCCCCATATAGGCAGTGTGGCATTCCCCCTCCCATTCCCCATGTAGGCAGTGTGGTGTGTCTCCCCTCCCATTCCCCATATAGGCAGTGTGGCATTCCCCCTCCAATTCCCCGTATAGGCAATGTGGCATTCCCCCTCCCATTCCCCATGTAGGCAGTGTGGTGTGTCTCCCCTCCCATTCCTCATATAGGCAGTGTGGCATTCCCCCTCCCATTCCCCATGTAGGCAGTGTGGTGTGTCTCCCCTCCCATTCCCCATATAGGCAGTGTGGCATTCCCCCTCCCATTCCCCATGTAGGCAGTGTGGTGTGTCTCCCCTCCCATTCCCCATATAGGCAGTGTGGCATTCCCCCTCCAATTCCCCGTATAGGCAATGTGGCATTCCCCCTCCCATTCCCCATGTAGGCAGTGTGGTGTGTCTCCCCTCCCATTCCCCATATAGGCAGTGTGGCATTCCCCCTCCAATTCCCCGTATAGGCAATGTGGCATTCCCCCTCCCATTCCCCATGTAGGCAGTGTGGAATTCCCCCTCCCATTCCCCATATAGGCAGTGTGGCATTCCCCCTCCCATTCCCCATGTAGGCAGTGTGCCATTCTCCCCTCCTAATCTCCATATAAGCAGTGGGGCATTTCCCCCATCCCATTCCCCGTATAGGCAGTGTGGGTTTCCCGCTCCCATTCCCCATATAGGCAGTGTGGCATTCCCCATCCCATTCCAAATATAGGCAATGTGGCGTTCACCCCTCCCATTCCCCGTATAGGCAGTGTGGAATTCCCCCTCCCATTCCCCGTATAGGCAGTGTGGCATTTCCCCTTCCATTCCCCATATAGGCAGTGTGGTGTGCCCCCTCCCATTCCCATAGGCAGTGTGGGATTCCCCCTCCCATTCCCCATATAGGCAGTGTGGCATTCCCCCTCCCATTCCCCGTATAGGCAGTGTGGCATTCCCCCTCCCATTCCCCATATAGGTAGTGTGGTGTGCCCCCCCTTCCATTCCCCAATAGGCAGTGTGGCATGCCACCCTCCCATTCCTCAATAGGCAGTGTGGCATTCCCCCTCCCATTCCCCATATAGGTAGTGTGGTGTGCCCCCCCTTCCATTCCCCAATAGGCAATGTGGCATGCCACCCTCCCATTCCTCAATAGGCAGTGTGGCATACCCGTCTCCCATTCCCCATATAGGCAGTGTGGTGTGCCCCCCTCCCAATCCCCATATAAGCAGTGTGGCATTCCTCCCTCCCATTCCCCATATAGGCAGTGTGGCATTTCCCCCTCCCATTCCCCGTAGACAAAAGAAAAAAAACAAACAAAAAAATGACCTGCAGCGAGCATCAGCCACGCCAACCAGCTGCACAGAGCGGGGTCTTTGCTGCTCATGGCGAAGAAAAAAGTAGCGCTGATGGAGGTGTGTATTTTTCTTTTATTTTCCCTGTCTCATCTTCTGTCAATAAGCTATTACCAAAAGAAATTCCTAGCTTGTGTGTTGGCCCACTGTGAGGGGGTGCATGCAGGGCCCGTCCCCATTCTAACTGGGCAGCTCTACCCTCCTTCCAACTGGGAATGCAGTCAGTTCCCTCAGAGCCAGCAGGAGGGTGCCACTCACTCGGGAGCTGATCTGTGGATCCGGCTTGCCAGCCAAAGCAGCTTCCGCTTTGCCAGCCTCTGTGCATCCAGAGACCGCCATTAGCATACAAAATGTGTTCTTTTGAAGAAAATAAAAAGGTGAGGTGGCTATCAAGCTACAGAAAATTTACCTTCAGGTTGTTATTCTGGTTTAATTTCTAATATGTGGTAAACCCCATAATTTGTTATTAGCCACTTTACTGTTACTTAAAGTGGACCGTCACCCAGGGGTGATCGGCCCGGGAATCTATAAGATTCCTGGGCCGATCACCTCCCTCACCGCGGTGATGTCCCGCGGTGGGGGACCCCCCCGAAAACCCCCAAAAAAGTACCTCATCGGCGGCGGCGGCCGTCGCATCCCGCGCGCCCCTCTAGACGTGTGCGCGCCCGCACCAGCCGTTTGTGAATGGCCGGCGCGGGCGCACGCACTGTGAGAGGGGCGCGCGGGAGGCGGCGGCGGACGCGCTGTGTTGTCCGCCGCTGTCACCCGCTTGTCCGTCGGCGGTGATTGGTCAGCGCGGCCATGTGGGAGCGTGGTGAGGTGAGTTTTGGGGGCTTTCTGGGGGGTTTCAAACAGCGGGGCACCCTTAATCGGGGTGCCCCCCTGAAGTGGACCAAAACCCAGGATACTCAAAATCCTGGGTGTTGGTCCACTTTAAGTTAAAGGGATTGGCAAGCCTTTTTACATAAAAGCAGTATGATGCCGCCTACCTTCACCTGCATCAGTTCCCGCTATGGCCTATGCCCTGGAGCACAATCAGGAAGAGGAAAGCACTCTCGATATTCTCTCCCAATGGTGCCTTTCCCAAGATCCTGTCCACCAATCCAAACACAGGGCTTCCAATGAAACCACACCCACTATAGCATATTTTTGGTAGCTGGGTGCTTGTCTCAGTGTCAGTCATGGAATAAGCATAAGGGTAGTCTTAAAGCACCTTCTCGAACACCAGGGATTAAATTACCTCCACCACCAAATATGACCCTAAGCCCATATATAAATCCTCCTAATGCATCGATAAAGCTCCTACTCTTTTTTTTTTTTTTTTTTTCTAAAGGGGACTCTACTCCAAATAAATATGCCTAAATGTTCCAACATTTTCTTTGCAAAGTAAGACCAGTCAATTATTTCCAATAAGTATTACTTGCTGGTGCATGCCCTGAAGCCTCCAACTGCAATCCCTAGACCTCCTGGTGACAGATTCACTTCAAGCTTTTGGCTGCACTAATAAAAATAGCAAGCGTACTTTAAAAGCCCGGAAAGACATGTTCCCCAGGGGCTGTGATATTTATCACTTGGACATCTGAATAATAACTGTTCATTGTTAATGATCTGCTTTCCCTTAATGAAGTCTGTCGGATCTTCTTATTCCCCATGTATAGGTTAATTTACACTAAAATCAATAGGAATGTATAGTACCTAAACAAATTGAAATGTTACATGTTGTATTTTTTCAAAATAGTAAATTTTTTTTTCCAGGATACTTGTAAGCATGCAATTTTGAATTGCTTTGTTTGGGAACTCAAAGCAGTTCTAGAAGAGGTTAATCTTTTAGAATTGGACATAGCAAATCAAATTCAACTTTGCATAGATCGTATTGAGGACAATGCAGCCTTTGAGGACTTACATGTAAATACTACAATGGTAAGAATGGCATGTAGGACGCGATTGCTTATTTTGTAACTTGTGTTAGCAGTAAAGCTGAAGCTTCCAGCACAGTATTGTGGGGCAAAGTCAAGAGGTAGCCATTCTATTAGAGATGTGCTTTGGGTTCAGGTCAGAGTATGGTGGGGGGGGGGGGGAGAGGGCATCAAGAGTGCCCACACACATAGCCCCACAGAATGCCCTTAATCCTTACCTTATCCTTGGTCCACCAATGGGAATCTAGCACAGATTGGCCGCCCGGCCCTCACTTGGGTAGTGATGTTCTGGGCCCTGGAGTGTCCTGCCCATGTGAGCACCGGTGCCCAATCGCGGTGCTGGATAATCTTGGGTGGACCAGGGTTAAGGTAAGATTTACGGTGCTCTGGGGGGTTATGTGCAGGGGGGGGGGGGGGGGGGGGGGGCTCTGGATGCGGAAGTTGGTTCAGTTTGATTCAACCTGAATATTGCCAAATAGCAGTAAAATTAAAATCAATTTTTTTGTAGTAGCCCTCTCCCTGGGCTACTACCATGGCACACCTGGCAAAGACTCAGGCACCTGAATTTTTCTTCACTGCCCCGGGTAATTGGGTAGGGGATATTGGTAAGTCACCAGCCTGTAAGTAGAGCAGGCATTTTTGACCCCCCTCTCTTTCATCTGGTATGAGGTCCCTTGGACCATCCATATTCCTCAAAGCAAGAGGATTCCTCCAGGGTGACAACTGCAACTAAAGGAATCCTGTGAAAGCCATACCAGCCTTCAAAAGTGGCACCTACTGAAACATGTGTGCAAAATGATAGAATCAGGGGTGTCGGGTCAAGGTGACCAGATCCCTTGTGTCTGCATCCATCTACATTTCTGCTTCAAGGAACAAAGTGCCTAATTGTAGCTAAACAGGGAAGATGCCACATCTTCCCAAAAAAGTCTATGCGATTCGGACCAACAGCCTGGTACTGCTGGAAAAACAACTCCCCCAAACTCACTTGCCCCATCTCCACACGTGATACTGAAGCATTGTCAGCACTTACATTTGCTTCTGCATCCACTCAAAGCTGAAACACCACCTTGCCGATTTTCTAATGGTAGCAATCATTTTGGATTTTCCTTTTCCAGCATCTCAGCCATGCTGCTGCCTGGATTCAATTGACATAACTGACAATGCAAAGTAACAGGAAACACGGCAGCACTTCCTGTTTGCAGATACATGATCCGTCATTTTGTTTCTAAAATTTACCACAACAGGAGTTGGAAAAAGGTCAAATATTTTTTATGTGCAGCAATCTGATTGGTCCTGGGGAGGAAGGCATATGAGCACTGTTTGTTGGGTCGGTCCAGTTGAAATCATTTTTGACTGTTGGTCCTCTTTAAAGGCTTGAAGGCCGGGGGAGTGGGGAATGTGGGAGTGGGAGGAGTTGATTAGGGTTAAGGACAGGAGGAGGTCCTTGGCAGAGCAGAGGTTGTGTCTGGGTTGGTATTTGTTGATAAGCAAATAAGTGTAGGCAGGAGCCTGGCTGTAGAGAGTTTGTAAGTTAACATTCTAGGGTGACAGCTGCTACTGAACGAACCCCATGGAACCTTTAGCAGACTGCAAAAGTGGGGCTTCAGGAAAATTATGGGATCAGGATGGGGAAGAGGTCCAGGGTATGATACCTTATCGGGGGGTGGCGGATCACGGCTACCTAATTCCTAATGTGACTGCATGACAGCATTTGAAAGATTAAAAATATATATATGTCAAAGGTAAAGTGAATGAAAACCCAGGTTTTGGTCCTTGCGTGTGGTCCTTTTGTGAAACCCTCCCAGGTCAGTGAAACTAACTCACCTCTTCCCGGCTCCATTTGTATTGTACATTGATTTGAACGATTTTGTTTAATCTATGTATGTGTAACATTATTCAGTTATTGGTATTATTACATTTACTCAAAAGTTCCAGTTTGCTTTATTTATTGTTTTAACATTAAGCTCACTTGTTATAATCTATAGTTCTTATCTGTTATATTTGTCTTGCAGAGCAGTAGCTGTAAGAAATGTGAGGAGTATGAAGAAAAACCTATAGAGGAGTTTATAAAAGACTTTGAAACATTAACTCAAAAAATGCAATTTATCTCTTGAGCTGTCCATTAATGACTGTAATAAATGACTGTATATATCCACGCACTGCATATGCTGTGATGCCCCACTAATACAGGAGACTAATGTGCCCACTCCTGTCCCACTGGCAGGAATTTTCTTCTCACTGAAGGTAATGGATGCACCTCGTCCTCCGTATTGCTGGCAGGAAATCTTATATGTAGAGGTGCATACATGGCATAATATATCACGCTCAGACTGACGCACAGGACACTGGAGCTCGACAGATGAACTTTTCTTTATAGATCTAGATGTATCGCATACCATGGATGTGGTGTTAAGCAAATGTGAATTTCAAGATCTCTTTGTATGCAACTCTTTCTTTAGAAAGACCTACGCCGTAAGCCTCCACTGCATCTCTGCAAGAGCATAACATGTTACTAAGTTGCCTGTTTCGGGGTATTCACTGTGACCTTCCCCAATGGGGCGTACGTCCATTAGAGATCCTAGTTTCAGCAAACTAGGGTAGTGCTAGAAGCACTTTAATGTTATACTTGCTGTTTAATTGTGGAATTGTAACCTTACTTCCTAGCTGGGGTGACTAAACAAGAAAATACTAATAATGGGTGTAACAATGACACCCAATTATATTAAATGGACTTGATGACCAAACAGAATAGAAGGCAACTGCTGCAGCATTTTTAAGTCGTCACATGATAAATATGTTCAGGAAATTAACCCTAGTTAAATTGACCTCTTGTTTATTTTATTTCTTTACATTATGGTGGGAGAAACATGAAGACAAAGAATCTTTTTTTATGGCTAAAAAAGCCACAGCCAATAGGTTCTGTTGCAATATATTTTCCTTAGAATATCTTCTGAAAATAAATAAGGCAGTATTTCTTTATGTTTTTATTTCAGAATAAAATATTATTAATAATAATAAATAATAGGTGTGATTCAGACACTTTCAGATAGTGTTGAATGTGCATATCCCCAGTGCACTATTATGCTAGGATAAGTGCTAGGAGAAGTGGTAAAGAATAAGGTGTCTGTACTCACCTTTTGTCCCCTGCATGTTGTTCTGTCCCACTCCAGCAGCATACTTACAACATCCCAAGATGAAGTCCTACAGCCTTCAGGTCAGCCCCCCAGTCACCACCAATATGGGAGATGAGCACCCCCCACCTCCCATCAGTCACAGCGTCTGGAGTTCACCCAGTCCATTAATGCAAGGACAGGCCTTGGAACACCCCCCTCAGTTCCCCTGAATGGAGTGGCTGTGATAGAGTCACTGTGAATGCGAGAGGACAGACAGCTGTGGAGGACAAAAGGTGAATATTTTTTTAAATGTATTTTTTGTCTGGACAGGCTCTGTATTTATATATTTACAGATATATACAGAGATATTAGAGATATACAGAACTGTTTATTGAATATCAAACCATGCCCTTCTTCACAGCCAAATTAAACACTATTGGTATAGGTCTGCTTAATTTATTGTTTGCTCACATAGATCATTTCAGATACAACAATAATCTTTGTCTAATATTTATTTCAGTCCATCAGCACCTAAACAATACAATACATACACGTTTTGTTCTTTTTAATGAATGTGCAGTTTTTATGAAGGAACCTGATTTTTAAAGTTCAGTCTGTTCTTTGTACAAATAAAATTAAATGATTTTATGGTAAATCAATTTGAAATAATTACTAGTAGCAAGCCACCTTAAGGAAAGACCCATGTTAGCCTTAAAGCAGAACAAATGCCTCTGTTTGTCCCCCTTTGTCTGGGGATCAAAGAGGCAGATGAGTTTATGGTGATCGAGCATGGTTTCACAATGCACAAGGGGGGAGGGATTCATTTAGACAGTTTTATTATACTGAGCTAAAAGGGGAAAATGCCTTTAAAAAGCAAAAAGCATCACATGGCACAGACTACCAAAGAATACCAGGATTACCCATTTCTCTCCGTGAGAAGGCGGAGCCATGCAAAAACATTTCCCTTTTTTCTGTTTGCTACTTCAAGTGCTCAGAACCAATGAGCATGCAGTGCTTGGAAATAGATTTTCAAATGTAAACTTGTGGGTATTTTCCAAAGTTGGCTTGTTACTATTTTACACACTTTGAAGTCTCAACCACCATAGAGCCATTAACGTCTGGCCTTCACTTGGAGAAAACCAAAAGGCTGGAGATGATGGCTGTAGGGGGCATATTGGCAGTGGCAGGGACCATCCTAAGTATTAATGAGCTTCAACTTTAAATCATAGTTACATTCGACCCGAACATTGCCTGTTTGGTTCAGCTTGGCCCGAAAATAGGCAAACCTTTTGCCCTTTTTTATTTTGAAAACGTATTTTCTTAAAGTCCTCCCTTCTACTGAGGCTGCTAACTTACAAGACATGGGGTTGGTATCCTCAGGGCTTGGAGGCCTCCCAGCTGTGGAAGCAAACAATCCCCTATTCCCTTGCCAGAGACTAGTGACCCCTGGGGGAATGTTTTTTTTTAGTAGTAAATTTGCTGAATGCATGGGACAAGAACTGTGCCAAGCCATACAGAGGTCTGTGTTGTTCCTAACAACAGTGAGTGGCTGCTAGTCAGATAAAATCTTGTGTCACAAAAAGCTGTTAATCTAGTCATAGAAACATAGAAACATAGAAGGTTGACGGCAGAAGGAGACCATACGGTCCATCTAGTCTGCCCTTATGTGTATACTGTATGTACTCTTTATCTTAGGATAGATGTGTGCTTATCCCATGCATGTTTAAATTCAGTGACTGTTGATTTTTCAACTACCTCTGCTGGAAGTTTGTTCCAAGCATCTACTACTCTTTCTGTAAAATAATATTTTCTAACATTGCTCCTGATCTTCCCCCCGACTAGCTTCAGGTTGTGCCCCCTTGTTCTATCATTAAGTTTCTTCTTAAAAACACTTCCCTCCTGAACCTTATTTAATCCTTTCACATATTTAAAGATCTCAATCATGTCCCCCCTCTCCCTTCTTTCCTCCAGACTGTACAAATTAAGTTCTTTAAGTCTCTCCTGATAAGTTTTAAGCTTAAGTCCTTCCACCATTTTCGTTGCCCGCCTTTGGACACGTTCTATTTGAATAATGTCTTTTTGCAAGTAAGGTCTCCAGAACTGCACACAGTATTCTAGCTGTGGCCTTACCAGGGCTCTATACAGCGGCATCACAACCTCCCTCCTCCTACTGGTGATGCCTCGAGCTATGCAGCCGAGCATCCTGCTTGCTTTTCCCACTGCCTGGCTACACTGTCCACTCATCTTGCAGCTATCAGTAATCAGTACCCCTATGTCTCTCTCCTCCGAGGTCCTGGCTAACACAGTACGGTACTCAGAGCAGGGATTCCTTCTACCCAAGTGCATGATTTTACATTTAGAGACATTAAACTCTTGTTTCCACAGTTTTGACCACCTATCCAGTAAAGCTAAATCATTTTCCATGTTGCAGACACCTCCAGGAATATCCACCCTATTACTAACCTTTGTATCATCAGCAAACAGACAAACTTTGCCTACCAAGCCTTCTCCTATGTCACTTACAAATATATTAAAAAGAATGGGGCCCAGGACAGAGCCCTGCGGCACACCACTTGTAACTCGCCTTTGTTCAGATTGCACACCATTTACAACAACGCTCTGATACCGATCCCTCAGCCAACTGGAAATCCACTGAACTATCCAGGGATTGAGTCCTACCTTCAATAACTTATCTATGAGCTCCTTATGTGGTACAGTGTCAAAGGCTTTGCTAAAATCCAGATAGGCGATATCCACAGCACCACCTTCATCTAACACTTTAGTGACATTGTCAAAGAAATCAATAAGATTGGTCTGACATGATCTGCCCTCAGTAAAGCTGTGCTGTTTTGGGTCCAATAGGTCATTAATTTTTAGATGAGAAATTATGTTTCCATTAATTTGGCCACTAAAGATGTTAAACTAACTGTCCTGTAATTACTGGCTTCTTCTCTACTCCCCTTTTTATGGATTGGTACGCCATTCTCCAATCATCTGGAACCTCACCAGTCTCACATAACTCACAATATAACCAGCCATGATGAAAGCCAGGGAAAGACACGTCTGTGGGTTCTCTTTGTGTTTACAACCCAAAAATGTTTTAGTAGGTTATTTGGTTACTCATAAAATTGTTCA
The DNA here is from genome assembly GCA_027917425.1 of Gastrophryne carolinensis. Classification (NCBI taxonomy): domain Eukaryota; kingdom Metazoa; phylum Chordata; class Amphibia; order Anura; family Microhylidae; genus Gastrophryne; species Gastrophryne carolinensis. Next base: position 169,968,745 of record CM051234.1, on the reverse strand, counting down.
GTGTAGTGTGTTCAGGGTGCAAAAGACTGTGAGCTCCCCTGAGGGACAAAAACTGGCCCCAGCCGGGGCTACAAAAAGAAGGTAGTCAGCTCCCATAAGTGAGGACACATCTAGTGCCAGCAGTGTCTCATGGGAGCTTTTCGAAGCCCTGGCCCAGTTTGGAATGCCGCTGACACTGCCGCCACTCCACTGCCGCTGGGAGAAGAGGATCAGAGCTCAGGTAATGTACAGCAGCGCTCCTTCTGCTGCACTCTTAGGTGAAGCTGGTTGATAGTCTGCTCAGCAGCCTTCAACCAGCTTTTCCTTGTCGGGGCCAGACCCTGAATTTGAACATACGATATATGGGTACGAGCCCAAACTTTGAGGTTCGGGTTCGCCCATCTCTAGTCTGGGACTATCATTACTCCTCCTTCCTCTACGCCTATCCCTCACATAACCAGGCCTTTGACTAGGCATTACAGGTTTGGGGGATCTGGCTAATAATTCAGGGTCTAGGTGAATCTACTGCTACCTTATTTTAACATTGTTTTTTTGTGAGGGGGGGCAAGGTGAACCAAGAGGCAGAATGAGGCACACATGGATGGCACAAAGAGGGGCAGGGCAGTTATTGATTGATTTGAAGAGGGTATTTGTTGGTCAGATGGTGGGCTATGGTGATTATAGTATTCTTTTTAGATCAGTAACAACAGGTAATTCTGAGTGTTACTGCTCTACACCAAAGGATAGGGCTTACAACCAGAGAGAGACCAGAACTGCTATTTCAATTATCACATGTTATATTCGATTTTTTATTCCATGCACCACATATTACTTATTTATGCCATGTTTTATTAAGTTAATGGACTTGTGTATATATAATAACATTTAAATTACTGATTATATTTCAAAAAGTTACATGTCTTATTTGTTTTATAAATGTTTGCACCTATCTGAAGTGAAGAAGGGTTATCCTGAAATCATGTGCAGTGCTCCACTTAACTTAATCCCCGTCTTCTGATGCAGCTCAGGAGAGATACAGGAGAGATAGTAAGCAATAAGTAAGGAGTTGGGGAGCCAGAGAGACAAAATGGTGCCATACATACTGTATCTACATGCGGGCAGAGCAGAGATTTCACCGACTTGCAAAAATTTGATTTAAAATATCAGTGAAGCAGGGGTGTAATTAAATGGAGTGTAGAGTTAACAACTGCACTGGACCCATATAGTTAGGGGACATTATTGTGGCTCCTTCACCCTATTTATGAGATGTGTGCTCTCATAGAATCATGTACAGAAAAAAAGCACAATTTGTCGCTGATGTTTCAGTCATTAGTTTGTTTCGTTATATCCAACTGAATTAAAATGACAGGGAAAAAGTTACTGTATCAGCCATGATAGTGCCTCGTTAAATGTTCGCACCAGGACCCGATCACATTTAGTTACTGCAGTGAAGCACTTTCAAAAAGTCTTGAGAAAATTCAGCAACGGATGAAATGCTTTGAAGTCAGCCAGGCCCTGGGAGCACTCATACATGTGGGGGCACTTTGGGGCAGCATTTGATTCTGCTTTGATGCTGCTTTGGGTGGCAGGATTGTAATTGCACTTTTCTTTATTTTGTATTGTGAATGCCCTGCATTGTATTAATACATTTGGTTATAACACTATAAAACACTATTGGAAGTTTCATTTGTTCAATGGTGGCCTCATCTATTGATGAGGTTGGGATGGAGGAGCCAGCATTTGTGTCTATGGTTATTTAACACGTGTGATCTGGCTGTCTCTGAAAGGGGAAGCTTATTAAAGTAGATATTGTTTTTCGGTGGTGAGACTTTCATTTCACCAAAGTGATTAATACTACTCAACAGAGGAGGAAAACAGATTAGAATTCTCTTTCAAATAGTGCATGGCAGGATATATTTTTCTGATCCAAATATCCTGGGAAACTTGAGTTAGACCAGACCAACACCCGTTATTACTTTAACAGGTGTTGGTCCCTCTCTCTGCTGATAGCAAGAACCTTGGGGGGGCATCCAGAACGCTGGAGCCCCCTCGCACCTAATTGCACAGAACACTGGGAAAACTCACCTTCATTACCAGCCAGCGCCGGAAAAGGAGCCCCGCGATTGGCCGCTGGGCGGTCACGTGAACCGCAGTCACTTCCTCTGTGCCGGTCACCGGCAGGACCTGCCCACGTGGCCGTCCGGTGGCCAATCGCGGTACTCCTTTCTCAGCGCTGGCACATAATGAAGCTGAGTATTCTCAGCGTTCTGTGCCATTAGGTGAGAGGGGGCTCCAGCGTTCTGGATAACCCCCCCCCCCCCCCCCACCCACGAGGTTCTTGATTTCAGCAGAGAACACCCATTAAAGCAATAATGGGTGTTGGTCTGGTTTAAATACACAATCCAAATACAAGCCTTTTTAGCAAACTGGCAAGATATCCAGCAACACATAGCTCTTGTCAAATAAATGTATTTTATTGAGATTTTATGTGATAGAGCAACATAACATGTAATGGATTTATAAAGAAAATTATGCTTTTCCAAAAAACAAATAAATAAATAAACAACTGAAAAGTGTGGCGTGCAAATGTATTCATCCCCGAGTCAATACTTTGTAGGCCCACCTTTAGCTGCAAGTCTCTTGGGATTTGTCTCCCCAGCTTTGTACATCTAGAAGCTGAAATACTTCTTTACAAAATAGCTCTATTGTAGCTCAGTAAGGCTGGATGGAGAACATTTGTCAGCAGCTTTTTTCAGATTCTCTCATGTCCCTGTTTATTTCCATTTACTCTACTCTCTCTCTTTTACTCTTTTGTCTTCTTTTGTTGATTTGTCCTATTGTCTTCTCAACATAACCTTTGCCATTTTAAATATATGATAGTAAAGGTATTTGTATGTCATTTATATTACCATAGCCCATACACTATGAACCTTATTTATGATGCTGTAGCATCTTTCTGGTGGCTATAGCGCCAGTTTTGCAGTGCTGCCATATTTGTTGTTTCTGGAGCTATGGATTGCAATGGTGCTAGAAGTCACAATACCAAATGCTAATTTGCTTACATTGTTACACGGGGTATTGGGCGGCCTGTGTCAGCGCCTGTGGGATTGCTGATTATCCCAGTGCCACTTTGTACCACCATCTTTTCGGCACTGCCCAGCGTATTTATGAATTCTTTCCTCCTTGAAAAGATTGACGCTGTATTTTTCTAGCTCTGGTCAGCGTTTCATCATTTCATTTACAAGAAATCACTACTGGGGACAAAGTGGGCAAACATTACAGTATGTTTATGCTGCGTTTTAGTTGTCGTTGTCCAAATGACACATGTGTATTAAAAAGAAGCCACAAAAACAACCTTTTTTCAAAATGTGGCTATGCATACCGACTTCAGTTTAGGCTAATTCCTTAGTATAGCCCATTGGGTCCTTTTTTTTTTTAAATATCCTTACCTCATTAGAAAATTGCACAACACATTCACAGTTTTTAATACACTTGTTTTTTCACCATTTTGCAGGTTTGCATCTGATTTTAGGTCTGACATCCTGCTGTTATTTTCGTGGGAATTTTGGGCTCTTTGTTTTCATACAATCCTTTGCCTGCCAACATATCTTTCTGCGGGAAGAAAGGAAGCGCCTAGGCTCTGCTTTGTTTTGCTGGCCAATGAAAGCTCAGCCGGAACCTGATTGAAACCCACATATAAGAGAAGTCACACCAGCAAAATATACCTACAAATAATGAAATATTTTTTTACTGTAAATGTGCAGGCAAAACATATACACATAAGGAAAAAAAAAAGAACCTGTGACCTCTGATCAGCCCAATAAAGCAGAATAGAAAATGGAACAATTTACAAATAATGGGGCACCAACAAGGCATACGAGTAAAAAAAGGACTCCACAGAAAAGAGAAAATTTCCAACCATATTATACCATAACATGGGATCACACAAAATACTAAAGTGCTATCACACTGTGCATTCAAGCCACAAAAAATAACAATAACACAATTGATCAACCTGTTAAAGGAAAGTGAAGAGCAGAGGTCGCTGTGGTCCATTCATCACACACACATTTCGTAGCAGCCTTGCCTCTTCCTTCCTGTGGGTAATAATGAACCACAGTGACCTCTGTCACTTCCTCTGTATTTATATCTTCAGGGTTTGGCCTTGTTTATGAGTATTGCTGATGAAAATACAGGGGGTTGGCCATTTTTTCAAGCACTTGTCAGTGGAAAGATTAACGTTATACCTCTTCTCAGCGGCCTTGTTCACAGCATGCGGATGAGTAGTAAACTGTACCACAGGCTACAATCAGTGGAAAGAGGAAAGTGTGACTAGTGCAGCAAGTCTGGCTGCTGTACAATGCCTAGCAGCATATGGGTGGATGCATATAAAAACACTCAAAAGTTTTATACAAGGACTTCATGCTTAAAAAAAAGCATCTACCTCCATGTCTTTGATGGCACGTGCAGAATGTGCGGGTGTTCAGTAATTCAAAGTAACACAAACACATGCCAGCATAAACCAAAAGAAAACATACAATATCTCTGGCAGTTTTTTAAGCCTCCCCGAACGTGTCTGTGAGAGGCTGGGCACTTTTATGGTTGTTTTGTTTTTTTATCTTCTACAATAATTAAAAAAAACAGTGCCCTCACCCCTCCCACAAGAAGTCAACCAGCCAAGCGTACCAGGCATTAGGGACTAGAACCACAGGGTTGAGAAGTCAAAGAAACCATGCGAGAAGGCAAATCTGACTTTTTATGTCTGGCAGACACACATCTGAATCTCACACACTTCTTACACGCAGCTTTTCAGGTGCATTTATTGTGTTTTTGTGCATAGTATGTCTTTTTGTGATGCGCAAAGAATACACAAAATAAATAAAGGCTTCATTTAATTACAGGAAGATAAACATAGTAAAAGAAAAGTGCATTTTTTTGTAACAAAAATGAATTACCCTTTCAGTGTAGAAAGTTATGAATTTTGCCCCCTCTTCACCTAACATCAGCCTATGCTGCTGCTGCTGTTCCATACCAGTACAAAGAGGCCGATTCATTAACAGCGGCAGGTAGCGACAGTTGAGCGACTGTAGCAGCATTTTCAGAGCGCCCGCTAGTAGTTGCTGTGCTTGGCCGTTGTTCGGTAGTTGATAGCGACTCAGTCGGTTTGCCGTAATGTTGAATATTGGGTGAGGAGTCGCTATTTGACAGGTTCCGCGCTGTATGGGAGCGAATGATAGCGACTGGTCAGAGCGACCGGCTCCCACCATATTCATTAACAAATCACGCTCAAAAAATTCTCGCGCTATAAAATGCTTGTTTAAACCCCAGAGCGCTGGCGGCGATGGGTTAAAAGTAGTTTTTTAACCCCCAAACAACCATATTTTTGGAAACCCCAAAAAACAAGTTTTTAAAATAATTTTGTAATATGAATACATTAATATCAGACCTGTAATATCAATTCTGTACATTTTTTTTTTTTTACCTTAAAAAAATTATTTAAAATGACAGAAGTGGTCACAGAATTTTTCACATTTAAAAAAAAAAATTAATAACAATTAATTCTGAATATTTAAAGGTTGTTCCATTGAAATGCATTGGAGAGCGCCAGGTAGCGAGAGGTCATACCTGTCGCTGTTCAAGGTTGGACGCTGGCGCTGTGGGCTGAGGCTGGAATAATGATGAATGAGTGGCTATCTGGCGCTATCTCAGTCGCTAAGCAGGATTGCCTTGATAAATGTGTGATTGTGGTGGGGAGCCGGCATTCTCGTGGCGGGGCCCGTCATTACCGGCTGCTCACCAGTCGCTACCTGTCGCTATTCCTTCATAAATAAGGGCCAAAGGCTGTTTAATAGGTTATCTACCTGAATGAGGAAATAAAACTTTCCAATTTTCACTATAATCCCCCTTGACTGAATACACCGGCAGGCTGATTCATTACTAACGCCAGGTAGAGACAGATGAGCGTCTGTAGAGCGGATTTCAGTGCGCCCGCTAGTAGTCACTGTGCTCGGCCATGGATCATTGTTTTAGAGGGCCTCAGTCGCTGTCCGGCATTGATGAATATGATATGTGAGTCGCTATACTACACTGTATGTGACCGAACCACAACGACAGCTCAGTGTGACTGACTCATACCACATTCATCAAAAAAACAGCCACAAACATCGCCGGCGCTCAAAATCATGTTATTGTAGCCCATAGCGCCAGAGGCTGTGTGATTAAAGGCTGTTTTTGAACATGTATCCACTAGTAACAAAGCAAAAACATATGGAATTACATTGTTATAACATTGTAACATGAAAACGTTAATACCAGACCTGTAAGGACAAATCTGCATAAAAATATTATTCCAAAAAGTTTTCAAAAATTTCATTTTCTTGCCCAGAATACATGTCAGAAGGTTTTTGTTTTTTTTTAGGGGAAAAAAAAAATTAGGATCAGGAAAGGGATTTAAGGATTGTCCATAGAAATGTATGGGAGAGCGGCAGGTAACGACAGGTTAGACGTGGCGCTCTGCAAGGATGAACGCCGGCGCTGTACGCTGAGGCTGGGATAATGATGAATCGAGCGCTACATGGCATTGTTCTAGTCGCTCACCAGATTCGGCTTCATAAATGTGTAATTGCGTGCCGCCTCTGGCGTTCACCTGCCGCTACCTGGTGCTGTACAGGCACTACCTGGCGCTATCCCTTCATGAATAAGGCCCTTATTCTATTTTGCCTCTAGTGATGGGATGCCCTCAGAATATATACAGCTGCAGGAACCCCGTTTCTGTCTCTTTGACTGCAGAATACTCAGGAATTAATTGATATCACATCAGGTTAGGAAAGAGAAAGTTGGGAGCATTGGAAGCCAGGTCTGTACCGTAGGGTAGGGTAAAGCTCCATGAAGCCACATTCCCTGGTATCAGCTAGTGATTTGTGAGCTGACACATTGTGGTGAAGATGCAACATGCCTGCAGACAACTTATCATGGCATTTCTCTTTGATTGCCTCATGAAATGCTTTTACCGTTGAAACATAGGTGTCTCCGTTAATTGTTGTATTATCTGGCACCAATACTTGTAATCAGCTTCTAGTTACCATAACTCATCCAGCTGACTGCTGCTTCCATTGCATGGACTCTCCTTTAGTCTCATGGACCCATGTTTCATCACCCAAAGCAATTCAAAATTAGAAGTGTCCTGGAATTTATCTAAGCCTGTCTAAATCTTCTTGGATAAATTACTGACGACTGTTTTTTTTTGCCCAGGAGTCAAACTTCAACAAAACAGTATGAATGACACTGGAAACTGTAAAATGCACATCTTCTTGACCATGGGTCATCTTCATTTCAACTGCCTTACCCAAAATGTTACTTGGCAGTAGAAAGGTACATCATCATCATATACAGCAACCATCCTTGCATGGAGTTCTTATTTTCTTTCTTTTTTAAGGAATTGTTAAGGCTCCAAATCCTGTCACTTCCAGTGCTTTCATCAGACTGAACTGCTACTTTCTGTATTGCAGGTCTAGACATGCCGTGTCTCTTCCTTAGCAGCAGGCGGGCGGTCCCACCTCTCCATGACTGAGCCCAATATAGGTGGATTATAGGTCTGGCATATGACCCTGCCATGGTGGCTGGGATAAAATTGCCCCCCCCTGCATTCTCAATGGCCTTGGCACCCAGGGCAATCAACCTGTTTGCCTACCACTATAAACCACCCTGTTTGTGGCTTTTAGTAAGCTTTTTGCTGTGCACCACCGAATACTGAAACCCCATATTTTCCAAGCTGACAGCACAGCCTTCCTCCAGGCATGAAGCATTATAGTGCAGCCCTGGATGCCTGTTCTAGTTAATCTGATGGGTATTTTAAGACTCCTCAGAAGGAGTCCCAGGCAACAATGGTATCATGCTACTTCTCAAAATCGTCAGTCTAATAGATTTCTAATTACACTACTACTTTAAAAGTTTACTCTCCCATGGCATTGCGGCTAATTAGTTATGTTTTTTATTCTGTTATTATAGAAAGATGCTCTTCTTTCCATTTGAACAGTTTGTTGTAACCATTATTACTATTTCAGTAAATGCCTGTGGTGTGCCAAGGTTTTGTTAATGGCTCATTTACCTTCGGCGCTGGTGATATGTACAAACAAAAATAATGTATTTTGTAATACGCACAGCTGTTTGTCTGCACTGATGAATGGCGGACTCGGAAATAATTGCATCTGTATTTGTTTTTAATTATACTTGCCTTTTCAACAGGAGACAAGATGTAAATAAAGCCATTATTATTTCCTTAATCCATTGCTTCATTTTCCTTCGCAATATCACCATCTGGCGCAAAGCGTTTTGGAATTCTGGTTATAAAATTCTCTGTCTAATGCACCGGTGGGGGTAAGTCATTTCTGATGGGGCGACTGGCATACTTAATATGCTTACGGTATCACAGAGGGGGTGGCTGTGTCTTATCTACAGAACAGTTGTATGAACAGTGGTGCGCAGAAAGCGCTGCTGTGAGTAAAATTGAACACAACAGGCTCGCCTGTGTCCCATAATAATAGCAGCTCTAATAATAGCTGTAAAAAATGGAAGCAGTTATGTGAATTGGCACAAAGACAGGCCAAGCATAAATTCCTACAGAAGCCAGACTAGAGGCAGCAGAAACGTTCCCTATGAAGATCCCGCTCTTTCACTCACCTGCCTTTTTTATGGATGATCCCATATATCATCATTATAATCAAAAGAAAAATGGAGGCTGTGTCTCGCCCACGGCAAAAAGTTAAGGAGATGCTGTTAGCATTATATTTGGTGGCTGCTGGTTAGCTGAAGCAGAACCCCAATCGGGTATCTGGATTGGGGTTGCCCCGCTGTTTGAAACCCCCCAGTTTACCCAATTAAACTCACCTCTCCTGGGTCCAATGGCACATGCTCAGGCGTTCAGCCAATGAGAGTCATTTTCTGGAAAACTGCTCTTATGTGAATGGCTGGGGCGAGCGCGCGCACAACGCGGGGGCTGCAGGGGATGTGGCAGTGCGTGCTCCCCATAAGAGGCGTGTGCTGTATTACATCAGTTCAGCAGGCGGCTCTCATTGGACAAGAGCCTGCACATGTACCTTTGGACTGGGGAAAGGTGAGTGTGTATCTTTCAAGGCTTTGAAGGTAGACCTCACAGTCCAGGATGCCTGACAAGGACAATCATCCTCGTCTGGGTGGAGGTTAAAGTGAGCCTTCTTTAATTATTGACTGTGCAGAAAATACACAGTGTGAAAGAAGGATTGAACACGCCAACACTTTTCTAAGCAAATATCTTTCTAAAGGTATTGTTAACATGAAATTCTCACCAGTTTCCTGTAACAACCCATCCAATCCACACGTGCAAAGAACTCAAACCACATGTTCATACATTAAATTATATGTAATAATGAGAAATAACACTGGGAAAAAGTATTGCCGAAGGTATTGAGTATTGAAGAAACAGAGGTGCTGATGGATATGTACACCCCTGGCTGAACTCTGAAAAAATTTGTTCCCCTTTATTGACCCTAAAATCAACTTAATCTCTGGTTTGACAGTATGCACTCCCCCCCCCCCCTTCTTGCCCCCGCCTCCCTCCTTTTACCCCTTAAATCGGACTTTCAGCATGATTTAATGAAAATCCCAAACCCTTAAAAAACGATTCCCCAGCATCTAAAATTAATATATTTTACGTTTTTAGTCACTTACTTATTATTCTTTCCCCCAACGGGCTGCAACTCTGTTAAGGACTCTAGGATCCGGGCGCCGCCATCTTGACTCAGAAGCATCACACATGCTGAGGAGAGGAGAGTGGGATAAAGTGCAGAGGGCGGGGTTATAGCTTTGCTTTGCTCAGATAGAGCAGAGCTGGGGTTAGGAAAAGGAAAGCAATCCCAGAATGCAGAGCGACACAGTCAGAAGACACTTCCTGTTTACAGGTAGCCTGAGACTCCATGTGCCACCATCTTAGATGTTTAAAGACTTATAACGAGCAGTAGATGCAGGTAGGATGATTAATGTGGGCAATCTGTATGTACAGGGTGGGGGAAACATATAAGATAAGTTCTTATTCAGGGTGAAGGTCCGCTTTAATTTTTGGCTGTGCAAAAAATACAGCGTGTGGAAGAAGTATTGAGCATGTCAACAATCTTCTAAGCAAATATTTTTCTAAAGGTATTGTTAACATGAAATTCTCACCAGTTCTCTGTAACCACCCATCCAATCCACACATGCAAAGAACTCAAACCACATATGTTCATACATTAAATTATATGTAATAATGTACACCGCTGGCTGAGCCCTGAAAAAGCTTGCTCCGCTTTATTGACCCCAAAATCTACTTAGAGGCCGATTCATTAATAGCAGCAGGTAGCGACAGTTGAGCGACTGTAGCAGTATTTTCAGAGCGCCCGCTAGTAGTCGCTGTGCTTGGCCGTTGTTCGGTTGTTGATAGAGAGAGTCGGTGTGCAGTAATGTTGAATATTGGGTGAGGAGTCGCTATTTGACAGGTTCCGCGATGTATGGGTGCGCATGATAGCGACTGGTCAGAGCGACCGGCTCCTACCATATTCATCAAAAACTCACGCTCAAAAAAATTCCTGCGCTGTGAAATGCTTGTTTAAACCCCAGAGCGCTGGAGGCGATGTGTTAAAAGTAGTTTTTTAACCCCCAAACAACCATATTTTTGGAAACCAAAAAAAAAAAAAATTTGAAAGAATTTAGTAATATGAATACAATAATATCAGACCTGTAATATCAATTCTGCACAATTTTTTTTTTTTTATCTCAAAAAAATTAACTAACATTGCAGAAGTGGTCACAGAATTTTTCACATTTAAAAAAAAAAAAAAAACATTAATAACAAGTAATTATTAATATTTAAAGATTGTTCCATTGAAATGCATTGGAGAGCGCCAGGTAGCGAGAGGTCATACCTGTCGCTGTTCAAAGTCGGACGCTGGCGCTGTAGGGTGAGGCTGGAATAATGATGAATGAGTCACTATATGGCGCTATCTCAGGCCCTTATTTAACAAGGGATTGCGCCAGGTAGCGAATGGTGAGCGAACGGTAATGACGCTCACCGCCACGAGAACGCCGGCTCCCCTCCGCAATCACACATTTATCAAGCCGATCCTGCTTAGCGACTGACAGAGCGCCAGATAGCGAATCATTCATCATTATTCCAGCCTCACCCCACAGCGCCAGCGAGCGACCTTGAACAGCGACAGGTATGACCTCTCGCTACCTGGCGCTCTCCAATGCATTTCAATGGAGCAATCTTTAAATATTCTTAATTAATTGCTATTAATGTTTTATTTTTATTTTATTTTTTTTTAATTGTCAAAATTTCTGTGACCACTTCTGCAATGTTAGATATTTTTTTAAGGTAAAAAAAAAAAAATGTGTGCAGAATTGATATTACAGGTCTGATATTAATGTATTCATATTACAAAATGTTTTGAAAAACATGTTTTTTTTTTTTTTCTAAAAATATGGTTGTTTGGGGGTTAAAAAACTACTTTTAAGCCATCGCCGCCAGCGCTCTGGGGTTTAAACAAGCATTTCACAGCGCGAGAATTTTTTGAGCATGATTTGTTAATGAATATGCTGGGAGCCGTTCGCTATGGCCATTCGCTGTCATGCGCTCCCATACAGCACGGAACCTGTCAAACAGCGACTCCTAACCCCGTATTCAACATTACCGCACACCGACTGAGTCGCTGTCAACAGCCGAACAACGGCCAAGCACAGCGAATACTAGCGGGTGCTGTGAAAATCACGCTACTGTCGCTCATCTGTCGCTACCTGGCGCTATTAATGAATCGCCCTCCCATGCTAATTGTTTTGTGAGGCAGATTTTACTCTGGGTGCACATTTGGGTGTGAATTGAAATGTACATCTTTAGACATTAAAGTGGAACAAAACCCTGTATTTTGACTATACTGAGTTTTGTTTTGCTGGTCCATTGGCACATGCACAGGCTCTCGTGCAATTAGAGCCTTTAAATCGGACTTTCACCATGATTTAATGAAAAGCCCAAACCCTTAAAAAACAATTCCCCAGAATCTAAAATTAATATATTTTACGTTTTTAGTCACTTATTATTCTTTCCCCCACTGGGCTGCAACTTTGTTCAGGACTTTAGGATACGGGCGGCGCCATCTTGACTCAGAAGCATCACACTTACCGTATATACTCGAGTATAGGTTGACCCGAATATAAGCCGAGGCACCTAATTTTACCACAAAAAACTGGAAAAGTTATTGACTCGAGTATAAGCCTAGGGTGGGAAATGCAGCAGCTGCCGGTAAATTTCAAAAATAAACTAAAGACCGTGACAGCAGAGACAAATAACGCTTGCTTTATCTAAATGATGCTAAGTGATCACAAATATGATAAATAAGGTGGATGAGCAACACTGATGGGGCCCACTGACCTTCTGGGCCCAGTGTGGTTGCACCTCCTGCACCCCCTCTAGTTATGCTCCTTTATATGGCCCCCCCCATCCCTGGGGCATCCCACTTGTGTGAAATCTCTCGTCCACCAAGAAAATGCTGCTGGTGCAAGGAGCGACTGGCATCCCCGGCTGCTGCACGCTCACTAGCTCTGCCTATATGAATGGCTGGCACAGCCGGAGGGAGCAGGCAAAGGGATTCGAGTCTGGGCGAGAGACTGCACATGGAGTAAAGGAGAAATCTAGCAGCACTGGGGGCTTCACACACAGGGTAAATACCAAATCTGGCTGTTTCACCGCAGAACACATTGAATGTACTGCTTTTGTACTGGACCTCGGCTTGCCCATTTAGTTGCTGCCCTGAACTAGAGTCATGGTTAAACAATATGCTGGTAGGTGTGGGTTGCTCAGGGGTTAATAAGCCCCCTCTCCCTCACCCTCCTTCCTCCCCGCACTCCTTGCTGACAGTAAACGAGCAGCCTCCGCTCCCGCCATCCACTGCCTGACAAGCAGCGCAGAGGCGGCTGGGAGAGGGTGACGTCACTCCCAGCAGCGCTGCTCGTGGAGACGGTAGATGGCAGAACCGGAAGCTGCTCGTTTACTTGGAGAGAACTAAAGATTGTCAGCAAGGAGTGCCGGGAGGAAGGAGGGTGAGGAGGAGGGCTTATTAACCCCTGAGCTACCTATGCCTAGCAGCGTAGCGTTGTGACTGTCCTTCTGACTCGAGTATAAGCCGAGGCGGATTTTTTCAGCCCAAAAAGTGGGCTGAAAAGCTCGGCTTATACTCGAGTATATACGGTACTGAGGAGAGTGGGATAAAGCACTGGGGGGGAGGTTATAGCTGTGCTTTGCTCAGACCAAGCAGAGCTGGGGTCAGGAAAAGGTCAGCAGTCCCAGAATCCAGAGCAGCACAGTCAGAAGGCACTTCCTGTTTGCAGGCTGCCTGATGTTCCATAAACCACCATCTTGGATATTTAAAGGCTCATAACATGCAGTAGATGCAGGTAGGATGATTTTTCATATGAGCAATCTGTATATACAGGGTGCGGGAAACATATAAGATATGCTCTTATTCAGGGTGAAGGCCCGCTTTAACTCTGACTTAGGGGGTTATTTAAGAAGGGATAGCGCCAGGTAGTGCCTCGTAGCGGCAGGCAGTGTCTGGTGAATGCTGGGCGCTGTACGCAATACCACATTTAAGAAAGCAGATCTGGTGAGCGCCTCTAACAGCGCCATGTAGCGTCATATGTATTTATCCAGGCGGCTCAGTGTATAGCGGTGGCGCTCTAGGCTCAGGAGCGCCATGTAGTACCTGTCGCTCAGTGTCGCTCTCCCATACATTTCAATGGGGCTTCATTAGTTGTGTATAAAAAGCGTGTTTAGCAATTAACATTATTTTTTCTCAAATCATTGTGTGACCTCTCCTGGCTGCAAACAAACACTTTTAGAAACTTTTTTTACTTTTCATATTTTTATTCAGATTTGTCATTACAGGTCTGGCACTAGAGTGTTATTGTCACAGTGTTAAAACAATGTCATTCCAAGTGTTTTTGCTTTGTTACTGGCGGATATGTGTTCAAAAACAGACGTTAATCACACAGCATCTGGCTCTCTATGCTACAGCGCCCAGCTTTAGAGCACCGACGCTCTGTGTGTCTAGTGTTTTGTTAAATATGGTGTGGAGCATCAAGTGCCCGACACACTGAGCTGGCGCTACCTGACGCTGGCTTCAGCGCTATACTTTTGTCACAGCGCCCAACACACATCACATTTATCAATCCCGGCCAGAGTACTACAGATACTGAGGTGTTCTGTTACCCCGCTTACAGCGTTTACTAGCGGTCGCTCTGTACAAACACTGGCAATACCTGGTGTTAGTAGTGAATCAGCCTCCACATTTTCTGCATAGCCCATAGGGTGTTGGGGTTTCCAAATATTCAAAACATTATATTTATCCCAATGGACAAATGATGCACCTAACCTTCTAATCTGCAAAAATGCCCCATTGCAGGTGCAGATGATTTTTAAGGAAAAACATTTTTTGTGTGTGAAAGTTAAAAATCTCACCCAGATGCAGGTCACAATTCACACCCATGTGGATGACGCCTGCATGTCAGTGAGCTTTTTAACTTTAACATACAAAAAAATGAAATATTTGTAGGTTAGGTCTCCAGAACAGTAAATAGTATTGCAGTGGTGGCCTCATCAGAGCTCCATACAGTGGCATTAAAACCTCCCTCTTTCTGCGGGTGATGCCTCAAACTATGCAGCCTAGCATCCTGCTTACTTTCCCCATTGCCTGGTTACACTGTCCACTCATCTTGAAGCTGTCAGAAATCAGTACCCCTAAATGTTCCTGATATATAACTTCCAGGAGCTCATTACCTAAGAAGCCATACAGTTCTAGAGCAATCATAAGTCTTAACTTGATAGTGTAAATTCCTCATGTCTTTCAGCACGAGAAGCGAGTTCCCAGCTGTAGAGGATTAAACAAATCCTTTGCATGACACAGGTTGTACGTTACATCCCAAGCATGTCACTGGTACACTCTTATCCAGCACCTTTTAAAGCGGACCAAAACCCACTGAACTTGCTAAATACATTTGGTCAAACCGCTGATACTCTCTTCTTAGGGTGCAGATCTAGAAATCGATATTGTCCTGGGACACTGATTTTGTTTGCTGTTCCTCTCTGTACGATGGCAGCCATTGGTGGGGCAATGACATCATTGCCACACACAGCAGTGGCAATGAATGGAGGAGGCGGAGCTTTAGAGCTAAAACAGACGGCATTATCTGGAATTAGAGCAAAAGATGCTCTTCATGGGGGGAGCAATTCAGGGGATGAATCAGTAAAAGTTATGTTTTATTTGGAGGTGGGTAACAAGCTGCTCAGTTCATCAATTTGGGCAAATGGCAGTAGCCCCTTCCGTGTGCTTTGTCTCACTTTGAAATTGAAGTAAGCAGTTGAGACTCTTCTTGGTTTGTTCATTAAACGAGAAAACACTGCTGGGACCAGGAGGCTACAAGCTCTTTACTGTTTAAATAGATACATTCTTATCATTTCCTGACTTCAAGGGAGCACATAATCCATTGTATGCCATAATTTATATTTACTACCTGAAAGATAAATAATTATAGGGCCCTTATGGGAAAATCTGAAAGTTAGGTTTTTAGCTATGTCAGTAATTAAAATCTGTACAACACTGATACCGCAATGTTTGAGCAAACCAATAACTGATAATATGATGGATAATACTTTCATGCCTTGCTGCATTGTTTATGTTCCAGTGATTGAATCCCCTTCAGCATAACTGGAAATAAAGATGATTAGTGAGCATGCAAGATCATTTAACGTATTCTCCCTGATGATTGATTTCACCTCTATTTTATCATTAGAAATGAGTCTATAATTCTTAGAGTTCTGTTCTGCAGAAAAAGAGGTTCTTAAATACTTCCCATATTTCATTTTTCTATGATTACAGCTGCCAACCAAGTGCTTTAAAAATGAACTGTGGTGTGGTAAGGACACCAAGTCCAAAATGGTACAGAAATAAATTAATTGATCTGAAACGCATTGAGACCTGGTTATTCATTAGTTAATGTTTCATATGCTCTTTTTATACATTTTCTATACTGTAGCTTCCTCACAAAACACATAGGCACAGCTCAAAAAACTGCTACAAGAGGGGGTGTTCTCCCTCAGCCCCGGCTACACAACTTATTGCACAATCCACCAATCACTTGCCGGGGTCTCAATTAAGGGCACTGCTCCCAATATCAGAAAATGTATCATAAAGTTATTTATTCAGTTGCACAAATTAAAAACACAAAAAACACTACACATTAAAAACATGCTCCCGTGGTACTCCCTAGGCGCTGGATACTATTAAACCAGGTGCTGAATTTAAGTCCACACTGGGTCTATGCTCCCTCTTTCTTTATCAAATATGTAATTAATGATTAATAACCCAAAATACATAAAGGGCTGAGTGCAATCAGCATACCATGAGCCATGTGCCAGTAAGCCTCTAAACAAAGTGCATGTGCTAACAAAACATACTTAATAAACATGATACATTATACAACATAGTGAGCTAAATAATTCATCATGATATGCAGGCTGCTATAGTATTCATAGCATACAATTCCTTCTACCACTAAAGTGCCTGTGCTATTACTATTGAATACCTAAAAAACAAACAATGAATAAGCAGCTACAAGATTTAGGTGCACCTGGGAAAGAGAGCCAAGGAATGCATATAATGGTAAGAATTAATTAAAGAGGATATCGCCCTTGTGGAAGTCCAAGTATGATGTTAGGATAAGGATGGGTGAACAGCTCCACGCATTCCTCTGCCCAACGCAGCTTTTCCAGGGGTCTATACTATAGCTTCATAGTATTGTATTGCGCGTTACAGTACTGCTGGTCATTTACAATTGTTTTAAAATGGTTGAACTCCATTGTTATGTAATTACTTTGGCCCTTATTTAACAAGGGATAGCGCCAGGTAGCGAATGGTGAGCGAGCGGTAATGACGCTCACCGCCACGAGAACTCCGGCTCCCCTCCGCAATCACACATTTATCAAGCCGATCCTGCTTAGCGACTGACAGAGCGCCAGATAGCGAATCATTCATCATTATTCCAGCCTCACCCCACAGCGCCAGCGAGCGACCTTGAACAGCGACAGGTATGACCTCTCGCTACCTGCCGCTCTCCAATGCATTTCAATGGAGCAATCTTTAAATATTCTTAATTAATTGCTATTAATGTTTTTTTTTTTTTAATGGCAAAAATTCTGTGACCACTTCTGCAATGTTAGATATTTTTTTTTAAGGTAAAAAAAAAAAAAAAAATTTGTGCAGAATTGATATTACAGGTCTGATATTAATGTATTCATATTACAAAATGTTTGTAAAAACATGTTTTTTTTTTTTCCAAAAATATGGTCGCCGCCAGCGCTCTGGGGTTTAAACAAGCATTTCACAGCGCGAGAATTTTTTGAGCGTGATTTGTTAATGAATATGCTGGGAGCCGTTCGCTATGGCCATTCGCTGTCATGCACTCCCATACAGCGCGGAACCTGTCAAACAGCGACTCCTAACCCTGTATTCAACATTACCGCACACCGACAGTCGCTGTCAACAGCCGAACAACGGCCAAGCACAGTGATTACTAGCGGGCGCTCTGAAAATACTGCTACAGTCGCTCATCTGTCGCTACCTGGCGCTATTAATGAATCGGCCTCTTAGTCTCTACTGAGCAAATGCCCTCATGGAACCTGCCCTCTCAGGCCACTGTAGTCTCTGAGCATTCTCCTGGCCATTAGTCCAGCCCTATCACTGGAGCCCTGTTTCTTCATACAGCAATGCATGCAGTCGCAGCATTGAAATGACTAAACTCAGTTGGACCTGTCCTACACATTATTAAAAAGTGGAAGGACAGTGTGTAAACATAATCTTTAAGGAGGGAATTTGGTGGAAAAAATGTTGGCTGATCATGAATAGATCATAGAAAAATAACAGTAGAAATCAGGGGTGTGTTTAATAGTGAACGTTAGAGACAGAGTAGAAAAGTAGAAAGAGTAGAAAATATCCAGGGGTGAGGGTATCAGGGGGGACAGAACCTGTCCCATCTGATGTCCTCTTCCTTCCACTAACAAAAAGGAAACTGGCCTGAGAGGATACTTTTTGATGCTGGGTGTATAAGTGACCCCCCCCTCCCGCCATCCAGCAAATTTATATGGATTTTTTATAATTAGACTGTAAGCTCGCAAGGGCAGGGCTCTCTCTCCTTTTGTATCTTGTATTCAGAATATCCATTGTTACCTCTGTAAAACTGCATTTGAAATTGTATATGTACTGTATGTTTCTACCCTGTCTGTAATTACTACTTTGCACAGCGCTATGGAAGATGATGGCGCTATATAAATAAACAATAATAATAATAATAATTGTGCAATTTTTTCGCATTACTCCTCCTTTAAATCACACTTTTATTTTTTTTATGGCTTGTTCTGACCTACTTTACAACATGAAAGGTCCCTTTTTAGGAGATACCATAGTTAAAGGATGTTTATTTAATCTACAAAAATGTTAATTTATTAAAGTGGAAGTACAGTCAGGTCGAAGAGTTATAAAAAAAAAAAACGTTCGCAATTCCGTGCCGTCCTCCTGGCATTCTGGCCCTGGGCTTGGCCATCTTGGCAAGGATGCACATAGCGAATTGCGGGCAAGGTAAGAGTCCCCCCCCCCCCCCCCCCCATGCCTCACGGCTTAGGGAGAATGGCAGGAAAGAAGATTACTACAAGACTGGACATCTACTTTAAGGATGGACTGTAGCATTATATAGTAAATGTTTTAGTATATTGCTGGGCGGAAGGGGGACATTAAATATATTATATCACTTACATTGTGCAAGAATCTTGTTTGGATCAAACCGATACAAATTCTGGTTGAATTTAACTTTAACTAAAACTTGAACAGGAGCAGCAGTAAAAAGAAACTAAGGGTCTTATTTATGATGTGTGTGTTTTAGCATCATTATTATGACTATAGCGGCAGATTCAGAGTGCTGGCATTACCGTCTTACATGGCGCTGTGCTGAACTTTACTAATTAGCTTTGATTGTTGCACTTAGGTATTGGCCGGCCTATGTCAGCTCCTCTTGGACCTGCCGGTCGATTATCCCAGCGCCAGTGAGCGCCACTTTGTACTGCCGTTATTGTGGCACCCCCAGCATGTTTTTTCCTCCTTTAAATATTTTTCCGATGCCGGTCAGCGTTTCACTGATTTTTTCACAAGAAATCACTGCTGGGGAACCTTCTTTACAGTGCAGTTAGGTTGTGTTTTCATTGTTGATGTCCAAATTACACATTGTTAAAGAGGACCAAAACCCACGCCCCATTGGCCCTAAAATCTATAAGATTCCAGGGCTGCTAGATTGTCTTACCCGGGACACCCAGAATCGGGATTCCCCGTTGTGTTAAACCCCCCAGGTCGCTTGGAAACGCACCTTCTTTCCCAGTCCAGCGGAGCATGCGCAAACTGCAGCCACGCCCTCGAAATCCCTTTAGCAGTGCACGTGCCCGCTCCAGGCATTTGTGAATGGCTGGCACAGGCACGCTCCATGTTAGAGGGTAGCGAGGGATGCGGCCACCAGCACGCTCGGATCTGCTTGCCTTAGACAAGCTATTAGAAGAAGGGGCGGAAGCAGATCCGAGTATTCTGACTGGACGAGAGGACTGCACATGCACCGTAGGACCGGGGAAGGTTAAGTGAGATTGGGCGATCTGGGAGATTTTGCACGGGGGGCAAGGACCAAAAACCAGGACAGTCAAAACCCTGGGTTTTAGTTCACTTAAATCAATTTAAATAACACTCCCCAAAAAACAATTTGATCCCCCCTGTGTTTCAATTATTGACAAACCAAAATGCAAATAAATGTGTGAATAATAATTATAAGCATTAAATACTACAATCCAGATCTGCCCATTGTGCTCTATGGGGTCAAGAGCTACAGCTCCAGGTTTCATCTGACATTGGTTCAACTAGAGTATCCGGTGCTACATCATTTTCAGAGCTAGTGTTAAATAAAAAGCTAGCAAATGTCCGCATCAGTGCTGCCATTTTTTTTCTTCTTAAATCCGACTGTATGTGCCGTTGAGTCCAAAAAAGTGGTGCTGTGTGACGCTAACTCATCTTAAATAAGGCTCTTAATTTTCATATATTACATTTGAATTTTCCATTTTAGGTTTTCCCCGGGAACCTTTCTGAAATATAGAAAAAGCTTAGGCAAGCATGTTTCTCACTAGCTCAATATACTATTCTATATTTCTTAGAAATCTGTAAGGCGGTGTAAGTAAAATTATTCTGGTGGAAAATAAAATGGTCTGAAAATAATAGTGACCCAAAGGAAGAAGAGGTATACAAGCAAGAAGTGCTTGTGATTACACAGCACATTTCAAGCCGAGTGAGAAATAGAAAAGATTCTTGCCGTCTCCACATTCTTCATAGAGACGTACTTTGTTCAATAACGTTGTACAGTAAACTGTGCACTCCACTATCTGATGAAGTTGCGCTTGTTTCCAGAACTCAGCCGCTGATGGTATTAGGCCACGGTAAACACAATTTCCCAGAACATTCTATACCAACAAAAGTACATTATGTAATGCCTACATGTGGAGACCTAACTGATTTACAATGTACACACGTATCAGATTCAATTTAAAAAATCCGAAAATGTTAGGAGTCTGGACTAGGCATTAAATCACTGCCGTTTCATCTGTCATGTTAAAACATGCTGTTTTTCCATAATATATTATCTGGTCCTCTTTTAGGAACTTTTCTTCTAGTTAGGTCAAAAGAATATATGCAGGATCAATATGTCTGGACATTCAAAACTAACAGTAGCAACTCAGACTGATGAAAGCCCTGGAAGTGACAGAAAGGCAAGTGCAGTACAATGTAGGTCTATGAAAAAAGTGAGGCATTTGGAGCTTCATTCCTTGATTAAATTCTTTACAAAAGAAGAAAAAAAGTCCATTAAAGGATGATTGCCGTATACGGTGACCTTTCTTCTACCAAGTAAAGTTTTGGGACAAGAGTTTAAATCGAATAGGGAAAACTATGATCCCTGTTCACGACAACATTTTAAAGCATCTTTGGAGGAAATGTGCTGCAAAGTAGAGGCCATGATTTTGGAAAATCGGTGCGTCACAGTTCACGATTTAGGCACAGTTTACAGTATCGTTCATGATATTTTGATTTTAGAAGTCAATTCCCAGTGGGCGCCATAAATCTTGATACCCGAGTAAAATACAAGCCTCCAGCAATTTAGCCTGGAGAATTTAGAAATGAGTACAGAAAATCAAGGAAACTTCTATTCTCGAATTGTTATAGTGATGAAACACGTGTCCACCCACATGATCCTGACACCAAACAAGATTCCATGCAGGAGAAAAATCAACGCACAGTTTCAAAGTAGTTTTGTGTGGTGAGGTCATGGCAACTCTTTTTGGGATACAGAAGGTGTTTTATTACTGTAATTCATGCTATACAATATAACTATTACCGGAGACATCTATGCTTCAAAGATTAAGGTTTTATGTAAGGAAATCTAAAAACTATTAGTTGCTATTAGGGAATGTGGCTTTATGGATCCTAACCCTCCAATCCAGACCTGGCTCCCAGTGATTACTTTTCCTTCATAACCTGAAGAAATGTCTGCATTGGCAATGATTTCCTGAATATAGTGCAAAGAGGCAGCAAGCAGCAGCAAGAAAGCTCCTTTTATTGTGTATTACATTCAGTCACCAGAGGTAAAGTGGGATAAGTGTGTTGAAGTCGAGGGGAATTACATTAAAGATCAGAATGTTTATTTTTTTAAGAAATGTTTAAATAGATAGATAGATAGATAGATAGATAGATAGATAGATAGATAATAGATAGATTACCAGTTGAACACCCCACTGAAATCCGACCGCCAAGCACTAGTGTTGGGCCAACGGATGAATTTTGAACAAAAGTATCCAAGCTTGACAGAAACCTGAACCCAGTCCCCATTGAAACCAATGGGGACTCATACTTTGGAAGGCAATTCTGCCTCTGGGGGCCCTTCCGCTCCTTCACTCCTCACCCATCTTTCAAGGGGCCCCCAGAGGCAGAATCAGGGCTGTAAAAAAAATAGGATAGTACATCAATTGTCATGAATAGCTGGGAATCCCAGAATAACAACTATCTAGTGAATCTCAAGAAACAAAAACAACAAAGTTCCACTCATTAGAATGAGACAAACAGCAGCCTGCAAAATCCTGTGCCAGTCTACTCACGCTGATTTTACTGAGAGTTCTCAAAATAGCTCTGTTTTTGTATGCAGATTACATACATGCTTGCAACAATGTGTGAATGACTGGTGGGAAAAATCCAACGGCACAGGCGCCAGCAGCAGCCACATGCCCGCTATCCCTTTAGCAGAGCCCGTGCCAGCGCCAGGCATGTGTTAATAGGCGGCACGGGCATGCTCCCCTTTAGTGGGTAGTGGGGGGATGTAGCCGCCAGTGTGCTCCTGGACAAAGGGGTTCAAGCTGATCCAAGCGTGCTGATTGGACGACCGACAGCGCATGCGTCGTAGGACGAGGAAGAGGTGAGTTTGTTCAGGTGACCTTGGGGGTTTTACACAGTGGGGCTCTCCTGATCGGGGTGCCGGGGGCAAGAACCAAAACCCAGGATAGTCAAAATCCTGGGTTTTGGTCCACTTTAAAGGATAAGTCCACTTTCACTGGAATTTATAAAACTATATTGTTTTGTGCCAAAACAAGGTGCTCATTGTTTCCTATGTTAGCAAATGTGGGTTTTATGGAAGCAGATTTATGGAATTTTATGGAAGCAGTTTCACTATCTGCAGTCTGTTGCCATTGGCAACATACACCAAGAAAAGTGAGTGAGTCCTCTATATGCAGAACACTGCTGCTATGGCCACTGCTGAGGTGAGGGAGCTCACTCACACTTACACATACACAGCAGCAGTGTCCTGTATGTGCAACTATCTGCAATTTGTTTCAGCACTTGGTGTACATTGCCAATAGCAGCACATGAAAACTGCTTCCATAAATCACACATTTGCTAACATCAGAAAAAAATCTAAAAATGTTAGATCAGCTCTGCACCTTTAAGACATCATATTGCCCCACAAAAATATACACAAAAATCAATTGATCGTGGACTTAAACTTTAAGGGTTACAAAAAATGAGTCTCTTTTATGGCAGATGCTGGCATTTTCTTCTCTCTGCTATAGAAGGCAAACCAGCACTTTCTGGTTGCTAGGCGCCCATTATAAAGGGCACAGAGCATAATACAGCTCTAACTATATAATACATTCATAGTTACAGTATTTTACATGTATGCTAGAGCTTTCTTGGCATATACACACATTGTCAAAACCTTGGTTCATAATTAAAGACAATTTTCAGCCTAAAAGAAAAAATTGTTAAACTCACCATGTGTCCCATGCAGACTGTCACTGATAGTCCAGTGCCGCAGATCTTACCTGGCATGTGCACGCCCGATTGTGCGCCTCTTCCTGTGTCCTCCGACAGGGAGATGCACCTCCCGCCCCGCCATCAGTCACTGTTGAGGAAAGAGGAAAAACACATAGCATTTTCACTTCTCCGTGTGTTGTTCCTCTCAGGGGGGAATCCCAAAATGGGATGCCCCACTGTATGTATCCCCCCAGGTCGCCACATACACTCTGCTTCCTTTCAGCTTCGCTGACAGCTAACTGGTGCCGAAGGGAGCTGAGTGTGCCACCAGCCGCATCCCCAGCACCTTCTAGCCGCGCCGCTCATTCAGAAGATGCGCGCACGGCTAGTGGTGAGAGGGGATGAGGCCGCAGCGCAGAGGCGTGGCAAGGGGTTCAGGAGAAGGTGAGTATATTGGGGATTTTACACGGTGGGGTATCCCAGTTCGGGATGTCCCAAGGAGGGGAACCAGTTCTCTTTAGTTGGTACGCCCCCTTCATTCACTGCAATGTGAAGACCTACCACACCCCTTTCCATTGCAGTGAATGCAGGGGGCGTGTCAGCTCACAGTGACTGATCGCAGGGGACTTCTCCGCATCAGGAGACACACAATGAAAATTGTCTTTAAGACTCGTCAGTTTATGCATATCCTGCTTCCTGGTGTTGTACCATATTCTGATGTCTTCCTTATTTTGGGGGCCAACTAAAAATATGCTAGCTGGAAGAAATACATTCCCATTTTGATTCTGCATGGCTCCCATGGAAGGAAAAAAGAGATACAGTGACCTGCGTTAACTTATTGGGAACCATGGTGACTCACCATCAGTGATGTTTCTGGTGTATTGCCCATGGTAAAAGCTACTGGATTCGCAATCTTTCTGAACTAAATTCCAAACAAAAGCAAAAGGGGTCTCAAAAAAGTTTATTATTTATGTAATAATGTAATTTAAAAAAACTGCTTGGGTTGTGCTTCTCAGCAGGGCTTTGTAGTTGGTAAGCCAAAACCCGAGTGTAACTCCTCAATTTTATCAGGTTCCAACTCCAGATCCGACTCCTTCATAAATTAACACTTCTACTCCATTTATTGCAATGGAGAGGGGGGTGCTGAGGCCAGGTGTGCTGAACCCACTTTGGGATGACCGCTTCATTGCAAAAAATGGAGTAGGCCTGTTGGGTCATAAACAAAGCTGAGGGGCCATGGCCGCTGGAAGATGGAATCACTGTCTACCCACCATTGGTTCCACAGTATTCATTATTTCACCAATATCCTTTCTTTTGGGCATTGGGCAAACATTTAGCCTACTACTTCTGGCTTCCTCAGTGCCCTTGGGTAAAGGAATCCATGGGTGCTGCTTGTTTATTGGACAGTGCTTGCTGGTAATATATAATATAATATTTTGTGATAATTGTACTTTTTCCCAGAGAAGTGTGGCTCAATCACCATTAGATTGTGGGGTCATCAATTGCTGGCCCTGTTTATGGCATGAAATCACTTCATAAGATACTGGCCAGTTATAGAATTTTCAATTAGTCCAGTGATGGATGCTTTAAATGCGCGCTTTGCGCTGCACTGCAGTAGTGGCGTCCGTTTCTTCGTCCCCCCCCCCCCCCCCACTCTCCAAGGGTCTGGCCTGCTCGGGGCTCTCTTTAGATCCTGTGGGCTCGTCAGTCTAGCCCCTTCAGCCAATGACTTTTTCTTTTTCATTCCTGCCCCCAATCAACTAAGGATTGTTGGTCCCTCCCTCCGCCTCCTCCTCCACCTCCTCCTCTGCCCCCTCCTCAGCTTCCTCCTCCAGATTCATCACATTGCTGTCAGGGCAGAGAGCTGATTATTTAGCATCACATATGCAAGGGCCACACCCACTTTTTTCATAAGAAAAATCATAAGCTGAAACTATATACCTCAATATCTCAGCCATTTCTTCTTAAATTTAAATATGGAAAACAGTTTAGGACAATGACAAACATACCCGGACACAGTGGTATAACAATTACCTTTGCCTGCAGTAGCACTTTAATTAGCTCAGGTGATTAAAAATATGCACATGGGAAAAATGCATTTGAAAAGCTTGTATGGGTAAAATGTATGGAAGTTTATTCATGCCAACTTTCACATCTGCTTATGTTTTCTTTTATTTTATTTATTTGAAAAAGACCACCAGCTTGGGCTTGTGTTAGTATTTATTCTGAATTCCGGGTAAGAAGTCTTCCATCTCCAATCTGGGTGACAGATTTCCTTCCCGTAACCCACTGATAGGTTGCTTAGTGCATTACGGTAAACTCCACCTATGTTACCAAATATTCACCAAATATTCACCCCTGGGCTAACAGGTATAGGGGCTGTCAGCTAAAGACCTGGAGGCAAAGCGGCTGGACAACCTCCAAGCCCCTATGCCTACAGGTCTGTGGCCATGCCAAGTAGGGTATAAGCAAGTCACTGCTGCTGGCAAATAACGTTCTGCCCCCCCTTTTACATTTAGAATTGGTATAGTGCACCCCTTACTATCTCACAAGTAGTCAAAGAGGGAAAAAAAAACCCAATTCATGACACAAAATACTTTACTGAGATGTCTTCTTCCCTCTGTCCTGCATCCGATGGTGTCTGATTGTCAAAATTTTAGAAAACAGAGTATTCTAATAAAAGTTCTAGTACAGAATTGTAATCGTTCCTGATCTGCAACTTTCTTTTGTTTTAAGTAACTAAGTGCAATTTTATTTAATCATATGAAGAGTTTACTATATCCTTAAAACCTTCCCTACTATTTAAGTAGATTGGTGCTTTAAAAAGAAACACTAAGAAACAGTGAAAAAAAACTGATATTCCTTCTATAAATCTATTTTAGTTTTCTCAAATAGCGCTGTTCAGCCTAACCACACAAAATGATGCTGTAGATCTTTATTATGGTACTTGGCCTTAAGCACAAAACCTGTGTGCTTGTTGAAATGATTCTCTGTGTAAAATCAAAAGCCCTAAAAGGTATACATTAAACATGAAGATACTCATTTCGCTGAAGAGATTAGGAAACCTCCTCCGGAGATTGTGCAGAAGCTTTAAAGGGGATTTATCATAAGAAAAATCTGAGTGGTGGGGGTGCAAACCACATTTTTAAAAGTGCTAGCTGCCTGTTTCTTTGTTACCTTTATTACCTTCTTTGTTTGTTTCTTTGACCCCCCTACCCACAGCCCATAATCAATTTAAATAAATTTGAAATCAACAACCCAATAACATTAAATGATGTAGCTCACACCCATTCTATTGTAGCGTAGTGGCTGATTGCAAGTGGCCACAGTGGTGCCTGTGATGACTGAGCAGTGACCCATACACAGCCCTGAGAGAAGATTTATTCCTAGAAGCGGTTTTCTGTGAAGCATAAAGTATGAATGAGGTAGTGAGCCAGTGACTTGCAACAGTAATGCAAAAATACGTAATGGGTTGGTTAAGTTAGACATACAACTAGGAAGGAACTAATAATATATATGATTCTGTATGGGGGGTCACAAAACCAAGAATGCGACTGTCTACGCTCTTCAGGGGCAAAATGTAGGGTGGCGTAGTTCTCCCAGATCTAAAAAAGTATCACACAGCCGCGGTTATACAGAGGGTGGAAGATTGGGTGTGTAAAGGCAGAGATTAGCTATAGGTGCAGCTCAAGTCGCTCTCCCTATTTAACCCTACTTCCATTGCATGGGCCGCCCCCTATCCAAACCGCAAAAAGATTCCACACCAGTTCTTGTGAGACACTTCTTGGAGATCTGGGACCCCCTACAGAGTAAGCGCCAACTAGTCAGCAGACCTGGCCCCCTTACTTCGATTTTTGCCAACCCTGCGTTCGAACCTGAGCTACTCTTTCGGAATTTCCTTATTTGGGAAGCTTCTACCAATGTTACGGTAGGCCAGAATTTAAGGACAGGAGACATGCCCACATTGGGCGATCTGAAACAGGAAGCAGAAGGTAGGTATGTCTCCTGGCTGTTACACAGGCAGCTACATGCATTCATCACCTCCAACAACCTGGTAGAGGTGTCAAGGAGCGCACCAACGTAACTGGAAGCCCTAATTATTCAAGAAAACCCCCCACCCATGCAGTATTAACTCTCTATCCTCTCCTGCAAGAGCAAATCAAACTACACCCCCTAAGTTTATCAGAAAGTGGGAAAGGGAGTTGGGAATTCAAATCACGGAGAAAGACCTCACCAAAATGTATCTGGGCACCCTTGGCGCATCATTAGCAAATGCTACCCAAGAGAGAAACTACAAGGTGCTTGCGAGGTGGTATAGATGCCCGGCAGATATACACAGGTAAACAGCTTCGTACCCAGATAAGTGTTGGAGATGCCAGAGGGAAGTAGGCGACATGACCCATATATGTTGGGGCTGCCCGGTTGTTAAGGCCCTATGGGACCAAATCTTTTCTATTTACGAGCAGATTTCAGGCATTAGGATAACTAACACACCTCAGGTGGTACTCCTGTCACTAGTCCCTGGCCCTCTGTCTGGCATTAAAAATATCAGCAATAAAAGCTATTATCCCAAAGCACTGGAAGACACAAGACCCCCCCCCCCCCAAGCTAATGGAATGGGTGCAGGAACTGGAAGCAATACATTATATGGAAGACCTACTCCCAATTTTTAGTTATAAATGGGCGTTGGAGCTAGGTACTCTCATTGAGTAAACAGGTGTGGCAACTGTGTACAGGCCAGTTTGGCCCCAGGGTTATCCCTGGGGAGGAGGCTTTCGGGCTCCCCCCTGTGTAAGCAAGCATTTACCCCCATTTGTAAGCACAGGGGTACGTGGACGTGTTCTCTAGAGGTCAGCGTGTTAATGAAAATGTCACAGGATATGTACTAGTTACAGAATGTAACCGTGTGGTGTTCTCCCCCTTACTCTTCCCCCTTTCTTTTCTGTACCCCCATACTTTTCTTTTGAAAACCAATAAAATTTGATTATATTAATATGCATGATTCTGCGCATCAATTCATCCAATTGTTGCGATTACAAAAAGGTTGGTCAAAACCTCTATAAAGTTCATTTGAATAATAAGTCCATGGAAAATAGAATAATCATGCATAAGAGAAAAGAAGAGAATTCTTGTGCAAGAAATCGTGACTCCCTTGTGGATAATTATCACTTCAATTGGCAATGTAATACCGGTGGGGGGAGCACGCTGTTCCAATAAACATAAATACAGTCTGTCTCCCCTTATCAGGAATAATCAAGTGCTTCTATGGGACACAGAATAAATAAGAATAAACTCGCCATGCAGGCACTTGTGGTGATGCACCAAAGCCTTTAATAATCTCCACCGCACTTCTTTTTTGTCGTCCTCGCTGCACCTGTGAGCGGTTTCCTTACCAACTGATCCCACCACTCTGTATATTGCAGTAAAACCAGTTCTTTATTTGCACACGTCTAAAAACAGGTCTTTGTAGCCTACAGAGGGTCTTAATTGTGTAGTGTTTATGGAGCGTCTGATATCTTCCTTCCTAGTAGTCTGTCTGATGTCCATTTTGTTACCAATGACGTAACATCCTCAGAGCAGATTTCAGCTCCCTCCTTCCTCTCTGCATTTTTAAATCCACCGCAGCATGGGGGGAGGGAGGAGTTCCACTTCTTTGAAGGTTAAGTCCACTTCCTACGGAATTTTTGAATGTGTATATTTTTTGTGCCAACAGGATGTGCTCAAAGTGCTGAGCTAACCTAGCATTTTTTAAATATTTTTTCCTATGTTATCTAATGTGTGTTTTCTGGAAGCAGTTTTCAATTGGTTGCTGTTGGCAATGTACACACAGAACACTGCTGCTATGGCCACTGCTGAGGTGAGGGAGCCCACTCAACCTTACACATGCCCAGCAGCAGTGTTCTGTGCAACTATTAGCAATCTGTTGCTATTGGCAATGTACACCAAATCTGCACTTGCTGTACATTGCCAATAGCAACAGATGAAAACTTCTTCCATAAAACACATTTGCTAACATCAGGAAAAATTAAAAAATGCCAAAAATATACACTTTCAAAAATTCTTTCGAAGGTGGACTTACCTATAAGTCTAAGAAGGCTCTCCAGCTACACACAGGCACCTTCCAGGCCTTCTCACTTTTGCCTTTTTCAACGTGATATATAGGATTTTAAAGTAAATTTGTGTTTAAAAACAAACAGAAACAAACAGAAAGAGGAGAGGAGAATTACCCATAAATCAACAAGTATGTTACCTCTTATGCACCAAGGCATATGAGAACAGCAGGGAAAACAACCGACTCCATAGAAAGGGAAGATAGAGGAAGGGTTAGAGAACCTCACCAATCGTATATAGGAATGGGACTGGAGAGAGAATATCTATCATAGACAAAATGACTGCTTCCATGACAGGGGCTTTAAGAATGATAGAGAGAAGAAAGAAAAATTGGAGGGTAAGATCAACACATGATGGTCACCTCAACTCTGGAACTCTCACCAGCATGAAAATATTTATTGGGGAAGCGCCTATTCGAGGGGGTAACCCTGGGGATCAATACCAAAAGAAAGATAGGAGAAGAAGGGGAACTAGAGCAGGATATAAGTGCTAAAGAAAAAGGGAGAAAAGAAATAGACAATTAGTCCATTGCACCACCAGCAAAATATAACCCTTTTGTTTTGTATATAGATACATTAAAATTCACAAGAAAATCGGACATAAAACAGATCTTTGAAAACAAGGCAAGTGAACATCAAACAGGAGATGTAAAAGATGGCTGAGCATAGCATTGAAAAGGAGGTTCTAACCCACAGTGTGTCAGCCCACTTTCAACAACACAATAATAAGCCAAAAAAATTGGACTTCTGTATTCTGGAAAAAGTAGAGGCACACTGGAGAGGTGGAAATTGGATAAGAGAACTGTCTAAAAGAGAGACTTACTGGATACATGAATCGGGAACTTAACCCCTCAACATAAAAAATAGATCTTAACTGCTTCTTGATAACAAATAAGCTAAGAAGAAAAAACATTTTGACCCCCCCACCCCCAAGAAGGTTTTAAATGGCAATTGAATAATAACCCTTAATTTTATAAACATTGTTTTTATTTTGATCTATTTTTACATAACTATACATGCACAGATGTTTATATTTTATATATATATTTTAGAATAATTTTATTTAGACCTGTATGACAATTGCTAAAGAATGGCTAATCACCATAATAAATAATACGTTTTTATTTATAATTTCTAGTTATAATGTATTAAACCATTAACAAGTGATGAATACTAGTAAAATTACATTTTGATAGGCGAAAGTGAGAAGGCCGGAGAGCCACCTTAGACTTATGGCAACGACTTGGAACAGCGAGAGTTGAAGAGGTGGAACTCCTCCCTCCCTCCATGCTGCCATGGGTTTAAAGATGCAGAGGGGAAGGAGAGCAGAAATTGGGTCTAAATTCAGGCTCTAAATTAAAGCATTCTAGTCTAAGAAGTGGAATCCATATGCTAAAAAAAGGCAAAAGTGATACAGCTAAAAGCAGGAAGCCCTCACTCAGTCCGCTTTGGAGATGAAGTCAAGATGGTTTTAGAGCCATGTTTCGATCTTCTCACTACATTTCAGTACCTAGAACAGGCAAACAGGTGCAATGTATGCCTTTCCTTGACAATAGACGTAATACTTAAATAAATGTCAAAAAACTTAAACTGAGCCCTGAACAGGTTTATCTTGAGGGCATAGGCGTCTGTAATCTTGTTGGTATGCGTCAATGCTTCTATTAGTTTCCCTTTATCTTACAGGATAGTTATTCCTATTATCAGCACACTTTAACTGTGAATGAATTTTTTTTTACTTTTTACACCATAGTTTATGTGTGTTGCAGTATATATTAGGCACTTGTACAGGGTCATTATTAATATTTCTTGTTTCACTGGAAGAGGGTAGTTGGTATAGCTTTTCAATAAATGTATAATGTGTCTTGTACGTTTCTTGTAATATTTTTATTAATGTTTTTATGTGTTTTATTTGTTAGTATTCGTCAAATCTACGTCTTAGTAAGATAATTTTTAGTGACCAGCAGGTAGGTTTATCATTTTTCATATTTGGACACTTTAAATTGTTAAGCTGAGTTACTGTGTTTGGGGCTTCAACTAAAACAAAGTACTGTTTCTTCAAATAGCTTTTGTAAAATTCTGTGAAAAGTGATTACAGCAAAAGCACTGCAGCCCAATGGGAGAAAATGAAGAAGGTCTCGTTGGTGGCAATCATGGAAGAAAGGTCTAGAGATAGTGAAGGTAACCAATTGTCATAGTAGATAGCTTAAAGTGATACAGCAGGCAAAGGTATTGTTACACCATTGCATCGGGCTACATTTGGCACTGTCCTAAACTCTTTTCCGTTTTTAATTTGAAGCAGAAATGGCCGAGATATTGGAGATTACAGGGTCGGCCAATTACATTCTCTTATTCATCCCATTCCCCAATCAGCTCAGTAGGATTTTGGTCCCTCCCTCCTCCCCCTCCCTCAGCCTCCTCCTCGGCCTTCCTCTCCAGATTCACATCGCTGTCAGCGCACTGAAGCATCGTGTGCCATAACCTTTTTTTCAGAAGAGAAATCATGTTGTGAAACTATAAATCTTGATATCTCGGCCATTTATTCTTCAATTTAAAAATGCAAAACAGTTTAGGACAAAAATTAGCCTGACACAATGGTGTAACAATTACCTTTGCCTGCTGTATCACTTTAAGGTGAAACTGTAGGCAAGCCCATTCCATATCTGTACCTTGTTTATGCCCCCCTGCTTTTCATGATTCAAAGTGGACCAAAACCCTTCCCCTGCTCTAGAATGTAAAAGACTCCAGGGTGGGGATTCAGCTTGCCCCTGTAGCATTTGGGGTACTTGGGATCACCCATATACCCACTTTGGGAATTGATACCATGGTGCATGCACATCATCTCCAAACATTTTATAGGTTCGTAAAATCATATAGATAACTGCCATAAATGTAATAATATAATGGAAAGGCTTTTTTAATCCTATGTTTGGTCACCAGGAAGCAATTACTTGTTTGGTGATGTCCAAATCTGCAAACTAGTAATACTAAACTAGTACTAATAATACTAATACTAAACTATACTAATACTATACTAAACTAGATTACACCTCCAGAGCTGTTTGTTGAATATTTACATTGTGTCAGTCTTTTAGGATTACCAGGAATAATTTGAGGCTTGCAGAATCTTTCATGCGAGGACAACAAATAATTCAGGTTTTGATCCAGGTGGACACTGTGAAGGGAGACGGAATAGAGGACTGTGGAGCAAGGTGAAAGAAATGCTTAGCTGATGAATAGCCACTGAGGAAGCAAAAAGGGCTGCTGGTGGAAGAGTTACAGTACATAGGGGACATGGACAATGCTTAGAGGACTTTGGGGCATAGTGGAAATGTTTCAAAGGGCTGTAGGAGAATATAAAGATGAGCTAAAAAGGAATGTGATTACAAATTGATAATTTAACAGGTTGAATGGCACAATCAAAAGTTATTGGAGGTAGATATGGCCTGAGTACAGTCTCATATAGCCACAGAACACAGATTAAGAGCAGGAGAAAAGCCATTGGGCTATGCGTGGGTTTGTTTTTGCAGACATGCACACCAACCCCCACTCTACCCTTAACTTAACTTCAAACCACTTTGAATAAGTGGGTGAGGCATCCTGATTGACAATGCCTCTGCCCCCTGCAAACACTGGTACCCTTCATACCATATTTTCCACATTATATTTCTGACCCAGTTAGCCTCTAACCAAACCAAAGGCAATTTCAATCTTAAATGAGATGCCTTTTAAAGCTGCATTTAGTAAAACACTTAAAAGTTAAAAAAAATACAATTAAAAAAATAAACATGTCAGACTATTGTTGGTTAGATAAAAATTGTATCTAACCAAAAATGCAAAAAAAATAAATCCACAGGCATTTTAAATGGTAAATCAGGTGCCTTTTAAAGCTGCATTTAGTAAAGCACCTTAAACTGAAAGAACACAGTTAAAATGAAAAAGACAGCCTATTGTTAGTTAGATAAAAATTGTATCTTACTAAAAATGCTAAAAGAATTACCAAAAAAAAAAACCTGCAGGCAGTTTCAATGTGAAATGGCATGCATTTAATAGTGAAAAAGTACAATTAAAAAATAAAAAGGCGATAAATGTGAAAAGGGATGCATTTAAAAGCCACATTTAGTAAAACACGTAATATTGGAAAAATACAATTACAAAATAAAATGTCAGCATATAAGGCTCGATTCAGAGAGACAAAAAAAGACTTTCCCTCTGGGTCTCGCATAGCATGCTGGAGCGAGTCTCAGGTGACGGCATTTACCCCACCTCATTCTCGGATCATGCCCTGGTTTACTTGGATTTGGATCTGGTAAACAGGCCCCTCTCCCCCTTTACTTGTAGGCTGAATGAATCCCTGCTGCAGAACTCAGAGGTGCTGCAGGCTGTCAGGGATGGTATCACCTTATACTTTAATGAGAATGACAATGGAGAGGTCCCGCCCCTGACCCTTTGGGAGGCGAACAAAAGCATTATTCGGGGCATTCTAATTGGCCACGCCTCGCGATTGAAGAGGGAGAACACAGCTTTGCTGGCGAGACTGACAGAGAGGGTCAATACCCTGGAACTTTCCCACAAACAAACATTATTTTGAGACAAATACATGTTTCTCACCTGTGGATGGAATGTTTGTTAGTTGGCAACTTAAATCATGATGACATATGTCAGTCTGCTAAGTAATTAATCTAAGCAAGTGGGCACAGGTCATTCTGCTAAGTAATTAATCTAAGGAAGTGGGCACAGGTCATTCTGCTAATGCCATTGACTATGGCAACTACAACTTACTTGGTTGGTGGCCAACGGATGCCTCGTTGGGGACAACCCTACGTCCTGGGCCCTGCCACTGTTGTGAAGTAGAGGCTGTCGAGACATGGCAAATAGGGTCACTTATAATGTCTTAGTCAACAGTAATCAAATGTCAATTTCAATGTGTGTGTCACATCACTCACCTTCTCCCTGTGCCTCCTGGGCGAGATTTGCTGCTACCTCCACATCTTCACCCACTCAAGAAGCATCTATAAGAACAGATTAAGGGACTTAGCATGTACATGTGTGTGCGGTTACATGAAGAGTCACA
This sequence comes from Gastrophryne carolinensis, assembly GCA_027917425.1. Classification (NCBI taxonomy): domain Eukaryota; kingdom Metazoa; phylum Chordata; class Amphibia; order Anura; family Microhylidae; genus Gastrophryne; species Gastrophryne carolinensis. The sequence goes on along the minus strand of CM051234.1, from coordinate 169,934,153 downwards.
TACCAGAGGCTCCCGCATACCAGAGGAGGGGTAGGACCGTCGCCCTGGAGATCCACCACCTTCACTTCCAGCTGCAGATTCATGCAGCACTGGTCGGCCTGTGAGCCGACCATTTCCAACGCTAGAAAAGAAAAGCAATTATAACTAAAGGTCTATCTTCTGTATTACTTACATCTAGCATGCAATCGCTATGTACTTACTAGGGAAATGGAGTCCGAAAAACCGCCGCACCCGGGGCATGTGCAGCCATTTCAAGTCCGACCAATGCTGCATAATCTGTGTGTGGGTGAAGGTGGTGTCCGTCTGATGTTGGATCCTGGAAACGATCTCCGCGACGGTCCGCTTCTCAAAATGAGTTGGACAGGTAGTCGTACCTGCGCTCCAGCATCGTCTACAAAACAAAAAATAAACATAGGATTTAGATCAAACTGCATAGAAATATCTCTCACAAATCGAGCATTTGAATAAATGACATTAACAGACACATTTCTAGCCTAATACAATCCTTGTAGCTGCCATAAGTGTTTGTTCGCACGTGTGGGCCCTAACTTCTGTTTGGCAGGGAGTTTTAGACGCTTATAAAACAAACTGTTTATTTCTGCGCTTCCTTAAGGGCAAGGCATGCATTTAGATGGCAAATCAAAGGCATTAAAAGACACTTACAAGCATGATGATCTCTTCGTGTTGGTGGGTGAAGATTGTGGGCCTCTTGTCTGCAGCAGATAAGTAATGCTCCAGCGGTTTCCGGGTTCTGCACGGCCGGACGAACGGCTGTACGCACGCGTACGCGAACGCGTAAACGTCAGACCCCGGCATTAGTATTTAAAGGGTCCTGGACCCACAGCTCATTCTCTTTCAGAGTCTCATCATTATTCCACCAAGAAAGCCGCCGCTAAGGCCAAAGCAGCCAAGGAAGCCAGCAGCAAAAAGGCAGAGAAGTGTGAGGAGGCTTCAGCAGGCCCCACCACTCGGTCAAAAATGCCAAAGGCTAAGCAGCGGGAAGCCCGCAGTGGGCAGGCGAAGGCGACCACAAAGGCACCCACAAGCACAAAAACCAAGGAGCCAGCGCCAAAGAAGAAGGCCCAGCCCAGCAAGCACACAGGTATGGCCCCTAAAAAGCACACCAAGAGGGTGAGAAGCCCCAGCCCCCAAAGGTCAGCATCACCCCACCCACGTGGGAAAAGCTCACATGCCAAGAGGCCAAGCCACCGGGCCCGAAGCCCCAGCAGCCAGAGCTCGACATCACCCCACCCACGTGGGAAAAGCTCACATGGCAAGAGGCCAAGCCACCGGCCCCGAAGCCCCAGCATCCAGAGTTCACCATCACCCCACCCACGTGGGAAAATCTCACATGGCAAGAGGCCAAGCCACCGGGCCCGAAGCCTCAGCAGCCAAAGCTCAACATCACCCCACCCACATGGGAAAAGCTCACATGGCAAGAGGCCAAGCCACCGGGCCTGAAGCCCCAGCATCCAGAGCTCACCATCACCCCACCCACGTGCATCAACCTCCCAGGGGCATGAAAGTGTGAAGGGGCCACAGAGGCACAGGCCAAGAAGCCAAACATCATCCACCACACCCTTTCCTCCGTGCCCACATTTGGCACCGGCACAGGTGGCAAGGCACTCTCCATATGCCACAGCTATGCCTGCTAGTTCAGTGGCCACCCAGCCAAGAACCCCAAGTCCATATCTAAGTCCAGTTCAATCTGAAGCCAGCCACCTGTCCTACATTTCTCCCCAACACAGCCAGGCCAGAATGTCCCCCCATTTGCCTGCAACCACTGATGAGCCAGAACGTCTAGCAACAGGGCGCACATTGCGGCAAGGCCACTTGAGTGGCAGGTTTGGTGAGGCCCAAACTCTGGCATTGGCTAGTGGCCTCACCTTGTATTTTGATGAGCTATATGGGCGCAGATCCAAAGCTACAAGCAAGCAGCGCAAAGCTGAGATTTTGGAGGAGCTCACCAGACAGGTCAATGCAGCGGGGGAAGAGCTCAAAGATGTGGAGCAGATACAAAGGAAAATATGGGACCTCAAGTATGCAGCACGGAATAAAGAAAATAAACAGCGTCATTACAGGTACATATATACTTTGTGGATTTGTCTTCGTCTTGTATTGGCAACATTTAGCTAAATGTGTCCAACTTTCTTTTTCAGCTTACAAACTGGCGGAGGATTCCCCACAAAACTGCAATTTACCCGAGCTGAGGAGATGGTGCTGGGCCTGCTACATCCTGTGGCACGACAGGACACGGACATTCCGACTATTCCTGCCGATTAGTAATGTTAGTGTGTATGTGAAATGTGATCTACGTGTAAAATGAGGCACAAAGCCATATATTAACACATGCCCCTAGGATGTGCCTTGTAGGGGAGGTACCAATTTAAACAGGGTGTGTTATGTGTGGCGACTCATCATTTGCTTATTTCCTTGGCCATACATGAGTTTGGAGAGTCTTGAGGAACACTATTGAGATTAGCAAAGGACTGCCTGTTATGTATTTAGAGTCAATTACATACAACACCAGCGTTATCTGTAGGCAATTTGGTTTGGAGCTGTGTTTTGCTCAGAAAGACTTGATCTGGGGTGCTTGAACGTTTGACCTAGAAAGAATGGCAAACAGCCTAATCTAATGGCAAATGCTATTTGCAAGCTGAGTGTGGTTCCATAATGGGCTTTTAGGGATGTGTGAAGCCTCAGAACAACCAGTACATGCGTGTTTATTTTGGTTAAGGAGACCAATGTGTATGTACTTGTTGACTAATACATCTAACAGATAATGGCATTCATAGTCAAGGTCAACTTGGTCCATTGTGGGAGTTGCCATTCATGCATGGGCCCGTGTTTTAGTGAACCATATGTGTTATTACACATCAGAATTGCCTAGTTGTGTGGTAACATGCCTTCTTTTCCACAATGCAGCCCAGCATCATCCCTCAGCTAGTGGGGAATCCTCTGCCAGTTTTAACATGCCGTCTACTTCCGTGCTGCCTCAGACCCAGGATCCGATATATACGGTAAGTGTCTTTTTCTGATGTTGCTTATGCATGTGCCTTGCCATGTTTCTTTTTGCTGAATTACATGTATTCCCCAAACTGAACCTTTTTAATTTACATGTCCCAACAGAGCCACACACTGATGGAGGAAATCCAGGAGCTGGAGGAGGATGGAACCTTCATTGAACCTTCAGAACAGCTCCCCCTGGGACAGAATCTGCAACTGTCCCAACATGTTTCTACACCAAATCCTCAGCAGCAGAGTGAAGCTGGCTGCATGCTGCCAGCCCATCGTGGGCAGCATGCAGAGACTGAGCCGACAGTCCCAGTGTTAGCTCTGCTGCTGAGGATTTGCCAAGCAGGCCTGTGGCTGTTGGTGGACCTAGAGGCACATCATCTGCACGCCCCCCAACCCGGGGAATTGGGAGGCGTAGTCGACTACGTCGCCCAGTTTCCCAGGGGAGGGGCGCGCAGATGATGGAGTCAGCATGGCACTATGAGAGGCGGCTATTTCACCACCAAAATCAACGAAACCACGAGCATCTTCATGGGCAATTAGAGACATTAAACAACACCTTAAACTGCATGCTGACTGAATTTAGGTCCAACAACAGCCACATGGCCACCTTATCCAATTATTACAGTGCTATGCTTGAGGAAGTTCGAAATAGCAACAGCCACATGACCACCTTAACTAACAATCTCAGTGCCATGATGGGTGAATTTCGAACTTCAAATAGAAACATGTTAGAACAGTTGCAGATTCTGAATGCCACACAGGCCCAGGTGAGGGCCCACCTCCAAGGGCCCCAGCCTGGGTTTTATGGGCATCCCCCTTTTTAGGGCCTATTTGGCCTGTATCTGCTCCACATCTTTGCTCTACATCCCCACTGTATCGACCTGTCTGGTGAGCCCTACCAATATACCCTTTTGGTATGGCTTTGCTTGTTTGCTTTGGATTTGCACGCACATAGCTCATTAGAGTGCTGAGGTAGCCCACTAGCCAATGCCGGAGGTGAAGCCTCAATGAACCTGTCACTCAAGCTGTTGCGCTGCATGCTTGTGGCGAATTACATTGGTTCTGGCTCCTCCTGTTTGTAGGTAAGATTGGGGGACATTCTGGTCTGGCAAACTACTACCTTGACCCCTGGCTGAGATTGAACTGGACTTGGATTGGGTCCTGGGGGTTCTTCTTTGGGTGGCCCACTGAGTAACAGGTGTAGATGTGGCATAGCTTTGGCTGCTTTACACCTGTGCCTGTGGCAAATGTGGCCAAGCAGGAGAGGGTGTATCTGTTGGCCTATTTGTTTGCAGACAAATCTGGACATGGCAATGCTTGTCACATATATTTTTTGAATTTTCATTTGTATGAAACAGGAGTGCCTTACTTTAAAACTCCTGCCTCTGGCCAATTGCTATGTGGCCTGATTTGCAAAAACTTTCATTTGTGGTTTGACCATGTATTTTATGCAACTATGGGAGTGACCATCAACTCCAATGTTTGCTTTGGAAATAAACTACATAAAATTGTAATTAACCTGTTGTTGACTAAGATTATGCCTTTATGTTTTTGGGGATTACAGATGAGTTAAAGTAGGCACTAACAACTTTGGAACAACCAAAAAAAAAGAGTCTAAAATCAGGTGTGGGGTTGTTTGTAATTAATTAGTTACTGTTTGTAAAAGTAAGAAACAAACATACAAACACAAAGGTCCAAAAACACAAATAACAAACAATAAAGGGACAAAACAAACAAAGGAACACCAAATTTAGCAAAATGTGTCTCTATTAAATTAGACCGCATGGCTTGGGCAGACGCACTCGGTGGCCCACGATAGTCCTCGTCTGGGTCATCGGTGGGTGGAGAGGGGGGGCAAATCCACATACCGGGGGACACGGTAGCAAAATTATGCAACACTGCACAGGCCATTATAATATCTATGACCATCATTTAAGCAGAGTGTGGGGAAGACTAATGATTACTTTACGCTAAATTCAATTTTAACATTTTGCTAATGCAGGACTAACATTTGGCAAGGCTTTGTGGTTTGAAAAATCTAATGGCTAAGGTCGTGTTTCACATGTAAACAAGGTGTTCAAATAGGCATAGTTTCTTACATGGGACACAAAGTAAATTCATAGCCATACATATAAAAAGAAAAGGACGTTATTGGCGTCAACTTACCAAGGAGCCATCCACCGGAAAATTCCCCAGACTCAAACCGACCGTACAATCCAGATATTCGAAGAATGTAGGCATCATGGGATGAGCGTGGGAACCCGGCGAGCAGACTAAGGAACCGCATGTCTGGGGCCACCACTGCTTGGACATTCATTGAGTGGCCCATTTTGCGGTTCCTGGGATAAAAAAAACAAGCCAAAAACATTAGCAAGGCAAGGAAAACTAGGGAAACACTAACTAATCACACCCTAAGCAAAACCTGTGGCCCAATAAAAATAGCAATAAACAAGTACATAAGTATTTTGATTAGCAAAAAAAGAATATGTATGTTTGAAAAAGGAAAGATTAACTTTCCAGTGTCTATTTCAGGTACACATTAAAATGTTTCCTTGGTGAACACATGTGACATTTATATGCAACTAAATACGGTCCATGGTTCCACAGGGACTCTTTACAAGGAGGGAATAATTAAAAGGAGAGATACATTACAAGGAGGTATAAGTTACAAGGAGGAATTATTTTAAAGGATGGATAAATTACAAGGAGGGATACATTACAAGGAGGGATTACTTACAAGGAGGGACTAATTACAAGGAGGGATTAATAACAAGGAGGAAATAATTACAAGGAGGGAATAATTACAAGGAGGGATTATTTAAAAGGAGGGATTAATTAAAAAGGAGGGATAAATAACAAGGAGGGAATAATTATAAGGAGGGACATTTTACACGGAGGGACTTTTTTGAATTTTTATTTCATCTTAAAAAAAAAAAATTAAAAAAAAAATAAAATGACAGATTGTACTTGCCTGTAGATATAATTGTCAGCTGCCGGAGGCACCAGGGCACCATGGGTGCAGTCAATGGCACCCATGACGTTGGGTATGTCGGCAATGTTATAAAATGCCAGCTTAATCGCGTTTCTGGCTACCATGTCGTCAGGAAAACAAATATATTTCCGAATAATGGTAGCCATGCCTTCCAAAAACTTGGATAGTGCGCGGCTCAGCATAGGCTGGGAGATCCCCACGGAGAGGGCACCCAGCCTCTGGAACGAGCCGTTCGCCAAAAATTGCAGGCAGCCAAGCATCTTGGTCATACCTGAAATTGCTTGCCCCTTCCTTGTGGTGCGGGCTAACCATGGCCGCAGCTCACTATACAACTTATGGAGGGAAGCGCGATTAAGTCTGGTGAGCTCGAACAGCTCAACGTCATGCATGCCATCGATACGCATGCGTCGCCGGTGCAATCTGGTCTCAGCCCTACGGACAATTTCAATGCCCATGAGCTGCAGATCCTCATGCTCCTCAAATGCACTAGAGTCGTCCATAGCTGCTAGTCTCGAGGTCAAAATTGTCCCGTAAGGGGATCGCAAAGGAAACGGATTTATAGGGTGGTGGTCCGTCAGCAATCAGCTCTCTGAATCAGACGCAAACCCATCCCAACAACGTAAGTTATCTGAACGAACGAAAAATATCAGATTTGGTTGGGAAAATGACCCGAACTAACACAAATGTTCCGATTTGCTTTCGTTCATCGAAAGCGCATATACGCATTTGCCCGAATGTTCGTACGAATGAAAAATGAACGAAAAAAAACAAGAAAATTACAAACACCCACAAAAACTTTCACAGACAGCTACGGAAGTCCAGACGAATGTGCCTCTGAATTGAGCCTATTGTTGGTTAGATAAAAATAGTATCTAACCAAAAATGCCCCAAAAATTACCAAAAAATATTAAAAAAATAAACCTGCAGGTTTTTTCAGTGTGAAATTGGATGCATTTAAAAGCCATATTTAGTAAAACACTTAAACGTGAAAAAATACAAATAAAAAATAAAAAGTCTGAGTATTTTTCATTAGATAAAAATAGTATCTAACCAAAAATGCCCCCCAAATTACCAAAAAGTATAAAAAGAGCTGGGCCCAAGTACAGGCTGTGGCAGAACCTCAACAGCATGATTAATGCCAGGTGAGGTCAAACCATGGAGCTCTAGGACCCAGGGAAGAACCATGCCACTCCAGCAGACACACAGTAACCACACCACAGCAGACAGCACAATGGCCAAAACAGTGGACTTGGAGCAATGAAGGCTGGCAGATCACCGGTCCAAGACCCAGTCTATGCCACTCCTGACATAAAAAAAGGGCCTCAGAATGACAATTGCAGGTGTTTGTGCATATGTGTCATTGTTCATTTTTATTATAAAAAAATGAACTATTTTTCCAACCGCTCCAGGAAGGTGAAAAAAAGCAGATTTTGTCATGACTTCACTTGAATTTTGTACTGACTACAGTATATACACACTGCAGAGTTGCCATCTGAGCCTCTGCCCTTTAAGCACAGATACGCCTGCATCCAGGTGACCAAAGAGGGCATGCTTTCCTCCCTCCAGTCAGGCAAGAAGCCTTCTACCTTGGGATTGGCCTCAGAGGCGAACCCTGGACCTAAGAATCATGCTGTCAGCACTCAGGTTGACCACTGAGAACCCACAGCATTTCAGGTTCGTATATTTGTCTTTTTATTACTGACCACATCTGGCCTTGTTTTTTACACCATTTTCTTAGCACACTTACCAAGTACTGCATTGGGGCCAGGTTCGTAATTATTCAATGCAACACTGTTTCGTGGCAATTTTGCTAGCACATTTTGCTACTCATCTTAAAGCGGACCAAAAGTCAAAAATGAATTAAATCAGACCAACACAACAAAGAGTCCTCATATGCATTCCTCTCCAGGGCAATTTTAATTGCTGCACATAAACAATAATTTACCTTTTTCTAACACCTACTGGGATAAATTTTAAAAACAAGATGGCCACTCATGGGCTGGCAGGCCACCTGCAAACTGGAAGTCGTGCTGGGCTTCCTGTTACTGTACATTTCAGTTATGTCAGTTGGGAGAGGAAGCTTGAAAATGGCTGCAACCTTTCTTTTCCAACTGTGCCAGGCTGTTGGTCTGGTTTAAGTAAAATACTATAACCAAGGTATGTCACATGGGATCAGACAGAACAAGATTGGTCTCTCCAGTAGTCCTTTTTATATGTCCTTTTATCTGCTCAGGGGAACTACGATGGCCTCATCATAGGGGACTAGACAAAAATACTTACCTGGTTGTCAATGTTATGTCAGAACAAGACTCTTGTGTATGGCCTTTTTAACTTAGACTCCATTGTACTACCATGAGTGTATCATTCAGTCTATATCTCAACCTTATCTTAAAGCGATCCCACATCCTTCCATATGACTCCATGCTCCCTGCCATCCGGCTTGGTTATTTCTTTTTTTATTATCTCCCCCTGAATTTCCTTTTTGGGAGGCTGAGGCCTTCCCAGTTCTTGCCACTGACCGGCCACCGGCCCAGGCAGAAATGTTGCAATGGAAGCTGGGGGAAATGACCAGATGCTCAGTATCACCTGTTTATGGATTGTTTTGGATTTGTATTGCACATTATTCTTGAATACATTTGTGAGAACTAAGCATCTAAATTATTGTTGTTGTGTGTCCTTCCTAATCTATATAGTTATACATATAATAAAAATCACAAGGAAAATACAGGACATTTTTTTAACATTCCAGGATTGTACTGCACTGCCACCAAAATCCTTTAAAGAAAGCCAATGGTAAAGTTGTTGCTGTTACCTTTGTGGTGTGTTTGACCAGTGAAACAAGAAAAAACATTAAATAATGTGTGGTTCCATGTGGCAAACCTATGTATATATTATATATATATATTATTATCACAGCAAACTGCACTTGGTGGATGGGATCCTGGACTAAAGCAGCGTATAGCTGCTATTGTCTAATTAAGATTAGATGCATGCATTCTGCGTTTGCTACTGCTCTATATAGACACTGGCCTTGATTGAATAAAGGTAGAAAAAAATTCTCATGGCAGTAAAAGATTCAATTCATGAGAAAAAAGCGTGAGAATGTCACTGTTACTGAATCACCAGCTAAGAAAACAATGAAAGTCAATTTAGTAAAAACTGCCATTGACTTTCATTGTCTTTTTATCTGGCAATTCAGTAACAGTGAAATTCTCAGGCTTTTTTCTCATGAATTGAATTTTTTACTACCATGAGAATTTTTTTCTACCTTTATTCAATCGAGGCCACCGAGTTAAAAATAAGCAATGGCAATGGTAAGGCATCTCACCTAAAGCCTGTTCCATGAGCCTCTCCTCCATTTACTGCAGTGTGCTGAAGATGCTGTGGCAGGTCTCAAAACCTTGCCAGCTTTCAGATCCATTTCTCCACGGCCATCACCAAATGTGGTCACACAGCCACCCCTGTCCCTCGGTGCTCCCAGCATGAGCAAGCCCAGCAAGCCAGTGGTCGCACAGAGTTTGATAAATAAATTGATAAAAAATTCATGTAGGTACATTTATTACAGTGACAAAACTTTTTAGAGACAGAGTGCCCAAACTGCAACCCAAAACTTCATTTAAGTGCCAGCACAGCAAATTAACCTCTGGCGCCAAAACTTGTGTACTGGAAAGATGATGGGTGCCCACAAAGATTGCTCTGAGTGCTGCCTCTGGCGCGGATGCCATACATTTGCCAACACTGATTTATCAAATTTCTAGAAACTAAATATAAATAAAGTTTACATCTAAAAAAAACTTAGTTAACTTTCTTGCTGCCAAAGTTTTTCTTCTTTCCCGTTTCCATTTTTCTTCCTTTTTTCTGAATCTCCAACAATATCCATCATTTTTAAAGAGAAAAAAAACACTTTGAAGCCTGGCATTCCTTCACATCATTACAAATGTGGGGAAGGCAAAAAGGCGTCCTCGCTATCTGACTGCAGCAGGCATTCAGATCACAAGCTGGCTGTCACGCCGCTATAATGAACAGATAGCGCTGAAGGGGCTTAGCATCATCACAGTCGAGTTTGCTGACTGGCGATAATGGTCGTCGCACAGCTATTTTATCTTCCTTCCACTAGTTTGCTTTCAGAAGCGATTTGTTAAAATAATTAGTGACAATTGTCTACTTCTAAAGAGATTTGCAAGGAGCGGTGACAGTCACGCAGATGAGTATAAAGTCGGTGACATGGCTAAGCAAGTATATAAAATAGAATTCTGGTGCATGTGCCGGTATCAGTGACAGCCCCGGGAGATCCTATTTCCCATTAACAGTAGGATGGCTGAAAAGAAGACATACTCAGGCAGAGATAAAGCATCCCCGATATGGCCAGTGACCCATCCCTCCTGAGGCAAACACCTGATATCACTGGTAATGATGGGAGATATATTGCTCTGCTGCATCATAACATGTCATTGCATTGGATCAGCATGTTTATGCATCTGTACATTTAGTTAAAATCCAGTTTTTATACAGCAGGAAAGTTTAGAGGCACTTTCCTAGGCATTCCTGGGCAGAATTTCCTCTAATATCGCAGGACCTCAAGTCAAAATTGGGATGCCCCTGGAGGAATGCTGCTTTAAAAGATTCAGAGCAAACTGCCCGACTTTTGAAAAGCTGATCTACACCTTCCCTGGCATGTATGTCTGTCATTTTGAGCCTAAAAACTAAAAACACTCCCCCCCCCCTCTCACCTACAGTGATGCCAGGGATGCTGCCGCAGGAGCTGGCAGGAAAGGCAACCCAGGGTTTCACACAGCAGGACATCTCGATTTGGGATGCGCCAGAAGCCAGCTAGGGGCAGGCCCTGGAATCTTTTAGATTGCAGCGCCAACTGACAAGGGTTTTGTGCCACTTTAGCCGGCAGAGTAATTAATTAATGCACACCTACATTCTAATATGAAATGTTACCTAGGGCATTCTGGGTCCAGTCTTCTCTCCTGCACTAGCAGAGGTTCTCACTTTGTCTGGTAGTGCTTATCCAATAGCATGCAGTCAGGATCTTAAAAGATAGGTATATCCTTCCCTATACTATTCTCTATACAGAACAATATAAAATTGTTCTGTCAGCTTCCATGTCCACTCAGCCATTGGAATTTTCAGTGGGTCACATACAGTAAACTCTTAGTGGCCTCTCAGTGAGCTGCTTGTCCTTCCTCTGCATTCATTACAGTGGGTTGAATGTTCCTCCGAGTACTTTCATTGGTTTGTGTGCCCTCCCAGGTGCTTACATGTCTTCACTAGTGTTTGTAGTTCCTTTGAGCACTTGAGACCCAAGGTATAACAAATACTGGTGAATAAAATACTGTAGACTATCAAAGTCTGAAACAGCAGAAAAATGCATTTTCTTTGTACATGAAGCAAAAATAATGTTGGAAACTAACCATACCTTGCAGCAAAGGGTTTCAGGCCCAACTTAGGGACTATCTACATGGATTGTGTATGTTGATTGTGTTTGTGCTTGTACAGGTTTCCTGCCACATTTCTAGCAGGCTAATTAAAGTCTGTCTGAATTATTGATGATTGAGGTGTGTGCTAGGAATATAAAATACACACAGATCATTGTAAGTAAGCACATTTCAAGGGTAAGCAGCCTTGAAAACCAATTAAAAAAAAACATATGACAACACAGAATACTTCCAGCAACACTCATATGTCTTTAATTGTGGTAAGTTATGGTAGCCGGAAAGGCTGGGACTGTGATCTAAAAAACCTTATTAGTGAAACATTTGAAAGAAATAGATTACAGGGGTATTTAAAATGATTGTGGTGTGGTGCAAAGCACAGCATTATTTCCTCCTACCAGCCACTGGTGTCACTGCCAATGTCAGTGGTGTAACGGGGAGGCCGATTCATTAATAGCGCCAAGTAGCGACAGATGAGCGACTGAAGTATGGCGCTATGAGCGCCGCTAGCGTACGCCGCGGGTGGTAGCGATTCGCTATAGCAGGCCTCCTCAGTCGCTACCTGGCGTTGTTGGGAACAACGCCTACATTGCTGAATATGATGTTGGAGCTCAGCTTTGTAGGCGCTGTCAGTCAGTTTGACCACGCTATTCAACACAGCGCCTGCGCTTTGCTTTGCTGTGGGCTGGGAATCAAGTACCTTCAGAATTAAACACATTGCAACATGTTTCTTTAGTTTTTTTTTTATTTTGTGTTGAAAAGGAAATAAAATTAAAACAGAAATTAGAATGAAAAGGAAAATGGCCGTCAGGGTGCATCTCGGGGTGCCTGAAAAAGATTAAAAAGTGCAGTTAGTATATATATTTAAATTGGCTTTTTCGCTGTAAAAAAATATTGCATTAATTGTTAACCAACATTTGCGTCAATCTTGCACACCAACCCTAATTGTTATGTTGTTCAGCTTCCATCCCCCCTTAGAGTGGTTTGGGTCATCTTACACACCCCTTAGAGTGGTTTTGCTCATCTTACACCCCCCTTAGAGTGGTTTGGGTCATGTTACACACCCCCTTAGATTGGTTTGGGTCATCTTACACCCCCCTTAGAGTGGTTTTGCTCATCTTACACCCCCCTTAGAGTGGTTTGGGTCATCTTACACCCCCCTTAGAGTGGTTTTGCTCATCTTACACCCCCCTTAGAGTGGTTTGGGTCATCTTACACCCCCCTTAGAGTGGTTTGGGTCATCTTACACCCCCCTTAGAGTGGTTTGGGTCATGTTACACACCCCCTTAGAGTGGTTTGGGTCATCTTACACCCCCCTTAGAGTGGTTTGGGTCATCTTACACCCCCCTTAGAGTGGTTTGGGTCATGTTACACACCCCCTTAGAGTGGTTTGGGTCATCTTACACCCCCCTTAGAGTGGTTTGGGTCATCTTACACCCCCCTTAGAGTGGTTTGGGTCATCTTACACCCCCCTTAGAGTGGTTTGGGTCATCTTACACCCCCCTTAGAGTGGTTTGGGTCATCTTACACCCCCCTTAGAGTGGTTTTAGCAAAATTATGATGGGAGGTCAAATACATTTACCCAGTAGTGCAGTACTTGGATTAGAGTGAAGGGTAGTTAGCTTACCGCAAAAAAGGAAGTGATCATCCTTTCCCTTAGCTCATCGCCAGTCTGGGTGTCCTCACTTCTTCCTGCGGGCAAGTTGGGGATTTCTGGCACCAGTGCTGTCTCCTCGGGGGATTGAATTCGGTGACATATGCAGATATTGTGGAGCACACAGCAGGCGAGGATGATCTTGGAGACCTTCTGTGGGCTGTATAGCATCTCTCCTCCTGGGCGTGCCAAACATAGAAAGCGTGCTTTCAGCAGGCCTAGGGTTCTTTCCACAATGCTTCTGGTCTTGCGGTGTGCTGCATTGTAGCGTTCATGGGCAGAGGTCTGTGGGCTCCTGACCGGAGTCAGCACCCACGTTCTCTGCCCATATCCCTTATCCGCTGTTGAAAAAACACAAGGAGAGAGACAGCAATTAGTACTAGTACATGTATTGGTTTTCATTTTTTAGAATTTGGCTTACTAGGCCACATATTTGAGTCAAAATACTTTGACATGGTTAATTATTTACCCAGTAGCCAGCCAGCTGGCATTTCATTGTTCTCAAACTTCCGGCACAGGACTGTCCGCTGCAAGACGTAAGAATCGTGGCATGAGCCGGGGAACCCCGATCTCACCGCCCGCAGCTTCATCTCATGGTCACAGACCACCATAACGTTTAGAGAATGGAATTGTTTACGGTTTCTGTAATACAGCTCCTGTGCACAGGGAGGGCGGAAAGGGATATGTGTACCATCAACGCACCCTAGCACATTCGGGATCCCTCCCATTAGATAGAAAGCATGTTTTATTTTGGCAACCTCTTCCTCATCCTCAGGAAACTTGATGTAAATTGGGATTAAATCACAAATCGCCAGAACTACCTGGATTAATATGCGGCTCATAGTAGCCTGGCTTATCCTGCTGAGGAGGGCAGAGGTTGCCTGGAAGGTCCCTCGTGCCAAGATATTAAGCGTGGCACACAGGCGTACTATGCCTGGAATGGATTGAGTGCGTTTGGTGGATGGCTCGATTTTGTGCTTAATCTGATATATGTATCAGATACAGTCCATATAGGGACTGTAGTGCAGCACGATTCAGACGGAAGCGGCTCCTGATCTGCTCGTCACTTAAGTCCCATACTGAAAGGCGGATTCCAAAGGAGCGGGGTGCCCTAAGCCTCCCTGGCCTCCTGCTCTTCCAGCATCCACCCAGACACCATACATCACCCTCTTATCCATCACACACACTCAACAGATATACAAAATCAAACAAACAAAAACAAAAACCACAAACACACCACACACACAAACAATCACACTCCTCACACACTCACTACAATGCAGCTCACCAGAAAACCAGAAGTATAGTGGTCCAAACCACCAGCCTGCTGAAAAACAGCTTTCTAAGTTAGGCACAACCAAGAGGGGAGTTGCTGCACAGCCCACAAAAGGCCCCAAAATCAAGCCTCACTTGCTGTATGCTCCACAATATTTGCATATGCCACCAAAATCAATCTCCTAAAGAAACAGCACTGATGTCAGAAATCACCCAACAAGCCACAGAGAGTGAGGACAAAACCCAGACAGAGACTCAAATGAGCTAAGGGAAACAAGCACCACACCACAGCCTTTGCCACAGTGTAACAATACCAAAAGCTTTCAAATTCCTTCCATTTATACTTCACTTTGAAAAAGGACAGGTCCGCTTTGCCGCCTTTTGCGTTGCTCTGCTATTTCTGGGCGCCAATTAGCCGACCCAGGTGTGCGTGAAACGGAGTGCGCACACGCACGCTAGTAGCGCTACTAGCGTACGTGAGCCGAAACTTGCGTGCATTAACGGACATGGCCGAAAATTCAGTGGTGGGTCAATGAAAGGTAAGCTGCTGTTTATTTAAATAGCCGTTAGGATAGCCACATGTCACAAGGGTTTCATATACATCAGTCCATTGTTGTATTTGGGTGTGTGTTTGGTTAATGAGGTCTGTAATTAGTTAATTGGCTAACACACATGCTTCAGTCAGTGCAGTGGAGGTGTGGCTAGAAGGACCTGGGCAGTATGTGTGAATCTATTAAGTGGGCTGGTTTGTGATTGGCTGTTAGAGCACATAAAACCTGGCCAACCCAAAGAGAGTGCAATGCCATTCTGTAGTCTGCATGCGTGCTTGTTGGTTGTGTATTGGTGTGTGTGTGCAGCTACAGGATGGAGCCAAATTCAGGACATCTGCCGGCCACAGCAGGCCCAAGTAGGAGTTTGGTGGGTGCTGTGCGCAGACCTCCCTTACGGAAAAGGGCCCAGCCTGAAGGTGGTGCAGCACCCCAGGCTAAGTGCCCAGGTGCCAAGAGGGAGCCTGAATTTAATTTGGCGGAGAATAATCATCTTGTGTGCCTTACCCTTGCTAAATGGGAGCTACTCTTTGGCTCCCAAAGCAAGTCAATAGGCAAACAAGAAAGAAGCAAACTGTGGGATGCCATTGGTGTGGAGCTTAGTAACACTGCTCAACACCCACGTAGTGGCCCATCCTGCAGGAAACGCTTCTACACTTTGAGAGGGGCCCTTATGAAAAAGATGAATCACGATCTTGATGTGGACAGTGGGACCATCCAGGCTCCAAAGAGTACCTACAGGCCGTATGAGGAGATGCTGAAGGCCAAAATTCCACTGGCTCGGCTGCAGGGTGTGGATCCTGGGGATGACACCACAGGTTGGACTGAAGGTACATATTTTCTGCCTTTTTTTAAAAGCTAATGTTAATGTATGTGATTAGCATTTTCTCTTTCTGCCCAACTAACAGTAGGACCTGTGAAGTAGTACATTATACCTCAGACATTTTTTACTTTCCTGTCTGTTGCTTTCTGCATAGGTGCACATGGTGCTGTCCAGGATTTACCTCAGGACACACAAACTCCTGCCCTTCAACCAACCTCAAGCCTAACCCAGTCTGCCATTGAAGGTATTTACCACTAATTTAGGTGCTGGTTGTTTGGGGAACAAATGGGTGTGGGAGCAGCTCCAACAATCGAGTGGGGCACTGTTGAGTATTAATAATATGGACCTGCGGCCTAATTTCACGCCCACTTTAACCCTCACAGCAACTAACTAACAAGGCCCTAACATGTGTAGCTATGTTGGAAGGCAGAGATGTGTGGCCATATATCTGCATATACATGTGTAAGCCACACTGGGCTTGATTAGTGAATATTAGTGAATGAGCTGCTCACACACACCTTAATGCATGTTGGATTTTTGCCCGCACATAACCAATGGCTCAATGTTTGCTTGATTTTTGCCTAGCTGCCCCGCCATTGGCCCCAGCATCTCCTCAGGAGCCAAGCTACTCTTTGGATGTCGGTAAGTGCATGTGTCAACCTTGCTTTATCCACTTTAACCCAAGTGCATGTGTCTCATTCCTCTTTTTTATTGGTAGGCCAAGTGACTGGTTCATCTTTGGACCCCACTTCCGATGTTGCAGGTCAACAGGACCCTGTTGGTGTGTATAGCAATACATAATGTATCCTTTATGCTGTTTCTGTTACACTGGTTCGATTTGGTTAGTCTAATAATCTACATGTTTGCTCTGTCAACTTGAAGATGCCTCTTTGGAGTACTTATTCCCTCCCCAGGGTCAGTCTAATAGTTTTTGGAGTGATTGCAATGCATTTTGTTTGACATATTTTTGGACAAACATTCACCCTAGTAGTTTGAGGAATATTTAGAGCCATTAATTGTGTTTTTTAGTTGGCCAGAATATCGGAAGTGGCTGTCCGGAAAGGGCCCTTCAAGTTCAGGCTGCCAGAGATGAGGGTAAGTTGTTTTGGCTTGATCTAGTATGTATTTTGGCTCTACTTTTGTGGCACTTTCTTCTGGCAACTTGTGTTTCCACATGTATTTTAAAGGTCCAAGCTCGAGTGAGGGCCCCACTCCAGACATCTGGGAGATTGCGGGTATGTGTAATTTTAGCAATGTGTCTGATCTTATTTGGCCCAATTATTGCCTCTTATTCCTCTAACATACATGTTATCAATCTGAGTTTAACAGATACCTTTTGGCTAGTGTGTAATTTTGCACTTTGTGGAGGTATGGCCTCGATAGGCTATCCATGTTACATTTGAGTTTTGTCCACTGACCTACTAACCTGACTTTCCTGTTTAGCATATGCCAACTTGCCGGAGATCTCAGATGTTGAATTGCCCCTCTCTGGCAGCGATACCTCGCTCCTACCTGTGGCGGACGACACGGAGGTAACATGGCTGATTTAGAGGACCAATAACCACATTGCCATGTTCGTGGGTAGTGGATGAAGCAACATGTCACATTTCCTTTCTTTGTCGTTTTTGCAGGAGGCGGGACCAGAACCCCAAGCTGGGACCTCTTCCCAAGTCCCATGTGGCCAAGCTTCCGAGGCTCAAACAAGGGTAAGTTGTATTGTGACTGTTTTGGAAAATGATTTGGAGGGGCATACCTGCATTGGTTCGGTTTGACTAAAATGTTGTTTTCTATTTTGTTAGCCTCAAACCACAGCAAGAGAAGGTGTGGCACCAACCAGTGCAGATTTTTATGAGCTAGGGGTCTGGATGCTGGAGGACTACAGTCGCCAACAGCCGCGTGATGGAACTAATGAGCGCATTGCGGCGTTGGAACAGCAGGTGCTGATGTGTCAGCAACAAAATGAGGCCCAGCAGCGCCAGATCGACCAGTTGATCCGTAACCAGCAGCAGAACCAGGAACTTGGTCGGCTGGCCAATCTAATGGAGCAATCTCTCCAGCGCCAGGAACAATCTCTCCAGCACCAGGAAGAATCTATACAGCGCCAGGAAGAATGTCTCCAGCGGCAGGACCAAACTTTGTTGTTGATACAACAGCTCATACAACAGCAGTCTATATTTTTTACTGCACTATTGTCCCCCAACACCGCCCCTAGCAATGACTCCCAACCTCCCCGGCCACCCAGCCAAGAATATTATATATATATTTTTTTTTTTTTTTTTTCTGTAAATATATTTGATTAACCCACCTCTAAATTGTGTTTTTCCTAAGACATAGCTAATAACACAGTCAGGGATGAGTATCTTGATCTACATATGTAAATGTATTTGTAAATTTATGCCACACATTTGTGACCATAGCTTACTATGGTTTACACATTAAATGGCTCCAAAGGTATGGAAAAATTTACACACAAATGGGTTTGGAGACAGTTAAACTATGCTTGCCAAGGCACAACACTGTAATTATGAAAATATAAAAGGCTTTATTTTAAAGGTGGCCAACAGGGCCAACATTGCCCAACAAAGGGCCTCAAACAAGGGGCCAGTCATCCCCCCACCCTAACGATGCCGCCGCCTCTTCTCGGCCAGCAGCATAAGCTTCAGACGCCTGATCTCCCGCCACAGTCTGCGATGCTGGTTTTCACAAGCTGTAGAGATGTAGAAAAAAAACAGATTTAATAAATGGAATGTGACCTCAACAGACACAGATGTAGCAATGTAATGTCAGTGTGTCCAATTAGCTGACACTCACATTAACATTGTTGCCCACTGTGCCCTTATTTGTTAACATTATATGAGTACTATTGGCTGGCAGAAATTTGGCCACCACATCCCAAGCATACATTTACTCTTAACTCTTGGGAATCAAAGAAGGTATAAGTCCCAGTGTGGACATTTATGTGTTTAGTCACAGCCAAACATCAGGGCCTAAGTCCTAACGCGTAAACTAGTTTTGACAAGAATCTTAGAGGTCACGACCTAAGCAGCCCCATTTGGTTGTGTCTAAACCACAAATTGACTCGATGTGGCAAACTCAAGAATGTGAGGCAACAATCAAGCATGCAGACAGGCATGTAGGATTGTTGACCAAACACATGTAACCTAGATGTGTGTTAAATTAACACATAGGTACATTGTAAATGTCTGCATATTTGACTCGAAGACATAGAGTTCACAAGTGCATAGGAAGTGGGATGTACTCACCATCGCAGCTGTGGCGGGGGCCCATGCTGCTGGCCGTCCCTGGAGCTGGGGTGGGGAGGATGGTCACTGGCTCCGTCTGCGTAGAAACATCTGTCAGGAGAAAGCAAAAGAGAAAAGCAAAATTAGTGGGACAATGACACCTGACTATTTGACATCCATCTGGTTAGGGAGTCTGAAAAAACAAATGCTTGCATGGTTACATACATGTTGTCCAACATTAGCATATTTCCTGGACCATGAGTTCATGTAAATTCTTTATGGTTGCAACATGGACCCCTAAAGATAATGTGCCAATAACCTTGACAGTGCAATGTTAAGGACTAATTTGCAGTTGATTGGCGAATGTTACTAGTGTGCAACATGTGTTAGCCAGAACTACTTAACCAAATAACACATTTGCTAGCCCCCATCATGTTGTGGGCAGAAACATAGGGGTGGTTGCCAGTTGGCTAGCACTGTAGTGGGGTTTGTGATGTTAATGTACATTATCAAACCACCTTGTACTATGGACCAGGAAACATGTGTCTCTTAAAAGTGGGCCAAGACCCAGGATTGATACTATTCTGTGTTTTGGTCCACTTTGGCAGAGCACCACCATTTGAGTGAGACACCGTCCGCCGCCGCTGCCTTCCACACATCACTCCTCCAGTGTGTGCGTACGCGCAGGCCATTAGGAAACAGAGAGCGCAGGCGCACACACATCTAGAGGGGCACGCAGGAGGCTGCGGCGGTGGCTTCTGCCACCCCCAATGAGGTAAGAAGTTTGTGGGGTTTTTTTTTGGGGGGGGGGGGCCCTGGGTGAGGGAGGTGATTGGGCAGGGAAGCTTCGAGATTCCAAGCACAATCAACCATGGGTGTTGGTCCACTTTAAGGAATGTCATAACATAGTGAATGTGATGGATAACAACAAACACTTACCATGACTATGCCCGTGGAGAATGCATCGCCAAAAGGCCATGGAGGTGCCGCCTATATGATGCCCTGCAAATTAGAGAGGAATGGCAAGGGCTAAGTACAAATGGGCAGATGAAACCTGTCACAGACTAACAATGACAACATGTGCACTCACCAGGGGATGATCCGCCACTTGAAGCCCAGAGAGGGCTCTGAGGAGGAGGCGGGGAGCCTCGGCTCCTCACACTCTGCTCGGAAGATCCCCCAGCCAAAGGGCCACCCTCCTCCCTCTCACTCCCTGCTCCTTCAGGGAGTGTGGGAGAGTCCATTCCTTCCACCCCACTTGGACTCCCCACTTGAGAGTGGCCCCTTGGCTGGTGAGACTCCTCAGAGTCAGAGTGTGAGGAGCTGAGGCTTGAGCCTGCCAGCCCCCCAGCAGCACACTCCTCTGGGGCGTCATCCCCTTCCTCCCCTGGGTCCTCCAAATAGGATCCGCGAGAGGGACCCTCCCCCGATGACTCCCCCGAGTCCGCCTGCCTGGTTCGGGGGAGGAATCCCTTCCCACGTTTACCCAGGGGAGGACGCTTATCTGTGTTGAGGGGGTGAAAGAAAATAATTAATATTATGACCACAAATGGACACAGCTTAGCAGATGATTTAAACTAAAGTATAAACATAGCATAAGCTTAAACTTACCTGATGCGTAGGCATCATATAGGCGGTACACGCCTTCAGGGTCCCGGCGCTTGAAGTCGGACCATTTCTGCTGTATGGCTCGGATGGTGAGCTGGGTGTTGAAGCGCCGGGACACTGTGGCCTTCACCTCCATGGCAATTCGCTTCTTGCCCCCACGGGCATAGTCGTATTGGTGGATGCAGAAATCCTATGAGAAATGAAAAACAAACACAAATCAATACATAACATCAGAACTATGGCATAAACAGTTATACTGAGACCAGAGTAAAGTGGACCCACACCCCGGATTTTCACTATTCTGGGTTTGGGTCCACTTTGGTGGGGCACACCAATCGGGGGTGGGCCGCTGTCTGAAACCTCCTTGGAAGGCCTGAAAAACACCACTGACCACACTCCCACGTGACTGCGCCAGGCTAGCACAGCGCTCTGCGCCGCTGTGGTATGCGCATCCAAGGCCATTTGGACGTGCATACCAGCTCAGCTGCCTCTGAGCGCCAAAGAACGCGTGTGGCGTTTGACTCTAACAGGGAGTGCGCCTGCTCAGGCCATGAACAAATGTCTGGCGCAGGGGACCACCCTGCTAGAGGGAAGCGCAAGACGCATCCGCAGCTCACGCATGCACAGATGGGACGGGGCTGAGTTAAGGTTTATGGCCCTCCAGGGGGGTTCATCCACGCAGGACATCCAGATTGGGGATGCCCCGCGGGGAGTGATCAGATTGGTCCTGAAAACTAATAGATTTCAGGGCCAATCCCCCCTAGGTGTTGGTCCACTTTAAACATAAAATGCAAGAAAAACATACTCACTTTGACCACCTGGCCATTAACACGGCTATCCACCCTCAATCTTCGCTTTTTCGCATGCCCAGGAGGGGAAGGGGTCGGAGGGGTGCTAGGTGGGGGAGGTGAGGTAGGTGGGGGAGGTGAGGGAGGGGTGGAGGGGTCTGAATCGGAGGAGGAGCTGGGGAGGCGCTGGATCCGTCTCCTGGGCAGCATGGTGGAAACGCTAAGGAGGAAACAGGAACCGGATATGACCCAAGCGACAGGGACACCAAAAAAAAAAAAAAAAAACGCTCCGCGCACCAGGAACAAGCTAATATCAGCTATGTGCAAGCTAAGTGGCGGAAAAAGTAAATTGACGCATTACAACAAGCTATTGGCCTAAGCGCTAGACATTTTTTTCCTTTAGGTGGCTTTGAAACGCAAAGGAGGGAACCGGAACCGGATATGACGAAAGCAACTGTGAAATAAATTTGAAAAAAAAACGCTCCGCGCACCAGGCACAAGCTAATATCAGCTATGTGCAAGCTAAGTGGCGAAAAAAGGAAATTGACGCATTACAACAAGCTATTGGCCTAAGCGCTAGACATTTTTTTCCTTTAGGTGGCTTTGAAACGCAAAGGAGGGAACCGGAACCAGATATGACGAAAGCAACTGTGAAATAAATTTTTTTAAAAAATGCTCCGCGCACCAGGCACAAGCTAATATCAGCTATGTGCAAGCTAAGTGGCGGAAACAGTTAATTGACGCATTAAAACAAGCTATTGGCAAAGACGCCATTATTTATTAGCTTGATTTAGCTGGGGGTTCAACATACTGTAATGCATAGGTCCTTGAAAAGCAAACAACTTGGTGCTGAAAAAGACAAATCTTATTCCTTCATGAAATCATCACACAATAAAACTATCCAACTACATGATAATGTGGCACACATGAGAATGCATAACGGGTTGTTATGAGCTTGTACGCCTGAATTAAATCCTGCATAATGTGGACATGCACGCTCACAACTACAGTGTATTCATTAAGAACGACTGGGGTCGCGGGAAGTGAATTCCTTGCAAATGGCAGAAGGGCACATGTATGAACAGCACAGCGCCGCACAACGCAGCGCAGCGAAGCGAAGCACAGCGACGCTCGCGCCGCCACATAGCGAATCAAAACAGCGACTGCACAAACTCTGACCACCACAGATTCATCAAGGACAGGGCTGCCGAATAGCTTGGGCGCTGACAATTTCGCAGAGCGAACGTGACCGCCAAACAGGACTGGCTAAAAAGTAGCTTTACAAGCCCCGTGTGTGGTAAAAACAAGCGATTTAGAGCCCAATGAGTTTGGTGGGAGGAGATGCATTTTAGATGTCACTCACAACATTACAGTGTAAAAATTACTACTTTCTCCAAAAAAAGAAAAATAACTAGCCAGATTAATAAAACATATCCCAATAAACGTGTTGAATTTTGTGCCAAAGACAAGAACACAAAAACCACTTAAAACAATCATTGCAGCATCTGCCATTGAAATGTATGGGAGAGCGGCAGGTAGCGCCAGGTCATACCTGTCGCTGTGATGGGATTAGCAGCGGCGCTGTTCGTTGCAGTCGGCTACATGATGAATGCCGCGCTAGCCGTCGCTCTCGCCGGCGCTAGCCTCATTTTGCTTGATAAATGCGTCATTGTGACCGTCGCCGGGCGTACTTGAGTCGGTAGTCGCCGTTAGCTGCCGCTACCTGGCGCTCGTCAGACACTACCTGGCGCTATCGCTTGATGAATAAGGGCCTAAATGTGATGGTGCCCTTTTGGGAACGTCAAATAGTGATTATAATTTGTTATTATTAGTTTTATGAGTGTGAGCGCTCCAGCGAAGGACATCGTCCCGGCAGGGGAAAGAAGAGAGAAGAACCAGGCCAGTAAGCAGTAACATTTAAATTCAACTTTCTCCTGTGTGGTGTATTTTTTTAACTACCTTGGTGAGGGGGCGCCATGTTACCTGCTTGCACTGATCACACACATACCCTGGTGCCCATCGGTATGCATAGTGTTCTTCCAGGGGAGTGATGGACCTATACGGGCATAGGGGCTGACATACTGGCAGGGCCAGAGGCTTGCTGGTCTGCCACTGAGCTCTGGGTCACCAGCCTATGCCTGGTGACCTGGCCAGTTAATTCGGGAGGGGGGGTACACTTTTTTTAGCATACTGAGGGCTTT
The DNA here is from genome assembly GCA_027917425.1 of Gastrophryne carolinensis. NCBI lineage: Eukaryota > Metazoa > Chordata > Amphibia > Anura > Microhylidae > Gastrophryne > Gastrophryne carolinensis. Next base: position 169,910,563 of record CM051234.1, on the reverse strand, counting down.
TATTCGGTCATGTGCCTGACCTCTGCTAGACATGTAGAGCTTGGGATTTAAACTGAGGCTTATTCAATAATAGATTTAATACATTTAGATACAATAGTATCTTAGTATCTTAGATTTGCCACTCAGCAATACATAAATCACTGTCAGGCATTATCACCCTCAGGTAAGATTGTTAGACTAGCATGAAGCATTAGTAGAGCATGCTTCATTTTATAAACTATGGGAAGTGATGTGATAGATCAAAACATTAAATAAGTGGTGGTCAATTACTGGTCTCAGAATGAACAGTCAGCTGAGCTTGAAATTGTTTTGGATGCCTCTCGGGGCTGTATAAGAGGCAAAAACCCATTCCTAAATTACATTTTCAAGAATTCAGTCCAGAATCTTGCTGTTGCCAGCAGAATCTAGGACAGAGATCGCTGAAAGGTTGAATGTGATGAAGAAGCCCACTGTGGCCTAATATGTTACAAAGCAGGGTCTGTTTTTTTCAGAGGATTTAGCTTAAAAGGCAATGTTTGTTTGTTACATCCATCACAGAAAATCTTTGAAAGGAGACAGAAAGTGTAAAATACTATTGTGTTTAGTAAAGGATACTTTGGTGGTGACTTCAGTGCTCTGATGGGACAATGCTAAATTGGGTTCTGTTAAAACAGCATTTCCCAAACCTGTCATCAAGGCCCATCAACAAATTATGTCTTGTGGATCTCCACACAGATGCACAAGCATAATTGGTGCTCACAAGTGCTACATACATGCCAGTTTGGAAAATACATATTACCTGCATAGAGATTTACTGTACTAGACCATTCTATACTGACAATCATTGATTCCCTTATGATTCCATATGTTTGTCTACTGGCTGATGTGCATACAGAAAGGCTAGATGAGGAAATAATGTATGAAAATGCAATACTATACAAATCCTTGTCATACTGATAAAACAAATCAAGATGGTGCTGAGCATGGAAGCCAAGGCAAGAGGCTCTGCAGACTATGGTAACTAACTGCTCTACATTTATGGCTACATCTTTGCTACATGCTACTGTACATCTTGTCTGTGTTGCAGCTACATTTTGCAGACAACTCATCAACTAGGCTTACCCAAATGAAGGCTGCTTTAACTCCCACATGAATGTTGGGCAATTGCCAGCTTGTTGAGGTCTGGGGGTCATGGCAAGGACAGGCCGAAAGGCTGCATCATGCTTAGCTAGACCGTAGCCATCAACATGAGGCTGTAGGCTTTGTGTGGTCGTCCTGATACTCAAGAAAGAGGACTGGGGAAGATGGCCTGCTTTTTCAGTGTGGTTTCCCACTGAACCTGCAGGTTCAAATCATAGATCCAGTAGATGGCCTGCTTGTTCAGGGATCTTCCCAGTGATAAGCGGGAACATCTCTGATGTCCACCAGGAATCGGGTCAATATCAGTTAGCCACACTACTGTCCCACATGATCCTGTTTATTACTGAGCAGAACCATCTTGACAACTTACATTTGGTTCCCAGTAAAATGGAGGCACTTGAGCTAAAATAAATAGAAAATACTCACTAATTGTGCACTGCTCTGCTTCAATGGGACCTGGCTTCACAACCTCACTACAGACAATGCCATAGAGCTTCCCGGGTTTAGCGTCATCAGAGCAGACAGGAACTTAATGTTAGCACCGAAGAAGGGTGGTGGCGTATGCTCTCACATTAACAATAGGTGGTGCAAGAACATTAATGTAAAAGCCATGCACCCCATATGGAGTCTATAGTAATCATCTGCAGACCCTTTTATGCACCAATAGAATTCTCCTCCTTCCTTCTAGTTGTTACCTACATCCTGAGCAGGCTTCAAAGCCTTGTCAAGAACATCAGTGACTAGGAAAGATTTCTGAAAGCACTGGTCATTATGCTGGGTAACGTAAACCAGGCTCCACCATGAACTGCCAAAATTCCATCAACACATTTCCTGTCCCACCACAGGCAGCAACAACCTTGATCAGTTAACAGGGGCCTACAAGCCTATATCAAATGCAATATTAGGTCTTGGGCCATTGCCAAATTAACCTAGTGCCAACATACATTCAGCACCTTAAAGTTATACTAAAGGTGAGCACAATTGTTGTCCCATTGTCTCAGGTTACATGTTGCATTGTCCCAAACTTTAATCCAGTTTCAACATCCTGCAGTTCTTAAGTAATTAGTAAAAGTATTAGAGCATTAGAGATGCAGAGAAAAAATTAGGAGAGACAGTGGGTGTGGCAACAGAGATACTGCACACTTAGATGCTTCTCCAGTTCGCCAGCACATAGTGACCAGCAAGGAGGGTGGGGTTTCAGAGCTGCAAAGAGAGGCAGCCAATCATGGCATCTGGGGAGGAAGTGTTTCCATTCTTGGTCCACTGAAGGTTGAATGAAGGACCAGGTCAGCAGGGTGGAGACTGAAAGTTGAATGAGAAAGGGATTTCCGGAGCGCGCGCGCGGGCACGTGTGGAATGGCCGCCTGAGTCCACAGCTCCGCACCAACGGGAGGCGCCCAGCTAACATAGCACCCCAGACCCAGCAACTAAAGCGCCAACTACACGTCCCCGGACCCCTGCTTACCTGCGGTACCGCTGGACGGGAGCATGAGCACTCCAGGAGGGAGGAAAAGGGCGGCAAAGGACGGCCCTGATAATGGCGTCCAGAGACACAGCTGAGCCTTCCGGGCTCCAGGAGGCAAGCAGCGAAGATCCAGCTCCAGACGACCGGATTGGGGTAGGTGTGGGTGAGGACTTGTCCATGGACTCGGCCGATAGCTGGCCAAGCACCCCCCCAGCCTCTCAGCCCCCCCCTCCACGTGCAGCCCTGAACACATCCAGCAGCCATGAACTCCTCTCTCAATTAAGGGCCATAGTGAGAGAGGAGGTCACCACCGTCACTAGCAGACACACAGATACCCTCCTGAAAGAGATCAGGGAGCTGGGTGGCAGGACGGACTCTTTGGAATCCAGAATGGATGATGTCACAGTAGTCCTAGAGGAGCAGGGCAACAAATTGGAGCAGCTTTATGAGGAAATATCCCTATTGCAGAATCAGAATGAGGAGCTTGAGAACCGCAACAGGAGGTCTAATCTGCGCTTTAGGGGCATCCCTGAAACCTTTGAAGACACCCTGGGCACGGTCACCGCCATCTTACAGGAACTGGTTCCTGAGATTCCCATTGAAAGATTAGAGTTAGACAGGGCACACAGGGCCCTCACTAAAAGACCGGCGGAGGGGCCCCCACGGGACATTATTGTAAAATTTCATTTTTTCCAAACAAAGGAGGCGGTTTTGAAAGCCTCTAGGGATAAAGCACCCCTGGCTTACCAGTCCCATAACTTTTTTTTTTTTTTTTTTGCAGACCTCTCCCAATCCACTATCCTCAAAAGACGGGCCTTCAAGCCGTACCTGCAGATCCTACAAGCAAGTGGCATCCGCTACAGATGGGGATTCCCCTTTAAGCTATCTTTTTCATTTCAAGGAAAGCAGATCCAAGCGGCTTCCATTCCAGACCTCCTCACTAAATTTAAAGGATTGGGTCTTAAAGTCCCCGAAACGGACACATCTCCTCCTTCGCTTCCTTCCACTCCCAGGACCCCGAGGCCCAGCCAGCGCAATATTCCGCGGATTAGCCCATCTCCAGGCCCCCTCAAGCAGACCCAAAGTTCCCAGGCAATGAAGAGACTCATAGCCCAAAAATTCCAGCCTGTTTGAGTTTTGGCCTACCCATGGTCTGTCTCCTGACCCTTTATTTCTTCTTGACGAGTCTCATGGGAGACCTTCTTACTACAGGGAACCCGGGGCCTCTCGCGGACATAGCCAGCCGAGTGAAAAAAACTGCACTAGTCCAGGTTGGAACCCTCGCCTCCGCTAGGCCTCAGCCCGGTATTCACTGACGTGAAGGACACCCCCTCAGGACTGTACCCAGGTCACCCGCGGTTGGGCCGTGAGTAACGGTCCCCACCAATCCCAGTTTTAATGTTCATGTTTTTTGGCTAGTTTTTTTTCTTCTGGTCTGAAGTTGAAATATGTTTATTCTGTATAGGGACATAACGGTTTTTTAGGTTTTAGGTCTCTCCTTTGGCCAGCGACTTTCACTGTTCCTTTTCAGCTTCGTTACTTTTACCACTGTTTGCTGGCTAGGTCTATACTTGGTTAGCATTGTGGGGGTTGGCAGCCGACGCCGAGCGACAGCCTCAGGGGCTTTACATGTGGAAGTCCATGCGAGACCAGCCCGGCGGGCGGTCCAGTGATATACAGGGCTTTGCGGGCTGTCGGTTGTGGAACCCCAGGCATAGTTATATAGTTATGTTGCGTGTTTTTAATGAGCCAGCTGTCCAGTAGACGGGTCTTCTTAAATATCTCATTGTAGCCTCCCGTTGTGCACCGCTCGCTCCCTCTTACTTCCTCCCGCGGGGAAATTTTCTCCCCCAGGCTGCGGAAGTCTTAGACATGTTAACTCATGTCCAATGGTCCAGTGCCCACTACATTGGCGTATATGTAAATTTGTCTCAGTGTTTGTCTCCCTCCCCAGTTTCTCCTTCCCCCTTCCACAGCCCCCCCCCCTTTCCTAATTACCCTGCTGGAGGAAAAAGCTCCAAACCCAGCTTTACCTGTCAGGTTACCTCAGCGGCCTCACCCCCGTAGCTAATCATGGCCCTTAAGGTACTATCTGTAAATGTTCAGGGCATGAACTCCCCAAACAAAAGGTCTAGAGCTTTCCAGCTATTTAACTCCTTACACGCAGATGTAGTCTGCCTTCAGGAGACCCATTTTGCTTCTGGCTCGTCCCCTAAATCACTGAACCATAAATTCTCACTATATTTCCAGGCCACAGCCAAACGTAAACAGAGAGGGGTACTCATAGCCTTCCGTAATGGTACCTCTTTCACTTGCACCAAACAAATACCAGACCCGGAGGGCAGATACCTACTCCTCCAGGGAACTCTCCAGGACGCTGAGGTCACTTTTTTGACATACTATGCTCCAAACACCGGACAGCTACCCTTTCTATCCCATATTTTTTCTCTCCTCGGGGAGCATCAGAAGGGAGCAGTTTTTGTATGTGGGGACTCCAATTTGACCATACAGCCATATCTGGATAGGTCCCTTCCTCCCAACGCCCTCTCTATAAAGGATGGAGAGCTCTTTAGAGCTCTACTGGACAATCACTCCTTACTCGATGCGTGGAGAGCGCTCCATCCTCATACAAGAGACTTCACCCATTACTCGGCCCCACATAAACTGTCTACTAGAATAGACCACTTCCTAGTCACCCCCGCCTTTTTACCATCTATCACCCAGGCCAGGATCTTTCCGATCCCCTGGTCAGACCACGACATGATGATGCTATCCTGTAACTCCCTGATCACCAGGCCAAGGCCCTCGTCCTGGTCCCTAAACGACTCCCTCCTCTCTTCTAAAATCCTGGTGGAAGAAGCGAGCCTTAAAGCTTCAGAATACTTCTCCATCAATGAACACCCACACACTGCTCCTCCCATGGTGTGGGGAGCATTTAAATCGGTCATGCGCGGACATTTTATAGCCCTGGCTACGAGGAAAAAAAAAGAGAGGTTGGCCAACTTACAATCGCTCCAGGCTCAATATGAACTGGCCTCTAACGATTTAAAAAAAAACCCTACTCAGCCTAGACTCCGCACATTGGAGAGAATCAGAACTGAGTTAAATCTTGTACAAATAGCGAGTGCAGAGGGTAGATACCGGAGAGCCAAACAGAAATACTATGTCTCCGCGAATAAGCCGAGCACGTTATTAGCCTCCCAACTGAGGTGTCAGGAACGTACTATGAAGCCAGTTAGACGAGCGGGGGAACCATCACCAATAACCCTAACATTATAGTTGAGGAGTTCGCTGAAGGCCTAGCGAACTTGTATGATTCCCCGCAGCCCTACAGTGGACGTCAGGTACGGGAATTCTTTGCGGACATTGAGCTGCCCCCGATACCCCCGGGCGGACGGGATTTGGTCGACGAGGATATAACAGTTGAGGAAGTCCTCAAAGTTATTAAAGACCTTAAGTCCAATAAGAGGCCCGGGCCTGATGGATTCACTGCTACATTCTATAAAAAACTGGCCCCTCTTCTTGCCCCGCGGTTAGCTAGATTATACAACCACATCAAGGAAGGGAACGCATTAGACCCAGACATGCTCAGAGCCTCAATTGTCATGATTCCGAAACCCGGGAAGGACCTGCAATCCTGGAAAAATTATAGGCCAATTTCTCAACTTAATTTAGACCTGAAGATACTTACTAAGATTATTGCCAATAGAATAAATGTCTTCCTGGGAGACATAATCCATGGAGACCAAGTGGGCTTCGTACCCAGGAGACAGGCAGGGGATGGCGTCAGAAGAATCCTACAGCTCCTGGAGGGGGCCGGGGCCCAGAGACTCGAAGCCTTGTTCCTCTCTCTTGATGTAGAGAAGGCTTTTGACTCGCTGTCCTGGCAATACCTTCGACTATCACTTCAGAGATGGGGATTTGGCCCGGGTCTCCTCTCATGGATCTCAGCCATTTATTCTAATCCCACAGCCATGGTGAAGTACGCGGGCTACAGCTCTCAGGCCTTCCAGATAAAGAGGGGCACCAGACAAGGCTGTCCATTATCCCCCTTATTATTCGTCCTCGCCCTTGAACCCCTGGCGGAGAAACTCAGGCAGAACCCATCAGTAAGGGGAATACCATGGGGAGGAAGGGACCAAAAAATATCCCTGTTTGCTGATGATATGCTCCTTATGCTCACCTCCTCTCATGTCTCGGTGCCAAATGCTATAGAGATCTTGGAAAACTTTGGTAGAATCTCGGGGCTTCGGCTTAACCCCACTAAATCCATGGCTCTGGATGTCTCATTATCCGAAGGGACCAAAAAACTCCTCTCACAGAATTTTAGGTGGGTCTGGGTCCGGAAGCTGCCTTATCTGGGTATCAAGCTGACTAATAAGCTGGACACACTTTATGGGGCGAACTATCCAGAACTATTCAGATCCCTTGACTCTCTGCTACAGTCTTGGTGGTTCCTGAAACTGTCGTGGCTGGGTAGAATTGCAGCCCTGAAAATGACATATCTCCCCAAAATTTTATATTTCTTCCGTGTTCTTCCAGTTGCGATACCCAGGGGAAAGTTGGAGTCTCTCCAGAGGAAAATCCTCTTGTATGCCTGGAAGAATGCTAGACCTAGAATTAGTAGAGACATTCTGTACTGCAGGAAGGAGGACGGAGGCTTGGCCTTCCCTTCCCTTTGTAAATATTATGCGGCCGCACAAATTGCACCATTGGTAGCTCTGCATGCACCTCGGTACAGACCGATTTGGGTCCTTAATGATGCGGCGAGATGTGGTAGCACGGCACCAGCCTCTCTACTCTGGATACCAAGGTCTTCCAGACCCGACCCCTTACCCACGCTCCTAAAGTTTTCGCTGAGTATATGGGACGCAATGAAACATATATTCACCTCCCCACATCTACCGGCATCTCCCCTATTGGGTAACCCTGCATTCCCCCCAGGTATCTCCCATCGGCAGAGTTTTGGATGGTGGAAAAGAAACAATTACACTCTGGTAGACCACATGTGTACTCCAAAGGGCCTGAAAAACATACAGTGTCTGTCGTCTAGTGACGACTTCCCCCCAGCAGAAATTTTTAGAGCTCTCCAGATACAACATTTCGTTCAAAATCTACTGAGAAACTCCTCCCCCCCTTTTAGGATTACGGATTTTGAAAGGAGATGCATTCGGGACCACTTCTCGGGGGGCCTAATATCCAGCCTCTATACATCTCTGGTAACCCCAGTCCCTACAAACATAACTACATGGTGAAATGGGAGGAGGAATTGGGGGAGGAGAAAGACCTAAAAACCTGGCAAATAATCCTGAGAAACACGAACAGAATCTCCTATAATGCCCTCATCCAGGAGAACGCCTTCAAAATTATGTTTCGGTGGTATTATACCCCCGTTCGCATACATGGGTTCTCCCCCTCTTCCTCCCCCTTATGCTTCAGAGGATGCCTATCACGCGGTACAATGCTTCATGTGTGGTGGGAATGTCCGATAGCTCATGAGATATGGCACAAATGTTATACACTTATTTCTGACATTTTGCAAATTGAGGCCCACGGGGACCCCTGGGAAGCCCTTCTCTCTTTAACCCTTCTATTGCCAGCCACGTAAATTTTACGTGGCTGCCTCTCCAACCGTTAAACGCCAGCCACGTAAAATTTACGTGCCTGACTTTCCCCATAAATAAAATAAAAAGTATAAAAAAATATCACTTACCTGACCCCTTGTTTGATTCATCCGGGTCTCCTCTTCAGCCAGAGGGGCTCCGATCGGCGATTGGGGGTCCTCCGGCTGCAGGGGAGGGCCCGGAATAGGGTGCCCCCCCCCGTTTCAGCAGCCGCCGGCATTTGCCTGCAAAAAAAAAAAAAAAATGACATTTACTCACCTCCGCTCCCGCCGGCTCCCGCCGCCTCTCCTCTTCATGGGGGGGGGCTCCGATCACCCCCCCCGGGTCTTCCGTCTTCTGGAGGAGGGCATAACAGCCCTCCTCCCTTTACCTCCTTCGATGGCGGCCGCCATCTTGGATTCTGGCCCCGCCCCTCCGGGGGCGGGGCCGATGACGTCATCGGGGCACCCGGCAGTTCAGCCTTCAGATGCCGGTGACGGCTGGACAGAGGAGGAGGGAGGTAGGCGATCCTCCGATCGCCTGCCTCCCCCCTCCTCTGCCCAGCCGTCACTGACAGCAGATCGCCGCGGGACACAGGAAATGAAGATCGGAGGTGAGTAAAGTAAAAAAAGTTTTTTTTTTTTAATAAAGTCTTTAAAAAAAAAAGTGTCTTGTCTTTTTTTTTACTTTAACCCTTTGTGAACTGGTAAGGGGTCCATGTGACCCCTTATACCAGTTCACAGGGCTCGGGGGTCTGGCAAGTCACCTGCGCTAGCGGGTGGCTTGCCATTAACCCCTGGCCCCCCAAATTACCTGCCTCCCCAAAGCCCAGGGGGGGGCAGAAGAGCCGTGGCCCTAGGCTATGGCTGCTTGTAGCCGCAGGGCCAGGGGCCACTAAAGCTGGCCCCTGCGCCCTGTTCTACAAGCCCCCATAGCTGGTCACAGGCTGGTTACGCTGGGTAGGGGGGACCTCACGCCATTTTTTTTTTGGATTTTTAAGGGTTTTAACCCTTAAAAATCCAAAAAAAAAATGGGGTCCCCCTCCCTTCGAGGGGGGACCCTATGTCATTTTTTTTTTTTAATTAACCCTTTCTTACCTGTAACCCAGTAGGTATAAAAGGCTTCCAGCAGCAGCAGGAGAGCAGAAGCCTAAGTGATCAGCGTGGGACACATGGATGGATCGGAGGTAAGTATTAAAAAAAAATATTAAAAAACATTTATTTTTTTGTTAATAAAAATATTTTTAAATAAGTGTGTCTGTGTGTTTTTTTTACTTTTAACCCTTTGTGAACTGGTAAGGGGTCCATGTGACCCCTTATACCAGTTCACAGGGCTCGGGGGTCTGGCAAGTCACCTGCGCTAGCGGGTGGCTTGCCATTAACCCAGAGACCCCCCATTACCTGCCTCCCAAAAAAACCTTAAAATTCCCCCAAGAAATGGTGGACCCCCCCCCCCCCCCCGTGAAGGGGGACCCCACACCAATTTTTTTTTATTTAACCCTTTATTATGTGGATAGTAGTTGTATTTTATTTGTAAATGTTATAAAGTGCTCTTTTCAGTTTATGGGATCACCTGGACAGGAACGGGGGGCTACCGATGCATATGTGGTATCATTGTAATCGGGAGAAATGGGGCTTTCACATGCAATATGGTTTTCTTTAATAAAATAAATGTTTTTGTTTAAAATAAAGGAGACAATTTAAAAAATATATTTTTTTTTATTTTTTAATTTTTTAATTTTTTAAAAAATATTTAAAAAAGTAGAAAAAATACAAACAAGACATTTCATGTTAAAGCCTAAACTCTGCCACAAAAAGAAAATATGCAATTTTCTTGGAAATTCCTGCAAAAATCACAGTTAAACATCACGCAAAATGGTGAAAAATATCCTGTCAGGAGAGGGTGACAAAATCTCAAGTAGACTGGCAGTCAAAAGGTTACAGGTACCTATGCATGTTGGGTATTGTTCTGCTCGGGGGACCTTGCGCTTTCAGATTTAGCTTGTTTTTTCTTATTTGCATATTGATATTTTAAGAAAAGGTGTTTTTTATTCTGCTTTTTTATACATTTTTTTGTAAAACCCTGTGCAACCTAAGAATTCTTCGAGATATTACTTCCAGAAAGATGAGCCCACTACAACAAGCTGGGTACGCTTAGAAAGCTTAACATGTGTACTTTCAGGGAATATATGGTTTATGGGGGATATTCCAAATGTAAAGGGTTGTTTTGGTAGAAAAAGCACAAGGTGCGCACTTTGTCTGCAGAGCTAAAAATCTGAAGTAAAACTACCGCTATGCGCATGCTTTACTTTGGTGTGTTTGGCAACTCTTTCCTTGACAGAACCTATGCATGTTGGGTATCGTTCTGTTCGGGGGATGTTGCTTTTTCAGATTTTCTGTTTTTTTCTGGTTTGCATATAGGTTTTTTTTAGGAAAATGTGGTTTTGATTCTGCTTTTTTATTCATTTTTAGGGAAACCCTGTGCAACCTAAGAATTCTTCGAGATATTGCTTCCAGAAAGATGAGCCCACTACAACAAGCTGGGTACGCTTAGAAAGCTTAACATGTGTACTTTCAGGGAATATATGGTTTATGGGGGATATTCCAAATGTAAAGGGTTGTTTTGGTAGAAAAAGCACAAGGTGCGCAATTTGTCTGCAGAGCTGAAAATCTGAAGTAAAACTACCGCTATGCGCATGCTTTACTTTGGGGTGTTTGGCAACTCTTTCCTTGACAGAACCTATGCATGTTGGGTATCGTTCTGTTCAGGGGATGTTGCTTTTTCAGATTTTCTGTTTTTTTCTGGTTTGCATATAGGTTTTTTTAGGAAAATGTGGCTTTGATTCTGCTTTTTTATCCTTTTTTTAGGGAAACTCTTTGCAACCAAAGAATCCACTGAGGGATTACTTTCAGAAAACTATGGCCACATCAACAAGCCTGGTACGCCTAGAAAGCCTGAGGTGTGTACTTCCAGAGAATATATAGTTTGTTGGGGGTATTTCAAATGTAAAGGGTTGTTTTTCTTGAAAAACTGCAAGGTGCGCATATTGCATAGCATAGTTGTATTTTATCTGAAAATCCCCTAAAGCGTTGTTTCAATTTGGGGGAGTCTCCTGGGCAGGAAAGGGTGTCTACCTATACATATGTGGTACCGCTGTAACCGGGAGAAATTGGGGTTTCACACGCAATAAGATTTTATTGACAAACTTACATTTTTTATTACAAAAAAACACTACAAATTGTAAAAAATAGTTTTTTTTTATTTTTTTGCACAATTTTCACCCAAAAATATTGAGAATACACTTAGAAAATGACAAACAAGACATTTCATGTTAAAGCCCAGGCTCCGCTGAAAAAAACAATATATCACTTTCCTGGGAAATCCCTGGAAATCCCTTCAAAAATCACAGTTGAACATGGGGAGCGCAAAATAGGGCAAAATAATCTGGCAACAAAGGGTGACAAAATCTCAAGGTAGGCTGGCAGTTAAAGGGTTAAAGACGGGCACTTACACTAAACCACAATGGCGACTGGTTCTCCATATACTATCGGCGGTCAGAGTCACAATCGCGAGGAACTGGAGGCTCCCCACCATCCCATGGACTGAGATAAGAGGTAGGATAGCCGACGTCATGTGTAACGAGAAGTTAACGGCAATCTCTAGGGACCTATACGATAGATTTTATGACACCTGGCAGCCATGGATAGAACATACAGGACTGGGAGGTGGAAGCGCAGACCCGGTATTCCCAATATGAATAGATCATCTTTCTATCCTTTAACCGTATGGGCCTTCCCTTTTCTGGGAATATCCATCTCCTGCCTCAACTTAGGAGCCTCTCCCCTCCACTCCTCCCTCCCTCACCCAATTCCTTCCCTTCCCCCTTTTTCCCTGTGTTTCCGTCTTTGGTTAATTGTCTATGTACTTGTCACCCTGTTTAAATCTTGAAACCCAATCTTACAGTTCGATGAGCTAATGTTATGTTGCAATGGAGCCCTCTATGTACCAGTCATTGTTCACATGTGAATAGTTTCGTAGTCATTTGCATAAGAGTGTACTAGTAAGCGCCAGCCATGGCCCAAAGCTATGTCTCCTAAGCAAAACTCTCTCATATACTGAATAAGTTTCTTACATCATAATAATCTTCCTTTGACACTTGACGGCTTCCCTAGGAATTAGTGTACCTTTACGATGTACTATTTGCATCTTCAATTTCTATTATGCTGTACAAGCTATGCTCTATTGCACCTGTATGTATCCATACTGTCTTTAACTTTTGCTGAACTTCAATAAAAACCTTTGTAAAAGAGAAAGGGATTTCCTCAATAAGTAGACCAACATAGCATTAAGGAGAGAACTGCAAGGTAACATAGTAACATAGTATGTAAGGCTGAATAAAGACTTCCATCTAGTCCATCCAGTTCAGCCTGTTTATCTCCTTCCAGTGGCCTAGTAGCCATAGTTGGTAATGTTATTACATGCCGGGAAGACAACTAGGCCACTTTTTAATGTTTTTACTGTATCCTTCATTACTACCTCCTCTGGAAGAGAGTTCCATAGTCTCACTGCTCTTACAGAGAAGAATCCCCTCCTATGTCGGTGGAGAAAGCACCTTTCCTCTAACCTTAGTGGATGATTTTGTTTACACTTCAGGGTCTAAATAGATTGTGAGACAGATCTTTGTATTGACCCCAAATATATTTATACATTTTTTTAGATCACCCCTCAGGCATCTTTTTTCTAAATGAAATAAACCTAACTTTGACAATCTTTCAGGGTACTCCAGCCCCCGCACTCCTTTTATTAACTTAGTTGCCCTCCATTGAACGTGATCCAGTTCTGATATGTCCTTTTAAAGCACAGGTGCCCAGAACTGTACACTCCATATGGGGTCTGACCAGTGACTTGTACAGGGGTAAAATGATGCTCTGGTCATGAGCACCTATGCCCCTCCTGATGCACCCCATGATCATATTTGCTTTGGCAGCTGCTGCCTGGCATTGATTACTACAGTTGAGCTTATTGTTAACTAAAACCCCTAGGTCTTTTTCCATTGTTGTTTTAACAAGTGTTTCTTTATTTAGTGTGTAATCATGACCCAGATTTCTCCTTCCCATGTACATAACCTTACATTTATCTGTTTCATTTGCCATTTAACTGTCCATGCTTTAGAAAAGTCAAGATATATGATATCCAATGACTCCCCCTAATCCAATCTTGAACTTACCTCCTCATAAAAGCTGATTAGCTTTGTCTGGCAGGAGCAATTCCTCATAAATCCATGCTGATATGGAGTAATAAGGTCATTTTCCCCAAGGTGCTCCAGGATAGTATCCCTTAAGAAACCTTCAAACAGCTTGCCCACCACAGATGTTTAACTTACTGGTCTGTAGTTCCCAGGTTCCACCCTAGATCCCTTTTTGAATATTGGCACCACATTTGCCAAGCACCAATTCCTCAGAACAGCCCCTGTAATTATTGAATCCACACATATTTGAAATAACGGCTTGTCTATTACTGTACATAACTTCCTTAAAAGACGAGGATGTATGCCATCTGGTCCCGGTGATTTATCGATTGTTATCTGCTTGAGACGGCGCGGGACTTCTTCCTTGGTTAGACCAGTCACATTTAATAGAGGGTTTGGGCTATTCCCCTGCATTTCACTCAGGATGTTGAATTCTTTTGGGAATATAGAAGCAAAGAAGTAAGCTACTGATATTTATTTTTTGATTTGCCAAACACTTTAAGGCTTCCGCACCTTTTAATGTCACAACAAAAAGGTGGTCTGAGGAAACTGAGTCAATCTTCAAGCTGCTTTGATCTCACAGACTAGGAGGTATTTAAACATGCCAGTAGCTGCACTAGACACGCTCCCTTGTTCCCTCTAAGACATACAACAAATTCATAAACAACAAACCATGGTTTAACAGCACCGTTAGGAACAGAAAGCAGGCTACATTCTAGATAAGAGACGCTATGCAACACAGGTAGGAAACAAGCTGTCCTCACTTTGGAGTGGGTGGAGACATGTCAACAACATCAAGGGTTCCTCTGCATTAGTCACCCCAAGCTCCAAACTTGCCGATCATCTTAATCTGTTTTACTGCAGGTTTGAGAAACAACACAGAGAATGCAAAGATCCCTCACTCAATCCTGATGGTACCTGCAGATTCGCTCAATCTCTGTATTGACAAGTCAGATGTCAAAAGACAGTTACTATAACTCAACAGCAGGAGTGCTGCAGGATCAGATGGCATATCTTCAGCTTGTCTCAAGACATGTGCAGAGCAAATTAACCCTGTCTTGACAGCCATTTTTAAAACACCAGTTGATGGTTGAGGGGCAGCCATGCAAGTGGTTAAAGGAATTGACTTGTGACCGGATGTGGATAGGGCAGCCTATCGCTCTAAGCAGGTGTGCACTCACTGCCCTCTAGTGTGCTCACTGGTGCATTTCACTTGTGTGTTCACAGCACGGATGAGTACAAATTCCTTTGTATGAGCAAGCATACATTGGTCATATATGCACATAGTAGCTTCAACATAGGTAGGTCTCAGTGGGTTAAACTTAAAACCTCCTCTTGCCTCTGCTAGAACAACAAACATCGGAGCGCATTTCAATTGCGTACTCTCATGCTCATCTCTCTTTACAAAAATGACTGTTTCTCCACAAACTCTTTCGGAGTTGTCGGTCTCATCAGTGGCAATGATTAATCTGATTACAGGTCTCAAGTCAAAAACCTAGGTCTGCAGTGTACAAACACCTTCTCAACAACTAAAAAACTGTTGACAATTGTAATTGATTTCCAGCAGTCTCACCCAAAACCACTACTACCAGATACAGATGCAGATACAGAATCCCCTCTACCTAAACTACCAGACATGTGAACAATTTCTTCCCTCAGGCCATTAAGAACCTGAATTTGGGCACTACAAGGTGCAGTAGTAAAAATGTTATACCCATATAGTAATCTGAAATGTTTTTGGTTTTGGTCAATCTATAGAATTGTGGTAATCTTAACCATGCATGTCAAGTCAGCTGTTTAATATTGAATGAAATGAATCACTATGCCAAAATAATTCATTGTGTTTACCCTATATATACTGTATATATACAATAAAATGAATCCATGGAAGATCCCTCTCCCCTTCTGTATGCTGGAATCTCTAACAACTTACTGAGGAAGGAGCCTAAACAGTGCTCTTTGCATTGTCCAATATTCCTACTTTTGTAGATTTAAGTAGCTGCTGCAGCTGTGATTGGCTGGCCCACAAGAGTGCAGGGCTGCATTGGTAATTGGAGGATGATTGAAGCTACAAGGCATTTTTCCTGTTTCTCCTAATCATGATTTGACCGGGATTGAGGCTGGAGTGGCTAAGGAAAGGTTGGGGGTACTTTTAAATGTAAAATTGTTTCCTTCTCAACCTAACCCATCCCAAGAAACTCTTAAGGCATAACTGATAGAAGACTATGCAAAGTCAAATACTATTTTAATGCAAGAGCTAGCAAGGGGACCAACATTTCATTTTTTTTTTTATAAAAGTGCTCAGTAGAAGAAACTATGAGTCCTGTGCCAAATTCTCCACATTACAAACAATAGGCAGCTAATGTATGAACCACCAAGGGGAAAACAAATAAATACAAAAAAAATATTATACTAAATACATAACATTTTTGTGTGCAGAGTCAGGATTCTTTTATTATTATTTCTGTTAGTAATATAAAGCTCAAGGTTTTGGAAATTAATCCCCACTTGAGGAGTGTTTCTTTAATATTATTAGGCTGATAGTGTGGCATTTTTGCCCCAGATAATAAAAAGATAATCATCTTTGGAAACAGTGGCATGGCAGCCAGTAGGAACAGTCAGTATATGCAACCCATGTAGGAGAAGTGTTCCCAACTTATATATTCCCTTCTTTATATTTGTGATTAGTGGACACAGGACCCCATAGCAAAATTCATAGTGATACCTACTGATTCTGCAAATTGATGGGGGGGGGGGCATTTCAAGGACTGAGTTCCAGCGTGGTCCATTTATTGTCCATGCCACAGTACAGAGGCAGCAGCACTGAAAGCAATAAAACTCATGCCGAGAGTTTTAAAACCTGCTTTGTGGAACCCTACTGTTACATTGGAGAAAGCTTGACAGCTCCCTGCTGTGTTAAATGAACTGCCAGACATGGCACTCTACTGAGCTACATTATATTGTAGCAGACGCAAGCCTGCTATTAAGATGTTAATAACATTTCTTGCACTGGGAACTGTTCTGCCACAGGCCCGATAGCAGCTGCCCCCCCCGCCTCTATGATGTGTATGCCCATGTCAGTATATGATGTTACATATTCGGGTTTTGGGGATTTGGAAACCCAGGTATGGGAGTCTTTATGCCATTTAAAGGAAAATACGCTTGCCCATTGAGATTTCTATTAATGTCAGAGGTATAATGCAGCTTATTTACTAGAACCCTTCTCCAACAACTCCAAAACCGGGGGGTAGGGCCTCCCTCAAGATATCATCCACTAATTTAGTTCATTCTGTGAATTATGGATATAGTACCCAACTTTATACACTAAATACTCCAGGGACCCTAGTGAAAAGGCACTTATACAAATTTAAGTAGGACTGGAGAGAGGGGGCAACACAGCTGTGTCTCTGGTACTACTTCTATGGCAGCCTGGGATCTGTTTAAAGCTTTTTTGGTATCCTGCTCTGAGGTGTATTTATTAAAAGACTCAGTGAAAGAACAGAGCAACATTAATATCTAAATGAAACAGTTATGAGCAGTGTTCTAATAAATTATCAATCCACTTGTTACCATGAAACATTTCAAAACTTTCTCAACAATGACTCATATTTGTGCCATGAATTATGCAGCCACAGTAGTTTAGTCTTGGCATAAATAGTGAAATAACAACAAATTAGACATTTATCTGATGCGCCCAGGGCAATATTACCTTTGACTCCTGTTTGTTGTTTTTACTTATTGAATGCATAGCTGCAAAAGCTATTCAGTAGGTCTAAAATGACAATGTTTAAAAGGATTTGAAAACTAATGAGTTCCTGCGAGAATATTTGTAAATCAAATTTGAAATAGTTAATGATACAGCCTATACATTCATAATTTAAAACAGAAAATGTGTGTAATTGCTACAAATAATGATTTGATTTCCACACTAATACATCTGTGAACGCTTATCTCTGATCTTCCTGCTTAGTAAACCATCTGGCCATAAATGTAGCATAGATGGTTATCCAAGGAGAGATAGTAAAGCACGCTTGTCCTGTATTGCACCAAATAAAACTTTTACTTTAGTGTTCAAAAAGAGCAGTGAGTTTAAACAGCATAACTTTTCTTTCCGTACATGCAAATGCACTGGAAACACTATACTGAGGAGGCAATCTTTCCATTACATTCCATTGTTCTCCATTACACAGCGTACCTCACATTACCTCACATTGCACTGTAAGCTTTACAATGTATCACAGCTGGTTACAAAAGAAATAAATTAGATAAATCAGTTGCTCCTTGGCTGTAACAATGTAAAACATGTTACTCTCAGCAGGGTGGGGGGGGGGGGCTTTTCAGAATGACTCATCCCTCAAAGCAGGAGGGAGAGATAATGCATCCCAATATTTTAAACTATTATCTCAATATATGGCTCTATGCGCTATTTCAACCCTTTATTCACTAACACTATATCCAATCATAACATTATAAAAAGTATCTAGCATGTGTTAATCCGTGACTGAAAGAAAAAGTTATGAATATTGGGCAGTATAAAAACTGAAACATTGGATGTATAAACTAAATAATGTTGAGATATAATTTTGAATTACAGAACAAATATTTAGTGGCATAACTATTGTTTATGAGAACTGCTTGATATCTGTGTTGCCTGGAGTCAACCAACTTCTAGGTTTTTGCCTCATAAACCACCTTATTGATGTCACCCTGCAAGAATCATTTTTTGGGGCGAGAAAACTCAGTTTGTAATGAAAAATGAATGCTGTTATAGGTGGCAATAATTTATTCAGTGAAACTGTCAGCAGGGCTAGTTATTTTTTGTTTTTCACTTGAAAATGTTTTTTTATATTAGCGTGGGGTCCCCTCAAAATGCAACCAGCCCAGGCACCAGGCATATAGGCTTGTAACCAAGCCCTTATGCCCTTTGGTATGGGCTCGGGGCTCTTCCAGGTGTGCCTAGATGAGGTTTTCCAGAGGAAACCACCTCTAGGCCCCTCCCCTTGACATGGGGGAGATTTCAGGAAGGTTCCATCCCTCGCTGGGTAGAGAGGATAATAGAAGGTGGGACCTATTTTCCCCCTCGATCCAAGTAGCACATAGGCATCCGAACGCCCCATGCTGCAACAAGAAGACGGCAGAGGGGGGCAGAGAAGAGCCCTGAAGAGCAGCAGAGACCATTGGTTACCCCTAAAAAAAACAACATTTATAACAAAAATCACAAAAAAAAACAAGCACACTGTCAGTTTCATTGATAAAATGAATACAGAGTGTAGCGGCATTTATTTTATGAATGAAAACTATTACAACTTGCTTACAGTGATTGATTCAACTGTTTTCACCAGGGCTCCCTGCAAGGAAAGTGGACTGAGCTGCAGGCAGTCCAGGGTCCCACAACTATCGGCAGAATGCAGTGAGACCAGTTCGTTACAGAGTGAGTCCACTTCAGGTGTGGGCAGAAACAGTTCAGAGCTTGGGTGAGTGCAGAAACAGATCCAGAATAGTTTGTATTTCCAAGCCGAAAGTCCCAGAGCCAGAGCAGGGTCAAAATCCAGAGCCAGAGGGGGGTGGTATATAAAGCCAGGGGGTCAGAGCCAGAGCGCGTAGTCAGCAGAGCCAAGGTCAAAACAGAATAATGTTTAACAGGAGTCAAGAGGCAGGTGTCACTTACAGGAAGAAGAACTGCAGGCATCTTCACAGTGCCACAGGCCTTCTTTTAAAGGCTGCTTAGCAACAGGAAGTGCCTGCCACACATGCTCAGAAACACAAAATCGTGCAGGATCCTGGGAACCAGCCAGCACATGCATACAGACCATAGGCTCGATTCAGAGGCACATTCGTCTGGACTTTCGTAGCTGTCTGTGAAAGTTCTTGTGTGTGTTTGTCATTTTCTTTGTTTTTTTTCGTTCATTTTTCATTCGTACGAACGTTCGGGCTAATGCGTATATGCGCTTTCGAAAAACGAAAGCACATCGGATCATTTGCGTTAGTTTGAATCATTTTCCAATCAAAATCTGATATTTTTCGTTCGTTCAGATAACTTACGTTATTGGTATGGACTTGCGTCTCATTCAGAGAGCTGATTGCCGAGGGAACACCATCCTATAAACCCGTTTCATTTGCGATCCCCTTACGGGACCATTTTGACCTCGGAAACAGCAGATATGAACCAGTCTAGTGCCTTTGGGGAACATGAGGAACTCCAGCTAATGGGCATTGAAAATTCCGGAGGCCTCCGGCAGCCGACAAGTACATCTATAGGCAAGTACATTCTGTCATTTTTTAATATAGTTTACCTAAATGTTATTTTAAATATCTCTTAATCCCTCCTTGTAAATAGTCCCTGTGAAATAGCATACAATAGTCCCTGTGAAATAGCATACAATGTATCTCTCTTAATCTTTCCTTGTAAATAGTCCCTGTGAAATAGCATACAATAGTCCCTGTGAAATAGCATACAATGTATCTCTGGTAATCCCTCCTTGTAAATAGTCCCTGTGAAACATTGGCCCGTATTTAGCTTATACAATGTTTTTCCTGTCGGCCAAAGGAAAACATTTTCATCTGGACCTTAACTTGGCAATTTAAAGTTAATCTTTACTTGATCCAACATACCTATCCTTTTTTTGGCCAAAAAATACTTATGTACTTAGTTAGTGTAATTTATAATGCCCAACAGGTCTTTGGGAGGGTGTTAGGAGTTAGTGTTTGAGTAGTTTACCTTGCCTTGCTAATTTTGTTTTTTTTCTTTTATCCCAGGAACCGCAAAATGGGCCACTCACTGAATGTCCAAGCAGTGGTGGCCCCGGACATGCGGTTCCTTAGTGTGCTCGCCGGGTTTCCAGGCTCGTCCCATGATGCCTACATTCTGCGAAGATCTGGATTGTATTGTCGGTTTGAGTCTGGAGAATTCTCCGGTGGATGGCTTCTTGGTAAGTTGATGCCAATAACGTCATTCACTTTTCAATGTATGCCTATGAATATAGTTTATGACCCATGTCTGAAACTATGGCTGGTTTTACCCCTTTATTACATGTTAAACCGGACCTTATCCATTATAATTTGCAAACCACAAACCCTTTACAAATGTTGGACCAGTATTTCCAAAGAAGAAATGTCACCTTTCTACTAAATTACTTATTATTCTTCCCCACACTCGGCTGCAATTCTGTTCTTGACTTTATGATAGGGTCTGCGCCATCTTTGCTTAGAAGCATGACACTTATTGAGTAGAGGAGAGCGGGATAAAGTGCAGGGGGTGGGTTAGAGCTGTGCTTGGCTCAGACAAAGCAGATCTGGGGTCCGGAAAAGGTAACACATCCAAGAATGCTGAGCAGCACAGTCCTAAAGCAATACCTGTTAGCAGTCTGCCATATTTGCCCTCATCCGCCATCTTGGAGGTTTTAATGGTCCGAACATGCATTAGATGGTGTTAGGCTGTTTTTTAGCAGAGCAATCTGTATGTTCAGGGTGTGGCTCAAATGTTACATAGCCTCTTAGTCATGGTGAAGGGCCGTTTTTTGGTTTCAATTTAGGGAGAAATGTGTAATGAATGTTATTTTTGTCTAATGTTTTCAGGGGATTCTGGCTATCCACTGCTTCCCTGGCTGCTGACGCCCGTCCTTCGGCCACAGAATGCGCAACAGGACGCCTACAATCCGGCACACAGTAAGACCAGGGCCGTGGTGGAGAGGGCGTTTGGGCTATTAAAAACCCGCTTCCGTTGCTTGGACCATACCGGGGGGGCACTACAGTATGACCCCAAGAAGGTCATAGATATCATTCTTGCATGTGCTGTGTTACATAACTATGCCATCATGCAGCGTGTCCCCCGGTATTTGGATCTGCCCCCCTCTCCACCCAGCCAGGACCCCAAAGACCACTACCGTGGCACACCTAGTGCCTCTGCCCAAGCAGTTCGGGCCAATTTGATTTGTACCCATTTTTCTAAATTTGTTGTGCCTGTGTTTGTTTTGTGCCTGTTTTTTAATTTCTTAATCTAATTTTGCTTTGTTTTTTTATTTATGTTTTGTACTGTGACAGCTAGTAATGATTTAATTACTAAAAAATTCACACATGATCTGAGACTCATGCCTTTTTTTGGCCCAGTTTGTTTGGGCAAACCTTAAGTAATCTAAAAAACACCTAAACATTAAGGCATCAACTTAGTCAACAACAGGTCAAGTCACATTAATTTTTTTTAAATTGTAAAAGTAAAAATTGGAGTGGATGGTCACTCCCATACTTCATGTAGATACATGGTAAAACAACCAATTCAATTAGTGACAAATCATGGCAGCCATACCTATGCCACATCTACGCCTGTAAGTCTGTAAGTCAGTGGGCCACCCAAACAAAAAGCCCCAGTCCAAATCCAAGTCCAGTACAATCTCTGCCAGGGTTCAAGATAGTAGTTTGCCAGCCCAGAATGTCGCCCAATCAAGCCTACAAACAGGATGACCCAGAAGCAATGTAATTAGGCCAAAGCCCGCAGCGCAACAGCTTGAGTGGCAGGTTAAGTGAGGCTTGAGCTCAGGCATTGGCTAGTGGGCTATCTCAGCACTCTAATGAGCTATATGGGCACAAATCCAAAACATACAAGCAAAGCCATAAAAAAGGTTCATTGGTAGCGCTCACCAGACAGGTCAATACAGTGGGGATGTAGAGCAAAGATGTGCAAGTACAGGCCAGATAGGGGTTAAAATGTTTGATGCCCATAAAACCCTGGTGGTGGGCCTTGGAGGTGGCCCATCACCTGGGCATGCGTGGCATTCCTAATCTGCAACTGTTCCAACATGTTTCTATTGGTTGTTCGAGCTTCCTCAAGCATGGCACTGAAATTAGTACTTAAGGTGGCCATGTTGGTGTTGCTAGTTTGTACTTCAGCCAGCATGGCACTGAAATTAGTACTTAAGGTGGCCATGTGTGTGTTGCTAGTTCAAACTTCCTCAAGCATGGCACTGAAATTATTAGATAAGGTGGCCATGTGGCTGTTGGTGGACCTAAATTCTGTCAGCATGGTGTTTAACGTATTATTTAAGGTCTCTAATTGTGCATGATGATGCTCATTGTTTTGCTGATTTTGTTGGCGAAATAAACGCCTCTCATGGTGCCATGCTGACTCCATGATCGACACGCGCCTCCCCTGGGAAACTGGGCGATGTAGCTGACTATGCCTCGCAATTCCCCGGGTTGGGGCGCGTGCAGATGATGGTCCTCTAGTTCGACCAACAGCCACAGATGTGCTTGGCAAATCCTCTGCAGCAGACCTACCACTGGGGACTGTAAGCTCAGTCTCTGCATGCTGCCCATGATGGCCTGGTAGCTTGCAGGCAGCTTCACTCTGCTGCAGAGGATTTGGTGTAGAAACATGTTGGGACAGTTGCAGATTATGTTCCGGGGGGGCTGTAGTGAAGGTCCCATCAAGGTGCTATCCTCCTCCAGCTCCTGGATTTCCTCCATCAGTGTGTGGGTCTGTTGGGACGCCAAATTAATCATGTTAATTTACATGCATCAGCAGATTCTGAAAAATACACTTACCGTATATATAGGATCCTGGCTCCTAGGCAGCACGGAAGTTGACGGCGTGGTCAAACTGGCTGAGGCTTCAACACTAGCTGAGGGATGATGCTGGGCTGTATTGTTTAAAAAAGGCATGTAAATACACAACTATGCATTGTTAATCTGTATTACTACATATGCTTCACCAAAACACGTGGGCAAGCAGGAATGGCAACTCCCCCAATGGTCCAAGTTGTCCTTATCTGTTAGATGTATTAATCAACATGTACATACACATTGGTCACCTTAAATAAAACAAACATGCATGTACTGCATGTTGTGAGGCTTCACACATCCCTAAAGGGCCATTAGAGGCCCACACTCAGCATGCAAATAGCATTTGGCTTAAGAATATGCTGGTTGCCATTCTTCCTATGTAGACCATTCCCTGACCCCAGATCAAGTATTT
This sequence comes from Gastrophryne carolinensis, assembly GCA_027917425.1. Classification (NCBI taxonomy): domain Eukaryota; kingdom Metazoa; phylum Chordata; class Amphibia; order Anura; family Microhylidae; genus Gastrophryne; species Gastrophryne carolinensis. The sequence goes on along the minus strand of CM051234.1, from coordinate 169,887,161 downwards.
GAGACCAAAGCACAGCTCCAACCCAAGTGGCCTAAAGATAAAGATGGAAGTGTTGGATCTGATTGATTATATTCACATAACAGGCAGTCCTTTGCTAATATAAATACTTTAATAGTGTCCATATATACTCTCAAAGGTCATGTATGGCCAAGCAAATTAGAACATTAACATTCCACAGACATGACACACCCTGCTAAAAATGAAACCTCCACTACAAGGCATTCCCTAGGGCAGAGGTACTCAAATGGCGGACCGCAGCCCGAATCCGGACCGCAGACGCCATTTGTCCGGACCGCTGCCCAGGGCCGGACTGTGGCGATGGCCCCCGCCTGTGGTCCCCTGTCCGGGCGCCGCTTGATGACGCGCTGTGTGTCTCGCCCGATGCTGGTCGGCTTTCTGGCGTGGGAAAGGTATTAGAAGCCTCCAGGGGGCGCTGTGTGGCTGCAGGTGTGACTCTGGTTTCGGTGGGGGCAGTGCTCGGTCTCCAGGTGTAACCAGAGCGCAGCTAGTTTCATCCTTGTTTGTGATTCACAAAGAAGGGACCCGTCCGACCAGCCTAAGAGAAGGCAGGGAAAAGCCAGAGGAGAGAGCCGCCGCCGGGGATCACATCTACCGGGACCACCATCAGCCATGAAGAGCATCCTGGGAGCCTCCTTACTTCTGGCCGCCCTCCTCATCGTACAAGCTCAGAGCCCAAGTAAGTGTCACCCCGAACTGATCGTGGACTTACCTGTATCGCCTGATAAACTCAGTCAATCTGATTGTAAGACCTCTGTGGTAGGATGGCGATTCCATGCAGGTGTCCCATTGGCCTAATATGCTTGTATTCATCACCAAATGAATATTCAGAGTACAGGGGAAATTAGACCACACAGGTTCCAACAGCAGATGCACCTATTGCTTTACACTGCTGGGAAAGGTACATACTGATCCACCTGTGAATACCCAGCTCTGGGTTCCCATGGGTGTAGGTCCTGGATCTGGGTGCCTGTGGGTGGAGGGGGAGTGTCCTGCTTTAGTTGCCTGTGGATGGAGGGTGACTGGTTTGGCTCTGGCCACCCAGAGGTTGCTGGTCTGGCTTTGTGTGCCCAGTGTGATGGTTTAGGCAACACATTTTTAAACTAGCTTGTACTACCAACAATTACCGTCTCTACTGCCAATCTCCAATGCTTAACTATAGTTTATTATAGGTAGTTGACGGCATATAACCTGTTTCAGATTATACTTAGGATGGGTGTAGGATGGGGAGTGAGCCATGTTCCGGAGCTCCTGGGTCGAGCCTGAGGTAATTCCCCGCCAATATGTGTATGAAAAGCGTGCGCCGCCATGGTTTGTTCTATATAGCCGCCGCTTCCAGCGCTTGATGCGCCCGGGCGCGCTCGTCCTGTCCGGGCTGGCACTCTTACTTACACGACCCCCCTCCCCCGGACCTTCATCCCACGGCAGACCCTGGTAAGTGGACCTCCACTGAAAGTGGTTGAGTACCCCTGCCCTAGGGGCATGTGTTCATATCTGCCTTTGAGTCTCATTTTACATGTTGCAAACATTTCACATACACACTAACATTACTAACCTGCAGGAACAGTAGGGATGTCCGTGTGCCGTCGCCCCGAGTGTCCCTCTAAGGCCACGGGATGTATCAGGCCCAGCACCATCTCCTCAGCTTGGGTAAATTGAAGTTTAGTGGGGAAGCCTCCGCCAGTTTGTAAGCTGAAAAAGATAGTTTGGCAAATGTAGCAAAATGTTGACAATACAAGAAGCAGAAAAATCCAAAGTAGATATGTACCTGTAATTTCACCGTTTATTTTCTTTCTTCCATGCTGCATACTTCAGGTGCGATATTTTGCATTGAATCTGCTCCACATCTTTGAGCTCATCCCCCGCTGCATTGACCTGTCTGGTGAGCTCCTCTAAAATTTCAGCTTTCCGCATTTTGACGGTTGCTTTGGATCTGCGCCCATATAGTTCATCATAATGTAAGGTGAGCCCACTCGCCAATGCCAGAGTTTGGGCCTCCCCAAACCTGCCACTCAAGTGGCCTCATCGCAATGTGTGCCCTGTTGCTTGAGGTTCTGTCTCCTCATTGTTTGCAGGCAAATCGGGGGACATTCTGGCCTGGCTGTGTTGGGGTGAAATGTATGACAGCTGGCTGGCTTGAGATTGGACAGGACTTGGATAGGGACTGGGTGTTCGTGGCTGGGTAGCCACTGAACTAGCAGGCGTAGATGTGGCATATGGAGAGTGCCTTGCCACCTGTGCCGGTGGCAAATGTGGCCGAGGAGGAGAGGGTGTGCTGGATGAAGTAGGGCTTCTTGGCCTGTGCCTCTGTGGCCCTTCAGAGTTGCATGTCCCTAGGAGGTTGTGGGACGTGCCTGGGGTGATGGCAACCTTGGGCTTCTTGGCCGGTGGCTTAGCCTCTTGCCATGGGATTTTTCCCCATGTGGGGGTGGTGATGGCGACCTTGGGCTTCTTTGGCTTCTTGCCCGATGGCTTAGCCTCTTGCCATGAGATTTTTCACCATGTGGGGGTGGTGATGGCGACCTTGGGCTTCTTGGGCTTCTTGTCCGGTGTCTTGGCCTCTTGCCATTGGAGGTTTGGCCGTGTGGGTGTGGTGATGGCGACCTTGGGCTTCTTGTCCGGTGTCTTGGCCTCTTGCCATGGGAGGTTTGGCCACGTGGGTGTGGTGATGGTGACCTTGGGCTGCTGGGGCTTCTTGCCCGGTGGGTTCTGCTCTTGGCATGGGAGCTTTTCCCACCTGGGTGGGGTGATGGTGACCTTGGGGGGCTGGGGCTTTGCACCCTCTTGGTTGTTTTTTTTCCGGCCGTAGATGTGTTTTTGCTGGGCCTGGGCTTCCTCTTTGCCACTGCCTCCTTTTCTTTGGTGGTTGTTGGTGCCTTGGCCTGAGCACTGCGTGTTGGCCCCACCTTCTCTTAAGGCATTTGTGAGCGAGTGGTGGGGCCTGCAGAAGCCTCCTCACGCTTCTGTGGGTGTTTGCTGCTGCTGTCCTCCTTTGCTGCTTTAGCTAGCGCTTTTTTTGGTGCCATGATTCACACAGTCTGAAAGAGAATGAGCTGTGTGTCCAGGACCCTTTAAATAATAATGCCTGGGTATGACGCTTATGCGCTCGCGTACCCGTGCGTGCGGCTGTTCGTCCGGCTGTGCGGAACCCGGAAACTGCTGGGGCATTACTTATCTGCTGCAGACAAGAAGAAAGATGGCGCCCACAATCTTCACCCGCCAACAAGAAGAGATCCTTATGCTTGTAAGTGTATTTTCCTGCCTTATATATTAGTTAATGGCATTAGCATAATGACATATGCCCACTTCCTTAGATTAATTTCTTAGCATAATGACATATGCCCACTTCCTTAGATTAATTGCTTAGCATAATGACATATGCCCACTTCCTTAGATTAATTACTTAGCATAATGACATATGCCCACTTCCTTAGATTAATTACTTAGCATAATGACATATGCCCACTTCCTTAGATTAATTACTTAGCATAATGACATATGTCGTCATGAGTTAGGTTGCCAACTAACAAACATTCCATCCACAGGTGAGAAACATGTATTTGTCTGAAAATAATGTATTTTTTGTTTTTTGATACAGGGACCACACGTGCAAGAGTAGAATCGATGAATCAAAGGGTCCTTCAGTTGGTGGCCGACGTGCGGGAGCTGCGTGACTAGTTGGGGACCACAGAAGAAGACTAGTGTTCTGGGTCCTGCCATTGTTTTGTATATAGGTTAAAATGTTGTTTTAACCCAAATTTTATATTTTTTAAAATGTTAAAACATTTTATATGTACCACCAAAAAAAGTTTGGACATCCTATCCCCAAAAAAATAAAAAGAAAAAGCCAAAACAAAATGGCATTGTTTTATAAAAAAATTTAAAAAAGTGTAAAAAAAAGTGTAATTTTTTTACAAAAATACATTAACACAAAACAAATGGGCCAATAAATATTTAGAGATGAAGATTCAGATGACCGTGAAGTGGTTTTGGTAAGTTTTAGGGGTCTAAAATGGAAGAAGAACCTAACCGCAAAGTGGGTTGGGTGAGTTTTAGGGGTCTAAAATGGAAGAAGAACCTAACCGCAAAGTGGTTTGGGTAAGTTTCAGGGGTCTAAAATGGAAGAAGAACCTAACCGCGAAGTGGTTTGGGTGAGTTTTAGGGGTCTAAAATGGAAGAAGAACCTAACCGCGAAGTGGTTTGGGTAAGTTTTAGGGGTCTAAAATGGAAGAAGAATCTAACCGCGAAGTGGTTTGGGTAAGTTTTAGGGGTCTAAAATGGAAGAAGAACCTAACCGCAAAGTGGTTTGGGTGAGTTTTAGGGGTCAAACATGGAAGATGTAGGAATGCGCAAAGTGGTTTGGGTGAGTTTAGGGGTCAAACATGAAAGATGTAGGAATGCGCAAAGTGGTTTGGGTGAGTTTTAGGGGTCAAACATGGAAGATGTAGGAATGCGCAAAGTGGTTTGGGTGAGTTTTAGGGGTCAAACATGGAAGATGTAGGAATGCGCAAAGTGGTTTGGGTGAGTTTTAGGGGTCAAACATGGAAGATGTAGGAATGCGCAAAGTGGTTTGGGTGAGTTTTAGGGGTCAAACATGGAAGATGTAGCTGACAGGAGCTGATGATCGGAGGTGAGTAAAGTAAAAAAAAAAGTTTTTATTTTTTAATAAAAGTCATTTTTAATTATGTGTCTGTGTGTTTTTTTTTTTACTGTTAACCCTTTGTGAACTGGTAAGGGGTCCATGTGTGATTCAGGCAAAGGTAGATACATACACCTTCTGGTGTATACAGGAGTATTACTCCTCCGTGAGACCTAATTTTGAGATATATAAAATAAGTCTTTATTTCTTATTTTTATTATGTATGTTTTACTATACAATTTAATAGGAAATGTTTTATTTAGATTTTCCTATCTCTGTCTAGGCAGCATTTTTTATTTACCTATTAAAGCTCTTTGTTTTCTGGCTGTGTTCAGATTTGAATTTTCCCTCCATTTTGGCCATGTTATCCTGGAAGTGGGCGGGGCTTATGCATGCTTTTATTCAGAGAACATCCCCTGCTCAGGGAGTCTGCCTCCACATTCTCTATCCCCAGAATGTAAACTGTTGATATGCAGGGAACATTGATCTCTGCCCACTGAAGGATCAGAGACACTACACTTGCTCTGTTTGACTTCCTGTTTCCTGTTTCCTGCTTCTCTGTGGCCTTACCTCATGATGTGAGCTTATTGCATGGGCTGTGAGTACCCTTCAGCTTGGCTAAAGGGAGTTTTTTTCTGTCATTTATTTATATTGTGTGCATTTGGTGACAGTTTTTTTGTTTTCTCTGTAGGTAGAAACTCATTTATTTAAAAAGGGGTTTCTCCTGGTCCTTATATAAAAAAAGAAAAGCCCTTAAGCCTTATTTGGGGGTTCATTTGTGTTTCAATCCTCCCACTGGGGACTATTTAAATGGGCATCCCGGGTAGCAATTGCATAAACCCCATATATACTTGGCGACTATAATCAATTATAGTATAATACTAAACACCATATGGAGGCATCGGCAACGGACATGCAATTCCCTCTGCACAGACTCGGCAATGTTTTGGATGTGGGGCATCCCTTGTTGGGGATAACGCAATCATTTGCGTCCTTTGAGCACAATTAACTATTATGCAGCAAACTGAGGCCCAGGCTTCAGGGCCTGCGGCTAATGCCTCATCTCCTACTCCGCCATGTCTTGTCCGTACCCCCAATGATATTGTCATGGGTGGTGAGTCGCATGCTGATTTATGTGCCAGATTGGCTCATCTTGAAAGATTAATGTCTACCTCTGGGCCTAAGAAGGCCTGAGCTAAAAGAAAGCACTTGACTCATGCCGCTCCGGCAAGTGAGTCAGACAATTGTGAATTGCTTGATTGGTCTGATCCTTCTCAGTTAGAAGAAGGAGAATTATTATGAGGAATCAGATGTTTCTGATGAACAGCAATTTGTTGGTACTGAGATTGAGCAGGGTGAAGCAAGTGTTGTGGATACCCCAAAAGCTCTTGCTCAGTTATTTTAGGTTTTGGTTATTACTCCTCCTGAAGTAGTCCCTCCTCAAAAAGGGGAATTCTTTGGAGTCTCTAAACCTCGTTTAGAATTTCCAAATCAAAAGCAATTATTCTTAAAGAATGGGAGAAGCCTGTGTGGCTTCCTGGCATTCCCTTGGGCTGGGACAAGAAATATCCCTTCCCAGCTGATACTGTTAAGCGTTGGTCATCACCACCTGTGCCCACCGCTCTGGGCATGTGTACACTCACTGCACGGATGGGTTAAATGCGGAGGACAAATTCCTATGTGTGCGCCAGCATACAATGGCCATCTATGCATTAATATTTAATTAATTTATAGAGAGACTGGATTTTTAAAAGATACTCTGCTCATGGGTGGATGCCCCTGTGCTTAATTTATCCAATTCTTCTGTGTTGCATTCTCCTGACTCCACTACACTTAAAGATGGAGAGGATAAGCATATTGATCAAATGGCGTGCCACGCTTTTTCCAGTGTGGGCTCGGCCTTGCTGCCTGTTGGTGCTTCGGCACTCATGACAGTGGCTATTAGGTCTGTTGTGAGAGACCTAATGAATTACTCAGGGCTTGATGAGTACGCCGCTCTTAAGCAATGTGAGATGTTTGCATCTTTTGTACTTTCTGCCTTAGATGATACTCTGCTCATGTGCAGCAGAACCTCTGCCTTATTAGTCGCCATCCGGCGGTCAGTATGGTTGCGGCAGTGGGCAGCTGATATTGTAGCTAAGAAATCGCTTACAGCACTCCCTTTTGTGGGATTGCGCCTCTTTGGAGAAAGAATTGGATTCTGTCACTAAAGGAGGTAAATTATCTCAGCGTAAGAAACAACGTCGTTCCTTTCGTGGAATAGAGGAAAGGGACGTGGCCCTCCAAGTCAGAATTGGGGGTCCAAAACCAAATCTGCCACTAAGCCTGCTCAACAATGAGGGGACGCCCTCACTCTTACGGGTGGGGGGACGGCTGCGGTTCTTCTTCCAGGTCTGGGTTCAGGAGGTATCAGACAATTGGGTTCTGGAAGTAGTCTCTTCCAGTTACTAACTGGAATTCGAGTCCCGGCCTCCTCCCAGATTTTTCATGTCCCGGATGCCGTCAGATCCGGCAATTGCGCAGGGACTGCAGGCAGCAGTAGCGAATCTGTTAAACATGGCTGTTATCGGCCTAGTGCCTCCAGCGGAAAGGGGTTTGGGGTTTTACTCCAACCTATTCACGGAGGACGGCTCTGTTCGGTCTATCCTAGACCTAAGGAGACTCAATGAATTTATCCGCTTTGGAAAATTCTGCATGGAGTCTCTGTGATCAACGATCGATGCTCTCCCTCAGGGGGACTTCATGACATCCATAGACATCAAGGATGCTTATTTGCACATTCCTATTTTCCGGGTCACCAGAGATTTCTCAGGTTCTCGATAGAAGACCAGCATTATCAATTTGTGGCCCTGCCATTCGGCTTTACCTCGGCCCCAAGAGTCTTTACCAAGATGCTGGCAGGAGTGATGGCTATATTCAGGGTCCAGGGCATCCACGTTGTGCCTTTTCTGGACGATCTTATCGCAGCCTCCTCCCTCGAACAATCAGAGTTGGACACCAGGATGGTGGTCTCTATGCTAGAGAGGTTCGGATGGGTAATAAGTTACTCCAAATCCTCTCTCTGTCCGTCCAGGCAAATTCCCTTCCTGGGCCTGATTCTGGAATGGTTCTGATTCAGGACTTGATTCATCTATTCGTGTCCAAGCCTCGTCAGTCTATCTGTCTAGGGATGAGACTAGTGGGATTGATGGTAGCTGCATTCGAGGCAGTCCCGTTTGCCCAGTTTCACATAAGGGTGCTTCAGCTCTTTCTCTTGGCAAAGTGGGACAGGTGCCCACTATCATTGAATCAGACTTGTCTATTGTCTCCCCACATTTTGCAGTCCCTTCAGTGGTGGTTAATATCGCACAACCTGCAGAAGGGCAAGTCATTTCTGACTCCGCGTTGGGAACTGGTTACCACGGATGCCAGCCTGGTGGGCTGGGGGGGCTTCTGGAAGAAGCATCAGTTCCAAGGATTGTGGGGGCCTCAGGAGGCTCATTCTCCAATCAATGTATTAGAGCTTCGGGCCATACGTCTTGTTCTACTTCGACTGACCCATTTCTTACAGGGTCTGCCAGTTCAGATTCGGTCAGACAACCGAACAGCTGTTGCATACATCAATCACCAGGGAGGGACTCGCAGTTGGGGTTCCCTCCGGGAAGTGTCTCTGATCCTTCAGTGGGCAGAGATCAATGTTCCCTGCATATCAACAGTTTACATTCTGGGGATAGAGAATGTGGAGGCAGACTCCCTGAGCAGGGGATGTTCTCGCCAGGGAGAATGGTCTCTCAATCCAAGGGTCTTTCAGTTCCTCTGTCACAAGTGGGGGACTCCATGGTTGGACCTGTTTGCTTCTCGTCATAATCACAAGCTGCCAGCTTTTGTGTTTCTATCCCAGGATCCTCTGGCAGTGGCAGCGGATGCCATGTCTCTAGCCTGGAAGGATCTGGGGTTCCTATATCTGTTTCCCACATTCTCCATGATCAGCAAGCTAGCACTGGAGGAGGTGCCAGCAATTCTGGTGGCGTCAAGGTGGCCAAGACGTCTGTGGTACGCAGACGTAAGGCTGGCAGTGGATCGTGTCCATCTGCCTCTTCTTCCAGATCTCATCACTCAGGGTCAACTTTGTTACCCTAATTTACAAACGCTGGCTTTGACGGCATGGCTGCTGACGTCTCCATCTTGAAAGAAGAAGATCTTTCTGATGTGGTTATTCAGACTCTTATTAGAGCTAGGAAGAAGTCTTCCTCTGTCTTTTATTACAGGACTTGGAGGTCCTATATTGATTGGTGTGAATCCAGGGCTTTGCCCTGTACAGTATTTTCTATTCCTAGAATTCTGGAATATCTGCAATGAGGTCTGGATATGGGATTACAGATTAGTACTTTGAAAGGGCAAGTCTCTGCCTTGGCAATTTTCTTTCAAAGATCGTTTGCTCTTCATCCTTTGGTTAAGACCTTTTTCCAAGGAGTCGCGCATCTGCGGCCTCCCAGAAAGCCTTTACTTCCTGTTTGGGATCTTAATTTGGTGCTTTCGGCTATGCAAGCTGCTCCCTTTGAGTCATTGCAGGATATTCCTCTTCCTATTCTTACTCAGAAGGTTGCCTTTTTGGTTGCTATTACTTCTGTCCGCCGAGTTTCTGAACTGGCAGCTTTGTCTATTCAAGCCCCTTATTTTGAGAGGCATCAAGATAAGGTTGTTTTCCGTTTTAAACCGGATTTCCTTCCTAAATCAGGATATAGTTCTTCCTTCCTTGTGTCCTAAACCTAGTAACGACAAGGAAAGGGTCTTACATTCTTTGAATGTAGTTCGTTGTGTTAAGTATTATTTAGTTACTACCTCGGCCTTCCACAAGACGGATGCCTTTTTTGTTGTGCCTTCTGGGTCCAAGAAGGGTTTTGCTCCTGCCAAATCTTCCCTTAGTAAGTGGATACATCAGGCTATTATTGGGGCCTATATGGCGAAGGGGAAGGTTCCCCCTTTTTGTGTCACCGCTCATTCTACTCGTGCTATTGGAGCCTCTTGGGCTTTTCAGCACCAAGCTTCTGTTGAACAAGTCTGCAAGGCTGCGACTTGGTCTTCTGTGCATACTTTTTCTAAGTTTTACAAGATTGATGTGCGGGCCTCAGCGGATGCTGTTTTTGGCTGCAAAGTTCTTCAAGCTGCAGTAATTTAAGTTATGCATTATTCCTTTGGGATCCCCACCCATTATAGACACTGCTATTGGATGTCCCAAGTCTCATGAATATCAGGAAGTGGGGGGTGTGACATACTAGGAATAATACCATTTTGTGAGATACTCACCTGTAAAATGGTTATTACGAGTATGTCACACCCCCTACTTCCCCCGCCCTTTTTTTGTTCGAGGGATCCTTTATAGGGTGATTATTATTATTATTTCAAATAATTTTACAATTATTGATTATAATTGGCTCTTTTTGCTCTAAGGGATCCTTTATTTGGTATTATTATTTCAAATAATTTTACAATTATTGAATATAATTGGCTCTTTTTGTTCTAAGGGATCCTTTATTTGGTATTATTATTCTCATATAATTTTACAATTATTGAATATAATTGGCTCTTCCTGGTTCTTCACTGCTGTTTAAAAAGACTGAGGAATAGTGGGAGGAACCCAGTACTTATGGACCAGGAGGGGCTCCTTTTTTCCATGTCATCTCAAGATCGCCCTCTACAGGCCGGGTTCCCAAGTGTCATGAATATCGGGAAGTGGGTGGTGTGACATACTCGTAATAACCATTTTACAGGTGAGTATCACAAAATGGTATTTTTTTACACTTAACCCCTTGTGAAATGGTAAGGGGTCCATGAGACCCCTATACCAGTTCACAAGGCTGGGGGCTGGCAACCCCCGGCACCCCCAATTACCTGCCTCCCCAAAGCCCGGGGGGCAGAAGAGCCCGGCCCACGGAGCTTGTAGTCTGCAGGGCGGGTGGCCACCAAAACTGGCCCCTTTGCCTTGTTCCTACAAGCCCCCATAGCTGGTCCCGGGCTGATTATGATGGGTAAGGAGGACCCCACGTAATTTTTGGGGGGGATTTTTAAGGGTTTTTAACCTTTAAAATTCCAAAAAAATGGGGTCCCACCCCAGGAGGGGGGACCCTATGTAATTTTCTTTTTAAATTAACCCCATATTTTTATAGTGTGGATAGTAGTATTTTATTTGTAAATGTTATAAAGTGCTCTTTTCAGTTTGGGGGGGGGTCTCCTGAGCAAGAATAGGGGGCCACGATACATATGTGGTACCGTTGTAATCGGGAGAAATGGGGCTTTCACATGCAATATGGTTTTCACTAATAAAACAAATTTTTTATTTAAAATAAAAGAGACAATTGTCTAAAAAATATTATTTTTTTGTTTTTTTTACGCAAAAATATTTAAAAAACAGTAGAAAAATTACAAACAAGACATTTCATGTTAAAGCCTAAACTCTTCTGCAATATATATATATATTATATATATATATATATATATATATATATATATATATATATATATATATATTTTCCTGGAAATTCCAGCAAAAATCACGGTTAAACATGGCACAAAATGGGGAAAAATTACCTGTCAACAGAGGGTGACAAAATTTCAAGTAGGCTGGCAATTAGAAGGGTTGAAAGTAGCTATGCATGTTGGGTATTGTTCTGTTCAGGGGATCTTGCGCTTTCGGACTTAGCTGCAAGGTGCGCATAGCGCATAGCATAGTTGTATTTTATCTGAAAATCTCTTAGCTTGTTTTTTCTTGTTTGCGTATTGATATTTAGGGAAAGGTGTTTTTTATTCTGCTTTTTTATACATTTTTTAGGGAAACCCTGTGCAACCATAGAATTCTTTGACGGATTACTTCCAGAAAGTTGAGCCCACTACAACAAGCTGGGTACGCTTACAAAGCTTAACGTGTGTACTTTCAGGGAATATATGGTTTATGGGGGATATTCCAAATATAAAGAAAAAGCACAAGGTGCGCACTTTGCCAGCAGAGCTGAAATTTTCAAGTAAAATTACCGTTACGCACATGCTTTATTTTGGGGTGTTTGGCAACTCTTCCCTTGACAGTAGCTATGCATGTTGGGTATTGTTCTGTTCGGGGGATGTTGCTTTTTCAGATTTAACTTGTTTTTTCTTGTTTGCATATAGTTTTTTTTAGGAAAATGTGACTTTGATTCTGTTTTTTTATTCTATTTTTAGGAAAACCATGTGCAACCAAATAATTAATTGAGGGATTACTTCCAGAAAACTGCACCCATGTCAAGCCTAGTATGCCTAGAAAGCTTGAGGTGTGTACTTCTAGAGAATATATAGTTTGTTGGGGGTATTTCAAATGTAAAGGGTTGTTTTTCTTGAAAAACTGCAAGGTGCGCATAGCACGAAGCATAGTTGTATTTTATCTGAAAATCTCCTAAAGCTCTGTTTCAGTTTGGGGGAGTCTCCTGGGCAGGAAAGGGTGTCTACCAATACATATGTGGTACCGTTGTAACCGGGAGAAATGGGGCTTTTACACGCAATACGATTTCATTGACACATTTATTGCAACACAACACTACGAATTGAAAAAAATATATTTTCATTTTTTTGCACATATTTTACCCAAAAATATTGAGAATACACCTAAAAAATGACAAACAAGACATTTCATGTTAAAGCCCAGACTCTGCTGAAAAAAACAATATTTAATTTCCCTGGGAAATCCCTTCAAAAATCACAGTTGAACATGTGGAGCGCAAAATAGTGCAAAAGGGTCTGGCAACAAGGGTGACAAAATCTCTAGATTGGCTGGCAGCGAAAGGGTTAATTGGATTGACGTCAGAACAGTGGGCTTTCCTTTTTGTCTGTAACCAATATGTTGTTTGCTTACTGGTGTATTTGGGCCATTATCTTGTTGCAAGGTCTATTTCAAGGACATAATCTCCCAAATGGGAAAGTCCCCTTGATGGAATTTTTTGAAAGTGTATATTTTTTGTGTGCTGAAATGATGGCCTCAACACGCTGAACTTATCTAGCAATTTTTGTTATTTTTACTTATGTTAGCAAGCGTGAGTTTTATGGAGGCAGTTTTTACTACCTGCAGTCTGTTGCTATTGCCAACTGTACACCCCATCTGCACTCCAAGATCTACAATAATAGGGGAGTGTGCCTTGGACACACAGAATGCTGCTGCTGGGCATATCCTGATGAATTTTAAGTTTAAATCGTTTCTGCATTTTTGTTACTCGCCCTTTGGATCTGTTCCATTTTGATAATCTTTTTTTTGTCCACATCAGTCCACAAAATGTGTAGTTTCTCTTCGGGGCAGTACTTGCCAGAGCCTCATGGGGTGGGCACTGGGCAGGGATCAAAAGCAAAACCGTAATGCCTATAACCTCTTTTCCCTGGACTTGGGGACAGAGTCCATGAGGATCCACTTGCACCCACAAACACATTTAAAAAACACATAAAAAACTGTAGTGCACCAAATCAAAAGTGGAGGGGTCTGGCTTAATTAATGAGAATAAGGTGATTTGCTCAGTGTGGCAACCCCTCACAATCACCCCATAACAGGCAGTGTGTAGAATCCCCCCAATCACCCCATAACAGACAGTGGGCAGAATTTTCCCCAATCCCCCTATAACTATATTTAATTAGAATATTTAGTCTCCAGGAAAGCCCCCAAACCCGCAGTGGGCCAGGTGAATGGGAGACGCCACTGCCCGCTCGACGCTCTGTGTACCAGCCTATGATGGCCTGGTGGCAACAGAACATCAGCATGAGAGTTCCTGCCTTGTGTGCATCCCTTGTGTAACACTGTGCCTAGAACGCTGAGGGCTGGCCGCAGAGACGGAAAACTCATGATGATGCTGTGTGCCGCTCCTCCATATGTTGACTGCCGCCTCCCTTGCACTGGATGCCTACCGTTCCATAGTTTAATGCTGGCTCTCTGGCAATTCTTCTTGCTGCCCCTGGCGGCTTCCATTCACCTGGCCTGCTGGATGCTCCATGCACCAGCTCCTGACCGTCATAGTTTGGTGGGCTGGTGTATAGAGTATTGAGCAGCCCAGAGCATATCTCATTTACCTGGCCTGCCACAAGAAGCATTGCAGAGCCAGGGCCGGCATTAAGCTAAGGGACCAGCAGGTGGCTAATGCAGGGGAGGTGGCATCCTACTGGGATTTCGCCCAGTGCTCCTCATCGCCAGTCTACACCTGGCCAAGTCTCACTCTGGGAGAACCACCCTGCCAGGCAAGTAAGGGTAATGCAGGTAATAGAAGATTAGGGTTGTGCAACCAAAGTTCAGCGGTTTACCTAAACCTTAACGTTTGTCTGTGTAGTGTTTTGTAAACCCTGTGACAAATGGCATAGGCCACCAAATTGAGAGCAATTCAATGCAGTAGAAAAATAGTTACACAGTAGTGCAGACAGGCACATAAGGTGGGCTGAAGTTGCATCTCCTACATCCTTCTGGCTGATGCCCTTTGGCTGTGCATACCCACACCAGCCATATAGATAGGCCTCATGCTTACCCCTTCCATTCATTCAGTATCTTGTGCCGCATAGAATGCTGATTGGTGGGGAGCTCACACATGTAATATGGGATTACAGAAGGTAATCAGAACCAGCGAGACAGGGAGGTTTGCACATCACAACCAAGGCCAGGGAACATAAGCTGGGACAGTCAAAATCCTGGGATTTGTTCCTATTTACATTTTAGCCACTTGAAGTAGTAATGTATAAAGTATAAAGTAGTAATATATTTCAGTTGTTTGTGTAATGGATCAGCAGAATCACTACGAATTCAATCTATATACCACATTCCTTGACTGCATCTCATAAACCACTAATTCAAAGCTAGTGGACATGTCACAGGGGCTGGCATTGGAAAAGTGGATAAGGCCGCTTAACAGCTGCCAGCTAGGCAGTGATAGCTAGTGTCCAGGGACAGCATTAATGACAATGGGCGATGGGGCTTGGAGGTTGCCCATAGCAGTTTAGCAGACCAGGTTTAGCAACAGGGCTTGACAGACATGCTCAGACATGGCACAAATCCGCGACAGGGGTTGGCACTGGAAAAGGTCAGACACGGGTTTGTAACAGGGCTTGGCTCTGCACACGTGACATCAAAGCAGCGAAACAGAGAGACAAGGAGAGCAAGCAGGTGAACCTTGTAGGGTTCCTTCCCCATATTGACAATACAGTCCATGGTGTGTAAGTTCCTGGAGATCACTTTAAAATGAGCCATCGCCAATCAGCTGGCATGCTAAACCCATCAGCATCTACCATTGCATCTACTTGCAGGGGCACTGGAGCTTATGTCACAGGGCTTTTAGCTAGCAAAAAATCCTTCCTGTGACCTTTGGTGGCCAAGCAATAGAGCCATCTGCTGTTGCCCAGTTGGTGGACAGAAAAGGAGTAGCAGCCAGGTAGGTACGAAGCAATGGCAGTTAATAATCTTTTTACACGAGAACCTTCTAGTTGCACCATTTTGCAATACAAAAAGAGCAAAAAATGCACAAAAAAGTAACACATTTTCTCTTTTTTAATGTAAAAAATAATTGCCTCCTTGCATATGCAGTTTCTTTTTTGTTTTTCTGTTAATACAGGAAGCATGTGTGCTAAGTAAGTAAAGCTCTCAGGAGGGAAAATTATCGAGATTGTTCAAACTCATTTGAATGACCCCCTATTATCGGTACTGAGGTAACGAACACAACAAGTCATGGTAAGGACTGAGCTGGCGGATGTTCCCGACATTTTGAGACTTTGATCCAATGCCAAAGTGACTATGTATATTACACAGAAAATGAGCAGCCTCTTTGTTGAAATGAAATTCAATGTGTTGAATTCTGGGTGTTTACTGCTCATCAGTGGATTACATATGAGCTACAATATGCCAACGATGATAAATCAGTGCATTCTGTAATAAATCGGGCTGTTTATTTTAAAGTACACTCATCCGAATTAATTCAAGGATGCATCAGTTTAGATGAAAAGCCGGATCTGGGAAAACAAAATTGGTCCATTACTTTGCTGTATGAGTAAGGCAGCGTAAAATAGATGCCTTTAATTTATTGCTAAAGCAATTAAACTAAAGTGACAAGCAATTTATCGTAAAATAAATTTAGCTTAAGGCAATGATACTAAAGAGATATAACAAAGGAAGTGTTCTGAGAAGAACTCATTTTGGCTGGTCCTAGCATGGCAAGAATTTAAACACCATTTTGTGTGGGGAATGTCAATTGTAACCTGTGAGCTATACAAGCAGATATAAATCACACAGTTCCCTATCAAAGTATTGTAGTACCTCCACCAATGCGGGGGGGGGGGGGGGGGAGGCACGGAGACCGTGACTATGTCAGCAAGGAGAGGGAATGATTGCAATTTTCATTAAGATAATGAAAATGGATAATATTACAATAAATGCTTCCTTTGGCAAAGTAAACATTCAAATAATTATACAGTGCATCTACCGAACACTAATCACTTGTGGGAAGCACATGGAAAAGCAGTTAGCAAAGAGAGAATATAATGGTTTCCCCAGCTTTTTTTGTTTTAGCTTTATTTCATCCAGTTTAGCCTGTATATTAGTGGTCTATCAGCCATAGCTGGGAATGTTATTACATGCATGGAAGGCATCCAGGCCACTATTGAAATCTTTGAATGTATTCTTCATGACCACCTCCTCTGGGATTCATTCAGATAGGCTGTGGCCCAGGCTATTTGAATCGATGGACACAGGACCATGTCTCACCCATGAGTACCACGGATGTGACAGCATGCACCTAGGAACTGTCGAATAAGATGAGTTTTTTTGGTGATTGTGGGGGGAGAGTCACATACATAGGTAGGTAATCGGCTGGCCCCAAAGTCTTTCCGATTTGCCAGAATGCTGATTGGCCCACTTTAAACAGAATATTTCAAGTGTGCCCATGCGGATATGAACACATTTTGAAAGCTTTCTTCTCAATCCAACTTCGATAGTGGGCTACTATACTACACTGCTCATATAAATTCTTTCTATTAAAGTGGACCAAGTGCAAAGTGGACTAAAACCCAGTTTTTGTCCCCCTCTTCCATTAATCCGGCCCCCTAACTTGAGTACCTGGAGTCAACACTTCCTCCTTGTAGGTTTCCTGTTTTTTTTTTTTATTTAGTTGGGCTCCCTTTGCTTTGGTTAGCCCCAGCCACCCAACAAATTTGAGATCGCTGATAGATTGGTCTCAAATTTAAAAAGAGGAAAAAAGACTTCAGTGTCTCCACTGCAGGGTGGGATTATCCCCTGCTAGATTGATTAAGTGGAGGGGCCAGGGAACTTACACCTACACTATCAACAAAAAAATGATATTAGGTTATGTTAAAATGGCCTTGGTGCCCTGGCCCGGGGGTGTAAATAAAGTAGCACTGTGAGTTTCAGTGAAGTGTATGCAGTTATTAAATAGTCATACTTGCTACATCACAGCATGTGGGTTTACATAAGACAGCGCTGACTATATCAAGGCTACTATGTTTTTACATGGTTTGTCCAAAAAAATGAACTTGTAGTTCAGTATTAGTCTCTTAAATCACAAATAAGAGTAAAAAGGTTAGGTTAGTAACCTGGCCTATATTGGGCTACTGAAGAAAAGCACTGTATAATCAGAATTTAGAAATGTAGTTACGCCAAGGTACAATACATACAATACAAAAGTTATTTACACACAGTAGTGATAACAATAGCAACATAATATTAAAGTAATTTGTAAATATGAATGTAGGTGTGGCCCCAGTAGCCACAAAGGGGATTTTACCAAGCGGCACCACCAACCTAAAGAATCACAGAACCAGATATTTACATATTAATCATGAATTAAATCATGAATTTATTTAAAGAAATAAAAAGAGCTCACAATACATATTTTAAAAACATTAATCTCCATAGGAAACTAACAGGCCAGAAAAGTGTCATTGTGCATCCGATAAAATATCCAAATAATACAAAAATGACAAAATAATTTCTATATATTCAATGTGCAAAAGTACCAATATACAGCAAAGTGTTAATGCTTATCCAAAGTGCCTAGCAAAAAAAGTGCATGTGCTGAAAAAAACAGAAAGAGAAATTCTTCCCAAACTATCCCCACAAATCCAATATGTGAGTTTATCACCATATATATCTAGCTGAGACTCCTGCTGCCCCTTTTACCCACGCGTTCTGTGAGGTGAACCCACTTTTTCAAGGTGCCAGAGATGGACAAGTGATACCTGTGTCTCTGCCTTAAATATGGTTCCAAGTGGCTTCCTGTGCAGGTGATTTCAAATTAGAGGAGGCGTACACGCTATCCCGCACCCGGCAGGGCCGGCCGGCAGCCGCACGTTGCGAGGGAAGCGTGACGTCGTTCAGATCAGCTGTGTAATCCTCCCCGCCGCCCTCCCTCCAAACCGGCCGTCCATCCGTGTCACTATACTTCACCGCAAAGCGGCGTGTAACTATGGCAGCAGACACCGAGGCGGGGAAAGGCAGGTGGCGGGGAGAAAGCACAGTCGCACAAGATAGAAGCTCCCAACCACATAAGCACAGGCTGGCACACAGGTGCATACTATATGCAGAAGTTGAAAACCTACTTAAAAACAGCTACATTTTATTATTGTGGCAACTAAAAATTAATACCTAACATAAATCAAGTATCCTTATATAACCTATTAACAACTATATATATATATATATATATATATATATGTTCATATAAGCATATTTACACATAAATAATGGCCAAAATATCCATCAAAATCCAAGATATCCATATATGGGCACATATCCATCATCATCCTATATATTTTGAACAACCAAATGCACACATATAATACACCATTCCATGCGTGTACATATGTGTGCATGCCACATCTGTCTTAAACTTATTTGTTCACAAAATTCATTACAGTAGCAACAATCGAAATTCATAGAAGGAATGCTATATGTACAGCTATATTGTATTTAATAAATAAACAAATTTAAATAAAAACAAATGAATACATTAAATCAAAATAGACTGAATAAATACATTAAATCAAATAACTAAATTAAATCAAATAAAATAAATAAACCAAAACAATTGAATGAATTAAATCAAATAATTAAATTAGAACCCGATTAGAAGCCGTGGGTGCACGGCGGAGCGCGCGGGGCAGCCTGGGTTCCCGGACGCATATGCACACTGGCGGTATTTTCTTCTATTATGATTGATTAACTGGATATGTTTGCATCATTATTGTGCTCTCCTTGCTCCCTTGCTCTCCAGCCTCAGCATGGCCTTAAATAGACCATAGCTGAATTGTATATCTCGCCTACTGAGGATTAAGTATATGTAGTACCATCATTGGCTTTTTATTTATATGGTGGGAGGGTCTACGTTTTATTTCCTAGGGGTTTTGTCACTGAGTGGGGTTGCTTTATGATATTGCAGGTTATATATATTTCTAAGATTGATTGTGGATATTTTAGAGATTTATGAATTATATGTGTTATTTGTATGATTATAGTTTTTCATCTTTCATGAATTGTAAATTCCTATTGCACTTAGCACTTTTGAGATAATTATACATATATTTATTTGTTGCACATGAATTTCAGATCATATTTTGGTTTTTTTGTATTGGGTGGATTTCTAGTATTCATGTTTTGTTTGTTTGCACATGTCACTTTGCCATAGCGCCGTTTCAGATTTGATATAGCCTTAACAATCTTTTATCAAGTAGTTTAATGACCCCCTTTAATATCTTTGTGTAGACACTAGGGGGCAGCACTTACTTATGCCCAGTGGAATATCTTATTGAATTTGATTTTGGATATAATTATCTATTTATACATATTGAATAAGAAATTACTCTTTATTAATTGTAATAATAAGAGGTTACCGGGAACCCATTAATTCCTTGTTTTTAAGTTGTCTAAGCATCCCTGTGTTATGTGTGTTTTTTAATTTTTGTATATAGCATTTTTCAATAAACTATTTGCATTGAATTACCTTTGTTATTTACAGTGGTAGCGCCCATTTTTCAAACCCCATATTTACTTTGTATCTTTAAATTAAATAATACATTAAAAAAAAAAAAAAAAAACCTTAAGCATGTATATATTAAAAACTCCATAGAATCCTCTGCAGCAAATTCTTCAAAACTCCATCAAGAAACTCCCAAAATGAAACGTGAAACCCAATTCTTCATTGCTCCAAAGATGTTCTGAACTCCATAAGATCTTATATATTCTTCCGGTCCATACAATCAATGAAGGTATGATCTTCACCATGATAAAGAATCATCATAAAAAACCTGCGAAAACAGAACAAACAAAATAAATCAAAGCAACAACACACAATACAACAGCAAACCACCCAAAAATGATCCCTATGAATGTGACACTATAATAAAAAAGAAAAAAAAAAAAATTGTTTATATTTATATATAATATGCTCTACCTACCTAGAAAAGGTTCAAACGAGACCTCCTCATTGAGGCCCAAGGGTGCTATAGTATTTAGTTTGTACATCCACTTCAGTTCTTGCTGTAGTAATATTTTTTTCATATTACCCCCCCCCCCCATGTCCAGATGAACCTTCTCTAAATCTAATGGCGTAACCTGTAAGTCAACAATCTGACCATGATGTTTTCTCAAGAAATGTTCTGCCACTGATGTTAAATTTTTGTTCTGGTTCCTATCTCTCTCGGCCAGACGAATATTGGAAAGATGTGCCTGAACCCGTATCTTCAAGGCATTCTTCATTTCTCCCACATATCCCAATCCACAGCCACACCTGAGAAGATATACAACCCCTTCCGATCTACAATTTAAAAAGTGTCGAATATAATACTTCTCCTTTGTGTACTGATTGATAACAAGATTGGTTTTTGGCAGATATTACAATGTCCACAAGGGCAAACCCCTTGTGAACGAAGCCATGTGGGTGATCTAACAAAGTTGCTCCTACACAGTAGGTCTTTTAAATTGGGGGCACGTCTGGCCGTCGTCTGAACACCATCTTTAACCAGAGTACGTAGAGAGGGGTCCGAAAGTAAGATATCCCAATGTTTCTCAAGGATCGAACGGACCATTCCCCAACTACTATTGTATCTCGTGATGAATCTCACATTCTCTTTTCTATTTCTAATTTTTGGATTTAATAAAGCCCTCCGGTCCATATTAGCTACCTGCCAACGTGTGCTTGTTATCAACTTCCGGGGATACCCACGATCCTGAAACCTCTTCGTAAGATCGTCTGCATGTCTATAAAATTCTCTCTCACTCGAACAGTTTCTTATTCTTGCGAATTGTCCCTTGGGAAGGAAGCCGGCGGAACACATTCTCACCTCGTGGAATCGGAGGTGAGCAGCGTGAGTTGGCCTGTGGCCATATGGATGTGCATTTTTTACTTGTTTTTATGTGAGTGTTTTATTGGCGCAGCAATTAAAAAGCAATGTTGCACTATGGATCTATTATCTTTTGCCTTTCATGCTTGATCTGAGGGGACTAAACTTTGTCTGACCCACGGAGACCACTTGACATTGGTTGGGATTTAAATTTGAGACCCAATATATATGCCTGCACTCAATTACCATCTGGTAAGAGCATTTGATTGGTGGTGGGATCACAGGATTTGTATCTACACGGTGGTTTTGAATTTGATTGATTGAACTTTATTGCGGACTTGAAATCTGCCTTCACCATTTACAGATAGAATTTGATCTGGACATTAAAGAGGACTTAAACACCTCATTAGCTCTGTGCTTAGTTGGTTATTTGTATTTTAGCTTAATAGTGAGATTTAAGTTTGCACGTGGAGCTTATATTCTAAGTGTCTAGGATTCTTAGAATATTTAAGATATTTAAAGTTAATGTTATATTTAGAATTTGGAGCGCGGTATTTTCACTTGTTATTCACTTTTTTTTGCTAGGCACTTTGGATAAGCATTAGCACTTTTTGTAATAGATTTGCTGTATATTGGTACTTTCGCACATTGTATATATATAAATTATTTTGTCATTTTTGTATTATTTGGATATTTTATCGGATGCACAATGACACTTTCTGGCCTGTTAGTTTCCTGTGGAGATTAATGTTTTTAAAATATGTATTGTGAGCTCTTTTTATTTCTTTAAATAAATTCATGATTTAATTCATGATTATTATGTAAATATCTGGTTCTGTGATTCTTTAGGCTGGTGGTGCCGCTTGGTAAAATCCCCTTTGTGGCTACTGGGGCCACACATACATTCATATTTACAAATTACTTTGTTTTGGGGGTATCCCATATTGGCACACCATTCCTAAATTGGGTATTTATATTACATTGTGATTTTGTTTCTTAAAGGTGGTGCAAGGGGTGTGTTGTTGTCTTTTGAACATAATATACAAGGTTAGTAGTTGGCCTTATTTTTAGACATGCTTGTTGAAAATTAAAATAATGCTGGGGAGCATTATCTGGTACAAGGTATATGAGGGTTAGAGAATGCTGGTGAGGTTTATACAGCAACCAGGTCAGTGATTCAGTTTAAACAGGGGTCACAATTCAGACAGGTAACGTTTCGCGCTAATGCTTCATCAGAGGGGACTGTAAAAAGTCTGTGCCATTGTGTGACAGATGATAAATTGCTGATACCTAGAAAGATATATATATATATATATATATATATATATGTAAAGGCAGTAAAATAGGGCTTATGGTGGAGCAATGCAAAGTATTGTGCTTAAATATCTACATAGTGAGAAAATGTTACTGTTGTCCTACCTGGAGGGTGTAGTCGGTGTGGGTACGCTGTAACTTGGGTGGCTGGTTGTGCATCCTCAAGGTGTAATGCAGGTAGTAATCTCCAGAATCAGAGTTAGTAAGTATTGTTATTATGCAAGAGAAGGTTGGGTAAAGAAAATGTAGGTTAGGTATAAAGTATAAGGTTAAGTGAAGTAGATGTAGGTTAGGGGCCTAGTTCACTTACTAGGAAAAGGTAAGTAGGTAGGTGATTCTTGGCTGGAGTATCAGCTTTGTATGTCAGAGGACATGGCTTGCAAGGTGCCAGGGAGTCAGCTGCATGTCTGTGGTGAAGAGGACCTGTCCTTACCAAGGAGGAAGGGGCCAGGTTTTAGGTGATCTAACAGTGGGAATGGTCGCAATTGGCCAATGGCATCACTGGCACACACACTCTACACTCCATAAGATGGCAAGGGGGGGATAAGGGGAGTGTGGTGCCCCGCGACCAGCAGGTCTGCTTGGCTGCCACTTGAGTAGCCACAATGTAGTTAAGAGTATGTTGATGCAGAGGTTAGTTGTGCAAAATGAGGTATAGGGGAAAGAAAGCAAAGGGAATATATTCATTGAGGCCAAGCGGTTGTGTTGCTTGCAAAGTCCAGATCCATTTAGTCTCTTTTTGTAGAAGTGTCTGATCCATGTTCCCACCTCTGATGTTGAGGTGCACCAAGTCAATGGCACAAAGGATTTTTGAGGGTATGATGTTTGAGCCAGGTGTGCCGATCAAGACCTAGGTAGACCACCAGCAGTTTTGCAATTTGCAAAGTAGTAAAACTTATCTGCATATGTACCAGTAGGCTGCAGTGTTTTTTTGGTGGGGGTAATAGTGGCTTGGAACCAATGTGTCTTTTATGGATTCGAACATCTAAATGTAAAAGTGGGGTAATGGTTAATGTGTCCTTGTAGTTGGGGGATTTGTGTTTGTAAGTGCCAATGTTTTTCAAGATCTTTTATATTATTGTAGGCTGTACTGTAGGTCATGATCAGCCTGGTAGGTTGAGGTTGTAGGTGTATTTCTTTTTTCAGATTATGGTATCTCAAGTGCTATGTGATAGGCTCTGTGCAGAATTTTATCTCTGTAGCCTCTAGCTCATAATCTGTGTCTCAGCAGTTTGGCTTTGACATTGAAAGTTGTACAGTTTCCTCTGAGTCTTAGATATTGACTTGTGGGAATGATATTAACCAGGGGATTGGGGTGATGGTTGGAGGCATGCAAAATTGTTTTGCCTGAGGTTGGTTTCCTGTATAAGGTAGTGGTGAGTGTACCTTCTGGAGACTTGTAGATGGTGATATCTAGAAATGTGATGTGTTGAGTATCGTATATGTATGTAAACTGGAGATTTAAGTCACTGGTTTTAATTGCATGTATCAAGGTTTTCAAGGATAATCCGTTCCCAGTAGGTTATTTCGTTGGTATATGGGGTTAGGGAAGGGTTAATGAAGACTCGGCTTTACTGGATGGCGTAGAGACACCTGCTGGCCACATCCCTCATTTACATACAGTCTAAAGTACACTCTCCCCCCAAGGCTATTTGAATGGCTGGGTGCCAGAGCATGCCTTAGACCAGAAATGCAGAGGATGCAGCCATGGTCAGCATTTGCTATCACCCTGTAGGAACAGCCTGAATCACAGAATATCAACCAAATTGTGCTACTGCTGACCTTAACAAACTTTTTCTCACTCTCGGTCTCTCCTAAAAGATGTGTTTGTCCTGAACACGGAAAAGCCCATCCACCCACTTCACCTAAGGTTGCAGCAGCAGGCTGTAACTCACTTGAGCCACCAACGTTTTCTGCTAGAACTAGAAGTGTCCTCACTTATGGGAGCCAGTGGCCATCTTTCTGTAGCCCCTGGCTGTGGCCAGTTTGAAACGCAACTGATAGAAGGGGATTGGGGCTCGCTCAGATAACTTACAGCAGCGCTTCTGCTGCACACTCTGCACCCCTCCCCACCACAGCCACCCCCAAAAATCGTGTCATAGGAACAATAGGTGTCCAGGAACAACCAAGAATTTAAAGACAGCACACTCTATTTATACAAACACCAGACGAAAATTGGAAGAAGATGACAACTACTATCTCTTCTTTCTCTCTGCTATTTTTTTAGGCCTAAATATACCCCTTAAGCTGTTTAAATAAAAACAAGAACATTGTCAAGGGTATCTCACTATCAAAGACAGAATTGCCCAATGGGTAATTCAATTATATGTTAATTAGTCCTAAGGTGGCTCATGCAAATAGAACTATTGTGATTTTAGTGATTTTAGAAGATATGGACATTGCGAAACCTTGAGGCAAAGATACTCAGTTAATTAACTTTTTTTTCAGGACACCCTGAACAAAAATTGCTGCTTGTAGGCACTGCACATTTTCACTAAAAGAATAAAGCCACTATACACAACATCTATATAGATGTTCTAGGAAGATCACCACATCAGTTACCTGAAGCTGAAGAGATATCACAGTATACATTGGAAAGGTGTACAGGGTTGCCTGCTATTGCAAGTGGTTCAGGATAAACCCAATGCAAAGTGGCTATTGTGTCCTGGCTGTGACAGTTAGTCATTTACCTGTTTGCCCACCTTAACTTTGAACCTGAGTTCAGGGAGTTTCACCATGGCTTTTGGTGGAGGGGGTGACAATCTTGATGGTTGAATCTGAGTGGCTTTTTTTATTGTGAAAAAATATCGGTTATCCTGAAGGTATAAGCAAATCTACAATGTGATCATTGGGAATCATATATATGGAGATAGTGATGATGTATGCAGAAAAAAAGAAATGCCTGCTTAGCTGAGTACTGCCAGGATAATGTGTTCAAGTTTGCTGTTTATTATACAGAACTCTAACCTCTGAAAAAAGTGTTACTCCTGATCAGGGAATAAGAAGTACTATACTGCTGGTTATAGCTGTTCTGCAGGAACAAAAATGGCCACTCCCAGGGAACTGCATAAACATACTCATTGTATAACACTGTGACAGTTTGATTTTAAAGAATAATACATATGAAATTGTTTCTCAAATAAAACATGATGTGCCTGATCAGACAATAATCATCTCTTGTCTGAAGATTCAGTAAAACATTTATCCAAATACAGGTGCAGACCCCAGGTTATAAATAAACACTCATCTGGCCATGTGCCAAGTCCTTTCTATTGCTGGAAGCCCCTTTCTGTTCTTCGGTGGCCAATGCCACTGTGCAGCTAGAATCTTGAGAGCCAATTTCAGCACAGGATCATTGCAAAAGCTAGATAAAGCTGCTGCCAAGCATCTCCCTTGAACTCGTGGTGGTGCCTATTGCAATATCAGTAACAGTGCTTCAGCTTATCCCCTTCCTGATATATATCTTGTGGTAAAGTGTATGGAAAAGTGCTGGATGATGTCTATTTCTCCCTTGGTTTTTTCAATCAGGCACAATCCATGCCGGGTTTACAGGACCCCAGTCCACATTCCCAGTCCTCTACAGGTTTTTCTCCTGCTCTCAGTTCTTAAACAGGTGATGAGGCTATTTGCAAAGAAAGCCTAATAAAAGGAGCCGCTGAGGTTTCCAGTGTGGAGATGGAGGGGCTGGGATGAGGAGCCCGGGCCTCGCTGCTTCCAATACTGACAGTGCTGAATTACAGCCGAAGGACTTTATGTGTTATCTGTTCTTGGAACCTGTGGATTAACAGCCTGGACCTGTATGCCCTGAAAGAGGACCTGTTATATCAAGGACTTGCAATACGCTGTAATTATCACACACTGGACATTGCTAAAGTTGGTGATGTAACCACTTGCTGTACTGCATTGTATCCTGCTCAATAGAAGTTTTTGAGAGATTTTGCCTGTTAGAATTTTTTTTAATAAATCGCTTATTATTTGACTATGAACTGTCTTCAGAGTCATTGCCGTTGGCCCCAGATCCTGACAATATATATATATAATACTATTGCGTCTTGCTCAAATGTACAATGTGTTAATTCCCATGAAGCACATAAAGGGTTAATAAACTTTCTTACAGTGGTTTTACATATGTTGTAGGGTGCAGTTTTAAAACAGGGCCTTGTTTGGAGGAGTTATGACATATAGTCCCTGTAGAGTCATTCAAACGAATGCAATCCCAAATCCTACTGTTGCGGGTAAGGGTTTAGAAAGTGTCTTAGTGTTTTTATAGTTTTATTGTTTGGTTGAGACAATAAACCACAGAATATTTTTCATTTGTGCCCTGTGACAGGCTGAGGATTTGGTTGGCTGGGGGGGGGGGGGGGTGCAGGAATGCTATAATTTATTTGGAGGGGCAAACATAAGCAGGAGGTGAGAGGAGGTTTATTGGGCTGATTGTTTTTGATAGGAGGATCTACATCCTTTTCTTTTGGAACAGCACGAACAGCATTTGCAATATTTTGCAAATATTACTATTTGTAATACCTTTATATTAAAACATACTAGCAATTATTTGTGAGACTAGAAAGAGTTAATGTCAGCTGTTTAATGTAATTATGAGAAAAGGATTATTATTCTAATGGAAACTCCATCTGAATTTCACTTTTCTGGGTGTTGTTAATTTCAGACGTGGTGCCCCGATTTTGGTGTGTATCCCCACAGGAAACTCACCTTTTTGGGCTTTCCCACAGTGCATGCACAGGCTGCTCAGTCAGTCACTTACTTTCCCTCAGCTCCATTCAGCTCTGCAAGTTGCTGCTTCCATTGGCCACGTCCCGGCTCAGCTCGACCTGTGGGCATGTCTGCATTTGGATGGGACTGGCGCAGGTACGTGCGTCAAATAGAGGAGGTAAATAAATTGTGCAATCCAGTGGGGGGGGGGGGGTTGACACAGAAAGTGAGACAGTCCTGTATGTCTTACCGGTGTTTGATATCAACATTTTTTGGGGAAATTTACCATACAAATTGCCACATGTGGCCCTCAGAACAATCTGATGTGGCCCTGACATGATGTGGGGAAAGTGGGAGAGCTAATAGAACTGACATGTAAAGGTAGTTAAATAGGATGGGCAATGTCCTAGAAAGTGATTTACAAAAGGAGCATTAGCATATAGGCATGACAGTGGGTAAAATCGTTGGCACAATAATTTGTTAAAGCATTGGTGGGAGATTAGATAGGTTGAGTATTGGGAAAATGGTTAAGATGTGGGACTGATGAGGAAGAGCTATAAATAACGGACCTATATATTCAGAGATAAGCCAATTGGCATGTTTTTTGCTAGCCTGTGGAGAATGTTACATATGTAGGGGAGTGGTGGAAGGACATGCGAGTGGCATTATAATAGGTATCCTGATTGATAGAGAAACTCTTCATCATTTCATAATTAAGGACCCCTGAGTCTGAAACGCGTAGACAGAGGATCCTCCAGTCCCCCCCCCCCCCCTTTTTTTATTGGGATTACCTCTACTTTCATTGAATTTTAACGATGGATCAATAAAGATTATTTATTGAAATTTATCATTATGCTAATCCAAATGGAACAATTCTGAAACTATTCATTACGACCCACGACCTGGTTCCAAGTAATTTAAGTGCCCCGCGCTTGTCACAAGGTTGAGCACCCCTAGTCTAAGCCTATAAAAGATGAAGGGTCAGCCAGCTGGAATGAGGTGTCTACTGCTTGCGCCAATTTAGTGAGGGGTTCTTCTCATGTTGGTGATGTTTGGATTTTGTTGTATACATGTATATTTATTAATTGCTTAATTACCAAAGGCAACTAAGGCATGATATTAAACCGGACCAACACCCGCTTTTACTTTAACGGTGTTGGTCCCGCAGTCTGGTGAGTAGCTTGGGGAGGTATTCAGAATACTGGAGCCCCCCACACAGCAAACTGCACACAAAGCTTGTAATACTCACCTTCATTACAAGCCGGCAGTGAGAATGGAGTCCAATGATTGGCCGCTGGGCATTCATGTGGGTCGCAGTCACGTCCTCTGCGCCGGCCACCGGCAGGACCTGCCCACGTCACTGCTCGGCGGCCAATCGCGCAACTCCATTCTCGGCACTGGCTCGTAATGAAGGTGAGTATTACAAGCTTTGTGTGTGGTTTGCTGCAAGGGGGCTCCAGCATTCTGAATGCCTCCCCGAGCTACTTGCGTTCACCAGACAGCGGGACCAACACTCAAAGTAAAAACGGGTGTTGGTCCAGTTTAAGGTGACATGGAGCTCACCTCTGATGCATGTCCCATGTGCCTCTCCCACATTTCCTGCAGCACTGGGTAGAAGCCGTAGCAGATCTTCAAAGTTTGCCCTATCTCTCAATGTAAAGCCACACAAACCATTTTTGCCCTCTCCCCACACACACCTTTGGTGATGCAGTTGGCTTGGCAGTGGCCCAGATTTAAACAAAATAGTATTGTCTCCATTTAGGCAACATGCACCTGCCATTTTTGAGATTGGCTATTGGCTGGTCTCAAGAATGGCAGCTGACCAGAAACTATTGGCCACATCCCTAATTTCCCTGTATTCTGGCAAGCGTTTCCACCCCCAGGCTAGCTGAATGCCTGGATGTGAGAGGACGTATCAGCTACAGGGAAGCCAGGAATGCATCTTGCCACATACATGAGTCCAGTTTATATAAAATCCCAACCCCACAGTCAATATTGTCTCACATACAAGCTGTGATACATTTGTTTACACTGACACAATTGTGTCTGTGTGTGTTCTGCAGTGAACAGCGATAAAGAAACATTGTTGTAGCTTTCCCCTCACACACACACACTTTCTCTAGCAGCTGGTTATTCAGTGTGTGTGTGTGTGTGTGTGTGTGTGTGTGTGTGTGTGTGTGTGTTTATATAACATTATACACAAGCTGCTCGTGTTTCTGAAGCATTTATCTCTCAGTTTGATGTGGGCTGCTGCTAGCATAGCTCTCCCCTCATGCTTATGTGTGTGACAAGATGGCCGCTCCCATGCAGTTCTGCAGCAAAGAATCAGCCTATTAATCCAGAACATCTGGAGTTAAGCCCTCTCAAATCGTTTTTTGTTAGAAAGGGGCTTTAGGAGAGCAATTAATAAACTTTTTTTTTTACTTTTGGTCCGCTTTAATGCTTTATAATTTAATAAGATGTTATTATTATATATTTTTTTCCTTTTTGTAAATTGTAGTATCTCATATGAGCTCAGTGAGCTGGGGACCCTGTTATTTTTCCTCAACCCCTTCACCCAGCTACCCAAAGCAGTTGCTTTAAAGCAAGGCTTTCATTTCATGTAATGAAAACTCCAGCAAATTCCTTTTAAGATTTACATTAAAACTAAGTTTTGGTAGAAATCTGTCATTTGTGTTTCAATAAAAAGACAGCACATGTCATGGAGCCAAGAAATAAACAAAACGCTCCATTAGTGCGGTGTTCCTGCTGAGCTATTCCTGTCATCAGCCATGGCCGGCCTGCTCTGCCTTGGTGTCAGACTGGGAGTCAATCAACTACAGAACACAAGAGTGCTGGAATCAATGGAGGAAAATGGCCACCAAAATAGACTCATGTTTTTCTGTTCATCAGAATACATATATCCTGGAGCCTGTATTACCAGACATATCCTACAATAAGGTCTGCATTAATAGGGGAGAATGAATCGGGCCATTGGAACCTAGACAAATGATAGCAGTTCTGGCAGCTAGTAGACAAAGCATTGTCGTAACAGTTGATAAAACTTCCTCAGCCTTCTAAAGTTATCGAACATGAGGATGAAACCATGACAAGAAATTGGCTAACATTTGAAAAAACGTCCCATTTTCTCAGCAGAAAACTTTCTAAGAGAATTCAATTAGGTCATTCTCAATAGTATTTGATGTCTAGTGGCAGAAAGGAAAAAGCTTTGTATGAGGAAGGGAGACCACATTTAACCGGACCAACAGCCTGGCACAGTTGGAAAAGAAAGGTAGCGGACATTTTGGAACTTCCTCTCCCAGCATCTCAACCATGGTGCTGCCTGGATTCAACTGACATAACTGACAATGCACAGTAACAGGAAGCCCAGCAGCACTTCCTGTTTGCAGGTGGCCTGCAAATGCATGAACCGCCATTTTGTTTCTAAAATTTACTACAGCAGGAGTTAGAAAAAGGTAAATTAATTTTTATATGCAGCAATCAGAATTGTCCTGAGGAGGGATGCATAGGAGCATTGTTTGTTGTGTTGGTCTGGTTTAACCCTTTAAGTGCCAGCCTTCCTAGAATTTTTGTCACCCTTTGTTGCCAGACCACGTTTCACTATTTTGCGCTACATATGTTCAACCTTGATTTTTTGAAGGGATTTCCAGGGATTTTCCAGGAAAATTATATATTGTATTTTTCAGCTTCAGCATGCAATAGGCTACCCTAACCCCCGTGAGGGGGGACCATATGTCTTTTTTTTTTTAATTAACCCCTTATGTTTATAGTGTGGATAGTAGTTTTATTTTATTTGTAAATGTTATAAAGTGCTCTCCCCCAAAAAATGACATAGCCCCCCCCTCCCAGGGGGGGGGACCCATTTTTTGGGGAATTTTAAGGGTTTTGTGGCCCCCCACCCTGCAGCCTACAAGCCCACATAGCCTGTGTGGGCCCAGGCTCTTCTGCCCCCCCTGGGCTTTGGGGAGGCAAGTAATTGGGGGTGCGGGGGTGGAGTAGAGGCAGCTACGTGAAATTCACATAGCTGGCACTAGAAGGATTAAAGTAAACCAAAACCCAGGATTTTGACTATCCTGGGCTTTGGTCCTTGCTGTGTGAAACCCTCCAGGTCACTGAAATCAACTCACCTCAACTCACCACATCAGCTTTCTCGGAACTGCTGACGTCAGATCATCTAAGCCTTTGTCTAAGGCCAGCGGCTCCGAGAGCGCTGATGCCACATCCCCCTATGTTGGTGGAGAAAGCACCTTTCCTCTAACCTTAGTGGGTTCCCTAGGTTATGGTTATTTTTTAAATAGATTGTGAGACAGATCTTTGTATTGACCCTGAATATATTTATACATTGTTAGATCACCCCTCAGGCGTCTTTTTTCTAAACTAAACAAACCTTTCAAGGTAGAACTCGCACTCCTTTTATTAACTTAGTTGCCCTCCTATGAACGCTGAGCAACAGTCAAAAATAAATTAAACCAGTCCAACACAACAAACAATCCTCAAGCATGCTTCTCCAGGGCAATTTAGGTGCTGCACGTAAAAAATAATTTACCTTTTTCTAACGACTACTGGAATACATTTTAAAAACAAGATGGCCACTTATGGGCTTGCAGGCCACCTGCAAACAGGAAGTCATGCTGGGCTGGGCTTCCTGTTACTGTGCATTTCAGTTATGGCAGTTGGGAGAGGAAGCTCCAAAATGTCCGCTACCTGTCTTTTCCAACTGTGCCAGGCTGTTGGTCCGGTTTAAGCACAGGTGCCCAGAACTGTACACAATATTCCATATGGAGTCTTACCATTGACTTGTACAGGGGTAAAATGATGCTCTGGTCATGAGCACATATGCCCCTCTTGATGCACCCGATGATCCTATTTGCTTTGGCAGCTGCTGCTTGGCATTGGTTACTACAGTTAAGTTTATTGTTAACTAAAACCCCTAGGTCCTTTTCTATTGTTGTTTTATCAAGCTTTCCTTATTTAGTGTGTAATCATGGCACATATTTCTCCTTCCCATGTGCATAACCATACATTTATCTGTGTTAAAATGAACTTGCCATTTAACTGCCCATGCTTCCAACTTATCTAAATCTGTTTGTAGCTGCCTGCTGTCCTCTTTTGTGTTAATTACTTTACACATCTTAGTATCATCTGCAAAGATTGAGACTTTACTGTTTAATCCATACTCAATGTCATTTATATAAATATTGAAGAGAACTGGTCCCAGAACTGACCCTTGCTAGTAAAGGTGGCCTAATCTGAGTGTGTACCATTTATAACCACCCTCTGCTTCCGATCATTAAGACAATTTCTCACCCATCTGCACGCGTTTTCCCCCCGTCCAAGAATTCTCATCTTTTTTACCAGTCTTTTATGTGGCACAGTATTAAATGCTTTAAGTATTAAAAGTATTAAAAGCTGCTTAGGTTTGTCTGGCAGGAGCAATTCCTTATAAATCCATGGTGATATGGAGTAATAAGGTAATTTTCCCCAATATACTCCAGGATAGTATCCCTTAAGAAACCTTCAAACAGCTTGTCCACCACAGATGTTAAACTTACCAGTCTGTTGTTCCCAGGTTCCCCCTAGATCCCTTTTAGAATATTGGCACCACATTTGCCAAGCGCCAATCCCTCGGAACAGCCCCTGTAATTATTGAACCCACAAATATTAGAAATAACGGCTCGTCTATTACTGTACATAACTCCCTTAAAACACGAGGATGTATGCCATCTGGTCCTGGTGATTTATCGATTTTTTATCTGCTTGAGATGGCACGGGACTTCTTCCTTGGTTAGACCAAGGGTTTGGGTTACTACCCTGCATTTCCCTTGGCATGTCATATTATTTTGTGAATATAGGAGCAAAGAAGTTGTTTAGTAAATTTTCTTTTTCCTCATTCCCCTCTATAGGTGTCCCCTCCTTGTTTTTCAGGAGCACCACACCCTCTGGTTTGTATCTTTTACTGTTTATGCATATGATAATATCAGGGATTGCCCTTTAAATTGCATATAGGAGGGCAACAAATAACTAATGAGCCAACTCCAGCAATGTTGCCAACATTATATATATATATATAAAAAATATATATAATATATATAAAATATAGGGGATAAAATGTAAAATGATAATAACAACAGATAACAAATAATATGAAAAATATACTTATTACCACCCTTTAGGTTTAGTTTTTGTTGTACACTTCTTCCCTTACCAAGGCTTGCCTGGGCTTTAGATGTGGGTATGGATGGGTGAGTGTAAGTGGAAATGGATTAGAATAGGAACATCTGGTGGACTCGTTTCCATTTCCATTTGCTCTCATTATTCTTATACTCACATATCTTTATTTACTTATTTATTCTTATTTTTACTTTTGATGTAATCCTTCATTTGGACAATTGCATTATAAATTCCTGTAAATGTTTGTACATAATGCTGGTAATATTACTTGTGAAATGATATATACATTTTGGGTTGTGTATATATGTATATATTGTTCCTCCTCGCCTATTCATTGTAGATATGATAAGCCAATGTTTTATAATTACAAATATAGAATCAATAATGTCTTTGTATAGTTAGGATACTTTAGCGGCATGTCAATAATGGGACATTTGTATATAATATTATTGTAACATTTGTATCTAATAATAAAGTTAGAGATGTTTTTAAATTACTATTGTATACATACAAATGATACCTGTGTTTGTGAGCCGGTCTTTCCCTGACTGTGCGGTGTGTATGCTCTGTGTGGCTGCGGTGCTTGGCTGCCGATCACCCCCTCCACGGCGGCGTTTGTTGTCATGACCACGCGCTGCTGTGCGGCGGGGTGGAGTGACGCTGATTGCCGGGTGGTTTGGGGGGGGGTCGGCGGGGAGGCGCACGCAGCTCACATGTGAGACGTGATTGTTTCTCCTGCACGGGGCGTCTGCCGGCCGGGGACGCTGTGCGCGGGTTGAGGCGGATGGCGCTTATATGTTTCACCTGATTGATCACTCAGGCGGTTTATTTAAGGCGAGCAACACAGGTACCTTTTGTTCTTTCCTGGCACCTTGCAAAGTGGTAGTTTCCACGGAGCGCGTGGGTAAAGAGGCACCAGGACTCAGCGGGATCTCCAGCCAGATTATTGGGTGATAGGATTTCTTTATACACTTCTCATTTCACTTTAGGATTATTCTTTGGGTTTGGTCATTGGATTCATTTAGATGCACATGTTTTATCACATGATAATTGTGGGATTTATTATCATTTAAATCAATATTGTGTAGTTTCTCACATTTTTTGAATATAGACTGTTTGTATTAATTAATTCTCTACTGGTTCACATATATATATTTTTGTATTATATTATCTTTGCACAATGACACCCCCTGATGGCTTGAGATTTTTCCCATTGAGTTACTATGGTTTTTAGCATTGTTGTATGAGCTCTATTTTTAATATTATGTAAATAATAAATTTACAATTAGAAATATATTTTATTGTTGCATGTCCTGATTGAACTCTAGATATACAGATTGGTGGTGCAGACTCTTTTGGTGTTTGTATTTTGTGGGGTACTGGGCCCCACACTACTTTTGTTGCAATTTTATTGCTTTTGTTACACTAAATCTTTCTTGCACACCATCTTATTATTACTTTTCTTTAATTAGTAGTGGTGCAGGGACAATCTATTGTTGGTTTTTACTGTTTATGTAGCTAAAGAATAATTTGGGGTTAGTTTTACTCTCTTTGGCGATCGGTCTTTCTTTCTCCAGCTTTGCTGCCATTATCTGCTGTTTACATAGTTTATAAGTGTATAAGTGATGTGTGTTTATTCAAACTGATATTCTCTCCCTGCCTAAAGATTTTTTTGTTCGGTTTGACCTTGTACCTGTTTTCTTTCTGGGGAAGGTGTGAGCATTTTCCCTACTGCTGTTAGGATTGTGGTGGGAGCTAGAGTTAATAATCGATACATGAATAGTTAAAATATTGCTAGTTTTTTTTCCTCAAGCCACAGTTTTCCTCAAAGGTGGGGGTCCTGAGTCTTGACTCTTGTTTTGGGACACAAGGGCTGTCCACATGCTATTTAGTAGCCAGTTAGGCTGTTTTTTTTGTTTTTGTGTTTTCTCTAAAAGACAGCAATTGATTGTAATGTGGTTTCTTCCTTTCTTTTTAGAAAGCTAATTTCGTTACTCTTTTTTTATTTCTCTTCATCTTTTCTTGAATTATGGTATGGAGAAATGTCTGGACTTATGGTTGGAATAGCCGATTGTCTGAGATGTATGTTATGCTTCTCTTTCTGCTAAAACCACAATAAAAATTATTGCAATTTAAAAAAAAATCCTCTATGGTGTACCCATTTTCTTGAAATAAGGCAGCTTGTCTTTACAGACCACATAATTTAACAACCAGTTTAAATGGTCTATGAACCCCAAAAAAAGCAAATAAAGGGTACTTACATTTATTCCCCTGCAGCAGCTCCCAGCTGGTCTGGTGCTCAGAAACCTAATGGTTTCCTCTTATGAGCCCTAGAATGAAAGTAGGTCACAGAATTCCTTGAGCACCCAATGCACTAGAGGAGACATGTCAAGGCAGCCTTTTGGCACTCCCTTTATTGCAGTGAATAGAGAGGGGCTGTACAGTCACTGTGACTGAGGTGAAGGGCAGCGAGAATGCACATGGACAGCAGGAAGCACCAAACTCAGAAACCAGGAGGTTCCTAACCATGCAGGGAAATAACGTTCTTTTTATTTTGTTTTACAGATCCTTTAATTTACTTATGGCATGTATTTTGAGAATCATGGAATTTTCCAGGTCACAACTATTGCTAATCTGGCTGCAAAGCACATATATAGCATATTAAAGTGTGCCATTCTATTGGGAGCCAGAGCTCTACTTCCCATGAGTCACAATATAATTTGAGAATAGCGACCTTCTCTTTCAACCTGTAGGCTTTGCGTCACAATTTTTGCGCAATGGGGCATAGCCACCATATGTGCAACACGTTTACCCATACCACATCTACAGCAAGTACCCACATCCCCTAATGGATAGGCAATAGGGCTGCTCTTTGTTTTTAATTTGTCCCACCAAGAGTTACATGGTGCTGCATGCACTAATGCCCTTAATCTGTGCTGACAAATTTACTCATAGACTGGGCAACATTAATATGGGTACCTTGTCTGTTTGCCAACCATTACTCTGTTACTCTGGATGCTTAATGATTGCTATTTATTTTTTACACATTACAGAATGCCCATGTGACAAAAGGCTCTGGGCCTTATATTTTGGCTGTACACGACTTATGTCCTGCTGGAATTTTTGAATCTAGAAAGAAAAGAGGTTTTTATTGATGCTGGAGCCTTTGAAAATGTGACCTGTAGCAGGTAAGAGGATAGGGAATACATGCACCTTAACCCTTGCTGGAGTCTGGGCTGAGCTGTAAGTTATCTTTCATTATCAGTGTACAGTGCATGGATGGCACAGTTTTAAATCACTGGTGCACGGCGAACAATCTATTCATGAATAGAATCTCCTCAAGGGCCAAGAGAATAAATGAGGACAAAACTCATCCAAGGCATTCCTACTTCAGGCTCTTACGCTCTGGATACAGATTCATGGCTCATTAGACCAGAACCTCCAGACATAAAATCAGTTTTTTTTATCCTCTGGCCGTTATGGTTATGGTTCTAAACAGAACCAGCGTGAGAGGTTCTTAGACTCTACAGACTTGCATTGCTGCTGATCCGTTTTCCTATACAATAAATCTGCACTAATCCTTAAACCTCACTTCCTATTATTGCTTTCTAGTGTTGTAATTGTTTGTAATCGCTTAATAGCTCTCATGGTGTATCTCCTTGCCAAAAAGCATTCCGTGTGTGTATCCTTTACTTACCTGGCAGAATAAATAAAATCTAAATAGGTAGATATGGACACTACACAGGTTTTAATGGGGGGGGGGGCAGTATTAGACTAAAACTGGCAAGTTCTAAATAATGTCAAAATTATTTATGATAACTACCTTCTAGTTTTTTATTTAATAGGGTTTCAGACAGGATTTTTGCTGCACAGAAGAGCCCTACAGCCAGTGACTGTCTACCCTCATTTTATATTGAGATCATAAGTAGAAAAGAAAAATATTCTGGTCAGGTCACATGATTTACCACACTATACCTTCTTACACAGACATTTGGTCATACGATGTTCTCCTAACAGTAATCTTGGTACACTAAATGGGGCTTTAATTTAAACAAATGTTGCCTTTTATTTCAATGATTTTCATGTACAACGCGATACAGAACACCTTATAGAAAAAGACCTTTAGGAATTGGATTCATTACTGTATCATCATTGTTTATACTTCATGTGTCTAATTTTCTATTAACTAAAAGTAAATGATATAGTCTAAGAATTTTCAGCAAAATGTAAAAAACAAAACATTTATTTAAATAAAATGTACAGGATGTACAATGGATAATGATTACACATAAAACAAAAGAAAATATGAACATGGTCAAATACAAAACACTAAAATGCTGGTAACACATTCAAACACTTTCAATATAAACAAATGAAATGCAGACTGACGGTATGTGAAAGGAGGCCCAACAATCCCTGAATGATTACAAAAGACTAAAAAAGATGCATGCATAAAACAAAAAGAAACGAGAAATATCAAAGCCAGATTTTAAAAACGGGTGGTGCCAACTCCAAGTACCAGCTGGAATTAGCAGCCATGTTCAACCAGCTGGCTCTCTTAATGTTGTATAAAAAGTAAAAATGTTTTTGAATCAAAAACACAAAAGTATAAATACGCACTCAAATGATATTTCCTTTCTGTAACAAAACGATGCAGCGGTATAGAGTAGCTTCAGCCCAAAGGTCCAGATAATCCCATGTGGACTATTCAGATACAGATTTTTCCTTCATTAACCATTTAAATCCCTCTTTTTAAATAATAAATGTACAATACTTGAAGGTGCGATGTGGTGAAGAAATGGACATGTATTCTAAGCAGAAATCAGGACGCAATCTAAGAGAAATATCACACTGTTGTACAAATAAATAGTAGGATGGGGTTATTTACATGCAATAACTTGATGTGGGCTAAAACAATATAAAGGCCATTAAAATAAATGACACACCTAATTTTCATAGCACACTGAAATATCCACTGTCCAGTCAGTTCTATGGCACACACTCTTATATGTACCCAGGAGTTCAGGAGTGACTTCAGGAGTCCCAATATTGATATGGTATAAATACCACCCTGGGTGCTTTCCGATATCAGTACACAGCCACAGGGTTAAGTCAGCTTCAGTGATCTAAACTGCCCATAAGTCATGCCACTGTTCTACGCTTATTTCTAATTTCAATTCTGCATCCTCCCAAATCTAATTTGCCACACGTTCCGATGAGAAATGCCATGGATCCACACACTTTCCTATCCACAAAAGGAACTGGAGACAAGTAATAAGTGTGAGGATCTGGACAAAGAACTGATCAGAGGAACTTAGAGAAGGCTAATGTGACCTGTGGGCAGTATAGAACACTGAATATGACTTAGAGTGGACTATAAGATTCCTGAGCGATAAATTTCCTTTTGTGAACGGCTGGCGTGGGAACACTCCCCGTTAGAGGTTAGAGGGGGATGCGGCCGTTAGCACACCCGGAGCCTTAGACAAAGGCTTAGATGACGTGATGTCAGTGGATCAAAGCATGCTGACTGGACGAGCTGCCGTGCATGCGCCGTAGGACCAGGAAGAGGTGAGTTGGTTTGGCGACCCAGGAGGTTTCACACAGTGGGGCACCCTCCGATCAGAATTCCCCAGGGGCAAGGAAAAAATAGTCAAAATACTGGGTTTTGGTCACTTTAAGCATATGGAGCTGTAATGTTATCGCAATTAGTCCAGGGTGGAATATTGTTGCTCCTGAAGCTTTGAATCTCATTAAAGGGCTGTTTGATGGAGGATAGTTAGGTTAAAACAGCGACTGGATATTCTATATTTAAGAGTATGTGCCATAAGACAGTTAGATGGAGAGCGGAAAGTGGACTGTTCATACACCATGGGAATTTGAGTTTTAGTAAATTTAGGCACGTCACTGACTTTTTTTTAGATGTCCTTTCTATTACTTTAGCCTCAGATATCTGATATTGGCAGCTAAATGGAAACTGTTTGGCTGGTTATTATACAGTTTGTGCCAATTTATCTTGTATGTTCCTTCAGCCATGGGCTTAACATTTTCCATCGAGCTCTAGAGACAGAACTACATTTTTTGCATGAGGCCAACATTTTGTGCATCGTCATTAAATCCTTATGTTTTTAAATGTGCTTTGGAATTAAAAGACCATCTGTATTTCAGATAGTATAAAGTGTAAATCCATACTACTCTAACAGGAAGAAACTGGATTAAGACCACTCTGATTACAAGGATAGCCTTGTAGACAGGATTAGATAGGATAGTAAACCAGGAGGAATCAGTGTAGTGTAGTAGGAGTAGTGTAAGTATATTTAGCCTGAAGATGTCATCTTCCCAATGTATCCATATAATTGTGCTTATTATTGTATAATTACAATTTACAACCTTAAAATTGGTCAGATAAAACCTTGAGGGACACAGTAAGCTTCTTTTTTCTGTCTATTTGTGCACCAGAGTTCTCAACCTGACCCAATTCTCGCGGAATGTTTACATCCACAATGCTATACTGTTATGTCCAGGCTGTGCCTTGTTACTATGACCCATGTTGAGTGCACTCAGTTGTTAACTTTTCCATATGTCCCTTCTGGAGGTCTGTAGTACTTTGGGAATGTCAGCAGCTGTATCATGTTGAAAGCATATTTTCTGCATTTGATATTCTTCAGCACATTTTCTATGCGGCATCCTTCTCTGGGAAGAGGGAAAGAAAGCACAACTTCATGAGGCGGATGTACAGAAATAGCTTTTATTAATTACTGTGTTGCAGTTTTTCAGTAAAAATAACAAGGTTTCAGCTATACATTTCGTTTACCTTTTTCACAAGTGATGATACATCTTACATATTTAAATCCAAAGGCCTGACACATAAAATAAATGCCTCCAGAGTTGCCCACAGCTGTACTTAAAGGAGCACTATCGTGAAAAAATGGCCCAATGATAAAAATCGATATAAATATGCCGGATGGCGCAAGGAGGTGTCACTTATATACCTGGTATCGAGAAATATCCAGCCAGGCTTGTTTTTTTTATTTTAATGGAAGGAAGAGGACATCTCGGGTGACAGACTCTGTCACCCCTCATAGACTAAACCTGTAAGCCCAGGATTTTATTCCTATCAGGGGAAGAAAACCACAAGCTTGGCGGGAGTTTTATTCAGTTCAGGTGTATAAGTGACCCCTCCCCTTATTAACTAAAGTGTTTATATGGATTTTTAATATTACACAATTTTGCGATAGTGCTCCTTTAAAGTCCACACTTGTAACCTTATTTGATTGGGGTTTATGCAATACAATGCAAAGGGATTTCATACAGTAACCCATAGCAACCAGACAGCAGATGTCCCTAGAGTGGAGCCATTGTAATAATAAAAAAGAACCTCTGCTTGACTGCTGTGGGTTATTACAAGTAAAATAAAACTGTTTCTAACCCACTTTAAACTTAAACCAAACCAACAGCCTGGCAGTTGGAAAAGAAAGGTATCGGCCATTTTAGAGCTTCCTCTCCCAGCATCTCAGCCATGCTGCTGCCTGGATTCAACTGACATAACTGACAATGCACAGTAAAAGGAAACCCAGCAGCACTTCCTGTTTGCTGGTGGCCTGCAAATGCATGAGCAGCCATTTTGCTCCTAAAGTTACTACAGCATGATTTAGAAAGAGGTAAATTAATTTTTATGTGCAGCAATCTAAATTGCCCTTGGGAGG
Organism: Gastrophryne carolinensis; assembly: GCA_027917425.1. NCBI lineage: Eukaryota > Metazoa > Chordata > Amphibia > Anura > Microhylidae > Gastrophryne > Gastrophryne carolinensis. Next base: position 169,846,295 of record CM051234.1, on the reverse strand, counting down.
GATGCGTATGAGGACTGTTGTTGTATTGGTCTGGTTAAAGTCATTTTTGACTGTTGGTCTGCTTTAACATTAAAACAAAATGTAAATAATGCTAGTGTTACATATTCAGGGAAAAACACTATAGTTTTGATGTAGTAGGCAAAGTGATCAGGATGTTTATGGGCTATTCCAGCTTACAGCAGACACTCATGTTGGCCATCCAAAAAATGACAAACTCATCTGATTTGCAGACATATTTGGTATTAACATGCAAAAGGTCATACATGATTGGGAATGTTCCTCTGTGCCTTTAAAGTGGGCCCCAGGTCTAAATCCTGATTTGGGCAATTACAAAAAAGAAAATCAAGTGCTAGGTGCCTGATCCAACACTAGAAGTGGATAACCTGCAGCTTCAGTTATTAGGTGACTAACAAGTCACTCATGATCTCTTCAGCAGCTTTAAGCTAGAAGCTGAGGTGCTTTGGGATTAGTGCTAATGGGGTTTTTTAATAAAATAAAAAAATCAAGACATAGCAGAGAGAAAGAATGGGAAAGGGGGGCACCAGGACTGCTTTACAATCCACTGATTAAATAATGGCCATGTTTTCTTCTTGCCAAGCCATGCAAGCTTCTCCAAGGGTCTGATGGCCTGCAGAACCCATGCTATATTTAGCTGTAAGTAAAATATATCATAAAATGAGGACAGCGCTGCTGCCATTTACAGCAAATGAAATTCATAATCAGTGCAACAAATAAATACAATAAATACACTTGAAACATATTCACTAATTTGTATGTAGCCCAAATATTGTTGATGGTAGCTTTAGCTTATATAACACTTTACAGAGGTTCTTTAAAGGGGTTTACCCTTGACAGCTATGTTAGATTCCCTATGTGGTGTTACAATACACAATGTGGTACAGTGGTAAGAGGCAAATTACAGAATAACAGTAGCAATCATATACTGGGTCTCTGCTTCTCTCATCTAAGAATAAGGCATTTATTCAATCTGGCCATTAGGATTTATAGATAACATTTTATATCAGATCTAACACACATAATCCATTTGAAGCTTGTTTACTAGTTCATTATTATTTTCGTAGAAACATTTTTTTTTTTTTTTTTTTTACAAAAAATGCATATTGGCACAAAGTACAAAACTGCTTGTACTTCCTAGATCAATGATTTTGGGAAGATGGTTAGAAATGACAAAATGCAAAGGTGTCCAAACAGCAAACTCAAAATGAAATTAGTCGCAAAATAAAAGTGGGCTTTAAAAACAAGACACATGGCACTGAAAGTTCGCTACAAAGTTAGTATGGCGGATGACACAGACTTGCAAAGTTATGAGCTAAAAGACTAAACTTAGCCCTTGAAAATATCCATCTTGAGCCCACTGTCTACAACTACTGGAAAAGCAATTTAGGTTCCAATATTTGCAAAGCTTCAGCTTTAGCTTTATATTATGCAAGTCACTGCTACAGATGATGTAGATACTGCAGAGATCTTTTGCTTTTGAGCTTTCTCGAAATGGGTAAATGTGCACCCAAAACAGCGATTTCCATCCTATGATTGTCAGAGCTAGGCCATAACTGACTTAATGAACTGACGGGAACACAAGCAGCTTCATGTAGAATGTTTCAAGTTTTCACTATTGTGCCTAAACTGCATTCATAAAACTTTCTGGTGGATTTAGTATGACTGCAATATTCTATTATTCAATTATAGATTGAATAATCTTCACATCATGCATTCTACTCCAACTTATAAGAGACTTCCACTTCTGCTTGGTCCTGGGGTCACAATGGGTCCCAATGTTTCTTGCACCAATACCTATCATTACCCTACATGTCAAGTTAAATGTCTTGTATGTAATACAATTAATAAACTGAATCTGATGTGGACATTAAAAGGGAGGCAGATCTTCTGATGTCCAAGTATCATCATAGTTTACATAAAGGAAGTGTGGAGAGCAGTAGGACATTAAACTTCTTGGACCTAATTCTGCATATTTAGAGAGAGCCTAAAATTGTACTCTAGCTTTAGCCATCTGATAAAGCCAGATTTGGCTAAAAATTTGGTTTTATATCAGGTCAGCTTAATACAGCAAGTTGTCGCGTCCAACAGAATTCTTTATTCTCCTTATTAATGGTCAAATGGGTCTGCACTTAAACATGTCCATTGACAGAAGAGTACTCTAAATGGCCTGCGTTATAGTATATGTATTATCAACAATGCTTAATTTTTGTCTGTTGTGTATCTTTATAAACAGGATCATCCCATGTAAACCTGATCCTCTTCAATAAAAGAACATTGTGTTGTACATGGATCGCTACTTGGATCACTACACTGACAAGGCTTTCAAATAAAAAGAAATGAGAAAAAATGCAAATAAGCCCAAAAATGCAACAAAGTTAAACTTTCTCCCCCTAGCAAGCTCCACAAATTTTCTTCCAGACAGGGTTTAAAAGAAATTAACAAATACATGAAAATGGAAAAGGAAATGGATAGTGGTGAAAAGGAACATTTATAAGATAGTGTACAAAGGATCAGTTATTTTACAAACTAAAGGACAGTGTGGTCATGTCCCATAAAAATGAACAGAATATTAAGTGCATATTATTGATATTTGGCTAACAGCAATGCAAGACTCAAGATAAGCCACACAACTAACAAATGTGAGCTGACAAGTAGCAGAGCAACAGGATAGAAGTGGCGGGAGGTTGGCTTGTTATCTGTTACACAGCCTTTTTCTGGATCATCCGACTCAGAATTCAGAATTCCCTGGGCTTGTCCACTGCTAGACAGAAGTTAGGAACAAACAGAATAGTATCACAGGAAAGTTAGTAATAGATTTCCAGCAGGCAAAGGACACAACAACATGCAAAGGGCAGAAAAGTAAAAGCATTTGTCACAAACAGCTTCCCGTGCAGACTAAATTATATATAGAGTAGACACTTACAAAGAGAACATCTAGACCTTTTTAAAAGCAAAAGAGTGTGCGCCAGCAAAGTATGGATGATTATATACTTTATAGGAAAATAGGTACATTTTAAAGCACCTTTTGACTGATCGAACAATTGATCATTATTAGATGTGGTAGGATAGGCGGGAATGTCCCAATATGCATCAAGACTTAAAATAGACCCACAAGGCTGTTCTGTCTGCCAGCCTCCTGATCACAACCAATTTTGGCCTGTTCAGTATCGGTGTCCTAGAAAATTCCAAAACAGTACTAATATCCAATTTCAGGTATAGATATTGGACGAAATCAGGATGCCAGGAGAGGTGTGGAATGTAGCAGCCCCAAGGGCCAATGGATAGTTTTCTATCAATCTCTATTAAAGATATAAAGTGTTATCTCTCCCAATTATAGCCTGCACTATGATTTTGTATTAGTCATTTGGTTGGTAATTTCAGGAGTGTTTTCTTTCCACAGAAGCTCCCCTTTTATCAAAATCTAAAAGAAATAGGGCAGTCATTGCTTGCATTGATCTACTTAATAATGTTGTGTGGCTACTATGCCGCTGGTATGGCAACCAGAGTTCAGAACCATACATCATTAAGTGTTGGACTACTTGCAAAGGCAGGTAAGTTGGACAAAGTACAGTATGCAGTCGACCTGTCGGAAGTTCTTAATAATTGGAACAAACTATCTCAGGGGAAACCTATTGTGCTAATGTGCTAAAGGCAAATACCGCCCACGCCAATTATTAATGTAATGTATTTTTACATTAACGCATTTACCAGCACATAAAACTTCTCCACACCAGTGTATGGTATTGTAATAATTGTTACACAAACAGTTTGTAATTGATTGATATTACAAAAGATCACTTTGTTTTAACCTTCAGTCCCCCAAATTTCCAAATGTAATAATAATTCAACATTTGTTTTTCTTGAGACTATTGGCAGTGTGTACATGAGCTCCTGCATTGCTCTGTCCTTTAATTTGTTTGCTAATTCTCCTGTCCTAGATCTTAAAGCAGACCAAAAGTTACAGTGCGACCCAGGGACAAATACTTTGCCCCCCCTCCCAGGCATCTGTTCTGTCACTGCCTGCTTTGACTGCGATCCTCCATATATGCCTCCTGAAATGAATAAAGCTCAGCTCTCACCAGTGCCAATGTCCCATTTAACATTGGGTGCAATGTCACATTTTTTTTTATTGGGTGACTATGTCACCAGTATCAATAGTGAATGCCAGATCTTACAAAATTGCCAGTATTCAGCTATTTCAGCACTTGTATGGCCAGCACAAATGCAAGCGGACCTATGCCTTCTAATAGGCTGACAGTGTTGTCAATGGAGTCAGTATTATTTACAATCAACACCATAGGGTTGCTCCTGATTGCACATGCACGAGATTACAATTACAAAAGAGAAGCGGAGATTGGCAGGCAACTTTGCCAATTAAATATGGAAGAGCCCACATAAAAATGGGAGTATAGTAATAGCTTGAATTAAACATAAAGATCAAAGAGGTACAGAGGTTAGAGAAGAGGTACAAGCATTTTTTAACATCCCATCCATCCCGCTCTCTCCCTATGCTAAGCCCCCTGCGCTCAATCCATGCTACAGTGGCCTATCACTTAGGTCCACAGCTGCCATATACAGCCCCACCCTAGCATCATGAGAGCATGTAGTGATAACAGGATTTGTTTTGATATTTTAATGCCCAAATTAGGCTTAGCACATGGGGAGGGAGAGATGGCTGGGAGGTTACTAAAAGCAATTTCAAGTGTTTTCCATTTTGACTTTGAAGGCACCAAATCTGTCTTATTTGTTTTTCATGATAAAAGTTGGCAAGAATATCGGATACAACATGAGTACCCCATGGCTAGCAGGGGTCGAAAAAAGAGAATCCATTTTGTGAAAACACTGTCGTGGAATGGTCTCAAATGCAAAGTAGGTGAAATGGTGTAATGCAGGCAAACAGGACAATGTCACTGCTGATATGAAAAGCACACGACAGCTTGTGCAGATGAAAAGCATACTAATTTGCCCCATCAACCAAGCAGGCTGACAAGATAAAAATCCCTTACCAGTTCACCAGCATTAATGGAAAAAATAAAAGAAAACATCTTTAATATTCTAAATTTTAGCATTCCGTGTCTTCTCCATTAAGTCCCCCCACTGGACGGCAGTCTCTTCGTCATCAATGTCTAATGGGTCCCTCATCGGTCTTCCTCATCGTCACTGGGGTCTTCAGTGCCAGCATCTCCTGAACAGGAGGTCACAGTCTCCCCTCCCCCCCATCCTCCTTCCTTGGCATTCAGCCAAGGTTAATGACAGGTGCCTGGAGCAAAGGTTTTATAGTAGAGAGATGAAGCCTCTGTGGAGTCTCCCCCATGTGACTTTGACATCACTGGAGAAGAAGGGCATGGATGGGATACCCCTGGAAAACCTCCCCTATACCTCTCCCTTCCAGCGGCTTGAATTGTCACATTGGAGAAATCCTCAGAAGCTCCACCTGAGGTATAATGGCCACCTGAGGTATAATGGCCTCCTTCCCTGGCTCCCGGCCATTAATCCTGGCTTGGAGCCAAGATGAAAGGGGCAGGGATCTGTGTCCACCCATTCCAGAGATGCTGATGGCAGCATCTGCCTTAGCCATCAACAAAGGCAATTAAGACCCTATGGATGATGAGGAAGGCTTGGCGAGGGACCCAGGGGTCCAGGGGGTATCCAGTTCACCCTCCGGGACCACCACCCAATTGCCCACACAACCTCTTGGGGCACTGGGGGTGTGGAAAAGCCAAGAGCAACGAACCCATACTGAAGTGCATATAATCTGGTGAAACGGCAGGGCCAGAGGGCAGCTATTTGACCGCTGGGCCATGGGTTACAACTTACCAGCCCCTATGCCTGGTGCCTAAGTTTGTTAGTCATATCAGATAACTGCAGGTAAAGAGGGATTTGCTCACACTATGCTATAAATTGGGGATTCATGGGGGGGTGCATTCACATCTTGCTTTGAATAAAAGGGAAAATATCATCCAAAATGGCCTACACTCCCAGCAGTAGTAACTAAAATGATATATTGTTAAATGAGAAAGTAATCATGCAGTTAAAGCTGAGCTGCCTGAAACTGTCCACTCACAATAGCAGAACCTTCTGCTCACTTTCTATACCCGGTAGCACTGACTCCTACTGGGTACAGGAAGTGAGCAGACCGTTCCGTTATTGAGGATAGAATCGGGTAGATTTTCTCACTAGGTAGTCCAGTGGTGGAGTACCAACATCTTGGTCATAATTCCAGTAAAATCCATCAAAAGAAATTTCAGGCATGTTATTGGGTTAGATCTGAAGGATATCTTTTCTCCTACAGTGGATCTATAGTGAACTAAAATTCGTGACCTATTAAATCTGGTAAGTGCATAGATTATATATTGGTGGCGGTGCACCCGTGAGAGACTTGATACTGTACTTCGAATGAGGACTGTCATTAAAATACTTTGGTAATTATATTTGCTCCTTGTGTTTACCTATTTGTAAGATGTTGGATTGTTTTTGTAGTATTTCCTCCTGTATAAATACATCAGCATTCTACAAGCTACACTTATTTTGCTGTTCACTACTGTTCAGGTAACATAAAGCTCTGATCTAGATTTCTGTTTAATCCATGGCATTCCCTTGCATTGATATTGATCTACATGCCTGCTAAGGAGCACAGGACAGATCATGATTTTCCCAAAAAGACTTAACAAATGTGTTTCTAATGTATTTGATTACAGCATTTCATGATTTGCAAGGACAAATAACTAACACAAAACTGTAAAAAAGTTAACTCCTGCAAACCATCAAGAAACGGTCAAAGTGGTCATTGGCACACTCAAATGTATTCCCATTGTGTAAGGCTACACAACTTAAAAAATAAAGTTTCACCTTGTGTTTTGCAGTCGTCTGTGATAGGAGTGGTAGGGCTAAGTGATGCAAGCACACTGTGCATTATGTTGGAGTGAGATGGCCTAGAGTGACACTGCCTGCCATTTACAGAGGTGGTGTCAAACTGACACGATCCTCAGGCTTTGATTTGTGGTCCAGATCAGGGGAGGAGCTGGGGGCAGCAAAGAGGAAGAAGAAATTCCCTTTCCTTTCGGTGATCAGAGCAAAGAGACTGTATCAGCAAAGCTTCAAGGCAATTGATTTTATAAGATGACTGGATGATCCCTCTAACAGGAAGGCAGGGTTATTCATGGGAAGTCATTTGCCAGTTTTGAAATGTATCTCAGGATGAAAAAATAGCCAGATAAATACTCTATAAACCAATGAACCATTGAAATCTAAACATACTTGAATTTAATAGAATAAAACTATCCAAATGACCAAAATACCCTGCAAATACTATGTGCTCTTATGGTACTATAAACTATACTGTTTTTCTAACCCACTGGACCCAAGCAAGGAGATTGGAAGCAACATGATGTGTCTCTCGCCAGCTTCTATGCCTAGACTTGTTTTGTATTATGTAATTTCCATATGGATGAAGAAAAGAAATAGTTGCCTAATTAGCAGGCTGAAGCCATTTCAGTGTGACATAATACAAAGTGGAGCCAAAGCTTCTGAGCATCCATGTGTTTTGAGCAATTTGCCTTTGCGCACTTTCAGCACAGGGGTCATTGGGCACTCGTTGGTTTAGGGATTGCTCACAGAGTACGCATATTTTGACTCCTGCTTAAAAAACATCTGGCATCACATTTACCAGCAATGATCACATTGCATTTACTGTATGCAATGATTTGTAAAGCTGTTAGCGTCTAAGCATAAAGTGTGCTTGAAACGGAACCCCAAATCCCCATCCACATTACCTCAAAGAGCATCATGTTAAAACGGCTAAAGAGGCAGCTTTAAGTTTAATAAAATAAAGTCTACTTTACAAAAAATGTTACTTCTAACAGTCATATCCCCATGAACACACTTCCATCATTTCTTTGTGGAACAAATGAAGCTTTAGACATAACTTTACTACATAACATACTGTTGAGAGTTGAGCGTTAGGAGTTATACAGAACTTAAAGGGACCATTCTGGCAAAACAATAAACACCACATATTCACCTATAGTCCCACACAGCTGATCGTCGATATTCTTGGGGGTTTGACACCTACCCCTGCCTTACTATCCAGAGCACAACAACTCCATGCTGGACTGTGGTTACATTGCTGCCTTCTCACGTCTTCTTGGCATCAGCACAATGGCTGGCCACACCCGCTTCCATTTGTTTCAATAGAGGGGGCATGCTGGGACTGGCACGTCCCCTTAATTGTGATGAATGGAGTGGGCGCGGGGAGGAACGCTCGGCTCCAGGCCGCCCAGATGGCGGGGATTAGATGCCGGTAAGTTTCAAACTACTGGAATCATTTGATTCAGTTATAGGCGAGTATGTTGATTGTTTGTGCCTGGACAGGGATTTAAAAAGAATTAATATTTGCAAACTAAAAAAGTGTTGCAAATTACTGAACAAGAGAAACAGAACCCCAACCTATTAAAACCTAGATAAGACCCGCAGGTGCCATCTGCCAAATACTTACTCAGTGCTGCTTAGTCAATCATCACACTGTGTCCATTTGGTATAATTTCTGAAATGAAGTTACTTAGCCCAGCACCACTAGAGGAGCAAGTGTTGGGGCTGGAGCACCTAGGATCTGTCCATAAAACTGGACCATGGGGCACATTTCATGTGGAATAAACAGCCTAGTTTTTAACTGCAGTTCAATTACTGTGGGATATAAGCACCTTAAACCTGGAACCTTGAAAAAGTGGGGGGTTTCCCACGAAACACGTGGGGAATAGAGGACACCAGGCCGCAGTGGGGATTGTTTGCAGCCTTTCTAATGGTGATATTCTTTCATGCGGTTTCTTATTGAGCACATTTAAATGTTTGTTTTCTTTTTCTGTATTGTAGATAAGATACTCTGCAGTTAGCACCTTGAGGGAACTGACACTTTTATTATTAGCTAGCTAGTTAGCACTTGCACTTTATTTATTACTTATTTGATAGCTCATGATAAACTGTATATGGAATTTCTTGGCTGGTAAATCTCCTTTGTGGAATATGAGATTCTAATTATATGTTGTTAGTGTACTTTTAAAGCAATAAATACATTAATTTAATGTGAGATGATTTTGTGATCTGTTGGGGCATTGGTGCTTGAGGTTTCCTTTATTGTGGTGGCCTTGGGCCACATTGTATTTATATGCTTGTATTTGCACATTGCTAACCTACTACTGGCACATTGCACATGATTGTTATCAGGGTGGTGCATGAGTGGCATACTTCTGTGTTTGTGTTCACCTTTTTTACATCAATATCCTAATTCTAGTGGCACTAACAACTTTCTCTTGATTGCTTTGCCGTATGGATGCAACGAAAGAAACCTGTAGTCAAATTGTATTTGACAATCAATTATAAAAGGCATTTTTTATTTTATATTGCAAAGTATATAAATGTATGTGTAACATGTCTCAGCACATGTGTCAAACTCAAGGCCCTGGGGCTGGATGTGGCCCCCAAGCCTTTTTATGTGGTCCTCTGGCAGGTTCCACATAGTGGGGCTGGCTGGTGCCCCCTGTTCACGCAGGGCTTCTAACACTGGAAACACATCTTCACACCTGTATATGGTTCTGCTGAGTAATGTGCTTGTACACTGTGCTCCACTGTGGAGTGCAGGATAAAAGCAGTTGGTGTGTGTCTTTTTAAAATTCTGAGGTAGAAAGTAGTGTGTACAACTTTCCTGTGTCTCTGAGCAACCAACTCCAACACAAGGGATGCCCGCCTAACCCACCCAACCTACTGCCACAGCAGAATGTGCCAGTTGGGATGGGAAAAAATTATTGTTGCCCTGGGCAAAATTATTCAGCTTTGCATCTGTCCTGGGCAAGTAATTTTGCATTCGAAATCTGTACTGGGCAAAATTATTCTGGGCCTGCAGCTATCCTGGGCAAGATTATTTTGTGGCTGTCCTGGGCAAAATTATTCTGTGGCTGTCCTTGGCAAGGTAATTCTATGGCCGTCTTTGGTAAGGTGATTCTGTGGCTGTCTTGGCAAGGTGATTCTGTGGCTGTCCTGGGCAAGATAATTCTGTGGTGTCTTAGGCAAGATAATTCTGTGGTTGTCTTAGGCAAGATAATTCTGTGGTTGTCTTAGGCAAGATAACTCTGTGGCTGTCTTGGGCAAAATGATTATGTGGCTGTCCTGGGCAAAATAATTCTGGATCTGCATCTATCCTGGGCGAAAAGAAAATGTGGCTATCCTGAACAAAATTTAGCATCCTGGACAAAAGTTGTGATTGTCCCAGAATAATTCTGCATTTTTCCTGGACGAAATAATACTGCATCTGCATCTGTCGTAGGCAAAATTATTCTGCATCTGTCCTGGGCAAAATATTATGTCTGTAACCATACATTTGAATATGATTTGAGGTGACCAGAATGCCATTGTGGCCCTCTATAAAAATGAGTTTGACACCTCTGGTCTACAGTAAGCAGAAATTGGTTGCTGTGGGTCACTGTACACGAAACATCACCTCTGCTTTGTGTTCTTTGCATAGTGTACAACAAAACCAGTGTGGTGTCAATGAGCAAACAGTTGTATACATAGCCACTTTACTGTCCTAAAATGCACTAAAAGCATCAGTAGACCCGTCCCCAGGTTCACAAAGTTATACTAACATGCTTTTCATTAATACCTTCTCATGCAGTCAAGAGCCCGGACGAAGAAATCTTTATGTAGATCATGCTCATCTCTCAAAATCGAGCACTGCTCCAACGTCACTGACATTGAAGTCCGGTCCTTGGCGCTTTTACAGCAGGTAAATCTAATGCCATTCATTTTCCTGCAAATCTGTTAAAATAAACAATATTTTACATGTTACATAAAGAAACATCTATAAAACAAGTATTCTTAATAACACTAATGCTTTCTAAAACAAAACAGAATTTCATAAATGTATTGTACCATCACAATTTAGGAGCAAGGAAATCTGAAAAGAAGCAACTGTTGGCAGTATCCTTGACCCAATCTCCTCTTTAGAATTGTCAATGTACAGTCATTGGATTAACAATATTAATGCTAAATTTCTCATGCTTCTAAGCTATGCTCAGCTAATGTACAGAAATGTCCTTTTTGTAGTCAGTTACGCAGTGAGCAAGACATCATAAAAGTGATCCATTTAAGGTTACGACCCAATAGGCATCAAGGAAAGCTATAATGGAGCTCAAGATTATACTCCTTTAATTATGGTACTATTTACAAATGGTATTTTCTAGATGTTGAATAAAACAATGCTTCCTGGGGCTCATATTTCATTAATTAGGAGATATGGAACATACAGATGGAGCAGAGAAAATAGTTCCTCTAGCAGCACAGGGCTGCATCAACGTGATCGCCGGTAATATCAAACTGGTGCATTGCGGATTTTTCCAACAGTGAAAATAACATGTCATTCTCCTGTTTCACCACCAGATGACACATGAATTAATGTTCAGTAAGCCACCCAGCACAATCAATGAAGCCAAATTTTACCTTGAATTTTTTTTTATGCTTTGGATGCAGCCATGCGGCTGAAATCTGACACAAGTCTGTCCTCTGCAAAACTTTGATACCAGCAATACACTCAGTAAATGAGGTGGCCCTGATCTGCCACCCTGGTCCGGTCAAGCAGACATGCTTCCAGCGGTGGTGAATTTTGCAGGCTTTCTATCCCACTTTAAGGAAAAGAGGCACTTTCCTAGAACGGAAAGTATTTGCACAGTACCCAGTCCAAGGACAAATAGCATTACCCATCTACCCTTGCAGTGGGCGGGGCTATGCAAATCATATCTTTATGTCTCTGTTCCATCCAAGGCTCTTAAAACACTAAGGGTGCAATGCCAAGGATTAGCTTTAAATTTTACACAGCCAGACACATCCAACTAGTGGACACGTGTTTCGAGCTTTAGGCTCTCATCAGCACTAGGGCGGATGCCTCTGGCTGTATGGGGTGTGAGACTTGGTGAGTACCAAAACATAGGCGCAAACCAGTATTAAGCCTAACATGGGTCTCTCCACATACTGGCTTGCGACTATGTTTTGTTATCCCACTTTAAAAAAGGCTTTATCTGCGGCCATATGGCCACAACAGTACACTGAAGGAATCAGGTAGCACTAATCTACTGCTCCCAGGCTGGTCTCCAGAAGTGGCAGTTCCACAGGCTTTAAAAAAGGTGCAGCCATTCTGCCTCAAAAATACACACAAGGAAACAGGAAGCCTTATCACTCAGTAGAATAGGACATCTGCCAACTTTTACATTGTGCCCGTACTTGCCCTTTGTAAGGCAAGTACAGATTTCACTGGCTTCCTTCAGTGGCAGATATCACCCTGAAGTAATACTTTCTCCCTGACTACAATTTTATTGAGCTGCACTGCACTGCTTGTCCATCGTTCCTTTACTGTGCATGATAATTAATAAACTGACCATTTGGTGCCTTTCTTGTGCTGACTGTAGGGACCTGTAGCAGTGTGCTCCCATACCTTTCCAGCCTGTGTTACTTAAGATTGTCTAGCAAATCCCCCAACCCCCTCATGCTAGGGTGCTGTACAGTAAACCATGATCTATAGTCACAGGGAGCACAAATGACAAAAAGATTTTGTTGAGCCTCTAGACAACTAAGCAGTGTTATGGTGATGCACACTCACTTTTACTTTACACCATCTACCCTTTTTGACAAAAACTGTGATTTTTGTCTTTGACAGTCTCAGGAACTAGGTCCAGTACCAAGGAACCCTTTTAGAGGGGAAGGGAAGCACAACCTGTGCTTTGGCTTAGCATATCAGGCCGTGGGATTTATTTCAATGGTCTATAACACCGTTTCTCAACCTGCGGTACACATACTCCAAGGGGTACACAGCGATGTTCATAGGTGCCCCCACAGAGGCAGTCTGACATGTCTGGAATATTATTTTAAAAGTAAAACATTCCTTTGTGCTGTAAAAGTCCTACAAGTCCCCTGATCTTCTTATTATGGTTACATTTACAATTGATTCCCTCCTTGGGGGTACTTGGTCGGAACTTTGTGTTGCTAGAAGGTACTTGGCAGAAAAAATTTGAGACGCACTGGTCTATAATGCCATGTCAATATTTTACCTTATACAGCAGTTGGCTCACATCATCTACAAACACAAGGACAAGCATCATTTTCCAGCTCTTCTAGCAAGGGGCTGGATATACAGTACAGTATTTTCATCACAGACAGTTCACTGCCTTTCACCTGATAAATGTATTACATTCTGTACTGCAGAGTAGACACAGCTGACTAGCCCTTAACTTGCAATATACTGTATCAATTGTTTATCATACAGTGTATCACAATGTAACAGTCAGCTGTGTTTACTCTTCCGAAGTAAAATGTAACATATTTATTAGCTGATAGAGAGTACTGTGATGAAAATATATTTAGCCTGTTGCCAGTAGAGCTGGCAAATGATAATTTATTTTAATTTTTAATGGGAAAGTGCACTTTCAATGGTATTTTTGAAAGTGTATATTGTGATGAAAATGGGTTACACAGAGTGTAAAGAGTGTAAAGAGCTGCAATTTCCTGATATTGGTGCTCTGTATTAGGTCTGCAAGTTTTTTTAAAAAAATCCCATGCCTCAGCTCGATCTCTGATCACCTGGGAGGTATGTCCCACAATCCTGTGCAGCTGCACTGTGCAAGTGTGGGCTCTTCCCCTCACTGTTCCCTCACGTGTTCACATTGTGCATGCGTAGATGGTTCTCCTCACATGGGAGCGTGTATGATCTGATTGCGTCATGAGTGGAGAAGTAGCCACATGGATGCATGCAATGCAAACTAGGAGGTCATTTCTTTCCCAGCTTGCATTGCAAGTGAGAGATCACATCACTTGTGCTTTCCTGGTGGCCGGTAATCTGTTTAACATTAGGGAAGCCATACTTGTAAGGAAGTGTATGGGATCGCATGTAATGTAAATGAAAATGTCATGTACCCTTCCTTAAAGAAAAGTTCCCAACGTTACTTTGTATGAGTAATACAGATACTGATCTCCTTTATTCTTTCTCCCTAGTATGTGCCTTGTGATGACCATAAAATCATTGAATGGCCTTTGCGCAACTTTAGAAAACTTTGTAGAACACTCTAGTGAATTTGATACACAATTGAAGGAAGCTGCTTACATACCCCACAAACAAGTAATTATGAATTGAAGAAAATAAATTGGAGATATGCATATCTTATCTAGGAGTACTGCTGAAGTATACCTCAGAAACACAAATTAATACTCCCTCTGAGTCGGGAGCCCAGCAGCCTCTTGCTAGTTATAGGGCCTTTGTAGTTAATGATGTAGTTGATCGAAACCCATGCTTCTGGTATATGGCTAAAAATAAGTCGCACACATGAGACAGGGTTGCTTCCAGCAACTCAACACTGGGGTTGATTCCTTTTTTAGGAGCTGCCATTCACTTTTATTGTCTACCTTGAGGCTGATTCAACAACTGGGTGCAAAGTCTCACCTAGCTCTGAATCAACCCCATTGTGTTGGCACAGGATGAAACAAATACCTACATCTCAGAAAGTGTCTCCCTCTAGATCAGGGTTTCCCAAATATGCCATCAAATGGTAGATGATGACGCTGCAGACTAATCTGTAGCCTACCTGATCTGATACTTTGCATCTGATTTGCTCCATAAATACATATTGCCCCCAAAAGGTGACAAAAACTACTTATATGCACTTTTATACATTTCTTTAACCCCCTTCAAATAAACATTAAAGCGGCCCTAAAAAAGTCTTGTTTTTTATTGCAGATCTGAAATCTATAGCACATGTCAAGTTGGTGCGTAATCCCGGCTTCTGAAACCCTTTTTAGCCCCTTGATTACCCACCTCATTTTAGTCTTGAGAATCAGTACATTTGTGTCCCTCTTTGTGTTCCAGTGGTCAGGCAGCCAGGTTGGTAGATTAAAGGGCAGGACAAATAAGTGGATGGACAGTTAGGCAGGTTGGTCAGGAAGGTGGACACGCCGGCAGGTAGGTGGATGGACAGACAGTTAGGTAGGTTGGAAGGTGGGTAGGTAGGTCAGGAAGGTAGGAAGACAAATGGGAGAGAAGGTGGCTGGGTGGCCAGGCAGCTAGGTAAGTGGTCAGGCAAGTAGGTAGGTGGGCAGACAGGCAGAAAGGTGGATGTGTGACTGGGTGGTCAGGCAGGTAGGTATGTAGTGGGCAGGCAGGTGGGTGGTTAAGAACGTAGGTAGATGGGCGGCAAGAAGGTAGGAGAGTGAGGCTGGGAAAGTGAGGCAGGTAGGAAGATAGGTAGATGCCGGTGAAAGCTTCACCCCATCACTCCAAGATGCTCCAGATATCTTGTCAGCTTGAGCAGCCATGGCATACAGTGGGCAGGGCTAGCAGTTGGAGCTAGCAGTGTCACTTTGGCTGGCAGGGCCGGCAAGCAGTGTCATATCAGCAGGCGTGGACAGAGCATTTTTGGCAGACTGGGACTTTCCCATGCTGCCTGTAAAGATGGCACTGAAAAGACTATCAGAGAGCATTGGCGGACACTACATTGGAAGGGGGACAGGAAACATACTGCAGCACAGGAAGGAGGGGGGTTAGGTAGGTAAAACACATGCCCCTCATGCCCTTGGCACACTTCCCCACTACATTAGTCCGACCCATAGACTTGGGAACCCACCCATCCACCCCCCCACATAGAACCCAAGCTTGATAAAAATAAAAGGTTGAGGATTGCTGATCTAGACCTTTTCTGCCATAATCTGTTTCTTGTCTTCAAGCTCTGTATAGGGAAATCCCTGCCCTATTGCTCAAAACCTTTTTGATCTACAGTATATGCCATTTAGACACTAAAAATCTGCCAAAGTATTTCTCCCAGAGACTGTTTACTCACAAAAATAAAAATGCATGCAACTGGCCCTTGCCTGCAATGCAAATGATATATCTGCACTTTGCATGGAAGCATATACGTTCCAGCAAAAGACCTGTTGAAGCAAGTTTACCTTCATGAGTGCTTTTGAGTGTGAACTAAAGCTAATCTCTTAGTGAGCTTTTAACCCTTTCTCTAGCACGTTCAAAGAAAATGTGTGTTAACTGCTGGCAACGTGCTGGAGACGGGAAGAAGGAAGGGGCTTTCCCTTAGTCCCTGGAGGGACAAGTGAGGCGGGGGAGCTTGCCGGAAGCTAGGCTGAAGTGTTGGGCATATGGGGCATGCTTTTTTTACTCACCTAGCCCCTTCGCTTTCAGATTGCAACTTGTTTCCTGCCCCCTCTGCTGCTGCTATCTAGATGCAGATGCCAAGGTCGCTCTCGAGATGTCCCACGCCGAGGTTGCTGCTGGCATGTCCCACTACCTGTCCACCCACCTACCTACCTACCTGCCCGACTGTTCTTACACCCTTCTGCCCATACATCTGTCCACCCACCTGCCCTCCCAACTGCCTGCCTGATCGCTGGAAAACAAGGAGGGACAAAAATGTACTGATCCTCCAGGCTCCAAATTCTGAAGGGTCATTGAGGGGTTAAAAAGCAAATCTGCAATAAAAAATTCCAGATTCCAGATCTGCAATAAAAAACAAGACATTTTCGGGACCACTTTTTCATTTTTCATGCGTCAGTTAGGGGGTTAAACTTGAACAGGCTAAACAATTCAGTAGAAAAAATTTCCCAATAAATCCCTGTGATGGGGCATTTTTACAAGTGAGGCCCATCATTTTTCCAATGGTGTAAGGATAATGTTTTTTTAAGTTTGGAAAAGACAGTGCCATATGGGATATAATAAAAATGCCAAATCATTCTGCATAGCCCTATAGGATGCTGTTGTTTCCAAGCTTAACAAAAGTCTTTACCTTATTGGAAAAATGATGCACCTCACCTATTAAAATGCTCCATCACAGGCCTAGAAGCTTTTTTGGAAATGTTTTATAGAATGGTTTTGTGTGTTCAAGTAAAAATGTTCACTCAGATGTTAACTTTAGTTCATTTAGTATGACCCTGAATGTAAAACACCTTTTATTTTTTAGGAGATCATTTGTCATCAACCCACTTTTTGCTTGGCTCAAGCATTACTCTATCCCAGAATTAAATACCAGCACTGCAAATGTATTGATCACATAAAAAATATATGTAGAGTAGATCCTGGCAAGCAGCATCATGGAGGGTGGAATGAGCTAGGTAGGACCTCCATATGACACAATAGTTGCAGATTATGGAAGGAAATACTATAAAGTTCATCAGATTTGAATAGATATTGATTCAGCCATCACAAATGCTAATGTGGTTTATTTCATATTAATGTAGGCAAATATAGATACAGTTCCTGGCGCCTAAAATGTTACCATATTTATAGATTTATTTCGAGTTGATGAAAAAATAGCCTAAGGCAAAACTGTACGAAAAGATTCTGATTGATAGATTTGATATTTTCTATTGATGTAACAGAAGAGTGTTTCCCAGTATAGACTAGTAATAAAGGATGTATAAGTGAATCACTGCATTCTGATGGCCAGATACAGACATACTGCAAGCTGTGGTGTGTCCCCAGTGCTAGATCCAGACAATTAAGTTTGAGAGAAAAATAAAATGGGCAACTTGTGGTTTAATATAGACCAAAGGAGTTCAACACTGAAGCATGATACTCATTTAAGGCAGTAGCCTAGAGGATTAGACTATCCTCCAAACTAGCGGAAACTCTCCTTATGTCTCATCATTTAGAATATATCTTTTGTTATTAAGTTACTCACCGTTCTTCTCTCATGTTTTTATTAATGTACAGTAATGTGTCTTAAATTGTAGTTAAATCAAATGTTACTGAAGTGGTGCTGCCAGTATAAATGCATAAATAAAGTCTTAATAAACTGAACATTTTAAAGAGAATGATTTTGGATTACTTTGCTATTTACTAAAGTGAACTGACATTACCAACAGAGAATGGGAGATTTTCTTGGAAGGTTTCTCTGCATAAAGAAGCAAACCCTATGGGCATTTAACCTTTTAAGGTTCTTAAGAAGCTTAGTGCAGTCATTGCTAGACCATTAAATTTAATCTTCAAGGATTACATTGCAGCAGGTACAACACCAGCAAAAGATTAACACAAAGCATTTCGATATATATTTGAGAATATTTACTTAATCACGGCAAGCAATTTGGCCGTCCATTTAGCATCAATAGTGGAGGATCTACTTGAATTGTAATAATGTTGAACTACAAACCCAAACAATATATTACAGCATATAATGTAGAGCTGCTTATTTTAAACCATATGAAATGGTAGTCTAGTATTGGCCTAAACTGGAAGCTGTAGGTATTGGTTAACTTACCTCAATCGATAAAGGAAACAGGATTGAGTGCGGGGTGCTGTTTAACACAGTGCAGAGTGTGCAGCACATAGGAAACCACTATACACTTATGTGAGCCAGCTGCTGCAGAATCAGTGTGCTCTATTCAGTTATGCAAGATGCTGTAACATCACAGCAGCTAGTTAACTGAATGGTGCTGAGTAGGCTACTGGTTGCATCCCTGTTCACCTCTAGCCAGGAGCTTACCTGGGCCAGCCAGTCACAAATGGCTGCCCCGGAATATGCATCTAGCTAAAGGTATAGCGAGGCCATGACCTGTGCATGCGTCATTGAAATGAGGTTCGGTGAGTGGGTGCAGCGATTTAATATGTTCCTAGTTTGGGATGCCCTATGCCATGGACGGATAATGCCAGGCCGTGGTTGCACCCCCAACAAGCTGCATCAATATTATATTTCTCTATACAAAATTTGTCTTTGATTAGGACCCCCAGATACAACTTTGCATGGAGCCCTAGAAATGATAATCCTGCCCCTTTCAAATATGTGCCAGGGTGGTTCCTGGTTCACAGGGACAATGAACTAACTTAACCTACCCCCTTGCACCAACAGTGAGCCCTGCATTAAAGAAATACTGACTTTTATCTAGAAGAGCCGTGTTTCCTTTGGGGGACAGTAAATAGCTATTCACATATGCAAACAAGAGTACATCTTTGAGAATTAAGCCATATGTGTGGCTTAATACTCAAAGATGTAATCTTGTTTGAATACTGCCTGATTTTAACTTGGATGTACTCATGGATATTTAACCCTTTCGCTGCCAGCCTACCTGCAGCTTTTGTCACCCTCTGTTGCCAGACCATGTTTCACTATTTTGCGATACACATGTTCAACTGTGATTTTTGAAAGGATTTCCAGGGATTTTCCAGGAAAATTATATATTGCTTTTTTCAACAGAGTCTGGGCTTCAACATGAAATGTCTTGTTTGGCCTTTTTTTAGTGTAT
This sequence comes from Gastrophryne carolinensis, assembly GCA_027917425.1. Classification (NCBI taxonomy): domain Eukaryota; kingdom Metazoa; phylum Chordata; class Amphibia; order Anura; family Microhylidae; genus Gastrophryne; species Gastrophryne carolinensis. The sequence goes on along the minus strand of CM051234.1, from coordinate 169,827,008 downwards.
TCTCAATACTTTTTGGTGAAATATGTGCAAAAAAAAAAATTTAAAAATCTATTTTTTGCAATTTGTAGTGTTTTTTTGTAATAAAAAAATGTAAGTTTTTCAATAAAATTTTATTGTGTGCGAAACCCCAATTTATCCCGGTCACAGCAGTACCACATATGTATTGGTAGACACCCTTTCCAGCCCAGGAGACCCCCCCCCCCCAAACTGAAACAGAGCTTTAGGAGATTTTCAGATAAAATACAACTGTGCTATGTGCACCTTGCAGTTTTTCCAGAAAAACAACCCTTTACATTTGAAATACCCCCCACAAACTATATATTATCTGGAAGTACTCGCCTCAAGCTTTCTAGGTGTACCAAGCTTGTTTATGTGGGCTCAGTTTTCTGGAAGTAATCCCTCAATGTATTCTTTGGTTGCACAAAGTTTCCCTAAAAAAGAATAAAAAGGAAGAAGCAAGCCACATTTTCCTAAAAAAAACTATATGCAAACAAGAAAAAACAAGTAAAATCTCAAAAAGCAACATACCCTGAACAGGACGATACCCAACATGCATAGGTACTGTCAAGGGAAGAGTTGGCAAACACCACAAAGTAAAGTATGCGCATAACAGTAATTTTACTTGAAAAAAAGTGCGCACCTTGCAATTTTTCAACCAAAACAACCCTTTACATTTGGAATATCCCCAATATTGGGGTTTCGCACGCATATATTTCCTGAAAGTACACATGTTAAGCTTTCTAAGAGTACCCAGCTTGTTGTAGTAGGCTCACCTTTCTGGAAGTAATCTTTCGAAGAATTCTTAGGTTGCACAGGGTTTCTCTAAAAAAATGAATAAAAAAACTGAATAAATAACATGTTTTCCTAAAATATAAATATGCAAACAAGAAAAAACAAGCTAAATCTGAAAGTGCAAGGTCTGCCGAGCAGAACAATACCCAACATGCATAGAAACTATTAACCTTTTTAATTGCCAGCCTACTTGAAGTTTTGTCACCTGTTGACAGGTCATTTTTCCCCCATTTTGCGCCAAGTTTAACCGTGATTTTTGCCGGAATGTCCAGGAAAATTATATATATATATATATATATATATATATATATATATATAAATATTGCAGCAGAGTTTAGGCTTTAACATGAAATGTCTTGTTTGTAATTTTTCTACTGTTTTCTTTACATTTTTGCATAAAAAAACAAAAAAATAAATAAAATAATATTTTTTAGACAATTGTCCCCTTTATTTTAAATAACACATTTATTTTATTAATGAAAACCATATTGCATGTGAAAGCCCCATTTCTCTTGATTACAACGGTACCACATATGTATCAGTAGCCCCCCATTCTTGCCCAGGAGACCCCCCAAACTGAAAAGAGCACTTTATAACATTTACAAATAAAATACTACTATCCACACTATAAACATAAGGGGTTAATTAAAAAAAAAATGACATAGGGTCCCCCCTCCTGGGGGGGGGGGCATTTTTGGGGGAAATTTTAAGTTAAATACATTTTAAGTTAAGGGTTAAAAACCCTTAAAAATCCCCCAAGAAATTACGTGGGGCCCCCCTTACCCATCATAACCAGCCCGGGACCAGCTATAGGGGCTTGTAGGAACAGGGCGAAGGGGCCAGTTTTGGTGGCCCCCCGCCCTGCTGGCTACAAGCTCCGTGGGCCAGGCTCTTCTGCCCCCCCCCCGGGCTTTGGGGAGGCAGGTAATTGGGGGTGCCGGGGTTAATGGCAAGTCACCTGCTAGCCGCAGGTGACTTGCCAACCCCCCAGCCTTGTGAACTGGTATAGGGGTCTTATGGACCCCTTACCAGTTCACAAGGGGATACAAGTAAAAAAAAAACACAGACACATGGAGAAAAAAGGTTTTATTTGTTTCTGTTTTTTTTTTTTTTTTTATTCTTACCTCCCATCCATCCTGGAGCACTGTGTCCCACGCTGATCACACTGGCTTCTGCTCTCCTGCTGCTGCTGGAAGCCTTTTATAGCTGCGGGGCGACAGAGCATAAGTGGTTAATTTAAAAAAAAAAAAACATTTTTGGGGGGAATTTTAAGGGTTAGAGTTAGGCTAACACTAACCCTTAAAAATCAAAAAAAAAATTACATGGGGTCCCTCCTCCCAGGGGGGACCACATTTTTTTGGAATTTTAAGGGTTAGGGTTAGGCTAACCCTAACCCTTAAAAAAAAAAAAAAATGACATAGGGTCCCCCCTACCCGTCATAACCTGGGACCAGCTATGGGGGCTTGTAGGTACAGAGTGGAGGGGCCAGCTTTTGTGGCCCCCCACCCTGCAGCCTACAAGCCCACATAACCTGTGTGGGCCCGGGCTCTTCTGCCCCCCCTGGGCTTTGGGGAGGCAGGTAATTGGGGGTGCGGGGGTTAATGGCAAGTCACCCGCTAGTTGCAGGTGACTTGCCAGCCCCCAGCCTTGTGAACTGGTATAAGGGGTCTCATGGACCCCTTACCAGTTCACAAAGGGTTAACATAAAAAAACACACACACAAAAATGTCATTTATTAAAAAAAAAAAAAAAATGTTGTTTTTTACTTTACTCACTTCACCCGATTGTCAGCTCCTGTGTTGATCAGCTGTCAGATGCCCTGGTGATCACTGGCCAGAGGAGGGGGGGGCAGGGGAACAGGGCGAAGGAGGGCCCCTCCACTGCTCTGCCCAGCGATCACCAGGGCATCTGACAGCTGAGCTGAGGAGAGCCAGGACGACACACGGGAGTGACGTCATAAGCCCCGCCCCGAGGGGCGGCACCCATCAGAAGGCGGGGGAGAGGGCATTTTGAGCCCTCTCCTGAAGACTAAGCAGCCTGGGGGGCAATCGGAGGCCCCCCCCCAGTGAAGAGGAGACCCGGAGGGAGGCAGCGCGACTGCAGGTGAGTAAATTTTACATTTTTTTTTTTTAAAGTTAGAAGCTGCTGCTGCCGAAGCGGGGGCGGGGGGGTAACCCGGGGGCTCTCCTGGAGCCATCCGAGCACCCACGGGGGATCAGATGGCACCAAATTAAAGAGGAGACCCGGCCGGATCCAACGAGGGGTCAGGTGAGTATTATTATTTTTATTTTTTTTAACTAGCAGGGGGGAAAGTCAAGCACGTAACACCTACGTGCTTGGCACTTAGGTCCTTGCAAAGCCAGTACATAGGTGTTACGTGCTTGGCACTTAAAGGGTTAAGGCTTGACTCTTGATGCAGAAAAATAAAAAAAAAGGCCCATGGACTTACTAATGTTCCCAGCGCAGGTCCAGGTGCCCCCCCCCCCTTCCTCAGAGCCTCTGGGTTTGTATGGAAAGGAAATCCAATCCAATCAATATGAAGCTGTGGACAAATCTGATTCCGCTGCATACCGACTTGAATGAAAACAAATTGGCCAGTGCAAAGGTGTGGGACTTGAATCAAGCACCTGGGAGGATGCATACACCTGTCGGGTGCAGGAAGGTGTCGGTGGACCCGGTGGATTCCCAGAGCAGCCAGATGGCTTAGGAGCTAATCATTGATAGGCATGCAGCAGTTTGCATTTTTTTAGGTTTTAATATTTTTCCTTTTCTCGCAAGCCTTGTGCTTTTGGTCGGCTTTAAAGAGCACTTTCGGACATAAAATAAAAAGAGGCCGATTCCCCCCCCTCATCGGCCCCTACTTACCTTTTGGATGTTGCCGCTGCCTGCTGCCTGCCCCTTAGGTCAAAATTTGGCGAGCTGTGAAACGAGGTCCTCAGTTTCTGTTTCTGTGGAAGCCTATTCAACTTCCCACCCGTGGCCTTCCGGACCAGGTCATCCAGATGCTCACTGAAAAAACGACCTCCGAAAAGGGGAGGGTAGTAAGCGTCTTTGTAGAAGCAATGTCGGTCGACCGCTGTTTTAGCAGGACTGTGTCACATGGTGACAAGCAAGGCCAGCCCCCTAGCCACCAAACACACCAAGTCTCCCATACCAGGCACCAAGTATTTGAAGACCATGGCTGACCCACCATGGAGAACGCATGGTCCAACCTCCTATCCGGCAGGTCTCTCAAGGCTGCACTATGCAAAGTAGGGATAATGGTGTGCCGAGCCAGACCCCACATCGGCTCATCTACCTCAGGTAGCGAAGTCCAAACCCTGATCGCCTCACTTGGTGTCCAGGGCCTTAGGAAGAGACAGAAGCTTATCAGGTTTCTCACACTCCTTTGCCACCAGCCTGTCTAAATAGGCAAGCCTCGGAAAAACCTGCCTGACCTTCTGAAGCTTGTAGGGTTCACTTTTCTTTATCTGCCACTTTGGCCGAGGAGTAGAGAGGTGCAGAACCTCCAATACTGCGTGGCTTCCAGTTCCTCTCTGCTTCTAGATTACACCTCCCCTCCGACTGTCTGGAACTAGATCCTGAACCCCTAAATAGGTCCTCGACATAGGAGCTCGAATCCTCCAGGGATTCCGTCTGAATATGGCTTTGCCTGGCCGTAGCCTTCCCGCCTGGGCCGACAGAGACAGACTTGGGATGCTCCTACTGACAAAGGCCACTGACCATGCTCTCCAACTGAGCCACCTTGTCCGCCAAGTCCAAAGGAGAAACCCCATCAATGGGTGGACCCTGGGACATAAATGGGCCTGGCAGCCCCCCAAGGGAGTATCCCGCTCCGACGAGTCTGAGACTGAAGTCGCAGGGGAAACTGGAAACCTACCAGCCATGTAAGGTGGCACAGGACAGTAGTAAACCTGGTGCACAGGGGACTGTGCTTGGGGTCACATGGAGCACATGCCACCACTCTCCGTTAAAATACGAAACCGGGGTGCCTCTGACAAGGTAATATGGCTGCTCTAACTAATACAGCTGGAGCGCTGGTCCCCACAACCTCCTGCCTGTCGACTACTGGTCAGACCTGCCTGCTCTACTGGAAAAGCTACCTTCCTGCAGATCAACCCACTGGCCAAAGATGCAGCAGCTTCCAGACCCCCACCCTGCAACAACCAAGACAATGTAAGATTTCTAAAGGAATCAATACAAGTCAAAAGGCTTTGCCCCCAGAGGGAGCCCTACCTGACAAAGGACTGCACTGCCTCACGCTGTTAGTGAGGAGAAAGGGATGAAGCCTTGGATCCTGCAAATGCGGTTGTCCCACCTCTCCTCCCATCCACCATCACAAGCGTGGCCGGTCTGCCACCCTTCTTGAGTTAGCCAATAGGCAGGCGGTGGCCATGCCCCCCTCACGGTGAGGGCACTTCCTCTTACAAATGCTGGCAGCTGAGTTTTGAGTGAGCTCTGAGCAGCATGGCTGCTCACAAACACACTTGCACCAGTGAGCCCAGCCACCTAGCTCAGGCCCCACCCAGAAAGGCAGGCTCTAGGGTTTGTGGGCCCTTGGGCGACAGGGTCTCAGTGGGCCCCCTTCTCCAGTCCCGACAGATTGGGTGGACAATGTCGGCATATCCAGCATGGCATAGAGCCCCCTCTGCAGGATCGTATACCTATAAACAGACAGTGGCCACAGGTGAGATTTTTAATCCATCTGTCCTTAGTTCCTCCAGCTGTTTCTCAGTTCTCCCCCACTGCGGGAGATTTTGAAGTCCACCCTTCACAGGTAATTCTTTGTAGTTCCCTACTGTATGTATGCATGCTTACCTTGTGTTAATTATGAACTAGTTGCAAAGTGGGAGTGTGGACAATCTTGCACACCTTGGATGATGTCACATGGTCAGATGAAACGCGCATCAGCAACTCAGAGGAGTAACAGATAGAGTGGCAAGAGACAGAGGAAAAACAGACACAAAGCAAGCGGCACCTACGGAACCAGGACTTTTTGAACTGGATCTATAGGACCTGTATCGGACAAAAGAATTTGTGCTAATAGTTCCACACTATTGAATTATGTTTTAACTATTTCTGATACAAATAAAAGCACAGTAAATGAAGATACTGGTGCCTGTGTGATTTGCTCAAGAGCAACCACTGCAGAATGGATTCAGCGACTGCAGCTTATTGGCGATTGGGACAGAACAGCAATAAGGAGCATTAATCAGTGGTGGAGATACGCCCACAATGCGGAGTATCCAGCAGAGCTTGGGTTGTGAAATGAAACATGGGCCTGGCCAATGAGTAAGTTTATTTTATTCAATTTCTCACTTATTGTACAATTATTTAACAGCTGGGAAACTGCAGGTAGTGGATGGCAAGGTCATGACTTGCCAAACAATGCAAGATTAAACTTTTGTAGCTTGTAAAAGCAGCTCACCATGGCAGGAAACGTATCTGCTGTCTTCTCCATGCAGAGTCCTTTGATCCCGGCATCAGAGGGTGGCATGAGTTGCTTGACAAGCTTAGCTTTCAGGAGCAGCGCCGCTAAACCTTTAGGATCTGGCATCGCTAAGCAATGGCAGCACCATGCGGCCAAACATCTGATTGGAGGGAAGGTAACTGAAAATCTCCTCCTGGAACCAGCACACCACTGACCTCATTGCTCAGTGTGCGTGCTTTTCCAGACTACCCTGCCAACATTTTGCCTTCCAGAGATTTGTCAATCATGCTCCAACTGACCATGTCTTGTGCAAAGCCCTGTCATTGATCCTTCCACGTCTGAACACGCCTATGTGCCAAAACCTGTTGCTGACCCTGCCAAGTCTGCATTTTTATTACTCTTTTTTTGTTGGATTATGATAGTAGGATCACTTATACCCTATATGTTGTTTTCCATAAACATTTTCTATATTTTTCTTACTTTTAGTTTTTTTCAACTTAACCATTTTCTTATTGGAAATGTTATAACTATATATAATTGCAAGACAAGTCAAAACACAAACGATTCCAATACTTTAGAGCTTTGGGTGCACAAATATGCAGATAAGGGCTGCAGGATCAAAGTGAAACACAGAAAGGCTGGGGGATTAGAGTGATGTGCAGAAGGGCTAAGGTGCCAGATAAATGTCCCAAAGGAAAAATGTGACGGATCAAAGGGCTGCAGAGTCAGAATGAAACCCCAAAGAGCTGCAGTTTAAGGGAAGGACTGAATGACTGTAGGTCTGCATAGGGGGCGGGGTTATAGTAGCAGGCAGGCAGTCATGGAAGTGCACAACTAGTAGGTGGATTGGTGATGGGAGGGGCACGCAGGTTTTATTTACAATTATTAAAATGCAAGCGAATGAAATCCTAATCAACATGTAGTGTGACAACTCTTTGCTATCAATACAACATAATCAAAGTTCTTGGAAAATGCACTATACTGCATTATTCTATTATTCTTCTCCACTTTTCTGCAATAATGCTACAAGCCTTTATAGTTGGTGCTGGGCTGGTTATTCTGGGAAGGTGGGACACCATGCCATTTGTTTTAATTTTGAAGGTTTTTTTACCTTTAAAAACACACAAAGCCCATTTATTTTTTAAATGTAAATCTCCTGGGTAGAAACGGGGAGCTACTGCTACATAAGGTACCATAGTAATCGTGAGGAATGGGGCTATTACACGAAATATGGTTTTCTTACAAAACATATATATTAAATAAAAATGCAGAAATATTTAAAAAATAATGTAACAATACATTTTTGTAATTTACACATTTTTTTGCACAAATTTCACCCAAAAATATCGAGAATACACAATAAAAATGACAAACAACACATTTCATGTTGAAGCCCATATTCTGCTGAATAAACAATATTTAATTTTCCTGAGAAATCGCTGGAATCCCTTAAAAAAATGTGATCAGTGGCGGCTTTGTCAAGACTCATACACTAACATTTGTTCTGTCTTTTAAACTTGGATGCAGCTAGACAACTAAACAGTGATATAGAGGAAGAATGGCACTTCCCTTCTTTTAATGGTGCCAAGTGAGCACAAATTTAAATAAGTTGGAAGGGCAAAAATGATGGGGTTCCCTGACCCCCTAAACCCCAGTGCAGTGGCACCCCCTCAAGTTGTGCCACTAAACATGATTGCATAAATATGGACATCCTAATCATTACTTTGTTGTTTGACTCTTTGACCTTATGACAACATTCAGACTATCAAAATTTTTTTATACAAAAGTGATCCAAAAATTGTGTACAGCCCTCTCTTCTGGTCTATCCATAGATTTTAAATTGGAATTCAGACCTGGGATCTGACTGGTTGTGGTTGTGCTACCACTCTCAAATTACTTAATAGGTAAGTGGCTAGGGAGAGAAAACAACCTTAAAAATGACAACTCCTTACGTACTAAGGCTGGGCATACATTGAAAGGGAGTAGACTACTTATCCAAACAAGTATGTCAGTTTTTCTTCACCTTCATGGTGCTTACATGCTAATGCACATTTCTGCCTTGAGGAGCAGTCAGCAACCACCCCTAAATGTTTTTTTTTCTTGTGTAAATAATTCTGTTTAATCTTTATCTTATATTTGTACATTTGTTTTTGTATGTTTGGATAAGTTGAGTGGGTAATGGCCCTTCTATTACACACAACATTGTGAACAGTCTAGAAGGCGGGGGACTGCTGTCCAGCAGAACTTCAGATGTCAGCAAAAGCAGATGAGGCCAATAGCCCGGGGTGAGGTCCAGACACAGAGAACATGCATAGAGCATTGTGACTAATGGTTGACAACAGGAGAAATGCAGAATGGTGAGTATTGATAAATGCAATATACAATAGCATTTAAAAAGACCACTCGAAACGCAAAAACAAAGATACAAATTTAGAGATTAAACTTAACATTAAAAGATTAAAATTAACATTAGAGATGCATAAACATATCTAAAAATAAATTACATGTTAACAAACAAGAAAACACATTACACATACAAAGTTACCATAAAATAATTAAATAATAAAAAAGGTGTGAAAGGAACGACAACTTTCCATAAAAGTTCACATAAATAACACATATATTGGAACCAAATCAAATGAAGACAACATAATAAAATCTAAAAAGGGGAAAATTAATTTGCATAGATAAGGCTTTTTCTTGGGAGCTCTGCATGTGGAAACCTGCTCTTTTTCGCGCATGGTTACACTTTCGCACCCATGCAAAAATGGGTCTCATATGTACGAAGTGGTTTATGAAGTGGTACTACGAAAGAGGCTAAATAACAAATACATGCAGAATCACTTAAAATTTCAGCTGAAACAGCTGTATAGGAGACTTAAAACTGGGTGAAGAATAGCCAAACCGCTACAAATGTGAGCTAGTGGAAGACAGTTTTACATCATAAGTAATACATAAACTGATCAATTTTTGGGGACTTAAAATGGGATTCTTAGTTAATCTGACCCCTTTACAGCATAATGGTAGGGGCGTGGCTTATGTGCAGCTTTTAAGCAAATATCTGTACCATTCTATGCTACTCCTCTGTGTGTAAGTAGGTGTAGCACCATACCCGAACATATGCTTTAAGGTCAACTTGGATATATTTCACCCATAGTGGATTTTGGTGTTTGACCTAACACTCATCCAATCCATACATGCCACTAACCGCATTAAGCAAATGAGCTGGAGCAGGGTTGTAAATTGATCAGATGTCCCGAATTTGGTGAGACATTCTTTCTACTCATGTCAGAAAAAAGGGACATTTCAGTATTCCCCAGAGATTTTGGGCAGCAGGACAGCATTCTTCAAAGTGGACTGTTCCACCTAAAGTGGGACATCTGGTCAGTTTAGTTATGCATTAGGGAAAGACTGAGTACAACAACCAGACACAAGGAAGTGAAACTGTATCAGCAGTGTCTCTCTCAAATTCAGTATTTGACTGAGGAAATTTAATATGGCAGATAAAAGACACATCATGCTTAATGTACTTCACTTTAAAACTGGTGGATGTCCAGATGTGCCATGAGCTCGTAACTGGCATAAACCAACGTGACTCAGAAACAAGCATCTACTGTTCAGGAAAATATGGCCACAAGTGGTAAAAAAGTCATACCTTCGATGCATAAACCAAACCATGATGAGTCAAACTGTGAAATATATGGCTGTAATAGAAGTCATTTTGTTAGGCAAAGGGCTGGATAGTATTAAAATAATGTGTGCTTGCAGGCAACTGTGAAGCATGGAGGCTTTTTCAGCAGATGAATTTGGAATTTGGTCCGGAACAATGGTATCCTCAAAGCTGAGAAATACAGGCAGATACATATCCATCATGCAATACCAACAGCGAGATATCGGATTGCTCTAAACTAATTTTGCATTATAACAATGATCCCAAACATACAGACAAAAAAATCATGAAATTCCTTAAATCAGTAATCCAAGCTATGTGAACCATTTGAAAGCGGTGGAGATTTAGCCATTTTTATTTGCAAACAAGTGAAGATTGAGGTGTAATCCTTGCCTTTAATGTGAAATGGTAAGGATTAACACACTTCTCGTTGGTTCTATTGTGAGGTTTGTTGTGAGCTGGTCAGCTTTAGTTTTTGTGGCACTCTATCACAAGGTAATGATCTATTCTTGCCCAGCACCTTATAAGTCATATCTAAATATTTGGTTGAAAGCATGTCATGGTAAACTGGAACATTTATGCAAATTTGAGGAAAAGTAACAGTGGATAGATCTGTATGATCCCATAGAGCCCTGATCTCAACATCATAGAGTCTCTCTGCATTTACATGAAAAGACGGAAGGATTTGAACAAGCCTACATCCACAGAATATATGTGGTGTCAGGATTGGTATAGACGGGGTCTTGAACCAGTGATCTACAATCCATCATAGCTCGAAGTCCGCTGCCACTGTGAAATCTGCTATGGTGGTATTGCTGTGTCTCTGTTTAAGTGTGGTTCTTCCCTGGGTCGTAGAGCCACATTGTTTAACCTGACCTGCCGTTAACCATGCTGTTAATCATGGGTTTCTTATAAATGCATGTGCTTGCCAGTAGCCTTTTTGTGTCTTGGGCCATGCCCCTTCTTTGTCAGTGCCATAGACTGCACTGGGGCCTAGCCCTGCCATAGCCTGCACTGGGCCTAGCTCCGCCATAGCCTGCACCGGGGCCCAGCTCCGCCATAGGCTGTTCTGGGGCCCAGCTCCACCATAGCCTCAACTGGGGCCCAGCTCCACCATAGCCTGCACTGGGGCCCAGCTTTGCCATAGCCTACACAAAGTCCCAGCTTCGCCATAGTCTGCACTGGGGCCCAGACCATCCATTCGTGTCTTGTGTATCTCAGCCCTGTGTTTCCCCTCCCCAAGTCTGCGACCACCAAGGGACTACCTGGGGCCTGTGCATCTCCCCCTTCAGGAGCGCTGCTGAAGAACTGGGTGGGTTACAGGCTCTCCATCGAATACCGGACCTCCCATGCCCCCGGTGGTCAGCAGCTTCCCTCTTTGGTGGCGCAGGCGGGTTGCTTGTCCTCCATTCTCTATGTACCTAGTCCTGTATTCTACTGTCCCCTACCCAGCATAACACAAGGAATCCCCAGGCCTCCCGGGATGTCAGGCGACTTAGTTCGCCTGGATGTGACATGTGGTTAGTTCTTAAAGATGTTTGGAACTCCTACCCGCCGAGTTCCGTCAAAAACTGGGTGCCGTTTTGATATAGATTTCCATAGATTGTTTATTCCCTTTGCATTTTATTTATTAAAAATAAACTAGTAACACTTCTATTTTAAAGCACACTTACCCTGCAACATAAATATAAACCTATAAGTCCTATGCTAATAAGGAATGTTTTAAAGAAGACCTTCACCCTGAATCTATCTTATAAGAGTCTATCTTATATGTTTCCTGCACCCTGTACATACAGATTGCCCACATTAAAAATCATTCTACCTGCATCTACTGCACTTTATAAGTCTTTAAACATCCAAGATGATGGGCCATGGAGGCTCAGGCTGCCTGCAAACAGGAAGTCTCTTCTGACTGTGCCACTCTGCATTCTGGGATTGCTGACATTTTCCTAACCCCAGCTATGCCCTGTCTGTGCAAAGCACAGCTATAGCCCCGCCCCTGCAGTTTTGACCTCTCTCCTACCCTCAGTATGTGATGCTATTGAGGCAAGATGGCGACGCTCGTATCCTAGAGTCCTGAACAAAGCTGCAGCCCAGTGGGGGAAAGAAAATTAAGTGACTAAAAATGTTATATAAAAATGTTAAATATATTAATTTTAGATGCTGGGGAATAGTTTTTTAAATGATGCTGAAGGTCCAGTTTAAGATTGGAAGGTTCATCACCTGTAACGGTATTAATGTTGTATACCTAGAATGCCCCTGCGGCCTACAGTATATAGGAAGGACCTGCTGATCCTTTAAGGTCCGCTTAAGGAAACACGTCTACAACATTAGAAGAGGTTATGAGCAACATTTTAAGGCTTCCGATAATAGTGATCCAACTGGCCTTCGCTTCGTGGGGATAGATCAAGCTACCCCGAATTGGAGGGGGGCCATTATAGTGAGAACCCTTTCCCAGCTTGAATTAAGATGGATATTTAAAATGAATACTATACACCCTAAAGGTTTAAATATTGAATTTGACTTTAACTGTTTCGTTGGTACTAATTAAATTTTATAGTAAGTAAAAAAAAAGTAGAACTATTTAACAGTATTAATAGGCGTTTGTTGTCTTTCTGTCTGATTTTATTTATGATTAACATCATTGCATTTTATTCATCTATTTAACTTATACAATTGTTTCAATGCATGTGTAGAGCATATATGGCTTAGTATTATATTTTTTTTTAATAATTCAAAAATTTCTAAGCAAGCCATAATATGTAATTAATAGTTTTAAGATATTTTTAACTGTATCAATTAGAGTCCTGCACTAAAGTGGTTCTTGGAGGTGTCGCTGAGTGAGTTATTACGAAGCTAAATTGGAGCTATTATATCCACATTAAAGCAGACCTACAATTTCTGGTTTGCTCATTAGCCTCGATTCAAAGAAACATTCGTCCGGACTTCCGTAGCTGTCTGTGAAAGTTTGGGTGGGTGTTAGTCTTTTTTTTGTCATTTTTCATTCGTACGAACGTTCGGGAAAATGTGTATATGCGCTTTCGATGAACGGAAGCAAATCGGAAACATTTCCGTTAGTTCGGATCATTTTCCAAACAAAATTTTATATTTTTCGTTCGCTCAGATAACTTACGTTGTTGGGATGGGCTTACGTCTAATTCAGAGAGCTGATTTCCGACGGATCACCACCCTATAAATCTGTTTCATTTCCCATCCACTTACGGGACCTTTGAGGGCACGGATTGCTATTGTTGAACATGTTTTGTGGCTATGTGGAGGAGTCTGCGCGCCTTTAGCACCAAGGCATTGCATGTATCAGCATGGCCGAGGCCATAAATTGTATAGCAATGCATATACATTTCATGTATGCCTTATAGAAGCATTTTAATGCTCACCTTAATTAGTCCTTAGCATGTAAACCATTATTTTCCCACACATCCATATAATTGCTATATTTTTTTAGACTTTGTGAATTATATTTGGATTGTTGAACTTGAATCTTAATTTGTTGTAGGAGTTATTGTTTCAGTCGGTTACCTTTGTGTAATTATTTTATATTTGGTTGCAGGAACCGCAAGATGTGCCACTCACACAACATAAAAGCAGTGTTTGGTCCAGCTATGCGATTCCTCAGTGTTCTTGCAGGGCATCCAGGGTCGTCCCATGATGCTTATATATTGCAGAGCTCCGATCTTATTTCGTCAGTTTGAGTCAGGAGAATTATCTGGTGGATGGCTCCTGGGTAAGTTTGCTCACATTCCATCAATCCATTTTCACTGTATGGCAATGAATATAGTTGATGACTCATGTCTTAACCTATGGCTGTTTTTAGCCCTTGATGACACGTTAAACAATATTGTAGCTTAGAATGTGTATTTTATGTTAGTATTTTTAAATTCTTTCAGGGGATTCAGGATATCCACTCCTGCTCTTGCTCCTGATGCCCGTTCTTTGCCTGCAGAATGCGGGCCAGGGGTTCTCTAATCGGGCACTATGCAAAACCTGGGCCCTGGTGGCGAGGACCCTCTGGCTTTTGAAGTCCAGATTTAGGTGTTTGGACCATACGGGGGGGGGGGGGGGGACTGCAGTATGACCCCAACAAGGTTATACCAATATTTTAATTTAAGTTTTTTAACAGGGACCACACGTGCCAGAGTGGCACAACTGAGGGTCAGGGTCCTTCAGTTGGTGGGCGAGATGCAGGAGCTGCGCAACTCGTTGGGGACCACAGATGCGCAACTCGTTGGGGACCACAGATGAAGAACAATGTTCTGCTTTTATGCTATGTATTTTGTTTTTTATAGTTGTAAAAATGTGAAATTTTCAAAATGTTCAAAATTTTTATATTTTATGATGGAATAAAAAAAATGTTACAGTGTCAGTTCATTTACAAAATACATTAACACAAAACTAATGGGCCCAGAAATATTTAAAGATGAATATTCACATGACTGAGAAGTGATTTGGGTAAGTTTTAGGGGGCTAAAATGGAAGAAGAACCTAACTGTGAAGTGGTTTGGGTGAGCTTTAAGGGTCCAAAAGGGAAGATGGAGGATAGTGCTAAGTGATTTAGCTAAACATTGTAGTAGAAGTGAGGGTGGCAAATATGTAGGTGAGCACTTTAATGAGTTAAGTTTGTAGTGCGCAGGCGCAAGATCGTAAGGATTTCCATCTGGATGAATATTTATTGAAAAAGGGAAACAGAATCTAACGGGAAACGTAAAGGATTCGTGGGAGGATACGATGGGAAAAGGGCAAAAACGAAAGCCGACCTTGTAATGTGAAAATGAAACGGAAAAGTCACGTTGGAAAATGACATCCTCGTAATTCGTAATCTGCCGTACGAACGGACGGAAACTTTACAGAAGGATTGCTATGCATGCATAGAATTGCTCGTACACTCATACGAGAGCGGAAACATTTCACAAAAAAAACAGATCAGCACTAAAACTTAAGTTTTTTTTTTTGTCTCTCTGAATCAAGCCTATTGTGTGTTGGAACTGGAAAGAAGATAGAAATAGTCAATGTTAAAAGAGGATCTAAAGGCATTTTCCTTTTTGAAATCTGGTACGTGCACAATTTTGTTTTTGGTGATTGGGAATCACACAAAGTGGAATCAAAGAAGTTCATGCATGCGGGGGATTAAATGAAAATGAATTACTACCACGATTGTTAAATAGACTTAATGTGTTTTAGACATACATAACTTATGTATATGCTTGTTTGTTGACACTACAAGGAAATTGTTTATAAAAAGCTATTTTAAGTGCGTGGGTTATTATATTAGATCCTAGGTGATCTAAAAGTCCTTTTTTATCAGTTTTTATTGCCTCGGGCAGGATTTTTTTCATTAACGAAGTGTTTAACATTGCACTTTAATGGTCTATTGTCATAAATATCTACTTGTATGTGCGCAACCCCGTATGGTCTATCTGATCAAACATTAAGGGCTTTATTCATCAAGGGATAGCGGCAGGTAGTGCCTCGTAGCGTCATGTAGTGAACGGCGAACGCCAGGCGCTGTACGCAATACCACATTTATCAAAGCGATTCCAGTGAGCGGCTCTACCAGCACCATGTAGCGTCCTATTCATCATCACAGAAGGCTCAGAGTATACCGCTGGCGCTGTTCCTTCCAGAGCACCTGGTATTACCTGTCGCTACCTGTCACTCTCCCATACCTTTTTTTTTTCTTTTTTTTAATCAAATCATTGTGTGACCTCTTCTGGCTTATTAAATGTCATTTTTGAAAACATTTTTTAATTTTTATGTAGAATTGTCATTACAGGTCTGGTATTATAGTGTTAATGTCACAATGTAATTCCATATGTTTTCGCTTTGTTACTAGTGGATATGTGTTCAAAAATGGACTTTAATCACACAGCTTATGGCGCTCTGGGCTACAGCGACCCAATTTTGAGCGCCAGCGCTGTGTGAGGCTGTTTTTTGGATGAATATGGTTTGAGTCGCTCACACTGACCAGTCGCTACCATTCGCTCCCATATAGTGCTGTACTGGTGTTACAGCGACTCAGACATCAAGTTCAAAAACTGAGGTGCTCTGTAATAGCAACTCATGCCCAATCAGAGTGACCACTAGCAGTCGCTCTTAGCGCTGCTGTACAGACGCTCATCTGCCGTTACCTGGCACTAGTCATGAATCAGCTTGCCAGTGTATTTTTATAGCATATTATGTACAAAAAGTATCTTTATTAATTGTCGTTACACAAACTACTGATTTGACATATTCTGAGCTTAAAGTATTTTTCGTTGGATAATTTCTTACTTTAAGTGGCCGCATAATATTAGCTGGACAGTGTGAGAATAACATATTTTAACTGCATATATAGATTGAGGATTTAAATGGTCTGTGAGCACAAATAAACAACAGCTACCCAATGCTGCTCAGAAACCTCCCAGTTGCTGAGAATGAAGGGCATGCCCCAGATTTCCTTGGACCATGACTAACACTTCCCCCCACACCAGGCACAGTGCCTTTGCACACCTCTCATTCATTGTGATGGAGGGGTGTGTCAAACCTTTCAACTACATCAAAACATTATTAATGCTATTGTTAATATTTTACTGTTTATACTACTGTTTACCCACTGTTTAGTCTGTCTCTGTTTTGTGCATCTCCTAGCCAAGAAACTTTCCTTTTATGTGCGCATGTATGTACTTGGCAAAATGATGTTCTGTATGTAACATCAAATATGGTACAAACATAACTTTTTTTTCTCTTTTGTGGCTTCAGCATCCGGTGTTTATGGTGTTTATGGGGTTTCCTGTACTACCAATAATGGTGCTGAACCTGCATACCTCAATGATTCAAGGCTTGTCCCACCTTTACTAGTATGTTTTTTTCGCTGATGGCTCCATGACATTGTTTCATGAAGCAATGTTCAAATCCTCTGACCTTAACCAATACATTTGTATTGAGCCACTGTTGCTCTAACATGTTTTAACCCTTTAACTGCCAGCCTACCTTGAGATTTTTCACTATTTTGCTCTATACTTATTTAACTGTAATTTTTGAGGGGATTTCCAAGGAAAATGATGCATTGTTGTTTGTCATTTGTTTAGTGTATTCTCAATATTCTTGGGTGAAACATGTGGAAAAAAAACAAACAATTCTTTACAGTTTGTAGTGTTTTTGTAAAAAGAAAAAGTATGTTTTTTAAGAAAAGTCCTATTCTTCCTGGTTAGAATGGTACCACATTTGTATCGGTAGACACCCTTTCCTGCCCAGGAGACTCCCACAGACTGAAAGAGCGTTTTAGGATACTTTCAGATAAAATATAACTGCTATGTGCACTTTGCAGTTTTTCATGAAAAACAGCTCTTTACATTTTAAAGACCCTCACAACCTATATATACTCGAGAAGTACACACTTTGGGGAGGCAGGTAATGGGGGGGGGGGGTCAGTGGTTAATGGCAAGTCACTCATAAGCTGGAGGTGACCCCCAAGGGTTGTGAACTGGTATAGGGACCTCATGGATCTATTGATCACAAAGGGTTAACTGTAATAAAAAACACCACATAAAGTAAAAATGGCATTAATTAGAGAAAAAAAAAAAATATATATATATATATATATTTTTTTTTTACTAATCTCCGCTCCTCTGCTGTCCCATGATGCTGTCCCTGGCCGATCTGATGAAAGATGTGGTGATTGGTGAATGGGGGGTGGGGAGGCAGGGGATCAGAATCCCTTGCCGCTCTACCCTCCCTTCACCGATCACTGCATCTGAAGATTGTCAGGCATGGATGCCGTCATCCACCCCTCCCCCAAAGGGTGGGGCTAGGGGTGGCGGTGGCAGCGGGCAGCTGTTCTGGGTCCTCTCCTGAAGAGGGGGGGGGGCTTGGAGGCTCTTGGGTGAAGAGGAGCCCTATGTTGCTGGATTGTGGCCCAAGGAGAGCAGCCTGTCACGTAAAATGTACGTGGCCGGTGTTTAAGGATAGGAGAGGCAGCCATGTAAAATTTTATATGGCTGGTGTTAGAAGGGTTAATCCAATCTGTAAAAGGTATAAAATGCAATAAAAAAGGCTTCAACAGGTGGGTGGGAATTAATTGAATTAATTTAGATCCATGATCTGTTTGCAACAAACTCAAATTACATTGAACTGAGAGAAAGAAAATGTGATACATAGGTGGATGTCTTGCAATTCATGATAGACAGACACTTAGGTGATCACAATTTATCATCAGAAATCCAAACATAGAGTTTAAATTGAATATGTGAAACTCACAGTAGCTGCTAGCCACATGATTTCTACATTCTTCCTTTTTTTGGCATGTGTGTTTTGGTGAAGATTTTCTAGGAGTTCTTTAATGTCACTTTGATCTTGGAATAACTGTGGACCTAAAATAAAGTACATGAACATACATTTTTCATTAATGGTGTGCTCAAAGTGGACCAAAACCCAGATTCTTAGGATTGAGGATTTAGATTTCAGAGCCACTCAATTCCCTACCTCCGGGGCATCTAGAATGGGGATACCCCACTGTGCAAACCCTCCAGGTCGCCCGGAAACTCACCTTCTTTCTAGGTCGACAGGCACATAGGCGAGCAGTGGCCGCATCCCTGCTATCCCTTTAGCAGGGCGTGTGCAGGCACTTGTGAATGGCCAGCGCAGGCACGCTCGCTCGGATCTGCTTGCCTTAGACGAAGGGGCAGGAGCGGATCTGAGCAAACTGATTGGACAAGAGGCCGCACATGCGTTGTAGGACAGGGAAAGGGTGAGCCAGATCGGGACACCGGGGGGGTTTTATACAGTGGGGCATCCCCGATCGGCAGAACAAGCTAGTGACATAAAAATTTGAAAACATACAGAGAAAATATGGTCAAATAAAAGTGAAACTTAAGTGGTTAAAGCGGACCAACAATCAAAAATGACCTAAACCAGACTAACACAACAAACTGCTCAGTTGCATCCCTCCCCAGGGCAATTTATATTGCTGTACATATAAATGAATTTACCTCTTTCTAACTCCTGCTGTAGTAAATTTTAGAAACAAAATGGTGCATATATCTGCAGGTCACGTGCAAACAGGAAGTGCTGCTGGACTTCCTGTTACTCTGCATTGTCAGTTATGTCAGCTGAATACAGGCAGCAGCATAGCTGGTAGAGGAAGCTCCAAAATGGCCGCTACCTTTCTTTTCCAACCGTGCCAGGTTGTTGGTCCGGTTTAAGAGTTTGCCCTTAATTGCAGTGGTTTTCCTGTAAATAAATAACTTAATAAAATGACTGATGACAAAGGATGCTTGCCATCGTCCATGGCTACATTTTGTTTTGATAGATTTATAGGTAAATTAAAAATTCCCATTGGCATCTGTTAGAGAGAACCTGTTGTGGAAGGATTTCTGGCACATGATTTAAAAATACATATTTGAAATTTTCAAGGTTATTTCGATGCAGCTGACAGCATTTGTTACTGTTGGCTGTGCGCCATAACATGCTGTTCTGTGCTGCTGGGACCGGTGGTTGATAATATCTCAACAGGAAGTAGAAATGTGATTAATAAGGTAATTAAAATCCTGGTCCCAAACACAGCAGTAGCCACAATACATAGGTTTTTACTTTTAGACAGAAACATTATGCCATGATAACCCTGTGGTATTGAAGTCGATTTCAAATGCAAAAGGCAACCTAGATTTTGAAGGGACTAGATGCAATTTCCAAGCAAAATACATTGCATGTTTGTTATATATCTATTTACATGTTACATTTAATGTATTTATGTAGTATCAGCATATCCTGTGGAAATTCATACAGCACATACATACATCTGTCCATGTAGCTGCAATCAAATTTAACTCCCATAGTCATGCTGAATAATTTCCTAGGAAACGTTTTTGTGGAATTGCATAAATAGTGGATTACCATTGTTGGATGAGCTGCTTAAAGTGGACCAAAAGCCAGGATTTTGATTATCCTGGGTTTTGGTCCTTGCTCCCGGTGCACCCCCATCGGAGATGCCCTGCTGTGTGAAACCCCCAGGTTGCCTGAACTAACTCACTTTCCCAGGTCCTACAGCGCATGTGAGTCCCCTGGTCCTGTCAGCTTTCTTGCTCCTGCCCCTTTGTCTAAGCCTTCGTCCAAGTGGAGCGGAACTGAGTGCGCTGATGGCCGCATCCCCTGCTACCCTCTAACAGGAAGCATGCCTGTGCAGGCCATTCACAAATGCACGGGCACGTGCCCCGCAAATGGGATAGCGGGGGATGAGGCCACTGCTTGCTTTTCTTTGACTACAAGCTTACCTTCATCTTCCAATAGACGAACCCTATCTTGGCACTGCCTTGCGGTTCCATAATACACTCACTGGTTGGACAACCTGAACTTTCCAGGAGGCTCAGTCTGTTCTTGCAGGGGCTTAAATGAAGACAAGGGTTAGCCTTAAACTCCAAGTTGAATGTTTTACTGGATCTGTTGTTCTATGCTATGGGAGTTCTTGTTGCCATTGTGACAAAAACCCAGAGAGAATGTAAATTACCCATCTGAGGGCTTCCATAGGCAGAGCTATGAGGCTGATTGGAACAGACAAAATGAAAGGCATTGGAGATGCACATACAGAAGACACGAGACAAACTGAATGAGATGAAGACCCCCTTTCAGCTCCGCATACTAGGAATGCCAACTGGCATTCCCTTGGCCTGATGGTGGTTTAGACATGCAAGGGAAATTCATCCTAGAAAAGGCATAAAAATAAGATTCTCAGTCAAACAGTTAGGCTTCACTCCAAGGTAAACCTTCAAGGAGCATAAAATCGCAAAAAATGGTCCAATATTAAAAATGCATATAAATATGCTGGATGGTGGGAGGAGATGTCACTTATATACCCGCCATAAAAAAAATATCCAGCCAGGCTTGATTTTTTCATTTGTCACCCCTGATACACTACACCTGTCACACCTGGATGTTATTCCTATCATGAGAGAATAAATCACAAGCTTGGAGGGAGTTTTATTCAGTTCCTCTCATTAGCTGACATGTTTATATAGATTTGTAATATTACACAATTTTGCAGTAGTGTTCCTTTCAGTACATAGGGATAACAACTAAAAATAATTGTAGCTATTTTGATTACAAACTGGCATTTCAAGGGATAAATAAGGTAGGAAAATGTCTGTGCTAGTATCTAGTGCATATATTAAAAAAAATTATTGGAATTACTACAGTTTGTTCTATACTTACCATCTGAAGATATTTTCTCAGTGCACAGCCTATAATACTCTTCCAGTTGTTCAACATTTTCTTGGTTAATACTTTCTTGCAAAGATGTGTCACCAAACCTGCAATAATGAAATTATTAGGGTACTTAAATTATTAATAAACACTCTAGTGATCATCTGGCTAGTGATACAATGACATATTCATAGTTTTAAATAAATGTGTAGTTTGCATGTTTCGCCTAGCAAAGAAAAACTGAAAGTGATCTGCCATCTATCAAACAGATTTTATTTTCCAAAGTTCCATTTCTGACTGCCAATTTAGATGAAATAAACCCTGTTCAGGCTATCCAATCTAATCACTAAATTAAGTGATTTCCACTTGTAAGCTGTGATGATGGCACTAGCAGAAATTTAAAGCGCATTGGTGAACGTTAGTGCGCAAATTGGTGCAAAAACAAATGCACATTCCATTTTAACTACAATGAATCAGGCGGAAGCCCAAGCACAATTTGGCACTCAAACTCGTTTGCGCGTGAACAAGAATTGCCCCTAAGGTCAATATTATCATTCCTTATCCATTATAATAAGACCCTTAAAACTTCCCAGGATGTAACTTTGTCTCCTTCACATCTAAAAGTGGCCTAAATCAGGCCACAGCATACAGGTCTCTTACCCCTAATAGTTTAGTAGGATTGATGCTCACTTCACACTAGTACCTGGGGAACAAGTTTACTTGTGTGTAATTTTTTATTATTAGGAGTTTAGGAGTTTTTATTATTTATTATTATAATAAACATTGCCTACAGCAGGACATTAATTAATTTTAACAACAAATGGTTGATAGGGAAAGCACTAGTTGTAGCAGGAAAATCAAATCCCAAAATCAAAAAGAACATTTTATCATTGAGCTTGAGATAGAGAGTTGGAGGGAGCTCTGAAATGCAGAATTTTCAAAGTCTGCGCACCTCCAGTTCAATTCCTCCAGGGCCATGAAAAAAAAGTGGTTTAACAGCTACTTTGTCCTTTTAAGCTCTCAGGGTGAGCGATCCTGGCAAGCCAAAGTGGTCCCACAGCTGGCTTGAACCATAGCAGAGCAATGCACAAGACTTATAAAGCTGCCCTTTCTAGCTCAAACATGCCCAGAATTGAAAGCAAAGCCAGCAGTTTCAATGAGAATACAATGAGGTATTTAATTTATTCAGATATTTACAGTTTCCATGTGGGATAAGGTCGGAGGAAGTTAGCATGTACCAGACTTACATTTTTCACCCATAGTATTCATCCAATGTTTGTATATATCTTTCTCGTACCCAACACTGACACTAAGGACAACTGCACTGTTGTAGCTTAAAGCAGAACAAACCCCAGCAGTTTCCACCCATCATGGAATAGAAAAGATCCAGGGCCTGGAATCGAAAAATGTACTGTTTATGTTGTATTTTTCTATTTATCTTATTTTGTTTGCTTTGGCTTCATACTTTTAGGTTCTTACAAACTATGCTTTTTTTAATTATATATATATATATATATATATATATATATATATATATTTTTTTTTTTTTTTTTGTGTAGACATGTTTGGACAGAAAACACATTACTCATTAGGTTTGAATTTTACACATAACAAACTAATAATAATAAAAACTTTTGAAATGGAAATCTGAGGGCAAACACACTCATGCTCCCCCTGTGTAGGTCCTGCCCAGTTGCTACAAGTTAGAAAGAATTGCTTGGAACGGTCATGTGAGAAGAACCAACAGGTTTTATTCTGAATAAACCTTTCGGGAGCGGGGCAGTTTTTAGACAAAATAGCAGCCAGTGTGGGAAGAAAAAGATTCTGCCCAATCCTCATTTATCCTGCTGCCCCTATACCAGTAAATTGCCATGCTGTGCCTCTACCTTAGCAGCAGGCAGTGCCCCTTCGCATGACTCTAATGTGGGGAGATGCGGAGCCTGGCGTATAGCCGGCACCACTAAAAGTGGCCCTAACCTATCTGCAAAAAAACAGGATGGCTGGGCTAAAGACGCCCCCAATATACTGTATTAAAACTAGCTACTATCAAAATTACTAGGATAGGTTATAGTAATAGTACAGTAATTGGCCTTTACCGGCTCTAGTGGCAGCTACGTGAGGCTCGTGTAGCTGCCTCTCCAACTGTTAAGTAGGAGCTACGTGAGACTTATGTAGCTGA
Organism: Gastrophryne carolinensis; assembly: GCA_027917425.1. Taxonomy (NCBI): domain Eukaryota; kingdom Metazoa; phylum Chordata; class Amphibia; order Anura; family Microhylidae; genus Gastrophryne; species Gastrophryne carolinensis. Next base: position 169,803,749 of record CM051234.1, on the reverse strand, counting down.
ATTCAAATCCCCATAAAAATGATAAAATATAAAAAATCACCTGACTTCTCGTTCGATTCGGCTGGGTCTTCCCCGGGGTTTTTCCCTCTTCAGAAGAGGGCCCAAAAGAGTCCCCCCTGCTTCCACCGCCACCACTGACACCTGCTAAAAAAACATTTACTCACCTGCAGCCACAATCCCTCCTACCAGGTCTCCTCTTCCATGGTAAGGAGAGGGCCTGAAATAGGCCCTCTTCTCCACTACCTCCGTTGTCGCTGCTGGTCCCGCTTTTGTGGGCAGGGCAAATTACGTCATCCGTGACGTTCTCCCACACTCGCCCAAAGACGCTTAGTAGTGCCGAGTGATCGCTGGAGGGAGGTTGGAGGGTTAGGGCGCTATGATCTGCCTCCCCAGCCCCCTTCCAGTGATCACTTGCCATCTGTCATCAAAGTTCTGTGGGACAGGATTGCCTGGGGTCAGAGAAGGATCAAAGGTGAGTAAAGAAAAAAAAATGTTATTTTTGTCTAGTGTCTTTTTTTACATTTAACCCTTTGTGAACTCTGTAAGTGGCTGCTTGGTAAGTGGTGAGTTAAAGCAGGAGTTAAAAGCAGAAGTTACAAGCAGAAGTGCTGAAGCTGTAAGTATCTACCTTTGATTTCAGATTGTTATTTTAAGTGTTGTAAATTCTTCACTCAGTGTTCCAACAAATTGATACAATGGGTTCCATGCCTAACAATGCTGTTCAGTGTACATCTTGTGCTATGTATGCACTTTATGATCAATCGGTCGATGGTGGATATTTATGCCCCGGATGTCTGCGAATTGCTGATTTGGAAGCCGTCATTCACGATCTAAATAAGCGATTGGCAACACCGAGAGACATTGTTTTCATGCAAAAGTCTGCAGAGTCTGGATCTCACTGATCTGGCACTACATGGGTCAGGGGAGGGTGGTAGTATGGGGGGAGAGGAAAACAGGAAAATGAAGCAGCTAGCTGGATAACAGTTAGAAGGCGGGGTAGGGGTAAAAGTTATAGGGAGGCTAGCCCTGAACAGGCACCTCCAAACAAGTTTGCCCAGTTGGCAGATGAGGAGGATGTTAGCTCAAGGATGGCACAGCTGCAGCAAGACACATCTGTCGGCTCCAGTAAGAAAGGGAGGGGAAATGGGAGAACAGGGCAGGCAAGACAGGTGCTGGTAGTGGGTGACTCTATTATTAGGGGAACAGACAGGGCAATCTGTCACAAAGACCGGGATTGCCGAACAGTGTGTTGCCTTCCTGGGGCAAAAGTACGGCATGTAGCGGAGCGGACTGACAGGTTATTGGGAAGGGCTGGCGTGAACCCAGCGGTCATGGTGCATATTGGCACAAATGACATAGGAAGAAGTAGGTGGAAGGTCCTTAAAAATGATTTCAGTGACTTAGGCCGTAAGCTTAAGGCAAGGACCTCAGCTGTAGTATTCTCAGAAATACTACCAGTACCAAGAGCCACACCAGAGAGGCAGCGGGAGATTAGAGGGGTAAACAGGTGGCTCAAAAATTGGAGTAAAAAGGAGGGGTTTGGGTTCTTAGAGAACTGGGCCGACTTCACAGTGGGCTACAGGTTCTTTGGCAGGGATGGGTTGCACCTCAATGGGGAGGGTGCATCTGTTCTGGGGGAGAGGATGGCTAAAAGGTTGGAGAAGTGTTTAAACTAAGCACTGGGGGGGAGGGTAATAGCAGTTACAAAGGGGAAGTTAGGAAAGAAAGCGACAGTGGGTGTAGCCATGAAACTGGGGGTGGAGAGGGGGGAGGGGTTAGCACATCTAGGAGGAAAGAGGGCAATATACAAAATTATCAAAATTATCATAAGCATTTGAAATGCATGCTTACAAATGCTAGAAGCTTGACTAATAAAATGGATGAACTAGAATTGATAATAACAGAAGAGCAATATGACGTGGTGGGGGTAACAGAGACCTGGCTGGATGAAAGCTATGACTGGGCAGTAAATCTACAGGGCTACTGTGTGTTTATGAGGGACCGTAACAAATGCAAAGGGGGTGGAGTCTGCTTAATTGTAAAATCCTCTCTACAACCCACTCTGCGGGAGGATATATGTGAGGGGAATGACCATGTGGAGTCTGTATGGGTAGAAATACATGGAGGGAGAAATAAAAATAAAATACTGATGGGGGTTTGCTACAAACCTCCAAATATATCCGAATTCATAGAAAATATGATGCTAAAGCAAATAGATATAGCCGCTAAACTAAATGAGGTAGTGATAATGGGGGACTTTACCCAGATATAGACTGGGACGCTGAAACATGTGTTTCGCATAAAAGTAATAGTTTTTTATCTAAAACAAAAGATGGCTACTTTCCCAACAAGTACAAGCTCCAACAAGGGGGAAAGCCATATTGGACCTAATACTAACCAATGTACCAGACAAAGTAGTAAAGGTACAGGTTGGGGGACACCTTGGAAGCAGTGATCATAATATCATTAATTTCCAATTAGCAGTCACTAGGGTGCCTTATCAAGGAGCCACATAAACGCGGAACTTCAAAAAGGCAAAGTTTGACAAACTTAGAGATGCCTTAAACTGCATTAACTGGGAAAATGTCCTTAAAAACAAAAGCATGGACACTAAATGGGATACTTTCAAAGGAATCCTTAATTTTCATTGTGACAGATATATACCTTACAGGAATAAAACTATTAGACACACATGTAAACCGATGTGGCTAAACAAAAAGGTTAAGGGGGCAATAAACAACAAAAAAAAGGCATTTAAACGTTTAAAGCAGGAAGGAAGCATTAAAAAAATTATAAAGAAGAAAATAAACAATGTAAACAACAGATAAGGGCAGCTAAGCTGGAGACAGAAAGACTGGTCGCGAAAGAGAGTAAAACTAACCCCAAATTATTCTTTAGCTACATAAACCGTAAAAGGTACAAACCTGAGGGTGTGGGCCCCCTGAAAAGCAAGGAGGGGACACCTATAGAGGGAAATGAGGAGAAAGCAAATTTACTAAACAACTTCTTTGCTTCTATATTCACAAAAGAATGTGACATGCCGAGTGAAATGGGGAATAACTGAAACCCTCCATTAAATGTCACTGGTCTAACCAAGGAAGAAGTCCAGAACCGTCGATAAAAATCGATAAATCACCGGGACCAGATGACATACATCCTTGTGTTTTAAGGGAGTTATGTACAGTAATAGACAAGCCATTATTTCTAATATTTGTGGACTCAATAACTACAGGGTCTGTTCCGAGGGACTGGCGCTGCAAATGGCACAACTGCAAATGTTGTGCCAATATTCAAAAAGGGATCTAGGGGGGAACCTGGGAACTACAGACCGGTAAGCTTAACATCTGTGGTGGGCAAGCTGTTTGAAGGCTTCTTAAGGGATACTATCCTGGAGCACCTTGGGGAAAATGACCTTATTACTCCATAGCAGCATGGATTAATTTTCTCGCTCCTGCCAGACAAACCTAATCAGCTTTTATGAGGAGGTAAGTTCAAGATTGGATCAGGGGGAGTCATTGGATATCATATATCTTGACTTTTCTAAAGCATTTGATACTGTGCCACATAAAAGGCTGGTACAAAAGATGAGAATGCTTGGACTAGGGGAAAACGTGTGCAGATGGGTGGGAAATTGGCTTAATGATCGGAAGCAGAGGTTGTTTATCAATGGTGCACACTCAGATTGGGTCACTGTTACTAGTGGAGTACCACAAGGGTCAGTTCTGGGACCAAATCTCATATATATATATATATATATATATATATATATATGTATATAAATGACATTGGGTATGGATTAAACAGTAAAGTCTCAATCTTTGCAGATGATACTAAGCTGTGTAAAGTAATTAAAACAAAAGAGGACAGCAGGCAGCTACAAACAGATTTAGATAAATTGGAAGCATGGGCAGTTAACTGGCAAATGAAGTTTAACACAGATAAATGTAAGGTTATGCACATGGGAAGGAGAAATCTGTATCATGATTACACACTAAATAAACAAACACTTGGTAAAACAACAATGGAAAAAGACCTAGGGGTTTTAGTTGACAATAAGCTCAACTGTAGCAATCAATGCCAGGCAGCTGCTGCCAAAGCAAATAGGATCATGGGGTGCATCAGGAGGGGCATAGGTGCTCATGACCAGAGCATCATTTTACCCCTGTACAAGTCACTGGTCAGACCCCATATGGAGTACTGTGTACAGTTCTGGGCACCTGTGCTTAAGAAAGACATATCAGAACTGGAGCACGTTCAAAGAAGGGCAACAAAGTTAATAAAAAGATTGCGGGGACTAGAGTACCCTGAATGATTGTCCAAGTTAGGTTTATTTAGTTTAGAAAAAAGACGATTGAGGGGTGATCTAATAACTATGTATAAATATATTCAGGGTCAATACAAAGATCTGTCCCACAATCTATTTATAACTCGGAGTGTAACTATAACTCGAGGGCATCCACTAAGGTTAGAGGAAAGGTTCTTTCTTCACCGGCACAGGAGGGGATTCTTCTCTGTAAGAGCAGTGAGACTATGGAACTCGCTGCCAGAGGAGGTAGTTATGAAGGATACAGTAAAAACGTTCAAAAGTGGCCTTGATGCCTTCCTGGCATGTAATAACATTTCCAGCTATGGCTACTAGACCACTGGAAAATCTATAGTGGCCGGGATGCCCTCCTTGCATGTAATAACATTTCCAGCTATGGCTACTAGACCACTGGAAGGAGTTAAACAAGCTGAACTGGATGGACTAAAGTCTTTATTCAGCCTTACATACTATGTTACTATGTGAACTGGTAAGGGATCCATGAGACACCTATGCTATTTCACAAGGCTTGGGGGCTGGCAGGTCACCTGTGGTTAGAGGGTGACTTGCCATTAACCCTCATTACCTGCCCCCCAAAGCACTGAGGGGGACAAAAGAGCCCGGGAGCCGCAGACAGCTACTCAGGGATTGTAGCCTGCAGCACTGTTCTACAAGCCCTGCATAGTTGGTCCCCGGACTGGTTATGCTGGGTAGGGGGGACCCCATGACACTTTTTGGTGTATTTTTAAGGGTTTTTAACCATTAAAAATCCTGAGGAGGGGGACATGACACAGATTTTTCAGTTCTTTTTTCAGTTTGCCCTGTCTTCTGGGCAGGAACGGGGGGCTACCGATACATATGTGGGACCGTTGTAATTGGGAGAAATGGGGCATTTCCTTTAATAAAAGCAATGTTTATCTAAAATAAACAACATAACAAACAACTTTTTTTACAAAAAAAAAATACAAACAAGACATTTCATGTTAAAGCCTAAATACTGCCACAAAAAATATATATAATTTTCCTGGAAATTCTTGCAAAGATCACAGATAAACATAGCGCAGAAATTGTGAAAAATGACCTGTCAAATCTCAAGTAAGCTGGCAGTTAAAAGGGTTAAAAGTTGTTATGCATGTTGGGTATTGTTGTGCTCAGGGGACCTTGCACTTTCAGATTTGGCTTGCTTTTTCTTGTTTACATATTCATCATTTAGGAAAATGTTTTTTTTTATTCTGCTTTTTTATACATTTTCTTAGGGAAACCCTGTGCAACCAAAGTATTCTTTGAGGGATTACCAGAAAGATGAAGCCACTGCAATAAGCTGGGTAGGCCTAGAAAGCTTAACGTGTGTCCTTTCAGGGAATATATGGTTTGTGGTAGGTATTGGTTTGGGTAAAAAAGTGCAAGGTCAAGTAAAATTACCCTTACGCGCATGCTTTACTTGGGCAACTCCCTTGAAAGTACCTATGCATGTTGGATATTGTTCTGTTCGGGGGACCTTGTTTTTTTCAGATATAACTTAGGGAAACCCTGTGCAACCAAATAATTCTTCGAGGGATAACTTCCAGAAAACTGCGATCATGTTAACAAGCCTGGTATGCCTAGAAAACTTGAGGTGTATTAAATGGTGCACATTTAAATCTCCTAATGCACTGTTTCAGTTCGGGGGAGTCTCCTGGGCAGGAAAGAGTGTCTACCAATAATCATGTAATAACGTTGTAAACGGGAGAAATTGGGCTTTTACAGCTTTTTTATTACAAAAAGAAAACATAACAAATTGTATAAAAGATATATATATATATATATATATATATATATATTGTTGTGCACATATTTCAACCAGGAATATGGAGAATACACTAAAAAAAGACAAACAAGACATTTCATGTCAAAGCCCAGACTCTGAAAAAGTGAGCTCAGGACATACTTATCAATTTTTGTGGGACCTTTACTCCAGCATCATGCTTGTCCTGGCCAAGCATGCTCAGACTGCTGTAAGTTGTATAAATAACCCCCAACCGGAGGGAGTGCCTTTTCTGTATGTGAAACTAGAATTGTCAGCTATATTTGTTTTACCATGTGAATATGTCAATGAACAGGGACAGTGTTTCTAGTCTGTTTAAAATGCCTTTAAAGGTGGCCTTTAATACTTTTTATTCCCCATGTTTCATGTCTGACTTTTTTTTTAGACTTTGTCTCACCTTTCAGCAATAGTTTGCTGCTCATTAATTCCAACATTAAAAAGAACTGGGTAAACACTCAACCATTTTCCATCTTTGATCTCTTGCGGAAGCAGCTCAAACATTTTTGTTGGAAGTCTGATCTCCACCTCATAGTGCTCCCTAAGATAAAAGGCAAGCAAAAAAGGGTTGGTAAGCATGTATTTATACATTTACATTCTCAGGCATATTTAGTAAGACTACGACAATGTGCAAAATGCAATGACGCTATCTGAAGATGTTATGCAGGAGTGTTTTCTAAAGGCTAAAACCTGTGAGATCACCTTATTCCCTGCCAGAAGTGACTGATCTGACTGTGTCTGTAATTAGATCAAAAATAAACAATGGTGCGGAGCTCATATTGTTAAATCTACCTGTGCAGGAGACTTCACAACTCACAGTGAATCCACCACCACACATGTTATGTGCTTACAAAATGACACTTTGCCTTCAAGCTGAACATAAATCTCCTCCCGCAGGAACAGAAACAGAAAGCTCTTTTGTCTTCTGTGCCCTTACAGAAATCTCACGGGAATCACTATGTATGTAAAAAGTGACATTGCCCTGATAGCTATGTTTCTGTGACATCTTTGTAAAAACAAGGAACCCACAGCAAGACTTTGTTTGTCTGCACACTTAGGGCCTGATTTATCAAGCACTATCTGCCAGCCTAGGCCACATTGGTGCAAATTAGACGTGGTGGTAAATATAAGTTTTGTTTTTTTTTACATTGAATTGCAAAAAACTTTACTTCCAATGTACTTAAACATTAGCTGTGTAGCAACATGCTGAAAATATTACAAATGATATTATACACTACTCTAATTTGCACAGATATAGCGTATTCTGGCATATTAGACCTGATAAATCCGGCCATTAGCTCAGGGCAGTTTCAATCTACGTTGGGAACAGCTGCCAGGAAACTCCCTGAAATGTTTTTATATCACTTAGACTAAATTCTTTACCATGTCTTGTTGGGCTTGTCACATTTGTGTCTGGCAACTTAGTGGCTTTGCCATGTCTTTGGTCACTTTGGATTCCATAGTTATAAAGTAGGGGCGGTTTTTATATGCATTATCATTCCATGTTGTTTGTTTGTATATGTTATCTTGGTCTCTATGATAGTACAAGTTTACGGTGCATGTGTTGAGCATAAAACATAAAGCATATAATTGATTGTGGCATTAAAATAGTTTAGCACAGTATGTATTGTTTATTATTACTAGTAATTATAATATGCAATAGTTTTGAAATCACTTGAACCAGAAAGTAAAATTCAGTATGTAAAGCACAAAAGATTTATTTATAAACAGGTTCCTTGCCTGTCCTTTGCATCAGATACTAAACTATGAACCTTACTGCCTGCCTGTAGACCCTTGCCTGGACCCTCAACTGTAGCCGCCTGCCCCTGACATGTGCTCCAGATATGGATGGCAATTCCCAGTTGCCTGCCTACAACCTCTGCTCACAGCTTACCGCTGTCTGCCTCCCTGGCTCTGCTAGGAGGTTAGTTGGTCAGGAAATCAATGACTGCCTGCCAGTCTCTCTATTCCCCAATTGCAGGACCTTGGGCTTCCGTGCAGCCTATCCTCCCTCATCATTTCTGCTGTGCTGATGCATTTTATTAGTATGGCTATCCTTTACTATACCAATTCAGCTGTAACATATCATCATTTCTGCTTGACTTAATGCTAAGTTCACTGAAAGAAAAAATAATTCTACTGGAAGGATAGTGAGCAAAAAGAGACAGGCAAGGGAAGGGCCTAAACACTAAATGTAGCAATCATTGTGATTCAAAGAGGCTACAATAAAGCTGAAAGTGGTGGCTTAACCCTGCATTCACACCTACTGTATGCAGGTGCAGTTTACGATCCGGTGCAGATGCAAATGCAGTTTCTTTCCAGCTACCTTCACACCTGTCCCGATTCTGCAACTGAACCGCAATCGGGACAGAAACAGCACCTGCATAGGTTTAGAAGCAGGCCTAATCAGCATTTACACAGTTCAACGAAAGCCCAGCAGAAATGAAATTAACTGTCTTGGAAAAAACACAATTACACTTTGAGGGGTTACAATCTGCCACAAAGTTGTCTCACTTCAATAAGTAACAGTCACAGATCAGGTTACTATAGCAAGAAAAATAAAATGTAACTGCCCCCATGTAACATGTAACTGCATATTGTAGGTGGCCTTTGGTTTGGACCTACTTTTTATAGTGACGACAAAGGGGGTATAGCCACTAAAATGTAGTGAGGGCTCCAGGAGATGGAGACAATTTCCAGAAATTAGGAGAAAAAAATCCCTATGAGATATAGGATGTGAACTCCACATTATAGTAAACGGCCCCCAATACAATACACACAATTTACAGTAAAGTTCCAAAAGATTGCTAATCCCAAGCATTCTGATATTTTATCCAAAAAGGAAAAACAAAGTGTGGCACAACATCATTTCAAAATCTAAGCTAAAAGCAACTGTAAAAGAAAGTTAGTTTTTGTTAGAAAACAACTTTACCCAAAACACATTTAATTTTAAGAACAAAACGAAGAGTAATTAAAGTAAACTCTGTGCAAGGGTAAGTCCAGGAAATAGCCAGGGCACATTTTTTTGTGGAAGTATACGATTTAGCATAGAAAATAGAGAACATAAATTAGTTTCTTAAGTCTAATGTATGTTTCCCTAGGCTGATGTAATTTTATGTACAAATAAACCCAAGTTTGTAGCTGCTGGCAAAACACTGATAATGGGTTCACCAAATGCAAACATTACCGCATATAAATGTAATTCATAATGTTGCTGCCGAAAACTCACTGCTGAAACGATTCAGTTATACTGGAAGGGCAGCTAGCATAGTGGGAAAATGTTATCACCATGTAAACTATTTATTAATTATATGCCCTTTGCCGTTTTTTGTGGGTGACAGAATTGCAGTATATACTTCAGGGATGGGATTAAAATTTTTTGCAACAGGTTGCCTATTCCCTATTGGGCAAGTTGTACATTTTTATTTTGACATTAAATGTTTGCATACAATGTAATAAACACAAAACTGTGTAAGTCTATTAAAAATATTAATTACTTTCAAAATGTAATTAACCTATTATGATCGATTATATTACTTATTCCACTTGTTTCTGTCAAAAAATACCCCCACACAGCAGTTAATACATAGCCTACTCCAGTGGAATTACAATCTGTGATGAAGCCCTGGTGCACAAAATAAATGGTTTCATATTAACTTAATTGGATACAACTAGATAACTAAAGACTGAAGCAGCTAAGACAAAGAGTCCTTTTTTCTGGTACATAATGCTAAGTGAGCACAAACCTGATAAATAACGTGGAGGAGCAACAATGATGCCCCCCGAACTTCTGGACCCCGGTGCAGTCGCACCCCCTTTATTTGCACTCCTGCCTTACTCAAAAACATCTTCTAACTGCCTTTAACTAGATGCAGGTGAAAATGCCACTATTGGTGTGCTTGTTCTTCAAAGCAAACATGTTTTAATTTTTTTATAAACAATAATAACACAGAGATGCCAACCTGACCCAACCCTGCAAGGTGATTTTTCTCCAGTCCTGCACTTCACAATGACTATTTACTGTCCCTCAACACACCTGGGACTTAGATAATAAGAATTTCCATTCAACCCAGTTAATTGGCTGAGTCCAGGTGTGTTCAGGAGCATGGCCAATGCAAAGTGCAGGACTGGAGAAAAATCACCCTGCAGGAATGGGTCAGGTTGGTATCTCTGCTCACATACATATACCGTGGAAGACATTCTTATTCTCACATCCAGTTACAGTACAGACAATGGGGAAAATAAATATTTAATACACTGACGATTTTGCTAATTTTCCCACCTACAAAGGCACACTTCAACTGTCATACAGAATCTAAAAAAAATGATTGCTAAATAATTAATTTCCATTTTATTGCATGAAATAGATTTGATTACCTATCAACCAGCAAGAATTCTGGCTCTTACAGACCTGTTAGTTTTGCTTTAAGAAGCCCTTCTACTCTGCACACATTATCATTATCAATTGCACCTGTTTACAATTGTTACCTGTATAAAAAAACCTGTCCACACACTCATTTAAACACACTCCAACCTCTCCACCATGGCCATGACCAAGGGCTGCCTATAGACACCAGGGCCAGAACTGTACAAGGCTGGGATGAGCTACAGGGCAATAGGCAGGCAGCTTGGTGAGAAGGCAACAACTATTGGTGCAATTATTAGAAAATGGTATAAACACAAGATAATCAGTCTTCCTTGGTCTGGGGCTCCATGCAAGATCTCGCTTTGTGGGTTAAAGATGAATCTGAAAAAGGTCAGGAATCAGCCCAGAACTACTTGGGAGGACCTGGCCAGTGACCTGAAGATAGCTGGGACCACAGTCTCAAAGATTACAATTAGAAACATATTACATCATCATAGATTCAAATCCAGCAAGGCATGCAGCTTCCCCCTGCTCACACCAGCATATGTCCAGACCCATTTGAAATCCAGGTTTTCAAATCGAGTCCAAGATAGAACTTTTTGGTATCAACTCCACTGGTTTGGAGGAAAAAGAAAGATGAGCACAACCTCAAGAACACAGTCCCAATCGTGAAGAAAAGGGGTGTAAACATCATACTTTAGAGGTGCTTTTCAGCAAGGAGGACAGGATGACTGCTTTGTATTGAAGGGAGGATGGATGCTCTTCAATGCTCTTCCCTCAGTAACAGCACTGAAGATGGGTCGTGGCTGGGTCTTCCAGCATGACAATGACCCAAAACACACAGCCAGGGCAACTAAGGAACATTTCAAGGTCCTAGAGTGGCCAAGCCTAAACCCAATGGAAAATCTTTGGAGGGAGCTGAAAATCAATGTTGCCCAGCAACAACTCCCGATGAAGAAAGATCTGGAGAAGATCTGTATAGAGGAGTGGTACATAATCCTTGCTGCAAATGCGTGTGTGCAAATGTGACCTCTGTAACTGCAAACAAAGTTTTCTGAACAAAATATTAAGTTCAGTTTTTCTAGTGAATAAAATAGTAATTTTGTTCTATAACATGCTAACAAAATTAAAATCCAACATGTGATTTCCTTGAATTTTTTTAGATTCTGTCTCTGGCAGTTGCAGAGTACCTTTTTGTAGGTGGGAATCATCAGCAGTGAATCAAATACTTATTTTCCCTACTATGGAGTCGATTCAGAGCCACATGAGAAAACTCACTTCTTTTTTTGGAGAGAAAACTGGCATTCACTTCCATTGTCTACTGTAAAAATTTACAGCTGGTTGTTGAATCAGCACCAAGGTAGATAATACAAGTAAATGACAGTTTTCTCTCTTAAAAAGGAGTGTGTTTTCTCACCAGGCTCGGCATCGACCCCTATATGTGTTTCCCCAGATATGGCAGATGAGTTCTATTTATAGTTGCCAATGTGAAGGCTGTCGTAAAGGTGAGTGATGTTGTTTTAAGATTTTAAAAAACAATGCTGAATAAGCAGCAGTGGCCAAGGAAAGAAATCAAATAGGTGTTTATTTAAAATGCTAAAACTACAGCTCCTGTTGAATTAGAACACAGGTTCTATTGCAGTGAGATATTGTATGTTGTTTTAAAGTGGTCCTTCAGTCTGAATAAGAGCCTATCTTACATGTTTCCCACACCCTGTACATACGGATTGCTCACATTAAAAATCATCCTACCTGCATCTACTGCATGTTATGAGCCTTTAAACATTCAAGATGGCGGCTCATGGGACATCAGGCAGCCTGCAAACAGGAAGTGCCTTCTGATGGGCTGCTCTGCATTCTGGGATTGCTGACCTTTTCCTGACCCCAGCTCTGCTCTGTCTGAGCAAAGCACAGCTATAACCCTGCCCCCTGTACTTTATCCTGCTCTGCCCTCCACAGTATGTGTGATGCTTCTGAGTCAAGATGGCGGCACCCGTATCCTAAAGTCCTGAACAGAGTTGCAGCCCAGTGGGGGAAAGTATAATAAGTAAGTGACTAAAAACTTAAAATATATTAATTTTAGATGCTGGGAAATAGTTTTTTAAGGATTTGGGCTTTTCAATAAATCATGCTGAAGGTCCGGTTTAACAAGTATACAGTACACAGAGTGTTGTTATGGCATTATGAATACTTTAATCTTATCCTATACACTTTGCTTTAGCACTTATGATTATGGCTAAACATTTAATACTTCTTACTCACTATTTACCAAATATAACATGTGGATTTATAGCGTGATATTATTAGCATATATGGACAATATGTCCAAGCAGCGGGATTAGAGGGCATTGGCTGATTTCAGGGTTGGTCAGACCCACATTCTTTTGGGACTTCGTGTATAATCAACCATCCCCAGTACCAGATGACACATATATAGTCAAAGCTATGGGTGGGAAAAACCATCACAAAAGGGACTGATGAATTAGTTGGTCTGATCCCCCCTCGTGGAATTAACTATTTACCTACTTATTGAAAAGACAGACAAGCAAAGCAGGGAGCAGCTCCTCCCCTGCACACACAAGCATCCATGTGTCCCACAGAATATGATGTAAGATTGTTGGAGGTCTATTCTTAATGCTAAAAAATGGTGGTCAGTAATAACAAAATTCTAGGGCCCGGGCAACATGAATGGGGTTAAATCTCAACAACAACAGATTTATTCAGCAGCACACAAGATGAATCCTCTGCATGGAAGGAAAACAAACAATGATAGTTTTTTACACCTAGCCTGGACAATCCCTTCGAAAAAAGAAATAAAGAAAAACAACCTAACATCCACAATCTCATATTAGAAATAGGATACAGGATTTTTCATATAACACAACAGCTTATCACTTATCATAAAAGTTTGTTCTGAACCCTTGTAATAAATGAAATTGTTAAGCCTTAGAAATTTAATTAATTATCCTGACAAGAGCCACAGACAAGAAACAAATACAAGATATTCTCCAGATTCAATATTACGGAACGGATAATGCAATATCAACATCTCAATGTATCATAACACTAATTAGTTGTGAAATCTAATAACTTTTTCAGAAACAAAATGTTAATCTAAATTGAATTTTTTGAGATATGAGAGGATGACTTCTGGTAAAGTTAAAGCTTACCGTCTTCCAGTGACAACAGGTAGAAAGTCATCCAATTTGCCCTCTGTTACCTTGAATACTACGTGCCTCAAATCTGAAATGCTGACAACCATATCTTCTAGCATACCGATTTCTTCACCTAAATGCAACAACATGCGTAGCAAAAGTGAAATACAAGTGGGATTTTTTTTAACTTAAATATTGAAATAGTAGCATAATTTAAAAACATTTAGTATAATGCTGATGTTGGTTCTTAACCTAAGCAGTCCAATACCCATTTATTTCAAAAATGTGCTGGACCACAAAGTGACAGTTGTGGGGGGCATACAGGTTGCTGGAGCTGCCCTGCACATAAATACTGTTTATAACACATGAAATTAAAGAGATCTTTAAGAAACTATTGCTTTACAACATCACTTTCCACATTTTTAAGAAATGTTTGACAAATGTGGCTAGACATAAAATTTGGTTAGGTTCATTGTGAGTCCCTTCCAGGAGACACTCTTCTCCAGACAGTCATAGTGACTACCCTTTGTACAGGGTTAAATAATATCAAAAAGTCCTGATGAGACTTGAGAACAACTGAAGATGCCACATGTGCCCTAGGGCACAGAGCTATGGGATTTATAGTCAGGGTCCTTGGTCAGGCCCTGGGTATGGACCCCTTTGAGATGTGGCCAGCTGCAAATTGGCCACCGCAGTGACAGTCAGTTATGCTGTGGGCCATAATTAGTGATGAGCAGGTCGGTTGAAACTTGGGTTCACCAAAGTTTGTGTTGAGGTCTGGGAATCCGAACCCTGTGTATCCTCTAGTGAGGATGAAATAAGGGGGAACCTATATTCCTCTTGCATTCAAATGGTGGCGCAGATGTCCACATCTACACACTGAAGGTGACCTTGAAGACTCCCTAAGAAGGAAGAGGAGACAGCATGGAACAAAGTAGACCCACCGAACCTGAGGAAGATGGCGCCCGGTGGGGGACAGAAGATGGAAGATGGGTGAGTATAAGTTAAATTAACAACAATAAAAATATTTCATTGTGTGGTGTGATGTGTTTTTCACTTGGGGTGAACTGATAAGGGTTCCAGGGGAACCAAACTTGCAACATTCGGTATGGACCTGAACTTTGCAGGTTGGATCCGCTGATCACTAGCCATAAAGATCCCACCGTGCATATGCTTGCACTAATGACTGGTTGTACGGCACATGCCGCAGTCTGTGTGTTGTGGGCATGCCAGTCCTCCTGTTGAGCTCCATTCTGAGGTGCAGGGCCATGTGAAATAGATGTCATAATGGCCATGCTGGGACACGCCGATGTCATCAGAGGTGGGTCTACTACCCGTGTGGCGTGATTGGCGACCGCTGGGATAGAGTGCCCTGATGAGCGACTGTGGGGGCCATTTGAGGTAAGGAGAGGTAGGATGGGACCCGTGCCTCTCCTTGCTGAGACATGCAGATGCTGCCATACCAGCCAGGTTGGAAACTAACATTGAAGCTGGGGCCTTCTACATATCCTTCTAGGATATTAATATTAATCCCCCCTCTATTCTCTGTCCATGTAGAATATTAAGCAATCAGGGAGGAATTCAGTCAATATGGATTTCTCCATGTGAAGTGTTCTAAAGGTAGGCTGGCAGCTTCCCAGGTGAGTAGCTCTCAGATATTTGTCTGCATTGCATGTCCCAATGTTGGGGACTCAAAATTAAGAGTAGGGACCACACTAAACACATAGTGCCTTGTCGGGGCGGTGTGGCTTCCACATGTATCTGCAGATATATGCAACCAAATCTCTGTCTTTCCACACAGCTAGACATGTTTGTTGCTTGATATTTAGTTGATGAGAGGGTTAAACTGGGCGGTAAATTAGTTCCCAGGCCCTGAATAATAATAATAATTTTGTATAAATAATAGTGATTGAGCTGCTCCCACCCCCTTTATTCATGTAGAATATTAGACACAAATAGTGCATACAACAAAGGTGGAGACACACACAAAGGAGATGGAAAATTTTACACTTTTGTGTTTCTAACATCGATGGAGACCTAAAATATAAGTGCTGCATTTATTGCATATTACTGAACATGAACTATGATTAATTTCTGTCTTATGTATAGTGGTTATGTATACATGCATGTATATTCAGGTTCTCTTTATGGTCTCTTCATGTGGACCCAAAACTGAATTAAATGCAATGTGATAAGTGGTCTTTATTCTTATTGTCATCCAGTCTCCCAAAAAATATTAATAAGCATCAATTTGATCCTGGCAGTCCGTACATTACATGTGATTGTACATAGATTATTTCACAAAATATGTCTAAACATCAATCTTAAAATCTTGTGCACAACATCTTTCAGCCGCTAACAAAAACTATAGTTGTTACTCCTTGTACTAATTTAAGTGTTTTAAGGTTCATGAAAGCAGACATGAACTTTACAATCTATTTTGCTTAATATTACACTGTAAGCTATTTTAGGCAATTTTAATTTAACAAAATGACAATTATTCATTTACAATATATACCGGTTTATAATAAAATATACTACATATATGGTACTTAAAGAATAAAAAGGGTGATGTATACATACTCCAGTTATATAAAGACCAGAGCCATATTAATCATGGATACTTTCATTCTTCATCATGAATTTAATATGCTCTGCATGCAAGGGGGGAGGGCATAACAATCAACTATTTACAGTTTATCACTGGACTGATTTACAGCTCACTTCAGGCAGCAGAGGTTGATGACTGGTTTTCATAGCTGCTGGTTGAGTGGGTACATCACAGCTGCAATTGCTATAGGCAGGTATAAGAATCTAACAAATTAGGCTTGCTTGTTGCTTGTAGGTGGTCGTGCATTGCTTCTGAAGCAAGAAGCCCATAATAATTATTCCAGGAAAGAAATTACTAAATATGTTGTGAGCAGTTACAAGATTATCACTTACTGATTACCAAAACCAACAGGGAAGAATTGCCATTTAACATGGTTAATTAAGTTGGGCTCAGCGTCAAAAGCTAAGATTTGCTATAACTAATGCAAATAACATTTCTATTTAGGAAAAATATCGACATTAAACCAGATATAAAAAAAAACTATGCTGTTTAATTTCTTATGACATATATGATGTGCAGATAAAGGGCAAGACACAATGGACGCAATTTAACCTATATAAATAAGCTCCCCAAAACATACTGGTGTTTTGCCTCATTCTGATTCCCAGCATTATATTAATTAACTTCTCATGGGTCACACTAGCTTCTTTTATGCAGGTCAATTATCTTTTCCACTTGCAGGGGAATACAACCAAATAACCTAACAATCTTAAGAGAAGGCCAAATCCTAAATGTCATATATCGGGTTATTAAGTAGCTGTTGAAATATTTTAATGATAGAAATGCTACTCAAGGGGAAATCTAGATTTTGGCAATATAGATGTGCATGAGTAGGGAAGAATTCAAAAAATATGAAACATAAAACAGTATTTTTAGGATTTACTGTTCAATCAGAAGCAGATATAAATGGATGGAGTTAGAAAGTTGTGTCTTTTAATTGTAAATGGGGGATATCATTTGCCATCGATTAAAAATAGGCACCATAGTCATAGCCAACAACTTTTTGCAGATGAGGACACCTATAGATTGAGAAGTCGATCTTTTTTTATTTTAAACAATTGTTTGAAAAATAGAGTCATCTTACAGTGAAGTTATCTAAAACTTCAACGATTCTAGTTTTAGATTATATAAACATTAGCAGTATTGTATATTACATAAAGTAATGAGAAAAAAAAGCAACAGATGCTTACATTCTCAATTTTCACAGTTTAAGAATTGTTGAGTTATCATCAAACTTATTACACTTGTTAACATCAACTTATTACATTTTTACAATGTGGTCAAAAACCCACATGTGTAAACTTTATTAAAGATTAATACTCAACACACATTAGATCTAATGTCATTTTTTCCACTAAAGCACTTTAATGAACAACCTAATACATTTTAAGTCATAATGTTGATCATCTCTCAGCCAAAACGGTTTGTCTAGACCTCCAAAAAGAGGTCTTAAGAAAAAGGAAAATTCAGAGGGTGCACTGTTAAAATTATATACGACCCTATTAAAACCTCAAGTGAGAAGTCAATCTTTTAAGAGCAACATTATGTTTTCATAGCTCGTGCTTAGCAGAGGTCCAGAAATGACTCATATTTTTGGCCATCATAGTAAATTAATAGTCATTCTTTTACTGATCAGCAATTTATGTAATACATAATGCAATGCTTGAATAGATTTTAACAAGTATACCTATATGATTAATTAGGCAGAACTATTCCAAAATCATTAGCCCCCTTCACCCCAAACACACTATGAAAGCCACCCTTCCCTTTCTTCCCAGTAAAACCCGTGGCTAAAACTAAAAGATTTATGGCGCCTTTCCCTTATCTTTATTCCTTGTCAAGTAAATGTCGGTTTTGAACCAAATGTTCAATGTAAATTCGGTTTTAGTTATATCCCTGGGGCTGGAAGAGAGGGCTAATGCTTCATATCATTCATAACAAAGGGGCGAAACCTTTGGCCATGTTATTTAAATGAAAAAACACTGTGGGTAACACTTACAAAACAGAGTTTTCCCCCACATTTCACATGCACTTAAAAAGAAAGCTTAATATGATATTTTAGTCCTGTCCTGATCATATTTTGACTAGACTATTGCAATTCTTTTCTTTGTGGTCTACTAACAAACAGACTGGCACCCCTCAAATCTATTCCTTGTAAAAAACACAAAAAACTCATACAAACTCGTGGTATCCATTAGCAGTGGAAATACTTACTATATGTGCTCAACAGACCTTCATATTGCACTAACAAGCCCACTGTGTGAAGCTGCTGTAGAAAGTCCTGATTGTGTAAACTTGAGTGCAGCTTTACTATAAAGCCACAGACCAATCCTGAAAGCTGAAAGGGAAAAGAAAAAAATGCATAAAAGTGACATTGCTAAATTAAAATATTAATAAAATAAAACTATTTTTATAGTCTAATCCATCCTCAGGGGTGTTCAGAATGATAGATACAGGCCTCTGTACATGCACAATCAATTAAGCCTCTGTTACGAGTAATCGGCTGGCCTTATCCAACTGAAAATTATTATTTTAAGGACAGATTACTGAGTCAAGGTCATTGAGTAGATGAGTAAATATTGTTTTAGGATATTTCTGCATGTGTAGAGAGGTCAGATTTAGTGGCAGGTGTATATTAACTTACCTATATTGAAAATAGTAAAGCTTGTGGTTTAGTAGAATAATTAACCAGAGTCAAATATTTCAAGTGAAAGTCCAATTTCATGGACTTTCTTTCAGATTAGGGGTGCCCCCAGGCACAAGTGACCCCACCCATCTATCACCCTCAGAGCTGTATGAGAAGCTGGCATGAAAGGAGGGCGGGGCTCAATATGGTGTGCTTCCATTGAGATCAGTGGGTGCCTCCAAACAAAAGATGCATCCAGGTACTTTGGAGCAGGGGTCATTTGGAGGGGACAGTAGGAAGGTTTTGGTCCATTTTAAGAAAAATTGGTCATTTAGATATCTACATTTGTTCTTATATTTTGTTTACAATCAAATTCACTATTAAATTGTATTGGTTAGCAAGTTATGTTGCAGATAATCAATCCTTGGTAAACCACATGAGCGTATTGAATAATATATATAAAAATGTATAGTCATACAATTAGACTTATTTTACTGTAGTAGCAAAAATATATATGTTTTTAGCTGATGCAGGTTACTGCATTTTGGGCCCTGTTTTTAAAGAAGAGAAGACCTTTATACTTAGTAAATAAAAAGTATAGCTGGGTAAGTGTGTGTGGATTGTGTAAATAACAACACACCCATTTCAATTGGACTCAAGGCTTTGATGTATTCTTGTACATAATGGACCTGCTAGCCACTTGATTGCCTCTTCCAATGCTTAATGAATTGTATATATTCAAGCTGTCAAGAGTCTCAAGCGTGAACTTACAGCTTGGCTGAAAACCACATCTCTTCTGAACATGAGGTGCAGGCACTGGGGCAAAGCGCACGCCAGCTCTTGAAGCACGACAAAAGTCATTGATGTCTTCGCCTTTTCTACAACATCAGTTACACAGTCTTTTAGAGTAATTATCAGAGGGTAGAGCTGTTCATACCAGTCTTCTGCTTAACAAAAAAAAATTAGACAGTGTTCAAAGCAAACAGAAAGAGAGCAATATAAAAGGGATTTGTGTTGTCATACTGGGAAATACATAAAAAATAATATGTAAACATGCACTCAAAAGACTTTATGTTTACTGAATTTATTAGAGGCAACCATGATATGCCTGTCATCTGCCAGTTACTGTATACAGACAAGTTGAACACCTGCTTCCTTGCTTGCAAGTTTCCTTCCCAGATGCAAAGCAAATGCGAGCTTTGGACCAAGGCAGGATCACGTTATCACATTTAAAATAATTACTTATCATACTAGTAAGTTGTGACAGCTATATTTGCAGAACAGACTGCAATTACATAAACTTCAGGTTTATTGCAAGCTGCTAGACTTGTGCAGACACAACAAAGAATTATCAGACACAGAAGCAGCATTCTATGTTTTATACTTAAAATCCACAAAACATCTCTTCATGTATTATCTTGTCTATGGGCTCTATCTGATTAGTGGAGAGACAGTAAGCAGGAGTATTGTCTGGGGGGTGATAGTTCCTTTAACCGCTTTTTTGTACACCAGGTTGGGTCTGTGATGTGACACAGTTGTCGGTGCTCCCCTACACAACCCAAAAACTTTTACCTTTCTCTTCAGTTCCCTGGCAAAATCGAGCACTGTGGCTGGCATGGCAGCGGCTAATCGCAGTGCTAAATTTTGCTGGGGGGGTGGGGTTCAATTCACATCAAAAGAGACCAATACTCTGGCAGGAACTTAAAAGGCAAAAGGGTCAAAATTATTTTCCTATAGTAAACACATTTTAAAAAGTAAGCCGCCCCCCGCATCTATAATAAGAATTTCTCACACACATTCACCAGCTGCACAACAGAAACAAGAAAAGATGTCCCATTCACACTGTCTGATGCCAAGGGCAAACTAAATTCTTTCTCCACACCTTAGACATACTCAAGCTATTTGTAGAGGGTAAGGTCATTCTGGGGGGGGGGGGGGGATTTTAATGTGGCAGCTGAACCTCTCCGACTCGTCAACAGGCAAATCTAGCCTATCCCATGCAGCCCTCCGAACAATCAGGAAAAATCTACATGGCCTGCTGCTAATCGATGCGTGGCACATTAAAAACCCAACAGTTAAATTTTTTTCTAAGGTGCATGGGACATTGTCCAGGATCGACTACCTATGGGTCTCACAAAGCTTACTGGGCCAGGTCAGGGGCAGAGGCTTTTACCCAATATCCTTCTTGGACCATACTACAATTTACCTGGGAGGTGGATTTCCTAAACTGTCCACCCCCCCCATTGTCCTCAAGGTGTGGTCGTAGCCAAGGATGTCTCCCTTGTTAGGGGTTAGAGGTTCAGATTAAAGAAAGAAAAGTTGGCCCAAATTGGGAGCCTCACAGAGAAGATCAAATGCCTGGAGTTGTCCCATAAGCAGTCAGATGCTGCACAAGTGCTTGGTGAGTTGACACAAATGAGAGAGGCACTAAACACACTGCTTTTGCAAAAGGCAAAATACATACTAAAAAATGTAAACATATATATTTATTTTTGAAACAGGAGCAACTCCTTACATGCCTGTGCTCTTTGGTAACAACAGTCCTGCAACTTTGTAGACAAAATATAGATACCAACAAAAACAACATGCTACTGATAAAATAGCAGACACCTTAAAAACCTATTATTCAGACCAGTATAATCTGCCCAACGAGACACCTAACCTCCTAAAATACCTGAATACATAGCAAACTTGGGCATACCAGAAGCCACAAAAGAATTGCCAACTGCCCTAGAAAGTCCCATAAGCATAGCACAGGGAAAGGCTCTGGACAGATATACCATAAAGTACTAAAAAGGCTTTCCTCTCGGAGCTGGTCACCCACCCGCTGATGGAGCCAGGTGTGTATGCTGCATGTGCAGGAGCCGCTGGAGAAGAAGCAGGGGCGGCGTGGACACTGTGGACGGTGGTACATCACAAACGGCTTGGACATCAGGAGTGATGTGAGTTTACTTTTGGTTGTTGTTTAGTTTTTTTACATTCGCCAAATATGATGCACAGACATCCCCCCCCCCCCCCCCCCCTTTACTTTTGTGGAAAAATATGTGCATCACATAGGGCAGAAAATACGGTATGTTACACTCCCATGATGCTCCTGTCAACTGCTGCACCAATGCATTTTCATCACTAACTCCTTAATCTCTTACCCAGTTCTGATGAAGGAGTTTGAGACTTTCACCAGGCTCTCCTTTAAAATACATTTCGTCAAATCTGTAGCAATGAATGTCACTCTTCCTCCAGATGCTATAAAACCGCCCAACAATCCTTCTCCTTTAAGTTGGCAAAAACCTCCATAACTTACCTTGGCATACAACTACGCTGCTATCTGCCCAACATATACGCTCAGAAATTTTTACCTCTGGCGCGGGTTCTAAAAGCTGACGAAGAGAGAATGGATCTTCCCACCTTCTCCTGGATGGGTAGAGTTAACATTATAAAAATTCCAATACTACCTTAATTACTCTTTCTTTTTCAAGCCCTCCGCGTTCCCTTGTATATGTACAAAGCATTAGTAGTAGTTAATCTGGCAAAAGAGATCTGCTAGACTTAAACTACAACTCCTGTGTAGGCCCAAGCACAAAGGAGGCATGGCCTTGTCAAATGTTAAACTATACTGGGCCGCCTCGTACCTCCAGTGAATTTGGAACATGCTTCCTCCCCAGTACATTTGGACACCATTTTTCTGGAACAAAGAAACACAACCCAACGTAATACATACCCAACTATCTCGGCCTCGATGCCCACCTTCCAAAAATGTAGAGAACACTCTCACCCATGAGCCAGAACAAAGACATCCTTATAGGGTGGGGAAACATATACCTCCTAAGAAGCTGAGCCTTAATTACCAAATCCTGAAGTTGAGGTCAAAGTGGGAAAATAGAAATCTGGATCCCTGGACGCTGCTCCACTTACATCGTAGAGACCCCACTGAATTTGAAAAAGCTTGCACTAGCAAACGACTTCTCACACACTTGAACTCCACCATATATGCTCTTCTCATTGGTAGGTCGACAGATTCCAATTTTTTCTGGGAAGCATTACAGAAAAACAAATAAATCAATACTTACTCATATGTCCGCCATGTCCACCAGAACCCAAAAAATGATTTAGAATTGCTAATCAGGTGGTACTACACTACGCATCTGCGATGCCTTCCTGTGAGAAATGTGGAGCTAAGAGGAGGACATTGTTCCACGTATATGGGCATGTCCAAGAATCCACGGCTACTGGAATAAAGTAATCACCACAATATCGACAATTACCGGCCTACAAACCTGCAACGACACTGCACTTTTCCTTGCCAAACAAGTTATCCCTCACTACTTGAAACAGCAACATGCACCCTCCATAAGAGACTGTCTCAATAAAGTTTCATCCATCAAAGAGATGGAAGCCTTTCTCTCGCTACATGACAAGGACAATCAGTTTAGGGACACTTGGCTACCTTGGCTGACCTTTCAGGAATCTAAAAAAATGTAAAATTATTATTCGACTCCTTACGCAACCCAGACATCACCCAGACCCCCTTCCTGCCTTCATGCATGCCAGCTTTGGGACTATGAACAAACCAGGGTAGACTCTTTCTCACACTTGCCCCCCTATTCATCCCTCATTGCACTCCACAATTTCAATCCCCTCAACCCCCCCCCCCCTATTTTTTGCCCTATACCTCACACCTTTCCATGGATTCAGTAACATACAGTCATATAGATGAGACAAAGGTTGCACTGATATGTTGAGCTCAATGCCATGCATTCACACGGGCATTAACTCACAAGCTACAGATGTATATATGTTGTCCTTGTAATTTTACATGTCTCGTCATAGCAGCATAAGCCGTAACTATACAGTGGAGAATGTTTTGTTTTATTTGAGTTTTGTGTAGGTCCTTTCTCAGTTTGTTCTAATACCTTTCCCCACATATTGTAAAATTGTATCTGCTTTGCGGATCTTTCTTTTTTCGAAAAAAAAAATAATATTAAAAACAAATGCTGGGGGACCAAGGAGAAAGCTAAGATTTCTCAAATGTAATAAGGTTAATGAGCAGGGGGACACAGGGAATAGATCCCAGATTACACCAAGAAATACCAAAAGGTAAAGGTCTTGGAATTTTGGAAATCACAGGAATAATAAACATGTTGATAATCAAGGCTGTCTCTAGGGGAAGGCGAGCAGGGCGATCACCCTGGATGCCAATTGGGAGTGCCTGTATCCCAGCCATCTTGTTTCCTGCAGATAAGTCAGGGTCATGTTAGGCCCACTGTAAGTGGTGCCAGCCACAAGACAGGTCCCTCACCCCCCCACACTGGGCTCAGAAAATAGGAAGGGGGAAACTGCTTGCTGCTAAGTTAGAGCACAGCATGGCATATACACACTGTATATGAGACAGCAGCTGCACCATAGGATAAGTGAGGAAGGGGCAGATTTGTTTTCTTCCTGCACCGAGTGCTTTATGGACTAGAAGCTGCCCTGTTAAAAATATATTTTAAGCAAAGCATATTTCTTTGACTTAATTTCTGGGTTGTGACTGAGTTCGGAAGGGCATGTCACAGTGCAGCTTTGTGAGTCTTAAGCTTGCTCTGCTGTGGTGAGTAGCCGTTGGAAATTTTTTTGCACGTTCGTGAAGGAATGAAATTGAAAGGAGTGAAAAATGTAGAGCCTTGTTACAGCTGCTACCCTGCGCTGCGGGAAACAGTGGAGATATACAAGGGGCAGGCATCAGGTGAGCTGCTTGCTGCCTTAGAACTGCCTTTTGGTTTACAGTCCCTTTATTAATAAAGTATAAACCTTAATACACGTGTGAGGAACAAGGAGGAATAGTAGAGCCTTTAAAGGACTTTTGAATGTTAACTAATTATTTTCCCACACCTCTCATTGGTTGCACCCCACCTCAGGCTACTTCTGACATTTATGCATTTCCTATAGGTTTGGTGGAGAAAGGGCTTGGTTATGACATATTCATTTGCTTAGTTTTGTTCAGGTCCCCAGCCTTTTATTTGGAAACAGCAGTACTTTTCACTTTCTTTTAAAAACAAAAAAGTTATGGTTTTCTTACAATCTCACTGGTGAAACATACTGATTTAGACTGCCCTGCAACATCAGTACATCAGCCCTGCAGTTGTGGATTGTTCACTCCCAGCTCTGCCACGAAGGAGCATGCCCACCCAGCAAATCATATTGGCCATTGGCAACCCCATTGTTCCTGATTTCAGGCTCCCATCTAATTGTGAAGCACCTGGATTTCTGGTACTGTATGGTGTGATGTGATCCAAGTCATTTTTTACTTGAGGTATATGCTTTATGATCTTTCCTGGTGTATTTTTTGGGCTAACTACACAAAACCAGGAATTGCAGGGGACTATACAGACTGACTTCACTCCAGTGCTTCTGCAAAGTAGTCACCTCACTAGTTCTACCACCTGCTCCACTGGCTTACAAAGATATCGTTTTCTGGAGTACCGATTATATAATAAAAGCGAAGGCCTTGGAAGAGGAATGTAACAGTCTATTCTTTAGGTTTCATTTAGCAACTATTACTATTGCAGTTGGCAATAACTGATACAGTAAGAACAAAATGTAGAACTTTTTCCCCAGAACAAAAAACATTGCAAAAGTTTTCTATCAACTGAAGGTCCAATGTGTAAGGCGATTGTCCGACGTTTCATTTAGACAATAGCATTCCTTGTCAAATATCTACAAAACAGCAATTACATATTCTTTTAATTAATGTCTTTGTGCTTTTTAGAAAAGCTATTGTTCTTAATTATTCATCCTCAAAATCACCATCCCCGTATTATTATACCTGGCCTGTCACATTTTCAGCTGCTATAGCTGTGTTCTAAATGATTTAAATTGGTCTCTAAATGATATGACACAATCCCAACAGATGCAATTAAATGGCCATAACTGAAGAGTACTTTTTTTTTGCTGCAATTATTTCTACAAGAATGGAGATTGCCATCGTAGTTCGCTCTTATCCTACAACATATTCTCACTGATCAGTCAGTTTATATTCAAGACACTTAGTGGAGCTCCATGTATCATGTAGCTAAAATAGAGGGTAATCAGGAAATCACCTCCTTTGGCTTCTGTTTAAATTTCAACTGGTTTATGGGGGGGGTGTACACTGTTGGTAATCTTAGTTCTGCGCATGGGATGTTTGTTTTGTTATTTCAGCTTTGTCAGCATTTATCAAAAACATATTGCTTCAAACAAGAAAACGATTGGAGCAAATATATTATGGCAACATTTAACACTTGAAATCTGTTAAATTATGATGGTCTGAACACTTTTTCTTTCCATTTTGCACTTATTTTTTTCAAAGCTCTCCTCGATTTTGAATTGTTACCCATTAGGCATCCGTAAGCCACATTTTATGAATTGCAGTTGCTTATCATGAAGTGTACACCATTTTGGAAATTGAATTTACCAGTCTGGACTATTGAACTTTAATGAAAAAAGACTCTCTCTTTAATTAGTAATCCCCAAAGCTTTTTTGTGCATATGTGCCACCTTTTAAAAAGCTCAGAAGCGAAGTATTATTGCAAAATGTAATGATAGATTTGAAAGATCTGTAAAATGTGTTCTAAGGAAGTATTAACCTGAATGAGAAAATGTTTCCTCTCCATATGCTCATTTTGACTGTGTTTATTAAGGTCTGAACCCCTTTTCATTCCAATTAAAGCTCCACTTTTAAAGTTTACCTTTCTGGCATATATCCGATTTCATTAGGTGCCTGTTCTAATAGTTTATACTGGAAACAGCTGCCAGTATTTTACTGAATCTGATAAGTAATAGCAAGTAAGTATAATAAGTCTTCAAAATAATAGGTATGAAATGGGTTTGGTTACTGCATATTGCTTACAGTAGTGTTCTATTAAATGTGTGGCTACGATACAAAACCACCAACAGGTGGCAGTAAAGTTCTAGTCATGCAACAGATCTATTATGTGCTGCTGAATTCTTTGCCAATCTTTATGTGCTAGTTCTGTATGCATTTAGATTCAATGGCATTGAAGTCATTGATAAAAGGATTATAAGATTGAAAGCTGTGAATCCCTACATTCCCTGCTGGTGTAACATACATGCATCGCCAGGAAATAATTTGCATTTTGCACACCGCTGTGTGTGTAAAGGGGTTGTTGGCGTGGAATGTGAATAGTAATTGATAACCATGTAGAGGGATGATGTCATAACTATCATTTGCCTGGCTGCTTACAATAATGGCTGTAACTTTATTAACCAAAAAAAAAAAAAGGTCAGTAAAAGCCAGCCCGAAACGGTGTCCGCTTTCACTAAGACTACCTGAACTTCTGCACACTTCAGTGCATAAATCATCTTTTGCAAGGAACCGTTAGGATAAACTGTTTCTCATTTGCAAAGGATTGTGGTTTCCCTAACTCTAAATTATGGGAAAACTAAACCTTTAGTATATTTTTTAATCAAAAATATTTCTAACAGTTGCTATTTTCCATTTTACACTGTTGGAATAAAAGTGGCCAATAGAAGGCAAATAAACTTCCAGGACATATCTGTTCTTTTCATTTAAACTTTTGGCAGTACCACTCTTTTTGCAGAAAATGCTAAAAATGAAGTAAAAGTCCAAAAGATACAGAGGAACCTAAGGGAATATGGTAAAATGGGCAGTTACGTGAAACATAAAATTGTTACATTAACCCTTTAAGTGCCAGCCTACCTGGAGATTTTGTCACCCTTTGTTGCCAGACCATTTTGCACTATTTTGCACTCCCCATGTTCAACTGTGATTTTTGAAAGGATTTCCAGGGATTTCCCAGGAAAGTGATATATTGTTTTTTTTAGCAGTCTGGGCTTTAACATGAAATGTCTTGTTTGTCATTTTTTAGGTGTATTCTCAATATTTTTGGATGAAATATGTGCAAAAAAACTTTTTACAATTTGTAGTTTTTTTTGTAATACAAAATGTAAGTTTGTCATTAAAATCTTATTTCGTGTGAAACCCGAATTTCTCCCGGTTACAGCGATACCACATATGTATAGGTAGACACCCTTTCCTGCCCAGAAGACTCCCCCGAAACTGAAACAGCGCTTTAGGGGATTTTCAGATAAAATACAACTATGCTATGCAATATGCGCACCTTGCAGTTTTTCAAGAAAAACAACCCTTCCAGGGGGGGGGGGGGGGGGCTATTTTTTGGGGGAATTTTAAGGGTTAGGGTTAGACTAACCCTTAAAATTAAAAAAAAAATTACGTAGGTACCCGTCATAACCAGCCCGGGACCAGCTATGGGGGCTTGTAGGAACAGAGTGGAGGGGCCAGCCCACCCTGCAGCCTACAAGCCCACATAGCCTGTGCGGGCCCGGGCTCTTCTGCCCCCCCCTGGGCTTTGGGGAGGCAGGTAATTGGGGGTGCCGGGGGTTAATGGCAAGTCACCTGCTAGTTGCAGGTGACTTGCCAGCCCCCAGCCTTGTGAACTGGTACACAAAGGGTTAACAGTAAAATAAACACACAAACACAGAGTAAAATTATTTTATTTAAAAAAATATATATATTTTTTCTTTTCTCACCTGCGATCGTCAGCTCCTGTATCCCTCGCTGATCTGATGACCGGTGATCGGCAGCCAGAGGAGGAGGGGAGGCAGGAGATCAGAGGATCTCCTCTCCCCTCCTTCTCAGGCCACCGATCACCGGCATCTGACAGCTGAGAGGCCTGGAGCTGTCATAATGCCGGGGTCGAGTGATGTCATAAGCCCCGGCCCCAAAAGGAGTGGGGCTTCATGGCAAGATGGCGGCGCCCGTCTGAGGAAGAGGGGAGAGAGCCTGACAGGCTCTCTCCTGAAGATAGAAAGCCCTGGGGGGTTAATCGGAGGCCCCCCCGGGTGAAGAGGAGGTCCGGCGAGATTGAGCGCACATGGAGGTGAGTAAATGTCATTTTTATTTTTTTTATTTTTACAGGAAAAGCCAGCGGCCACAAAAACGGAGGGGGGGGCTACTCCGGGCTCTCCCCTTCCTCCGGAGGAGCCCCGACGGGGGATCGGAGCCCCCAAGGGTGAAGAGGAGACCTGGCCGGTTCGAATGAGGGGTCAGGTAAGTTTTTTGTTTTACATTTTTCATGCGCTAGCAGGGGGCAAAGCCAGGCACGTAAATTTTACGTGGCTGGCGTTTAACGGTTGGAAAGGCAGCCACGTAAAATTTACGTGGCTGGCAATAGAAGGGTTAAAGCTTAGTAAATTGCTCCCCTAAAGCACCTTTCTGGCGATCAGTGACATAAGCTTATTGAGAGGGATTAACACCATGCAGATGGAATAGCAGGTTCTGTAAACATGTAGCATCATCTTGCCACAAACATGAAGTAGATGATTCTGAAAAACTCAGTCAAAATTGCCTCATAGCTCTGTGCAATCCTCTCTTATTTCTAGTCAGAAGTAGAATTCTTCAGCTTTAAGGACTCATCTTTGAATAAAATACATTGTATGCATTGTATACCCTGGCAAAAAATACAATAAGTGTGCACCACCTGAATCTATTCAACCTAAGGTATACTTATAGGTGCTGGCAGTAGAGGAAAAAAGACCAAAATGAAAACAAAAAGGAGGCCCTAGACCCACCCCCCAAAAAATCCTTATAGTGCTGCCGCACACTAACCCATGTATAAATATATATCCAATTACATAAGGTAAATTTTAAGCATGAATTTATTAGGTAAGGTTAAAAATACATACTGACAATACATGAAGGACTCATTAACAACACATAAACACACACTTAATATGGGGGAGGGATACCTACTGTGGCTCTAAATATACCAATGATAATGAATAAATAATTAATTAATTGACGTTAAGACAAAAATTAATGATGCTTATTAAATACATGGCCAAGAAGCAGGAATAAAATGAATGACAAATGGATATAAAAAGTGCAAAATAGTGTAAAAAGTTGTGTAAAAATCCAACCTAGAAACCATCAAAAATTGAAAAATTGTAATCCCAGTATACGGGTAAAAAAGGGTGAAGTGGCGATAGGCCACGCAGCGCGTCGGTTGGCGAGCTGTTGGAGGGGGTCCCTTGGAGGCTTATTAATATGGTGATGTAGAGATTCATTTCTCCTTATTTATTGTTACAATTTGTTTACTTTTTGATACATTTTGGTCACTATCAATAGAGTTTTTTAGTATTTATTGCACTTTGCACTTTGCACTCCATTTTGTTATGTGAGTTTTTTACCCGTATAAAAACAGAGATTTAGATTTAGAACCTGGGATACAGCTTGCGGGTATGCCAATGTTATTGAAGAAAATGTCCTGGCTCTGTCAGGACATGGGTGTGTTACAAAAAAACTCTTTATGTTGTCTAGAATCCTGTTTTGTTATCCCGGCTATTCTGGCCATGGTTGTGGCTATCGAGTCAGGGCATTCCACCAGACCATTTGCTTAAAGTGGAACAAAACCCAGGAATTTGACTTTTGTTTTGTTCCGTACCCCTGGGGCATCCCAAATTGGAATGCCCTATCTGTGTCAACCCCCCCCCCAGTTTCTCCATAAAAAATCACCTTTCCACATTCCAATGGCGCAAGCGTGGGCTCCCGTCCAATAAGAACCGCCTGCTGTGACTACGTCATTCATCAGGCGTGGCCTGCTCTGGCTTCAGCCTATCTGACTTTTAATGCAAGTTTTTGAGATGGCACAGGAGCAATCACTTCCAAGCCAATGATGTGTTTGACTATCTCCTCAAAATACTGAGTCATGCAAAACCTAGGAAATTAAGTGAGAGACAGCATCTATTCCTTGTCAATTATCTTGTTGATGAATAAACTACATTATAGCCTGTGGGACAAGAAGGATCCTCCAGCAGATCCCTTCCCAGACTTTGGTTGGCCAGACATCTACAGAGTATATGGTCTGAATTATACTGCTAAGGGCCTCCCTCTGCTGCAATATGTTCTAAAGTGAACCTGAAATGATGAGAGTAAAGATAAAGTATATTATCCTTGAAATATATACAGGAGTCCTGGCCACATACTAAGGTGGAAAGCACTGACAGTTCAAAAAATTTGGGGGGCCTTGTGTGTACACATGCACAGAGCAGTTAGCTGCCCTAATTACGGTGCCCAGGGAGCAGTTGGGGTGGAGTACCTTGCTCAAAAGCACTACAGTCATGAACCTGCAACCCTTCAGTCACAGGATTGTTTCCTTACCCACAGGCCATGACTGCCCTTTGACCCGGAACCTACAAATATTAGGGCTCCTTCCAGGACAGCTAAAAAAGGGGGAACCCCAAATAAGAATATCATGTCCTTAATAAGCTTAATTCACCACCAAGTTATGGGAGAGCAGTCACTGTGTTAGTAGGGGGTGAACAAAAGTAAATGTCTGAGCCTTTTGAGTAAACCTGTTGGGAAATCTAACGAAATAAATTCCGTTATAAAAGGGAAGGCAATTACACAAAGTAAATGAATAGAAAACTATGGAAAACTGCAGATCAAGGCATAGGCATAACCAAATGTGGCCCAAAACCATGGGTCAGACATTAAAGGGGGGCATCATGGTTTTCTACAGTAACCAAAATTCTTTAGTTTAAATTATTTTGTTTAAATGATGCCATGAGGCCACAAATCAGGTAAATAAGATGGGGAGGCAGAAATAATTTAACCCTTTCAGTGCCAAGCACGTAGATACTACGTGCTTGCTTCCACTCCACTTAAGTGCCAAGCACGTAGTATCTACGTGCTTGACTTTCCCCCCTGCTAGTAAAAAAAATAAAAGTCAAAAATACTCACCTGACCCCTCGTTGGATCCGGCCGGGTCTCCTCTTTAATTTGGTGCCATCCGATCCCCCGTGGGGGGTCGGATGGCTCCAGGAGAGCCCCCGGAATAGCCCCCCCCCCCCCCGTTTGGCAGCAGCAGCTGCTAACTGTAAAAAAAAAAAATAAATAAAAATGACATTCACTTACCTGTGTGTGCGCTGGCTCCCGCTGTCCCTCCTCTTCACCTGGGGGGCCTCCGATCGCCCCCCAGGACTTACCGATCTTCAGGAGAGAGCCCGGAAGGCTCTCTCCTCTCTCCTCTTCGATGGCGGCCGCCATCTTGCCGCTAAGCCCCGCCCCCTTGGGGGCGGGGCTATGACGTCATCCCGGTCCGTCGCCGCGTTAAGCCCCGCCCCTTTTGGGGGCGGGGCTATGACGTCATCCCAGCCCCGATCACCGGCTTCAGCGTTCTCAGCTGTCAGATGCCGGTGATCGGCAAAGGGGAAGGAGGTGGCAGGAGATCCTCTGATCTCCTGCCTCCCCCTTCTCTGATGCCGATCACCGGCATCTGTCAGCAGAGCGGCGCGGGACAAAGGAGCTTACAATCGGAGGTAAGTACAGTAAAAAAAAATTTTTTTTTTTTTTTAATAAAAAACTTTTGTGTGGCGTTTTTTTTCATTTAACCCTTTGTGAACTGGTAAGGGGTCCATGAGACCCCTTATACCAGTTCACAAGGCTCTGGGTATGGCAAGTCACCTGCAGCTAGTGGGTGGCTTGCCATTAACCCCCAGCCCCCCATTACCTGCCTCCCCAACGGCCAGGGGGGGGCAGAAGGGCCCGGGCCACTTAGTGGCTATGTGGGCTAGTAGCCTGCAGGGCCAGGGGCCACCAACGCTGGCCCCTGCGCCCTGTTCTACAAGCCCCCATAGCTGGCCCGGGTCGGTAATGCTGGGTAGGGGGGACCCTACGTCATTTTTTTTTTGGATTTTTAAGGGTTTTTAACCCTTAAAATTCCCAAAAAAATGGGGTCTCCCCCCCTAGGAGGGGGAACCCTATGTCATTTTTTTTTTTAATTAACCCTTTTGTTTTCTGTCATCCAGCAGCTATAAAGGCTGAAAGAGTGCTCCACTATGGATGGGAGGTAAGTATTAAAAAAAAAAAAATAATAAAATATTTTTTCTCTTTGTGTGTCTGTGTTTTATTTTTACATTTAACCCCTTGTGAACTGGTAAGGGGTCCATGACCCCTATACCAGTTCACAAGGCTGGGGGAGGTGGCAAGTCACCTGCGCTAGCCGGTGACTTGCCATTAACCCCCGGCACCCCCATTACCTGCCTCCCCAAAGCCCAGGGGGGGGCAGAAGAGCCCGGGCCCACTGGCTATGCGGCCTTGTAGCCTGCAGGGCCAGGGGCCACAAAAGCTGGCCCCTGCGCCCCGTTCCTCCAAGCCCTGCATAGCTGGTCCCGGGCTGGTTACTTTGGGTAAGGGGGGGCCCATGTCATTTTTTTTTATTTTTAAGGATTTTTAACCCTTAAAAATCCCCCCAAAAAATGGGCCCCCCCTCCCGGGAGGGGGGACCCTATGTCATTTTTTTTTCTCGATTTAACCCTTTGTAGTGTGGATGGTAGTTGTATTTTATTTGTAAATGTTAAAAATTACTTGTTTCAGTTATGGGGGTCTCCTGGGCAGGAACAGGGGGCTACCGATAAATATGTGGTACCGTTCTAATCGGTAGAAATGGGGCTTTCACATGCAATATGGTTTTCTTTAATAAAATAAATTTTTTATGTAAAATAAAGGAGTCAATTTTCTAAAAAAAAATTTTATTTATTTATTTTTTTTTTATTAATAATAAAATTAATAATAAATAAAATTTACAAACAAGACATTTCATGTTAAAGCCTAAACTCTGCTGCAAAAAATATATATATAATTTTCCTGAAAATTCCAGCAAAAATGACACAAAACATGGCGCAAAACATGGCGCAAAATGGGGAAAAATGACCTGTCAACAGAGGGTGACAAAATCTCAAGTAAGCTGGCAATTAAAAGGGTTAATAGTACCTCTGCATGTTGGGTATTGTTCTGTTCGGGGGACCTTGCGCTTTCAGACTTGGCTTGTTTTTTCTTGTTTGCATATTTATATTTTAGTAAAAGGTGTTTTTTATTCTGCTTTTTTATACATTTTTTAGGGAAACTCTGCGCAACCAAAGAGTTCTTTGAGGGATTAATTCCAGAAAGATGAGCCCACTACAACAAGCTGGGTACGCTTAGAAAGCTTAACATGTGTACTTTCAGGGAATATATGGTTTATGGGGGATATTCCAAATGTAAAGGGTTGTTTTGGTTGAAAAATCGCAAGGTGCGCACTTTGTCTGCAGAGCTGAAATTTTCAAGAAAAATTACCGTTACGCACATGCTTTACTTTGGGGTGTTTGGCAACTCTTCCCTTGACAGAACCCATGCATGTTGGGTATCGTTCTGTTCGGAGGATGTTGCTTTTTCAGATCATACTTGTTTTTTCTTGTTTGTATATAGTTTTTTTAGGAAAATGTGGCTTTGATTCTGCTTTTTTATCCTTTTTTTAGGGAAACTCTTTGCAACCAAAGAATACATTGAGGGATTACTTCTAGAAAACTGTGGCCACATCAACAAGCCTGGTACGCCTAGAAAGCCTGAGGTGTGTACTTCCAGAGAATATATAGTTTGTTGGGGGTATTTCAAATGTAAAGGGTTGTTTTTCTGGAAAAACTGCAAGGTACGCATAGCGCATATCACAGTTGTATTTTTTCAGAAAATCCCCTAAAGCTCTGTTTCAGTTTGGGGGAGTCTCCTGGGCAGGAAAGGGTGTCTACCTATACATATGTGGTACCGCTGTAACCGGGAGAAATTGGGGTTTCACACGCAATAAGATTTTATTGACAAACTTACATTTTTTATTACAAAAAAACACTACAAATTGTAAAAAATTTATTTTTTTAAATTTTTTTGCACATATTTCGCCAAAAAATATTGAGAATACACCTAAAAAATGACAAACAAGACATTTCATGTTAAAGCTCAGACTCTGCTGAAAAAAACAATATATCATTTTCCTGGGAAATCCCTGGAAATCCCTTCAAAAATCACATTTGAACATGGGGAGCGCAAAATAGTGCAAAATGGTCTGGCACCAAGGGTGACAAAAACTCCAGGTAGGCTGGCAGCGAAAGGGTTAAAGCTACTGCTTTTGCCATGCACTGCAGGAAATGCAGGTGAGGCACACGGGACAGTGATCAGATGAGCTGCTTTTTGCCTTATTATTGCTGTTGGATTTACAGTCCCTTTAAATTCTAATCTTATTATGTTGTCTATAATCCCACATTCTCGTTATTAAATGAATTTCATTATTTATTTAGCTTCCATCATACTCTGCAGCATGGTACAAAGTAATTATTACAAATAGGGATTGCCGAACCCCTACCCAAAATTTGGGTTCCGCAACCTGGTCACTATTGAAATCAGTGGGGACCTGAACTTTGGTGGGTGGCTGTGGCAGGAGTGGGGATGCAGAGTGTGCAGCAGAAGTGCGCTGCTTTAACCCCGATCTTCTTCCTGTCTGCTACGGAGCCCCACCAGCTCCCTTGAGTGAGGACACTTCTAGTAAAAAGTGAAATTCTTCCATTTAAGGTTTACATGCAGATATTAAAGCATTCAAGGGAGATTAAGCTTTCAGTGTGAAAATAAATGATTCTGTTAAAGAGGGCCTCTAACATTAATTCAGAAGTTTCCAATAGGTAAAGCGGTGTTCTTCTATTTTTTATCCACTTTCAAATGCATTAGTTGGCTAACGGTGATCTCTGCCATTATCTACAGGCTTATTACTAGTTTTATTTGTTTACAAAAATATAGAAATCAACAAATTTATCCGGACTTTAGCCTATATTCGGTTTTGGCACAACTGACGAAATTCAGTCGGCATTTACATGTGATCCGAATCTGAAACCTAACACATTTTTTTTTCTCTTAACATGTTGATAAATCCGCTACCTGATACTAGACAGAAAAAGTCTACAGCAGTAATCTAGCAGGAATTGGATCTTCAATGAATTTGACTCAGTGTTCCAAGGGCTGCTTGAACACACTGCCTATAGGAAAGCTGACAATACTAATCTGTCATAAAGTTAACCATGACTGAGAGGGAAAGTACAGCACTGTGCTAGTTTGAAGTGCTGCCTCTGTTAGAGAAATTGAGCATGGTTGGCATTTCTAAAAATACAAAGAGATACAACATGATAAATGACCTATCAGCATAAAACTCAGCTTGTGCATGAACTCTTCTGGGAAAAGCCAATCTGTCACCCACCTTCTCCCTGTAAATAAACACAGTTAATCAATTATAAGCTGTCTATAGCATTAGGGGGATATCTTACCATTAATATGTGGTGTGACAAGATCTGCCTCTAAAGATCCTGCGTCATCCTCTTTTGTGCAGTCATCTTGTTCAAGTAGCCTGTCCGTCATAGCAATAATGCAGTTAAGACTCTTCCCTACGTTGGCCCACACCCTATCCTGAAAAGAACATGAGCATCACAACACAGACACAGGAATGATACCGCCACAATAAGTACAGAGAGAAACATGGAAGCTGGTTGACATGCTACAACATGTTATATGTTGATTTATTAGTAAATGCAATATACAGTAAGTAAGTGTTTAACATCAATACGTATTTGTTTATCCACAAATGTCAAACAACAGAAATTTAATTTTCCTTATGGTTATTGTCTAATGAAGTAACAGTTCTTCCACCCAGTACACAGCACACATGACTAAAACATTACACCGAGCTTGGATTTATGAGGGTATTTGTTACTGTTATTGCCACCAGCATGTGGACATCTCTATTTGGATGGGCCTCTGTACCCTCCAGGAAGCCCGATAACAAGCTACCTTAACTTCACCTTTTTGTTGTTCCAACATTGTTTGCTGCTCCCACATGACTGCCAGACTATTTGGTTCGTTGGCTTGTATATCAGTGTTCATCCACCAGCTCAGAAAACGGTTTGGCTGCTGCAAGTGAATAGCAACAGTGCGATCAAACACAGAGGAGGTGAGCAGTGGTTGCTCAGTATCGTGCTTCCCGGAAGGCAGTACCCAGAAAGGCCTTCAAATTCAGATGGCCCATGCTAGCAGGATCAGAGGACAACCAGTCAGATTTGGTTGAGGGCAGCTGATATTGCTATTTCAAAGGGCTTGGGTGCTACATAATGCTGTTGCTACCCTTTTCTGTAACTAGGCTACCCAGATTATTTTGCATGATCATTTTTTTCCCACACAGAGAGGTGGACAATAGGGGAAATCTAGCTAATTTCTCTGCATTTATGCTTCTTTCAGTTCATTGAAAAGTTCAAAAAGTTAAACATACATTTAACTTTTGCTGATTGGATGCTTAGCAGAAACGGAAAAGAACAGACAGGAAGAAAGACCAGAGCTCCCTTTCTTTCAGAGACTGGAATGTAACATGCTTTCTGTAAATTACACAGGCCACAAGCACATTCTAGGAAATCTCCTTTACTTTTAGTAGCTGGTCTTTTGGTCTCTTTATTCCCCCTATATTAAGTCTCTCCACATGGTGACTTGCAACTCTGTTTTGGAACTCACTAAGTCTCAACATCCATACAGCCAAATACATCTGCCCTAGTGCTAATGAGAGCCAAAAGGTCAAAAAATAAGTCCAAATAAGTCCACAAGTTTGGCCGTGTAAATTTAAAGCTAAACCTTGGAATTGTACACTCAGTGGCTTCTGAGTGTCTTGGATGGCTCTGATACGTAAATAGATGGTTTGCATAGCTCTGCCCACTGCAAGGAGTAATGGGTAATTTTTTATTCGTTGTGTTGGGTGCTGTGAAAATGCTTTCTGTTCTAGGAAAGCGCCTGTTTTCTTTACCTTTGAGTAGAGGGTATTTTGGTCTCTTTAACCCCTCAATATTAAGTCACATGGCCGCAAACAAAACAGGCATTGCTTTAAAACAGGTGATGACAAGAAAACACTTTTTACAGAAACAAGCTACACTATCTTGGAGGTAAGAACTGACTATAGTGATTTTACTCTAGCTTTGATGAGTTCTTTAATCATTTCTTGCTACAGGGGTACATCTAATATGATTATCATCACCTGATGCCTTTACAAACTAGGTTTGTGTGTCCACCCTCACTGCCTAAACATACTAAGGAAAATGATAGCTGAGCTCATCCAACAAAACAAATCAGTAGGAGATACTCCCATTGCATCAAGAAAGTTGAGGTTTTAAATGAGTGCAAAACAACTAAACTATGCTGAAAGAAAAAAAAAATGTTAGGTCCATGCAGTAGTGAAATACTGTAAAGAGTTGCAATTTTTATTAAGGTATGACTTATTTCCATCAGGAACACTTACTGTGTATCCACTACACATAAAAGTGAACCTAAAACATATTTACGAGTTTAGAACTGTATGACTGCAATGTGGATGCCAACTGTAGAGAGGTTCAGAGGTGTTTAACCTGTACCAATAATGCATGGTTACCTAGTTTTATAGGGACAATATACTACAGTATGTAATCCTTTAAAGTGGACCAACACCCAGGATTTTGACTATCCTGGGTCTTGGTCCACTTCGATGGGGCACCCCCGATCGGGGTGCCCCGCTGTGTGAAACCCCCCCCCAACCCCCCGAAAAACTCACCTCTCCGCGCTCGCAGCGCCAACGTACAAGCTCTATTCCAGGACGTCTAAGCGGCTGCCGCCGCCTCCCGCGCGTCCCTTTTGATGCGCGCGCGTCCGCGCCGGCCATTCGCAGACGGCCGGCGCGGGCGCGCGCACGCCTGCAGGGGCGCGAGGGAGGCGGCGGGGGCCGGCCGCCGCCGAAGATCAGGTAGGGTTTTTCGGGGGTTTTGGGGGGGTTACAA
The DNA here is from genome assembly GCA_027917425.1 of Gastrophryne carolinensis. Lineage (NCBI taxonomy): Eukaryota > Metazoa > Chordata > Amphibia > Anura > Microhylidae > Gastrophryne > Gastrophryne carolinensis. Next base: position 169,765,234 of record CM051234.1, on the reverse strand, counting down.
CCCGCGGGACATCCCGATCTCGGATGTCCCGCGGGGTGGGGGGTGATCGGCCCGGGAATCTTATAGATTCCCGGGCCGATCACCCGTGGGTGTTGGTCCACTTTAAAGCAGACCGATGGCCATATACTTACCACTTCCCTATTCACTGCATGCCTGTTGGTAACCAGTTTGCCTGAACGGGCTTGCACATTAAACCTGAATAATTTCTGTTTGTCAAAAGACTGGCTGCCATACAAGTGAATAGAAAGCTGACTTAATAAGGGACTTTAGGAGGACTTATTAAACTTGTACTGGCTTTTTGCATGTTTTTGCATGACCCAACCATGTAGCCTTTGCTAATCTTTGGAGAGATGGGCACAGTGATAGAATGCAAACGGTATGAAATGCAAGCTTCAAACGACTGCCCTTTATACTACAAAAAGAAATCAGGTCTAATATAAATAAACGTTAAAAAACTGCTCTCCAGCTAATAAACTCATATACTATGGATATGTAATGGGAAGCCAGGGTTCATTAGAGAAGAACTGAATTTGTTAAAACTTAAGAATTGAAAGGAAGGATTAAGCTGATAGATTCTATCACTGAAGAAAGATACATGAACTTGTGGGAGAATACAGAAGCATCCACGAAGGCATTCTTGGTGTGCTAATTGTCACAGCTAAATAACATAACAGTACTAAATAAAGGTAATGATAAAAGCCCACAGTCAATTTTACTATGTTTATATTAATGCTAAAAGGAAATACAAATATTAAACAGTCAAAAATGGCCCACAGCAGGAGATACAAAAAGCAATAGCATATAGGAGGCAGGGAAGTCAACTGCTGTCAGGCCTATGGAACATTGGGGCCTGCCCCCTGCAAGCTGCCTCCACCTGTGTATGACTGTGTTTGTTTTAAACATAATGTATTGTACATAATGTGGTTCAGCTGTTAGTTCGGGGCCCTCCTTAATTGCCGATTGGGGCCCAGATGCAGATGAGCTGCCAGGCAAACACTGCTACAATGGACCGTGTAGTCCCTATATGCAGCTCATAAAAGCAGTGCCTCACTGGGAGCTCAGTCTCCGGCCCTCCCCTCTGCACAGAGTGATTTACATCACTGTGGAAAACAGAGAAAGAAAGAGGGAATGTAGAAAGAGAGAAAGAGGGAATATGGAAAGAAAGATGGAGGGAATGTGGAAAGAAAGAAAGATGGAGAGGATGTGGAAAAAGAGAACAATGGAAGAAATGTGGAGAGAGACAAAGATGGAGAGGATGTGGAAAAAGAGAACAATTGAAGAAATGTGGAGAGAGAGAAAGATGGAGGGAATGTGGAAAGGGGAGCAAAATGGAGGCAATGTTGAAAAGAGAGAACGATGGAGGGAATGTGGAAAATAGAGAAATATGGAGGGGATGTGGAAAATAGATAAAGATGGAACATAATGAATGATGGAGGGAATTCGGAAAGAGAAAAAGGTGGAGGGAATGTGGAAAGAGAGAAAGGTGGAGGGAATGTGGAAAGAGAGAAAGGTGGAGGGAATGTGGAAAGAGAGAAAGATAGATAACATGTGGAAATTGGAAAAAGGGAGGTAATGTGGAAAATAGAGAAAGATGGAGGGAATGTGGAAAAGAGAGAAAGATGGAGGGGATGTGGGAAAGAGAGAAAGATGGAGGCAATATGGAAAAGAAAGATGGAGGCACTGTTGAGAACAGAGAAAGATGGAGGGAATGTGGAAAATGGAGAAAGATGAAGAGAATGTGGAAAATAAAGAAAGATAGAGGGAATGTGGAAAAGGGGGAAAGATAGGGGGAATGTGGAAAATAGAGGGGGTATGGAAAGGGGAAAAGGGAATGTAAAAATGGAGGAACAGTAGAGAAAAGAGAGGCAAAGATAATGTAGAAAAGATACAAAAAGAGAGGATTTGGAAAAGAGAAGAAAAGGGAGAAAAATGTGGAAATGAGAAAAAGGAGAAATGTGAAAGTGTGAAAAAGAAAGTAACACATGAAATGTGCAAATGAGAAGGGACTAAATGGGAAAAGGAGAAATGTATTGAAACATTTTTTTATGTTGACTTAATTCTTCCAAATATTTTGATGCTGCTTTTTTTGAAGGTTTATTGAAATATCTACTTGGTAAGCCTATTCTTTATTGCTATTCATAATATATGTATATCTATTTCATGTACAGCAATGGGGATGGATACATATGAGCACTGTATCTTGTAAGGGTGTTGGTCTGGTTACAGCTTTTTTTAATGCCAGTATTTTACCACAGCCAGTTTAAATAGGTTGGAATATTAGCTGCGCTTGATATTGAAGTTTAACCTTATTAGAATTCCACTCTTCCGAGCACAGCTTTCTGTGCCTTGGCTTTACAGCATAGGCTGGGGTTGTAAATAACTCAGGAACACAAGTTACAAATGGCAGCTCATTAGAGCCTGGAAAACAATTGATTTCTAGGTTATTTGAAGTATATCATTTAAAGCTTTGGTTCCATGCGCAAGCCACTGAGGATATCAGATCAGGCAAGGTTTAGGGCTATCACTGCTTAATGAGGCACAAGTGGGTCAGTCACACTGCCTAAACTGTGTTGTGGAACAATATAATTGGAAGAGAGTAAGCTGCTAAAATAAATCAAAACATAAAAACTGCTTTTTTAGGAAGAATAATGGACTGCTTCAGTTTATATTCAAACACAGTTTTTTGTGTTTATTTGCATTTTTACGTTTTTTGCTCCTACGTGTAGAATGATGATAGCAAACAAATTACATACTATATCCACAATACTATATACTAAATAATTTTAACTTTGCAAAACTACAATTGCTTTGTGTTATTGGTTATGGCCAATCAGATGCGGTACATTAAATAGAAGGTTTTTACTGCAGTTGCTGCGTTGCTTTTTGAATTAGAATGTCTTTGCAAACTCTGCTTTGTGAATAGGTATTCCAGCTTATTAAGCAGTCCTTTTAAAATTCATTTTATTTTCTCACCTAAATATATTTGGAATGTTTAAAAACTAAAAGTATCATTGATGAGCATGCAAACTCCTGCATGACTCCCCTTACCTGTCTGGTGGCTTCTGAGGCTTGGGCTGCCTCCACTGCCTTCATGCTGCACCTAGGAAGTGTTTATTTCCCACAATCCTCCAGGGGGCTGCACCTAAATCCCGCACATACAGGCTGGCTGCATCGTGACTCATGAGTGGTAGATGGCAGCGTGAGATTTGAGAGCTGCCGGCGGGGTGAAGGTGACATCAGTCACAGAGGCAAATGAACAGCTGCCCCTTGGCCATTAGGCAACACGCTTGGCCTGCAATGCAGACATGACCTTACAATGGGACTCAGCTTTAAGGTAGAAGAAAAAGCTGAAAAATCTAACTAAATAACCCTTCTTCTTAACAGAATGTGCTTAGCAATACAGCTGAATATTGACAAAGCCGTACAGCTCTGCTCTCAGTTTCAAAAGAACAGCGGAAGTACTAGAAGAACATATCTTAACTAAAAAAAGAATAAAGCAATATGTATTCAAGGGAAAAAGAATAACTATAGATTACTGTGCTATGCTGTACTATTTTCAGATTTATTCCAACAACCTTTGCTGCCAGGAGACATTTGTGAAAATGAATAGAACGCTATCAGGAAAGCAGGTAGTCATAGAACTTTAAGAACAGCTTAAGTAATAGGAAAGTGAATGCCTTCTTGACAGAATAAGCACTTTACATATGAAATGATACCCTTTTAGCTACAAATGTACAAGTGCTATACTTTACTTTAAAAATTACTTGATGGGTACAAGACATGGTGGTCCTTTAGGAGACGTTTGTATAACTAATATTTTACTGATTGATTGATTTTGACTGTAACTTGAACCAAAACAACAAAATGGGTGATACCTATGCACTAGTGCCCCCCCCAGCATATTAACACCAGGTAATTCAAGTAATCCTATCTTTCAACTCAGTCTCTCACCTAAATTAGGACCTGCAATTGGCCAACCCAGCCAAGTACCATGGTGGCTGTAAACCAGGAGGAGACCGGTGGACCATGTGACGGTGGCGGCCAAAAGAAGAGCTTGATTTTACCAGGGAACAAAGTTAAAAGGTAAGATTGCTTGGTTTTAATGTACAGGGGGCAACAGCAATTTAAATGCCCCCTACATAAGGCAAAATGGGTGCTGTTCCAGTTTAAAAATCAAACCTTGTGACAGTTTTTTTTTACTTTCATAAAAAATAAAAACATCTATTTGAATGACATTTTGATTTCTGAGGCCAAACTGTGATCCCAAGTAATGTCCTGTTTGATCTCTAAAGATACAGTTCATGTAACAGAAAATCCATTTGTGTCATCAGGACTAAACAGCGCTGGCTAGAACAAAATATGGCATTCCCATGTCAGTTAGGAATAACAAATGAATAGCAACAAGTTACAATCTAATAAGGAACATCACCAGTTCTTTACTGCAAAGCAGGTCAAGCAGACAAGCTGAGGTTCACCCACTTCTTTATGAGGTAATCACTGCATCTCCAAAAGTTTGTCTGTTTGATGTGTTTATAAAGAAGCAAACCACTGATTGTCCACATTTTGCCGCATCTTTATGTAGGACTATATGAACCTGGTTAGTGCCCCCTGGTAAATGTGGCCTAGCACTAAATCTTGTCATCGGTCTACATAATGCTGCATTTACAAATTTCCCAGCCTCTGACACACTTATGGTTTCTGAGAGAGGCACCCATCATTTTTACATTTCTATAACTGCATGCTGAAAGTGAGGCTATACCTCCAAAGAATGAAACAAGATTTTGCTTCTTTCCTACTCTCCAAAACTAAGATCAATGTTTTCGCTGAGTAGGGTTTAAAGTGGACCGAAACCTACCTCACCTGACCCTAGAGTAAAAAAAAAAACTCTAGGGCTAGGTGAAAACTTGCCCCTGGGGATTGAAATTTGGGAAAACCCCCTGGGTTGTATACTTACAGACCTAAATGACTGCTGGGGGATGTGCGGACCCAAAGTGAGCAGGGGATGACATCGGAATTAAAAAAAACTGATAGTTTCCCATCTAAAAATGAATGACCTGTTGGACCCAAAACAGCCCGGCTTTACTGAGAGAAGATCATGTCAGACCAATCTTATTGATTTCTTTGACAATGTCACTAAAGTGTTAGATGAAGGTGGTGCTGTGGATATCGCCTATCTGGATTATAGCAAAGCCTTTGACACTGTACCACATAAGGAACTCATAGATAAGTTATTGAAGGTAGGACTCAATCCCTGGATAGTTCAGTGGATTTCCAGTTGGCTGAGGGATCGGTATCAGAGTGTTGGTGTAAATGGTGGGGTCTGAACAAAGGCGAGTCACAAGTGGTGTGCCGCAAGGCTCTGTCCTCGGCCCCATTCTTTTTAATATATTTGTAAGTGACATAGGAGAAGGCTTGGTAGGAAAGGTTTGTCTGTTTGCTGATGATACAAAGGTTAGTAATAAGGTGGATATTCCTGGAGGTGTCTGCAACATGGAAAATGATTTAGCTTTACTGGATAGATGGTCAAAACTGTGGAAACTAGAGTTTAATGTCTCTAAATGTAAAATCATGCACTTGGGTAGAAGAAATCCCTGCTCTGAGTACCGTATGGGCAGCACTGTGTTAGCCAGGACCTCGGAGGAGAGAGATTTAGGGGTACTGATTACTGATAGCTGCAAGATGAGTGGACAGTGTAGGCAGGCAGTGGGAAAAGCAAGCAGGATGCTCGGCTGCATAGCTCGAGGCATCACCAGTAGGAAGAGGGAGGTTGTGATGCCGCTGTATAGAGCCCTGGTAAGGCCACAGCTAGAATACTGTGTGCAGTTCTGGAGACCTTACCTGCAAAAAGACATTATTCAAAAAGAACGTATCCAAAGGTGGGCAATGAAAATGGTGGAAGGACTTAAACTTAAAACTTATCAGGAGAGACTTAAAGAACTTAATTTGTACAGTCTGGAGGAAAGAAGGGAGAGGGGGACATGATTGAGACCTTTAAATATGTGAAAGGATTGAATAAGGTTCAGGAGGGAAGTGTTTTTAAGAAGAAACTTAATGATAGAACAAGGGGGCACAACCTGAAGCTAGTCGGGGGGAAGATCAGGAGCAATGTTAGAAAATATTATTTTACAGAAAGAGTAGTAGATGCTTGGAACAAACCTCCAGCAGAGGTAGTTGAAAAATCAACAGTCACTGAATTTAAACATGCCTGGGATAAGCACACACCTATCCTAAGATAAAGAGTACATACAGTATACACATAAGGCCCGTATCGTCTCCTTCTCCCATCAACCTTCTATGTTTCTATGTTTCTATTTAACTTGGCCCTAAAAAAAAGTTAAATTCTAGCTTTTTCTAAAAGAATAGAGGGCTAAACATTTTCCACTGCATACCTAGCAACTTTATGGAGAAGACGGAGAGTGATGGAAGAAGGTATTATTCTGTAACTGATATGAAGGCTATTATGAGAGACAGGACATTTCAATTCATCAAATATCAAATGAAGTGTGATTAGAACCATTACAAAACAAGATGGGTAACCAGGATCTATACTGGTGTTTCCCTTCTATTACTCAGCTGTATTACAAAGCTGGTCTGGTATTGGGTTCCTACACTAAAATTAGAGAAAAAGAATAATAAGGAGACTGGCTAGTCCTATGAACCCCACACTTAATTACCTGGCCCATGTGTTACATTTCACCAAATGTGATCAAAGAACACTATCATTTATTACTTACAACATACTTGAGGTATGCAATTTGGCGGAGTTTCTTTCCACAACCGCTATACTTTTTTTGAGGCCCTGCTGGAGCATGGAGATGATGCTTCCCTGTCTGGCATCTTTACCAACCCAGACCCTAGGAGGTGCCACATTACCTCTAGTTTGTATACAGTATAAAAATACATTGATATTCAAATAATAAGAACAAAGATATTATTACAGGCAAATTGCCTGTATTCATTTTTAAACTGTCTCTACCAGCTTCTTTGAATGAATGAAAAGAAGGCAACTCCATGAGGAAGCGAATCATCTATTACAAGCATCCACCACTGAAATGTGGATGGTGAATGTTGTTTTTTGTTGGATATCAGTATAGGGTGAGCTCTCAGATTCAGATGCAGTCACCACCCTGACCAGTAGTATATGCTGACTACAAAGTTAGGCCATGACCATGAATGTATCTTTCCTGGCTGGAGATATGTCACAGAAACTGGGACAGCCATGGCAGCTAGGGGGCCACCATCATGCACAATAACTATGCAGCAGCAGGCTTAGTTAGGAGGTATCCGCTAGCACTGTAATAAGGTAAGTGCATGCATAGGCACTCTGCCATTCCAAAAGCCTAACATCCCCTCACAGGAATATTGGGTGATGGTCTCCATACCCTATCACTACAGCAGCAGTTGCTAATGGGATTCGGTGACAGGGCCATCACTTTAGTCCTCATGCAGTTTAACCAATTAGAAGCTGCAGCATTAGGAGTTGGCAAAAGCTGGGACAAAGTAAATTTCTTTTAAGTTTTAATTACCCAATTCTGTGTGAGGAGAGGAGGCATACAACTTCTTGTCAACTTTTCAGTTGGTGCCCCTCCCACGGTTTATTTTTGGTTTACAGTCCAGAAAGGAATACTGTATAAAATGGGCTGATAGTTTATTCTATTTTAATTTATCTTATCCTTCTAAAGCATCACCGAAAAAGTCTTCTTATGGTCACCACCTTTAAGTCCCAAGAAACCAAGTAAATATTTATTAAATTAAAGAAGCCCAGTAGCAATTAAACCTTGACTCTTAGTAGAGCAAACATTACAGGGGTTTAACCCCCCAAAAAAAACATATTTATTTTTTCTTTTTTGAGCAAGTTCAAGGGGGTTGTTTAGGTCCATTTCACATTAGGCGTTTCCACTGCATTGTGGCGTAAAAGACAAGTGAGGCAAAGTGAAAGACACAATTGCAGCACAATGCCTCCAGTGTAGTGTGGTTCCATCTGCTATTTCCTGTCCCACAGCAATGAAGTCTGTGGTCCCTGACTCCCCCAGGTGGAAAGAAGGACCCAGGTGGCTAAACCCAGGGGATGGTGACTGTAGCATGTGCCAGTGAGGATAAAAACCAGTGACATCAGCAGGGACTGGCAGCAATGGACTAGGTGGCAATGGGCGAGCATATGACCTCTTTAACTGCACTGCAATGTAGCATAGGTAAAGTACAATACATATGCTTTAGCTTTACTGATACAGCTTTCTATGAGCTGCTTCTACGCAGTGCAGAGATTTGAAAGGGCCCAGTTTGAATTAACAGTGGGAAATTGTTAAAGGGCCCTTATAAATACAGCAGGGAAGAAAAGGAAAGTAATGTCTGATTTCAAGTATTGTTATTTTGCTGCATTTCACAAAATGATCAGCAATATTCCTTTTTACGTATATATTTACTAGCTAATGTTGCCTGTTTAAAAAAAAGATTTTCATTAAAATGCCTTTTGAATAATGCACTCCAGAGACAAGCTCAGACATTTGCATGTTTTAATGTGAAAAATAAATTTCTAAAATTGATATGTAAAACTGAAAAAATATACCCTTAAACAAAACATAACAGCGATTGAATCCAAACAAAGAGTTTTAGTACTTGCCGGTAATGACTTTTCATCTGGGCATGTGGAGGGCACAGCTTGTTGATCTACTTCTGGGTTGGTGGGGTATCCATAGGAGATCCATGGACACTTATAAAGTTTGTGCAATATGAGTATACCCTAGTTTCTCTCAGCAAGATTAGCCAGTAACAAAGACGTAAAATAAAATAAAGAGGCTTGTTTTTTTATTTTAATCAAAGTAAGAGAAAATCACGGCTGACAGGTTGGGTCACCCCTGATAAACTAAACCTGTCCTCCCTGTATTTTATTCCTACCATGAGAGAATAAACCACAAGCTTTGCAGGAGTTTTATTAAGTTCAGGCGTATAATAAGTGACCCCTCCTCTCAACCGACATGTTTATATGGGTTTTTAATATTACACAATTTTGCGATAGTGCTCCTTTAAGTGAAACACCCCACAACATTGATGAATTTTTTACTACATGGGAGTTTCTTGAAGATTATCCTTTTGCTCTGCATCTTGCCCTATAATTCTTTTTATAGTGTAATCCATTTACTGTTGGTCTTTGGGAGAGCAGATTCCCCTCCTTTGGACCATCAACAGGTATAAACAATGAATCCGTTTGTCTGATATGCTTTGTTCTTTAAATATAGAGCTATACGAGTCTAACAACATCCAGCGGGTAAAGCAATGCAATTTCATTGTTTATGTGAAATTGTGACCCAGCCTTAGACAGGAATCGAGGTGGTAATATGAAAATCAATCTATCCTTTTGATCAATTAAAAAAGAAGATTTAAAGAAAAGAGCAGCCAACTTCGGAAACTCTTCGTATAGAGGTCATGACAACCAAAAACCCACATTTTGAGATAAAGCGAAAAAGTAAATAGAATCCAAAGGACACTGAAGATAGAGCAGAATTAAGGTCCAAAGGATCTGTCCACTTTGTAAAAGGGGAAAAAGATATGCAATGATCCTTGAAAAAATGTTTTAACAGAGCAATAGGTTCTTTTTTTGTCTCTTGAGAGTGCTGACCAACAAATCTCCAATATCTGTAATAGACCTTACTGGGGGAGGGTTTACTTTTTATGGAATAGAAACAACGAACTGCGAAAAACCGTTTTGGCCATTCAGCAGCCACGCCATCAAAGGGACTTCAGATTCAGGTGCCAAATTGACCCTTGAGACAGAAAGTCTGGGTGGAGAGGAAGATGCACTGGACTGATGATCGAAAGGTTCACTCAATCCGTGTACCAGTGGCTTCTGGACCAATCTGGGGTGATGAGGATCATTTTAAATAGTAATATAGTATGTAAGGCTGAATAAACAATATAGTCCATCCAGTTCAGCCTGTTTTATTAGTGGTTTAGTTGCCATAGCTGGAAATGTTGTACATGCAAGGAAGGCATCCAGGCCACTTTTGAACGCTTTTAGTGTATCCCTTATAACTATCTCCTCTGGCAGTAAATTCCATTGTTTCACTGCTCTTAGAGAGAAGAATCCCCTTCTATGTCAGTGGAGAAAGCACCTTTCCTCTAACCTTAGTGGATGCCCTCGGTTATGGTTAGGCTCCGGGGGAAAAATAGATTGTGAGTGTCACGGGGACCACCTTGCACGGGACTACCTTACACTCACCTGTCCTCCGGTCCCACGCCGGCTGCTCTCGCTTGGCCGGCGTGCGGGCTGGGCGGCGTCTCCGTCAGGCGGCGGCTCGGCGTCTCCTCTTCCCGGCCGCGAGCAGCCGCTCGGCTGTTTCCGTCGCGAACGGCTGCTCGGGCGGCTTCCTCTCCGGTGGCGTCGGGAGCGGCCGCGCCACTGCCATCTCGGCGCGCTCCCGGCGCGCAGCTTCATACACGCGAGCGCGCGCGCGAGAGGCTTCTCTATTTATGCTCTCCGGCGGCGCTATACACAGTGCGCCCGCCGGAGGTAATTAGTTCTGGGCCAATGAGCCCAAGGTCGTTTAGTTTGAATGGGGCAATCAGCCTCAGGGTTCCTGAATTGCACCAATCATTTCCCTCTCCCTGCTCCATCATTCCTATAAAGGTGTTCCCTCTGCAGTTGATCCTTGCCCGTGATAGCGTGCTGCTGGGTGTGATTGTGATCTCTGTTTTCCCTACGAATCTTGCCGTGTATGACCATCCCTGATTGCCGCCTGGACCGACCTTGCCTGTTTTTGACCACGATTCCTGCCTGCTCCTCTGTACCGCGTATCTCTGACCCCCCGGTGTGACCTTTGGCTAGCCCTGACTATTCTTCTATCTAAACCCTCCTGTACCGTGCTTCCTTGGATTGATCTCCTGTGTATGACCCCTGCCCGATTGTCTCTACCCAGTCTTGTTCCTGGTTCGTTTGCCTTCCCCTGCATAAGTCAGCATCCTTTGTGCTAACAAGTCCTGGGGGCAACCGTGTCCGGTGAGGCGTGTCCTGCGTCCCGGCAAACGGGGGCTTGGCTATAGGCGAAGAAAGCAGCGGAGATTGGGGGTTGCTGACTTATTGGAAGGTGGGCGTCCCACGGGACCTGACAGTGAGACAGAACTATTTTATAGGTGTTGAGCAGAGTGAACCAGAAAGTGCCTAGGGAGACAGGCTGGTAAGCAGATGGAAGGAGGGTGAATCCAATAAAGATTCTAATTATGTGAATGATAGAAGATACCTTTTATATTTTCCAAATTGTGGGGTGAATGACGCTACAATTTGCATCAGCAACTGCATCAATGCTAAAGATACAATTGCTTATATGGGTTCTGTAAGGTGTTTTGGTAAAGGTAACATTTGGATAAGATGCATGTGGAATAGTTACATTGCCAAAATGCTCACCTTGAGTGACCACGAGTAAGAAATCAATTTGAAATCCATTGTGCCAATTGATACAATCATTGATTAATTTTGCATCTTGTAAGGATGTCTTCTGAATAAAGAAAAACCTCAAATACATGTTGGGGGCTAATGGGAAGCGAGCACATCATAGCTTTCTTATGTTTAAGAAAACCGCATATTAGGAAAAGTAAAGCATACTTTACTGTTTAGTAATCCTGACTTATCATTAAATCTGATTACAATTCATCAACCAGCATTCAAAGTCAACACTTGTATGTCATAAGCCAGACAGTGTGATGAATGAGAGGTACTTACCCATTCCTCCTCATCATATTCAGAGTGGTGAGGTATAGAGTCTTGCCGTGTTATGGGATTCAAATGCTCCTGACCCTGTAGATCATTCTCTTCAGTTATGTTCCTTGGCTCTGCAAGCTTCTTATTTGTGCAGCCTGGTCGTGCTGTATACAGTGCCAAAAGAGCATTGCTAACCAGCTGGTCCTTAAATGAATGGACAAATAACTCTGTCTGCAAAGAGAAATAAAGCTGTTAACAATGAAAAAGAATATTTTATTTCAAGTATTCAGTTAATTGTGCTACATCAGTTACCCCATAATATACAGTTATATCTGGTTAACAATCCTGCACATGAATAGCAAGTGTGCCCTCAACCATAAAAGTATGTTTTTGTCAGGGGAAAGACTAATAATTTAGCTATTTATGTTTAGGACAAGGTTCATAACTTACATAAAACTAGATAGATGTAAAATAATTCAGCTTATGATATGCCCATTAATATTTCACTTAAATGTGTTACCATCCAGATGGGATTGTATTAACTGTAACACGGAATTATATAAAATAACAGTCTAAAATATGAAAAAGGAATATTTACATGATATGACCATAGCAAGATAAAGCACAAAATTGTCTACATTAGGACAGTCATAGAAGGGACCATACAGTCGCAAATAAATTGTCCACTCCTTACCACCCCCCAGCAAAACTAATAAAATGCCTTGTTGGGGAACTTTCAGGAGCTGGACACTGCTGTTTATGCTTCTACATCTGCTAAGCTGCATGGGGATGATGAGGGACAGTCTAACCATTAATTAATTTCAGCACTAGCTGTAAAAACTTTGGACAAATGCATTCCTTTTGCCACGGGAGTGGCGAAAACCAGACCCAAGCAATTTTTTTTATTAGACAAGTGGAAGGGGGCATCCTAGTTCAGACTTTTGGGTCTCTTTGGGGATGCTATTCATTAAAATGTGTGAAGCTTACTGTCTCTGTCTCTTACTGTTTGTTGTTGCCTGCTAAAAATTGACGAGTCTACCTTAACACACAGAATGAATCAGAGCGCTCACTGTAAAACCATTGCAAACCTGTAGAACGGGTCCCAGAGCCTCCTCTTCAAGGTCTGCCAAAAGGCCATGTTTTGAGGATCCCTACACAGACACACAGGGGAAGTAATCACTGCAGAAACAGATCTAAAGAACCAGCTATGTGAAGATCCACAACATATGACCTGTTGGCAGGCCTTGAGGAGAAGGGTTGGGGAACACTTGGTTTATAATAATTGCCCACAAACTTTTAAAAGCAGTTGCTTATTTGGTACCATATACCAGCTCTATATCACACGGCCTTCAGTCTTGTCATTGGCATAAGAAGTACATTCCAACTTGCTGAAAGACAAATCACTAGCTAACCATTCAATATCCAGATATCAAATGACAAGACAACTACAACCATCTTTAAAACACTTCTTTCTTTCTTTTGATGACAACCCTCACAACAGAAACTATAGTTATTACGCTGCTCCCAATAAACCTATATCAGTGATAAATAATTCACAGTGCTTATATTAAACACAGATCTCTGCTGAAGAATAACATCAAAGTACTGATATATGAAGCATACCCAAATACTATTCTGGTTACAGGATGCTAAAAACATTAAAACGGACCTCCTGTCAAAAAAATCGAAGCTTAGTAATTTGATTCCTTAAAGCCCCCCTCTAGCAAGTGATGTAAGCTATTTGAAAGGGCCTAACCCCATGCAGATTTTGTGTACCTGAACTGCATGGGAGCAACCATCTTTACACAAACATTAGGACCCTGCTTATCAAAAATCTAATCCCACTGTTAATGCTCAATAATCCATTATTAATGGCTTGTTATTGTTCAGAAGGGTCTTAAAACATTGTATCACCATTGTACACAACATTGTAAACAACTGTTTTAATGCTCTGCGGCAGCAGAACCTATACATTCAATGTAACAGCTTCCCTCTGACACACACACAGAATTCCTCCAGCAGAAGTTTATTCAGTGTGTGTGTGTGTGTGTGTGTGTGTGTGTGTGTGTGTGTGTGTGTGTATAGAATGATAGACAAGCTTCCCTGCGTTTCTGAATCATATATCTCTCTCAGCTTAGTGTGGGCTGCTGCTGGCACAGTTTCCCACTCCTGTGTGTAAACAGGACTGTCAGCACGTTGGCCACTCCCATGTAGTACAGAAGTGCAGAATCTTCATGCTAATCCACAACATTTGCATAGGGTTAAGCCCTCCCAAACAGCTTATGCTGATCATCAGAGGGGGTTTAGGGAAGAGATTTACTAAACTTTCTATTATTGACTGGATGTCCGCTTCATGTCTCTGCAAAGCAGTCAGACTCCATTGCCTATGATGCTGATGCTGATACAGAAAAGAAGGCACTTTCTGATGCAAATATATATTTAAACTGTGGAGCAGCTGAAGAAAATAATTTTACAACTTCAAGCTGATTTTTAATATGACCCATGCAGTGAGGAGTTAAAGTGTTATTAAAGGCAAAGCTAATTGCTACACCATTGCGTCGGGCTACACTAGCACTGTCCTAAACTTTTCAATTGAAGAAGCAATGTCTGAGATATCGAGGTTTACAGGTTCAGCTTATGGGCGAAGGCCTTGGCTCTGTGATGCTGCATAATAATCAGCATAGTGGACGGGGTCTGCCTGAAATCCTGCTTTAAACACAGGCATTTCTTACACCCTTGCTGTGCTCCTTCCTTCTCTCCCTGTTACTAGGCGACATTGGATGCCTAGACCAGTACCCACACTTCCACATGTACGTACTCATCGATGTGCATTTGCATGCACTCCCACATACGTACATTTGTGCACCCCTACATGCATATATGTGCGCTCCCACTGCTCTCGTATGCGTGTGCTCCCAATGCTTCCACCGGTGCTGCCCCACAGCTTCCCACCCTGGCTGCTACCCCATGGCTTCCTACCCGCCGTGGGATGGCAGCCGCTGGCCAGAGGCTGTGGGGCGGCAGCCGCTGATGAGAAGTCACGGGGCGGCAGCCGTAGGTGTGAAGACATGGAGCGGCAGTCACGGGTGGGAAGCTGTGGGGCAGTAGTCACTTTAAGTTTTAAAGGAAAGGTCCTTCCATATTACCCGTAGTAAAGTTCAAGTAGATCTTTATGCTTGGTTATTCTCTTCTGACTTCCTAAATTACCTCAGGCAGGTGGAGCAGGAGACCAGTCCCAAGGTGCTTAATCAATGTGGGTGCCTTGACTTACTCTCTTACTCCACTACAAACTTTCAGCAACACCAAATCGGATAATACAGGACCAGCATCAAAAGCATCTGCTCCCAGAAATATGTGTGAGGGCAGTGGCAGGTCTTGGGCAGCAATAGCAGTTCTAGTCTGAGGACTGCTAAAAAGTCCACAACATTTCACTTCTAAGCAAAGATGCTTAATTTTTTCTCCTGTAATATGCACTTAGAAAGTGCATTTCAATTCCATCTAGTGTGGTGATCAATAGCATTCTTCTCTTAAATACTAAGAACACCAGATAATTCAGTAACAGTAAATCAAGAGAACTAATATAATTTTATTAACCTTCCTTGTTCTATATAAATGCATGTCAGGCAACCTATTAAATTCAGTCGCTCTTAGTGGCCCTTATACAACCTATTCCAGAATGGTTTATATGGCCTATAAAATGTTGAAATAATGGTACTGTTACTGGACGGAATACAAAAGTTGTCTTTCATATAATGGCGAGATCAGAAAAGATAACGAAATTTGTGCTGACAGTAATTGTTCTTTATCTGAGGCCATTTTCTTTAGCTTTAGTGCATTAGAGTGAACAGTGAGCTTAAACATCAATTCCTGAATATTGACATCCCCCTGCTTATTGAAAGGCAGCAATGATTCAATGCAAACTGCTCTGAACTGCAACAGGCTTTGAAACTGCTCCAAGCTTTGCCCATCCACCCTTATGCATTTGCAGCAGTATGTCCCTCACATGCCATCTGTCAACATAGACTTCTTTTCTTCTAAATCCAAATTGTTCCTAGCTGGTTTCTAAGGGAGTACCCTCCAAAGCAGTTGTTGCTCTTTTAAGTTGGTCCCAATAAATGTCAAAATCAAAAAACAAGGTAAATAAATAATGTGCTTGAAGCATTATGCAAGCTAAGGAGGCCTCTTCTATACACCATGACAAACGTGATGTTCAGTGTAGAATATTCTTATGGAAGGACAGATGTATATCAAAGGATTCTTTTTCCTAAACTATTACTTCAAAGAGTTCTAAATTAGTCCATGGGCTTGTCTGCAGCTTATTTCGGGATAAAACATACACAGTTTTGAGACTATACTTTGCTTCCAATGTCTCATACAATAACCGGCAAAAGTATCAGCACAATAGAGACTTAAAGGAGCACTATCTCAAAACGGTGTAATATAAATAAAAAAATACATACAAATGCGTCGGCTAATAAGAGGAGGGGTCACTTATACACCCGAACTGAATAAAACTCTTGCCAAACTTGTGGTTTCTTCTCTCATGGTAGGGATAAAATGCAAGGGTGACAGGTTTAGCCTATCAGGGGTGACAGAGAGTGTCACCCCAGATATCTTCTATTAAAAGAAATAAAAGCAAGCCTGGCTGTATATTTCTTTATGTCGGGTGTATATCATTGGGCCATTTTTTGCAATAGTGTTCCTTTAACAGAAGAAACGCAAGCGATTTAACATTGTAAAAATAAATCTTGCCCACTGTTACTATTGCAATAAAAATGGCTGCAGTGCATCTGGTATACAGTATATAGTCTAACAATTACCAAGCACTCTACCTCAGATTGTGCCCCACCATCTAAGACAACTAAAAAAAACAGATGTTCACTAATAACTGCACTTATGTAAATATATCTAAACACATATTTCTATTCATGCACGTTAGCAGTAAAATTTAACATCTGATGCCACCCTAGGGGGACACTTGCTTTTCAGGGAGGGGTTGAACTCTGACCGTATGAGGATACTTCAAATATCTCAAAAGAGTGGGGTAACCCACTTTTACCTCACTAGTAAGATTAATGACCCCCTCAACCTGACATAACATCAGAAAGGTTTCAATTCATCAATTTTAGTATGAAAAACGTAATTACATACAAAGCATTAAAATTGCACTTTTCTCCACATAATGCATTACACAAGTGTTTAATTCTAAATTTTGGCTGATTTGGTTAATCTTTACATGTTCTTAACACATTGGATTCCTCCAACACATTTCACCCAAATGGCTTCGTCAGGGAGGATAAAAATCCAGCATATTGTATTATGCCTTTTGGGATTATATGTCTTCTTTATTTTTTTCGAATTTCATGCCTCTCTATTATATGAAGTCTTTCTGCAGAATTGGGATGAACAGCCCTTGTGTATTCAGCTGATGTTCTTGCTATATCTCTTTGTTGTCTTTTGTGACCAGCGTTCCCTGTGACCAGCGTTTCCTCCACCATACGACAGGCCGCTCTCCCACTCTCAACTCCTGAACTGCTGTGATTCCTGCTGCCCTAGCCAACAAACCTTCTCTTCTGCAGCTCTGTTGGACTCGGCTCAAATCCTTGCCACTGCTGCTCCAGGCCTCCACCCTCTGGCTTAAAAGTAGCAGTTAGCTTGTTTCAGTGGTTACCTCGATGGGAGCTGGCAGAACAAGCTACCAGCTTTTTTGTTTCACACTGAAGCGTCCTAATTCCTAGCCACCGAGGAGTCCGAATTCCTGGCCACCTCACACTCCTTGCTGCAGTCGCAGGCTAGAAAAGGCTTTGTCTGGACTGGCTGGGCCCCATCACAGCCGATCCTGGCCTTGTGATTGCCATTTGGGATGATCTTGCTGCTGTGCAGGTCATTTCCAGGCATGCTGACAATGGCCTCTTTCTTGCCTCTGCCTCCCATTGACTGCAAAGTGGTGGAGGCCCCCTTGACATGGCAAATGGTGGAGGCCCGGGGCACTACAACATACTAAGTTTTCAAGTTATAAACTGCTTACATGCAACTTGAAAATAGGCAAAAGATAATGGCAAACTGTGACATACACGGTTGAGACAAATGTAATTAGACAGGTTACAGTAGTATTGAGCAATATTATCTTCCTATAAATGCTCACTTTTAGTTTTAAGAATTGATTTAACTTTAGATTTAATGATTAAAGCCTGGGGGAAAACTCTGGGAAAGTGTATCTAACTGTGTCTTCCAAAGCAGAATTAGACAACTCGTAAATCACTAATTTATCAATACTGCAATCATACAAGATGGCTTAATTAGTTACCCCCAGCCATTACAAACCATGAACTAGTCAAAATCTTACATACAATTAGACTGACTGGTTTATGGTTAGTCACTACGTAACCAAAAATATGTTGGTAGCTTTCTAACATATTAATCTACTTCCTGTGTTTAAATCCCTGTTCAAGATACGGTGTATATATTGTTTTGTTTTAGTATTTTTTTTAGGTGAGGGTGCACTAAGATTTACTGTTGTTAGAGGAAACAATTGGTCCTGATATGAAAGGCAAAAAGGCAGGCTTTGTCCTGAAGAAATAGCTTTCTTTTATGTAAGGAGTATTACCACAAGTGACCTCTCAAGCTCCTGACCAAAAACTTGAAGATATTCCTAAACACCATGTTCTCATACTTGTTCTTAACAGTTGTATAGGTTTATTAGTCACCGTCAGTGCCCTATTCTGAAATGTTGCTCTCCCTGCAGTCCAGTCTTAAGAACTGGCAATGTATTTTCACATTATTAAAGGAGGTAGGTATTTGAAGTTATGTCCACCTTAAAGGAGCACTATTGCGAAAAAATGGGCCAATAACATAAATTCTTGAAAAATATGCTGGATGACGGGAGGAGAGGCCACTTATTAACCCCGCATCAAGATATATCCAGCCTTGTTTTTTATTTTTATTAATGGAAGGAAGAGCAAATCTGGTGACAGGTTCTGTCACCCTTGAGACACTAAACCTGTTACCCCTGGATCTTATTCCTACCAGGAGAAGAAAACCACAAGCTTGGCTGGCGTTTTATCAGTTCAGGTGTATAAGTGACTCCTCCTCTCATTAGCTGACGTGTTAATATGGATTTTTAATATTACACAATTTTGCTTTAGTTCTCCTTCAAGTGACACCTTACTTGTAACACCATTAAATCCCTTTTTTGTTAAATTCAGCAGGCTTAAAAAAACGTTAAAACTGAAGAACAATAAAGGTCTTCTACTTTTATTTAGCAACTATCAAAATTAGAAAGGAAGGGACTTGCTAAACTTATATGCTGCTGTGCAGCAATAAAAAACTTGCTTTACTAACAGAATCCATTGGTTGTAAAAGCCAACAATTTCCGATTTAAGGTGAAAATGAAGATACAGAAAATGGTAAATTGCTTTTTTTTCTTGCTAGAGAATTGTGTGTTTGGCCTTTCATTGCCGCGCTATACTGAGGACCATTTTTCAGAGTTGCCTCTGTAAATTCTTTAATGCAACAGATGACAACATGCAAAGTTAAAAAATACCATTTTGTGATTACTCACCTGTAAAATGTTTATTACAAGTATGTCACACACCCCGCTTCCGAATATTCGTGACACTTGGGTAACTGTCTTGTAGAGGGCGATCTTGCAGAGATGACATGAAAAAAAGGAGCGCCTCCTGGCCCATAAATACCTGGGACCTCCCACCATTCCCCAGTATAAGTCAGCAGTAAAGGGACCAGGAAGAGCCAAATGTAAACAGCAAAGAAAAAGGTTCACCATATAAAGGATCCCAGAAAACCAAAAAAGGGCGGGATGAAGCGGGGTATGTGACATACTTGTAAACCATTTTACAGGTGAGTAATCACACACCCCGCTTCCGAATATTCATGACAATTGGGACATCCAATAGCAGTGCCCATAATGGGTGGGGATCCCAAAAAGGCAACTACTGCAGCTTGCAGAACTTTGCGGCCAAAAAACAGCATCCGCTGAGGCCCGCACATCAACCTTAGAAAAAGTATGAACAGAAGACCAAGTAGCAGCCTTACAAACTTGTTCAACAGAAGCCTGATGCTGAAAAGCCCAAGATGCTCCAACAGCACGAGTAGAATGAGCAGTAACACGAAAAGGGGGAACCTTCCCCTTGGCAGAATAGGCCCCAACAATGGCCTGTCGAATCCATTTACTAATGGAAGACTTAGCGGGTGCCAGACCTTTCCTGGGCCCGGAGGGCACCACGAAAAAGGCGTCCGTCTTACGAAAAGGAGAAGTAGCCATCAAATAATATTTCACACATCGAACCACATCCAAAGAATGTAAGGTCCTTTCCTTGTCATTACTAGGCTTAGGACACAAGGAAGGAAGAACTACATCCTGATTGAGGTGGAAGGCCGAAACCACCTTAGGAAGGAAATCCGGCTTAAAGCGGAAAACTACCTTGTCCAGGTGCCTCTCAAAGTAAGGAGCCTGAATAGACAAGGCCGCCAACTCAGAGACACGCCGAACAGAGGAAATAGCCACCAAAAAGGCAACTTTCTGAGTGAGCAGAGAAAGAGCAATATCATGCACCGGCTCAAAAGGGGGCCCCTGGAGAGCCGACAGAACCAAGTTTAAATCCCAAACCGGCAGCAAGGGCTTTCTAGGAGGCCGCACATGAGTAACCAAATGGTTCGTAGCTCCAAAACGTTGATAGGGGTATGAGCCTCCCGAGGCCCCCATAACCCCTGGAACTGAGGTTCCCTCCAGAAGCCCCCCAGCCCGACAGGCTGGCGTCCGTGGTGACCGTTTCCCAACAAGGGGTCAGAAAGGATATGCCCTTCAACAGATTGCTTGACACTAGCCACCCCTGAAGGGACTGCTGAGCCCGGGGAGACAGCAGACAAGACTGATCCAATGACAGCGGACACTTGTCCCAAGTCGCTAGAAAACTACCTTGTCCAGGTGCCTCTCAAAGTAAGGAGCCTGAATAGACAAGGCCGCCAACTCAGAGACACGCCGAACAGAGGAAATAGCCACCAAAAAGGCAACTTTCTGAGTGAGCAGAGAAAGAGCAATATCATGCACCGGCTCAAAAGGGGGCCCCTGGAGAGCCGACAGAACCAAGTTTAAATCCCAAACCGGCAGCAAGGGCTTTCTAGGAGGCCGCACATGAGTAACCCCCTGGAAAAATGTCTTAACCAGGGGATGAAGGGCAAAAGACCTTTGAAAGAAAACTGCCCCTTCAAAGTACTAAGCTGGAACCCCGAGTCCAGACCATGTTGAAGAAACTCCAGAATTCTGGGAATAGAAAACACCCTACAAGGCAAGGCCCTAGCCGCGCACCAGTTAATATAAGACCTCCAAGTCCTAAAGTAGACGTTAGAGGAAGATCTCTTCCTAGCTCTAACAAGAGTCTGAACCACCGCATCAGAAAGACCATCCTCCTTTAAGATGGAGGTTTCAGCAGCCACGCCATCATAGCCAGCGTTGGTAAATTGGGGTAGCGTAGCTGACCCTGGGTGATAAGATCTGGAAGAAGAGGCAGATAAAACTGATCTACTGCCAGCCGCACGACGTCCGCGAACCACACTCATCTTGGCCACCTTGGAGCCACCAGAATTGCTGGTGCCCCTTCTAGAGTCAGCTTGCGCACCACTTTGCCCACCCTGGAGAAAGGGGGGGAACAGGTACAGAAACCCCAGTTCCCTCCAAGCCAGGGACATGGCATCCACTGCCAGGGCCAGAGGATCCTGAGACAGAGACACAAAGGCAGGAAGCTTGTGATTGTGATGAGAGGCAAAGAGATCCACCTCCGGAGTCCCCCACTTGTGACAAAGGGACTGGAATACCTTGGAACTGAGAGACCATTCTCCTCTGCAAGAGGATCTCCTGCTCAGGGAATCCGCCTTCGTGTTCTCCACTCCCGGGATGTAAATGGCTGAGATGCATGGGACATTGCTCTCTGCCCAAACAAGGATCAGAGATACCTCCCTGAGGGCACTCCTGCTGCGAGTCCCTCCTTGGTGATTGATGTAAGTGACCGCCGTCCGATTGTCCGATCCGACTTGAACTGGCAATCCCTGCAATAGAAGAGTCAAGCGAGACAGAACCAACCAAATGGTTCGTAGCTCCAAAACGTTGATAGGGGTATGAGCCTCCCGAGGCCCCCATAACCCCTGGAACTGAGGTTCCCTCCAGAAGCCCCCCAGCCCGACAGGCTGGCGTCCGTGGTGACCGTTTCCCAACAAGGGGTCAGAAAGGATATGCCCTTCAACAGATTGCTTGACACTAGCCACCCCTGAAGGGACTGCTGAGCCCGGGGAGACAGCAGACAAGACTGATCCAATGACAGCGGACACTTGTCCCAAGTCGCTAGAAGATGGAGCTGAAGCGTCCTCATGTGAAAACTGGGCAAAAGGGACTGCCTCGAAGGAAGCCACTAGGGATGAGCGAATCGATCCGGACGAACCCGGATTCGATCCGAATTTCAGGAAAAATTCGTTTCGGATCGAATCCGAATTTCCCCGCGATTCGATCACTCGAAGTTTTCCTTTAACATCCATTCATTTACATTTACATGCATTCTAAGATGGCGGACGGGACATGTCTGGACATCTATCCCGCGCCAGTGCAAGCTGGGGCAGTCACATGCAGCCTATCAGCAGCCAGCAAGCCCGGTGACGTCACACAGCGGTATTTAACGGCGGCCATCTTGCTTTTCCTCATTTCTCTATTGCATTCGTGACAGACAGAACGCTGTGTAGCTGAGGCACTTAGACAGGCAGGGACAGACAGGGACAGGCTGGAGACAGGCAGGAGACAGGCAGGAGACAGACAGGAGACAGACAGAAAGCCAGGGAAAGGTAGGAAAAACGGAGGCTGTGACAGGGAGATATTTTTTTTTTCATCCAGCCTTTGTTAGCGTTTTCAGGCTGCTTATAGTAACTAACTGTGCATATATACTGAACTGATCTTAAGTCTGCTGTGAGGCATCCCATTCTGTGACTAAAGCAGCCTCTGTTTAAGACCATATAAGCATTTGCTCTTATCATATTTGAAATTAGCCTGATAAAGACACTTTTGCTGGGCAAAGCACTACTGGACCCTGCCAGGTCCATTCCTGCCCAGGGCATCCCATTCTGTGACTACAGCAGCCTCTGTTTAAGACCATATAAGCATTTGCTCTTATCATATTTGAAATTAGCCTGATAAAGACACTTTTGCTGGGCAAAGCACTACTGTACCCTGCCAGGTCCATTCCTGCCCAGGGCATCCCATTCTGTGACTACAGCAGCCTCTGTTTAAGACCATATAAGCATTTGCTCTTATCATATTTGAAATTAGCCTGATAAAGACACTTTTGCTGGGCAAAGCACTACTGGACCCTGCCAGGTCCATTCCTGCCCAGGGCATCCCATTCTGTGACTACAGCAGCCTCTGTTTAAGACCATATAAGCATTTGCTCTTATCATATTTGAAATTAGCCTGATAAAGACACTTTTGCTGGGCAAAGCACTACTGTACCCTGCCAGGTCCATTCCTGCCCAGGGCATCCCATTCTGTGACTAAAGCAGCCTCTGTTTAAGACCATATAAGCATTTGCTCTTATCATATTTGAAATTAGGCCTGATAAAGACACTTTTGCTGGGCAAAGCACTACTGTACCCTGCCAGGTCCATTCCTGCCCAGGGCATCCCATTCTGTGACTAAAGCAGCCTCTGTTTAAGACCATATAAGCATTTGCTCTTATCATATTTGAAATTAGCCTGATAAAGACACTTTTGCTGGGCAAAGCACTACTGGACCCTGCCAGGTCCATTCCTGCCCAGGGCATCCCATTCTGTGACTAAAGCTGCCTCTGTTTAAGACCATATAAGCATTTGCTCTTATCATATTTGAAATTAGCCTGATAAAGACACTTTTGCTGGGCAAAGCACTACTGGACCCTGCCAGGTCCATTCCTGCCCAGGGCATCCCATTCTGTGACTAAAGCAGCCTCTGTTTAAGACCATATAAGCATTTGCTCTTATCATATTTGAAATTAGCCTGATAAAGACACTTTTGCTGGGCAAAGCACTACTGGACCCTGCCAGGTCCATTCCTGCCCAGGGCATCCCATTCTGTGACTACAGCAGCCTCTGTTTAAGACCATATAAGCATTTGCTCTTATCATATTTGAAATTAGCCTGATAAAGACACTTTTGCTGGGCAAAGCACTACTGGACCCTGCCAGGTCCATTCCTGCCCAGGGCATCCCATTCTGTGACTACAGCAGCCTCTGTTTAAGACCATATAAGCATTTGCTCTTATCATATTTGAAATTAGCCTGATAAAGACACTTTTGCTGGGCAAAGCACTACTGGACCCTGCCAGGTCCATTCCTGCCCAGGGCATCCCATTCTGTGACTACAGCAGCCTCTGTTTAAGACCATATAAGCATTTGCTCTTATCATATTTGAAATTAGCCTGATAAAGACACTTTTGCTGGGCAAAGCACTACTGTACCCTGCCAGGTCCATTCCTGCCCAGGGCATCCCATTCTGTGACTAAAGCAGCCTCTGTTTAAGACCATATAAGCATTTGCTCTTATCATATTTGAAATTAGGCCTGATAAAGACACTTTTGCTGGGCAAAGCACTACTGGACCCTGCCAGGTCCATTCCTGCCCAGGGCATCCCATTCTGTGACTAAAGCAGCCTCTGTTTAAGACCATATAAGCATTTGCTCTTATCATATTTGAAATTAGGCCTGATAAAGACACTTTTGCTGGGCAAAGCACTACTGTACCCTGCCAGGTCCATTCCTGCCCAGGGCATCCCATTCTGTGACTAAAGCAGCCTCTGTTTAAGACCATATAAGCATTTGCTCTTATCATATTTGAAATTAGCCTGATAAAGACACTTTTGCTGGGCAAAGCACTACTGTACCCTGCCAGGTCCATTCCTGCCCAGGGCATCCCATTCTGTGACTAAAGCAGCCTCTGTTTAAGACCATATAAGCATTTGCTCTTATCATATTTGAAATTAGCCTGATAAAGACACTTTTGCTGGGCAAAGCACTACTGGACCCTGCCAGGTCCATTCCTGCCCAGGGCATCCCATTCTGTGACTACAGCAGCCTCTGTTTAAGACCATATAAGCATTTGCTCTTATCATATTTGAAATTAGCCTGATAAAGACACTTTTGCTGGGCAAAGCACTACTGTACCCTGCCAGGTCCATTCCTGCCCAGGGCATCCCATTCTGTGACTACAGCAGCCTCTGTTTAAGACCATATAAGCATTTGCTCTTATCATATTTGAAATTAGGCCTGATAAAGACACTTTTGCTGGGCAAAGCACTACTGGACCCTGCCAGGTCGATTCCTGTTGGGGCATCCCATTCTGTGACTAAAGCAGCCTCTGTTTAAGACCATATAAGCATTTGCTCTTATCATATTTGAAATTAGGCCTGATAAAGACACTTTTGCTGGGCAAAGCACTACTGTACCCTGCCAGGTCCATTCCTGCCCAGGGCATCCCATTCTGTGACTAAAGCAGCCTCTGTTTAAGACCATATAAGCATTTGCTCTTATCATATTTGAAATTAGCCTGATAAAGACACTTTTGCTGGGCAAAGCACTACTGGACCCTGCCAGGTCCATTCCTGCCCAGGGCATCCCATTCTGTGACTAAAGCAGCCTCTGTTTAAGACCATATAAGCATTTGCTCTTATCATATTTGAAATTAGCCTGATAAAGACACTTTTGCTGGGCAAAGCACTACTGGACCCTGCCAGGTCCATTCCTGCCCAGGGCATCCCATTCTGTGACTACAGCAGCCTCTGTTTAAGACCATATAAGCATTTGCTCTTATTATATTTATATTATAAGACACTTTTGCTGGGCATAGGCTTACTGCTGCCTGCCAGGTGCACTTCTGTTGAGGCATCCCATTCTGTAACATAGCATACCCCTCTTTATTTACACTAAGCAGCTCTCTTATTTACACTAAGCAGGCCTGTTGGAGGCTGAGTGTTACTGCTCACTTTTGGTGTGCATTATATTCTGTTTCATATAGACCCACCGCTGCCAGGGTTTTTTTTAAATATCACCTACTACCACGCCAGTTAGACTATGTCGGGCAGACAAGTGCCTGGATGTGAAAAGAGGAGTGGCAGAGGCCAAGATTCCGCAGGCAGAGCTCGCATCAGACTGGGGGCCAGTAGCAGCAGGAGTCACGCTGAGAGACCTAATCTGCCAGTATCTGCTAGCGGTCGGGTCTCCACCAGTAACGCATCTGCCGTGGTAGATTGGCTGACGCGCTCATCAACAACATCATCACAACTTACATCTGAGACCCCCAGTCTAGGGTCGGTAGGTTCCTCTGACACAACCCTGAGTTGGCATGCCCCGAGAGCAGTCCCTGTCCTCCCATTGCCTCTGTCCTACGCCGTTCCCTCCCCCAGCGACGTATCCTATGCTTTGGGTTCAGCTCCACTCTTTAGTGAGGAGGACGATCAGATACAGGAGGACAGTCAGCAGCTACTGCCCAGCCAAGAAATGGAGGTGGCTTCTTTAGCTAGGCAGACAAATAGTGATGTGGACAGTGTCGTGGGTGCTGCGAGCGTTCCAGCTCCTGCGCCAGACACTGTTGACGAATCCACGAACATCAGTGACGTACAGCCACAACTCGGTGATGATGATGATGATGACGATGAAGCCGATCGCACTTGGGAGCCGGGTGATGAAGGGGCTTCATCGTCATCATCAGGAGAAGAGGGGCGCAGGTTGCCCCGGAGTCAGCAGCTGAGGCAGCAAGGTGGTAGCAGTCAGCATGGGGGCACAATTCCAAAGGCTGGAGCCGGCCGGGGCCGGGGCCGGGGTAGAGCACCTGCTGTGCGGCAGTCTACCTTATCGGGAGGTAGTGGAGCAGGGGTTCCTGGAGTTGGCAACAGCAGCAGTGAATCAGTGAGGCCAGGGGGTGGGAAAAGTAGCTACTCGGCAGTGTGGCAGTTTTTCCTGAGGCATCCGCAGGAGGGTAACATGGCCACATGCAAGATATGTAGGCAAAAGGTGAAGCATGGCCAGGGTCCAAATGTTGGCACCACGGCCCTGCGTCAACATATGATGCGTCACCATAAAACGACCTGGGAGAACCGAGGCTCCCAAGGGGTGGTCCAGTCTGCTTCCTCACCAAGTGAGCTCCCAATTTCTGCCAGCCAAGGCTCCAGCACCTCAGCCGAAGGCAGCTGTGCGTCATACCCATCCTCTGTCGCTCCTGCTCCTCCTCCTCCTCCTCCAAGTCATGCATCCCGCCAGCAATCCATCAGCGAAGCCATGTCCAAGAGACAGCAGTATGCCTACGGCGCAGAAGCTGAATGTGCTCCTGTCCAAGTTGCTGGTGCTGCAGTCGCTCCCTTTTCAGGTGGTGGAATCTGCACCTTTCAGAGAACTGATGGCTTGTGCCGAGCCGAGGTGGAGAGTCCCAAGCCGTCATTTCTTTGCCAAGAAGGCAGTACCAGCGCTGCACACTTTTGTTGAACAGAAGGTGGGCCAGTCCTTGAGCCTGTCGGTGTGTAGCAAAATACATGGCAGCGCCGACATCTGGAGCTGTAACTACGGTCAGGGGCAGTACATGTCGTTTATGGCCCACTGGGTGAATGTGGTCCCTTTGCAGCAGCAACTTGGACAGGTCACGCCGCTTCGGCCTCCGCGCTCTCTGCCCATTGGGCCTGTGACACCGTGCGACTCGGCCTCCTCATCCTCCGCCATCTCCTCACCCTCCACTGTAGGCTCAAGTCTCAGTGCCCCTCCAGTCTACCATGTGTGCAGGGCACGGAGGTGTCACGCAGTGCTTCACATGGTTTGTCTTGGCGAACGGAGTCACACAGGAAATCCAAACATGGCTTACTCCGAGAAAACTTAAAATGGGAATCATGGTTACCGACAATGGGAAGAACATTTTGTCTGCGCTGCGCCAAGGAAGCCTGACCCATGCCCCCTGCATGGCTCACGTCTTCAATCTGGTTGTCAAGCGGTTTCTGAAGTGTTCCCCCCATCTGCAAGACATCCTAACAACTTCAAGGAAACTTTGCATGCACTTCAGCCACTCCTACACCGCCAAACACACCCTTCTTGAGCTACAGCGTCAGAATGGTATCCCCCAACATAGTCTGATTTGCGATGTTTCCACCCGTTGGAATTCCACCCTTCACATGTTGGACCGATTATATGAACAGAGAAAAGCCATCACGGATTTCCTGATGATCCAAGCAGATAGGGGGACTCCCCTGTGTAACTTCAATGTCAACCAGTGGCAGCTCATACGTGACACCTGCCGTTTGCTCAGGCCCTTTGAGGATGCCACTTTATTTGTCAGTCGGCAGGATTACGGGATGAACGACGTGATTCCACTGCTTCATGTACTACAGCACATGTTGGAAACCATGGCTGGTCAGGGCACTGGAGACATGGCGTTTACATCTTACGGCCACATGAACCCCGCTGGAGCTGAACTGGAGGAGGAGGAAGAGGAGGAGGAGGAGTTGCCCAGCGAAACACAGTTTAGGCTTGGCGAAATGGCTGGTTTATCTAGTCAGCGGACAGGAGAGGAGGAGCAGGAGCAGCCAGAGGAGCTAGAGGTTTTTGAGGAAGGCGAGACAGAGGACCCGGGCACACAGTGGCAGTATGCAGTGGAGATGGAGACAGGTAGTCCATCCGAGTCACTTGCGCAAATGGCACGAAGCATGCTCACGTGCTTGCGTAGTGACCCCAGAATTGTTTCCATCTGTCGGCGGGATGACTTCTGGCTGTCCACCTTATTGGACCCTCGCTTCCGGCACAAAATGGGGGCATTTTTTAAACCCACCGAGAGGGAGGACAAACTCAACTACTACAAAGACATTCTACGTAGGCAGTTGGCCGATGCCTATCTGCGCCATGGTCCATACTCTCGCAGGTCTGACTCGAGGGGACCTCTGCGCTCACCTTCCACTGCCATGGCCGCTGGGGGGGTTGGCAGGAGCAGCAGCAGCAGCTCCATCAGCAGCAGCAGCCTCAGTCTTCAGTCGCTAATGAGTAGCTTTCTACACCCGCATAGTGAGGCTACTCATGAGCAGCAGGAAGACCTGGAGCAGGACCTGAACCAGCAGGTCATGTCATACTTTGACATGACCATGCCAACACACCTTGAGGATCCGCTGGACTTCTGGGCAGCCAAACTTGATTTGTGGCCGCAACTAGCAGAGTTTGCCCTGGAAAAGCTGTCCTGCCCGGCAAGTAGCGTGCCATCTGAGCGGGTGTTTAGTGCGGCGGGGGCCATAGTTACGGCGAGGAGAACTCGTCTGTCAACTAAAAATGTGGAGAGACTCACCTTTGTCAAAATGAATCAGGGATGGATCAGCCAGGATTTCCACCCACCAATGCCTGATGCATGCGACTAGATTCAGCATGGTGCCACGTTTTACACTTTCCAAATGGTGCAAAACATATTTATGTCTTTAGGCCATTTTTTGGGCTCCTGCTGCTGCTACTGTCAACTCCTGCCAACTCCAGGGTGTGATTCATCCAATTTTTGGGCTCCTGAAGCCAACTCCAGTGTATATTTGGGCTCCTGCTGCTGTCAACTCCTGCCAACTCCAGGGTGTGATTCATCCAATTTTTGGGCTCCTGAGGCCAACTCCAGTGTATATTTGGGCTCCTGCTGCTGCTGCTGCCAACTTCTGCCAACTCCAGGGTGTGATTCATCCAATTTTTGGGCTCCTGAAGCCAACTCCAGTGTATATTTGGGCTCCTGCTGCTGCTACTGTCAACTCCTGCCAACTCCAGGGTGTGATTCATCCAATTTTTGGGCTCCTGAAGCCAACTCCAGTGTATATTTGGGCTCCTGCTGCTGCTACTGTCAACTCCTGCCAACTCCAGGGTGTGATTCTTCCAATTTTTGGGCTCCTGAAGCCAACTCCAGTGTATATTTGGGCTCCTGCTGCTTCTGCTGCCAACTTCTGCCAACTCCAGGGTGTGATTCATCCAATTTTTGGGCTCCTGAAGCCAACTCCAGTGTATATTTGGGCTCCTGCTGCTGCTACTGTCAACTCCTGCCAACTCCAGGGTGTGATTCATCCAATTTTTGGGCTCCTGAGGCCAACTCCAGTGTATATTTGGGCTCCTGCTGCTGCTGCTGCTGCCAACTTCTGCCAACTCCAGGGTGTGATTCATCCAATTTTTGGGCTACTGAAGCCAACTCCAGTGTATATTTGGGCTCCTGCTGCTGCTACTGTCAACTCCTGCCAACTCCAGGGTGTGATTCATCCAATTTTTGGGCTCCTGAGGCCAACTCCAGTGTATATTTGGGCTCCTGCTGCTGCTGCTGCCAACTTCTGCCAACTCCAGGGTGTGATTCATCCAATTTTTGGGCTCCTGAAGCCAACTCCAGTGTATATTTGGGCTCCTGCTGCTGCTGCTGCCAACTTCTGCCAACTCCAGGGTGTGATTCATCCAATTGTTGGGCTCCTGAAGCCAACCCCAGGGTCTCTTTAAAGTAATGTTTGGGCTCCTGCTGCTGCTGCTGCCAACTTCTGCCAACTCCAGGGTGTGATTCATCCAATTTTTGGGCTCCTGAAGCCAACCCCAGGGTCTCTTTGAAGTAATGTTTGGGCTCCTGCTGCTGCTACTGTCAACTCCTGCCAACTCCAGGGTGTGATTCATCCAATTTTTGGGCTCCTGAGGCCAACTCCAGTGTATATTTGGGCTCCTGCTGCTGCTGCTGCCAACTTCTGCCAACTCCAGGGTGTGATTCATCCAATTTTTGGGCTCCTGAAGCCAACTCCAGTGTATATTTGGGCTCCTGCTGCTGCTACTGTCAACTCCTGCCAACTCCAGGGTGTGATTCATCCAATTTTTGGGCTCCTGAGGCCAACTCCAGTGTATATTTGGGCTCCTGCTGCTGCTGCTGCTGCCAACTTCTGCCAACTCCAGGGTGTGATTCATCCAATTTTTGGGCTCCTGAAGCCAACTCCAGTGTATATTTGGGCTCCTGCTGCTGCTACTGTCAACTCCTGCCAACTCCAGGGTGTGATTCATCCAATTTTTGGGCTCCTGAGGCCAACTCCAGTGTATATTTGGGCTCCTGCTGCTGCTGCTGCCAACTTCTGCCAACTCCAGGGTGTGATTCATCCAATTTTTGGGCTCCTGAAGCCAACTCCAGTGTATATTTGGGCTCCTGCTGCTGCTGCTGTCAACTCCTGCCAACTCCAGGGTGTGATTCATCCAATTTTTGGGCTCCTGAGGCCAACTCCAGTGTATATTTGGGCTCCTGCTGCTGCTACTGTCAACTCCTGCCAACTCCAGGGTGTGATTCATCCAATTTTTGGGCTCCTGAAGCCAACTCCAGTGTATATTTGGGCTCCTGCTGCTGCTGCTGCCAACTTCTGCCAACTCCAGGGTGTGATTCATCCAATTTTTGGGCTCCTGAAGCCAACTCCAGTGTATATTTGGGCTCCTGCTGCTGCTACTGTCAACTCCTGCCAACTCCAGGGTGTGATTCATCCAATTTTTGGGCTCCTGAGGCCAACTCCAGTGTATATTTGGGCTCCTGCTGCTGCTGCTGCTGCCAACTTCTGCCAACTCCAGGGTGTGATTCATCCAATTTTTGGGCTACTGAAGCCAACTCCAGTGTATATTTGGGCTCCTGCTGCTGCTACTGTCAACTCCTGCCAACTCCAGGGTGTGATTCATCCAATTTTTGGGCTCCTGAGGCCAACTCCAGTGTATATTTGGGCTCCTGCTGCTGCTGCTGCCAACTTCTGCCAACTCCAGGGTGTGATTCATCCAATTTTTGGGCTCCTGAAGCCAACTCCAGTGTATATTTGGGCTCCTGCTGCTGCTGCTGCCAACTTCTGCCAACTCCAGGGTGTGATTCATCCAATTTTTGGGCTCCTGAAGCCAACTCCAGTGTATATTTGGGCTCCTGCTGCTGCTACTGTCAACTCCTGCCAACTCCAGGGTGTGATTCATCCAATTTTTGGGCTCCTGAGGCCAACTCCAGTGTATATTTGGGCTCCTTCTGCCCCTCATAGTGATGCCACTTCAACTCTCTGCAATTGTGCCGCTCTGCGATTCTATTAGCGATGCCTCTGATCTGCATGTGATATTTCTTCAAAGTATTATTTAACTAACCCAGCACGCATCCTGTGCGTGTTACAGCAAGGCAGAATGGTTTACAACCCTATTGAGGCTCTAGGAGGCTCAGAAATAGCCGTTTTTAATAGCGATTCGTCGCGAATTTATTCGGGTCGAAACGATTTTTGTCGGAAAATTCGGCGAATCAGTCGAATCGAATTTTTCAAAAGTTCGCTCATCTCTAGAAGCCACCCTCAGACCTACCAATCTTATCCCTAGCCGGATAGACGGGCGAGGATTGGATAGCAGAAGCCGAATCAAATCTTCAATCAGAAGAATCTTGGGCTGAGGAAGGAACACCCTGGCCTGAAAGCATTCAGAGTCATGCCCAGAAACAAAACCTCCCTGGACGGGGAGAGGGAGGACTTGAAATAGTTGATCACCCAACCGAACCTCTCCAGCGTGGATACCACCACTCTGGTGTCTAGCTCCGCTTGGCTGAGAGAGGAAGCCAAAATGAGAAGGTCGTCCAGGTATGGTACAATGCGAATGCCCTGGACTCTGAGGAGGGCCATCACCCCCGCCAATACCTTGGTGAACACCCTCTGAGCCGAGGTAAGCCCAAATGGAAGGGCCACAAACTGAAAATGCTGATCTTCCACAACGAACCTGAGGAATCTCTGGTGTGCCAGGAAGATAGGTACATGCAGATAAGCATCCCTGATGTCTATGGACGTCATGAAGTCCCCCTGACGAAGAGAATCGACGGCTGACCGCAAGGTTTCCATGCAAAACTTCCTGAAGCGGATAAACTGATTGAGGAGCTTCAGATCCAAAATGGGTCGAACGGAGCCGTCCTTCTTGGGCGCCGTGAATAGATTGGAATAGAATCCCAATCCCCTTTCCGCGAAAGGCACTGGGCAAATGACAGCCATGTCCAGCAGATAACTTACTGCCGCCCGGAGCCCCTGTGTGGCCAGTGGATCCGAAAGCACTCGAGACCTGAAGAATCTGTGAAGAGGCTGGATCTCGAATTCCAGCTTGTAACCGGAAGACACCACTTCCAGAATCCATTTGTCTGCGACCTCCTGGTCCCAGACCTGAAAGAAGTGCCGCAGCCGTCCCCCCCACCCGCAAGGGTGAGGGTGCCCCCTCATTGCTGAGATGGCTTAGCAGCGGGCGGTTTGGAACTCCAATTGTGACCTGGACGGTCATGACCTCTGCCTCTACTCCAGGAATCACCTCTGAGGGTAGAGAAGGCCAAAACTCTGCCAGTTCTGGCACCACGAAAGGAAGGGTTAAAGGAGGCCGCCCCCTGAAAGGGACGACATTGCCTCTTACGCCGAGGTAACTTCCCTCCTTCCGTGACAGAATCTAATCTTTCTCCAAAGCGACCACCGAATAGCTACAAGCAAGACCGAGGTTCTACCACACATGACCATGGTGTCATCCAAGGCGGCAAGCACAAAGGACATGAACAATTCACACCGCTGAAGGGCGGCGAACTCATCACTAGCCAGGTCAAGCCTGGAGGTACTCAACAGGTCTCTAACCACAGACCTGGTAGTCACTGCCAAAAGCGCCGAAGCACAAACAGGCCTCAAGGCTGAACCGACACTAGCAAACGCGTGGCAAGCCATCTGATCTATGCGTTTATCCTCACCATCTTTGAGAGTGGTGGAGTCAGGAGAATGCAAAATAGAAGTATTGTATAACCCGAGCACCGGGGCATCCACCTCAGGAGGGGACGACCATCGTTTTACCACGTCCACCGGAAAGGGATACTTTTTATCCCAACCTTGAGGAATACCTGGAAGCCGAGTAGGCTTCTCCCATTCCTTAAGAATAATGCCATCAAAATGCTTTTGATTTGGGAACTCCAGGCGCGGCTTGGAAGTCCCAAAGAATTCCCCTTTTTGAAGAGCGGCCTCCTCAGGAGGAGAAATTGCCAGATCCTCAAAAAGGTGAGCCAATACCTTCGGGGTATCCACAGCATCCCCCCACCCTTGCTCAGTATCAGCACCAACAAACTGCTGATTGTCAGAACCCTCAGAATCCTCAAATAATTCCCCCTCTTCTAGCGGGGAATAATCAGACCAGTCAAGGAAATCATAATCATCAAACTCAAAGGCCGGCGTGGCTGGAGACAAATGCTTTTGCTTAGCCGAGGCCTTTCTGGCAACAGAGCCAGAAATAAATTTCTCAATATTAGCCAGTCTGGCACATACATCAGATTGCGACTCCCCACCTATGACAACATCACTAGGGGTACGAATAAGGCAGGGTGGGGAAGGAGATGAGGCCGAGACCCCGGACCTCGACGCCTGGGCCCCCGCCTGCTGCATTATGGCCCGCTGAGCACAAGGTATGCAAACAAGTACATTATCCCGCGCAAGGGATGCCCCACAACCCACACACTGCCGTGGTTCCCCCCGAGGGGAGCCCAAGCCCGGTATCCTGAGAAGCCTCCATATGGTGATTTTAATGTAGTCGCAATGACCAGAGGGATTTACGCTATTAAGCTACCTGGGATGTCCTTTCAGGTCCCAAGTGGGAGGATTTTTTTTTTTTTTAAACTCTAAGGGACCCTAGGACGGGGAGAACTCCCTCTTTAAACTTCAAAAGAAGGGATCCCACCTAGAAGACATGAGGACATAAGTGTCAACATGCACATCACCCACCGTATAAGACAGTTAAAAATGGTGAAATAAATAAAATCCACTCACCGCAGCAAAGCAGCGACCGTCAACCCTCACAGCAGCAAGGGAATGAGAGGGAGAGCAGCAAAGCAGACAGCGAGACCGGAAAGGGTACTTGAGAGAAGCCGGCCTCGAGGGGGGGGGGGTGGACGGGCCACAACGAGCACCTGTTGAAAAGTGAAACCGGCCCAGCAACAACGACCGCAAAAACACATACAAACACACACACACAATCTACACACCTTTTCCCCAAAATAAAGTAAAACAACCCACAGGAGAAAAGGCCTCCCCTCCCCCCCAAGGGGCACAGAGGGACACGGTAGGGGGGAGAACCCACACCAATAGGTGAAAGGGTAAGAGGGACGGGGCATCCCAAGCCGGAATCACCAACCCGGACACCGCCTACCCCTTTGTATGGGGTCTCACGGGGGAGCTAACTCCCATATACACCACAAGGTGCAGCCTATCATTGCCTGGACCTTCAGCCTAGGCTGGGAAGCATACTGATATAGTTTAAATAAAAAAAAAAGGTTCAGGCAGCAATACAAACAAAAGGCCGGGGGGGGTTACCCCGGCTACCTGCAAGGAGGAGACAACCATCTTCTGACTTGCTTGCCGACTGCAGAGACGAAAGACTGGGGAATGGTGGGAGGTCCCAAGTATTTATGGGCCAGGAGGGGCTCCTTTTTTCATGTCATCTCTGCAAGATCACCCTCTACAGGACAGTTACCCAAGTGTCATGAATATTCGGAAGCGGGGTGTGTGACATACTGGGGATATAGGAGGAGGCACTGGGAAAAATGTCTATTATGCATAAGCCATTGCATAGTGATTTGAGATCTCACCGTTTCCATGAGTATTTTTAAAGAATTCTTCAGGCTGTCCGCGGTGTGCTGTCTTGCTGAATTAAGCAGGAGGTCGGTATGGCTTGATATAAGAGGCTGCAGGTGATTGATGTTGCTTAAAACTTCTTTTGCTTTTGCCGTGTTTTCAGGTGAATAGTAAATACACTGGTATCCAGTACTGGAAGAGAGAAATGTAGAGTTCTATTAACTTACTAAAGAGAAAAGATCAGATCCTTCAACAACAAATAATAATCCCTATAAAGAAGATTGAATAAAGTTATTTTCTGGACTATTAAAGTTATTTATCTGTAAGGATTAAAATCCAAAACCTTTTTGTTGAATGCTCTCCCTTCACTCAGTATGATGTGGAGATTAAAACAAAAATCTCCTTCCCTTACAGTGATTTTATACCTTAATAAAAAAGGGTACTGGCTTTAGTCCCCTGATGCAGGGGCAGAGCAACAACAAACAGGAAGCATCCAAGGAACCCTGTGACAAGTGCTCACTGCAGGAATCGTTCTCAAAAGCCATATGCCCCCTGAGGACCAGACCGACCAGAGCACCCGCTTTTTGTTTAGGGCTGGTGGTTGGGGCAAGGGACTGCGGACAGAATGGTTTCCAATCAAAAGCATGGTAGAGCCAGTGGAGCATTTTGAGGATGTTGAGAACAGATGATACAAAATAAGAGGAACCAATATGCCATAATTATTGTGGCAAATATCTATTGGGGGAGGGGTTATTTTTTATTGATCTATTTTAGGAAAAAACACAGCACTATACAAGGCGCACATGCATTGTGATGAGAATTCTGGAGGTTCACAGACTTTTTCACAAATGTTTAACTCCTTTCACTATTATTATATGAATTTTAGATTATGTTGAGGAGGCAAAATGCAAGTTCTGAATGTTTTACAAACTTTAAGTTACACCATATAGAAAGCAGCCAACAGTGATTATTATATGGCATTGATATCGCAATATCATCTGGACATTGTTTTGCAAAGAGGAATAAATAAAGATCTGGTACATAAATATTTTTGCAGTGCCCTGTAAAGAAGTACTGGAAGTGGTTCTGCTGATTTTGTCAAGGATGAAGACCATTTATGGACTGCATTGGATATTTGTTTAAAAATAGAGAGATGATTATATACTTTACACAGGTCTCAATGTATCCCTCAATTACCAATTGCTTTTGGTGACCAAAGTGCAGATATGTAACAAAACAACGCATTTAATATACTGGCCCTCTAGGCCTGCTGGACAAAAACAAAGTGCCACCAAATCATCAAAAGAGGATAGTAGAAAAACTAACTTCTTGTTCAAAACATAAACCATATGTTCCCTTGGCTCTTGCCCATGATTTATGTTATGTCGCCTGATATTTACAGTACAGAAAACATGCTGAATATGAAATCCATCTCTCTATATGCTTATATTGTAATGAAAAAGAAAAATCGTAACTCCCTAGTAATTATTTCTACTTAACAATAATCTAAGCAATTATTTCTATTTGAGCAATTACATAGTGATTACACATTTGGTTTTAAAAAGGCCCAAGGAAATGTTAACAATTATGTGTCAAACATGTAATTAAAATATAAAATGTGCCCTTCTATTAAATGGTGTACTTTCCCCTATTACAAGAAGCTGCTTTCTATTTTGTTTTATGGAAGTTCTACTTTCTGCTCTACTACTGTTACTTCTGCAGTAATAAATCATACCTGGGAATATTTATAACACAGAACATTTATTCAAGTTATTTTTTGTACATTGCGTTTCACATCATCATTTCTTTTACTTCTAAAGCTTTTCAAAAGCTCACTGTGTTTTGTTGGCTTGTAGTTATTTATAAAGAGACATATGCCATTTTAAATGTATGTATTATTTTCTTGTCATTTTTTTTTTCTAGCCTGACAAATGCAGCAGTGGTTGACAGTACAAATGCCGAATGTTTTCAGAAATGTTAACAATTCGTAGAAATATAAACAGATATCAGAATATTAAAATGTATACCAGTTTTTACTCTAACCATTTCTACATTGATTTCTGCATATTTATATGTTCGTATAAATTGTGAGCAACAAAATAAAAATGCAAATTAAAAAAATATAACAAAGGTATTTTACTAGGCCATTGCCATACAAAGCTGGGAATGTAATACTCAGAAGTTGCTGCTATAAGTGGTATTGGATAACAATTTGTTCACTAGATGGAACTGGGCAGGTTTGAATCTAAAACGATCCCACAACGTTCTACATAATGGGTATAGAGCTGCATTGTGAAAGTCTCGGTGGGCCTCCAGACTGACTCTTATCTTCAGCACACTTCCCTGGGTGAAATACGGCCCCACTACTGGCTGCCACGTGGCCTGGGTTTGACTGGCGCCCTAGGAAACAGAAAGCGACCCGAACCATCTGGCGGCCGATAGCCAATTGTGGCGCCACATTTGGCCTGGGGATTGAGGTGCAGGTAGAGATTGTGCGGGGGTGGGGGTAGTGGTGGGGGTGGGGACAGTCACAATGCAGCTCCACACCCATTATGCAGAAAATGGGTGTAGTACTAATGACTAATAATTAACCTATAATAATCTAATTATTTCTGCAGATAACAGAAAATAATAGTAGTGTTTTCCTGCATCCATATACCAGATGTCCTGTTGGATATTTTACCAAGCTTAAAGTTCCTGTTATCAGTAGTCTTGCGCAGCTATAGCATAGTTTAAAACTTAAAGACTTCCAGAATCACGCCCTCGCATCCCGGCGGCCAAGAGCTGAGCAGCTCCCACAGTGACTGACCTTGCTCACTCCATTCACAATGGAGGACCAGCTGCCCTGAGTGATGTGGTGAGGCAGCCAGGCAACCACAGGCAGTGATCATGTGAGGGTACTTCAATGGGATGGAGCTTCGGCAGACATTTGAAACTCCTGGCATAGGGCTGATCATCTGTGCAGGACTATTGGTACAGTAAGTATCTATAATTTCTTATGTTTGTCCCTTTAAGCTTTTTTTAGGTTGACTCACATACTGCATACAGAGATTCTGATAAGATTGCCTGTTGATGGCACAGACATCAAGGGACGTAGTGTGGGGGAGTCAGCAGGGGCAGCCGGCCTCGGTCATTGGGGGGCGTCCCAGCACAAGTTAGATGACAGGGCAGCAGAGCTGTGTGAGGGGAGCATGAAGGGCAAGTCAGGATGCCTCACTATGTGTATCCCCCCAAATTGCCCAAATATGCACCTCTTCCTGGTTCCCATGTGGGTCACTCAGCCCAGCAACGCTCATTCCATTCAGATTTCCTTTGGCACACTGATGTCAGTGAAGCAAGCATCCCTGCTCACTTCTAGCTGTCGACATAGGGCTCCAGTAAAAGGTAAGTAAATTGGGCGATCTAAGGGGTTTGACACAGAAAGGCATCCCAATTCTTATAGAGCTTAGGCCGTTTGGTTGCTCCTCTTTAAAGTGGACCAAAACTCTGTCCACCTGGCTCTAGAGTTTATGCTGGGAAAAAGCCCTCCCCAGCAACATCCCAATTTGGAATGCCCAACTGTCAAACCCCCCCAGAATCACTGCAAATCTTTTTTCATTCCTCGCTCCCACTCCACATAAACAGGCAACCCCCCCACCCCTTTATCTAAAGTCAAACCCTTGCCAGGCATAACAGAATGGCTCATGGATGCACACACAGCAAGCTCAAGACACCCCAGAATAGATTGCTTTAAAATGCATGGCAATCTATTCTGATGGGAGAACAGTATGTGCATGCTTGCCGTGGGAGCATGGAATGAGGTAAGATCTGTGGCTCAAAGGGGTGTCACATGCAGGGGCATCCCTAATCCCTAATCAAGGTGCCCTTGTGAAGCAGACCAAAACCCAGCAGGGTTAAAATCAAGAGGTTTGGTCCACTTTGATAGAATCATCTACGGTATATGCTATACATACTATATATTGGTCATGATTGTTGATTTTAGTATATTGGCTATGTATTTGGCCATGGGATACAGTAGTTTCCAATTACTATGCTACTAGGCTTACTTACCCCTCCTCCCCTGCACTTGCTTCAGCAATATCCAGAATTTTAATACTTACCCGAACCTAAGATTATGTTTCCCGGCATCCACACACAATCCGCCCATTGCAGTAAATTAGCTGAGCAGTACACGTCACAAATAGATGGTTGAAATCCCCAGACACATGTACAACATCCGGAATCAGGATGCCCCACTGCATGAAATCCCCCAGGGCGCTGGTAATAACTTGCCTTTCCGTGGTCCAATGGCGCATGCACCGGCTCTCCCCTAATCAGAGCCGTTTGACTTTTGACAAATGGCTCTGTTTACAATGGGGAGCACACACATCCCCGGTGGATTACGCATTGCCTCATAGAAGGCAACCAGAGTCCTTTGCCGAAAGATGTAAACAATTCAGGATGCCCTGGGGGCATGGAACAAGACCTGAGAAAGTCAATGGGGAACGGGGCAATTCAGCTTTAGCTTAATTGGGGGGGGCATTCTGAATCTTTGCACCGGGATCAGAAAAGTCTATCTACGCCTCAGCAGCCATGGTCCCAACATGATATATAGCAGGGGTTCCCTAGCAGTTGTACAATCCTATCAAGTGATACTTGTCAAGGCTAATATATATAGAGGCCGATTCATTAATAGCGGCAGGTAGCGACAGTTGAGCGACTGTAGCAGTATTTTCACAGCGCCCGCTAGTAGTCGCTGTGCTTGGCCATTGTTCGGTTGTTGATAGCGACTGAGTCGGTGTGCAGTAATGTTGAGTATGGGGTGACGAGTCGCTATTTGACAGGCTCCGCGATGTATGGGTGCGCATGATAGCGACTGGTCAGAGCGACCCGCTTCCACCATATTCATCAAAAAATCACGCTCAAAAAATTATCGCGCTGTGAAATGCATGTTTAAACCCCAGAGCGCTGGCGACAATGTGTTAAAAGTAGTTTTTTAACCCCCAAACCACCATATTTTTGGAAACCAAAAAAAAAAAATTTTTTTAAGAATTTAGTAATATGAATACAATAATAT
This sequence comes from Gastrophryne carolinensis, assembly GCA_027917425.1. Lineage (NCBI taxonomy): Eukaryota > Metazoa > Chordata > Amphibia > Anura > Microhylidae > Gastrophryne > Gastrophryne carolinensis. Next base: position 169,724,879 of record CM051234.1, on the reverse strand, counting down.
CAGACCTGTAATATCAATTCTGCACAAATTTTGTTTTTCTTTTACCTTAAAAAAATTATCTAACATGGCAAAAGTGGTCACAGAATTTTCCACATTTAAAATAAAAAAACATTAATAACAATTAATTATGAATATTTAAAGATTGTTACATTGAAATGCATTGGAGAGCACCAGGTAGCGAGAGGTCCTACCTGTCGCTGTTCAAGGTCGGACGCTGGCGCTGTGGGCTGAGGCTGGAATAATGATGAATGAGTGGCTATCTGGCGCTATCTCAGTCGCTAAGCAGGATCGGCTTGATAAATGTGTGATTGTGGTGGGGAGCCGGCGTTCTCGTGGCGGTGCCGTCATTACCGGTCGCTCACCAGTCACTACCTGTCGCTATTCCTTCATAAATAAGGACCATAGTCAACTCTGAAACTGACAGTGCAATCACTTGACTTGCTCCCAGAGTGTTTTTTTACATCCATGTCTAAAAGCAATTAAGAGGTGTGTTACACTATGTTGTGCACCCTCTGTTGTCAATTAATGAGGGAGCCGGCTCTCCCTGTAACTAGAAGCAGGGGTGAACAGGGGCCATGCAGGTGGTCAGGTAAGTCATTTTTATCATGAGAAAGTCTTTAATGCCCAATACATACAAAAAAGTAACAGTAGCCAATTATGATAAAACATTTCCATTGGGCTGTTGTTTCCAAACTTCTAAAATAAAATGTGTAACTCATCACAGATGACGTTTTTTTTTTTTTAAATAAAAGAAAACAGTTTCTTTACACTTTATTGTGTGCTAAATGAGGGAAGCATGATGTGGCTCTTACTGCCTTTTCAAGTTGAAACTCATTTCAAGTGGACCAAAACCCAGGTTTTTGGCTATCTTGGGTTTTTGGCCTTGGCCCTGGGGCATCCCGATCGGGGGTACCCAACTGTGTGAAACCCCCCCAGGTCACCCGAATGAACTCACCCTTTCCCTGCCCTATGGAGCATGCATGGCCTCTGGTACAATCAGTGTGCTTGGATCCTCTCCCGTTCCTTCATCTAAGCCTTCATCATAGCAAGCGGACCCAAGTGCACTGGCGGCCACATTACCTGCTACCCTCTAAAAGGGAGCGTGCCCACACTGACCATTCACAAAAGCTTGGCGTGGGTATGTGCCCAGCTAAAGGGATAGCAGGGATGCTGCTGGACTGGGAAAGAAAGGGAGTTTCTTAGCGACCTGTGGGTTTCACACAGCGGAGCATCACGATTTTGAATGCCGGGGGGGAACTCCCATATAGATAATACAGCTGGGATGGTGCATATGGCCTTTATGCAGGTACCACAAGTGCCAGAGGGAGGCATACCTGTGAATGGAGCCTTGATTTATTTTAACACCAGTTTTGGGGGGTACTCTGCAGGTACTGATAAATCAAGCCCCCCGCTGACAATACAGTAAAATAAAGCAATTCTGTGAGTACTCACCTGTAGAATTGTTTTTGTTCTTGCATGGCACGGCCCGCTTCGGTATTCATAACTGATGGATATTCCGCCACCAGGTGGCACAGCAGCACTGCAGAAAGCTGTAGCAGCTCCCGAGGAACAGAGGGAACTCATAGAGAACCCGAACTCCGTCCAAGGGAATGCCAAGGTATCCAAAGTGAAGACCATAGGATCCTGAACCAGAGACAAATCTGAAGATATATGATTATGGCGGGACACCACCGTTCTATGACTGGATGATCCCAGCGGTGAAACAGGAACAGAAGCTCCCATTAGTTGCGAGACCATATCCCCAGCTGAGGCAGCCCCCTATCTCAGGAAGTCCACCTCCCAGTTGTCCGCCCCTGGAATGTAGACCACTGAGATGCAGGGAACATTCTGTTCCGCCCAGGAGAGAATCAGGGAGAATCCCTTGAAGGCTAACTTGCCCTAAGTAACTCCCTGATAAATGAAATAGGCAACAGCCTACTGGACGTCTGAGCGGACAGAACAGTCTTACCCTGAAGGTGAGCGGACAGGAAGAAGAAGCAACCTGATCGTCCTCAGTTTCAGGAATTTGATGGGAACCTGGGCCTCCAGTGGGCCCCACCGTCCCTGGAACCTCAGGGATTTTTCAGAAGTCTCCCCCAAATGACAGACTGGCATCTGTGGAGACTATCCCCCAACATGGGGGCAGAGAGGATCTAACCCCCAGAGGCACCAGGAGCTCAGTCTCCAACCGAAGGACCATCTGGCCAGAGAAGACAGATCAAAATCCTGCTCCAAGGACGCAGGGTCCCGATTCCAAACTGACAAGAGGACTCATGTGAAAAGAGCAAAGAGGATTACCTGAAGCAGGACACCAACAGACCCACTAACTGCATCCCTTGACAATGTAGGGGTTAGGACACTATAGCAGAGCCTAAGCCTGCAACTGAAAAACCATTCCCCTATTACTGAGGAAGGAACACCCTGACCTGGGAGATACTCAGAAAAGACAGCATCCAGGACGGGAACAGATAAAACTAGGAATGGCAGATTACCCAGCCGATGGATTCTAAAAAGAAGATAACCAGCTGAGTGACCTGCGCAACCTGAGAAAGGGACTTGGCCACAATCAGACTGATGTGCAGGTCAGGAATGGTGAAGATGCCTTGGATCCTTAACAGAGCCATCACCCTTGCTATTGTCATGGTGAACCATCTGGTGACCCTAAAGGGCCATAAATTGGAATGCTAAGTTTCAAGCGCTAACCACAGAATTTCTGACAACCCCAAAGAAATAGGCACCAGAAAATAAGCCGCCATGATGTCCACAGAGGACCTGAAAGTGTCCAGATGAAGGGTACCGACAGCAGGCTAGTGCTTAAAGCAGAAAAACTTTATGAATCAAACAACTTCAGGGCCAGAATATGGCTGAAAAAGCCTTCCTGTTGGGGGACCATGAAAAGACTCCTGACTCTAATAGTCAAAGAGCCAGAAGAAACATCCCTTAATAAGACATGGGATTTAAATAACATCTAGGATCAATGAATTCTGGGGGCGGCCAGGCAACAAACTCTATCTTGGAACCAGAGGATACAAGCTCCTGAATCTACCGGATTGAGGCGTGAAGTCTCCAGATATGAGTAAAAAGACAAGGCCACCCCTCCACCCAAATGGGTGAGGGCGCCCTTTCATGCCTGAGGGGGCTTGGGAGAGGGTTTGGTCTTGGTATTCCAAGAAAAACCGGGACGACCACGGGATCTGCCACGGCCCCAAGAATCTCTGCGGTCACTAGATAAGAGGGAGCCACAAGCTCCTCTGGGAGTACGAAAATATAGAGAGTGGGACAGAAGACCCCCTAAAAGACCGAGACTGCCTCCTACGCTGAGGCAGCCTGCCATCCTTAGCTAAAGCATCAAGACGCTCCCCAAAAAGCCGCAGCCCCGCGAAGGGGAGACCAGTGAGAGCTTTCTTGGCTGCAGCGTCAGCTGCCCATTGGCGCAACCAGACAGAGCGGCTCATAGCTACCAAAAGGGCAGAGGCCCTACCGCACAGCCGCACAACATCATCCATAGCGGTAAGGATAGAGACCACAAAATCAGAGCAAAGTAATAGGGTCCTATGTTCCTCCCCCCCGCTACCAGCAGTAGCACCATCCTGTAGACTCTTGAGAAGCCTCTTAAGGGCAATAGCAGTGATTGCAGCAGCACAGGCTGGGCGCAAAGCAGTGCCCACACAGGTAAAGGCATGGCAAGCTAGCTGATCCATGCGCCTGTCCTCACTGTCCCTCAGCGTGGTAGTGTCAGGGGAAGGCACGACTGAAGTATTGGACAAACCTAGCACAGGAGCATCCACTTCAGGAGGAAAGGACCACCTTTTGACAAGATCAGAAGGTAAGGGATACCTTTTATCCAGCTCCTTGGGCACAGCAGGCAGTCTGTTGGGACGTTCCCATTAAGCACAAGGGAGGTGAAGTGTTTCTGCTGTTTACCAGGGCGAAAAAGCTCCCCTTGCTTTCTCTTAGCAACCTCGGGAGCAGCAATGTGCAAAATTTCAAAAATATGCGACAGCAGATTATCAGTGTCCTCAGGGTACCATGAATCCTCTCCGGACGCAGAACCAGGGTCACTATCGCAACCCTCCTGCTTGCTCCCAGAGGAGTCAGAATCCTGGGAAAGCTCCCCCATCTCAAGGGGGTGACATTCACAAAATTCATCAATCCCCACATACGTTTCAGGAAGAGGGGAGGATCCGGGATCCAGGTGCCGCTTCTTACCAGAAGCCTTCCTAGGAGCAGACTTGCAGGTGTGCGGGAGAAGGTGAAGCTGCGGGAGGTGCAGAGCTGGGAAGCGAAGCAGGCAAACCAGCTTGGAGCGCAAGAACACTCTCAGCGCACGGCACGCACAAAGTGACACTGTTACTCACAGGGGACACCCCACACATGGAACACAGCCGGGTTTGCCCCGAAAGGACACCTAAGTCCGATATCCCCAGAAGCCTCCATATGGTGATCAATACAGGAGCAATAGGCCAGCAGTGGGCAAAGGCTATACAAAGGCCGCTGGGATGCCCTCCCACGGGATACCCCCAGAAATAGTGAAGGGGTATGAGGGGAGGGAAGGAGTGGAGCCAGGATATGCCAGAACCCAATGGTATCCCGCCTGAAAGACATAAGTAAAGAAACATATATGTATCCCGCAGCATATGTACTCTAAATAAAAAAAACCCCAAGGGGGACTCACGGACCAAAGACCCGTTAGGTCACTCAGGCCCAGACCGAAGGATAGGCGACACACCGGAGGAAGCAGTGCCGCAGCCGGGAAGGGAGAAATCCAGACATGCAGCTCTCTCAAAATGGTGCCGGCAGAGGTACCTCGAGGGGAGGGCCGCGGGGAGAACGCGATATGCAACACCAAGCGCCCCCGCCCCCCCCCCCCCCGAAGAGCGCGAAAACGGTGCTCACCTGACCCGGCCGGCGCCATGACAAAGCAAAATCACCTCAGGTTTTAGCGCCCACAGCCGCGGAGCGTAGTACAAAGCGGCGTAGCGGCTAAAAACACCAAAAAACGTCAAAACAACACAGATATTACTCCTCGCCACTACCACCCCCCCGAACAAGTCAGAGAGGGGAGGGGGAGAAGAGGGACAAGGAGGCAGCGGCGAGCAACCATGGCCAGGGAGGGGGGGAGGGACCCCAAAAGCAAAATAAGGGGACACAGTCCCCAACAACTCACCCCCTCAGAAGCTAGGGCATAAACACCGCATCCCAAGAAGGCTCACCATAAAGCATATGGCCAGCTACCCTTTGTGGCACAGGGTCTGCGGCTTGGAGCTGCGCTCCAGGAGCACTTGACCCTAGTGCTCTTCTACCTTCACCCAATCTGTCAGCCAAGGCTGGGAGGCAAGTAGGGTCCAGAAACGGATGGAAATAGACATGCAGAGCAGCAGGCTTGGTTGCCCCACTCACCTGCGCAAGAGAGATAGCCATCTTCTAACTTCGCAGTGTCACTGCAGAGACAACACTGGGAACTTGTTGGTTGGTCCCGTTTTTATAGGGAGCCGGGAGCTGCCACAGCTTTCTGCAGTGCTGCTGCGCCACCTGGTGGCGGAATACCCATCAGTTATGAATACCGAAACGGGCCGTGCCATGCATTAAAGAAAAATACAAAGGAACTATAAAAGATTAGTAAAGGCTATAGTTTAGCTATAGTTTAGCTTTGTGACCACTGAGAAGCAATGAGGATATATTTTTGCTAATAATGTCTACAAACTTGCTGTGCCCAATTCTAGTGCATTAGCTTACTTTTAGAAGCACTTTAAAGCACTGAAATTCCAAATAGCAATTGTTTCCAGCAGTGCCTTCTTTATCACTTAAATGCAAAATAATAAGATCCACTCTAAATAAATGAGAATCTCAAAATGCTCTAAAGTGCTTCTGTTAGTCAATGAATTTCTCATTAATGTATTGCTGACTACAAGTACATTTAAAGAAGAACAACAACGGACATCCTGACGTCTTAAAGAATCCACGGCCCTGCAAGTCCCACTCCTTCGGGTATCCTGATCCCCCATTTCACTTACCCTTGACGCATCTTTGAACCGTGGCCACATCCCCGCACACCTCTAGCTGTGCATGTACCTGCACCAGGCAAATCCAATTGGGCGGCGTGGGCACGCCGCAGCTAGGGACTGAGCAGGGGATCCCTTCAGCTAGTGGAGCCAAACGTGCTGATTGACTGAGGGGGTTGCTCAGCCAATCAGTGCATTCTCTTTCCCCTGCACTTCAGGTGACCTGGGGTGGGATACACAAAGTGGGGCATCCCAAATTGGCATTCCCTGTCTGAGAGGAACAAGACCTGGTAAAGTGAAATTCCCTTGATGCCCACTATTAATGTCTAAAATACTACAAACAAAACTAATATTTTAAATAGAACTTGATTTGCACTAACTTGAATTTGAAAAGAGTACAGAATTATAAACAATCCTCGAATCAAATGTAGAACTGCCATATTACAGGAGAAGACATAATTTTTCTGAAATGGGAACGCAGGACTAAAAAGGATGGATCCTACAGGTTGGGAGGTATGTTTTGTATTTTCCTGCATTTAATGTCCATTTAAACCGGACCTTCAGCGTGATCTAATGAAAAGCCCAAACTCTTAAAAAACGGTTCCCCAGCATCTAAAATTAATAAATTTTAAGTTTTTAGTCACTAACTTATTATTCTTTCCCCCACTGCGCTGAAACTCTGTTCAGGAATTTAGGATACGGGCGCCGCCATCTTGACTCAGAAGCATCACACTTACTGAGGAGAGGAGAGTGGGATAAGGTACAGGGGGGCGGGTTATAGCTGTGCTTTGCTCAGACAGAGCAGAGCTGGAGTCAGGTAAAGGTCAGCAGTCCCAGAATGCAGAGCAGCACAGTCAGGAGGCACTTCCTGTTTGCAGGCTGCCTGATAAGATGGCGGCTTCCATAAGCCGCCATCTTGGATGTTTAAAGGCTCATAACATGCAGTAGATGCAGGTAGGATGATTTTTAATGTGGACAATCTGTATGTACAGGGTGTGGGAAACATATAAGATAGACTCTTATTCAGAGTGAAGGTCCGCTTTAAATAAAATTCCATTACCTTCCATTGTCAACTGATAAATGTACTTTTATTGTCTGTATTACTGAAGAGAAAAATGGCTTCCTATTAAGTGTTGTTTGCTTAATGCAAGGCTAACATTTTATCCAAAAACTACTATGCCTGCAGCATCATTATCATGAAAGATTGGCATACAATAGAATGTAATATGCAAGGATTGTACAATAGAGAAATTATTTCTTACATTCACCTACCCAGTAGAAAAGTAGACAAAGAGAGAGACAAGGTGATACCTTTTGCAGGCTAACTGCAAATATAAATTAAGGTGAGCTTTCGAGAATGCTTAGTTCTCTTTGTCAGACATGACCATTCAAGTACCCAGTGCTACTACTACAGCTGCTCACTCTGCCCTTTTCAGTTTCCTGTTCAGTTGATTTATTCTTCTTTGTAAACCTAGCATTTTTTAATACATGACCTGCCAAGGTCAGCGTCATTTCTGCCTTTTGCCTTCAGGTTTTGTAAGAGCCACTCTTCTAGACCAGGACTAGGAAGATAAGGAATAACTAGGGTGTTCCTGCCATTCAGACTTCAAATAGATTTCTCTGTTGGAAAACCACGTGTTTCAAACAAAACACTCTAGTCTTTAGTCATAGGTGATCATCTGTGACTAAGGACTAGAGTGTTTTGTTTGAAACGCGTCATACATCACCCAGGTGTGAAGTCATGCACCAATTTTAGTTGCTGCATGTTGCACATTTGTATGGATTTCTACTGCTTTCAATTGCTGCATTAGAGTGGCCTTTTTATGCATTATCTGCGGCCACACCTTTCTGCTCATGAATTGGGTAAATCTGCTTTACTTAATAAAAGAGGTATCACAAAATCAAGAAATAACAATTTTTATAAAGTGGATAGTGACGGCAGGGGCCACATTTATACTCCAACTGAAGAAGTGATAAAAAAAAAGAACAGCCTGACACATTAGGCTAAACAGCCTCCAAAACAAATAGGGGGCTGTTTGGGTCATCATTCTTTCTAATGCATAGATAATATTTTTGCTTTTTTCTGGACCCAGCAGAATATTTGCAGCATATAATTGTCTTAACCTTTTTCAGAAAAAGACTGGACCCAGCCAATTGATTTCAATAGGGGCCTACATAGTTCTGTACGCAAGACACCTCTAACCATTATTCCAAGCCTTTCTAGTAAAAGTCCTTTATTGAAAAATTTTATTACAATTAAGCATGTTTCCTACTGAAGAAGGTGCGGCTGACACAAGGGTGCACAGCCATTTTCAGCCCCCCATCAGATTGAGCTTCGATAGGGAAAGGGGGTATCTCTCTGATTTATGGCTCATTACTGATAAAGTAAAGGGGTATTTGAAATTAGTTTAGCGTATAGGTCACCTTTAAAGCAAACAATCTGTCCTTTTAAGGGACATGTATGAAACTTCTCAGCTGATAAATCTGTTACTTTACAGCAGGGGAAACTTGCTACATTTAGATACAACTGGCCATTGGTTTCTGATACATATGTATCTAAATGTAACAAGTTTCTCCTGCAGTAAGACAAGTAATTGATTTATCAGCTGAGAGGCAGAGAAGTTTTATTGATGAAAATACATAGAGCCCATTGCCAGAGCTGTTGGAAAATGATACTTGTCTTTAAATAAAGTTTATTACCTAGGTTATGATGTTTTAAGGTAAACTAGTAAACTATGACATTTTGCCTGAGATAGCTTAGAACTAACACTTTATATGCAGAGCTAACATTGCTGTGCGATGTTCCGAAACATCATCTGAACTGTTCATTGGTTTATAGTGAAAGAAAATAACCATTTTAGAGTACTAATTTATATATATATATATATATATATATATATATATATATACACACACACACACACACACACACACATATATTTACAGTGCTGAAAGTTATTAAACAGGTAGCAGTGGTTGGGTGCCAAAAATGTATGCCAAGGCGGCTGCTGCTGAGCGTACAGGGTACTGGGAGAAAAGAAAAGATTAGTATTTTTTTATTTAATATGACAAATTATGGTGGAGAAATGGGGGAGTTGGACCCCCCAATACTTAATTCATCAATAATCTTGTGTCAATAATCTTGACCAAATTGACCAAACTTAGTTCCACCCTCCACAAAATACCATTTTGTGATTACTCACCTTTAAAATGTGTATTATAAGTATATCACACACCCCGTTTCCACTATTCATGACATATGGGTTATGGTCCAGTAGAGGGCGAACTTCTGCAGAGATGAAAGCAAAAAAGAAGCCCCTCCCGGTCCATAAATACCTGGGACCTCCCACACATTCCCCAGTATATGACAGCAGTAAGGGGACCAGGAAGAACTAATAAAATATTCTTAACAATAAAAGGTTCACCATATAAAGGATCCAGAATACTAAAGGGCGGGATGAAGCGGGGTGTGTGACATACTTATAATACCCATTTTAAAGGTGAGTAATCACAAAATTGTATTATTCCAAGTATGTCACACACCCTGCTTCCACTATTCATGACATATGGGACATCCAATAGCAGTGTCCGTCATGGGTGGGGATCCAAATACAGCAAAAAAAATGCACCAATTTAAACCACTGCAGCTTGCAGAACCTTGCGGCCAAAAACAGCATCCGCTGAGGCCCGCATATCAACCTTATAAAACTTTGAAAAAGTATGAACGGAAGACCAAGTAGCAGCCTTACAAACTTGTTCAACAGAAGCCTGGTGCTGAAAAGCCCAGGAAGCCCCAACAGCACGAGTAGAATGAGCAGTGATCTTAAAAGGAGGAACCTTCCCCTTAGCAGAATAGGCCCCAACAATGGCCTGGCGTATCCATTTACTAATGGTAGACTCGGCGGGCGCCAAACCTTTTCTGGACCCGGAAGGCACCACGAACAAGGCGTCCGTCTTACGAAAATGAGAAGTAGTAACCAAATAGTACTTCACACAACGAACCACATCCAAAGAGTGCAAAACCCTCTCCTTGTCATTGCTAGGCTTAGGACACAAGGAAGGGAAAACTACATCCTGATTGAGATGGAAGGCAGAAACCACCTTAGGAAGGAAATCTGGTTTAAAGCGAAAAACCACCTTATCCTGGTGTCCCTCAAAGTAAGTGGCCTGAATAGACAGAGCCACCAACTCAGAGACACGCCGAACAGAGGTAATAGCCACCAAAAAGGCAACCTTTTGAGTGAGCACAGACAGAGCCACATCCTGCATCGGTTCAAAAGGAGGCCCCTGGAGGGCCGAAAGAACCAAATTTAGGTCCCAAATGGGAACCAAAGACTTTCTAGGGGGCTGAACATGAGTGACCCCTTGGAAAAAAGTCTTGACCAGATGATGCAAAGCAAAAGACCTTTGAAAAAAGACAGCCAGGGCAGAAACCTGACCCTTCAAAGTACTGAGCTGGAACCCCAGATCCAGACCGTGTTGTAGAAACTCCAAAATCCTAGGAATCAAAAACACCCTGCAAGGTAAGGCCCTAGCCTCACACCAGTCAATATAGGACCTCCAAGTCCTATAGTAAATGCTAGCTCTAATCAAGATTTGAATAACCGCCTCAGACAAACCTTCCTCCCTCAGGATGAAGGTTTCAGCAGCCACGCCGTCAAAGCAAGCATTTGTAAATTGGGGTAACGTAGTTGACCCTGAGAGATCAGATCCGGAAACAGGGGCAGCCTGTACTGATCTACCGCCAATCTTACGACGTCTGCGAACCAAACCTGTCTTGGCCACCTTGGGGCCACCAGAATTGCTGGTGCCCCCTCTAGAGCCAGCTTGCGCACTACCTTGCCTACCATGGAGAAGGGGGGAAACAGGTACAGAAACCCCAGATCCCTCCAGGCAAGGGACAAGGCATCCACTGCCAGGGCCAGAGGATCCCGAGACAGAGATACAAAGGTTGGGAGCTTGTGATTGTGCCGAGAGGCAAAGAGATCCACCTCCGGAGTCCCCCGCATTTCGGAGGCCCGGAATACCCTGTGGTTGAGAGACCATTCCCCTCGGCGAGAGAATACCCTACTCAGGGAGTCCGCCTCCGTGTTCTCCACTTCCGGAATGCACACTGCCGAGATGCAAGGAACATTGCTCTCCGCCCATGTCAGAATCAGAGAGACTTCCCTGAGGGCACTCCTGCTGCGAGTCCCTCCTTGGTGATTGATGTAAGCTACCGCAGTACGATTGTCTGATCGAACCTGAACCGGTAAACTCTGTAGGTGAAGTGTCACACGCGACAGAACCAAGCGGATAACTCTGAGCTCCAAGACATTGATGGGGGTGTGAGCCTCCTGAGGACCCCACAACCCCTGGAACTGATGATCCTTCCAGAAACCTCTCCAGCCCGACAGGCTGGCATCCGTGGTAACCATCTCCCAACGAGGGGCCAGGAACGATCTGCCCCTTATCAGATTGCTTGATTCAAGCCACCACTGAAGGGACTGCCGAACCCTGGGAGACATCAGAAACATCAGAGACATCAGAAATGACTGATCCAAGGACTGTGGACATCTATCCCATTTCAGCAATAGATGGAGTTGTAGCGACCTCATGTGGAATTGAGCAAAGGGGAGGCCACCATCAAACCTACCAGAGTCATCCCTAGCCGAATAGAAGGGCGAGGGTTGGTCAGGAGAACACGTATCAGATCCTGAACCCTCTGCACCTTTGGCTGAGGTAGGAACACTCTGGCCTGACTGCTATCCAGATTCATGCCAAGAAAGGAAATCTCCCTTGATGGGGAGAGAGAAGACTTGGGGTGGTTGATCACCCATCCGAACCTCTCCAGCGTCGTCACCACCGTCCTGGTGTCCAGCTCCGCCTGGCAGAGGGAGGAAGCTGTAATGAGCAGGTCGTCCAGATACGGCACAATGCGAATGCCCTGGGCCGTTATGCCAGCCAGAACCTTGGTAAACACCCTCGGTGCCAAGGTCAGCCCGAACGGGAGGGCCACAAACTGAAAATGCTGATCTCCGAACACAAACCTGAGAAATCTCTGGTGTGCCGGGAAAACTGGTACATGAAGATAAGCATCCTTGATGTCTAAGGACGTCATGAAATCCCCCTGACAAAGGGAACCGATAGGTGAGCCGAGAGTCTCCATGCGGAACTTCTTGGTTCTGATGAACCTGTTGAGAAACTTCAAATCCAGAATGGGTCTTATGGAGCCATCCTTTTTGGGAACCGTGAAGAGAATTGGAATCATAGCCCCAGCCTCTCTCTGAAAGAGGCACCGGGCATATGACCGGCATATCCATGAGATTCTTCACAGCCAACCGGAGCCCCTGCGCCGCCCGAGAATCCGAAGGCACCCGAGACCTTAGGAATCTGGGAGGAGGCCGGTACTCGAACTCCAGTTTGTACCCAGACGAGACCACTTCCAATATCCACTTGTCTGTGACCTCCTGGGCCCAGACCTGGAAGAAGAGCCGCAGCCATCCCCCCACTCGCAAGGGTGAGGGTGTCTCCTCATTGTTGAACTGGCTTGGCATCGGGCTTGGCACCTGGAACCCCAGGTAGAGGCTGGACGCGCATGTCCTCTACCTCTGTTCCAGGAATCACCTCTAAATCCAGAGTAGGCAAGACCTCTGCCCCCTCTGGCACCGCGAAAGGAAGGATTAAAGGAGTCTGCCCCCCGAAAGGAGCGACGCAGCTTCTTACGCTGAGGTAGCTTCCCACCCTTCGCCACAGAATCCAATTTGTCTCCAAACAGCCGCGTTCCCAAGAAGGGCAAAGCTGTAAGTGACTTCTTGGCCGCAATGTCAGCCGCCCACTGGCGCAGCCAGACCGATCGGTGCATGGCCACCAACAGAGCCGGAGTTCTACTACACATTGTAATAGTGTCGTCCATAGCTGACAAAACAAAATTCATGAACAATTCACACCTCTTAAGGGTTGTGAATTCAACGCTGTCCGGGTTGAGCTGGGACCCATTTAACATGTCCCTAATCTCAGACCTGGTAGCCACAGCCACGAGTGCCGATACACAGACAGGCCGCAAGGCTGAACCCACACTGGCAAAAGCATGACATGCCATCTGATCAATGCGCTTGTCCTCGCCATCCTTAAGCGTATCAGGAGTATGTACAACAGAGGTGTTGGACAATCCTAAGATGGGCGCATCGACCTCAGGAGGGAAAGACCAGCGCTTCACCGCATCAACCAGAAAGGGATACTTCCTATCCCATCCCTGAGGAACACCGTGAAGCCAACTCGGCTTCTCCCATTCTCTAAGAATCATGCTGTCAAAATGATCCTGTTTTGGGAACTCCAAGCGGGGCTTAGAGAACCCAAAAAATTCCCCCTTCTTCGGAGGGGCCTCCGCTGGTGGGGAAATATCCAGAACCTCTAAGAGATGGGCCAGGGCCTTGGGGGTACCCACAGCATCCTCAGTCTCAGATTCCTCAAACAATTCCCCCTCCTCAAGCGGGGAATAATCAGCCCAGTCAGGGGAGTCATAATCATCAAAATCAATTACCGTGACAGATGCCTTTTCTTAGCAGTGGCCTTTCTGCCCACTGAGCTAGAAATTATTTTCTCGAGGTAGGCCAGCCTGGCACATAAATCTGAGTGCGACTCCCCACTAATGACAGTGTCACTTAGGGTACGGATGCGGGGTGGGGTAGGTGAGGCGGGCGGCACTGACCCAGACGCCTGGGGTCCCGACTGCCGCGTTATGGTCTGTTGCGCATATGGTATTTCTTTCCCGTAAGGGGTACCCCACAACCCACACATAGCCAGGATTGTCCCGAAGGGAGCCCGAGCCCGGTATCCTGTGGAGCCTCCATATGGTGATTTTAAGGTAGTCGCAAGGACCCCCCCCAAACACCGCAGCCTGAGGGGAAGAAGCTCCCCTCAGCAGAGCAAAAAACGGCGTCCAGCCTGTAATGTGAAGCACCAAGCACACATACACACACACACATTCACACCTGAATGACAGGAAGGAAAAAGGAAAAGTCCGCCCCCCCCCCCCCACTGGAGGGTTAACAGAGGGACCCGGAAGGGGGATAATCCCGCACCAAGTATGGTGTAAGGGATATATATATATATATATATATATATATATATATATATATATATATATAAAGAACTTAATTTGTGCAGTCTGGAGGAAAGAAGGGAGAGGGGGGACATGATTGAGACCTTTAAATATGTGAAGGGATTGAATAAGGTTCGGGAGGGAAGTGTTTTTAAGAAGAAACTTAATGATAGAACAAGGGGGCACAACCTGAAGCTAGTCGGGGGGAAGATCAGGAGCAATGTTAGAAAATATTATTTTACAGAAAGAGTAGTAGATGCTTGGAACAAACTTCCAGTAGAGGTAGTTGAAAAATCAACAGTCACTGAATTTAAACATGCCTGGGATAAGCACACATCTATCCTAAGATAAAGAGTACATACAGTATACACATAAGGGCAGACTAGATGGACCGTATGGTCTCCTTCTGCCGTCAACCTTCTATGTTTCTATATATATATATATATATATATATATATACATATATACACATATATACACAATTAGGGACAGGGCATCCCAAACCGGGATCACCAACCCGGATTCCGCCTACCACTTTATATGGGGTCTCACGGGGGAGCATGGCTCCCTGAACACCTATTAAGGTGATTCCTACCCTCACCCGGACCTGCAGCCAAGGCTGGGAGGCTAATATTGGGCTTAATGTATAAAGGTCCGGGCAGAAATAGGGCAAAAAATGGCCGGGCTTAAGCCCCGGCTTACCTGCAAGGAAGAGAAGCAGACATCTTCTGACTTGCTTGCCGTCCTGCAGAGAAGGAACTGGGGAATGTGTGGGAGGTCCCAGGTATTTATGGACTGGGAGGGGCTTCTTTTTTGCTTTCATCTCTGCAGAAGTTCGCCCTCTACTGGGCCATAACCCATATATCATGAATAGTGGAAGCGGGGTGTGTGACATACTTGGAATAGTGTTTTTCTTCTTTTATTTACTCTTACTGCAGGGTGGGATCAGGGGTACAGGCATATGGTAAAAACTAATACACAAAAATATACATGACACTTTTAATCAACATTTAGAGGATAACATTTTCAGGGGAAACTCAGCCCTTCTACCACTACTGTCTTTCACATGAACTGACCATTTTCTTTTATTTTCTATGTCAGGATCAATAAACTTTATATGGCAAAATGAAACCGCCATATGTTATAGCTATAAAAAGAGGCTATAACTTCTGGAAAGCATCTTAATTAAAGAGAAATTAGACCCAATTTGCATGCAGACATTATTTGCTCTATTTGCATTTAACCGCTCAGTAAAATCATCAGGAATTAGTTCACAGTGCAAGTAAAACACCTTTCGGCTTGTAAAAAGTCTGTATTACTGAACTGGTTTTCTTGGTATTGTAAAATGGATCCAAAAGCAGATGCCTGCAGCAGGTTTATGCAATAAATAAATGGGGAGTTTGAGCGTAGTGCTAGCAGTGATTCACCCAAAAAAAGGACATGGGAAATAAAATCACATTACATAAATTGCAGAAATTATTAACTTTCAGGCTGATTTATTAGCACCAGCTATCGGCAGATGTGCGTCTGTACAGAGGCACTAAGAGCGACCGCTAGTATGTGCTGTGATCGGCTATCGGCCGCTGTAACAGAGTGTCTCATTCGTTGTAGTAACCTGGCCGGCATTGATGAATATGATGTATGTTGGACGTTCTAACACAGTACAGCGTTGCAGGGAGCACCAGCTCAGTGCGACTGACTCTTAGTCGGCGCTCTGGATCTGGTCGCTATAGCATAGAGCGGCAGACGCTGTGTGATTAAAGAATGTTTTTGAACACATATCCACCTGTAACAAAGCGAAAACACATGGAATGACATTGTTGTAACATTGTGGCATTAATACTTTAATGCCAGACTTGTAATGACAATTCTGCATAAAAATATAAAAAATCAAAAATGTTTTCAAAAATTACTTTTTCTAGGCCAGGAGATGTTACACAATTATTTGAGAGAAAAAACCCTGTTTAAACAGAACAGGAATGTCCATTGAAATGTATGGGAGAGCGACAGGTAGTGACAGGTAATACCTGGCCCTCTGGAAGCTAGAGCTCCGGCGCTATATGCTGAGCCGCCAGTAATGATGAATCGTACACTACATGGTGCTGTTAGAGTCGCTCACCAGAATCGCCCAGCGTTCACCAGACGCTGCCTGTCGCTACGAGGCACTACCTGCCACTATCCCTTGATGAATAAATCCCTTCATTTTTACATGGAATGGTTCAAAACCAAACCTAAAACCATGAACAACCCATTATACACACAGTAAAGCCTCAGCTAATTGCCTGACTGTTATAAAGACTTATAAATGGATCAGATCTTTTTACAACTGTGGTGAGCAAAATACTGTGTGCCCAATAGGGTGCTTGTTGAGGGTTATGAATATGTAATATTTAACAAAAAGAATGGGGTCAATTCAGAGCCAGATGAGAGTTCTCACCAGAGTCATGTGACAATTAAAGTGAATGGCAGTTTTCTCCCCTAAGGAGTGAGAATTCTCATCCTTTCTTGGAAAGTTCTGCCTAACGGTATTAAAACTAAACAGGTCAGCCAGTTCTCCAGACAACCCTGTTAGCTAGGACAAGGGAAAGGATTCGGATTGTGAATGCTCAGTAGGGGGGAATGTTCCCAGGATGTTGTGTCCCAGAGAAAGCTGGCAGGACCAAATTTGAGTTTGGGAGTTGGAAAAATGTTTCCTCGTCAAGTGGTTGAGTAAATTTGTTGTGTTGCCATTACACAACGCTACGCTTTCATCAGTATAAATGCCACCAAAAAGTCACTTATTTAAACTCACCCCCAATGACCCCTCTGTAGAAGTTCTTTGATGGTGTGCTGGTCACCACCTGTGATACTTCCAAGCAAATCCTTATATGTCCTTGATTGTGAAGCAGTGTGTTATAATGTATTACGGTTTACCTTTTTATAAACTATTTCATAATGATGCATTTTTATGACTTTAGTGTCCATTTTATATGAAAATGGTTAATGTGTCAGACCTGCAGTTTGTATAGGAAATACTGTAGATACAGAGGGTGCAGGTACACATATTTAAACCTAGCCTTTAGCACTGGTAATTGGATTGGACTGTCTTCATGCCTCCCTCAAGTGCTTCCATTTACAGATATGAAAAGGTTTTATGGTTGGCTGTATTTCCCTAAAGGGCCAGTCCAGCCAGACTGCCCGTTTTTAGGTCTCCTACCTCGCTCTGCCCCACTAGCGATGAGGAAGGACCGGGTGGGGGGGGTTGGGGTTACATAAGTAAAAACACTAACCTTGCCACAACCCAGTGCCAATCATTGGGCAATTACAGCACTGGCTACCACCAATTCCAGCACTTGGCCGCTGTAGTCACTGGGTGCCGCTGAAGGGATGGTGTGCTCCCTGCAGCACCCCGTGGCCGAAGCAAAGTTGGTGATAGCCAGTGCTGGAATCACCCAATGATCAGTGAGTGTTTCTTTATTGTAACCCCACCCCCTTCAGCGCTACCGGCAGTCTGGCTGGACTGGCCCTTTTAAAGAGATACATTGAGCTGCATACGATGCGTCATCAGAGCAGAGCTCTCGACCAGACTTAAGATGGACACTTACTGTCTATGATCATCTGTCTATCATCCTGTGGTGAGGTGCACACCTGCATTGGAGTCATTTCCCCTCTGTATCGTAAACTTGCTTGATACTGAACATTACTTGAGCACTGTATATTGATTGCATTGTCTTCGCTGACTTTTATCCTTGTTATTCTACAAAGTTACTTTGTTCTTGAGCACTTGTATTGGTAAATATGCCCCTGAACAATAATGCACATAAAAAAACAATAAGGATCAAGCCAATTGTTTCTTGCTCTATTAACTACTGCTGCACCAGAAATATAATTGAAACAAGCACAATCTGAGCCTTAAAAGGTACGTTTTGTATCTTTTAAACCTAGTTTTAAAGTAACTTGATATATTAAGACACTACAGATGAAAACTAATTTTTTTGTGAAATGAAACCAGGCCAAATTTACCCCCCCCCCCCAATAAAAAACAAGGAAGGAAAACACAAAATCTGTTAGATCAATTGCACCTGGCACATTGATTGTTAACATTTGTAAAGAAGAACATCAGCCGTAAATGTGAAATTCAGCGAAATGTAGGCAAAATCCTGCAAGTGCTGTGTAAGCTGTACTGTCTAATGAATCCTAATTTTAAATTACTTACTTTCGCTTTTCTGTCTCAAACCTAGTGAGAAGTCTCCTGAGGCCACCACTTTTAAATCCCTGAGAATGTGCTGCTGGAGCGCCAATTGTAATGACATCATATAGGGCATCTGGAGAGAAATACACACAAGCACTTATTCTGAGCTCAGCCAAAATTCACAATTGGTTCTTGGTCAATATAATTGCATCTTTATTATTAAATGATTCATACATTGGAGCCGGCAGGGCTGAACCGTTAGGCACATCTAGTCAATCTTCTCTTAAAAGCACAGCTAACTAGATTTTAATAGTCACTGGATCCCTTGTTACATCTTTATTTTGCGTCATGGTGTGTGCCAATATGTTATAGCTTTTTTTTCCGTTGGTAAAGAAATTCCTTAGTTAAGCATTAATTAAATGTAAACGAGACTCTGCTAATTATGCAAATTTGTCATTATGTACAAAACTGCCTTTGGTCTTTTAAAATGTAAAATGCTGAACCAAGGAAATATTGAATAACTTAATGTTGCCTTAGCTTAAAAGTTTTGTTTAGGCTAACTAATAATATGAATTTAAAGTGAACCTTACTCTTATCATTGTAAATCAAAAATGGTCTGGTCATCCTTCTGCTTTTTAAGCCTTCTCATAATAGCCAGGGCCTATTTTATGTTGCAGCCAAGCTCCAGAGTAGGAAAGTTGTCAGGCGAAAGAAAGGCTGAGGTGCCCCAGGGGGAAGGACCAAAACCAGAGACAATCCTGGGTTTTGGTCCACTTTAAGCAACATCTATAACCTTTACAGGGCTCATGCCGCCAAACTCAAACTCTACCACTTTTGTCTCCACCCCCTACAATTTAGACTGTAATTACCCAAGGGCAGGGCTCGTTTTCCTATTGTCTCCTGTTACACAACATGTGGTCTGAACTTTGTAGCATCTAGTTTGTAATGGTCTCTGTACTGTATGTCTTACCTTGTCTGTAATTGTACCTTGTACAGCACTATGCTTCGTGTTCTGAAATGTTTTTTAATAAAAAAAGAAAGCCTACTGTATCCCATCACAAGCATATGCTGCACTTTACCTGCATTGCAGTGCATTGCTATAGGTCTTCAATATATTGTGAAAAAACTGCATTCAAGAATTTTTTTTGTTATTGCAATGCAGAAACTGACAATTTCTTTGGAGAGAATCAAAAGGGTTAATTCTGCACTGTGCTTCCGGCATTTGCACACATTTTTCACAGTTTACTCCCATTTGACCCCTTACTCCCAATTCAGCAAATCAGGAAAATCTTGTGCAAATGGGTTTTTATGAGCGGGCATTTTACTCCTGGTGAAATCGATATAAAAGTATTCTCCCCCCAACCCTCCATCTATTGGACGCCTTGTCGGCATAATTTGCAGTGTCAGCGATGGAATGGATGGGGAATGATAAGTATCAGTTAATTAAGATTATTAAAATATTTTTAAACAATGTGTGGTGTTTTTTAAGTCTTTCACTTTAACTTGAACTGGTAAGGGTACCATTGGTACCATTATCCACACCACCAATGGCCAGGGTGGTGTAGATGAGCATGGTAACCCATAGCATGGGCCCTGTGCTGAGCACCAGACCTGCACTATAGGGCATAAGAACTGGTAATTTCTAGGACTGGGCGCCAGCAGTTTCGATCCTCCTGGGATTACCAGCCCCTATGCTTGGTTTTCCAGGATGGAAGCCTTCAGAGTAGGAGAGGCTATGCTTTTTTTGTAAATGTGATGGGAGGGGCTCATTATTCTATAGTGTTCCTACCAAAAAAATGTGGCCTCCTTTCTTTAAAGCTTGCCAATGTTGCAAACCAAGCATAGAGGCTGGTAATCCCATGGCTTAAGGGCTGCCCCCAGTATAAAAAAGCAAAGGTCTGGTACTCAGCACAGGGCCCATGCTATGGGCCACCGGGCTCATCCGCACCACCATGGTCATATTTGGTGTTGATAATGCTAATTGAACTAGTATAGGAGTCCTAGGAACCCTTTTCCAGTTCAAAATAGAGTAAAAGGTTAAAAAAACACCACATTGTTAAAGGTAAGGCATGAAATGATGCTGGCATCTTGATGGAAGGGGTGGGACTGGGTGAGGGGTGGGAGGAGAATTCTTTAACCTGTTAAGTGCCAGCCTACCTAAAGTTTTTGTCACCCTCTGTAGCCAGACCCTTTTTCACTATTTTGTGTTACACATGTTCAACTGTGATATTTGAATGGATTTATTCTCAATATTTCTTGGTGAAATATGTGCAAAAAAAATGCTATGTTACAATTTCTGTTTTTTTTTTAAATAAAATCTTACTGCATGTAAAAGCCCAATTTATCCCAGTTACAATGGTACCACATGTGTATTGGTAGACACCCTTTCCCTCTCAGGAGACGCCCCCAAACTAAAACAGCACTTTAGGAGATTTTCAGATGAAATCCAACTGCTATGCGGAACCAAGAAGCTTTTCAAGAAAAACAACCATTTACATTTGAAATGCGGCCAACAAACTATACTTTCTCTGGAAGTACAGACCTTGAAGAGCTTTTGACAAATGCCTTAAAGTAGGACTGCCCAACTGAAAGTAGGACAACAGAAAAACAATAAAGCCCATAAGTAGGAGTATGCCTAATGAAAACTGTAAGCAGCGTTTTGTCAGTGACTGTGGTGCAAAATGAGATGTGAAAGCCAATCTCTACCCCTAAACGTATGGATGCCCCTTTTATAGACTAAATCTGCACACCGTTGGTACCAATAGAGGTTGCTTAAAGTACCTTTTAAGACCAATTTCATGACCCTGGAGGACATTGCAACAGAAATGATACAGTAAATCCACAAAGATAACTTTGAGCATGCATAATAATTAGCTTAAAACAAATAACCAGCTCATGATATCAAGTCACTGAATATAAACATGTCACAACATTTTACGATGCAGTCTAAAGAGTAATGCAACCATCAACAACTTTTGTCATGTATTATAAAACACTGCAAATGTACCATCTTCAGCTTGACAGGTGCTTTCTTCTGCTAGCGATGTGCTCTGAGTGCTGCAGAGAGTGATCATATCTTTATGGCGCTCAACGCTCCTGTTACTGGTACATGTTATTTGCATAATGCATGAAGATGAAGGAAAGCATTCAGTACAATCAGAGCCACACCAAGCAAAGTTGAGGTTATTTTGCCTGCCAGCGGGAGATGAAGCAACACAAGCGTACATCTTTTATTCAAGATTTCCTCATAATAGATTTACATTTTTGTCATTTTGTCCTATGTGTCGCATTCCTTGCCACACAGGCCTTGATTATGGTTGGTAAAGGTTAGTGGAAAATTACAAGAAAAAAAGAAGCCTTTCAGCACACGGATCTTTACCGGGTTCGTGAAATTGATACTCTTTATAACTTTGTTGAAATAAGTAGATAAAATTGAAGCATAGTTTCAAGGCTATGTGAAAACATAGCACAATAAACTGGAGGTTTTCTAGATTACTGTCTAGGGCAGCATCATTTGTTCAAGTATGCGTAAGTCACTCTTCCCTGATGACTGTGCTCAACACAACGTCTACCTAAGATCTAGGTTTCCTTTCCTTTATGGCTTTCTTGGGACATCTGTCTGGGAACAAGAAGCATTTTTCTACTTGCGCAGTTTTGATGCTGCCCCACTTACTTTTGCTAGATCTGTTCTTCATACAGCTTAAGCTGTGTGAGCTATACAATAGTATCTCAAGAAGTGAGAGATACAAAAAAAGAAATGATGTCAAATTATAAAAAGGTAACCTGCTTTTTGCTCACTAACTGGGAGGATTAAAATATAAAAGTGTAGAACTAGGGTCACAATGATAAGTTGGTATATTCAATGGAATTATTAAATAGGTATGAAAACACCTGTGGTCAAATGCACCAAACCATGTAATCCAGGACAGGAGTTGTTGGTGGGCTCTGATATTTATACTGTTTCAGATACATTTGTACTCATATATAATAGGTACTTCTACATAACTGGTTGAATTTGGTTCTGTGCAGCTCCATAGCTTTTCTTGAAAACCTGGCAAATGGATAGAGCTTTATTAAAGAGGGCTCTGTTGCAGGAAAGACTTGGTCCTCAGGGACACTAAGTATAGCCATCCCACCTTCTGATTGCCACTGGTAGGGGGAAACTCGTCCCCTTGAGCTTCATCTGATAGGGGGGCCAGCAAAGTGTGCATGCAGGTGTACCAGCTACACACCCATCAATATAGAGCTTGCAACTGCTTCTGGGACTCCTGAAGAATGTAGTTCCTGAGGTAGCTGTTTATTTTCAAGCTTACCAAAAACAGGAGTAGATTAGTGTACAGAGGACCTGATTTGCTTTAAAGCATAAAAGGACATTCCATGTGAAGGGTTAAATTAGTCTGCTTTCTGCCCTTTCTGTGCTTGCTGTCAATGGCTACATCTTCTATCTTCAGGCTGACTGCTTTATATTTTTTTCTACGGAGCTCTCTCTTTTCTGAAGGGCATCCTCAGAAATCAGTTCATTTTGGGGACTGAGAGGAATGGAGTGAGCAGAAGGAAGTAAGTTCAACTGGATTTATCAGGGAATGCAAAGTGCTAGTGAATGAATGATGCAGCTCCCAACAGCCAGCACAGGGCAAGTAGAAAGCAGGTTAATTTTTAACTTTTGCCTGAATCTGCCATTATCTCCAAAAGAACACTACATCTGCTTTCAATGGGCTAAATATTTTCCTTGCTACAAGGAGAATCCTCTTAGATTAATTGCTACTGATATTAATGATAATACTAATTGGTAGTTAATCTTCAAAAGTTTTATTATATTACAAAAAATTCAAGTACAAAAAGAAAAACAAATCCGGTAACACAAACATACAATAAATAGGATCATTATTCCGACAAATCAGCACATTCTGAATATTTCTACTCCAATTGGTGCTGCCCTGACGTTGACTTCAACTCAGTCAGGAACTAATATTGAGAAAAAAACTACACAAAGATCAAGAGCAAAAAAAACAAAAAAAGGAACATAACAAACAAAAAAAAATCATGTGTGCTTCTTCCGACTCTGAACACGACCCTATATCTACTCTCTATTACTACTGAATACTCTCCAGCTACCCCAGAGTAATTCAATTCAATTTAATAAAATATCAACCAATTAATCTTTGTTTCAAATTGTCCAAAAGAAATCTTCTCACTCCTCCATGATTGGGCAATAACAATCTTTGCAGCAGTCAAAACAAATTCTGACAGCTTCCGTTTAACCTTGTTGAGCCCTTCCAGGTTTCCCCCTAGTAAGGCCGTCAGATCACTTTGAATTTCCAGGCCTGAGGCTTTTCTAACAACTCTGAAGACCTTGCCCCAGAACCTTTTAGCTCTGACGCAAAGCCACCAAATATGTATCATATCACCCCTTACTTTACAGGCCCTGAAGCTATTGCCCCCCCCCCCCCCCCTCCTCCCAGGGCATTCTACTATTTCCTGTCAGGACCAAATAACATCTCATTGCAACTTTAAAGTGGAACAAAATCCACTGAGATGAGCCCAGGAATTTATAAGATTCCCAAGCCGATTGATTACCTCCCCCAGGGGCATCCAGAATCGGGATGCCCCGCTGTGTGTAACCACCCTGGGTTGCCCATAAACTCACCTTCTTTCCTGGCCCCAACGCGCATGCGTGAGCAGCAGTTGCATCCCCTCTATCCCTCTAGCAGAGCGCTTTGCCGCTTCAGGCATTTGTGAATGGGCACGCTCCATGTTGGAGGGAAGTGGACGCCAATGCGCTCAGTTCGCATGTGCCATAGGAACGGGAAGAGGTGAGTTTGTTCGGGTGACCTGGGTTTCACACAGCGGGGCACCCCAATTGGGGCAAGGACCAAAACCCAGGACAGTCAAAATCCTGGGTTTTGGTCCACTTTAACCTTTGCATCCATGGCTCAGTTACCAGGAGAGGATTACCCTATCTTCTTTATAATCTTCCCCCACCACTCTATTGAGCTATCATCTCCCAGGTCCCTTTGCCATGCCTCCATGTAGGGAAGTTTTGTGCTTCTGCTAATCTGCTAATCAGATCTTAATAGATTCGAGAGATAACCCCCCCCCCCCCCACCCCGGACCTCCTGGTGATTTCAAACTTCTCAAAAGAGTTATATTCTGAGTCCCTCTCCCTATAATACAGATTATGCGTTATGATAAAAAAGGAAAAAAAATGAGTGCAATCAACTTGGCACAAGTGAAAACCCACCCCATATGAGGGGACAGAACGTGAAGGGGGAGGAGAAAAAAAGGAAAAACCCTCAGGGCAATATAGCTCCGGGTAGATTCAATTTCAGAGTTGAGCGACTCTACAATTAAAAGTGTAAATCAATATACCAACCAGATGAGGGATCTTAAAAAGTCCTTGGAGGAATTACAATTGAAGAATGGAGAATAGGGGAACAGAGCAAGGAGTGGGAACTTTAGAATTAGGGGGGTTCCAGAATCTGGGAAAGACCATGCAGATTTCAACAAGTAACTCTCTGTGTTTCTAGCAAAGCTCCCTGGGGATACATGTATATTTCTGAAGTCTCAGATGCTGCCAGATAATCTCTTTTGCTGCTCCGGATTATGTCTGGCTGTAATCCATCCACTGCTACTACGTCCCCTGGCTCCACAATCTCACAATTCTTCCAGGGTTCCGGCACCCGCGCAATGGCCCTACCAGAAGGAGAGTAAGGGGGGTGACAAAGGCCGCTCTCCGGTCTTTCAGGAGACTCCAGCATGCAGCTTCCGACACAGAGGAAACAAAGGGGGAGAGCTGTACAGCATCAGTCACCGCTCCAGTTTTCGATGCTAGGTAAGGGCCTGAATAAGCATCATCTGCTCACTTTTGGACATGCCTACTAATTGGTAGCTAATTATTTAAATGGCCTAATTTTGAAACAAACAGCTGCTACTGTATCATTTTCTTGCAAAGAGCGGTATGCACAAAAATGTTTTATCAAATTTACATTGTCACATCTACCAATGTGTGGTGTGCATTTCTCAGTGATAAACGGTTTATTATCATGGGACTTTTTGGGACCTATTGAGTTAATATTTGCTGGAATAGTATACCTGAGATGTGCTTAGTCTAAAACAGCACTGGAGTCAAGTCAGCCTTCATCATTCATTGTATGACTGGCAGTAACCAACTGGGCTTGTTGAGTGGGCATGCACATGGAACCTGAATGGATGCTAGTGGTCACATGACTGGCTGTTGTTTACTGACAAACATGCGAATGAGGAAGTGATGACCTGAATTTAGTGTTCCTTTAAATGAATTGTTCCAAGAGTCTTTAAAAGTCCACATTTTAGCATAACAACTATTTACCTTTTAACTTTTGGCTATGAACACGCATCCTCTGCAAATGAAGATTAATTGGAACAAATTCAAGGCTTTTTTCTCCTTTAGTACAGCTGGATTTGAAAGAAGACCCTGGGGAAAGGAACCGGATATAAAAAAGTGTGAGTATCACCATGTTCTGCGGCAAGCAGATGTTTGCTTTTCATTTTTTTCTTTAAGCTTGCGTGGGGTGCATGCACTGTATCTTTTCAGTTCATCTTTCCTTTTTATTATGTGCTTCATTTTTTAGGCGATGAAAGGAGTTTTTTTTTCATTTCTCCATCCCAGCATGCACCTGCTCTGTAATCTTGTGAACAGTATTTAATGTGCAGATATGCTAATGCATTTGAAATGACAGGCATACCCTGCTGTCTTCAATAGGGGCCCAGCATGGCGAAAACCATAGCACATTTATCACACATCATGCTACTAAAATATAGCCACATAAAGAGCCAAAAGCTGAAGTACAACTCAATTTTGTTGACTTGTCAAAATAAAAATAACAAATGCATGGACTTTGCTAGCGGTCTTGTTCCCAGTGACTTTTTAGTATTTTTTGTAAGTACTACATTTTCACGCAAAGTTGGATTTTATTGTAAAAGAAGAATGCAGGATGCTTGGCATCAGTTCAAAAATCCACTAAGAGTGCGCTTTTCTCAGGTGGAGTATATGCACCCAGGGGACAGTCTGTACTCTCAGCATAAACATAATAGCTTTTTCGTACATGCCTTTCATTCATGTAAACATGTCTTAGAAAAGAAAAAAAAATAAAGAAAATGTGGATTTTAAAAGTTCAACTACAAGAAAGCATTTGTTTATTAAAATAAAGAAAGCATGGCTTTGTACATGATGGTAGTCTAGGGAAAGACCATTACGTAAATTATTATTTACTTATATAGTATTTTTAGTAGTCAGAAACACCAAATACCTGCGTGGACCTAAACTGCCTCGTGCAGCTCTGTGCCAGGGAGGGTTCTGCAACACAATTCCTCCAGCAGCTGTATATTTAGTGTGCGTGAGTTTGTGTTTGTGTAGAATGATAGCCGAGTTGCTCTGTGTTTCTAAGGCACATATATTTCTCAATTTGGTATGAACTGCTGCTGGCAGTTCACACCAAATTTCGCCCTCATGTGTAAGCATGTTAGCTGCGTGGCAAAATGGCCTCTCCCTTGTAGTCCAGGAGCGCAGCTATTCCACAACATATGTTGAGCCCTCTCAAACAGCTTATGCCACTGATCATCAGAGGGGCACTTTAGGGGAGCAATTTATAGTAAGTTATAGTTTTTAAACTTTATTTTTAGAATACAAATACTTATTTGGGACTCTCTACCCACCACCTGATGACAGAGCTCACATAATGAATCAACCAAGCTGAAATCACAGGCTGGACAAACAAGTCCAGGGCTATGGCAATTTTTACTAGTAGTGACTAGAAGCAACAAGATCAACTCAGACAAAACAAATACTCCTGCTTACCTAGTAAGTATCTAATTATATACTCTAAGTCTGATTAAATTAGCACATGCATTCTATTCTCCTACACAATGCAGTCATTGTAGCATATTAATGGCGATATCGAAAGTGGCCTTTTTTGAAGAATAACCTAGAAACATGATAAACAGCCAACTTTTGAGCTACATCTATATTAATGAAAAATCATATATAATTACCTGTATATTTATCCAGCTCTGCTAGGCTTTCCTTGTAGATGGATAACATGTCTTCATAATGAGCAATAACACTTTGCCGCAGATTATCCCAGTGTGGGGAGAGGTCACCAAGGTCTTTTAGCTCTTCAATTCTGATGGAGAATAAGAAACAAATCCTTTAATAATGATGTTTATTAAAACCTGACACAATTGGGAAAGAAAACTCCCCAAAACTTCCTTGCCCCATCTGCATGCATGATACTGAATCATTGTCAGCATTTACATTTGCTCCTGCATCCACTCAAAGCTGAAACACTACCTCACCGATTTTCTCCTAGTAGTGGCCACTTTGGAGCTTACTTTTCCAGTATATTAGCCATGCTGCTGCCCGGATTCAACTGACAAAATGGTCAATGCACAACAGCACTTTCTGTTTGCAGACAGCCTGCAGATCCACGAGCTGCCATTCTGTTTTTAAAATTTACCAAAGCAGGAATTAGAAAATGAAAACTTTTTATGTGCAGCAATCTATGTTGTCAGGGATGCATATAAGCACTGTTTGTTGCATTGGTCCAGTTTCAGCCATTTTTGACTGTTGGTCCACTTCAAGGCAAAAAATATCATGCTCAGAGAACCTCTGTTATATAATGGATACTTAAGACAATGGTCTAACGAGTGGTGCAACTAAATGTGACAGGGCCCTGGTGCAAACATTAAATGGGACATGTCAATGCACATATGGTGGATTTTTTTCGGACTTATAACTCAGTTGGATGCAGCTAGATAACCAAAGACTAAAACAGCAGTGACGTATGGTGCTTCCTTTCTTGAAATGATGCCAAGTGAGCACAAACAGGATATTAAGGTGGAGGAGCAACAATGATGGGGCCCCATGGCCATCTGGGTCCTTGCGGTCACAGCTTCTGCCCCCCTATAGGTACTCACTTGGGTCTAACTTTCAGCAGGTAAATGCAATGTAAAACACAAACTGTTACAACAAAAATCAGAAACTCACTTGTTCTCATTTTAGTTAGAGGCTGTTAGAGGCTTTGGTGTGTGCAGCAGGTAGGCCCCTATTGGAATCAATAGGTTGGTCTGATGTTATTCCTAAAAAAGTGGAATATTTATGGGACCCTCACTGGAAAATAAAATAAAAGCAGAAGAAGGTTTATATATAAGCCATCTTCTTCAGAGGGTCAGAGGTGGTGACGGAGGGACTTTCAAGTTCTTGTCTTCGAAGTCTTTGAAAAATGTCCCTCAGAAAAGAACAAGACATGGATACACAAATTCAGAAAAAAACTAAGGATATATCTAAAAGGCTTTTAAACAGAGCTCTCGGCCTAGCTATTAAATATACCAGTGTCATGGTTGGAGATGAGTAGAACCCAGTTTTCTAGCGGTAGCAGTCATTTTGGAGCTTCCTTTCCCAGCATCTCAGACATGCTGTGCTGCCTAGATTCAACTGACATTGAAAAGTAACAGAACAGCAGAACTTCCTGTTTGCTTCCACCCTACAAAAACCCAAATTTTGCTTCTAAAATGTATCACATCAGGGTGTAGAAAAAGATAAATTAATTTTTATGTGCAGCTATCTAAATTGCCCAGGGGATGGGATGTATAGCACTGTATAGCACTTTACAGCACTGTTTATTTTGTTGGTCCGGTTTAAGTCTTTTTTGACTGTTGGTCCACTTTGTTATGAAAAAAAAAGGCCCAGCTAAAAAACGTTTGTCCTGTAAAAAATGTTGCTGGTGATCATCTTCAATTAATTTGTGCTGCCTTGTAATCCTCTTTCCCTATTTGGTAAAGAGGTGCCTCCAAAATGTGAGGCTACAATGAACCGTATGGCATGAATGGCAGAGAAAATCAATGGTCATCTACTATAAGCAGACCAGGACCAGTATGAGTTTAGAACTAAATCCCTTGCACTGAGCAACATAAATGACCCATCGCACATAGAGAATTCTCTACAGTAAATCAATCACAACCATCAGGTCATATTTATAAGGTACTTTACTACAAGACTTTTACATTTCAAAAAAGGTTTTATCCAATAAAAATTCTTGAACATGGGCCAGTTCACAGTGACTAGGCCGGGGGGTGTCTCCACGTCGGAGCACCCAGGAAGAGACGTGCGATCAGGCATGCAGCGTGGGCCATGGATCCAGCCATCAGGTAAGATCTGCAGCGCCGAACTATAGCTGACAGTCTGCATGGGACACATGGTGAGTATAAAGTTTTTTTTTTATTTTTGGCTGCAAATATTCTCTAACACTTCATAGACCATTATAGAAAAAAATGGAGGGAAGGAATAATTAGGGAGGGAAAATCGAAAATACATGGTGAGAAAGTGAAAGAAAGATATGGAGAGCTGTGGGGGAGACTGGAAGCTTCCCTTCTAGTTAGCTTTCTATGCCCCTCATCAATATGCAAGCCATATAAATATGATTGGGCAAGAGCCTGTACTTGCGCTATGGGATTACCGGCCAGAAAGCGGAAAGAGAGGCATAGAGGGGCAGCAGAAGTAAAGTGATAGAGGGAATTCTAAATAGAGCGGGAGCAATGGATAGAGCATGAACGAGTAAAGTGGAAATGAAAACAAGAAGGAAGGAAGGTGAAGAGAGAAAGGCATTGAGAAGGCGGTTAGGGAGAAATACTGATAATGATAGAATGGTGGGTGCAAAGTGCAAAAGAGTTGTGGCCTAGAGGCAGTCATTGTAACAGGAGGGTTGCAGGTTCAATTACTGGGCCATGGAACATGACTGAAGTGCTCATGAGCAAGGCACCTAAACCCCCAACTGCTCTGTGTCGCAATTAGGGCAGCCCGCTCCTCTGGGCATGTGTACAAGCACTGCACAGATGAGTGCAGTGGGTGTACACATCTTTTCTCATCTCTCCAGGTTCTTAACCTCCTTCCCCTCTTATTTTCCTTATTTGTTTTTTTCTTCTGCCTTCCCTCCTTTATTCTAAGGGTGGAGTGGTCATAGAGAGAACAGGGAGGGTATCCAGTGAGCCCCACTGATTTGGGGCCAAATGAGCTGCCAACTTACCCCAGACCCTTTGCCACAATGTATGCCCCCACAATACTAAAGTTTCAGTACCTTAATTTTAGTAGTTGCCCATTTCAACCCCTAACGCTGACATAGGTACTTGTTGACTGGAAATCACCCAGGAGATGGGGGCTCATCAACTTGAGCACTTGGCCCCAGTACACCCCTGTTTGGATAGGAGAATGCTGCATAGAATTACATGCCCCCTATGGAATATTGAGCACTAGTAATTGATTGGGCTGCCTAGACAGAACTATATGAGAGTGCCTGGATTATCCCTCTGGGGCCTGGCTAAAAGGTTTAGATACAGGACACCTGTCATGATATCTGATGATCAGGAATATGTTACTTTTACTTTAGGTTTTGTATAAAAATATATTGAAAGCAAACATATTGCAATAAAGAACTCTAGTGAAAAGTCCAGTACATCAGCTGGAAACCTCAAAATGTTATGCAAAAGCAATGCAATTAGGGCAGCCCACTGCTCTGGGCATGTGTACATTCACTGCATGGAAGCTTTAAATGCAGAGGAAGAATGTCCCCCCAAAAATGCAGAGGAAGAATGGCCGTCCCCAAAACAGATATGGGGGTAATGGAAAAGGGGACCTGCTGAGCCAACATTCTATCGGAAGTGGTGTCTGAATGGTGACCCCAACAGAGATATTAGTATGACACCCTGTGCACCGCATGGGTACTAGTCATTACTTAATACTGTATTCATTTAATCCAGGCAGATTTTTGCCCATGCCACTGCCATGTGTCCTATACATTAGCTTCTACAAAATAAAATGTATTGGCTTTAACTGTATATATTTATGCAATCTGTTTTTTATGACCACCTATGTTACATTGCGTGCATTTGCAGATCAGCACAACATTTCATCAAAAATTACAAATAATGAATAAATGTGCACCATGGCAACCAAACATATATAGAATGCGTTATCGATTTTAAGTTAAACATACCATTGCACAAACTTATGGGCTTTGTGTGCGCTGATAAAATGTGCCTGAATGTATTACAAATGCATTATAAAAATGTACCAGCAGCTGTAAAAGAATGGCTGCTTTGATAAATAGGAGAGTTCCACACTGTGGAAGCCGCATGAATGTTAGCTCAATAAAAGTTATTAAAGCCAGCCAGTAGATTCAGCACATAGATTTGTGCTTACAACTAGAGAGTTTTTAGAGTACAGACAGTCAAAAGAGCTATAATGTTGTACTTCTATACTGATTAATGTACCTCTATGCCAATTGACCTTTTTTTTCCAAGAACAGCAACCACTGGCCTACAATCTATAATTGGGACCCCAATGTGTGAGATCGCTCGGATTGCCTTGAAAATAAACCATTTTGTAATTCCATGTTGCATGCACATGCCATAATGGCATCCCTCCTGCTGATGGGTGCTACCTTCTTAAATAACCCCCATAGTGGTAAATGAAAGAAAAAAATAAGTTTAAAAAATTATTTTCTGCAGTTAGGTTCCCATCCTCTTTCTGTGGAAAAACATTGCATGCTGCATTTGACTGCAAGAAACTTTTGTAGAAGTGTAAATACACGAAAGCGCAATTCAGCAGACCTGCGCTATCGCCCCACCCCATGGCCCTTCCCTCCACTGACGTAGTTAGTCTCATAGGGGGGAATCCTCAGAGGCTTCGCCTCTGAACTATAAAAGCTTCCCTGTCCTGGCTCTTGGCATTATTCTTGTCTGGGGGGCAGAATGGAAGGACACAGGACCCCTCATTGAAGAGATGCATTAAACCCCAGTGCTGCCAGACCTCAGCCAAGAGTCAGGAAGCTCCTAACCCAGTGGTGGAGGATGAGGGCGTCGGCCCAGTGGGGAATGTGATGTGGAAGACGCAGAGTGATAAGTAGTTTCATTTAATAAACTATTAAACTTGTATTTTTTTCCTTACTACTGTGTTTGAACTGGTAAGGAATCCAGGGGACCCCTATACCAGTTCACAGGGTAGGGGGGTTGGCATGCCAGATCTCCATTTGTTACTCTGCTGAGAAAGCATAGAAGTGGCTGACACTAAGTTAGCACCAATTAATATTGGTTAACTAACGAGAACACATTCCGGGGGAAAAAAAGAAGTTCTGACCATTTGTCCCATTGACAAAAAAAAACAATTTTGGGTGACGTTTATACCCTAAAACCTAAACAAACTAGCTTTTTAGACCTAACATATTTCACACACTGTTAGAGCCTGTTGTTGGGTTACCACGAAAGGCTAACTTCCCTTCATAATTTGCTATTCTATCCTTACATTTACAGCAAAAATCACCCAACATAGCTATGTTTTTGCCAAGACTTTAAAATGAGATTTGAAATCTGACCCTATGCAGCACTGTACTGTAACATGTAGGCATAATTATCTGTACCACTAAACTCCCCCCCCCCCCACCACAGAAATGGATCATGCATGTAGTCCAAGAGGAGCAACCATTGGCCTAGAGAATATAAGACTCTGGGGCTGGTGGTCACCCTTTTTGTTGGCTATTGCCTTCTATAAAACTCCCGGGGATTGCCTGAAAAACTCACCTTTCTGCCAATCTGACGATGCATGTGCGCCATGGGGCTAAATCCCCATTCAGGTCTATCTGTGTGTATGCATGCCAGCAATTAAGAAAAAACCTGGCACAGGTATGCACTGGGGGGTCCGGCCATCAACACACTCCATGTTTCTCCCTGATATCAGTTTGATAGCTCATTCAGCTTTGCTGGACACCCTGTTATCAGCTCAATAAGGCAGAAGCTGAATAGAATGAGCACTAGTGAATTGTCAGCGGACCACGCATGTGCCATGGTAATGAAGGAAATGTGAGTTATGGACAATCTAGTGGGATAGATAGTGGAAATCCCCAGTTTTGTTCCTCTTTAAACCTCCATAACATGCTCTGCTGTACAGCAGATGGCTATAAGGGCTTAACCCAGATTGAATATAATAATCTGGGACAATATTGTACATGATCTATGAGTATTGTAAAATAATCCCTCAGGTTATTCTTGTGAATACAAAAACATGGACAGGGAAATAGAGGGCACAATTTAAAGTTAAAAGTGCAAAAAATTAAATACAAGTGATCTATGTATACCTGGTGCTGCATTGGCCCCTGGATAGAAAATGAAGGTGAATTGCAATATACTTCTAAAAAATGACTGTGCTTTTCATACCTGGTGCCAAATCTAGGGAGTGATTTATCACCACTGTCCTGATTCAGCAAAGGGTGTAGAAACAAATGTCTGTCTATCCAGTAAAAAAAAAAAGAAATACTTTTCTTTTACATGTTTGTTACTTAACATTACTTACTTGTCACCTATTATATTGCATATGTAGAAATATACATACATTGGTATAAATGAATACTAGTGACTCAGTACCGATTTGACTCTTACACCTTCCTGTAGTAGGTGTAAAAATTCTGGGAACCTAGCAGTGAGTGTTGACTGACCTAAAACTGCCAACTGCCATATGGATGATGCCATGATCACACTGGACCACAGTGGGTAGTTATATTTACACTGCCAACAATAACACTACTTCCTACATCATTTTTAGCAGATTACAAGCTCAGCTGCAAGTTTGATTATTTTGGAAATAAACTATCAAGTTCTACTTGACTGACCAATCTTTTGCCTGCAGAACATTCAGCCCAGCTGTAGCCAAAGAATGTCTGACCACTCTGCTGGTAAAGCTGCCTCTAGATATAGAGGGCAATAAATCAGTAACAACCACAAGGCTCTTTTCATCTCCCTCAACTGTAATAATAATGAAAACATGCCACAGCATGCCCCTTTGTGAGCGAGAAAAGAAGTGCCCTGGATCTAGCCATTGGTGAGTGTGGGGGAAGAAAGATTGAAAAGCAGATAAATAGGAAGCAAATTCAGCAAACAACCCTACACAGGGAAATAAATCTGTGCTAAAGAGTAAGGGCAGTATATAATTTTTAAAAGGATTATCCAGACAAAAAAAACAGCTATACTCAACTCGTCTTTTGTCCAGTGCAGTTCCTTTGCCCAGACCTGTTGGTAAAACAGAGAACAAGCACCTTTATCAGACCTCTCCGGTCCAAAATGGTGCCCATTGCAATCGAGGGGCTGTGCTGAGATGAGCCTGCATGACCCCGCCCCCTCCATTGCAAAAATGAAGTGGAGGGGGCTGCAAGGCATAAACCAGTCATGTCCACGGCCAACATCTTGGACCAGCAGGTCCGGATGATAAAGCTGTGCTGGAAAAATACAATTCTGTGAAACTCACCTGTAGAATTGTTTTTGGATACATCCAGTCCAGGTCGTCCCAATCATTACAGATGGGTTGCTCGCCCCCAGGGGGTGCTCGACTGCAAGACCAAAGATGCAGCTCCTCCCGGCCCCCTATAAAGGCAGGTTTCCCTCTATCATTCCCAGTGGTTAAAAAGCAGTAGTCAAAAAAGAGGACCGTCCGGGAGGCCCAAGAAACCATGTTACTTCACATAGCTTCAGCTTGTACTCCCTCTAAGCAAAAATTAGAACAACAATGTCCAATGAAGAAAAAATGGTTGATCACCATAACAGGCAAACAGGACATAATGAACACAAGGGCGGGGTGGGACAACCTGGACTGGATGTATCCAAAAACAATTCTACAGGTGAGTTTCACAGAATTGTATTTTTCCCTACATCCAGTCCAGGTCATCCCAATCATTACAGATGGGACATCCAAAAGCAGTGTCCAAATGGGCAGGATCCCCAGTGTGGAACAGCGTGTAGTTTATTTCACTACCGCCTGAAGCACCTTTCGGCCAAAAACAGCATCAGCTGAGGCCCTGACATCCACCTTGTAAAACTTTGTAAATGTATGAACTGAAGACCAAGTGGCGGCCTTACAAACTTGTCCAACCAATGCCTGGTGCTGAAAAGCCCAAGAGGCACCAATAGCTCTGGTAGAATGAGCGGTGATCCGAAAAGGGGGCTCCTTCCCCCTGGCATAATATGATTGTACCACCGCCTGTCTGATCCACATACTGAGAGTGGACTTGGCTGGTGGCAATCCTCCTAGAGTCTTCTGTTAGGACAAAGAGCAAATCCGAATTCCTGAAGGATTCAATTAGTCCTTAGCATGTAAACCTTTATTTTCCCACACATCCATATAATTGCTATTTTTTTTAGAAATATGTCCTTTGGATTGTTGAACTTGAATCTTAATTTGTTGTAGGAGTTCTTGTTTTAGTTGGTTACCTTTGCTTTGTGTAATTATTTTATATTTGGTTGCAGGAACCGCAAGATGTGCCACTCGCACAACATACAAGCAGTGTTTGGTCCAGCTATGCGATTCCTCAGTGTTCTTGCAGGGCATCCAGGGTCGTCCCATGATGCTTATATATTGCAGAGCTCCAGCTTATTTTGTCAGTTTGAGTCAGGAGAATTATCTGGTGGATGGCTCCTGGGTAAGTTTGCTCACATTCCATCAATCCATTTTCACTGTATGGCAATGAATATAGTTGATGACTTATGTCTTAACCTATGGCTGGTTTTAGCCCTTGATGACATGTTAAACAATATTGTTGCTTAGAATGTGTATTTTATGTTAGTATTTTTAAATACTTTCAGGGGATTCAGGATAACCACTCCTGCCCTTGCTCCTGAAGCCCGTTCTTTGCCTGCAGAATGCGGGCCAGGAGTTCTCTAATCCGGCCCTATGCAAAACCCGGGCTGTGGTGGCGAGGGCCTTCGGGCTTTTGAAGTCCAGATTTAGGTGTTTGGACCATACGGGGGGGGGGGGGGGCACTGCAGTATGACCCCAACAAGGTTATACCAATAATTGAATTTACGTTTTTTAACAGGGACCACACGTGCCAGAGTGGCACAACTGAGTGTCAGGGTCCTTCAGTTGGTGGGTGAGATGCCGGAGCTGCGCGATTCGTTGGAGACCACAGATGAAGAATAATGTTCTGTGGCCTGCCATTGCTATGTATTTAGTTTTTTATAGTTTAATAATGTTAAATTTTCATAATATTTTAATATTTTATATTTTATGATGAAAAAAAAAAATAATATAAGTTTCAGTGTCATTTCATTTACAAAATACATTAACACAAAACTAATGGGCCCAGAAATATTTAAAGATGATTATTCACATGAACGAGAAGTGATTTGGGTAAGTTTTAGGGGGCTAAAATGCAACAAGAACATAACCGGGAAGTGGTTTGGGACAGTTTTAGGGGTGAAACATGGAGGATGTAGGAAAGCGCAAAGAGGTTTAGCTAAGCATTGTAGTAGAAGTGAGTGAGCCAAATATGTAGGCGAACACTTTAATGAGTTAAGTTTGCAGTGCGCAGGCGTAAGATCGTAAGGATTTACGTCCGTACGATTATTTAGTGAAAAAGGGAAACAGAATCTAACGGGAAACGTAAAGGATTCGTGGGAGGAGACGATGGGAAAAGGGGCAAAAACGAAAGCCTACGTTGTAACATGAGAAAATGAAACGGAAAAGTCACGCTGGAAAATGACAGCCTCGTACTCGTACTCTGCCGTACGAATGGACGGAAACTTTACAGAAGGATTGCAATGCATGCATAGAATCGCTCGCACACTCATACGAGAGCGGGAAATTAAAAAAAAAAAAAAAACAGATCGGCACAAAAACGAAAGTCTTTTTTTGTCTCTCTGAATCGAGCCTTATGTCTGCAAACCAACTCCTTCTCGGCCAGCGAGGAGCCACCAGGATGGTTGGCACCCCTTCCTGGGCTATCTTGCGCAGCACTCTGCCCAGGAGTGAAAACGGAGGGAATGCAGACAGAAAATTGAAATCCGTCCAAGGAATCGCCAGAGCATCTGTGGCAATGGCCAGAGGATCTCTTGAGAGGGAGACTAACCTTGAAAGCTTGTGATTGTGTCTGGACGCAAACAGGTCCACGTCCGGCTGACCCCAGCGGAGACACAGAGCGTGAAAGGTCTTGCTGCTGAGAGACCATTCCCCCAGGCGTGAGGTGCTCCTACTCAGGGAGTCTGCCTCCAGGTTTTCCAGCCCGGAAATGTAAACTGCCGAGATGCAGGGGACATTCTCCTCTGCCCAAGTCAGAATCTGGGTTACTTCCTTGAGGGCTCTCTTGCTCCAAGTCCCGCCCTGGTGATTGATGTAGGCGACAGCAGTCTGATTGTCCGAGCAAACCTGGATCGCACAACCCCTAAATGGGGAGTCAAGCGCAGAAGCACCAACCGGATCGCTCTCAGCTCCAGGAGATTTATGGGTAAGCGGTTCTCCTACTGACCCTGGATCTGCTGAGTCTGCCAAACGCCTCCCCAGCCTGTCAGACTGGCATCCGTGGTAACTATCTCCCAATGGGGAGTCAGGAAGGACTTGCCTACCAGCATGTTCCGGGAGTCCAACCACCACAAGAGGGACTGCCTGGCCAGGGGGGACAGCGAAAAGCCATGTTCCAGGGATTCCAGAGTCCGATTCCAGCCGGTCAGCAGGTTCAACTGAAGAGGTCTCATGTGAAATTGGGCGAAGGGCACTGCCTCGAAGCAGGACACCATCAGGCCCAACAATCTCATCCCCAGACGTACCGACGGCTGCTGACAAGACAGCAAGGCCTGCACTTGCATCTGGAGACCCAAAACCTTCTGCTGTGGCAGGAAAACCTTGGGCTGAGCGGTGTCTATCATCATTCCCAGGAAGGATCTCACTGTTGAGGGAGTGACAAAGGACTTGGGGTAATTGATTACCCAGCTGAAGGCTTCCAGGGTTGACAACACCGTCTGAGTATTGTTCTCGGCCTGCTGAAGGGACTGGGCCGCAATCAGCAAGTCGTCCGTAACACACGAATGCCCTGGTTCCTCAGGATAGCCATGATGCCCGCCAGCACCTTGGTGAACACACGGGGGGCTGAGGATATTCCGAAAGGAAGTGCTACAAACTGGTAATGCTGATCCTCCAGAGCAAACCTCAGGAACTTCTGATGTCCCTGGAAAATCGGGATGTGCATATAAGCATCCCTGATGTCCACCGTGGTCATGAAGTCGCCGGGCCGAAGGGGTCTCACCGCCGACCGTAACGTTTCCATGCGGAAATGTCTGCCTGTTGAGACCCTTCAGGTCCAGGATTGGTCTTAGCGTTCCGTCCTTCTTGGGAATCGTGAACAGGGTCACGTAAGGAAGCATTGTCAGGTGACGGCATAACAGTAGTGTTGGACAAACCCGACACGGGAGGATCCACCTCGAGGGGGTGGGACCATAGCCGAACCAACTCATCAGGGAAGGGATACCGTCTATCCAGGCCCTTAGGAACCAACGGTAACTTGTTTCCAATTCCTTAAGGATCATGTTAAAAAAGTAGGCCTGCTCCGGGAAGACCCTCCTTTGCCTCTCAGGCCTAAACAAATCTCCCTACTTCCTCTTAGCTGCTCTGGGAGGGACAATGTGTAGTGTATCAAACACTGAGGAAAGCAAATTCTCTGTATCATCCGGGAGCCACGAGTCCTCGTCCAAGGAAGAACCAGACATGCTGTCATCACCAGCAGAATAATCCACCGCGGAGCGTGAATCATCTGGTAACTCACCTTCCTCCACAGAGCCCAGGCCATCAAAAAGATCATCATCATCTGAGTAAATGGGCTCCAGATGCCGCTTCTTACTCGAGGCCTTCTTAGGGGCCGATAGCGAGATCCGTCTCTCGAGATTGGCCTGCCTATGCGCAAAGTCAGCATGAGACCCCTTGCTGGCTCCCATTCGCTAGGGGCTGAATTTAGCAGCGGAGGGTCCGGAGAAGCTGATGGCAGTACAAGGCTAGGGTCAGGGACGACCGCCCGCTCATGGTCCAAAATGATGCCTCTGGCGCATGCGGTACAAACAGTGCTGAATCCACCCAGAGGATTCCTTCTGCACAAGGGGCAGAGCCTGTCCTGCCCACATGGGGCCTCCAGCTCACTATCCCCTGATGACATTATGGTGATTTAGAACAGTAAAAAGCAATAAAGCTACGGGACTCTAATGGCCCGAGCCTATAATGATCCCTCTAAATAAAAAAGGGGGACTGGGGGAAACACAACCCTCAACCTTATCCCACGATCTATAAAAAAAGAGAGAAACCCCATGATCAGCCTTGGCACAATAAAATAGACAAAAAGGCAATGCAGTAAAAAGAGGGACTCACGACACCGACAATAGGGTCCCGCAGCGTCCGCAGACAAAAGTCCCCAGCCTCAACAGCAGTGAAGAGGAGATCAGCGCAGCAGTATCCAGGCCAGCTTCTAGAAAGAACCTCGGGAGGGAAAGTGGCGCCGGCGTGGCGTCAGCACGCCGGGCGCCAGGCTCCCCCCCCTCCGGCGACGCATCCATAAACACGCGGGGCTGAGGGCAGGAAGATGCCCGCCCCCTCAGAGCTATAGCCACAAGATGGCGGCGGTTGTGGAGGCCACGCCGAGCCGAAAGCCGTAGAAGCAGCTCAAGCACGCGCTCTCTCTGACGCCCCCTCCGCTTCTCCTAGACAGCGCCGCACAGTCGGCGGTGTGGCAGCCACGTTCCAGGAGACAGACGAGGGAGCGCAGGGACATGAGTGCTGCCAGACCGCTCCTCGCGCAGGCCAGCCTGAGCCAGCGAGGAGCCAGCAAGTGAAAACACGAAGTACAAAAAAACAGCCAAGACACCAATAAAGCTTGTGGGCAGGGAGGGAAAATACAATACAGTACACACAGTGGTTCCCCCTCAGGCTCACCATCAGCCTGTGGCCGGCTACCTTTTAATATAAGGTCTGCGGCCCAGAGCCTAAGCTCTGCTGAACGCCACAGACCCCAGGGTTCACCCTACCATCATGAATCCCGTAGCAGCCAGAGGCTGGGAGGCAGGAGTGGGTCAAGAGGGATCCATGGAAATAGGGTCCGCAGCGGCCGATGGGCTAGGTGGCCCCGCTCTGCTGCCATTATCTGAGAGAGAGTGCCAACGATCTTCTGCAGCCAAGACTGCAAGATGAACCACTGGGGAATGATAGAGGGACACCTGCCTTTAAAGGGGGCCGGGAGGAGCTGCATCTTTGGCCTTGCAGTCGAGCGCCCCCTGGGGGCGAGCAACCCATCTGTAATAATTGGGATGACCTGGACTGGATGTAGGGAAAAAAGGGTGTATAGCTTTTTTTTGTCTGGACAATCTGCTTGAAGCCTCCAAATGTAAATGAAAAGATATATTTAATATCCTGCTATTTACCGCTGAGTAAATATAATTATGAATACAAATAACATAGATGGCAGGGTATGCTGCTAAACTCTGCTTTCATTGTCAACAATAAGCACACAAATGCAGAACCCAGCACCAGGCAATGTATATCAAGTGAAGAGCCACTTTATTTCTTAACCATCTGAATTTCAACTCATACCCTGGCAGATCCGGCTATTTCTGTGACACACTGCCCAAAAATAATAATCCTTCTGGAACGAGCAGAGACGGAATATGAATTTGGGCAATAGTGGTGACTTGGAATTAGATGCACATATTTTTTAATGTCGACTTGAGTAGAAAACAAACCACCATTTGTTCAGTACATTTGTGTTGGCCCTGGAGAGTGTGCAACTGTTATTGCAAAATGATTTAATCTTCTACAGTCAGAAGACAAACAAGTTCATGCTACTGAACAATA
This sequence comes from Gastrophryne carolinensis, assembly GCA_027917425.1. Taxonomy (NCBI): domain Eukaryota; kingdom Metazoa; phylum Chordata; class Amphibia; order Anura; family Microhylidae; genus Gastrophryne; species Gastrophryne carolinensis. Next base: position 169,683,948 of record CM051234.1, on the reverse strand, counting down.
GACACTTTCTGTCTGCAAATGTGATCTGGATACGCACTGAAAAATTATGTCAATGTTTTTTTTTTTTTTAGCAGCATATCATCTGTTTTAGTTTGGTCACATTTATGCACTGTGTATCAACACTGTGAGTTCTACAAAACTGAAATAAATGTGCTATCTGTGATTGAGGCTCAGTATGTACTGTTAAAAGTCTATCTACACTGCAACATTATTCTTCAGAAAATCATCATTCACCACCTATTTGTCTCCAAAGCTAGCACACTAGGAAATATGCATAAACCCTCCCAGGCAACTTTGTGCCAAGGACAGTATCTCTTTACTGCTCAACTTACTGGAGGCAGTATGGAGTGGGTTAGGTTTGACTGGGTTTCTGCAGATCAGGAACCTCCCTAGCATAACACTGACAGAGAGGGGTTAGATCTGCTGTAAAAACATGAAAAGTTACGATGCTACTGGACCACATGCTAGATGTTAAAAATGCAGACACAGAATCCAAAAAAGACAAAGTCATAATGGGGCTCCCAGATTTAATGGGTCAACATGCAGTTGCTGCCTCTGTTGTAATGCCCTTGGCACTGATGATAGTAGATTTAGCAGAGTGCAGAGAGAAAGAAGCCATTCTTCATTCCAGTAAATCCTGGACCCCTTTAACCAAATGCATTTTCCAGAGTAAACTTTTGATACCAATAGTATAATACTTTCACTTTTACTGTACTAAGAGACATATGAAAGATGGCCATTCAAAATAACCTCAATTGTTATTTTGCCAATTTAGTTAACATCCATGAGTTAAATCATAGAAAATCTCCATTAATTACTTTTGTTTTTTCTTTCACTTTACTCAGAATAAGCTGTATTACTACAGTCACACTATTAACATTGAGAAGCACAATAGTTTTTCCTTCATAGAGTCCATGATTTGATACAAGCTGTTTTTTTGCTGATATGATGCCCTTCCAATGCATTTCACCTTGTTAGAGCTTCTTCGGGGAATGTTTCACAGAGAAGTAGTTCTCAGTGATGTTTAATTTGAGCTTTCCCTCTGGGTGTTGTTTAGTGTTTGTAGCTCCTGCTGTGGTCAATTTTACAATCAAAATGGCATCCCATGGACCTGCCAGCTGCAAAGAGGAAGTGCTGCTGAGTTTTCTGCCAATGTGCATTGTCGGTTATGTAAGTGGAATCCAGGGAGCAGCATGGATGGACTGCTGGGAAAAATACAATTCTGTGGTAATCACCTGTAGAATTGTCTTCCATTATTACTTCAGGGCGTCAGAAGAATTCAGACATGATTGGGTTAACTCTCGACCGAAGGGTGTGGATTGCAAGACAAAGGTGTGGCCTCTCTGAGCCTATATACTTCCGGCTGTGTCCAGTACTTGAAAAGCAGTAGCCCGGGAGGCATTACTATACCTTTTGTTGGAGACGAAAGGGGAGACAAGAAACCAACTCCTCTCTACCTCTCTCCATTTAGCTTTCTTTTTTTTTTATGCTGATCAACTATTTACATATTTACAACTCCACTAAGACTAGGCATTCAAGGCATGGCTATAATAATCTAGCAGACAGGGAGGGTCTGACGCCCTGAAGTAATAATGGAAGAGAAAGCAATTCTACAGGTGATTACTTACAGAATTGTATTTTCTCTTCCATTTTACACAAGTCTTAAAGGAGCCACAGCACTCAACCTTGTTAGCTTGCAGCCAAACCTAAATCTGGTTAAAAACAGAGATCTCGGTCCACACACATCTGCAGAAGTATGCTGAAGCTGCACCACGGTGCCTCTGTCAGGTGCAGTCCTAACTCTAATCTCTGAGAGCCCCCCTTGGGGCATACAATGCAGTAAATAAATTGGGAGCAGGCTTACCTGAGGTTGCCCTATAACCCTTAGTGCAGCCCATGGGGTGGAACCAGATTTAGAAACAGATCATAAGGTTTGCTGCAAACTAACAGAGTTGGGTGCTGTGGCTCCTTTAAGACTTGTTTATCCTAATTGTCCGGTTCACATGTAGCTCCCAGGTTAGTTATAAATTGGTCTGAGCGGCTGCCATCCCTCCTTTGTCTCCTTTTTGTGCAAGCATATGGGGTGTGGGTTCTAAGGCTGTACTGCAAGGCCTTCGACCCTGCCACCCCATGGGCTGCACTCGACGTTATAGGGCAACCTCAGGTTAGTCTGATTCAATTTTATCTATTGCATTGTAAGTCACAAAGGGGGCTCTCAGAGATTAGAGATAAAACTGCATCTCACAGAGGCACCATGGTGTTTGGTGGTGGAGCTTCAGCATATTTCTGCATATGTGTGTGGACTGAGACCTCTGTTTTTAACCAGATTTATAGGTTTGGTTGCAAGCTTACATGGTTGAGTGCTGTGGCTCTTAAGACTTGTGTATCCTAATTGCCCTGCTTACGTGCACCTCCCAGGTTAGTTATAAATTGGCCTGAGAGTATTCCCCCCCGCCTTTGTCTTCTCTTCCATTTTGCTTCAGGTCGTCAGAAGAATTCAGACATGATTGGGACCTCCAAATGCGGTACCCCTACTTCAGGGTAGGATCCCAAACCCTAAACAAAACATTTAGCTTACTATTGTCTGTAATATCTTCCTACCAAAGGCGGCATCTGCTGAGGCTCGAAACATCTACCTTATAAAATTTGGTAAATGTATGAACTGAAGACCAAGTAGCAGTCTTACATACTTGTTCTACTGAAGCATGATGCTGAAAAGCCCAAGAAGCTTCAATAGCTTGTGTCGATTGAGCAGTAATCCTAAAGAGAGGATCCTTCCCTTTAGAGATATAGGCTCTTATCACTGCTTGTCTAATCCATCGGCTGATGATAGACCTTTCCGTGGTGCCACAGTTACAACAAATAAGAAGTCCGGCCTGCGGAAAGTTTGTGTAGCAGTGATATAATATTTCAATGCTCTCACTACATCCAGAGAGTGAAGAACCCTTTCCTTATTGGTAACAGGAGCAGGACATAAGGAAGGCAAAACCACCTCTTCATTAAGCTGCCAATTCAGAAACCCGCCTCACTGAGGTTATTGCCACAAAAAAGATAACCTTAAGCGTCATTAAACGTAATGAAGCATCTGCCAATGGTTCTAAGGAAGGACCCTGAAGAGCTGATAAAAAAGTTCAGGTCCCAGACTGGCAGAAGTGGCTTACGGGGGGGGGGGGGGGGGACGCACTTCTCAGCAGCAGGTTTCTGAAAAAAGATAGATAAGGCAGATATCTGTTTTTAAAGAACTCAATTGAAGACCTTCATCAAGAGCAGAAAAAGTTCTACAAGCAAACCCTCTGGATTCGCACCAAGTTCGCAGACTTTATAACATAAATATATATATATATATATATATATATATATATATATATATATATATATATTTATAATTCATTAATTAATGTATATATTCCTTGCCTGAATCATGGGTTGGATAACTCTGGCAGTAATGATTCAGTATCATGCATAATGATGGGGCAAGTGAGTTTTGGGGAGTTTTTGCTCCAGCTGTGCAAGGTTGCTGGTCTGCTTTAATGACGGTTCCAATGTAAGCAATTGTAAAGTGAAGAGGGTACTAACATTTACTACCCCTCTTCTTTACAAGAATACAGTTGAGTAAACCCGACCTCTGCCATTTCTGCCATAAAGTTAATGGAGTTTAAATGAATAAAACAGAACTCCTGTGTTATGTACGTATTATTCAAAGAGTGTGTTCATTTTATATTGTAAAAAGCATTAATTGCTAAAGAAGACCTTTTTTCCACATAATGACTAGCAAATTGTGGTAGTGATTCTGTGCAGTTTAGGGGCATATAGCTGCTATAGTTACTCTCCAGAGACTAGAACACACAGCCAAATGTTCCCCCTATACTGTAGCCTTTTGTGTTTTAACTATAATATCACAAAAAAAAAAAATTCTCTTCAAGCACTGATTTGCTCAAGTGACAGCCTATTAGACTGGAGTGGATTGCAGTCCATTCCTGTAAATGAATAGTACATGCACAACAAGTCACAAAGAAAAAAAATAAACTTAGCTTGATTTTTTTATTATTTTGAATGCTGTATAAGAAACCCATCTCATTCACTATGTAGCATATTTATAAGGGTTTATTAGACCAATTTCCCCGATGCTTTAGATACATGGAAACATTTCATGGCCTTTTAATGCAGTTACCACCATTTTTATGTAAGTGCATAGCACAGCTTGTACTTAATAAATTCATGTTTAAGAGTAATGCACTCTGTGTAGTTTTTAAAGCTGTGGCAGAGGAGTCCTTGGGAAGGAAGCAAGATAAGTTTGATAGCAATGTTGGTGAAGCTAGTCTCCTCTGCAAAGAGTTATTTATTCGTTGGTGACCAGATATATTTTGTTGGCAGGGGACACCAGCTAACTTGTACAGTATATGCACTGTACTGCACTGCACTGCACTGCATGTTCCTAGTGTGTACAGTGGAGACCTGTCCTTGTTTTACTAAAGTATTTGTATTTTTTATATCTGATGGATCTTCAGGGTGTTTTATGTATTTCTTAAAGTGGACCAACACCCATGGGTGATCGGCCCGGGAATCTATAAGATTCCCGGGCCGATCACCCCCCACCCCGCGGGACATCCGAGATCGGGATGTCCCGCGGGGTGTAACCCCTCCAAAACCCCCGAAAAACCTTACCTGATCTTCGGCGGCGGCCGGCCGCCGCCGCCTCCCTCGCGCCCCTGTAGGCGTGCGCGCACCCGCGCCGGCCGTCTGCGAATGGCCGGCGTGGGCGCACGCTCGTCAAAAGGGACGCGCGGGAGGCGGCGGCGGCGGCAGCCGCTTAGACGTTCCTGGACCTGGCTTGTACGTCGGCGCTGGGAGCGGGGAGAGGTGAGTTTTTCGGGGGGTTAGGGGGAGTTTCACACAGCGGGGCACCCCGATCGGGGGTGCCCCACCGAAGTGGACCAAGACCCAGGATAGTCAAAATCCTGGGTGTTGGTCCACTTTAAGTGTAGACTGTTTTTTATAGAAACACTCGGCACTTTTCTTATTGTTGTTTATTTTATTATTATTCGAAATGTGGCAGTTATTAAAAAAATACAATTCTGTGAAATACTCACCTGTAGAATTGGTATTATAAGTATACAGTACGTCCTGCTACAGATAGATTACTTACACTTGGGTTATCCTCCGCCAGATGGCGCTGCACTGCAGAGACATGTAAAACAGGCTCCTCCCGGCCCCTCAAATACTCGGGGACCTCCCACAAATCCCCAGCACTGAAAAGCAGTGAACAAGAAGCCGGGAGAATTTAACCACCCAAAAACTGGTAACCATAACAATGATAACAATCACCATACAGGGGATCCAGAATAATGCAAAAACCAGGGTGGGGTGGAGCAGGACATACTGTATACTTATAATACCAATTCTACAGGTGAGTATTTCACAGAATTGTATTATTCTTAGTATACAGTACGTCCTGCTCCAGATAGATTAGATTACTTACACTTGGGACATCCAATAGCAGTGTCCATAAAGTAGGGTGGGATCCCCAATAAAAAAGGTTCAAAGGGAGCACCCTGCGAGGCAGCCAAGACCAAGTCCAAATCCCAAAACAGGGAATATAGGATGTTGTGGGGAACGCACATGAGTAACCCCCTAAAAGCAGTCTTAATCAGGGAATGCTGAACAAAAGACTTCTGAAGAAGACAGACGGGTAGAAACCTGACCCTTCAAAGTACTGAGTTAGAGACCCAACTCCAACCCATGCAGTAAAACTCCAGAACCCTGGGAACTGAGAACACCCAACAGGGAAGAGACCAAGACTCAACCAGTCAACGTAGGTATAACAGATGGAAGAAGAAGTCATCTTCCTAGCCTTCACCATGGACTCAACCATCAAGGTAGACAAACCTCTCTCCATCAAGATGGAGGTTTCAGCAGCCAGGCCGCCAAAGCCAGAGTTTGTAATTGGGATGGCGTAAGGGGTCCTAAGTGAGCAGATCTGGCACTCCAGGCAGAAAGAGGCCACCAGAATCACTGGCACCCCTTCCAAAGCAATCTTGCGCAGAACCCTGCCTAGCAGGGGGAATGTAGGAAAGACATACAGAAAACTGAATGTCCTGCCATGACAGGCATCCATGGGCACGGCCAGAGGATCCTGGGACAGGGAGACAAAGGCCGGGAACTTGTGATTGTGACGGAACGCCAACAGATCCACATCAGGTTGGCCCCAACGGTGATACAGAGATTGGAACACCCTGTTGCAGAGGGACCCCCCCCCGGAATGTATACCGCTGAAATGCAGGGAACATTGGCCTCCAGCCAGATCAGAATCAGAGACACTTCCTGGAGGACCCTCTTGCACCGGGTACCTCCCTGATGATTGAAGTAGGCAACTGCCATCAGAGTGACCGTGCGCCCCTGAACAGGCAGGCCCTGAAGATGAGTAGTCAAACGAACCAGAACTAACCTGATCGCTCACAGCTTCAAGACATTGATAGGTGAATGGGCCTCCTAAGTGCCCCACCTCCCCTGGAACCGCAGGGACCTCCAGAAGAACCCCCCAACCTGATAGACTGGCATCCGTGGTGACCGTCTCCCAGGAAGGAGCAAGAAGGTTCCGCCCCCCAATAGGTTCCTTGAGTCCATCCACTACAAGAGGGACCTCCTCACCAGGGGGGAAGACACACAGACCCTGTCCAGGGATGCTGGGACCTTGTCCCATACAGACAATAGGAGAATTTGCAGAAGCCCCAAGAGAGACTGAGCACAAGGGGCCGCTTCGAAGCACGCCACCATCAGACCCACCAGCTGCATCCCCTGCCTGGTGAAGGGACGGGGACAGCTAGGAGGAACTGAACTTGTGCAAGCAGATTGTCCACCTTCTGCTGAGGAAGGAATATCCTTGCCTGAACTGTGTCCAGATTCATTCCTAGGAATGAAATTACCAAGGAAGGGGACAGTGAGGACTTGGGGTGGCTGATCACCCATCCAGATGACTCCAGAATGGACACCACCAGCTGAGTATCCAACTCTGCCAGATGTAGAGACTGGGAAGTGAGGAGGACGTCCAGGTAGTGGCAGCACGCGGAAGCCCCTTGGCCTCATCAGAGACACACATCACCCCCGCCAGCACCTTGGTGAGCACTCTGGGAGCTGAAGAGAGGCCAGATGGCAATGCCACAAATTGGCAGTGTTGATCTTCCAATGTGAATCTGAGGAATCTTGGTATCCTGAAAACACAAGGATGTGAAAGTAAGCATCATTGATATCCACAGACGGCATGAAGCCCCCGGGCGCAAGGAGCAGATGGCTGAGCGCAGAGTTTCCATGAGGAAAGCGCCTGTACTTGACAATTTGCTGAAGATATGTAAATCCAGAATGGGCCAGACTGACCCATCTTTTTTGGGAACTGTGAAAAGGTTGGTGTAGAGTCCCTTGCCTTTGTCTGTTAAGGGAAATCTGCAAATGACCCCCAGACCCAGCAGGCCTTGCACGGCCTGCGCCAACACCTGAGCAGAAGCAGGGACCAGGAGTACCCGGGACATGATAATCTTGGGAGAGGCCGCACAGCAAACTCTATCTTGTAGCCTGAGGACACTACCTCCTGAATCCACCGGTCTGAGGCGTGATGCCTCCAGACTTGAGCAAGGTGCCGCAGCTGTCCCCTCACCCAGACGGGCGAGGGCGCCCCAACATGCTTAAGGGGACTTGGGAGAGGATTTGGGAGAGGATTTGAGCTTAGCCCGCCTGGAGGAGCCAGGGTGTTGTCTTCTGCTCCTGGGACAGGAATCTGCGCGAGCCCCCGCGTAGGACACTAACACCATGGTAGGGGGTAGGAGGGGGGCCCTGGCCCCGAAGAGGCAGAGACAGCCGCCTGCGTTGGGGTAACTTACCTCTCTTACCAAACAGGTCTAGACGGGCCCCAAACAGGCGTAGCCCCTTAAAAGGAAGCCCAGTAAGGGTCTTCTTCGCAGCATTATAAGCACCCCACTGTCGCAGCCAGACCAAGCGACGTATAGCTACCAGGAGGGCAGAAGTTCTTGCACACATTCTGTCATCCAATGCTACTAGGACAAAATTTACAAACACATTGCAACTGGAGAGTGCATTCAACACATCACAAGGGAGATCATCAGGGGCACTATCAAGCATATTTCTGATGAGTGTTCTAGTGGCCACAGCAGTAATGGCAGAGGCACAGACCAGGCGCAGCGCCGTCCCCGCACATGCAAAGGCGTGGGAGGCCAGCAGGTCAATGCGCCGGTCCTCAGCATCCCGCAGGGTAGTAGAACCAGGGGGATGCATGACAGGGGTGTTAGATAGTCCTATGATCGGGACAGCTTAGAAGACACATCAGGCTGAGAATCCCCACAAGTATGCAACTCAACAGGAGAGAGATTTACACTGGGGAGAGTAATGAAACGAGGTACAGCCACTGGCAGGCCAGATTGCAAAGCCAGCGCTTGCTCAGCACAGGGTACGCAGACCCATGCCTTGTCGGCTTCAGCATGAGGCTGTCCACACGCTATACACAGCCGGTCTTGTCCCAAGGGGACCCTGGTCACATTATGCTGAGATGCCTCCATATGGTGATTATTAGGCACAATATGCCAGTAGGGATTGACGCTATAAAGCAACCCTGGATGCCCCAATGACCCGCTAGGGAAGAGGGAGTAATTTTACAAGGCCCAACTATCAATTACACCGGGGCGGGAGAAGCCAATGGATTCACCCATCTGAAAGACACAGGGAGAAGAAGGGGTGTCAGAAACGAACACACTACAATGAGTATAAAGCCGCCCGCGAGGGAACTTACGGACCATGGTAAGTAAGAACGTCACACACGCGCGACCTGACAACATGGCGCCGAGTACCTCGAAGGGCGGGCCAGAGCGAGCCGTGACGCGGGGCGCGCCAGGCCAGGCCCCGCCCCCCGAAGAGGGCGAAGTCCAACCGACAAGCAGCCAATAAGGACGCAGAAGCGTCTGAGGTAACGCCACCGCCTGGCGCGGAACATCCATAATGAAGGAAAAGGCGTGCACGTGGCGGCGGCATTTGCAGTGTAAAAAGACAAGTCAGCGTGGCGGTTGACACCACATATACTAGTCCAAGCAGACATTACAAAAGGCCATATGCACGTAATCACAATACACTGACATCCACACCCCCCCCCCCTTTCTTTTCCCTCCGAAGGCTACAGGGAGAATGAGGGAGGATGGCGGCCCTTTGTACAGGGCCCACCGCTACCGGGGCATGGGACAATAATGCGGGAGGGGCATCCCATAAAGGCTCACCATCAGCCTATACCGCCTACCCTTTGGTGGGGGACTGCGGTGGAGCAGGGCTCCTTAATCACACATGGTGCCGCCTACCTTCACCCGACCAGCGCAGCCCAGGCTGGGAAGCACATCACACGAAGGACGGGTGGGAATAGTCCAACAGGGCCGCAGGCATTAATAGCCCGCTCACCTGCGAGAGAAATCTGGGGATTTGTGGGAGGTCCCCGGGTATTTGAGGGGCCGGGAGGAGCCTGTTTTACATGATTCTGCAGTGCAGCGCCATCTGGCAGAAGATAACCCAAGTGTAAGTAATCTATCTGGAGCAGGACGTACTGTATACTAAGAATATAACTGTTACTTACACAAGCAAAGATGCATTTATGTTATGGCTGCTGTACATAATTTTCATGTATATACTGTGGGCACTGCAATATTTATGAACTTTTCTCCCCCCATGATTACATTAAAGTGGATGTCCAGTCTTGGAATAGTGGTGCCTCTGGGGGTTAACTCTGCATCGTGATCATTTTTTCTAATTTTTGCTTTTTTCTTCTAGTATTAACATTTATCTTCGCACCCCCGCTGTTGGCAAAAGGGCTGCAAATCTTTATTACATCAAGCCCATAGTGAAGCGAAGAAATTGCTGAAACCATTGGAATGCTGGTGCCCCTTATGACTTCACTTCCTGTGGTTTCCCACAAATGTATATTCTCTTAAAAAATAAGAAATGGCACCTTTGATAAAGTACGCACACTCAACTTGCCTGCAGTGAGCACTCTTTGGACAAATGGCTGTAATAAGCGGTGTTTACATGAGCCCTAATTGAAAGCAATATTGCTCAGAGAAAAGAGAGAAGCCGCTGTGATTCATATATTTATGACTCTAGTTCCAAACTTTGATGTGATTTTTTTCCCCAAAAGCAGCTGTGCTTATTCACATAGAATATTCCAATCTGCCAATTTCATTAATACAAGAGCATGTGATTTCACAGCACTTTGACTACAGCATCAAATCGCATTTTTTTTCCAATTTATGTCTAAACTTTTCAGTAGAAATTTGGATAACTTGGCAATTACTAGATCCCTTTTATTGTCTTTTTAAAATCTGTTTTCTAAATCACACAACCAAAGGAAAAAAATGCCCCTTGGTCTCTTTCAAATTCAGACTTTCAAATAAAAGACACCATATTCATTCAAATTGTTCCTCTTGTGGACCTCAAAATTTACTAGAATGTCATCTCAATTTGGGACACCCATCTGGTTACAGAAATTGTATTCCTAAAATCTGGAAGAATAATTACTTACCTAAAATTAACACAGAGAGGAGAGCAGGCAACGACAAAATAATAAATGGAAAAATTATCACCAAATTCAACAGTCACAGTACACGTATTCATTTAATCATTTTTGGTTGGGTTGGGTTAAGAATTGTATAATAGATTTGCATTTTGGAGCACTACATATTCTAAATCATTTATGCACTCTTTGCACTTTAGTTTTGCGCTTTTGAGGGAGGATATTTAATGGGAGCAGTTTGGGCCACCTGCTGTGTTTTTAATTGTCCTGTGTGTTTAAGTGTTTTTTTTTTTGTGTTTTGTACATTAATAAACTTCTAGTGATTGATTGCCAAGTACCAAGTGCGGGGAAGTTTTTATGGGTTGTGACTTAACTAGCCAGAACTATCTTTTTCGGTATTTTCTGTGTCTGCCTTCAATATTATTTTCAAGTTACACTTTTATAAATATTTATTAAAAATGGATTTTCCCCCCCAAAAAACTTTCTGTTCTGAAAAAAAGCATACAGCCTTTCTGAAGTAAATTTTGATCACCTTTATGAGGTTTGTGATTTATTATAAGGAGATCTAACCTTACCGCTTTGTCTAGGAGCACCGAAAGTTAATTTAATCCTTTAACTGCCAGCCTGCCTAGAGATGTTGTCACCTGCTATGAGCTGGAGGTGGAGTTCACACACAAAAAATCTATACCTAAATTTGTCTCTCCAGCAGTTTTTCAACCTATTTGTTGCCTAGATTTAGTACTGCACCCTCCAGTGTCAGTGCCCAGCTCCATTCACTGAATAAATGCATTGTAGTGAATGGAGGGGGTGTGCTTCAGTGGTTGACTGAGGGGCGGGTGTCTGTCTTGGAAGGAGTGGACTCTTACCTGCAGCTCGTCCGTGAATGGAAACCATGACTCAAACTTAGCATTAAAATAAATTGTAAAGATGCCTCATCTGTCCTAATAATTAGCTTCTAACCAGGAACAGAAGTGTAAATCAAGAGCTTGGACCTTTCAGGTCTCGTTGCATATAAGGGTCAGCAATGACAATCTCCATGTTTTATAAACAGATGTTTGTCTTGAAGTGTGTAGCCTTAATTCTCGTTTCTATTGTGCTCTTAAGGAACTACTAATTATCCACATGTTCTAGATTAAGAAGTGCTCTTGTCTGTGGAATTAACAAGCACACGATTTGTTTAATGATGGCTTAAGCCTTGGAAAAAAATAAAGTCTTTACAATTTATCAGAACTGGTCTGTCGAGTTGCTTGGAAAAATAACACATGAACAGCAATAGCAGGAGAATTATTTGACGTGTGTGAAACATCTTTACAGCAGCTAGACAAATGGCTGACACGCAAACATAATTTACTCACTCTGGCCACTCTGCTCATGAAGAAAGATGAGCATTCTGACATCCCCCAACTTGCTTGGATGACATACGATTTTGATTATAATACTACCGGTGAGAACGCTGAGGTTACACAACCATGAAAAAGGCCCTGTGTTCATTAGAAAATCGGGCAATACATGTGAATATATATATATGTACCAGGCTGGTAAGGACTGATGAATCATCAGGATCTATGTTCCATCCAAAGGAGAAGCACATACTTAAAAAGGAAATACCATTTTTGAAGATCCCCACATCAGAAATGCTATTTAAGATATGAGATGGCCATCATACTTACCATCGCTCCTATGGCCCCTTTACTGTATTTGGGAACCCCCCTCAGTTCTGGCTTCTCTCTGGCTGGTCATGTATAGGGGAGTAGGCAACACCATTGGGCACAGACTGTGACCAATACCATTAGCAGAAAGAGTTTCCTAGCACACTCTTTCCCGGGGTGCCTCTGACAGGAAACAACCCAGGATAGTCAAAATCCCAGGTGTTCTTCCTTTTTATCGTTTTTTCTTTTACACACACACATATATATATATATATATATATATATATATATATATATATCAATTAGGCGTCTGACAAGGAATTTTTTTTATATTCTGAAAGTTTCTCACCAGCCTAATATGTTCCTCCTTCCTTATACTCATTATTAAAAAAAAGCAACCAACTCCTATTGCTTCAAAAAGTTTAGTTCCACATACTACTTTTATTATTGTTGTTCATTTATAGAGAACCACCTTTTTGGGTGGTGCAGGTGAGGTAGCTTTCTATGCATTGTGCAATATGTGAACAATAGCCTGCTGGTAACAGTATTGATGTGCCTGTTTTAGTGTGGTGGAGGTGCATGTATCCATTTTATTGACACCTTTAGAACAAGGTAAGACAAGATACCCAAATCACACCAGACAAAATGTACTCTGTAAGTAATACTCCACAATATCATGTAGTTACCAACGGGGTTAGTGGTGCTGCACTGGGGCCAAGAGCCAATACAAAACAATATTAGAACCATGCATTTAATCAAGTTCTTTAAAATGCTTGTAAAGGTCAATCGAAATTAAGTGACTTAAATTCCGAACAAAACAACCTCCTCAGAAAATGTATTACATGGAGAAAAAACACATAAAAATAGATGACAGTCCTGGGTTGATGTGCTCACTATTATGTATTTCAGAACTTTGTCCTTTATGTAATAAGAAATTATGTTTACTGAGGTACTGTACCACAGCTGTATAACGCGGGTAAAGCAGCTATACTGGCAGCTGATATGCTGATAGGGATGCATTCTGGGGGGAGGATTTGATTGCCCATTTTCAGCTTCACTGCAGACTGACTTAATCTGCAATCATGGATATCAGGTAAGTATTGTTGAAATCCAACATTGTCTTCATTTCAAATGTGGAAGTCTATAAATACATTCTCAGTAGCCTGGTGGGTGATTTCCCAATAAGACCCTGCCTGCATAGACAAATGATGCCCCCAATAGCAATACCACTATAAATGAAATTGACCAAAAGTGGTGTCTGTCAAATCACGTAAGCAGACAAGCATTTGTCCAGTGTTGCCTAGTCACCTACATTAAAAAAGGCAGTTCCGCTATCGACTTCAGTTCCGCAAACCTCAATGTACAAATGCAATGTAGTGCAAATTTCCATATCTTTCCATATAATCAAAGTAATACAAGACTATACCAAATGAGAGGCAACAAATGAGAATCCTATATCAGTGCACATTGGGACCTTATACCTCTTCCAATATCACTAAAATATATTAAAATCTTCATAGCAATTCTCTTAGGTTTATGTGTGGGGAAAAAGTCTGCATTAATCAAACCAGATTGGCAATTACCTGATCCACAAACTCATATGAATTGTGTATTTGTGTATTCTGATTCACCCAATAGCTAAGCTGTAATAGATGTTACTTTATTGAAAAGCCCAAACCCTTAAAAAACGATTCCCCAGCATCTAAAGTTAATATATTTTTATGTTTTTAGTCACTTACTTATTATCCTTTCCCCCACTGGGCTGCAACTCTGTTCAGGACTTTAGGATATGGGCGCCGCCATCTTGACTGAATGGGATAAAGTACAGGGGTGGGTTATAGCTGTGCTTTGCTCAGACAGAGCAGAGCTGGTGTCAGGAAAAGGTCAGCAATCCCAGAATGCAGAGCAGCACAGTCAGAAGGCACTTCCTGTTTGCAGGCTGCCTGATGTTACATGAGCCGCCATCTTGGATGTTTAAATGCTTATAACATGCAGTAGATGCAGGTAGGATGATTTTTAATGTGAGCAATCTGTATGTACAGGGTGTGGGAAACATATAAGATAGACTCTTATTCAGAGTTAAGGACCGCTTTTAACAGTGCTCTTCTGTCTTTACAAATAAACAACAATTTAAATGGGTTCTCAGCGCAGTGCAGCCGTACAACAACCAATGGCCAACTGAACCACCCCCGACGTGGCCCCTAGGCATCAGCTGAACTGCATGTTGTTACGAAGTGGCAAAAAATATCAACAATTCTACACAAAATGGAGTGGAAGACCGAGTGGTCCTTATGGATACTGTAGGGTGCATGTCTGCTTTATTATAGATACAAAGTGTCCAGCTTGCCCAAGAGCCTAAAACACTCCAGGGCTGGGTAAAAGCCCCACCCTGGGGCATCCCTATTTGGGATACCCCCATGTAAAACCTCTGGGACGGCTACCAACTATCACTCTTTCCTTGCATCTCCAGCAGCATCCCCAAGACCCCCTTTACCCCATGCATGCACCCCCACCACATGATAAAACAATGGATGGTTGTGGGGGGGGGGGGGGGGTGCCGACAGTGGGAGGCTTACTGTACCATGGGAGTGTGAAGTTAGGTTTTCACACACAAAACATCCATAATCAGGATTCCTCTATAAAGCAGACCTAAACCCAAGAGGGTTAAACCGGACCTTCAGCATGATTTAATGAAAATCCCAAAACCTTAAAAAACTATTCCCTAGCATCTAAAATTAATATATCTTAAGTTCTTAGTCACTTACTTATTATTCTTTCCCCCATCAGCTGCAACTCTGTTCAGGACTCTAGGATACGGGAGCCGCCATCTTGACTCAGAAGCATCGCCCATACTGAGGAGAGCAGGATGAGGTACAGGGGGCGGGGTTATAGATGTGCTTTGCACAGACAGAGCAGAGTTGGGGTCAGGGAAAGGACAACAATCCCAGAATGCAGAGTGACACAGTCAGAAGACACTTCCTGTTTGCAGGCTGCCTGATGCTCCATGAGCCACCATCTTGGATGTTTAAAGGCTCATAACATGCAGTAGATGCAGGTAGGATGATATTTAATGTGAGCAATCTATATGTACAGGGTGTGGGAAACATATGATAGGCTCTTATTCAGGGTGACAGTCCGCTTTAAAGTTTTGAGTTTTGGTCTGTTGTAAGAAGAGACAGGTTTGAAGCTGCTAGTATGTGAACACACACACACACACACACACACACACACACACATTTTACAAAAATATAAATACCAGCCTCTTTTGTGTTCATTAAAGATAAAAGTAAATATGTCCAGATTTGTCTGTGTATAGAAAAGAAAAGTATGACAAAGCCAAATTGTAATATTCAGCAAGTAATGCATTATCTGCTCCAAAGCACAAGAAGCAATTAAGATCAAGTGATTCATTGTTACCTTCAGGGAAAATCAACCTTTTAAAGCGCTTGAAATGTGGAGCACAGCAAAACTCAGAAAGCTGAAAATAAATCTATTTTTTCCATATTTTTATGCAAAATGAAAAAGAAACATTTACAGGAGTCCCAACATGAATTTTTATCAGTAATAAAGGAGGCTGGGGATGCAGCATGTGGTGTTTTGTAGACAGTGGCAGTAAACTTTCCAATATACAGCCCACTAAAGATAATGCCAGACTAATAATAAACACATTGAGATGTATGGCTGGTGTACAAGATCTTAATGTGAAAGCACTTTGGAACTATATATATGCCAGAAAGCAAAGAAATGTATTTTTTCTAGTCACTATATAACTCAAGCAGGATATCCCAAGTATTAGGAATAATGCACAGAGCGACACACATAGCATATACATTTATTACATGTTACTATGGTGACGGGAGCTATTGGGACAATACAGGCATAATGCTTGTTAAATGACCCAATGATAAAAATCCATATAAATATGCTGGATGGTGGGCGGACAGGTCACTTATACACCCGGCATCAAGACATATTCAGCCAGGCTGAATTTAATGTAAACTTTTCATGCCCAGTTGCCCTAAAATACATGCCAAACTTCAGGGGTGCACAACATTTTTGGTTTAAGTGATGAATAGTCTTATTTCACATTTCTAGGGGCCGTAACAAAATGTAAGCTACTGAAATGCAAACAGTTTATTGCAGGCAACCTTTACCCATAAAGCATTTCATATGCTTTTATGTATCTGCAAGAGCAGAGATAGGGAAGGAAGAGGTGAGCAGAGGTTGGTATAGGTGAGACAGGAAGGTTTGCAGTGAGCACAGGTCAGGTGGGAAGAAGTGGGCTGAGGTAAGGCAAGGAGAGATGAGCTGAAGAGTTGAAGCGGAAAGAGATGGGCAGAGGGAGGTGGGTAGAGTTAGGCAGAGGTGAACAAAGGTAAGATGAGAAGAGAAGTGATGGACAAATGAGAGGTGGAAAGTGGTGAGAAGAGGTGAGTAGAGATAGCTGAGCAGAGGTAAGATGGAAAGAGGGAGGTGGTAAGAGATAGACAGAGGTAAACAAAGCTGGAGTGAGCTGAGAAGCATCTCCAGACACACCCAACACAAATAACAAACTTCTGCAGATAAGTTCATCAGTTTCTAACTTCCTGCTTTGGAAATTAGCAACACACACCCTGCTAGTGGCCAGCCACATGCATTGCAGGCAAGGCAAGCTCAGCTCTCTGTAGGGGTACTGAGGCCCACAACTGGCAGCAGTGTAGGCCACAAGTTGTGCATCCCCGTATTACAGTTAAAAGTTATTGGTTTAAGGGAAACAGACAGAATAAAATAACATGGGGACACTTGCTTTTGAGCCAACTGAACAAAGGCCAACTGTAACATAACTATGGATGCACTAAACGATGTTACATCATTGCTACATCATTGTTGCTTACACTATCAGCGATAAAGTTAAAGTAGGGTGCAGGGGCCCTGGCAAAAGAAGAGGTGATAATCGAATTTAAATCCTAAAAATGAGCAACTAACAATCATGTTAATGCATCAATCAAACCTTAGAGACAGAGGATGTGGATTGAAGTTATAATTTATCTCTGCCAGATTCTAGTACAAGTCACTCTGAATTGAGAAAGACAGTCAGCAAAACATCTTCAAGAAAACAACAGCAGTAGCCTTGATTTATTCCCACAGATATAAGGAAATGCCACTGTGGTCTGTGGAACTCAAATGCAGTGGGAGGGTGGGTTATCATAGCCGTACAGGGTTTAAAAAGCAACTGTATGATTGCACAGAATTTCTGAATGCCTAACATGGTTGTGCAGAAGCGGAGGCAGGGACCAGCGGCACACACTCCATTCAGCTTACCAGCCAAGTTTCTAGTGCAGCGATACTCAACTGGCGGACCGGGGTCCGAATGCGGACCTCGGCGCCAGATTTCCGGACCCCTGCCTGACAGCCCTGCACTTAGTTGCTTCTGTGTTGCTGTGCTTAGAGCTGCCCCCTTGATTGGCAATATAGTGCTTAGTCTCCTTGGCAATGTCATGGCTCCCTGCACCTAGCATTGCAATATGAAGTACTGCACGAGCGGGAAGTGACATTGCAAGGTGCACACAAACTTTGTTTCTCTGTCTCTTTGCCCCATCCAATCCTTTTTCCCTGCCCCCAACTCAGCCCTATCTATTCCTATCTATTCCTGTCCTACCATCTCGTCCCCCCAGCTCTGCCCCATTCATCTAACTATCCCCCCCCCCCCCACTACAGTCCTCCTCCCGGACCTTCACCTCTCACCGGATGCCTTTAAATGGACCTTTCCAAGAAGTGGTTGAGTACCCCTGTTCTAGTGTATGGAGACACCATTAAAATCAAGGGGAGTGCTCTGTACTAAGGCAATACCCACACTGGCTTACCATACTGCCATTGTGAGTAAGAGATGTGCCATGCAGGAGCAGATGACAGGCAAGTGAGGAGTATGGTGCGCTCTGGGCACAGCTGATCTAGAGTCTGATGTAGAAGACATTTTATGTCAGTCAAAACAATACGATGCTCAACCAGTTAACGAATTCTCATTGATTGCGCAATCCATGGATCCATTATCATCCGATTACATTCACTTAATCGTTTTGTCAAAAAGTTTTGTGGAAATGGGCCATTACGAACATATTTGCGAACAATATTAATAATTATTAAACATGAAATAAGTTCAGTTCAGTTCAGTAGCCAGCTGCTCTCATGGTTCACCCCTGACATTCCTTTCTGGTGTGCATAATATAAATATATGAATATATAACCTTAGGAAACTGGCATCCAGAAAGTAAACGTAAAGGGAGAATCTTGTGACACTACTTTATAATAAATGAAGAAATGAGTATAACCACAAGAATTTCAGCTTTCCTTTGCACATCTTATTAAGATCAATTAAAAGTTGGCTGAGCAAGCACTATAATGCAGCTCACGCCAGGAGAAAGAGTGTTGCCTTGGGAATGAAAGGAACTGCAATACATTTCATTGCTATATGCCATGACAGTAAGCTGTGGAAGCATTTGGAGATATAAGAAAAAACTCGCATGGTGGTTAAAAATGTAATTCATGAGAATAAAGCCTGAGAATTTCACTTTTAGTGAATCACCAAATAGGAAGACAATGAAAGTCAATGGCACTTTTTACTACAGAGCAATGGCACTTTGTCCTACAGAGTAAAAAGAAGTAAAAAGTCCAATACTTTTCTTAGGAGCAAAAAAGTGCCATTGGCTTTTATTGTCTTCTTCTCTTCTACCATGAGAATGTTTTTTTCAACTCTTAGTAAATCAAGGCCATTGCCTTACGATAAATGATTGCAAAGCCATTACAAAATAAAAGGTCCTGGTGACATATCTCTTGAATAACATGGCAATGTTCATTGTAGTTTTACCTTCTTGTGTCTTCTTTTAAGTGGAGAGTAAGAAGTTGCTTTGGGATATGGAATGACATGATGCACTCTGACATCTGCTCCCGCACACAGATCCACTTGTTGTCAGATGCAGGGAATCTGTAGAACTTGTAAATTGGATTCTTTAGCACTGTTGGGAAAAAATAGATATATTTTTAATCTTAAATTGAATAGGCATTATGCCAAAGCTTTAAAAAAGGGAAGATGTAGCCAAATGCATCACTTATATAAAGGTTAATGGCTCATACATATGTCTCTCAGTGCCCCCTCCCTAATCAGTAAAACCAGTTAGTAAACTTGCATACCAGAGTACGAGATGTAATGCATCATCCTACATCATCCCATTATGCATTGCAAGCAGTTGCCCGACCAGCAGCTGCTGTGCTTACAACATGCACACAGAAACGCAATGCATAAGTTCAAGATCTTAAGTGGGCTGATGAGATATATACATCTTCCATCTTCCAGCTTCTCCAATATGGCAGCACATCAGATGAATTCATTCAAGAGGGTGGGGAGGAA
Source organism: Gastrophryne carolinensis (assembly GCA_027917425.1). Taxonomy (NCBI): domain Eukaryota; kingdom Metazoa; phylum Chordata; class Amphibia; order Anura; family Microhylidae; genus Gastrophryne; species Gastrophryne carolinensis. The sequence continues at coordinate 169,664,363 of CM051234.1, read as the reverse complement.
GAATTATCAGACATGTTAACTGGACTATTTATTACATAGCTTCATAAAAATGGGATTGTTTGCCTCTTCAACTCCTCCAACTACTAATTCACACAAAGAGGTGGTTTGAACTGCAGTCTACATGCTGTTATTCTGGGCTTTCAATCAGCAGCTTACAAGAAGTACAGCATGGCCTTTAGAGTCTGGCTCTGTTCTTTTAGGGATTCATACAAAATTCAGAGTTAATAATAAAACTTTTTGCATGAACAGATCTCGATAGACACAAACATACACTGTAGATTAGATTGCGTTAGGTCTCACACTCATTACATGACCCTGACGAAGCTCCGGTGGGCGGAGCGAAACACGTGTCGGCTGACGGCCGGCCCACCTGCGTCTCCTATCAACAGCCTCGCACGCTTGATGCCTCGGCGCGGGTGAACGCAAGTACTACTGGCCAGTAGAAAGGAGTGTGGAGCGTTGCAGAACAGTACAGCAGTGAAGGATCTGGCTGACGCGTCTACTCCACACATTTACCAGACAACCTCTGAAGACACGCGGCTGCCAGCGCCGCATCTGGATACAGCTAAGTACACGCTGCGATATAGGGGTGGGATCTGCGTAGCCCTGTGTATGTGGGCCGAGACGTAGTCCACCCTGAATGAACAGGATAGGCCTAAGTGGGACTCCCCAGACAGAGTCATTGTGGGACATTCGTTCTCCCTGAATCTGTGGCTCAGCGCTGCTATGCTGGATGTGTGCTTTTTTGTCTGAATAGAACTGGCCAGTTCCAATGATAGCGCTGGGAGAAACTACTTGATCATTCCCCGGAAGGGGTAGCTTTCATCCTCCTCAAATTAGGCATGTTGGTGTAGCGATGCTGTGAATGGTTGAGACGCGCTTGTGTGGCTGTAATAGTTGCATGGGGGGGCCCCCGTTTTTTAGTGTCACTTCCATGTTTTTCAAATATGTATGTCGTTTGATGGTATGTTTAATGTGCTCTTTGATATTCATTAAAGTTTCGTATTTCTACACCAATTATATGTACTAGCATATGTGCCAGCCCCACATTGAACCTTGTCCTTAGTGTTCTTATTTTGAGTACACTCATTACATGTACTCGTTCACAGAGGAGAGTTTTGGGGAGGTGGCTGTCTTTATAATGAGGGCCTGATTTACCAACAGCAATGCACGAGAGAAACCACGCAGACCGTATATTCTGAAAACCATACCATGCTAACATGAGCTGTAAAAGTGTGTTTTCAGCAAGTGAAATGCCAGCAAACAGGCAGTTCTCTCTGCTTTTGCCACAATTGCAATCGCAGCAGTGTTCCCAAGTTGCAGTATACGCGGCACAGTAAAAGGTAGCGCAAAGTAGCAAAAACCAATTGTACATTTTGCAACCAATGTACAAACCAATTGTACATTTCAAAGTAGGCCCAGGTGTATATAAACAAGCAATTCTGTGAGTGCTCACCTGTAGAATTGTTTTTGTTCTTATTCATAACAGTTGGGTTATTCCACCACAAGGTGGCGCAGTGGTACTGCAGAAAAGCTGTGGCTTGTCCTGGCTCCCTATAAATACGGGCTTAACCATAGAGTTCCCCAGCGTACACAAGCAGTGAGACAAGAAGCCGGGAGAGAATAGGTAAAAAATTTGAAAAAGGTAAAAGACCCCAATTGACTTGGAACAATCACCATAAAGAGGCAACCAAGAAAAAAGATAACAAGGGTGGGGCGAAGCGGGCCGTGCCATGCAAGAACAAAAACAATTCTACAGGTGAGTACTCACAGAATTGCTTTTTTCTTTATTGCATGGCACGACCCGCTTCGATATTCATAACAGTTGGGACATCCAAAAGCAGTGTCCAGAGTAGGGTGGGATCTCCAAAGAGTAACGGCCAGTAGTTCAAATCACTACCACCTGAAGCACCTTGCGGACAAAAGCAGCATCCGCTGAGGCCTTAACATCAACCTTGTAAAACTTTGAAAAAGTATGAACAGAAGACCAAGTAGCGGCCTTGCAAACTTGTTCAACAGAAGCTTGGTGCTGAAAAGCCAAAGAGGCACCAATAGCACGAGTAGAATGAGCAGTAATCCTAAAGGGAGGTTCCTTTCCCTTAGCAGAATAGGCTTGAACCACCGCCTGAGGGATCCACTTGCTGATAGCGGATTTAGCCGGAGGAAAAGCCTTTCTAGGTCCAGAAGAGAGGAAGTCCGGCCTGAGCCGAAACACCACCTTATCCTGATGCCTCTCAAAATAAGGAGGTTTGATGGAAAGTGCAGCTAGTTCAGAAACTCGCCTTACAGAACTGATAGCCACCAGAAAGGCTACCTTCAGAATAGACAAGGAAGCATCACGGATAGGCTCAAAGGGAGGCCCCTGCAGGGTGGACAACACCAGATTCAAATCCCAGACTGGTAGCAAAGGCTTACGGGGTGGACGCACATGAGAAAACTCCCTGAAAAAAAGGTTTTAAGCAACCGGTGATTGGCAAAAGATCTTTGGAAAAAAATTGCCAGAGCTGAAACATGGCCTTTTAGGGTACTAAGTTGAAGGCCCTGATCCAAACCACGCTGCAAGAATTCCAGAAACCTGGGAGTAGAAAACACCCGACAGGGAAGAGACTTGGACTCACACCAGGCAATGTAAGCATGCCAGACCCTGTAATAAATAAAGGACGAGGACTTCTTCCTGGCCCGACTCATGGTATCAACAACAGAAGCAGGCAACCCCTTTTTCCATCAATATGGAGGTTTCAGCACCCAAGCCGTTAAAGCCAGAGTTTGTAAATTGGGATGGCATAGCTGCCCCTGGGTGAGAAGATCTGGATCCTTGGGCAAGACGTGCCGGTCTACTGCCAACCGCATGACATCTACGAACCAAACTCTTCTTGGCCAACAAGGGGCCACTAGTATGGCTGGTACCCACTCCTGGGCTATCTTGCGCATGACCCTGCCCAGTAGAGGAAATGGAGGGAACACATGGAGAAGCTGAAACTCTGTCCACGGTATTGCCAAGGCATCCGTGGCGAAGGCCAGAGGATCCTGAGACAGAGAGACAAATCTGAGGAGTTTGTGATTGTGACGGGACGCAAACAGGTCCACGTCCGGCTGACCCCAGCGGTGACAGAGGGAGAGAAACACCTGGTTGTTGAGAGACCACTCTCCCAGACGAGACATCCCCCTGCTCAGGGAATCCGCCACCTGGTTCTCCACCCCTGGGATGTAGACTGCTGAGATGCAGGGAACATGCTGTTCCTCCCAAGACAGAATCAGGGACACTTCCTTGAAGGCTCGCTTGCTCCGAGTCCCTCCTTGATGGTTGATGTAGGCAACCACCATCTGGTTGTCTGAGGGAATCTGAACAGCCCGACCCCTGAGGTGAGTGGATAGGCGAGAAAGAACCAACCTGATCGCCCTCAGTTCCAGGATGTTGATGGAAGCATAGACCTCGTGGGCCCCACCGACCCTGGAACCTCAGGGACATCCAGAAGCCTCTCCAGCCGGTCAGACTGGCCTCCGTGGTGACCGTTTCCCAGCACGGGGGCAGGAAGGAACTGCCCCCCAGAAGGTTCCTTGAGTCCAGCCACCACGAGAGAGACCGTCTGGCCAGGGGAGACAGAACAAATTCCTGATCCAGGGACACAGGGTCCCGATCCCAAACTGACAAGAGGTGCAACTGGAGAGGTCTCATGTGAAACTGAGCAAAGGGGAAGCAGGACACCATCAGGCCCACCAACTGCATCCCCTGACGGATGGAGGGATGAGACAAAAATATATATGGTTAGGTCTAGCACACCTTTAGAGTAATCTGACTTAGACAAATGCCTGAAAAGCTTCAGTGGGTGCAATAGCTCCGACCAGTATACCCCTCCTGGTCAATAGATCATGCAAAAAAAGGTTTTGGAGTAATGCCCACCGAACACAATGTTATCAGTGATCAAATGATATATATTTGAGAATACACTCTTAGACTTGCATAACACATTGAACACATATGGGGAACATACCAAATGTATATAACAATAGATGAGTAGTAGTCTGATCTCACAAAGTGATATATGTAACAAGGATGTCAAGTGATAAACTACAAGTCAGGAGACCTATGGTGTGTCATATCAATATGTACAGTGAAGATAAGCAAAAGGACAACTTCTCCTTGCTTGAAATGAAGCCAGTGTCAAAATAAACACACCATGTTCACCTGAATGTGGCTGAATTGGCTGAACAAGTTCTTTTGAGAAATTACTTTCGTTATAGGGATGACTTTTATTTACAGCTCCAGGGCACGGCGATGGGGTCAAATATGGCCCCGGCTTACGCAAACCTTTTTATGGCCAGTTTCAAAGACAGATTTGTATATCCTGACCCACACTTTACTGATCATGTGCTAATATGGCTACGGTACATTGATGATGTTTTTTTCCTCTGGCAGGGCTCAGAATCTGACCTACTATCATTCAAGACCAGATTGGACAACCATCTACCCACTATCTCTTTCACATTAGAGCATAGTGTTGATCAGGTACACTTTTTAGATGTTCTTGTGCACAATCGTGAAGGTAACATCTTCACAGATTTATACCGTAACCCACGGACCGTAACACTTACCTGAGAGCAGACAGTTTCCACCACCGATGCCTCAAAGAAGGGCTCCCATACAGTCAATTTATTAGAGTAAGGAGAATCACATCAGATGATGATACATACATGAAAAGGGCTCGAGAAATGGCCATTGATTTTCAACAAAGAGGCTATGATCCAAACATAGTAGAAGATGCCCTTAGTAGGGCCTATGCTCAGGATCGCTCAACCCTCCTTCGCCACAGACCAAGGAATACACAGCAGAGACTTCCCATCCCGATTACTTTTTCCACCCAATCTCCACAGATCGAGAAGATTATCCTTAAACACTGGCACATACTCGAGTCAGACACTCAACTAGACCCCATTTTTAAAACTAGACCTCTCTTTGTTCGCAAAAAACCTGCTAACCTGCGAAAGACTTTGCCCCACAAGCCACACAGAGTTTTAGACACCTTCCCCAGGGCTCTCAGTGGTTGACAGAGAGACGGACTCCAATCGGGATGTTCAGCTGTGGACACTGTAGTCAATGTGGCTACGTTTTGAAGGGCAAAACCTTCACACACCCCCATTCAGGACAAAAATTTCCCATTAAGCAGTTCTTCAACTGCTACATAAGATGCGCCGACCTTACCTCTCCCCTGACCAGACACTTTTTGGAATACAACCACCAAGTTCACCAGTTGCGATTCACTGTGATTGATCAAATCAAACCACCTCGGAGGGGGGGAGACATGGAGAGGCTACTTCTACAAAGGGAATTATGGTGGATCTATAAACTAGGGACCAAATCTCCTTGTGGTTTAAATGAAGAAATCGATTTCACACCATACATGTAAGATCATAGTGGACTTAGAAATAAAGGATCATAAATCCTAAAATCAATAAGCTGTTGTAATTCCAGGTATCTATATTTTAATATTTTTTCCTTCTTTATATCTAAAAATGGTTTTAACCTAAAGGGTGTTTGGACACACCAGATCAGCGGCTCTATCATCCCTCCCGTGCCCTGGTAAAATGCCCAATAGCTGAATTTTTATGCACGGAATAACAGGTTTAGTAGGCAGATCTGTTTCTTCATAAGACTTGACATGGAATGAATGACACTTGCATTTCACTTTATGACATTTATAATTGTTTATTGGCATGCAGCAAGTTGCTTACTTCATATATTAATATGCCACTCTCCTGTTTATTGACATGCAGCAAGTTGCTTACTTCATATATTAATATGCCACTCTCCTGTTTTCTCTGCAGATTTTCGCAGTTTGACACAGCTCAGCAGGCTCCCCCGCAATGAAGATATGTTCTCCCCATCTACAAAGCCTCGTAGCGGCGTCAGTTCCCCCGCTATGTCATTTTGTCAATTTTTCAGTTGTCATTAAAGTTATTGAGGCTCCGCCTGTCGCCGCCCCGTGCGCCGCCGCCGCCATCTTTCTGGTTTGTTAAACCAGGTAGATGGAGGGCGGCCGGGACGGCGACAGGCGGAAGTGACGTCACGGCTCGCATCCAATCGGATGCGCGCAGTACGTCACCATTCCGGCCGGCCGGCCGGGGGGGGAGACCATCTGTTTAAAAGCGCGCAACGCGCAGCTTAGGTATCGCTCAGCTGAAGAAGGGACTGTGTCTCGAAACGTCCTTGAGCGATCATACATACCTGGTAATATTGTGCTACAAATGTCATTGTTGCTTTGAGCGCTTTTGAGTGATTTGGGAGCATTTTGCTCTGTTTGTCATATATTCACCATTGTCTGTATGCCATATTTTGCTATACATATGTGGATGTGCCTATTACCTATCTAACTGATGCAAATACGCATACTATTTGATCATATGAATGATGCTGTTATCCAGCTTTATGAATGAATATCTGCTTTCTATTTTGTGCTCTTGTTACTAGATGTACTGGTCATTTGACATGCAGTTACCTGTATACACAGCCAGATGGCAGCACAGTGCGCTGTTTTTTGTTACAAACTACATTCTGGTGAACATGGTGTGTTTATTTTGACACTGGCTTCATTTCAAACAAGGAGAAGTTGTCCTTTTGCTTATCTTCACTGTACATATTGATATGACATACCATAGGTCTCCTGACTTGTAGTTTATCACTTGTCATCCTTGTTACATATATCACTTTGTGAGATCAGACTACTACTCATCTATTGTTATATACATTTGGTCTGTTCCCCATATGTGTTCAATGTGTTATTCTCAAATATATATCATTTGATCACTGATAACATTGTGTTCGGTGTGCATTACTCCAAAACCTTTTTTTGGATGGAGGGATGAGGAAGCGACAGCAGAGCCCGAGCCTGCAGCTGAAGACCTTCCACCTTCTGCTGAGGAAGGAACACCTTGACCTGAGAGGTATCCAGCGTCATGCCCAGAAAGGTCCTCACCAATGACGGGGACAGAGAAGATTTGGAATAGTTGATCACCCAGCCGAAAGACTCCAGAGTGTATGTCAAACTGGTAATGCTGATCCTGCAGCTCGAACCTTCGGAATCTCTGATGACCTGGGAAGATAGGCACATGAAGATAAGCATCCTTGATGTCTACAGTGGTCATGAAGTCGCCTGGGCGAAGGGTACTGACAGCAGAGTGCAGCGTCTCCATGCGAAAATGTTTGAATCTGACAAATTTGTTGAGGGAAAAGATTGGAATAGTACCCCTGACCTCTTTCTTGATGAGGCACCAAACAAATGACTCCGGACTCTAACAGGTAATGAACTGCCAGAAGCAATCCCTGAGCGGACAGGGGGTTTAAAGACATCCGGGATCTGATGAATCTTGGGGGGGGGGCAAGGCTGCAAACACTATCTTGTAACCGGAGGACACTACCTCCTGAATCCACCAGTCTGAGACGTGAAGCCTCCAGACATGAGCAAAGAACCTAAGCCGTCCCCCCACTCGGATGGGTGAGGGCGCCCCTTCATGCCTGAGGGGGCTTGGGAGAGGGTTTGGACTTAGGATTCCAGGAGAGACCGGGACATCCACGGGTTCTGCCACGGCCCCAAGAATTTCTGCGACCACTGGAGAGGAGGGAGCCACGGCCCCCTCTGGGAATGCGAAAGGAAGGAAGGGGAGCAGAGGACCCCCAAAAGTGCCGAGACTGCCTCCTACGCTGAGGAAGCCTTTTATCCTTGGCTAGAACATCAAGACGTTCTCCAAAGGGCCGCAGCCCCCCGAAGCGGAGGCCAGTGAGAGCTTTCCGCTTTCTGAGAGCTGCCCACTGGCGCAACCAGACAGAGTGGTGCATAGCCAGCAAGAGCGCAGAGGTCCTTCCACACAGCCGCACAGCATCATCCATAGCAGTAAGGATAAAGGCCACAAAATCAGTGCAAAGTAAGAGAGTCCTATATTCCTCCCCCACACTACCAGCTGTTGTGCCATCAATGAGACGCTTAAGCAGTTTCTTAAGGGCAATAGCAGTAATGGCGGAAGCACATACAGGGTGCAAGCCAGCCCCCACACAGGTAAAAGTATGGCAAGCTACTTGATCCATGCGCCGGTCCTCACCGTCCCTAAGAGTGGTAGTGTCAGGGGAAGGCATGACCGAAGTATTGGACAAGCCTAGCACGGGAGCATCTACTTCAGGGGGAAAAGACCACCTCTTAACAAGATCAACGGGAAAGGGATACCTTTTATCCAAACCCTTGGGCACAGCAGGCAACTTGTTAGGATGTTCCCATTCTTTAAGCACCAAGGTGGTAAAATGTTCCTGCTCAGGGAACTCTAGACGCTGTTTACCAGGGCAAAAAAGCTCCCCCTGCTTTCTTTTAGCTACCTCAGGGGGAGCAATGTGCAAAATTTCAAAAATATTTGACAGCAGATTATCAGTGTCCTCAGGTAGCGTGATTCCTCTCCGGACGCAGACCCAGGGTCACTATCGCAACCCTCCTGTTGGTTCCCAGAGGAGTCAGAATCCTGGGAGAGCTCCCCCATCTCAAGGGTGTGACAATCACCAAGCTCATCAATCCCCACATACATCTCAGTAAGGGGAGCAGGCCTGGGGTCCATGTGTCTCTTCTTGCCAGAGGCTTCCCTAGGAGCATTGCTGGCAAGCTGCTTTTCAATGTTAGCCACCCGCAGAGCCAAATCAGAATGCGACTCCCTGCCAACATTCCCCTCACTGGGCCTCAATTGCAGGAGCGAGGGAGTAGGTGAAGCCGAGTGAGGCGCAGAGCTGGGAAGCGAAGCAGGCAAACCAGCTTGAAGCGCAAGGACACTTTCAGCACACGGCACGCACACCGTGACACTGTTACTTACAGGGGATACCCCACACATGGAACACAGCCGTGCTTGCCCCGAAGGGCCCCCAAGCGCGCTATCCACAGAAGCCTCCATATGGTGATTAGCACAGGCGCAATAGGCCAGCAGTGGGTACAGATTTAAGACAGAAGCCACCCGGGATGCCCTTCCACGGGAAGCCCCCAGAAGTTAATAAAGGGGGGAATGAGGGGGGAGGAAGGAGTGGAGCCGGGAGAAACCACAACCCAATGGTATCCCGCCTGAAAGACATAAGTAGAAAACACACATAAGCACCCCGCAGCAAATACACCCGATTCAATAAAAAAAACCCCAAAGGGGGACTCACGGACCAAAGGCACCGCGGGGTCACACAGGCACAGACCGCTGGATAAGGCGACCCACTGGAAGAAGCAGCGCTGCAGCCAGGAAGGGAGAAATCCAGACGTGCAGTTCGTCTAAAATGGCGCCAGCAGAGGTACCTCGAGGGGTGGGCTGCGAGGTGAACGACGCGATATGCGTCATCACCCATCCCCGCCCCCTCCAAAGAGCACGAAAAACTACGCTCACGTGACCCGGCCGGCGCCATGACAAAGCAAAATCACCTCAGGTTATAGCGCCCACAGCCGTGGAACGCAGTACAAAGCTGTACAAACACCAGAAAACACACCAAAAAAACGTAAGAAACACCACAGACATGACTACTCGCTGCCACCACCCACCCCCCCTTTCCCCCCCCAGAGAGAGAGAGTAGCAGCAGCGAGCAGCCATGGTCAGGGAGGGAGGGGGGACGCGGGGGGGGACCCAAAGGAAAAAGAGAGGACACAGTCCCCAAACTACTTGCCCCCTGTGAAGCTAGGACAGAAACGCTGCATCCCTATTAGGCTCACCATAAAGCCAATGGCCGGCTACCCTTTGTGTTACAGGGTCTGCAGGTTGGAGCAGCGCTCCAGGAGCACTTGAATCTAGAGCTCTTCTACCTTCACCCGATCTGTCAGCCAAGGCTGGGAGGCAGTGAGGGTCCAGAAATGGGTGGAAATAGACTTGCAGGGCCGCAGGCTTGGTTGCCCCCGCTCACCTGCGCGAGTGAGTGCCATCTGCTAACTTCGCAGTCCACTGCAGAGAGAACACTGGGGAACTCTATGGTTAAGCCCATTTTTATAGGGAGCCGGGGCAAGCCACAGCTTTTCTGCAGTACCACTGCGCCACCTTGTGGCAGAATAACCCAACTGTTATGAATACCGAAGCGGGCCGTGCATGCAATAAAGAAAAACATGAAGGGTTTAACAGGGCAGAGCTCCCAACGTGTGTTGAGAACTTTGTGTAGTTTACTATAGCAGTGGCACCAATGTTGCCATTACTATGGAGAGAAGTAATTTTCTTTCCATATTTGCTTGCTTAACTATATTAGTTGCATAGTGGTCTTTTCTATAAGGTCACTTTGTTTTTGCAAACGTTTCTGGTGTATCATTTGTTCTACTTCACAATATATTTGAGCCTTTGTAATGTTTACTAAAGTAAAACCACTATTAAAGATTGGACCCTGTAGGCACTTACATACATAGCTAAATATACATCCCACTGGCAGCTATGAACAAGAACAAAAGTCCATCAGTAATGGACTTTAATATTCCATGGGCCAATTACCAAATCTCTCCTGGTCCCTACAAAGCTACTATAATGTTTTGCAGCAGAACAGCCTTGTGGAGCCTGCCAGAAATGCAATCAAACTTTAATGATTAAAGCTGTCTGATGGGCTGCACAAATCCACCACTAGGATTTATTAGGTTTCCTAGAGTGGATTAAGCTATCCAGAGCTGGAAGCCACTAATAGAGAACATTAGTTCTTCACTCACAATCAGATATATGCCACCAGGTAACATAGTAACATAGTATGTAAGGCTGAATAAAGACTTTAGTCCATCCAGTTCAGCCTATTTATCTCCTTCCAGTGGTCTAGTAGCCATAACTGGAAATTTTATTACATGCAAGGAAGGCATCCAGGCCACTTTTTAACATTTTTACTGTATCCATCATTACTACCTCCTCTGGCAGCGAGTTCCACAGTCTCACTGCTTTTACAGAGAAGAATCCCATCCTATGTCGGAGGAGAAAGCACCTTTCCTCTAACCTTAGTGGATGCCCTCGGGTTATGGTTACACTCCGGAGTATAAATAGATTGTGGGACAGATCTCTGTATTGACCCCGAATATATTTATAAATAGTTATTAGATCACCCTTCAAGCTTCTTTTTTCTAAACTAAATAAACCTAACTTTGACAATCTTTCAGGGTACTCTAGCCCCCGCACTCCTTTTATTAACTTTGTTGCCCTTCTTTGAATGTGCTCCAGTTCTGATATGTCCTTTTTAAGCACAGGTGCCCAAAACTGTACACAGTATTCCATATGGGGTCTGACCAGTGACTTGTACAGAGGTAAAATGATGCTCTGGTCATGAGCACCTATGCCCCTCTTGATGCACCCGATGATCCCATTTGCTTTGGCAGCTGCTGCCTGGCATTGATTACTACAGTTGAGCTTATTGTTAACTAAAACTCCTAGGTCCTTTTTCATTGTTGTTTTAACAAGTGTTTCTTTATTTAGTATGTAATCATGACACAGATTTCTCCTTCCCATGTGCATAACCTTACATTTATCTGTGTTAAACTTCATTTGCCATTTACCTGCATATGCTTCCAATTTATCTAAATCTGTTTGTAGCTGCCTGCTGTCCTTTTGTTTTAATTACTTTACACAGCTTAGTATCATCTGCAAAGATTGAGACTTTACGGTTTAATCCATACCCAATGTCATTTATATATATATTGAAGAGAATTGGTCCCAGGACTGACCCTTGTGGTACTCCACTAGTAACAGTGACCCAATCTGAGTTTGTACCATTTATAACCACCCTCTGCTTCTGATCATTAAGGTAGATACATTACATATGTATTAAGAATTAATTGTTTATTCAGAACTCCGCTTCCATCCTCCAATGGTGTCCATGGGATAGGACCGTGTTCATAGTCCATTAACTATCCTAAGCTTGTTTACATAGTAAAAATCACAGCCAGAAAATTCTCTATTTAAATAGAAACTTAGATGGTCCTCAATATTCTTTAGAATTATATTTAAACAGGCAATTATACACCGCTAAATGGAATATCAAGAACCTCCTTTCTACATCTTTCCATCATGTGCATCTGCTCATAAAGTAACAAAATGATGTCAATAACAGCATTTATTAAGGGACATAAATGATAACAGCTTCCTTCCCTCTTACCCTCATATCATACCTGTCCTCACATGCTTAAGCATGATAAATTTACTTGACGGTTGTCTAATGACATGAATAAAACTGTCTTGCCATAACTCTGCTGGATTTATAACAGGTGAAATAATAAATGCCATGATCACCATGGTTTTATGCCAAATATGTGGGCTTCAACGATCTTTATATAAAATTTTATATTTAAGTAACCATTAACAACTACTAGAAGTACTACATGGACTTCTGTATTTCTCATAAAATGTCTGAGTTACGGCATCTGCATTCACTTTTAAAGCGTTTACAGTGAACAGCCTCAGGAAAAACAGTTGCAACTAAAGTCTATTTTTAAACATGAACTGAATGTGTAATGATGATGTAGGCAAGCTAAAACAAAATCTAAAAAGCAGTTAACACTTACAAATGACTTATTGTCTTCTATCACCTGAAAGCTACTCTACTCTACTGTACTTTTAATTATCGATGTTGTTCTGCCTTGCCCATAATGCTTGTGAGATGGTTTAGTCATGGTTGCCTGGCTTACAGCAAAGGATAGGTCAAGTTTTCAGTGAATGCATAAAAATGAAAACAGTTCATACTGTGACAAAGAAAAAAGAGTGAAAGAAACCAGTTAAAAAAATTGAGCAAGAACATAACTGTAACTTTGACTACATTACACCACAATGCCAAGAAATGACAGATATTCTCTGTAGACTAGTTCTAGAGCTAAGTGTTCTAAAGAGTCTAGTGAAAGGAGAACCTATTTAATGTACACCTGCCACAATGGTAGCTGCAATAATCAGTACAAGAATATGTGCTGTACACAGAAATATATTACAGCCGCAAGCCATTTCTTTAACTTATTTTATTCAGCATTCAACCTCTGTCTCTTGCTGTGAATCCTGTGTTGTAGCAGTTATATACGAGTTTGGGTTTTTTATACAGTGGGGCTCTGGAAAGTTTAGGACGTTAGTGGTATAAGAGGGCCCATGGATGAATTAACCTTGGGCATGATAAATGGGCCTCACAGTGGTAGAAATGATAATTGAACGGAGGTGGAAATGATAGTTTCACGTGGTGGAAATGATAATTTCATGTGATAGGAATGATAATTTAAGTGTATAAAAGCGGAAAGACGGTATAGGAGGGGGTAAGCAGGCTAGTATGGCAGAAACTGTTTCTTTAAATAGTGGTAAATCAAAGAAAAGCCATGACTATTGGCTTTTGGCCCTGTTGCACAATATGCATTACTGGTAATTTAGTAGGGCAAGACCTATAATACCCAGCACCAGGTATTGTATTTAGGGTGATTGTCTGACCCTGAGTAACTTCATGGAGGCTGTAATATATACGTTGTCCTAAATTTGGGCACTCTGACGTTTTATATTCTGTCCCTAAAAGGAGCTTTATCGTGAAATTGTATAATAATAAAAATTCATATAAACACAGTGGTCTATAAGAGAAAAGGGTCCCAAACTGAAAAAAAACTCCCGCCAGCTTGTGTTTTTTTATGGTGGGAATAAAATCCAGGGGTGACAGGTCTGAGTGTATTTAGGGGGAAAACCCTGTCATCCCTAATTCCTCTTCTTCCAATTAAAATAAAGAAACAATCCTGGCTGGATATTTTTTGATGCTGGGTATATAAGTGACCCCACCGAGATAGCAAGGTTTCAAGTTTTACTTTTCTTATTTGAAGCATGTGGGCGTGGCCATTGGAGTTGTTATGCTGTGTAATAATTAGCATAATGGCGGGCACTGGGAGCAGGAGCGCATGCTAGGAGGAGGCTGGATGGAGAGGAGGTTGGGAGGGAGTTAGCTGAGCTTGAATAGCAGCTCGGAGAGTGATATCAATACAAAGGGGGTGTGGTCTGGACTAGCTGCTCAAGCTAGTATTGGTGGTCCACCTGCATAATTTAGCATATCTTGATGGGGAGTATCACACCCTGGTTTAGGTCAAGCAACAAACAGCAAAGACAAGCCTTTGAGAAACTGTTGCGAGCACCTGAATACACAACCCAAACTGAGCTCCGGTGCCAGCAGTCTTTATCCCTTTCAGTGCCAAGCACATAGATTCTACGTGCTCGCTTCCACTCCACTTAAGTGCCAAGCATGTAGAATCTACGTGCCTGACTTTCCCCCCTGAAATAAAAATCAAAAATACTCACCTGACCCCTCGTTGGATCCGGCCAGGTCTCCCCTTTAATTTGGTGCATGCGATCCCCCGTGGGGGGTCGGATGGCTCCAGGAGAGCCCCTGGAATAGCCCCCCCCCGCTTCTGCAGCAGCAGCTGCTAACTGTAACAAAAAAAAAATAAATAATAAAAATGACATTTACCTACCTGAGGCCGAGCTGTCTCCCGATGGGTGTCCTCTTCACTGGGGAGGCCTCCGATCGCCCCCCCCCCCCCCAGCCTCTTCCATGGCGAGGAGAGGGCAGAAATTGCCCTCCCCCCCCCACTTCCTGGAACGGGTCTGCTCGTTGTGATGTCACCAGCAGCCCTCTTAATGCCGGCACCGAGACAGAGAATCAGTCTGCTCGTGTGCCTGGAGGAGGGCAGATGGGGAGGAGGAGAGGGCTGAGATCGCCCCCCCTCCCCAGGCTCTCTCCTTCAAACACACGAGCAGCTGACAGCTGTCATCGCAGATCGCTGGGGGACACAGGAGAAGTGAGTAAAGTAAAAAAAATAAAAAATAAAGATAAGATTTTTTTCTTATGTGTCTGTCTTTTTATTTAACATTTAACCCCTTATGAACTGGTAAGGGGTCCATGAGACCCCTTATACCAGTTCACAAGGCTGGGGGATGGCAAGTCACCCGCTTGCCACAACGGGTGACTTGCCATTAACCCCCGGCACCCCCAATTACCTGCCTCTCCAAAGCACAGGTTATGTGGGCCCGTAGGCTGCAGGGTGGGGGGGCCACAAAAGCTGGCCCCCCCACTCTGTTCCTACAAGCCCCCATAGCTGGTCCCGGGCTGGTAATGCTGGGTAAGGGGACACCATTTAATTTTTTGGGGGGGATTTTTAAGGGTTTTTAACCCTTAAGATTCCAAATAAATGGGGTCCCCAGGGGGGACCCTATGTCATTTTTTTTTAAATTAACCCCTTATGTTCTGTCGCCTAGCAGCTATAAAAGGCTTCCAGCTGCAGCAGGAGAGCAGGAAGCCAGATTGATCAGCGTGGGACAAAGGGATGGATGGGAGGTAAGTATTAAAGTGTTAAAAAAAAAATAATAAAATATTTTTTCTTATGTGTCAGTGTCTTTTTTTTACACTTAACCCCTTGTGAACTGGTAAGGGGTCCATGAGACCCTTATACCAGTTCACAAGGCTGGGGTCTGGCAAGTCACCTGCCGCTAGCAGGTGATTTGCCATTAACCCCCGCACCCCCAATTACCTGCCTCCCCAAAGCCCGGGGGGGGGGGCAGAAGAGCCCGGGCCCACATAGGCTATGTGGGCTTGTAAGCTGCAGGGTGGGGGGCCACAAAAGCTGGCCCCTCCACTCTGTTCCTACAAGCCCCCATAGCTGGTCCCGGGCTGGTAATGCTGGGTAAGGGGGACCCCATTTAAATTTTTTGGGATTTTTAAGGGTTTTTAACCCTTAAAATTCCCCAAAAATGGGGTCCCCCCCCTGGCAGGGGGGACCTTTTGTCATTTTTTTTTTAATTAACCCCTTATGTTTATAGTGTGGATAGTAGCAGCATTTTATTTGTAAATGTTATAAAGTGCTATTTTCAGTTTTGGGGGGGTCTCCTGGGCAAGAATGGGGGGGGGGCTACCGATACATATGTGGTACCGTTGTAATCGGGAGAAATTGGGCTTTCACATGCAATATGTTTTTCTCTAATAAAGTAAATGTTTTATTTAAAATAAAAGAGAAAATTGTCTAAAAAATATTTATTTATTTTTACACAAAAATATAAAAAAAAAAAAAACTAGAAAAATTACAAAAAAAAAAAAAATTTTTATATATATATATATATATATATATATATATATATATATATATATATATAATTTTCCTGAACATTCCGGCAAAAATCACTGTTAAACATGGCACAGAATGGGGAAAAATGACCTGTCAACAGAGGGTGACAAAACTTCAAATAGGGTTAATAGTACCTATGCATGTTGGGTATTGTTCTGCTCAGGGGACCTTGCTCTTTCAGATTTAGCATGTTTTTTCTTGTTTGCATATTTATATTTTAGGAAAACATGTTATTTATTGCGTTTTTTTATTCATTTTTTTAGGGAAACCCTGCGCAACCTAAGAATTCTTTGAGGGATTACTTCCAGAAAGGTGAGCCTACTACAACAAGCTGGGTACTCTTAGAAAGCTTAACATGTGTACTTTCAGGGAATATATGGTTTATAGGGGATATTCAAAATGTAAAGGGCTGTTTTGGTTGAAAAATTGCAAGGTGCGCATTTTGTCTGCAGAGCTGAAATTTTCAAGTAAAATTACTGTTATGCGCATGCTTTACTTTGGGGTGTTTGCCAACTCTTCCCTTGACAGTACCTATGCATGTTGGGTATCGTTCTGTTGAGATTTTACTTGTTTTTTCTTGTTTGCATATATTTTTTTTTTTTAGGAAAATGTGGCTTGGTTCTTCCTTTTTATTCTTTTTTAGGGAAACTTTGTGTAACCAAAGAATACATTGAGGGATTACTTCCAGAAAACTAAGCCCACATAAACGAGCTTGGTATGCCTAGAAAGCTTGAGGTGTGTACTTCCAGAGAATATATCGTTTGTGGGGGGTATTTTAAATGTAAATGGTTGTTTTTCTAGAAAAACTGCAAGGTGCGCATAGCGCATAGCGCAGTTGTATTTTATCTGAAAATCTCCTAAAGCTCTGTTTCAGTTTGGGGGAGTCTCCTGGGCAGGAAAGGGTGTCTATCAATACATATGTGGTATGGCTGTGACTGGGAGAAATTAGGGTTTCACACGCAATAAAATTTTATTGACAAACTTAAATTTTTTATTACAAAAAAACACTACAAATTGCAAAAAATAGATTTTTTTTTTTTTTGCACATATTTCACCAAAAAGTATTGAGAATACACCTAAAAAATGACAAACAAGAGATTTCATGTTGAAGGCCAGACTCTCGTGAAAAAAACAATATATCATTTTCCTGGGAAATCCCTGGAAATCCTTTCAAAAATCACAGTTGAACATGTGTAGCGCAAAATAGTGAAACATGGTCTGGCAACAGAGGGCGACAAAAGCTGCAGGTAGGCTGGCAGCGAAAGGGTTATATAGCAAGAGGTAATGGACCAAGGACTTCTACTCCTGTAGGGCCAACAAAGAGAGAAGCAAGAGGATATTCTTTTCCCAAGTCATCCAGGCCCCAAACCAAGGTAATGCCTTGGCCTGTCATGCTGTAAATACCTATGCACTGCATAAGGTTATCAAGGTTATTTACCCACTTATCGATCTCAGCTCAACACTGCATATAATTCTGGGAATGGATGCACACATCTTTGTGAGATCATGGTTGAGGTATACTGTATGCACTTTTTAGATTTTAATATCTTAAATGTTTATATTTATTGTTATACTTTATACTTTATTTATTTGTATTGAACAAGTCCTTCTGGAATAGTTCAGGAGCATTTCACTGCATATCACACTTGGTATAGCTGCGTATGTGACCTGTTTTGATCTGTATGTGAAAGATGCATGATTGCTAAAACAGTTAATTAATATTTGTGTTCTGCACACACTTGTATTAGTGCTTTTATTAGTGCACTACCTAGGACAAGGCCCTCCTGTCAAAAGTACATGCAGAGAACGAGTGTATTTGTCTGGACTGTAATAATCCCTTTTGTCTAAATTGTCTAAATTGTATTGCAGTTAAATGGCCATTTTGCTGAACATTGTGTCTAGTGGAGTGTATAAGCAAAGCTTTGATATTTAAATTACAGTTATATGTAACAAAAGCAATGGAATATTTTTCTAAAGAAGAAACTGAGAAGGCCAGAAGGAACAGAAATAATGATTATGGCACCTTTTGCAGGTCCCTGGGCATCCTTAGAAGATCAAACTAGTTTATGATCGATCGACAGAAGTCCCTACTGCAGTACAGGTTAAAACTACAAAACGGTGCTATTCCCTGCAATATAAATCAGTGGAAGAGTGAAACTGCAGCACAAGGATCTACAGGAACATTACAAACTATATATCTCTATAGGGCCACTTGAACTCCCAGCACTGTGCACATATCAACAGAAAGCAAATAAAATGTTTGCACTATTGCAAACTAATGTGCGGCACTTACTGGGCTAGTGAAATTTCAAGTGACATAAAAAATTGCACAGGACACCCCTTTTATATTTACACTGTATAGCCTCTGACTGTGCAAAAATATTTCAAGAAAAAGCACCAATGCAACTTAAAGATTAAATATACAATGGCACCAGGGCCAGTGTTTAATGTGTATGTGAAGGCACTCAAAAGCATGCAGAATGAATAAATCAGAGTGGTTTACTTAGAAAGCCTTTCCTCTTCTGTTAAGCCAGGCAGATAGCTGAAGCGGGCACATTTTCCACAATTACCAGCCCTATCTGCGTTTATCCACTTGTTTCTATTTTTTTAAGCTATACATCCAATTTTCTAAAATCCTGACAATTGAAATAGTTTCATAGCACGCCCTACATTTGTGACTTTACACCTTAAGGCTATCCAAAAGTAATTAAAAAATGACTGTTGATCTCAACCCCCCCCCCCCTTGTGTGGTTACTGTTTAACCCTTTAAGTGCCAGCCTTCCTAGAATTTTTGTCACCCTTTGTTGCCAGACCACGTTTCACTATTTGGCGCTACATATGTTCGACCTTGATTTTTGAAGGGATTTCCAGGGATTTTCTAGGAAAATTATATATTGTTTTTGTCAGCAGAGTCTGAGCTTCAACATGCAATGTCTTGTTTGGCCTTTTTTTAGTGTATTCTCAATACGTTTGGGTAAAATATGTGCAAAAAAAAAAGAAAAATCTATTTTTTGCAATTTGTTGAGTTTTTTGTAATAAAAAATGTAAGTTTGTCAATAAAATCTTATTGCGTGTGAAACCCCAATTTCTCCCGGTCACAGTGGTACCACATATGTATTGTTAGACACCCTTTCCTGCCCAGAAGACTCCCCCAAACTGAAACAGCGCTTTAGGAGATTTTCAGATAAAATACAACTATGCTACGTGCTAAGCGCACCTTGCAGTTTTTCACCCTTTACATTTGAAATACACCCCACAAATGATATATTCTCTGGAAGTACACGCCTCAAGCTTTCAAGGCGTACCAGGCTTGTTTATGTGGGTGTAGTTTTGTGGAAGTAATCCCTCAATCAATTCTTTGGTTGCACAGAGTTTCCCTAAAAAAGAATAAAAAAGAAGAATCAAAGGCACATTTTCCTAAAGAAACTATATGCAAACAAGAAAAAACAAGTAAAATCTGAAAAAGCAACAACCCCCGAACAGAATGGTACCCAACATGCGTAGGTACTTTCAAGGTAAGAGTTGACAAACACCCCAAAGTAAACCATGCGCATAACGGTAATTTTATTTGAAATTTTCAGCTCTGCTGACATAGTGCGCACCTTGCAATTTTTCAACCAAAACAACCCTTTACATTTGGAATATCCCCCATAAACCATATATTCTCTGAAAGTATACATGTTAAGCTTTCTAAGCGTACTGAGCTTATTGTAGTGGGCTCATCCTTTTGGAAGTAATCCCGTAAAGAATTCTTTGGTTGCACAGGGTTTCCTTAAAAAAAATGTATAAAAAAGCAGAATAAAAAACATGTTTTCCTAAAATATCAATATGCAAACAAGAAAAAACAAGCTAAATCTGAAAGTGCAAGGTCCCCCAAGCAGAACAATACCCAACATGCATAGGTACTATTAAACCTTTTAATTGCCAGCCTACTTGAAGTTTTGTCACCCTCTGTTGACAGGTAATTTTTCCCCATTTTGCGCCATGTTTAACCGTGATTTTTTGCTGGAATTTCCAGGAAAATGATATACATATTTTTTGCAGCAGAGTTTAGGCTTTAACATGAAATGTCTTGTTTGTAATTTTTCTACTGTTTTTTAAATATTTTTGCGTAAACAAAAAAATAAATAAAATAATATTTTTTAGACAATTGTCTCCTTTATTTTAAATAAAACATTTGTTTTATTAATGAAAACCATATTGCATGTGATAGCACCATTTCTTCCGATTACAACGGTACCACATATGTATCGGTAGCCCCCCCATTCTTGCCCTGGAGACCCACCCAAACTGAAAAGAGCACTTTATAACATTTACAAATAAAATACAACTACTATCCACCCTATAAACATAAGGGGTTCATTTAAAAAAAAATACAGATTGGGAAACTGACCTGGGCAGGACAATAGGGGAGAAAGAGAGGAATAAAATAGCGACCCTGGCGGACAAGTCCTCGGTAGCAACGAGAGTCCAAGAAGTCAACTACAATCTGCTGACGCGTTGGTACTACACCCCAGATAGATTGGGCAAAATGTTGAACACAGTAGACCCAGGCTGTTGGAGATGTGGGGAGAAGAGGGGGACACTGTTCCACATTCTTTGGACATGCCCCAGAATTCAGGAGTACTGGGAGGCGGTCCTGCCCATTGTCTCACAGCTTACTGGGGCGCAAGTACTGGGAGATCCGGCCCGGGTCCTTCTCCACTCAACAACGGTCCAGACAGGGAAATACAAAAAAACCCTGTTGATCCACTTACTAAATGCCGCCAAGCAAACAATACCTAGGCTATGGAAACAAAAAAAAAAAGCCCCCTCTGTAAGGGACTGGGCGAGGGAAGTCATGAATGTTAGGGAAATGGAGGATCTGACGCTATACCTTCATGACAGAGATGAGCAGTATAGAACCACCTGGATGCCCTGGCTAATATATGAGGAATCGGCAGAATTTAGGTGCCTGTTTGAGCAATAGCACGTGAGGCATGGATGTGTTGAGGGCTTGCCTTGACCCACACAGGCTAAGGGGAATCAAGGTTTACCCATGGGCTAGCAGTCGAGAGCGGAAGATTGCAAGCGCCCGGCTGGAAACCGCGTCCCACACGCTATACATAGTCCCCCTTTCCCCCCTTTTCCCTTTCCTTTCCCAACCTATTCATGTCCCTAGTGTTGTTTACCTCCCCCCCCCCTTGGATTGGACGGATACACCTCGTGCTGCAAAGAGTTACCTGCTGTTGGGAAATAGCATGTTAGAGTGTACTTGCTTGATGCGGGATGGGCTTTGCCCCACCGGGGTATGCCAGAAAGGCGTCTCATATACCAGTGAGGGATGGGAGGGGGACCCCTCCATCAAGAAAAGTGTACTGGCATCTGTAGCTAGCTCACTATTGTTACGATCTACATGCTTTGCTTTGAAAACGGTGTTCCAAGATGCCTTCCCTTTTTCCCCACATGTAATGTGAGTCTAAATGTCTGTACTGTTTAAAACTGCAAACCCTTTGAATAAAGATTATTATTAAAAAAAAAAAATTACATGGTGGGGCATTTTTTTTTGGGGGGGGGGGGATTTTAAGGGTTAAAAAACCCTTAAAAATTCCCCCCAAAAAAATGACATGGGGTCCCCCCCTACCCATCATAACCAGCCCGGGACCAGCTATGGGGGCTTGCAGAACAGGGTGCAGGGGCCAGCTCTGGTGGCCCCCCACCCTGCAGCCTACAAGCCCACATACCCTCTGTGGGCCCAGGCTCTTCTGCCCCCCGGGCTTTGGGGAGGCAGGTCATTGGGGCGGCCGGGGGTTAATGGCAAGTCACCCGCTAGCCGCAGGTGACTTGCCAGTCCCCAGCCTTGTGAACTGGTATAGGGGTCTCATGGACCCCTTACCAGTTCACAAGGGGTTAAATGTAAAAAAAACACACAGACACAAGGAGAAAAAAATATTTTATTTGTTTTTTTATTTTTATACTTACCTCCCATCCATCCCTGGGCACTGTGTCCCACACTGATCACACTGGCTTCTGCTCTCCTGCTGCTGCTGGAAGCCTTTTATAGCTGCTGGGTATAAGGGGTTAATTAAAAAAAAAAACGACATAGGGTCCCCCTCCCAGGGCAAACGAATCCAAGCACACTGATTGGACAAGCGGCCGCACATGCATCGTAGGACCGGGAAGACCGTTCGGGGTGTCCCGTGGGCAAGGGCCAAAGTCCAGTATAGTCAAAATCCTAGGTTTTGGTCCACTTTAATAGGCATTGGTCAACATTTCATCATTACAGTTACAGGATATCATTGCTGTGAACAAAGGGGCAAACTTGAAAGTGCATTTAGGCTGCTTTTAAACTTGTTGTGTACAAGTACAAAATATGCCTTATAAACCTAATTTACAAGAAAATAACAACATTACATTTTGCGATATCACTTCCTGCATTTGCTTTATTGAAACGCCACCAATGTAAGTTCTGTACAAATAATTGTGTTTCATTTCTGCCCATTGCGGTCTATGGAATCTAAACCTACAGCACCACCATGAACTGGCACAGCCCTGTCCAACAGCACATGCAGGGGCTTTTGCCCAATCAAAGCCATTTGTCGAATGGTTTTTAATGGGTGCGCTCCCGTCCCAGCCATTCAGATAGGCTGCGGAGGAAGCACACGTCGCCAGGGTTACGGCGCGCACTCTCCATTGAAGGCAATCAGAGCCCTTTTCCGAGGAATGTAAACCTGGCAAAGGGCTCTGATTGGACGGGAGCCAGCGCATGCCACATTGGGCCGAGGAGAGGTGAATTTTACTGGGCAAACTAGGGGGTTTCACACAGCGGGCCATCCTAATTTGAGGCACGGAACGGGAAATAAAAATATTGGCACAGAGTGGCATTGACTGGCACTGCTGTTTGATAAATGAGGCTCTATATGTTTTACAGCAGAACAAATAATACCTATTCAGTACGTCACACTCCACTATGCAGAAATTTTTAATACATGTTAAAAATAAGGTGCTTGAAAAATGAATTCCTTCAAAGTAAAATATATAACGCTGCTGCAAAACAGTTTGCAAATTATTTTATAATTAGCTTATGGTTTCACTTTGCTTTTACAAATTAGACCAGAACGTTTGGGATTTTCTGCTTACAATAATTTGACTTTCATCACTCACACAATATTTGTCATCTAACAGTGGTGGCTTGATATAAATCATTGCTTTGAACGTTGCATATTTAATCCACTTGATCTTAAAATATGGGCAGCTTAGTATAACCATTAATAACTAAAGCTAATAACTGATGCACACTATACAAACATGTTAAAACTGAAAAAATACTGTATAAACATCATGCACAGTACTTCACTAAAACAGTCTAGTATAGTATAATACAGCACATATTGGGGGTCATGCTAAATATTCGGTGAAACAAGTTTAAATCTGGGTGCACATTTGGGTGTGAATTGCTACCTGCATCTTGGTGAGCTTATTAGCTGAAATAGAAAAAAGTGCAATAAAAAATGTTTGAAAAAATCACCTGCACATGTGCATATATTTTACAGGTGGCATCATTTTTACATTTTACATAATTTTTCCACTGAGGTAAGATTGATTGTTTGAAAGTTTGGAAACAACAGCACCCTATGAGGTATGCAAAAAACAATAAAACATTCTTTAGCGTTCCCCATAGGATGCTGTTTCCAAACTTCCCCAAAAATAGTCTTACCTCATTGGAAAAATGATGCACCTCACCTGTAAAATGCTGTATCACATGTGCAGGTGATATTTTTAGGAAAAATTAGGACAAACATTTTTTATTGCACTATGTTAAAAAAAGGAGACAAAGATAATTTATTTTATAAAAGTATTTCAGTATTCAATGAGACCCATAAATCCGTACAATGCCATTGAAAAATAAACTGAAATCATTTATAGGGGCAGACAATAACAAAACTTCAACAATGTGGTTGCATATGCGTGAACACTCCCTTATAACTGGGGATGTGATAGTGTTCATCAGCATCAGCCAATTACATTTAAAATAATGGTACACTGGACCAACACCCTTACCAGCAGCAACAGAGCTCCTCAGGGAAATTTAGATTACTGCACATCAAATGTAATAATTTCAGTATCATGCATGGAGATGGGGCAAGGGAGTTTTTTTCCAACTTTGAAGGCTGTTGATCCGGTTTAAATAGTAGTGGATACACAGCTGCCATCATTTAAAATGATTCTCAATAACCCCATATAAACTTCAGCTGTTCCAACAGGATTCCTGACATTTAACAGAAAAAGCCATGTTGCTGATTGTATCAGTCTGAAGAAGGTACCAACATTTTCCAAGGCATTAAGATATCTCGTGGAACACAGTTAAAGTGGACCAACACCCAGCCCGACCCAATATCTCCCCGCGGGGCATCCAAAATCGGGATGCCCTGTTGTGTGAAACCCCCCAGGATGCCCGCAAGCCTTACCTGAATCCCAGTCCAACGGCGCATGCGTGGGCCGCGGCCGTATCTCGCGCTTCTCTCTAGCAGGGCGCGTGCCCACGCCGACCATTTGTGAATGGCCACAGTGGTGCAAAGCATCACTGATAGAACACCATCCCTTCACAGAAGCATGGTGGAGGCAGAATTATGCTGTTTTCTTCTGAGTTTGCAGGCAATTGTACCCAGTTCTCGAGCCAGCAGCAGCATCCCTTCTACCCATGTAACAGGGTGCATGCTCATGCCGGCCATTCACAAATGCCTGGTGTGGGGGTGGGCCCTGCTCCAGGCATTTGTCGCAGGCGGTGACAGCTGCTTGTGCATGTGCCATTGGATTGGGGAGAAGGTGAGTTTACTAGGAAACCTGGGGGGGTTTAAACACAGTAAATCATTTCAACAACATGGCAACCAAACAAGGAGTATAAACCTTTTATATCCATGGTAGTATCATGAAATCCATTAATTAAAAAAAAAATATATATATATAAATATATATAGTGGGGGGTGCCACACCGCCTATGGGGAATGGGAGGGGGGAACGCCACACTGCCTATGGGAAATGGGAGGGGGGATGCCACACTGTATATGGGAATGGGAGGGAGGAATGACACACTGCCTATGGGGGGATGCCATACTGCCTATGGGAATGGAAGGTGGAATGCCAAACTGCCTATGGTAATGAAAGGGGGGAATGCTGCACTGCCTATGGGGAATGGGAGGGGGGAATGCCACACTGCCTATGGGGAATGGGAGCGGGGAATGCCACACACACTATTGGAATGGGATAGGGGGGGGCGCCATACTGCTTATGGGAATGGGAAGGGGGAATGCCACACTGCCTATGGGAATGGGAGGGGGGAATGCCACACTGCCTATGGGGAATGAGAGGGAGGAATGCCACACTGCCTATGGGGAATGAGAGGGGGGAATTCCACACTGCCTATGGGGAATGGGAGGGAGGAATGCCACACTGCCTATGGGAAATGGGAGCAGGGAATGCCACACACTCTATGGGAATGGGATAGGGGGAGCGCCATACTGCCTATGGGAATGGGAGGGGGGAATGCCACACTACCTATGGGAATGGGAGGGGGGAATGCCACACTGCCTATTGGGAATGAGAGGGGGATGCCATGAACCCTGTCTATGTTATGGTTCACAACATTTGGTTCAGAAAATCATTTTTCTTATTTTCCTCCACCAAATCCTATGCGCGTTGTGTAAGGTGGAAAATATGATATATATATATATATATGTGAATATATATATATATATATATATATATATATATATATATATATAGTTAAAGACAATGTGAGACTGCACTGGAAATTTGTCACTAAGTATAAAGCAGTGTGCAGAGCTGGGTGTAATACACTCTTATACAAACAAAATGAGGAAGGTCCCACTCCTTCCCCGTCACCCACCAAACCACAGCACCACTGCTATATTAAAAGTATTATTTTATTGTTAAGAAAATCACATATTCACAAACTTTGGACATAATTAAAAAACATATAAGACAAAACACACTGTCGGGAGGGGAACAAAACTTGAAGGGGGGCAATGGGAATGGCGTTTCTAAGTACTATAGTCACAGTTGATTATCTCAAAAACCTGGCTGTGCTAATTAAAGTGCAATGTGCTAATTAATACCTAATATTCTAATCAAACTTATTTCATAACTTTCAATATAATCATAAAACGCAAACACTGTGCATCTTAATACTAATAACTAATATACATAAGGTACCTGAATTCCATAAAGCTAACATCTCCAAAGTATACAATGTGAGGACAAAGCCAGGAGGGATCAAAAGAAACAATCCAAAGTAAACAAAGAAGGTGAACTCACATGTGCCTGTGACCGCCCGCCCACTGCCCCCACGTCTACGCGTTGCGTGACGTCACTGGCGTCACTTCCTCCTTGCACTTGCACTTGCACTTGCACTTTAATTAGCACAGCCAGGTTTTTGAGATAATCAACTGTGACTATAGTACTTAGAAACGCCATTCCCACTGCTCCCCTTCAAGTTTTGTTCCCCTCCCGACAGTGTGTTTTGTCTTATATGTTTTTTAATTATGTCCAAAGTTTGTGAATATGTGATTTTCTTAACAATAAAACAATACAATACAATATAGCAGTGGTGCTGTGGTTTGGTGGGTGACGGGGAAGGAGTGGGACCTTCCTCATTTTGTTTGTATATATATATATATATATGTATAGAGCTACCAAAAAAGACTCTACACAGACAAATCACCTAACTCACCCAGATGTTTTAGCTTAGACATTGGCAAACGAAATCATATATTGAACAGGACAAAGTCAAGAAAATGTATCGACTACATATTTTCCTAAGAAAGGGCTGGATATTTGCTAACAAAGTAATGTGGGTGTCAATCAATTGTGCTTCAAATATGTCAAAAATGTAAAACTTATTAACTGGCTGTTCTGACAAAAGATGATCATACACTGGGGGCTAACTTACCTAATATAAACCTTTACACCTTGAATCACTAGTCTCCTTTAAAGCAGACTTACACCTCCCTAAACTCTGGATCAGGGAGGGTCCTGGTTTGCACGGATATTTGGCTAACATATCTTTCCCCTCCATGTCATCAGCAAGCCCTGCATTATAGAGATAATTACTAGAGATGAGCGAACTTTTGAAAAATTCGATTCGGCTAATTCGCTGAATTTTCCGGGAAAAATCGGTTCGGTCCGAATTTATTTGCAACGAACCGCTATTAAAACGGCTATTTCTGGGCGTCTGAGAACCTCCTTAGAGTTGCAGAACATTTTGCTTGGCTGTAACCTGCATAGGATGCATGCTGGTCTAGTGAAATACTATTGTAAAGAAGTATGACATGCAGATCAGGGGCGTCGCTATTAGATTCGCTGACGCAGAGCGGCACAATTACAGAGTCTTGAGGTGGCATCAGCATGATGAGCCCATATATTGCCTGAAAGACACACAGTGGAGTTGGCAGCAGCATAGGGAGCCCATATATTGCCTAAAAACCACACCCTGAATTTGGCAGCAGCATAGGGAGCCCAAATATTGCATGAAAGACACACTCTGGACTTGGCAGCAGAATAGGGAGCCCATATATTGCCTGAAAAACACATTGTAGTTGTTAGCAGCATAGGGAGCTCATATATTGCCTGAAAGACACACCCAAGAGTTGGTGGCAGCAGCAGCAGCAGCATTAGGAGCCCATTTGTTGCCTGAAAAACACATTGGAGTTGGCAGCAGCATTAAGAGCCCATATATTGCCTGAAAGACACACATTGGAGTTGGCAGCAGCATTAGGAGCCCATAAATTGCCTGAAAGACACACCCAGGAGTTGGCAGCAGCAGCATAGGGAGCTCATATATTGCCTGAAAGACACACATTGGAGTTGGCAGCAGCATTAGGAGCCCATTCACTGCCTGAAAAACACATTGGAGTTGGCAGCAGCATTAGGAGCCCATATATTGCCTGAAAGACATACCCAGGAGTTGGCAGCAGCAGCAGAAGCCGCATTAGGAGCCCATATATTGCCTGAAAAACACATTGGAGTTGGAGGCAGCATTAGGAACCCATATATTACCTGAAAGACACACATTGGAGTTGGCAGCAGCATTAGGAGCACATATATTGCCTGAAAGACACACCCAGGAGTTGGCAGCAGCAGCAGCATTAGGAGCCCATATATTGCCTGAAAGACACACTCTGGACTTGGCAGCAGCATAGGGAGCACATATATTGCATGAAAAACACACCCAGGAGTTGGCAGCAGCATAGGGAGCTCATATATTGCCTGAAAAACACATTGGAGTTGGCAGCAGCATTAGGAGCCCATATATTGCCTGAAAGACACACCCAGGAGTTGGCAGCAGCAGCATTAGGAGCCCATATATTGCCTGAAAGACACACCCAGGAGTGGGCAGCTGCATAGGAAGCCCATATATTGCCTGAAACACACACCCAGGAGTTGGCAGCAGCAGCAGCATAGAGAGCTCATATATTGCCTGAAAGACACACCCAGGATTTGGCAGCAGCATTAGGAGCCCATATATTGCCTGAAAAACACATTGGATTTGGCAGCAGTATAGGGAGCTCATATATTGCCTAAAAGACACACCCAGGAGTTGGCAGCAGCATTAGGAGCCCATATATTGCCTGAAAGACACACCCAGGAATTGGCAGCAGCAGCAGCATTCGGAGCCCATATATTGCCTGAAAGACACACTCTGGATTTGGCAGCAGCATAGGGAGCACATATATTGCATTAAAACACACCCAGAAGTTGGCAGCAGCATAGGGAGCTCATATATTGCATGAAAAACACATTGGAGTTGGCAGCAGCATTAGGAGCCCATATATTGCCTGAAAGACACACATTGGAGTTGGCAGCAGCATTAGGAGCCCATAAATTGCCTGTAAAGACACACCCAGGATTTGGCAGCAGCTGCATAGGGAGCTCATATATTGCCTGAAAGACACACCCAGGATTTGGCAGCAGCAAGGAGCCCATATATTGCCTGAAAAACACATTGGAGGTGGCAGCAGCATTAGGAGCCATTATATTGCCTGAAAGACACACCCAGGAGTTGGCAGCAGCAGCATCAGCATTAGGAGCTCATATATTGCCTGAAAGACACACTCTGGACTTGGCAGCAGCATAGGGAGCACATATATTGCCTGAAAAACACACCCAGGAGTCGGCAGCAGCATAGGGAGCTCATATATTGCCTGGAAAACACACCCAGGAGTTGGCAGCAGCATTAGGAGCCCATATATTGCCTGAAAGACACACCCAGGAGTTGGCAGCACCAGCAGCATTAGAAGCCCATACATTGCCTGAAAAACACATTGGACTTGGCAGCATTATAGGGAGCCCATATATTGCCTGAAAGACACACCCAGGAGTTGGCAGCAGCATTAGGAGCCCATATATTGCATGAAAAATACATTGGAGTTGGCAGCAGCATAGGGAGCCCATATATTGCCTGAAAAACACATTGGAGTTGGCAGAAGCATAGGGAGCTCATATATTGCCTGAAAGACACACCCAGGAGATAGCAGCAGCAAAAGGAGCTACCATGCATCAGCTACTCGCATGCATCAGCTATTGGTGGGTGAAAATCCTGGCTGATCCATGCCTGATTCATCTTCCCAAAGGTGAGTCTCTCCCCATTTTTCGTGCACAGACGAGTTCTCCTTGGCGTTACTTTGGCCCCCGCAGCTACTGGCCGGGCAGGACAGCTTTCCCAGGGCAAACTCTGCCAGTTGCGGCCACAAGTCAAGTTTGGCTGCCCAGAAGTCCAGCGGATCCTCAAGGTGCGTTGGCATGGTCATTTCAAGGTATGACACGACCTGCTGGTTCAGGCCCTGCTCCAGGTCTTCCTGCTGCTCATGAGTAGCCTCACTATGCGGTAGCAGAAAGCTACTCATTTGCGACTGAAGACTGAGGCTACTGCTGATGGAGCTGCTGCTCCTGCCACCCCCCCTGGCAGCCATGGCAGTGGAAGGTGAGCACAGAGGTCCCCCTGAGTCAGACCTGAGAGAGTATGGACCATGGCGTAGTAGTAGGTAGTAGGTCCGTTTGTCCTCCCTCTCGGCGGGTTTAAAAAATGTCCCCATTTTGTGCCAGAATAGAGGGTCCAATAAGGTGGAGAGCCAGTAGTCATCCCGCAGAAAAATGGAGACAATTCTGCGGTCACTACGCAAGCACGTGAGCATGCATCGTGCTATTTGTGCAAGTGACTCGGAGGAACTACCTGTCTCCACCTCCACTGCATACTGCCATGTGTCTGGGTCCTCTGTCTCGCTTTCCTCACAACCCTCTAGCCCCACTGGCTGATCCTGCTCCTCCTCTCCTGTCAGCTTACTAGATAAACCACCCATTTTGCCAAAACTAAACTGCGCTTCACTGTGCTGCTCCTCCTCCTCCTCAGCTACCACGGGATTTATGTGGCCGTGAAATGTATGCGACATGTCTCCAGTGCCCTGACCAGCCATGGTTTCCAACATGTGTTGTGTTATGAAGCAGCGGAATCACGTCGTTCATGCCGTAATCCTGGCGACTGACAAATAAAGTGGCTTCCTCAAAGGGCCTGAGCAAACGGCAGGTGTCACGTATGAGCTGCCCTTGGTTCACATTAGGGTTACACAAGGGAGTCCCCCATCTGCTTGGATCATCAAGAAATCAGTGATGGCTTTTCTCTGTTAGTATAGTCAATCTAACATATGTAGGGTGGAATTCCAAAGGGTGGGAACATCGCAAATCAGACTATGTTGGGGGATACTGTTCTGACGCTGTAGCTCAAGAAGGGTGTGCTTGGTGGTGTAGGAGTGGCTGAAGTGCATACAAAGTTTCCTTCCCGTTGTTAGGATGTCTTGCAGATGGGGGAAAGACTTCAGAAAACGCTTGATAACTAGGTTGAACACATGTGCCATACAGGGCGCATGGCTCAGGCTTCCTTGTCTCAGCGCAGACAAGATGTTACTCCCATTGTCAGTCACCATGGTACCCATTTCCAATTTTCGCGGAGTAAGCCATGTTTAGATTTCTTGATGAATGAATTTCAGGAGCTCCTCCCCTGTGTGGCTTTGTTCGCCAAGGCAAACCATGTGAAGAACAGCGTGACACCGCCGTGCCCTGCACACATGGTAGGCTGAAGGGACATAGAGAATTGACCGTACAGTGGAGGCTGAGGAGATGGTGGAGGATGAGGAGGCAGAGTCGCACACTGTGACAGGCAAAATGGCCTGGGAGCGTGGAGGCCGAAGCGGTGTGACCTGTCCAAGTTGCTGTGCAGGAACCACATTCACCCAGTGGGCCGTAAAGGACATGTATTGTCCCTGACCGTAGTTACAGCTCCAGATGTCGGCACTGCCATGCACTTTGGTGCACACCGACAGGCTCAAGGACTGGCCCACCTTCTGCTCAACAAATTTGTGCAGGGCTGGTACTGCCTTCTTTGCAAAGAAATGATTGCTTGGGAAAGGTGCAGAGTCCACCACCTGAAAAGGGAGGGACTGCAGCACTAGCAACTTGGACAGGAGCACATTTAGCTTCTGCGCCGTAGGATGAGTGGGCGCATACTGTTGTCTCTTGGACATGGCTTCGCTGATGGATTGCTGGTGGCATGAGTGACTTTTAGTAGGAGGAGCAGGAGCATCTGACAGAGGATGGGTATGACGCACAGCTACCTTCGGCTGAGGTGCTGGAGCCTTGGCTGGGTAAAAATTGAAGCGGCGTGGCACTGGCTGACACAGCAGGCTGGACACCCACTTCGGAGCCTCAGTTCTCCCAGGCCGCTTTATGGTGACACTGCATGTGTTGCCGCAGAGCCGTGGTACCAACATTGGGGCCCTGGCCACGCTTGACCTTCTGTCTACACATCTTGCATGTGGCCAGGTTACCCTCCTGCGGATGCTTGAGAAAAAAGTGCCACAGTGCCGAGTAGCTAATTTTCCCTCCAACAGTCCGCACTAATTCACTGCTACTGCTGGCAATTCCAGGAACCCCTGCTCCACTACCGCTCGGGAATGCAGCCTGCCGCACAGCAGGTGGTCTACCCCGCCCCCGGCCACGTGTGACTCCAGACATCCCAATTCTGCCACCATGCTGACTGCCAAACCTACTGTCACCATGCTGACTGCCAACCTTACTGCCACCTTGCTGCCTCAGCTGATGACTCTGGGGCAACCTGGGACCCTCTTCTCCTGATGATGATGAAGCCCCTTCTGCACCGGGCTCCCAAGTGCGATCGGCTTCATCATCATCATCGAGTTGTTCCTGCACGTCACTGATGTCCTCCTCCGTTTTCACAAGAGCGTGTGCTGCAGGAGACGGAATGCTCACCATACCACCTCCCACACCACCTCCCACGCCACTCTCCCCCTCAGTGTTTGTCTGCCTAGCGGAAGAAGCGGCGGATGTCTCCTCCATTTCTTGGCTGGGCAGTAGCTGCTGACTGTCCTCTAACACATCTTCCTCACTGAATAGTGGAGCTGAACCCAAAGCATAAGATACGGCGGCTGGAGGGGAGGCGTAGGACAGAGGCAATGGAAGGACAGGGGCCGCTCCCGGGCCATGCCAACTCAGGGTTGTGTCCGAGGAACCTACGGACTGTTGACTGGGGGTGTCAGATGTCACTTGTGATGAGATCGATGACGCGTTAACCAATCGATGACGGCAGATGCGTTGCTGGTCGAGACACGACCGCTAGCAGATACCAGGAGATCAGGCCTCTCACCGCGACGCCTGCTGCCACTCACCCCTAGTCTGCTGTGAACTCTGCCTAATGAATCTAGGCCTCTCCTCGGTGCACATCCTGGCACATCTCTGCCTGACATTTTTACTGCGTTTAGGAGGGGAAAACAATATACTACACTACACCTACAACAGTATTTTTGTAACAGCAGGTGTGTAGAAAAGTTAGATCAAAATAGGCACACACTGTAGCTAAAAGCTAATGCAAAAAGACACTGTCAGATGGTCTTACACAGGATGCCCCTGGTCAGTTAAATGCACCACAGGCAGTTTTAAAACGTGGTTTTTGTTTAAAATTTAAAAAATGTAAAGATGCAGGTACAAAAGGCAAAAGGTTAGTAGGCAGGTACTCTTAAAAGATAAGTGCTAGCACTGACAATGGCCCCCGGTGAAAGGCAATGGGTGCTTTAAACTTGTAAATCAGACTTTTTTATACAAAAGGCAAAAGGTTAGGAGGCAGGTACTGTTAAAGGATAAGTGCTAGCACTGACAATGACCCCCGGTGAAAGGCAATGGGTGCTTTAGACATGTAAACCAGACTTTTTTTTATACAAAAGGCAAAAGGTTAGGAGGCAGGTACTCTTACAAGAAAAGTGCTAGCACTGACAATGGCCCCTGGTGAAAGGCAATGGGTGCTTTAAACTTGTAAACCAGACTTGTTTTATACAAAAGGCAAAAGGTTAGCAGGCAGGTACTCTTAAAATATAAGTGCTAGCACTGATAATGGCCCCCGGTGAAAGGCAATGAGTGCTTTAAACTTGTAAACCAGACTTGTTTTATACAAAAGGTTAATAGGCAGGTACTTTTAAAAGCTAAGTGCTAGCACTGACAATGGCCCCCGGTAAAAGGCAATGGGTGCTTTAAACATGTAAACCAGACTTTTTTTATACAAAAGGCAAAAGGTTAGGAGGCAGGTACTCTAAAAAGATAAGTGCTAGCACTGACAATGGCCCCTGGTGAAATGCAATGGGTGCTTTAAACTTGTAAACCAGACTTGTTTTATACAAAAGGCAAAAGGTTAGTAGGCAGGTACTCTTAAAAGACACGTGCTAGTATTTAGGATGCCCCCTTCTCACATACAGAGCAGGCCTCCCTTGATTGTGGAAAGGTGACTTTGCTTATAAAATGCAAGCAGTTATTAGACAGGTAGTCTTGAAATATTTATGCTAGTGTTTGGGATGCCCCCTCCTCACATACAGAGCAGGCCTCCCTTGATTGTGGAAAACTGATGTTAATTATAAAATGCAAGCAGTTAATAGACAGGTAGTCTTGAAATATTTATGCTACTGTTTGGGATGCCCCCTCATCACATACAGAGCAGGCCTCCCTTGATTGTGGTAAAGTGACGTTGATTATAAAATGCAAGCAGTTAATAGACAGGTAGTCTTGAAATATTAATGCTAGTGTTTGGGATGCCCCCTCTTCACATACAGAGGAGGCCTCCCTTGATTGTTGTAAAGTGACGTTGATTATAAAATGCAAGCAGTAATTAGACAGGTAGTCTTGAAATATTAATGCTAGTGTTTGGGATGCCCCCTGCTCACATACAGAGCAGGCCTCCCTTGATTGTGGAAAAGTGACGTTAATTATAAAATGCAAGTAGTTATTAGACAGGTAGTCTTGAAATATTTATGCTAGTGTTTGGGATGCCCCCTCCTCACATACAGAGCAGGCCTCCCTTGATTGTGGAAAAGTGACGTTAATTATAAAATGCAAGCAGTAATTAGACAGGTAGTCTTGAAATATTTATGCTAGTGTTTGGGATGCCCCCTCCTCACATACAGAGCAGGCCTCCCTTGATTGTAGAAAAGTGACGTTAATTATAAAATGCAAGCAGTTATTAGACAGGTAGTCTTGAAATATTTATGCTAGTGTTTGGGATGCCCCCTCCTCACATACAGAGCAGGCCTCCCATGATTGTGGAAAAGTGACGTTAATTATAAAATGCAAGCAGTAATTAGACAGGTAGTCTTGAAATATTTATGCTAGTGTTTGGGATGCCCCCTCCTCACATACAGAGCAGGCCTCCCTTGATTGTGGAAAAGTGACATTAATTATAAAATGCAAGCAGTTATTAGACAGGTAGTCTTGAAATATTTATGCTAGTGTTTGGGATGCCCCCTGCTCACATACAGAGGAGGCCTCCCTTGATTGTGTAAAAGTGACTTTGCTTATAAAATGCAAGCAGTTATTAGACAGGTAGTCTTAAAAAATTAATGCTAGTGTTTGGGATGCCCCCTCCTCACATACAGAGCAGGCCTCCCTTGATTGTGGAAAAGTGACGTTGATTACAAAATGCAACCAGTTAGTACACAGGTAGTCTTGAAATATTTATGCTAGTGTTTGGGATGCCCCCTCCTCACATACAGAGGTGGCCTCCTTTGATTGTGGAAAAGTGACGTTGATTATAAAATGCAAGCAGTTATTAGACAGGTAGTCTTGAAATATTAATGCTAGTGTTTGGGATGCCCCCTCCTCACATACAGAGCAGGCCTCCCTTGATTGTGGAAAAGTGATGTTAATTATAAAATGCAAGCAGTTATTAGACAGGTAGTCTTGAAATATTCATGCTAGTGTTTGGGATGCCCCCTGCTCACATACAGAGGAGGCCTCCCTTGATTGTGGAAAAGTGACGTTAAATTATAAAATGCAAGCAGTTATTACACAGGTAGTCTTGAAATATTAATGCTAGCATGCTTTTTAAAGAATGACACCAGGTAAAGGAAAAATACAATTCTGTGATTACTCACCTGTAGAATTGGCATTATGAGTATACAGTACGTCCTGCTCCAGATATAATTCTTACTATCGGGTATTACTCCGCCAGATGGCGCTGGACTGCAGAGACATCGAAAATAGGCTCCTCCCGGCCCCTCAAATACCCAGGGACCTCCCACAAATCCCCAGCATTGAAAAGCAGTTAACGAGAAGCCGGGAGAATTAAAACAACCCCAACTAGTAACTATAACAATGATAACAATCACCATACAGGGGATCCAAGAAAATGCAAAACCAAGGGTGGGGTGGAGCAGGATGTACTGTATACTCATAATACCAATTCTACAGGTGAGTAATCACAGAATTGTATTATTGTTAGTATACAGTACGTACTGCTCCAGATATAATACTTACTATCGGGACACCCAATAGCAGTGTCCATAAAGTAGGGTGGGATCCCCAAAAAAGGTAACAGCAGACAGTTTAAACCACTGCAAAACCTTGCGGCCAAAAACAGCATCAGCTGGGGCCCTAACATCAACCTTGTAAAACTTTGCAAAAGGTTAGTAGGCAGGTACTCTTAAAAGACACGTGCTAGTATTTGGGATGCCCCCTTCTCACATACAGAGCAGGCCCCCCTTGATTGTGGAAAAGTGACTTTGCTTATAAAATGCAAGCAGTTATTAGACAGGTAGTCTTTAAATATTTATGCTAGTGTTTGGGATGCCCCCTCTTCACATACAGAGGAGGCCTCCCTTGATTGTGGTAAAGTGACGTTGATTATAAAATGCAAGTAGTTAATAGACAGGTAGTCTTGAAATATTAATGCTAGTGTTTGGGATGCCCCCTCCTCACATACAGAGCAGGCCTCCCTTGATTGTGGAAAAGTGACGTTAATTATAAAATGCAAGCAGTTATTAGACAGGTAGTCTTGAAATATTTATGCTAGTGTTTGGGATGCCCCCTGCTCACATACAGAGCAGGCCTCCCTTGATTGTGGAAAAGTGACGTTAATTATAAAATGCAAGCAGTTATTAGGTAGTCTTGAAATATTTATGCTAGTGTTTGGGATGCCCCCTCCTCACATACAGAGGAGGCCTCCCTTGATTGTGGAAAAGTGACGTTAATTATAAAATGCAAGCAGTTATTACACAGGTAGTCTTGAAATATTAATGCTAGCACGCTTTTTAAAGAATGACACCAGGTAAAGGAAAAATACAATTCTGTGATTACTCACCTGTAGAATTGGTATTATGAGTATACAGTACGTCCTGCTCCAGATATAATTTTTACTATCGGGTATTACTCCGCCAGATGACGCTGGACTGCAGAGACATCGAAAATAGGCTCCTCCCGGCCCCTCAAATACCCAGAGACCTCCCACAAATCCCCAGCATTGAAAAGCAGTTAACGAGAAGCCGGGAGAATTAAAACAACCAAACTAGTAACTATAACAATGATAACAATCACCATACAGGGGATCCAAGAAAATGCAAAACCAAGGGTGGGGTGGAGCAGGACGTACTGTATACTCATAATACCAATTCTACAGGTGAGTAATCACAGAATTGTATTATTCTTAGTATACAGTACGTCCTGCTCCAGATATAATGCTTACTATCGGGACACCCAATAGCAGTGTCCATAAAGTAGGGTGGGATCCCCAAAAAAGGTAACAGCAGACAGTTTAAACCACTGCAAAACCTTGCGGCCAAAAACAGCATCAGCTGAGGCCCTAACATCAACCTTGTAAAACTTTGAAAAGGTATGAACAGAAGACCAAGTAGCGGCCTTGCACACTTGTTCAACAGAAGCCTGGTGCTGAAAAGCCCAAGAGGCACCAATAGCAAGCATTGAATGAGCAGTAAGGCGGAAGGGAGGAATCTTCCCCTTAGCAGAGTAGGCCTGAATCACAGCCTGACGGAACCATTTGCTGATAGTAGACCTGGCAGGAGCCAAACCCTTCCTAGCACCAGAAGGGACCACAAAAAGAGCATCAGTTTTTCTGAAAGGTGCAGTAGCCACCAGATAGTACTTCAGACACCTAACCACATCCAAAGAATGCAAAACTCTCTCCTTAGCATTACTAGGATTAGGGCACAATGAAGGAAGAACAATGTCCTGATTCAAATGAAAGGCAGACACTACCTTAGGCAGAAAATCTGGCTTGAAGCGAAACACCACCTTGTCCTGGTGTCTCTCATAGTAGGGGGGCTGAATGGAAAGTGCCGCCAACTCAGACACACGCCTAACAGAGATGATAGCCACCAGAAAGACAACTTTGAGAGTAAGAATGGCCAGGGTAGCATCCTGCACAGGTTCAAAGGGAGCACCCTGCAAGGCTGACAAAACCAAGTTCAAATCCCAAACAGGCACCATAGGCTTACGTGGGGGACGCACATGAGTGACCCCCTGGAAAAAAGTCCTTATCACAGAATGCTGAGCAAAGGACTTCTGGAAAAAACAGCCAGGGCAGAAACCTGACCTTTCAGAGTACTAAGTTGGAGCCCCATCTCCAACCCATGCTTTAGGAACTCCAGAATCCTGGGAATAGAGAACACACAACAGGGATAAGACTTAGACTCACACCAGTCAATGTAGGCACGCCAAACCCTGTAATAAATGGAAGAAGAAGACTTCTTCCTAGCCTTTATCATGGTATCAACAACCGAGGTAGACAGCCCCTTCTCCATCAAGAAGGAGGTTTCAGCAGCCAGGCCATCAAAGCCAGAGTTTGTAAATTGGGATGACGTAGGGAGCCCTGAGTGAGCAGATCTGGCACCACGGGCAGAGTGTACTGATCTATTGCGAGCTGCACCACGTCTGCGAACCACACTCTTCTTGGCCACCTGGGGGCCACCAGAGTTGCTGGCACCCCCTCCAGAGCAATCTTGCGCAGAACCCTGCCCAGCAGGGGGAATGGAGGGAAGACATACAGAAACTGAAAGTCCTGCCATGACATTGCTAGAGCATCCGTGGTCAAGGCCAGAGGATCCTGGGACAGGGAGACAAAGGCCGGTAGCTTGTGATTGTGATGGGACGCAAACAGATCTACATCTGGTTGGCCCCAACGGTGACACAGAGATTGGAACATCCTGCTGCATAGGGACCATTCTCCCTGGCGAGAGGTCCCCCTGCTCAAAGAGTCTGCCAGGAGATTTTCCACCCCCGGGATGTACACAGCCGATATGCAGGGAACATTGGTCTCCGCCCAGGTCAGGATCAGAGACACTACCTGGAGTGTCTCTTGCTCCGGGTCCCTCCCTGATGACTGATGTAGGCAACTGCCATCTGGTTGTCTGAACAGGCAGGCCCCGAAGGTGAGGAGTCAACTGAGCCAGAACTAACCTGATCGCCCGCAGCTCCAAGACATTGATAGGTGTGTGGGCCTCCCAAGGGCCCCACCTGCCCTGGAACCGCAGGGACTTCCAGAAACCCCCCCCAACCTGACAGACTGGCATCCATGGTGACCGTCTCCCAGGAGGGGGTCAGAAAAGATTCCTGGTTCCAGGTTCCTGGAGTCCATCCACCACAAGAGGGACCGCCTGACCAAGGGGGAAAGCACACAGACCCGGTCCAGGGACGCAGGGTCCTTGTCCCATACTGACAAGAGGTGGAGGTGCAGAGGCCTCAAGTGGAACTGAGCATAAGGGACAGCCTCGAAGCACGCCACCATCAGGCCCACCAGCTGCATTCCCTGCCTGATGGAGGGATGATGACAAGATAGCAGGAACTGGACCTGTGCAATCAGACTGTCCACCTTCTGTTGAGGAAGAAAAATCCTTGCCTGAACTGTATCCAGATTCATTCCTAGGAATGGAGTTACCAAGGAGGGGGACAGCGAAGACTTGGGGTGGTTGATCACCCGTCCGAATGACTCCAGGGTGGACACCACCAGCTGAGTATCCAATTCTGCCTGATGTAGAGATTGGGAGGTGATGCAGCCAATGACGGTGCGCCGGCGCCTGAGGTAACGCAGCCACCAAGCGCGGAACATAGTGAAAAAAAGGCGCACGGCGGCAATTTTAAGTATAGTAATAGTAAAACAAGTCAGTGCGGCAGCTGACACAAAGCATAATGTAATACAGCACAAAGCCAATACACGTATATACATACATACATACATACACACACACACACCCCCCCTCTTTCCCCCCGAAGGCTACAAGGAGAGTGAGGGAGGACAGCGGCCACTTAACATAGGGCTCACCGATAGACAGGGGCAAGGGGCAAAAGTGCGGGAGGGGCATCCCATAGAGGCTCACCATAAGCCTGAACCGCCTACCCTTTGGTGGGGGATTGCGGTCGAGCAGCGCTCCTAAGCACCTAACAGTGGTACTGCCTACCATCACCCGACCGCAGCCAAGGCTGGGAGGCAATTACTGATGGAACGGGTGGGAATATCCTGCAGGGCTGCAGGCTAATAGCCCCGGTCACCTGCGAGTAGAGAGAGCCATTTCTTGTCCTTCGCAGTTCAGACTGCAGAGAAAATCTGGGGATTTGTGGGAGGTCCTTGGGTATTTGAGGGGCCGGGAGGAGCTTATTTTCGATGTCTCTGCAGTCCAGCGCCATCTGGCGGAGTAATACCCGATAGTAAGAATTATATCTGGAGCAGGACGTACTGTATACTAAGAATAGCTAAATAGGCAGGAGTGTTATTAACAACAAATAGGCTTGAAAGCTAATGCAAACAGTTTAAACTGTCCCTGTCTTTATCTGTCACTGTCACAGGCTCTCTCCTTCTCTATCTGTCCCGCGCTTCTTCTGTTCCATCTATCTATCTATCCCTCGCTCTCTCCCTGCCTGATCTGCTCTGGCTGCAATACAGTGTCAGAATGACCTTCCGCAAGATGGCCACCGTTTATATGGGGCTGTGACATCATCGGTAAGCCTGTCTGCTGATAGGTAGCATGTGACACCTACCCAGCATTCCTTGCCCCATAGGACATGTCCTGACATGTGGATCAACCATTTTAGATGGACTGTATAGCAGTAAATGGAGTTTTAAGGAAAATATTCGAGCAATCGAAT
The DNA here is from genome assembly GCA_027917425.1 of Gastrophryne carolinensis. Classification (NCBI taxonomy): domain Eukaryota; kingdom Metazoa; phylum Chordata; class Amphibia; order Anura; family Microhylidae; genus Gastrophryne; species Gastrophryne carolinensis. Next base: position 169,623,813 of record CM051234.1, on the reverse strand, counting down.
CTCTGCGATATTCGTCATCGTAACGAATCGAATATTTCATGAAATTCGTAACGAATTCGGGTTCGTTAGAATCGATTTGCTCATCTCTAATAATTACCTTTTCTTAGCAGAGCTTTATACAACTATTTCCTGCCCCACATCATAAAGGCATTAATGCCTGATTTAGGCTTCCTGGAGGCATTCCAAAGGTTGATTGTTAAAAGGGACCTGAAGTAATTAGGTCCACTTTAAAGATACGGGGATACTTTACACTATTTAACACAATGGGATTGTCATAGGGCGCACTACGAGATCTGTATTTTGCTGCTTTTAACACATTAGAGCAGTGGTTCTCAAACCTTTTATGAAAAGTAACCCCTAGTGACAAGAAACTCCACCCAAGTACCCCCAGGGTTCAATGATAAAAAGTACCAAAATAAGTACAACAACCTTTGTAGCATCTTAGTATTATGGTTTATGAAAAAATAAATGAAAATATATATCTCTAGTTTCACTAAACAAATGTCACAGTCTCCACGGAAATCATATCTGTCACATGCCACATTTTGTTCATGCTCAGACTTTTATATGTGTGCATTAAATCTATTTTAGTAGGGTAAGTGGACTTGGCTGCACTGCACACAAAATGTTAGTAATAATAACTATGCATTAAAATGCTTCTATATGTGTTGTTGTTGTGCATTCTGTTGCCTAAGAGTTGCTTACCCCTTTGTGTGTGGCCAGCTTTAGGGATTTCAGTGGGGGATCTTTGATTCTAGTACCACTGCTGTGCCCCACATTGTGACTTTTTTTAATGCAGAATTTAGTGAGGGGTTGGGGGGCGAGACACAGTCCATTGACTTTAATATGCACCTTCGTACTCAAGGTACTGCGGGTGAAAGATGTGCGCGTGGGGGGAAGGTAAAAGGACAGTCTCACTCAATATAATGACCTCACTGGTGAACCCACAGCACATCTGCAGCCAGCGGTGGAATCTTTTTCATCCTTCTATGTCTATATGCAGCCACATCCGCTGTAACTGGATGGCTGGCGAGTCTGTGCCCATCCTTGGAGAGATAGGTGCAGCTGCTGAACGTGAGAGTGTTTAGCTTTTATTCAGCTTTCTTAGCCTCTCATTAATATGAACGGCCAAAGAAGTTGATTGGTGCAGAGCAGCATTGTGGAAGGTATTTTTATTGGACGATCAGTGGGGCTTCACACAGTGAGGTATCACAAGAGTACAGACCAAAACCAGAAATAGAGGAAACCTCGAGTTTTGGCCCATTTCTGTGGACTTTACCCATAGACCTCAAGCCAAATAAAGCCAACAAGCACAAGGCAACCAGCTTACCTGCCACCCTTCTCCTGAAAGAGAAGCCAGTCTGGCACGCAGCCATGGTCTCAGTCTGGAGAACTCCCACTGATGCGTGCCTCCATAAACGAAGAATGAGCTAGACTACTGCCATGGGTCTTTTGCCCACGGTGATATTTGCAGGCAATTTTATAAATGTTATTATTTCTGGCAATATCGCTGTGTGCAAATAAAACGTGTTTTATGAAGTTTTTAACTTTTGCTTTAATTTGTTTGACCAAAATCTCAGAAAGTTTGCAACTATTTAAAGGAGCACTATCGCAAAATTGTGTAATATTAAAAATCCATATAAACAAGTTAGCTAATGAGAGGAGGGGTCACTTATACACCCAAACTAAACAAAACCCCACCAAGCTTGTGGTATTCTTCCCCTGGTAGGAATAAAATCCAGGGGTTACAGGTTTAGTCTATGAGGGATAACAGAGTCTGTCACCCCTGATTTCCATTCCATTTCTATTAAAATAAAAAACAAGCATGGCTGGATATAAAATTGACCCCTCCTCCCTCCATCCAGCATATTTATATGGATTTTTATCATTGGGACATTTTTTCTTGATAGTGCTCCTTTTATAATATAGGTCAATTGTTGTGAGCAAGGTCATATTTTTGTTATTTATATTAGTGTTACACAATAAGAAGACATTTACCCACGGTCCTTCAAAAAGTAATTGTAAGATAGGGGCTGAGGGAAATAAGAAGGGATACATTTTGTAAATGGTATGCTTAGAGCCATAATTCTGCAGCTTTCACTTAGGATAGCATGCACAGAAATCATTATAAAATGAATTAAAGTTGAGTGTTTTCCAAAGTAAATGAAGATGTAATATATTGCCTAAATTAAGCATCCTGCTATTATCAATTTTGATGTTGATGTTTTCCCCATGAGGCATTAGCAGAAGAGCTGGGAAATAATATTCTTCAATCTATCATAATGGTGGTCTTCTTGACCCTGCTGGCTTCACAGTCTTCTTCTATGAAAAGATTCTAATATATCAATAGGCAGTTTGGCAGAATTCCCAGCATGCTGCTATAGAAACTACAGTCAGAAGCTGTTGTGACAGTAGTTATTTCATAACATCAAATGATCAAGTGGGAAATGTGCTGGAATCAAGAAGCAGTGAGTGTAGGAGGGATGTACACTACACAAGCCTACACTATTTCACAACCGCTCCTTCTAGTGACAAAACAGAGTAAAAGTATTATTTAAAATGGACCGATGCGCAAATGATGCTGGAGGGGAAGCTTGACTCAGACACAGGCTTCCCCTTTGGCAGTTCAATCACCCTCCCAATCTGCCAGCTTTCCTTTCCTCTATTTCACAGGATGCAGGAATGCTTTAGTATTAATGGCTGCAGATGATTTCCTCTATACCCCTCAGCCTATTGCTTTGTAAATAGAAAATGTGATTGACAGCTCAGGGGTAACAATTTGTTCAAAAGCCAGTCTTCCCCTCCCACAACATCTGAACTGCTTTAAATAAATATTGTATATAATTAAGTATACCTTTCTCAGTTGCATGTCATTGGTTTATATATTTTCTATTTATTTGTTAACTGATTATATCACTTATTGTATGTCAAACAAAATAAAAAAATGATAACAGAAAAAAATGTTTTGCTGCCCCCAGAAATGTGTACATTCTAGCTGACTACAAGGCACACACCCACACCATCCTCATTTTGAAGATGACAGAGACTCCACTGACTAGACCAAGAAACACGCATCTTGAAAAGGGAGGAAGAAAAAAGGATAAAGTGGGTTGGTACATTGTGTTATTTCATGACTATTCATCCAGGAACCTAGTTCTCTATGTCCAAGCATCTGAACTTCTAAATTATCTGAAGCCCCAGGACTGTGACCACCAAATTTTCAATCTTTCAATCCTTTATTCAATCATCATTTATCAAATCCCTGAAACAAGCATTTTACATTTGTGCAATCCATTGGGCTAGGTTGAATAAGTGATGGTGCTATGCCCATTTTACTGTAGTTTGTCCTATCCTCTGTACTTTGGGGGATTGGCTGTTTGCTTCTATACCTGTGCCCAGCATGTGTGACTCCATGATCTCATTATGGGTCAGTCCTGTTTTCCTTAAATAGACACTCCCATTTGTATCCTAAGCTATGGCGACTGACTTCACATGTTGACCCCCTAGGTTACTCTTTCTTTTCAAATCCTTTTGGAAGCCTTTAGTTTTATAGACCTACCAAAAGGTCACCTATACTTGACAACAGTGTTTTCTTGTGTCCAATCATACAGCTGCTCTAGTATGGCATATGCTGGCACAGTTTTGTTAAAATGGATCTATCACCAGGATTTTCACTATCCTGGTGATAGGCCTCTTTACCTGTTTTGGATGCCTTGCTGTGTGAGACCAAGGCACAACATAAGCAAAGCACTAGCATAGGGAGTAAAGCGGCCCAGGTTTTTGTGCAGTCTGTGGTGTACTCCCATCTGCCTGGCCATCTGAATGATTGTGCATGGGAGCGTATCTCAGCTACAGGGACGTGGCCGCACCCCAATTAATGATGCTACAGGGCCACTTAGCAGGCTGACTCTGGAGTCTTTTAGAACTGGAGTCTTAGACTTTGGCCCTGGCCAGAAATAGGTCCAAATTAAATCAGTCCGTTTGAGCGTTGTTTAGCATTTTGGGATAGAAGGAGCAACAAGAGGAGGATGGTTACCCACATCCAATAAATTACAAACCTACTTCTTATGACATGAGCAGGGTAGTATTGACTCAGCAGCAAGTTGCCCTGATAAGGCCCAGTTTTGGTTCACAGTTAACCAGTGTGCCAGAAGTAGTAGCACTTACCATCTGTAAGCTGTTTCATAATTGCTACCAAGACTACAGGACAGCAGTTCACTACAAATTGTTGACCAAAGAACAAGTAGTGCAGAAGGATATATTATGCCAAGAGAATAGTGTATAAGATCCACGGCCCTAACATTTCGGTTGTACAGGGCAAAAATATAGAGTTTCCAGAGGAGAAAATGTGCAAATATGGTACAATAAAAAAGGTAAGTACAATCATACCTGCATTTAGTAGTGGTAGACTGTCAATTCCACTTAGTGTTTCAGGTGATGCACATTCACACACTAAGGCACACTGCAAAAACAGAAAAACAATACATTTTAGACTATATTGTTTGATATTTTTAGAAAATTAAATGGACTATAAACCCAACAGCAATAATAATTAAAGGCAGCAAACAGGTCACTGGATGCCTGTCCCAAGTGCTCCATTTCCTGAAGGGCAGAACAGAAGCCATAGCAGGGCTCCAAATCTTGCCCTCCTTTCAACTCCATTCCACTAGGACCATGCAAAATTGGTCTAGCAGCCACTCTCCCCCTTGGTGCTTTCAGAATGGGCGAGCATGGCAAGATGCATCTGACCACAGCAGAATGTACTCATAACTCATAAAGCTGGATAAGCCCTTCCCAACTCACCTACAATCCAGAAACTTAAGCAAAGCAAGTGCTTTTTTTTTTTTTTTTCAATAAATAAGACATGTACATATAATCAGAGATTTTTTGAGATGAGTTGAAGTGGCTTATTTCCCATTAGACCATAGGTTCCCAACCTTTTTTCACCAAATACCACAAGTACTGGTAGTATGGGTGGTTGATCACAAAAACGTGTTAAAATGCTTAAAACAACCACTTAAGGTGAATGCATATAAATGGTCTTCATAACCTTTTAGAACAATTCTGTACTTATTGGACAAATTAGGCTTAGATAAAGTTTACATGGCAGCAGATGAAGTTGGAGTACAGGTCAGTCTGAAGCCTTACTTTGTACCACCAAAGGGCATAAGCACACCACTGGTTAGGAACCCTGCTTTAGTATGCAAGCTAACCAGGGCGAGGCCCTTAGTCAAGCTGCATCCCGTAAACATAAGCTTGTAATTGTTGAATTTGTGTCGTATCTTGTAACCCCACACGTTACAAGTGTATCATATAAGTATATAGTGTATATTTTTTTTACATTGTACAGCACCATGGAAAATGATGATTCTTTGTATATAGACTATATTAATAACAGTATCATAGAAAGGAAATAACATACAACATACACAGACACCCACTAAGTTGTTTTCGAATACGGTTATTCTATGTGGCACTATTCTTTAATGAGATATTATGCTAGCGCAACTTATTGATATAGGGAATACATTTATTTTGGCCTTTTTAATATTTGTAAGAAAAAGACCCAAAATGCTATACTATAGAAAGCAGGTGTGACATCACGTGAGCAGTCATTTCCATCCTCTTCTCATTGCTATGCAAATTGCTGTAGCCAACAAATTTAATATTTTAAAAATATGTGCCCAATAAGAACATTTTACCTATTGATAAAAACACAGCTGTAGCATAATTTTAGCTATCACACTATCATATGTATATTCAGATTCAAATCAAGAGAAAAGCAGACTTTGACAGTATAATATGGAAATGAGAAAGTTATTTAAAAGCAGTTCAAAGATTTGACACACATTTGACAACTGGGCAGTAGAACAGGACAATTAAAAGAGATCTGTCACTTGATATAAAGTTCAAACAATAAAATGTGAGCCTGAAAACCTCAAAAAAACCTTGACTTATTTCTCAGTCCTTAAAGGAAAATATCCTCGTAGGAGCCCCAAAAAACACAGGAAAGTTCGAAATGACCTATTTCCTTACTGAGTGAAACTGACACAACATTATACATTTTGAAGCTGAAATCATCATCTAAACTCAAATTGCAAATCTAAACTCTTCTTCAGTACCTGAAAATGGCAGGTATCGAAGATATGTTTAAAGCGGACCAACACCCCTTTTCCCGCTATCGGGTGCCGGTGTTTGTATCGCTGGAGCCCCCTCTCGCATTGGGTGATATTGTTACCTTCTCCTCGCTCCTCATTAAGAACACGCCCAAAACCTATGTGAGTGCATTCTCAACGAGGCTTGCATAGGTACTAGCACCCGCACCTGATAGTGTAAAAACAAGTCTTGGTACGTGACCTTGTCATGTGCCTGTGTCTTCAGGTATGGCTTAAACTGCTTCCAGCCATGCCTACACACATTGGGCTCTATGAACCGTATGTCATGTACAGTCAGCTACAGGCCTTTGGCCCCTAATATACAGAGCATAGAAGCAGTGGCAAAATACAGGTCGGTTAAATATTCCTGAAACAGATTGTGTTGGGTTTGTCAATCCATATTGCCGAGCCATCTTTTTCTTAGGCCCAAAAAAGGAAGTATTTATTTTTCAAGCCTATGCTTTAAGCCACATACAGTATATGTAGTTTTTGTACAAATTATATTCATCATACAGATGGTTGGGGGAGCTTTAGTCTAACTATAGTACTACACTATGAGGGTCCAAGAAAGTTTCTTTAAGTTCTTTAACATATCAGTTGTATAGTAGGAACAAGCATGCCTGCGCCGGGTAAACTGGGACCAGTTGACTGACATGTGTTGAGGGCATACATGTCATTGTAACAGCATACAGTATATTTAGAAAAAGTACCATATCTGAGAAGAGAGGTACATAAGTATAAAGGCATACTCTGTATAACAGTATCTGGCTATTTTACTAGGCTTTTGTCATTCTGTGACATTGGAAACTAGGTAGAATTCTCAGACTCATCACTCTGAAGGGGGAGGTCTACTCAAGATGCTGGAAGCATATATTAGTTACCATCTACCACTAATGTAAGCAAAGATCGTGGGGGCAAGGGCTACCTGCAAGTGACCTCCCAACAGTGGGTTTAGTGACTAGGAAAACTGGGGGTCAAGTGTTCCCCCTCATAGTGCCTTGTACAATGTTGTAAATAAATGTGACAGGGCCGTGGTACAAACATTAAATGGGGTCCTGTCAAGGCTCATACAGTAAACCCTTTTGGCATTTTTGTAATGCAGTTGGATGCAATTAGACAGCTAGTAACTGAAACGGTAGAGACAATTGGTGTTTCATGTCTCTAAATGATGCCAAGTGAGCACAAATTTGATAGATAGGGTGGAGGAGCAATAATTATGGGGCTCCTCTGACCTTCTGGACCCTGGTGCGATTGCACCCCCTGCACCCCCTCAAGTTACGCTTCTGGCCTTTTAGTTGTTAAGTTGAAGGTTCTCAGCTGCTTATTGGCTTGAATTACTTAGACATCTTTATCTTTTATAGTTGTGTATTTTATCTAAAAAAGCAAACCCTTACATCACCCAGGGTCTGCAAGGAGGCTGCACAGAGAGACATCCCCACGCTGTGTGCACTCCCAGTCCCCATTCAAGTTAATAGGAGGGCAGGTGTGTGCAGAGAGTGGAGGATGCAGCTTTGTGCAGCCTTGCCAAGATAGCTACACCCAGGGCTAGAACCATCGGGGAGAACACTCTGGATTGCAAGCATAAGCTAAAAGGGTACGTTTTTTAATGCCCTCTTCAATGGATTTCCATTTAGCTCCCTTTCTTTAATGCAGCCTACTGCTATTACATTATAATTTACAATTATAATGTAAACTGTAATTAGATAAAAAATTAAATATGTGGCCAACTGAAAAGAAAACTATACTCCCCCTACCTCACCCACAGCACATTGGCCAAGGTCTTACAAGTTAAGGAGATCGAGTCTCAGTCACAGACCCCAAGCTGAACCTGTGATTAATCTGAATTGATAATTATTGAATAACTAGGCCTGCCTTTTTGTTTAATCTACAGGTGCCTCTTCACTTCCCTTGAGCTCAGTTGACGTTCAGTATTCATGATTTTTATTGTGAATGAAACCGCTTCAGTACAAATGTTAATATGCAAACACAATGATCAAAACTGTCATGTCAAGCTAAGTGGACAAGAATCTTACTGATTTTTCACCTTTTGTCCTTGTGTATCTCTTGCAATATGATCTGCTTCACCATTTTGGATCTCTCCCATTTTCACCAGACTCACTTCTATACTGCCGATTTTCTTCCCACCATTTAAGGTTCTGAAACAGATACAAATAGTAAATGAAATGCACAGAGTAATATAAAAAATAATCTGCCCTTACACTAATGCTACATACGGTTACTGTTTGATTATGCATTTTTCATATTTTGTAAGCACAGTTATTACTAACGACCAAAAGAAGCAGAAGATAACAGAACTGTTAGCTTTCCTGTTTTCTGAGAGTCATAAAATGCAATAGAAAGACAAATATGATTTACTCGAACAACGTTTCAATCTATTTTTCCCAGCCCCAGATTTTGTCCCCATATCTAGGTCACATACACAAGATAATTAAGTGTAAGCTCACATCTAAGGATTACACAGGTAACTGTCCTGGCGTCCTTGCATTTCTGAGAAATATTGAACCACCTCTCCATCTGGCAGGTGGTTTACCTATGGTGTAACAAGAAAAGCACTGGCTTCCTTGTCTGACCGGTTCTAGTCATGAATATGCCTTTATAATTCTAAACACCATGAATCAAAAAGCTGACAAGCATGTAGGCTCCCTTGCAACAACAGATGTGTGTTAGAATATGTGATATTACAGTTAATCTAATAATATAGTAATACAAGAGATTAAAAGTACACAATACTGGAAAGAGTAGTTTCAAAAATATTACTAAGACACAAGACATTTTTGTTTTCTTAAAGCCAATAAAAAAGTGAAGTTACCAATGGTTTACAGATCAGAAGCTGTAAAAGTGACATAAGAAACCAACCATCAGCTGCATTACTACATCTATAGCAGACCATGCAACCTACAGTCCCCCTATAACTAAAGTAGCAAATTAAAACCTTTAATTTATGATTACCCCCACTTTCTCTTGTGAACTATGAAAAGTTTAGCAGCACAGAAAATCAGGGAACTTTCCCCAGTGGAATAGGAAATGTTTAGAGGTAATATTAAAAATCCATATAAACATGTCAGCTAAGGAGAGGAGGGGTCACTTATAGGCCTGAACTGAAACTCCCGCCAACGTGGTAGGAATATAATCCAGGGGCGACAGGTTTAGTGTATTGGGGTGACAGAACCCGTCATCCCAGATTTCCTCTTTCTTCTACTGAATTAAAAAACAACCTGGCGGGATATTTCTTGATGCCAGGTGAATAAATGACCTCTCCTCCCACCATCCATATTTATATTGATTATATGATGATATTATGATTAAATTTCTATTGCACATGCTCCTCTCCCTCTATTCAGCATATTTATAAAGAATACAGTGTAACAGCCACTCAGCTGTTTGCTCAGCTGATAAAAGTTTGTTACATTCCATGATAGTTAGAGGCAAGGGAGTGTGTATAATGGAATTATGCCCAGGCCTATCACAGAAGAGGAGGAATATGATACACCTCAAGCTGATTTATACCAATTCCCACATATCTGTTTATTAAAAATCTTATTAAAGGAAAGTCTACTTTTGATGGCATTTTTTAAAATGATTTTTTGTGCTAAAATTAAAAAGTGCTGAGCTTATCTAGTATTTTTCTTTTTTTCTGTGTGTTTTATGGAACCAGTTTTTACTACCTGCAATCTGTTGCTATTGGCAACTGTAGTCTGTACACCAAGATCTACAAAAAGAGAGACATAAGCCCTGTACATCCAGAATACTGATGGTATGGCCCCTGCTGATGTTAGAGAGTTTACTCAACCTAACACGTGCCCAGCAGCAGGTCCACTTTTTTACACAGTGTTGGTCCACTTTAAGAAGAGCCTTGCAACCTCATGGTGTGTGCAGTGAGTCAGAAGAGCACATTTTTATCATTGTAAGACAAAGCATTTGTTACCAAACAATGTTACCATTTAGTAGTGGTAGATTAAGATGCTGTTAAGATACCACAACAAGCATCAGATCTATGTGTAGTTCCTTGGGCCAGGACAATGCTATGAAAGAACAATTTTTTTGTTAATGTGGAGCTGTGGAAATGCATTAGAAAATGAACAATGGAAGCCAGCATATCACTATCATTTACGTGTAGGTTACTGTAAATGACTCAGATGACAATACTTGTATTGAAGTTTAGCTCACCTTATGCCAATTCATGAAATACTCGGGACATACAATAATTGTCAGGAATGACGCGTTAATCTAATTTGAGGTATTGAGAAAATAAATGTTCCAGCAAAGGTTTCTTTTTGCTGGAACGTTACTTCTCTTGAAAACTCAGATGACAATGCCACCAACTCAGAAATTCTCTTTACTGAATCAAAGCCCCATGCAGGCAATTGCTGATTCTAAGTAATCCTAAGGAAAATGAGTGACCTGCACAAGGAAGTGACTGAGGTGAAGACCCCACTGTTCACAACTCTTGAGGTCGGACAAAACGGTAGATTATGCTTAATTTTTGCTTTCTTGACCAGAAAACAGATGTGAATGACTGAACTAAGATAGCCAGTCAGACTAATTGCAAAAGGTCTTAAAACAAACAGCAAGTCATTGCATTACTTCAGACAGTTTTTAGTGGCTTCTGTGTTATCTTGGTGTAACAGTTTATTGTGTAGCTAAAGCATGACCTGAATGAATGAGAATCTTCAGACATACAAAGAAACTTGTGCAAAGAATAACAGTAGCAAAAGATCAACTTTGATCAGAACTGACTGTGCATGGCAGATAGACTGGGCTTTTACGTATGCAGACATGCCAGCGTGGTCCAGATCCAGAATTTCAGTTAAAACTTAACAATCCAAATCCTGAACCTGATGACGCGTTTTGGGCTATGCCCTTAATCATACACATAGAATCTTGTAAGTGCTTAACAAGCTTTGATAATGTCCTATCTTTTCCATGACATTGAATCAAATTTGTGATCTGTTCAGATGAGCGGTCTTTCAAATATCTATTAGCAAAAAGTGATGAGTGAATATGGAGCATCAGTCTTAATTCAATGATTCATCTAATGCCCATTTAACTATGCCACCAACAACCATTCAGTTTATAAATCTGACAATAAAACGGATCATGATCTTTTGCAGATAGATTTAGTGATAATGTTAGTGCTGTGGTATATATTTTCTCATCTCTAATGCCAAGGGGTATTTAATAAGGGAAATACCCATAAACAGTAAGTAGAAAACAAAAAGGTCTTGTGGCTTGTTTTTTATGGCATCTTGACATCTTACCCATAATACGTACAGTACCTTATTTGGGGAGGTAGGGAATTACTCTCCAGTTGCATAAATGAATGGAGACATTCCAACATTTCTTGGTTCCAAACCCTTGGGTAAAACACATCTTGACCTGTGACACATTTTCAGGTTTACTCTCCTAATGCTCTAGTCACAGTGTTTTATTTGTATAATAGGCTCGATTCAGAAAGACAAAAAAAACCTTCCGTTTTAGTGCCGATCTGTTTTCTTTTGGAAATGTTTCCACTCTCATATAAGTGTACGAGCGATTCTATGCATGCATTGAAAACCTTCTGTAAAGTTTCCGTCCGTTCGTACGGCAGATTCCGAATACGAGGATGTCATTTTCCATCAAGACTTTTCCGTTTCATTTTCACGTTACAACGTAGGCTTTCATTTTTGCCCTTTTCCCATCGTATCCTCCCACGAATCCTTTACGTTTCCCGTTAGTTTCTGTTTCCCTTTTTCAATAAATAATTGTCCAGACGGAAATCCTTACGATCTTGCGCCTGCGCACTACAAACTTAACTCATTAAAGTGCTCGCCTACATATTTGCCACCATCACTTCTACTACAATGTTTATCCTCCATCTTCCCTTTTGGACCCTTAAAGCTCACCCAAACCACTTAGCACTATCCTCCATCTTCCCTTTTGGACCCTTAAAGCTCACCCAAACCAGTTCGCGGTTAGGTTCTCCTTCCATTTTAGCCCCCTAAAACTTACCCAAATCACTTCTCGGTCATGTATTCATCTTTAAATATTTCTGGGCCCATTAGTTTTGTGTTAATGTATTTTGTAAATGAAATGATAATGTAACATTTTTTTTTCATTCAATCATAAAATATAAAATTAAAAAAAAAATTGAAAATGTCACATTTTTTCAACTATAAAAAACAAAATACATAGCAATGGCAGGCCACAGAACATTATTCTTCATCTGTGGTCCCCACGAGTTGCGCAGCTCCTGCATCTCGCCACCAACTGAAGGACCCTGACACTCAGTTGTGCCACTCTGGCACGTGTGGTCCCTGTTAAAAAACGTAAATTAAAATATTGGTATAACCTTGTTGGGGTCATACTGCAGTGCCCCCCCCCCTGTATGGTCCAAACACCTAAATCTGGACTTCAAAAGCCAGAGGGCCCTCGCCACCACGGCCCGGGTTTTGCATAGTGCCCGATTAGAGAACCCCTGGCCCGCATTCTGCAGGCAAAGAACGGGCATCAGGAGCAAGGGCGAGTGGCACATCTTGTGGTTCCTGCAACCAAATATAAAATAATTGCACAAAGCAAAGGTAACCAACTAAAACAATAACTCCTACAACAAATTAAGATTCAAGTTCAACAATCCAAATATAATTCACAAAGGACATAAGTGTAAAAAAATATAGCAAATATATGGATGTGTGGGAAAATAACGGTTTACATGCTAAGGACTAATTAAGGTCAGCATTAAAATGCTTCTATAAGGAATATATGACATGTATTGATTTAGGTATGCATTGCTAGACAATTTATGGCCTCGGCCATGCTGATACATGCAATGCCTTGGTGCTAAAGCAGACTCCTCCACATAGCCGCAAAACATGTTCAACAATAGCAATCCGAGCCCCGATCCGAGGTCCAGTAAGTGCATCGGAAATGAAACGGATTTATAGGGTAGTGGTCCGGTGGAAATCAGCTCTCTGAATCAGACGGGAACCCGTCCCAATAACGGAAGTTATCTGAACGAACGAAAAATTTCCGATTTGGATTGCAAAATGTTCCGAACTTCCGCAAAACTTCCGATTTCCTTTGGATCATCGAAAGAGCATATACGTATTCGTTCGAACGTTCGTGCGAGTGGAAAATGGACGAAAAAAAGCAAAAAAAAGACTAACACCCATCCAAACTTTCACAGACAGCTACGGAAGTCCGGACGAATGTGTCTCTGAATCGAGCCTAATGTCATTTCTCTCAGTAATCACTACATATACTTTAACCCTGTATCCACGATTATGCTGGTCCTTTGCCCTGTCTATTAAACTCTAATATTCGGGTCTAACTGTATGGCTTCAACAAAAATTAAATGTTAATCCACAGTAAGAATATTAATCTTTTACTTGGGAGTGCCACAAGCACACAAATCAACAAACGGCTCCATAAACGTTTGGGGAGCAGCCATCATTTGCTGTGTCAGGCGCTGTGAATGTAAAGTACCACTGGTGCTGTGCCGCTATCAAAACAACAAACATGCTGTGCATTTCAAAGACATCAGCCCACAAATGCGAGATTAATGTCCTTCTTGGCCAGATTGGAAAAAGTGTCGCTATGAAATAATGAGGACAGGAAAAATGTTGAGATTTCAGAGGAGGAAGAAGAAAAAAACTTATACTGTATGTGTTGTGTTTAATATTTATTTGTGTTGTGTTGAGAAAATCATTTTCACTGCTCAGCACTTATCTCGGGCACCATGCTGCTCTTATATTGCTTGAGAGGAACAGCTTGGCCCGCAGCCAGATATTTTTTTATTAGTAGTTTAGCAATGGTAAACTTCCTTACAAAAACAGAAAGTTTCTTGAGTACTGAATCGTATTGTGGCACCTGTCATGGCTCGGAGATTTACCTCAATTCAAAGCAGAAACTAATGAATATTAAGTATTGCTGTACATTTGCTTGTGCAGATAGCTCAGTAACATAAAACCTTTAACAGATCTCAAATAGCTCATACCTTGTTTATCACACACAAAGAAAACAGAAAACGACATACCAGTTCACTAAAGGGATTTCAAATTAAAGTTTTAATAAAGGCAAGCACAATTGTCCCATTGTCTTGGGCTAAACGTTGCACTAGTTCCTGTAGTTCTTAAGTTATTTGTAAATGGAGCATTGGAGATGCAGAGAAAAAATAACAGTGATGTGATGCAAGCACACTGTGTGCTTTACATACATTATATTAAAGAAATAAGTGCATTGTTGTGCCTCTAGTTATTACTGCCAGCACATAGTGTGATCAGAAAAAGGGGGTCAGAGATGCTGCAGGCTAAGAGCGTCTCCAGTCTGCCAGTACATAGTGTAACCAGAGAGGAGGGCAGGGTTTCATAGCTGCAGAGAGAGGCAGCTAATCAGGATGTCTGGTGAGGGAGTGGGGAGTTTCCGTTCTCGGACCACTGAAGGTTGATTGAAGGACTGGGTTAGCGGGGTGGAGACTGAAAGCTGAATGAGGAGATGGAGAAGTTGTACTATAGATAGTAAATTAAATTACATCACCAATAGATGTGAGAGGCTCTATCAATTGGTGATGTAATTTAATTTACTATCTGCAGGAATTCAATGTACAATGGCGGTCACGCTATTGTTAATATAATATCTTTTGCACATTGTCTCTCACTCTAAAAAACATCTCTTGGGATATATATTTAGGATTGTATAAGGCACTTATGCACTTTGAGTCAAATGTTTACTTGAGACACTTAGGCACCTTTATGGATGTATTTCTAGTATCTTAGCACTTTTTCTAAATGCCACTTACATTCAGAGTAGATTATACTGGATTTTTATATTTATATACATTATTGGGATTGAATTAGAGCTATTAATAGGGAGGACCTCCCCAGCGTCTATTTTGTCTGTATGTTTTTAATGAGTCTTTCATGTGTTTGTAATTTTTAAGTATGATTTAATAAACATATATTTTATGCATTTTCTAGTATAATCACTCTCTGTTTGCCTATCTTATTAGTTAAAGGGATCGATCAGTCAAACTTTAAAATCAATTACCTGGTAGAGTACCTGATGCAGTGTGAGTCCCATGGTGCCTCTTTGCACCCTTCCCTTATCCTGACCACAAATTTAATTCTGGGGATCGTGTCAAGCTGACACCACCTCTGTTAGTAATAGGCTAGAAAGAAGCCCTCCACACTGTCAGTCAAGCTCAGTTCACCCCAATGCATGCACATAATATACTTTGCCAGTCCCATCACATTAGACAGCATAACACAAGGTGATACTTTATTTCTCTTGTATTCTGGCAATATGGCTTTCTTTAAATAAATGAGAACATTGCCAAGTGTAGCAGTACAAAATATGAATACTTAGGAGTGTACCTGGACAATGAAATGAAGCCACATATGCAGCACAGCTTTTTTTCTTTATTTCTATACTATATCACTACTGTATATTTCAAAGGTAAGTTTCTAAAGATCAGTAGCAGTTTTATTAGTGTTATCAGTTTATCAGAGTTATCAGCATTTACTCTAAATTAGTGTTGATATTTCCATTACAGTTGCACGGACTCTGGGTCACTGCAGTTGCAAATATATCTTTGTCTTTTCATATCATTTTGAAACTTAATTCAAGTTCAAGTAGAATTGCAAAGGCACAGCTTTCTCATTATTCAAATATGTATTTATGACAATTATTCTTAAACATCTTCTAGCCACAATTTAACAGTATTCTGCTTCGAACCACACAATGTGTACAGTAGGAGAGAGTGCAGATGATCTCTATTTATAAAAAAAACTTATAATAAATATATATATATATATATATATATATTCCTGATAGCATTTTTATACCTCTATTTTCAAACATGTCAAGTTCTGTTCAATGCGCTCAACAGGAAAATGCCCAGGAAAATGCCATAAGTGCCAGGGGAAGCACTTGTATTATGCATTGTCATCTACTTTTAGTGCACATGAAGAAGAACTAAGCAGGTCTTTGCTCTTTATTTTGTTTTGTGTATAATCTAATGCTTTGGTAAATACAATTACTCTATTGATAAAGTCCAGCAGCACGTTTACGTGCTCAAAAAAGATTTAACGTGCCCCAGCTGCACAAGAATACTTCCTTAAGTTTCTGGGAAGCACAGAAGAGTTCTGGGCTGTTGTCAAATTTATATTTTGAGCCTTCTTTTACTAAAATGGTCAGGTTTGCTTTATCACATAGATGTTTATGCATGATTCTAAGTGGATTCTGCTATCTATTTGGATCTCTGACAAGAGAATCCATCTGCCACTGTTACGCTGCTAAATTAGGAGTACGATGAGGTGTGCAGTATTATAATTGGCTGGAAATGTAATTTAACTGTTTATTTATCTGTCTATTTACTTGTCCACAGTTTAGCTTAACACCCTTCCACCCACGATCTGTATATTAACGTGATTCTGAATAGGCTTGTTTATGTAAACGGCGTATGGATCTGTGCACTGAAAAAGCAGCTCTATGATGAAAGCAGCTTTAACCCTATAACTGCCAGCCTACCTAGAGATTTTGTCACCCTCTGTTGCCAGACCATTTTTCACTATTTTGTGCTATACATGCACAACTGTGCTTTTTGAAGGGATTTCCCAGTAGAAATATTGGTTGTCAGCAGAGTCTGGGCTTTAACATGAAATGTCTTGTTTGTCATTGTTTTTGTGTATTCCCAATATTTTGGGTGAAATATGTGCAAAAAAGGGTTACAAACCCTTAAAAATCCCCCCAAAAAAAGCAATTCTGTGAGTACTCACCTGTAGAATTGTTTTTGTTCTTGCATGGCACGGCCTGCTTCGGTATTCATACCAGTTGGGTTATTCCGCCACAAGGTGGCTCAGTGGTACTGCAGAAAGAGGTGGCATCTCCCGGCCCCCTATAAAAACAGGATTAACCATAGAGCTCCCAGCGTAGACAAGCAGTGAGACAAGAAGCCGGGAGAGAATAAAGGTAAAAAATGTACAAAAGGTAAAAAACCCCAATTAACTTGGAACAATCACCATAAAGAGGCAACCAAGAATACCGATAACAAGGGTGGGTCGAAGCAGGCCGTGCCACGCAAGAACAAAAACAATTCTACAGGTGAGTACTCACAGAATTGCTTTTTTCTTTATTGCATGGCACGGCCTGCTTCGGTATTCATAACAGTTGGGACATCCAAAAGCAGTGTCCAAAAGTAGGGTAGGATCCCCAAAGAGTAACAGCCGGCAGTTCAAGTCACTACCGCCTGAAGCACCTTGCGGCCAAAAGCAGCATCCGCTGAGGCCTTAACATAAACCTTGTAAAACTTGGAAAATGTATGAACGGAAGACCAAGTAGCGGCCTTGCAAACTTGTTCAACAGAAGCTGGGTGCTGAAAAGCCCAAGAGGCACCAATAGCACGAGTGGAATGAGCAGTAATTCTAAAGGGAGGTTCCTTCCCCTTAGCAGAATAGGCTTGAACCACCGCCTGACGGATCCACTTGCTGATAGTGGATTTAGCCGGAGGCAAACACTTCCTAGGTCCAGAAGTGACAACAAAAAGAGCATCAGATTTCCTGAAATGTTCAGTAGCAACCAAACAAAATTTCAGAGCCCTGACCACACCCAGAGAATGCAGTGTCCGCTCCTTGGAATTAGCAGGATTCGGACACAATCCCCTCGATTCAAAGAGCAAAAGTTAATTGATTTCGGATCGAGAATCGTAAGTTTGGGTGGGTGTTAGTCATTTTTTCCTGTTTTTTTGGCCATTTACGACTCGCACGAGCCTACGTACGAATGCGTATATGCTCTTACGATCATCGCAAGTTCGTTCCTAAATTTTAGGATCAAAACGTAAAACTTAGGATCAAATCCTAAAACTTAGGATCAAAACGTAAAACTTAGGATAATCGGATGTGTTTAGGTGTGATTCAGAGAACAGTTTTCAAACCTCTAAATACGTTTTAAAAGAAAGCCACTGCCGACACCTTTTAGCAGTCGGATTGCTGTTCTTGAACAGGTTTTTTGGCTATGTGGAGGAGTCTGCGCGTCTTGAGCTCCAATGAACTGCATGTATCAGCATGGACGAGGCCATAAATTGTATGGCAATGCATACCTGATTCATGTATGCCTTATAAAAGCATTTTAATGTGGACCTTAATTAGTCCTTTGCATGTAAACCTTTATTTTGCAATCTATTTGCGTTAATTAAAGAAACTTATGTCCTTTGGTATTTAGTTTTAAATTGATGTACTAGAATAATATTTTTAGATTGCATTTATTGGTGTAGTTGTTTACCTTTGCTTTGTTTAATTATTTAAGCACATCTTTGGTCAGATGCATCACACTTACTGAGGAGAGGAGAGCGGGATAAAGTGCAGGATGTGGGTTACTGCTGTATTTGGCACAGACACAGCAGAGCTGGGGGCACGGAAGGGTCAGAAATCAAAGAATGCAGAGCAACACAGTCACAAGGCCCTTTCTGTTTGCAGGCTGCCCGATAATACCTGACCCGCCATCTTGGCTGTTTCTAGGCTCATAACATGCAGAAGTTGCTGGGTGCTTTTTTATATTTGAGAGCAATCTGTATGTAGAGAGTGTGGGTAACCACACACAAAATTTTAATTTGTACCATTTGAAGCCTAAATATTAAAATTAAATCCACAAGTAAAAAATGCAAGTTAACTAAAAATTAAACAAAGTAAGATTTACTTATGCAAATGCATTCATTAATGGTTGATTACTACAAAATGAAAGAAATAAAGAAAAATAAAAGACCAAATATTTAGAATGCACTTTAATGAGGTAAGTTTGTAGTGCGCAGCCGCAAGATCAGAAGGATTTACGTCCAGACAAAAAAGGAAAAAGGGCAAAACCAATGTGGCAACCTGAGAAATGAAACGGAAAATTCAGGGTGGAAACTGACATAGGTCTGATTCCCGAACTGCCATACGAACGGACGTATATTTTAGGATAGAAACGTATTTGCTTATAGAATCACTCGCAAGTTCATACGAACGCACGAGCGGACGTGAAAAATAGGATGATCGGCACCCAAATCCAAGCTGTTACATGTTTCTTTGAATCGACCCTAATGAAGGCAAGACAATATCCTGATTGAGATGAAAGGCAGACACCACCTTAGGCAAGAAATCCGGCTTAAGCCGAAACACCACCTTATCCTGATGCCTCTCAAAATAAGGAGGTTTGATGGAAAGCACCGCCAGCTCAGAAACTCGCCTTACAGAAGTGATAGCCACCAAAAATGCTACCTTAAGAGTCAGAATGGGCAAAGCAGCTCCACGGATAGGCTCAAAGGGAGGACCCTGCAGAGCAGACAACACCAGATTCAAGTCCCAGACTGGTAGCATAGGCTTACGAGGTGGACGCCCATGAGTAACACCCTGGAAAAAAGTTTTAACCAACCGGTGGTTGACAAAGGATCTTTGGAAAAAAATTGCCAGAGCTGAAACTTGGCCTTTGAGGGTACTAAGTTGAATGCCAGAATCCAAACCATGTTGCAAAAATTCCAGAATCCTGGGAATGGAGAAAAACAGGGAAGAGACTTGGACTCTTGGGTCACCAAGGCAAAGACCGCAGGATGAAGCGACACACCGGAGGAAACAGCGCTGCAGCCCGGAAGGGAGAAATCCAGATGCGCAGCTAATCCAAAATGGTGCCGGCAGAGGTACCTCGAGGGGCGGGCTGCAGGGGGACGACGCGATACGCGTCATCCCTCGCCCCCCTGAAGAGCACGAAAACGGCACCCACGTGACCCCGCCGGCACCATAACAAAGCAAAAACACCACAGGTTATAGCGCCCACAGCCGCGGAACGCAGTGCACAGTGGCGCGGCGGCCAAAAACACCAAAAAACACACTGTAAACGGCCAAAACACCACAACTAATAACACTCGCCGCTACCACCCGCCCCCCCCCCCCGAACAAAGTCAGAGAGGTGGGGGAGAGAGAGAGATGAGAAGGCAGCGGCAAGTATCTCGGACCCCTGATGGAAAAGAAGGGGAAACAGTCCCCAAAACACTCACATCCTGAGAAGCCAGGACAGGAACTCCGCATCCCTAGTAGGCTCACCATAAAGCCTATGGCCGGCTACCCTTTGTGGAACAGGGTCTGCGGCTTGGAGCAGCTCTCCAGGAGCACTTGACCCTAATGCTTTTCTACCCTCACCCGTTCTGTCAGCCAAGGTTAGGAGGCAGTGAGGATCCAAAAACGGGTGGAAATAGACTTGCAGGACCGCAGGCTTGGTTGCCCCGCTCACCTGCGCAAGAGAGAGAGCCATATTCTAACTTCGCAGTTTCACTGCAGAGGAAACACTGGCAACTCTATGGTTAATCCCATTTTTATAGGGGGCTGGGAGATGCCACAGCTTTCTGCTGTACCACTGCGCCACCTTATGGCAGAATAACCAGGCCGTGCCATGCAATAAAGAAAATGGCGTGAGGTCCCCCCCTACCCAGCATAACCAGCCCGGTACCAGCTATGGGGACTTGTAGAACAGGGCACAGGGGCCATCTTTGGTGGTCCATGGCCCTGCAGGCTACAAGCCGGCATAGCCTATGGCCACGGGCTCTTCTGCCCCCCCGGCCTTTTGGGAGGCAGGAAATGAGGGGTCTCGGGGTTAATGGCAAGCCGCTAGCCGAGGGTGACTTGCTAGACCCAAAGCCTTGTGAACTGGTATAGGGGTCTCATAGACCCCTTACCAGTTCACAAAGGGTTAACAGCACACCCCACAAAAATGTCATTTATTAAAAATATATAAATAAAAGAAAAAAACGTTTTACTTTACTCACCTCCGAATGTTTGCTCCCTCGCTGATCCGATGACAGATGCGGTGATTGGCGACAAGAGGAGGGGGGGGCAGGGGATCAGAGCATCCCCTACCCCTCTACTGCTCTGCCCAGCGATCAGCAGGGCACCAGCACAAAACCCTCCAGGTGATGTCATCTGCCCCACCCCAAATGGGCGGGGCTAGCCATCAAGATGGCGGCGCCCATCGGGAAGCAGGGGGAGGGGGCATGTTGAGCCCTCTCCTGAAGCCTAAGAGCCCGGGGGGGGGGGTGATCGAATGCCCCCCCAGAGAAGAGGAGAGCCAGCGGGAGAGATCGCAGCCACAGGTGAGTAAATGTCTTTTTTTTTTTAAACAGGAATTGCCCGCTGCTGAAGCTGGATCGAACAAGGGGTTAGGTGAGTGTTTTTTTTACTTGGTTTTTACTGTAGCAGGGGGGGAAGTCAGGCACGTAGATTCTACGTGCTTGGCACTTAAAATGAGTGGAAGCGAGCACGTAGAATCTACGTGCTTGGCATTGAAAGGGTTAATATGTCTCAAACCAGGCAACGCCCTCTCTGAAGGTCTGCAGGGCTTCCTCCTGGGCCAGGGAGCGTAATCTTCTTGATGCCAGGGAGCCACTATTGCAGCCTCCCCACTGGCATCTGTAGTGAGTGGACACAGCTCCCCTCCTCTTCCTTCCTTGGCGTCCCACCAAGCTGACTCCAGGCCACCAGACAGGAAGGCTTTTATTCCACAGTGGGGGAGCCTTTGTGAAATCCCCCCAATGGAACTAACATTATCACTGGAGGGAAAGGATTAATTATAAAACCATTTCCCACATTGTGGTGGCCAGAGCTACATAATCTATCATTTTGGAGCACTAAATGTCAAATGGGGACCATCCTACTGAGGGCTTCTGAACCGGTTTGTCCCCACTCCGGGTCATTACTTTCTGCAATCATAACAAAAACAGGCATTTGTGTATTAAGAGAGAAGAGTGAATCTTAAGACAAGGATACAATAGTCGGAAGTCAAATGCTTGCAATCCTAAATTAAAAAGACACTGTAAAGTTTCCACATGTCAGCAGCTAATAATACTAATATCACAGCAAAAGACAATAACTGGGATGTATTATGTCTACTGGCATCACAGAATACTTTAGCGTTTTGTTTACAAAGATTAGTTCTGATTACCTCTAGAACTTGACTTGAGAAGCAGCAGTTCCTGTCAGAGCTTAGACTCTCAGCAGTATAAACAAGTCAATATCTTCAATGCAAATAGAAAGCTTGCTTTCCAGCGTGTGCTGGAGATTGTTTTTATTCAAAAGTCTAAAAAGCGTTCATGAAGTTAACAATTCTAGAGATGTCCACTACTGTTGACCTGCGATCCGATCATTCTGTTTCTGAAAGCCTGGTATAACTTGACTTGTTTCAAAACAGACACACTTCAGTTATCAATCTTTTAACAGATGAAGTACATGCATAAGGTAGGCCTATGGATTGTATCTTCATGTTATTTGAATATTCTGGCTTCCACAGAACATTTATACAGTGTAATTAATGCATCTAAAATGTAACTAGTTGCTCTCAGAGCAATGATGATTCATTACAGCTGATGGGCGTCTACTACTGGCTAAAAAAAGGTCAAGATAGTAGCTCCCATGTAATTCAAGAGCATAGAATCTGCATGCTATTCCATAATATCTGCATTAGGTTAAGTCTCAATAACTTATGTCACTGATTGCAAGAGGGGGCGTTAGGGGAGCAATTTACTAATTTACTA
This sequence comes from Gastrophryne carolinensis, assembly GCA_027917425.1. NCBI lineage: Eukaryota > Metazoa > Chordata > Amphibia > Anura > Microhylidae > Gastrophryne > Gastrophryne carolinensis. The sequence continues at coordinate 169,601,112 of CM051234.1, read as the reverse complement.
AGTTTTCATCTTTTGACTGGCGCTCCACTGTAAATTGGTTTACTATGTTTAGAACTGCATGTTTGATGGGTGGGTGCACACACAACACTGTGCAAAACCACTCTGAGAACCTCACTGCCTGCCAGGGGTCTCGTAGGGCTGCAAAGCATTGTAGGAATAAGGAAGTAGGTAATTACTGGCCAGGGATCGGAATTTCCTGATCAGAACCTGCCCTCCCAACAGTCTGACAGGGATACTAAACCAAACCAACCAATCATTCCATCAGGGAGCCCTGCATTATAGAAATACACACACGATTTGCTAGCAGAGCTCCATTCTATGTTAGAAAGTAAACAGCAAAAAGGTGGGTTTGGGGGGCTCACAGATAGCAGGAGTCAGTGGGTTAGTGTTTCTGAGGACCCAGACTCTCACCTGCTGTTCCACATTGTGGTTTGAAATCCAACAAGTAATCCCCACTTATCAGTCCCACAACCCTTGTTACCTATATTGCAATGTGCCAAACATTGCTTGCCCTGTGAACGTTTTTTGCTGTTCTACAAATCACCCACATCTCTTCTCAGCTATTCCATTACCCAACTCACAAACCATGGCTTGATCCTCAACTGACCTTTATCAGGTGTCGGATCTGAAATCCTGTTTATCTGTAACGCAACCTGACGGGCAATCCTTGTCATATACAGTACAACCCACACCCAGCTCCTAATATTTTTAACCTTACAGAATATTATTTTTATAGTAGCCAGTGTAATCATAGAAAAAGGCTTTTAGATTATGTGAGAATTGTGCGAGGATGGTTTATTACATTTTAGGGAAACATTTGCTAAAACATTTAGATAAGAAAAAACTGCAGCAGTTATATACATATATGTATGTATGGGAGAGTCTTCATTACATTTAGAGTATGAAGCAGGGGCGTAACTTGAGGGGGTGCAGGGGTAAATCCGCACCTGCCCTAGAAGGTCAGGGGGCCCATCATTGTTGCCCCTTCACCTTTCGTTATCATATTCATGCTCACTTGGCATCATTTTGAAAGGGAAGAGGAAGGAAGAGACATTTGCCTGTAAAAGACAGAAACAAGTTTACTGCATGAGCTGTGAAAGGGCCCCATTTAATGTTCACACCAGGCCCTGTCCCATTTAGTTAGGCCACTGGTTTGGAGAGATAAATGAAACACATGTCTGGGACCCTGTGGTTAAACATATGTAGAAAAGACCACCCGCAAGGAACTTACAGTATTTATCATTTGAGAACAAGTACTAGTTTTCTGTCAATTGTTTCTCAGGCAGGTGGGACTGGTCTTAGCTATAAGAAGCCAGAGGGCAGAATGAATTGGAAGTAAGGTCACCTAGAAGGCTAAATTTGCCCAACTTGCTAAATATTAAGCATGTGACAGATGGTAATATCTTTTATGAATCAACAGCATGGATGCAGCACCATGTAGACTCCTATTCAAATCAATAGGCAGGCCTCACATTGGAACATTTATGAAAATATTCTGGAGGGTGGAGTTAGTAAAAGCTCAAAATGAACAGTATCTCTAGTTTTTCTACACATAAGTTGCCATTCAATCAGTCATAGACATACAGCGTCTTTAACAAAGTTAACAAAAAAATGGATGTTGTGATGTCTGCCTGTCAAGTAATACAACGTTGTCTGGTAGCCTAGAGAAGCTCATGATATATCAGGCAGATACTATCACACAGAGCAGTCAATCACCCATGTGCACCTTGCCATTAATAGAATCTGCTTGATGAAGATCCCTTTAGGCCAGTGTTGCAAAATTAAGTGATCAGCTAATGGCTTTAATGTATATCCTCAAGGAAACAGTGCCCTGCGATTTCCATTTTGACATTGCAAGACTATCTAGAAGGGAATGATTATGCTTATTGCTTTTTTTGCTAAAAACGTCAACAAATTTTGCTTCCTACATATCATCTTGATTATTAATACACTTGGACTGTGAACATCGAAAGTCTACTAATTAGCTCCCTTGGCCACCAACAGCTACATATAAAAAGGAAAGAATAGAGAGTGTCTGCATACGCTGCCTAATAAAAAATGTATGACTGCAGTAAGGGGAGGTGAATGGAAGCTAGTTTCTTACATTTATCTCCTTCTTAACTGGTTAATTCCTATACATCACTCGAGGAGAAATTGTGAAAAGACTTTCCAGTAAGTACACAGCGTGATGTGACCCATCAAGTCGTCACATGTACACATGTATAGTAAAATATTCAAAGAGGTAGTAGAAAAGAAAGTCTGGGGATACTGGATGAAGCATCTTCCTTTATATTTACATCTATGTCTGATTTCTATCATATTTGCCACCCTACTCCTGGTATTATTAACCGCAATGAATAATTAAGAAGAACAGAAAACAATTACTGTTGGCACAGTGATTGTGTGTTCTTGCAGTAAATTAGTTTAGTTTCTATTCTGAAAAAATGAGAGGAAATATGGCAAACACAACACTAAATAAAAATGTAATCTTTTTCCCTAAACCAAATATGCCATCTTAGGGTTGATTCTGCAGAATATTTTTTTTTACTTATTTTTTTCTCGTGATTTTTTTTTCTTCAGTTCTGAACCATTTCTAACTGTGCGAATATTAAAGAGGACCAACACCCAGGGGTGATCGGCCCGGAAATCTATAAGATTCCCGGGCCGATCACCTCCCACCCCGCTGGACATCCGAGATCGGGATGTCCCGCGGGGTGAAACCCCCCAGAAACCCCAAAAACATCTTACCTGATCCGCTGCCGCTTCCGCCGCCGCCTCCCGCGCGCCCCTCCAGACGTGCGCGCGCCCGCGCCGGCCCTCTGTGAATGGCCGGCGGGGGCGCGCGCGCGCCGAGAGTGATGCGCGGGAGGCGGCGGCGGAAGCAGCTTGGACGTTCCTGATCCCCGCCTGGACGTTGGCGGGGATTGGCTGCGGCGTTCACGTGGGAGCGTTGAGAGGTGAGTTTTTTGGGGTTTCTGGGGGGTTTCACACAGCGGGGCACCCCCGATCGGGGTGCCCCGCCGAAGTGGACCAAAACCCAGGATAGTCAAAATCCTGGGTGTTGGTCCACTTTAAAAAAAATGCACAGATAAAAATAGTGCTGAAAAAATCATGAGAAAAAAAAAGAGTAAAAATAACACAGTTCTGAATCAACCCTTATGTGTCTGCTTTAAAGGAAAAATAGTACAGATACATATAGATATAATTAACCCTGGGTTTGGTTCAGGGGTTTAGCATGATGGTGTAAAGGCTAAATTGAATTGTAAGGCCTGAAAAAAAGAGAGGGGGTCTCCAACAATTTTCTCCTTTGAAAACTCACACTAGCTCTTGGCCCTTCCAGTGTAACAAGCAAAAACAGGAGTAGTGTTTTAAGCGGGTTAGGATTTTAAGAGGATGCCCCACTGGCTGAAAACCTTGCAATTGCCCAATATATTTTCATAATACATGTGAAGGCCATGGCCGTATCTCTGACCTCTGGCTGCGGCACATTCCATGCCAGGCATTACTATATGGGCAGGAGAGGGGGTTTGGCCAGCAGCACGCTCCACTTATCCTAGCCGATCTGACGTCTAGGCGGTCCACTGAATTTCACAAAGTGAAAGTGGAGAGGAAAAACATACAGGAGAGTGAAAATTCTGGGTGTTTATCCTTGGGTGCGTTGTAAGATAAACTAGTTATAGCCAACATTTTAAAGTGAACAAACACTTTATTTATCAGGCCGGTATATTCGAAAGGCGATGTATACTCTCCACTGGCCTGTCAATCAGCCACTGGCCTGCCAGTTAGCCGAAGAGCTTGCAATCTTACATTTTTAGGGATGGAAATGATGTCTCCTTTAGGGCAAGGGCATCCATCCCATGGCCAGTGATGATCAACCATGACACAGTCTCCCAGCGCTGGTAGAGTGAAGAATCCCAGGGTCATCGCTAGCTCATCCAGAAAGTCATGGACCAGACTTTTTTTGTGAAGGGACAGGGTGGTAGGTCAGTGTAACATCTGTGGAGTTAAATAATATACATGCAGACAACTTGGAGATGGAATTTCCCTATAACAATAGCCAATCGTCGGCTACTTCCCACACCTTTAGCAGACATTAAGCAGGAACCAGTATGTTAACTGCAGGTTGAATGACACCAGTCTCATGATCCAGGAGACCCTGAACTACTGGGTGAACAGGCTTCACCAGTGGCCAGAGCTTGCCAAATAGGCACACACTAACTTCTTCCCATCTGATCCACCTTGGGAGTAGTGTAAGATGAGTCATATCCAAAGAATCTCAAAATCTTACACTATGGGGTTGATTCAAAAACATTGCCGAACGTTCTTGATGCACCTGGCCAGCAATTTTTCGGCAACCTGTAGGATTCAAAGGCCTTTCCGAGATTATTTTGTTTGGGAAGATTGAAACGAGAATTCATGTTGAGATTTCTCGTTTCCATCCATAATTTTACAACTCACATGACAGTTAAATGAATCACTCTCAGTGAGTTGTACTAGTTTTCATTGATAAAAGGAAAGCTGCTATAGAAGACATTCCTTTTTTCAATGAAACTGACTTTTCCCTGGAAAAAAAAACATGCCCATATCAATGAGCACCAGGCTCTTTTGCACAGGATGGCACGTGCCATGCAGGCTCCCTACCCTGGTGAACTGGTATAGGGGACCCTTCAACCCAAGTGTACTGAAAAATAAGACCCCACACAAACATTTTTAATGTTCTAAATTTAACTGCTCACTGGTCCTCGTCTTTTTTCTGCTTTCCAGAACTAGGCGGCACCCTCCTTCGGCTCCCTTGGAACTTCTTGTGGCCCACACTGCTCTCCCCAGGTTCTTCAGAGCTCTTGTGCTCCCTGCACCATCTTCTTGGGGCAGCATGGGGCATCAAGACTGACACCTAGCACCGCCACTTGGATCACGGGGGGATCTTCCCTCCTTGCTAACCAATGAGGGAGTGAGGGCTCATTGGGCTCATTTCCAGATGGCTGGTTAACTTTTGGGGGGAGGGGGGCATGCAATAAAAAAAAAAAAAATGCTCTGCTGTTAACTTCATTGACAAAAAGTAATACCAGCTACAGAGGCAATACTTTTACCAATAAAAACTTTTACAACTAAATTTACAAATAAAACTGACATTTTTTTGTTGTAAAAAAATTGTATCTGACGAAAAATACCAACATTTTCGTCAGCTTTTTTCTGGCGGGAGCTGCTCAGGAGAAAATGGTTCTCGACCAATTTTCCAATCTTAAGAGAATTTTCATTTGAATTTCTTGCCAAAAAATGAAAAAAACTCACATAAAAAACAAAAAAAAATCTCACTCCCAAAAAATTGTCTGCTGAATCAGTCGAGGGGAAGAAATGAGGGAGAACAGGTTTTTCATGGAAAAATACGTCAGATTGTGGCTCTGAATCAGCATCTATTTGTAAAACCCTTATGTATTCTAAGCAAAGGCCTGTTTTTTGGCTTCAATTTCAACGTCATAGCTAGGCAGAGAAGGCCATGTCATGAAAATGCTTTTCTGTGGTCAGAGATAGCTGCGGGACCACTGTGGGTTGCCATGCTCATTCATGCTGAGAACTCCAAGCGACAGAGTTCTCTTAGAATACTTTTTTTAGTGTGAGGAACTAAACTGAAAGGAGAGCAAACTTTACTGCTACAGCTTCAACCCAGCGCTGTACACAATAACGGAGAGGCACATAGTACAGATATCAGGTAAACTGCTTGCTGCTTTATTATTGCCATTGGGTTTATAGTCATTTTAAGCATACAATCTCTAGGATGGGATTGGAATTGCTCATATGCCTGTAAAACCTTTGTATATAACGCATATTTTTCGAAAACACTACCGTTAATTACAAATGCTTTACTATATTTTAAAGGAGGCTTTCTTTTTTTTTTAATTCTTAAAATACGTAAGCTTAAGAGGGCCTCTAGACTCGTCTATAACATTTCCCATCCTATATAAAACAAAATAGAACTGGCAGAATTTTACCACCAAAGTAAAATTGAACATCGGAAAAACATTTACTTTAACCAAAATCTGAAAAGCACCAAAGAAAAATGGGTGATACAAAGGACAATAAGAAAGTACAACAAAATCCTGTGTAGGTATTGATATCTTAATATTTTTCCTTATTTCCCTATTTTTTCACACATTTCACTTAAATCTTAAAAAGACATGTTGCTTTGCAGCACAATTCATAAAGCTCTCTTCTGGGCTCTTGAGCTGGGATCTGCAGGAGTAAGTATTACACGCACATGTGATTCGGCCTCATTGCTTAAGGGCTTTCTCCTGTGATTGGAGCGCTGTCTAAGACCCAGCGGCAGTGCTCTGGGCAGACTGAGCTGCAGGCATGAATAAACTACCTGTTATACTTATCTAAATATTTTGAATGTGGCTGTAATGCCAGCCAAGCACATGGCAATCTCTGGTCAGCTTTATTTCAATTTGAACTAAATCAGAAAGTTGGACAATTTACATTACACCCTTTTGTACTCAATCTTTAGGAAATAATCACAATCGAAGAGGGGTTCTGGGTCTCTACACATGCCTATGTTATCGAAAATCAGATGCTGTAGTGGGATTCCAAAGCTTACCTTTTGGCATTTCATTTTTCTACAACCATGCTCCAAATAAGGTCACATGACCACTGCTGTGCCTCAGTATGAGCAAGAGAGGCAAGCGTGATCACTTTGGCTTGCTGGGCCAGCTTATACTGCAAGCACTGAGGGACAGGGGCGGCAGTGCGACAATAATAGGAGTGTGGCTCATCCTCGCTCCCCTGCAACATACTCCAGCGGCAGCTGTATACCCAAATAAGGACTGCAGGGGAGAAAGGATAGAAGTAAGTCTGCAGGGGGTTAATGCACAGAGGGGTACAGGGGTTATAATGCACAGAGGGGCACCTGTAATCAGGATGCCCTGCTGTGCATTGAAGAATCATTACATTTTGGTATAATTGCTTAAAGTGGACCAACACCCAGGGGTGATCGGCCTGGAAATCTATAAGATTCCCGGGCCGATCACCTCCCACCCCGCGGGACATCCGAGATCGGGATTTCCCGCGGGGTGAAACCCCCCAGAAACCCCAAAAAGATCTTACCTGATCCGCCGCCGCTTCCACCGCCTCCCGCGAGCAGCTCCAGACGTGCGCGCGCCTGCGCCGGCCCTCTGTGAATGGCCGGCGGGCGCGCGCGCGCGCGCCGAGAGTGGCGCGCGGGAGGCAGCGGCGGCGGAAGCGGCTTGGACGTTCCTGTCCCCCGCCTGGACGTTGGTGGGGATTGGCTGCGGCGTTCACGTGGGAGCGGGGAGAGGTGAGTTTTTTGGGGTTTCTGGGGGGTTTCACACAGCGGGGCACCCCCGATCGGGGTGCCCCGCCGAAGTGGACCAAAACCCAGGATAGTCAAAATCCTGGGTGTTGGTCCACTTTAAAGATTGAACATTTAGACTGTCATGTATATTATTGTATCCACATTTGTTTATGACATTTCCAAAAAGCACTCATTGTAGACAAAATTGAGTGTTGGCCCAGATGCCCTGTTCCCCACGGTTGCTGGGGCACCCCACTACCACAAGTCTCGGGTTCTCCTTACTTACACGACGCTCACCCTAGTGAAATCAGGTACAGCCATTAGCTGCCAGCAGACATGCAGTCTGGGTTTTCTTCAGCGACTGGAAAGTCCTCAAGAAGACTCTGGCCCACATGACCACTGGCAGGTTCTCCTTAAAGTGGACCAACACCCAGGATTTTGACTATCCTGGGTCTTGGTCCACTTCGGTGGGGCACCCCCGATCGGGGTGCCCCGCTGTGTGAAACCCCCCCGAACAACTCACCTCTCCCCGCTCCCAGCGCCGACGGACAAGCCGCGGACAAGCGGCTCCTCCGCCGCCGCCTCCCGCGCGTCCCTCTTGACGCGCGCACGTCTAGAGGGGCGCGAGGGAGGCGGCGGCGGCGGCCGGCCGCCGCCAAAGATAAGGTTAGGAGTTTGGGGTGTTTGGGGGGGTTTCACCCCGCGGGACATCCCGATCTCGGATGTCCCGCGGGGAGGGAGGTGATCGGCCCGGGAATCTTATAGATTCCCGGGCCGATCACCCGTGGGTGTTGGTCCACTTTAAACAGGCCTGTATGTTAATCATTGATTTCCACATGACAAGCTGGATAAAAATTTAAAAAAAACAGGCACCTTTGTGATACCCACTCTTTTTCAGCACTGCATAGTGCCTTATCTTTAGCAGCCACCAGCAAGTAGTCTTTCTGGTAATTTAGACCTCTCCAACATCAAAGCCATCATTGACAAGAGGTGGGAATGTAATCAACTTCCTCTCAGCAAAGTTACACCTTAACAAATAATTTAAATGAATAACACAGATCGGACCAAAAGAAAAAGGGGCCAATTTCTCCCCCCATTGGCCCCTGCTTACCTTTTTGAATGTCGCTGCTGCCTTCAGAGCCAGATTGCTGCCCCTTGCGCCGGTTTAACTGTCTGTCAGTGACAGCGTGGCTTTAGCCACTCAGGAAAGTCTCGAGGGATTTCGGCCGGCCACATTGCATACTATTCATGCAGGTGCAAGACCGGGGGCCATGCAGTTCCTGATAGGATGCAAGATGGCGCTGGCCATCAGAAGGTCGCCCAAAATCTGAGGGGCCCAGAATAAGGATCCCCAAGTGAGGTGCATATTTAGTGTTCAAAGGTAAAACCAGAGGAGGGCAGCAGATCGGTGAGGTTTGGGGGAGGTTTTAACCTGGATTCTGCGATGAGCACTATCTGCATAAAATTAACTATCCTGTTTGGTTTGTCTAAAAGCCCTAGTGCTCCTTCACAGCCCAAAAGCATTGTAGCTGGACAAGTGTCCTTATCAATTGGTTAATCTGGATGCTTTTGTGTACTCTGTAGCGGAACAAAACCTAGCTGCGCTGGCACTGGGATCTAAAAAATTCCATGGCGGGCCACTGGCACACGCCTCTTCCTGGTGCTTCATTGCCGATGTAGGGTGGCTGATCTGGCTCCCATTGTCAGGCTCTGCGTGTAAATGCACAGCGAACATCTCTGATTGGATGAGAGCCTGCGTATGCGCTGTTTGCCTGTTTTGACGGGGGCAGAAGTATCAGTCAGCATAGGAGCATATCTGCAGTGTGAAGGAAGAGGGCAGACGTCAGAGTTTCAGGAGCTAGGAATGTGCTGGATCAAGTCTCCCATGGGTAAGGCATTAGTCTTACTGCCCTGTGGAGTTTTACATTACAGCCTGCAAAGTCTGCAATGTGTAACTGCTTTAGGCTACGTCCACACTATTTTTTCGAGAGGGTCCGGGGTTAGGCTCCCCCGGTTTTTGTCTTTTATCTCTGACTGTAACCACACCGTTTAGTAAAAAAGTTTGTTTACATTTATTTGTGATTTAGTTAAAAAACAATACATAGTCTATATTTTTCAAAGTACCTTTCATGTGTAACTGAAATAAGAGACAATGGTCAGATAACTTTCCATGTATTAGAATGTTGAAGCGTCAATTTTATGTAAAAAAAATATAGACTATGTATTGTTTTTTAACTAAATCACAAATAAATGTAAACAAACTTTTTTACTAACCGGTGTGGTTACAGTCAGAGTTAAAAGACAAAAACCTGGGGAGCCTAACCCCGGACACTCTCGAAAAAATATTTTGACAGATCTTGACTGTGTACCCACCCTAAGAATGCACATAGGGGTATTTCTCAAAAAGGGTTACACAAGTGGGGAAACCCAGGATAGACGTACGTCCACACTATTCAGTTGCCGTTGCAGATCCGGTGTGTTTTGCTTTTTGAAGTCGAACTGTGTTTTTAAACTGCATTTTTTTTTGTAGTAGCAGTTCCATGGAATAGACACAGTATAGATCTGCATATGCTGTTTGTTTGAAACGCAGCAAACCACACAGTGTCAAAAGGGATAGGTGTGAAAGGTGCCATAGAAGATGCATTATATGACTTTTTCTGCAGCTCTGCAAAACACAGAAATGCAAACGCATCCAGACAGGTGTCAACGTAGCTTCAACAATGGATACAGGAGAAAACTTCATGGCACATGTGTCATACTGTCTGACATGTATGGAAACCTGATTGTTTGATTAAATATCAGTTGACACCAGAACATTATTATACACTGTACAGCAACTTTTGTTCTGGAGTTCACAAGTAAGCATGTGTCATCTTTTTCCTCTTAATATGCATGTATGATTTCCACAAATCAAGAAAAACACGTTTCCTCCGAAACTTGGCAAAGGACAGTACTGTTAAAATTCACCCTTTACTATTCGGCAATAAACATCCTTACAATAAGTAACTCTGCTACTTACAAAGCTTGCAAAACAGACAAAGCAGAACCTTCCATTAATTAGGTTTGATAGAAGTTAAGTCGCTTCATATAAATTTTAATAGCTTTGAATCTGGCATAAAGCACCGCTTCCAGAACCAGTTCCCTGTGATATCAACTAATTATTTGTTGAATGATCACATTATTTTAGCAAGTATCACATAAACATAACTCCTGCTAGGAAATGGAGAAGTGTCTTTTAGGTGTTATCTAGTTAATTCTCCAGCAGCTCAAAAATATCAATGATGTAAATTCACCCCTGTGGTTTTCTATTATCACTGCCATCCAAAGAAATTAATTACACATAAAGCACACATACTCAGAAGTAAAATAATATAATATATGCATATTTATTCTTGCACAATAAAGCATACCGAATTATTTTATCTGACCTGTAAAATTGAGTTAAAAAGTTTAAAAAGATAAACTTGCTGTAAAGTTCTTTGTTTGTCAAGTTCACTTGGGAACTCAATAAATTCTCTGAAGGATAGTCCTGCCTGTTAGGCACTGGGAAGCAATTCCTTCCTATGGGGGAATACACACTACATCTAAACAGAATATTCAGTTGTAGACACAATTTGACAATTCAAGACCCTGGGGTCAATTCAGAGCCAGGTGAGAATTCTCACATCTTTTTTAGTAAACTGCTATTCAAAAAGTGCACCTTATTCCTCAGTGAACAATAAGCCAATTCAAAGCAATTCTAAATCTCAGAATATATCTAAATACAGTATGTATACTAAGTGAAGCCATTTTTTTCGCTTCAAATTCTGGTGTGGTTGAAATGGGATGGAAATGTTATGGCACAGCTTTCTGAGTCACAAGCATGCTCTGCTGTGGTCATGCCATACTTATGCTGAGAGCAGCAAAGGACAAATTGGCTATTATACCAACTTTTGCGTGTGTCTGGAGGAATGAAATTGAAATGAACAAACTCTTGCTGCAGCTTCTAAATAGCACTGCAGGAAATGGCTGAGAGGAATATGGGTCAGGCATCATGTGAGAGCTTGCTGCCATATTATTACCTTCCTGTATACAGTCCCTTTAAATCTAACACCATGACACCATTTTAGGGAGGATGATTGTTTACCCGCCATAGAGAAACTGGCTGGTAAGAGGAGAGTCTTGTGCCCTTTGGCACGCTCTGATTTGAGGTCTGCGGGGAAAGTCCACAAAAGCCTCTGGCCAAGATAGGGAGCCAGACCTTATGCTTTTTGACTCATATGCAATGCTTTTTGAGTCCTCTAGCTGGTCATGGCTACATTAACCGGCCAGAGGGTATCTGCAAGTAACCCATCACCATGCTGACAGGGAACATGCCAGCCCCCTACTGTTGGTATAGATGGTCCCCTGGAGTGAGAAAGTTACAAAATAAACACCCCCAAACTATGTTAAAAAACTATTTATTACATTTACATTAGACTATACTTCCCCAGGAACTTTGTTCCCCCAGGAAATGCCTGGAGAGTGGATTCCCTGGGACATCCCTCTTATACCCTATCTGTACTATTATGCTAGGGGCAATCACAGGGAATCCTCGCCCCACAGTATAAATTCTCCCTCCTGCTGTGACGAGCAATCCATATCTAGCGGAAGGGGGGAGACCCGTGTCCCTCTGCAGCCCAAATTCCAAGAGAGATGTAACATTGACGGCTACTGCTCACAGAAAAGGTGCTGATAGTGGAGCCCCAGGTGCTGCCGGACACAAGGAGGGTAGTCCTCAGCTCTGTTTTTTTAAGATGTTGCTTTTCTTTACTTTCCCCTTACCTGTTAACTCACCAGTATGGCACTTGATTACCCATACCACACTAGTAAGTAGTGCATGGAAGAGACCAGTGACTATTGGCAGGGGCGTAGCTAAAGTCTTGTGGGCCCCGATGCGAGGAGTCAAACTGGGCCCCCCCCATCATCAGTGACAGCGACCTACCTGGTGGCGGGGGCAACCTGGTGACAGGTGGAATAGAAAGGAAGTGTAAATGTGCTGGTGGGTAGAGTGGTGTGAGTTGGTGGGCAGGCTGGTTATAGAGGATAGGGAGAGAGAGTAATTGGGCTGGATGGCAAGAGAGATGGGGATGGGAGGGCAGCCTGGTGGGTAACAGAGAAAGAGATGGGAGTGGGAAGGCATGCTGGAGGGTAACAGAGGAGGAGATGGGAGTGGGAGGGCAGGCTGGTGAGTAACAGAGGATGGAATAGGAGATAAGTGTGAGAGTGCAGCCTGGTGGGTAACAGAGGAGGGGATGGGGGTGGGAGGGCAGGCTGGTGAGTAACAGAGGATGGAATAGGAGATAAGTGTGAGAGTGCAGCCTGGTGGGTAACAGAGGAGGAGATGGGAGTGGGAGGGCAGGCTGGTGAGTAACAGAGGATGGAATAGGAGATAAGTGTGAGAGTGCAGCCTGGTGGGTAACAGAGGAGGGGATGGGGGTGGGAGGGCAGGCTGGTGAGTAACAGAGGATGGAATAGGAGATAAGTGTGAGAGTGCAGCCTGGTGGGTAACAGAGGAGGAGATGGGAGTGGGAGGGCAGGCTGGTGAGTAACAGAGGATGGAATAGGAGATAAGTGTGAGAGTGCAGCCTGGTGGGTAACAGAGGAGGGGATGGGGGTGGGAGGGCAGCCTGGTGGTGGGTAACAGAGGAGGGGATGGTGGTGGGTAACAGAGGAGGGGATGGTGGTGGGTAACAGAGGAGGGGATGGTGGTGGGTAACAGAGGAGGGGATGGGGTGGGAGGGCAGCCTGGTGGTGGGTAACAGAGGAGGGGATGGGGGTGGGAGGGCAGCCTGGTGACAGGGGGAGGGGTAACACACATACACAGCAACAACAAGCGCTGCCATGCGCTATAAAGCTGATCTGACACGCTGGAAGTGTGAGCGCTCACAGAGCAGCAGCCAATAGATAGTCACTGGTATTGGGAGACAGTCAGAGGCAATAGGAGACAGGCGGGGGTCAGTTGGTGAGACGGGGCAGTTGGTTTCTGGAGGACGCCTCGTGTGATGCTCCAGGTGAGCGCTTGTGCGGAGACCTGACTTAATGGATACAGTTAATGGAGCTCGCCGTCCCCGCTAGGACTTCCCCAGATGAATCGGACCTACCTGTGGAGTATTACGGGAATGATCGGCAGCCTGCACACGTGGAGCCCGGGAGCCGGACAGTAACCCGCAGCGCTCCCCGCAGCCAGAGTTCCAGAAAGCCGCCACATCGCCCCCCTCGCGAGCCCCGGGGGACAGGAGTACTACAGGCGCCGCTCACCTGGAGGATCCGGGGGGCAGCCGCCCATGTTATCCCAGCGCTGATCTGCCCCCAGCCCCGGCTCTCTGGCAGCTTTCCCAAGGGGCTCTGATTCCTTCCTGCTCCGCAGTGGCTCCGAGGTGCTGCGGCTCCTCCGGTGAGCCGGACCCGGAGAGTGGCGGGGGGGCGGCGGAGGAGCGGAGCCTAAAGGCCGGGCGCATCAAGAGGATGGTGCGTCTGGGAGCCGAACTGCTGCTACTGCTGGGACTTCTGCTCCTCACCCTGCACATCACCGTGCTGAGGGGGAGCCCGGCCAGTCCCGCCAACGCCAGCCACCCCCAGGTGAGGGTCCCCATGTCTGCAGGGCCCCCCTGGCTTAGGGGTCCAGTCGCAATGGCGACCCTTGCGACCCCTATAGCTACGCCCCTGACTATTGGCAAGGGCACAATGTTCTTCCAGGTAGGAATCTTGTAACAGGTGGAAGAGCACTGGACCTGTGCTGAAGGGCATAGGGGCTGGTGCACTGCCATGGCTGGAAACAGGGCATTTGGCCCAACCCCTATGCCTGGTTCACCAGTTGGTAGTTTGGGTCGGGAGGCTTATTTTTTTATGAAATTGATCTGCATTTTTAATGTATTTACTTTGTCTCTCAAAAGACTGAAGCTGCAGTTGAACTCCATTTATGGCATGTCACTGTCCTAAACTGTTTTCCCGTTTCTAAATTGAAGAAGTGGCCGAGATATCGAGGTTTACAGGTTCTTTTTTTAAAAATATGTACAGTTCCATGCCTAAGGTTTAATTTCGCCAGATAAGGTGAAGATAGGTTACAAAGATGTGTAAATAATAACCTGTATAGTTTATTCAATACCTTTAAGGGGATGCTTCAATAATTAAGAAAATAATTCCCTAATAATAAAGGGGAACAACACAACCAATTTTCACTTTTCAGGGTGTTGTTCCTTTTAGTGGGGGCATCCCAAACTGGGATGCCCCACTGTGTGTATGCCCCTAGGTCATTACCCTTCCTGTTACTCCCACGATGCAGACTCAAGTGAGAACAAACATGCTGTTTGGTTAAGCGGACTGTTCAACCAATCAATGCACTCGTTTTCATTCAGCTCCACTGATGGCTATGCCAAGTGCGCTGCCGGCCACATCTCCCGCTAACCATCTAGCTGTTGCGTTCCCGCACCACCCATTCAGGTAGGCCATGCGCGGGTGCACACTGGGCTAGAGGGGAGCCAGGATGCGGCCGCTGCGCAGAGAGGCGGCAAGGGCTCCAGAACAAGGTAAGTGAAACGGGGCTTCTGGGGGAATTCAGGATGCCCCAAGGAGTGGAACTCGGATGGCCCTCCACACAAAAGTCAACTGTGGATAGATGTAAAAAATATGTAACCAGAAAAATACCATTTTGTGATTACTCACCTTTAAAACGGATATTATAAGTGTGACATACACTCTGCTTCAAGTCTTGACAGTCGGGTTATTCTCCAGTAGAGGGCGAACTTCTGCAGAGATTAATGCAAAAAAAGAAGCCCCTCCCGGTCCATAACTACCTGGGACCTCCCGCCAATTCCCCAGTGTAAGTAAAGGGACCAGGAAGAACCAAATATAACAATATTAACAAAAAAAACAATGGTTCACCATATAAAGGATCCAGAGTACCAAACAGGGTGGGTGAAGCGGAGTGTATGTCACACTTATAATATCCGTTTTAAACTTGAGTAATCACAAAACGGTATTATTCCAAGTGTGACATACACTCCGCTTCAATAAGTCTTAACAGTCAGGACATCCAAAAGCAGTGTCCGTCAAGGGTGGGAACCATATACAGTAAAGAATGCACCAACTCAAACCACTGCAGCTTGCAGAACCTTGCGGCCAAAAACAGCATCCGCTGAAGCCCGCACATCAACCTTGTAAAACTTGGAAAAAGTATGAATAGAAGACCAAGTAGCAGCCTTACAAACTTGTTCAACAGAAGCCTGGTGCTGAAAAGCCCAGGAGGCACCCACAGCACGAGTAGAGTGCGCAGTGACCCTAAACGGGGGAGTCCTCCCCTTAGCAGAATAGGCCCCAACAATGGCCTGACGAATCCATTTGCTAATTGTAGACTTAGCAGGTGCTAAACCTTTCCTGGGCCCGCAGGGCACCACGAAAAAAAGCGTCCGTCTTGCGGAAGGAAGAAGTAGTCACCAAATAGTGCTTCACAAAGCGAACAACATCCAAGTTGTGCAGAACCCTCTGCTTGTCATTATTAGGCTTAGGACATGAGGAAGGGAGAATAATATCCTGATTGAGGTGGAAACACCACCTTAGGAAGGAAATCTGGTTTAAAACGAAAAAAACCACCTTATCCTGGTGTCTCTCAAAGTAAGGGGACTGAATCGACAGAGCCGCCAACTCAGAGACACGCCAAACCGAGGTAATCGCCACCAAGAAGGCAACCTTCTGAGTGAGAACCGAAAGAGCAATATCATGTAGCGGCTCAAAAGGCGGACCCTGCAGAGCCGAAAGAACCAAATTCAAATCCCAAACAGGAACTACAGTTTTTAGAGGGTGCCGCACATGTGCCACCCCTTGGAAAAAAGTCTTAACCAGCGGGTGTAAAGCAAAAAACCTCTGAAAGAAAACCTACAAGGCAGAAACCTGTCCTATCAAAGTACTAAGCTGGAACCCCAGGTCCAGATTATGCTGAAGAAACTCCAAAATTCTGAGTACAGAAAAAACCCTGCAAGGCCCTAGCCTCACACCAATCAATATAGGACCTCCAGGCCTCCATCGACCATCGCTTGACCGCCTCCACCGGGAAAGGATACTTCTTGTCCCATCCCTGGGGAGCACCAGGAAGCCGACAGGGCCTCTCCCATTCTTTCTGGATCAGTGCGTCAAAATGATCCTGCGTAGGGAATTCTAGACGGGGCTTGCGAACCCCCCAAAATTCCCCCTTCTTTAGGGGAGGCGCCTCCGGGGGATCAATATCCAACACCTTCAACATATGTGAAAAAACAGCAGCCGTATCTACGGCATCCCCAGGCGCCTGCCCAACCAAAGCATTACCAGACTGTACAAAATCAGACTGTCTCCTCAAACACTTCCCCCTCCTCTAAAGGGGAATAATCAAACAAATCCACAGAGTCGTTGTCCGCGTCCCACAGGGGCTGTGCCGAAGACAAATGTCTCTTTTTAGCTTGGGCCTTCTTGCCCACCATGCTACCAATAAACTTTTCAATGCTGGCCAATCTGGCAGCAACATCCGACTGCGACTCCCCGCTGGCACCAATGTCACTCGGGGTACGGATCAAGCGGGGAGGGGAAAGCGATGAAGCAGGAGGAGCCGACCCAGAAGGCTGGGACCCAGACTTCCGCGTTATGGCCTTATGAGCGCATGGAGTACAGATCAGTACATCCTCTCCTGTAAGGGATGCCCCACACCCCACACATGGGCGGGCTTGCCCCAAGGTGAGCCCGAGCCCAGTATCCTGCGGAGCCTCCATATGGTGATTTTTTAGTGGTCAGTCGCAAGACTGAAGGGAATTACGCTTAAGCAACCCGGCATGCCCCTTAAATGTCCCGGTGGGAGGATTTGGAAGAGATCAATTTTAAACTAGGGACCCCATGACCAGGAGGAACCCCTTATTATGCACAATATGAAGCAATCTGCAACACACAATAGGCATATAATTACTATTAAGGCATATGCATTAATAAAATCACAAGCATACCACACATACTATATACATATAAATATACAGGTATACTGCAATAAAAGGTAAAAATATACACCACCAGGGGCCCACCCCACCAGAGAGTGACCCCCAACGCACAAAGAAACAGGCCATCAGGCCCCTACCTGACCCCCAAGAGCAGCACGGCAGCGCAGGAGATCTTCAAGATGGCCCCTGATCAGGAGGAAACCAGACCAAGGGAGAAGAAGAAGAAGGGGGGCGTGCCAGCGTCTAAGGCACCCTACCACGCCCCCCTCCCTGCAGCACGGATCTGGCCAGAGGGAGGCCTGCACAAATCGTGCCGAAGAGGGGGCGGGGCTACCGCGGCCATGCGAGCGCCCGGCCCCGCGCACCTTCTCTACCCAGACACACAGCCTGAGTGACTTCGCTCAGGCTGAAGGAAGCTATATTGCACCAATTCATCGAGGGATCACTTCCAGATGAGCCATCAACCAACAACAAAGTGTGAAACACCTAAACACACACACGTACATCCATTAGATTAAAACTAATAAAAAAGAGACCAGCTTAGGACGCGCCAGCCCCCCCCCCAAGGGAGTAAGGGACCCGGAGGGGAAAAGGGGGAACCCCGGCCCGTAATAAGGCCGTATTAAGCAGGGACTGGGGGCATCCCATACCAGGATCACCACAACCTGGTTGTACCGCCTGCCCCAATTTGAGGTCTCACGGTGGAGCAAAGGCTCTCAATGCACCCACTGGGTGCTCCTACCCTTGCCAGGACCCGCAGCCTAAGCTGGGAGGCTCAATGGCGGACAATTTGGAAAGAATCCTGGCAGCAATAGGGATAAAAAAAGGGCGTCGGGCGCGAGCCCGGCTTACCTGCAAGTAAGAGAAGCTTCATCTTCTGTCTTGCTCGCTCCCTGCAAAGAAGACAACTAGGGAATTGGTGGGAGGTCCCAGGTAGTTATGGACCGGGAGGAGCTTCTTTTTTTGCATTCATCTCTGCAGAAGTTCGCCCTCTACTGGAGAATAACCTGACTGTCAAGACTTATTGAAGCGGAGTGTATGTCACACTTGGAATATTCCATCCAACAGACTTTTGAAAAAAAGGATAAAGCTGACACATGTTCATGGTGCTCAGAGAGAGGCCTGTATCTAGACTGGACTATAAAAATCTGAGAATTGGAACCCCCGAATAGCAGGGGCGAGGGCTGTGTCAGGGAAGGGAAGCTGTCCTTACATGAACAGGCATTCAGGGGTAAAGGACAACTTTACAGTTATACACTGGCACTGAAATAAACATACGGTAATTCAGTAGTGCCTAGGTGATACTTTAACATCTGGTATATGTCTGTTCGAGATGAAGGGGATTCAAACTTTTAGAATAGAAATACAGACTGGGACATAAGAAAGTGCTCTTCAGAGTGACTTTTAAAATGCTAGTAAGTAGCAAGTATAAATGTTCCATTATAGTTTCAGATATCATACATACACATCATATATAACTGAGACGTAATGGAATATGAACTGCAACAACATTTTTGTTTGTTTTGGCAGCTTGGTTAAAGTGGTCTGGGGAGACCATAAATGAAATCTGTTCTTGCTTATAACAGTTTATCAATCTGATAACTACAACTGTTAATATGATCTACATAATGTGCAACATATTGTCAAAAGGCAGTACAATATCTTATACAGTCCATACTAAATATAACATCTGCTAGAAAACCTGTCCACAATTTGGCAGAAAAACTCAGTACAGTAACATTATGATCTCCAGCAGTAACCAAGGTATTACACTATTCACAATTTTGTAATCCAGCATATTAGGGATATTTTGGGACAAAGAGGGACACCTAACAGGGAGAATTCATAATTTAAGCCTGTATAGCCAACGAGTGAACAATCATCGAAGAGTTTTGTGTCCTCTGGCAAACTCTTAGCTGAGGTCTTTTGAAAAGATTTTCCTTTTAAGCCTCAGTTTCTCTATCAGAGTAATGTTCCCCAGAGGTGGAACAGCGCTGTCAATTGTCAAAACATTCTGATCCCTGGATATACAGTAACTCAAATGTGTCCAATTTGGTGCCGTGTCTCCCATGGGACTTCCAGGAAAAGATTTAACAGTGTAACTGAAATTTCCTTTTTTAAATGTAATTATATATCTTGGGGGAGGAAACACACACACATATATATATATATATATATATATATATATATATATATATATCCTGCATTAGCCAACAAATAACAGCTGGGACTTTCTGCAAAGGTAACATGCTTTACTTAACGGCAATTTTCTTCAAGAAAAAAAAAAGTGCATTGGGAAATAAATATGATGCTGTCTGATCTGAAGTTACTCACACGGATATGAAAAGAAGCTCAGAAGCTCAGAGACCGTGTCATGTGGGCTTCACATTGATGTAAAAGCGTCACAATCTCCCACCCAATAGCCTAGTCCAAATGGTAGACGGTTGCATTTATTGTTTGAATCTCAGCTAGTTAAAAAGCTGTAATGCCCTTGAAATGGGCAATGCAAACTGTTAAAAAAATATATAATATTTTTGCAGCAATTTGTACAAAATGGAACACACTATGGATTTGATGAATAAATATGAAGGTAGACAATTTGCAACAAATATTGGATATTCTGGTATGGTTTTTGCATAGCCTGCAATTCTTCACTAATTCGTTATATTGGGGCACCTTTACATGATACATTTATAAGCCTGTATAAGTTACATTAATTGGCTGTGCATTGGTCAAACAGGAGAGAGAATCTTATTTTTTTATTTTTTTATTTTTTAACTATGAGCTTGTGATGTTCCAGTTTTACAGAAGAATCTCAACCTGAAATCTTTGTGCAATATATCTTTATTGAGTTATATATAGACTTTACATAAAGACAGCAAGAAACAGTGCAAGAAAAGCACAAGGCCACAGCGCTTCAAGTATACAATGAAGATACACAGCGTAGGCATAAAAATAGCAAAACTGTTAAAAAAGCAATTCTGTGAGTACTCACCTGTAGAATTGTTTTTGTTCTTGCATGGCACGGCCTGCTTCGGTATTCATAACAGTTGGGTTATTTCGCCACAAGTGGCGCAGTGTACTGCAGAGGAGCTGTGGCATCTCCCGGCCCCCTATAAAAACGGGATTAACCATAGAGTTCCCAGCGTAGACAAGCAGTGAGACAAGAAGCCGGGAGAGAATAAAGGTAAAAAATGTAAAAAAGGTAAAAAACCCCAATTAACTTGGAACAATCACCATAAGAGGCTACCAAGAATAACGATAACAAGGGTGGGTCGAAGCAGGCCATGCCATGCAAGAACAAAAGCAATTCTACAGGTGAGTACTCACAGAATTGCTTTTTTCTTTATTGCATGGCACGGCCTGCTTCGGTATTCATAACAGTTGGGACATCCAAAAGCAGTGTCCAAAAATAGCCGGCAGTTCAAGTCACTACCGCCTGAAGCACCTTGTGGCCAAAAGCAGCATCTGCTGAGGCCTTAACATAAACCTTGTAAAACTTGGAAAAAGTATGAACAGAAGACCAAGTAGCGGCCTTGCAAACTTGTTCAACAGAAGCTTGGTGCTGAAAAGGCCAAGAAGCACCAATAGCATGAGTGGAATGAGCAGTAATCCTAAAGGGAGGTTCCTTCCCCTTAGCAGAATAGGCTTGAACCTCCGCCTGACCGATCCACTTGCTGATAGTGGATTTAGCCGCAGGCAAACTCTTCCTAGGTCCAGAAGGAAGAACAAAAAGAGCATCAGATTTCCTGAAAGGCTCAGTAGCGACCAAATAAAACTTCAGAGCACTGACCACATCCAGAGAATGCAGTGTCCGCTCCTTGGAATGAGCAGGATTAGGACACAATGAAGGCAAGACAATCCCCTCGATTCAAAGAGCAAAAGTTATTTGATTTCGGATCGAGAATCGTAAGTTTGGGTGGGTGTTAGTCATTTTTTCCTGTTTTTTTGGCCATTTACGACTCGCACGAGCCTACGTTCGAATGCGTATATGCTCTTACGATCATCGCAAGTTCGTTCCTAAATTTTAGGATCAAAACGTAAAACTTAGGAACAAATCCTAAAACTTAGGATCAAAACGTAAAACTTAGGATAATCGAATGGGTTTAGGTGTGATTCAGAGAACAGTTTTCAAACCTCTAAATACGTTTTAAAAGAAAGCCACTGCCGACACCTTTTAGCAGTCGGATTGCTGTTCGTGAACAGGTTTTTTGGCTATGTGGAGGAGTCTGCGCGTCTTCAGCTCCAATGAACTGCATGTATCAGCATGGCCGAGGCCATAAATTGTATAGCAATGCATACCTGATTCATGTATGCCTTATAAAAGCATTTTAATGTGGACCTTAATTAGTCCTTTGCATGTAAACCTTTATTTTGCAATATATTTGCGTTAATTAAATAAACTTATGTCCTTTGGTATTTATTTTTAAATTGATGTACTAGAATAATATTTTTAGATTGCATTTATTGGTGTAGTTGTTTACCTTTGCTTTGTTTCATTATTTAAGCACATCTTTGGTCAGATGCATCACACTTACTGAGGAGAGGAGAGCGGGATAAAGTGCAGGATGTGGGTTACTGCTGTATTTTGCACAGACACAGCAGAGCTGGGGGCACGGAAAGGTCAGAAATCAAAGAAGCAACACAGTCACAAGGCCCTTTCTGTTTGCAGGCTGCCCGATAATACCTGAGCCGCCATCTTGGCTGTTTCTAGGCTCATAACATGCAGAAGTTGCTGGGTGTTTTTTATTATTTGAGAGCAATCTGTATGTAGAGGGTGTGGGTAACCACACACAAAATTTTAAGTTGTACCATTTGAAGCCTAAATATTAAAATTAAATCCACAAGTAAAAAATGCAAGTTAACTAAAAATTAAACAAAGTAAGATTTACTTATGCAAATGCATTCATTAATGGTTGGTTACTACAAAATGAATGAAATAAAGAAAAATAAAAGACCAAATATTTAGAATGCACTTTAATGAGGTAAGTTTGTAGTGCGCAGCCGCAAGATCAGAAGGATTTACGTCCAGACAAAAAAGGAAAAAGGGCAAAACCAATGTTGCAACCTGAGAAATGAAACGGAAAATTCAGGATGGAAACTGACATAGGTCTGATTCCCAAACTGCCATACGAACGGACGTATATTTTAGGATAGAAACGTATTTGCTTATAGAATCACTCGCAAGTTCATACGAACGCACGAGCGGACGTGAAAAATAGGATGATCGGCACCCAAATCCAAGCTGTTACATGTTTCTTTGAATCGACCCTAATGTCCTGATTGAGATGAAAGGCAGACACCACCTTAGGCAAGAAATCTGGCTTAAGCCGAAACACCACCTTATCCTGATGCCTCTCAAAATTAGGAGGTTTGATGGAAAGCGCCGCCAGCTCAGAAACTCGCCTTACAGAAGTGATAGCCACCAAAAAGGCTACCTTAAGAGTTATAATGGGCAAAGCAGCCCCACAGATAGGCTCAAAGGGAGGACCCTGCAGAGCAAACAACACCAGATTCAAGTCCCAGACTGGTAGCATAGGCTTACGAGGTGGACGCACATGAGTAACACCCTGGAAAAAAGTTTTAACCAACCGGTGGTTGGCAAAGGATCTTTGGACAAAAATTGCCAGAGCTGAAACATGGCATTTGAGGGTACTTAGTTGAAGGCCAGAATCCAAACCATGTTGCAAAAATTCCAGAATCCTGGAAATGGAAAAAAAAACAGACAGGGAAGAGACTTGGACTCCCACCAGGCAATCTAAGCATGCCAGACCTTGTAATAGATAAAGGACGAGGACTTCTTCCTAGCCCGAATCATGGTATCCACAACAGAGGCAGGCAACCCCTTCTCTGTCAAGATGTAGGTTTCAGCAGCCAAGCCGTTAAAGCCAGCGTTTGTAAATTGGGATGGCGTAGCTGTCCCTGAGTGAGAAGATCTGGATCCCTGGGCAAGACGTACTGGTCTACTTCCAACTGCACAACGTCTGCGAACCACACCTTTCTTGGCCAACAGGGGGCCACCAGGATGGCTGTCACCTCCTCCTGGGCAATCTTGCGCATGACCCTGCCCAATAGAGGGAACGGAGGGAACACATAGGGAAGCCAAAACTCTGTCCAAGGCATTACAAGTGCATCCGAGGCGAAGGCCAGAGGATCCAGTGACAGGGAGACAAACCTGGGAAGTTTGTGACTGTGACGGGTCGCAAACAGGTCCACATCCGGCTGACCCCAGCGGTGACACAGGGAGAGAAACACCTGGTAGTTGAGGGACCATTCCCCCAGACGAGACGTCCCCCGGCTCAGGGAGTCCGCCACCTGGTTCTCCACCCCTGGAATGTATACCGCTGAGATGCAGGGGATATTCTGTTCCGCCCAAGACAGTATCAGAGACACTTCCTTGAAGGATCGCTTGCTCCGAGTCCCTCCCTGATGGTTGATGTAGGCAACTGCCGTCTGGTTGTCTGGGCGGATCTGAACAGCCCGACCCCGAAGGTGTGTGGTCAGGTGGGACAGAACCAACCTGATCGCCCTCAGTTCCAGGACATTGATGGGAGCATAGGCATCCTGGAGGCCCCAACGACCCTGGAACTGTAGGGACTTCCAAAAGCCCCCCCAGCCCGTCAGACTGGCATCCATGGTGACAGTCTTCCAGCACGGGGACAGCCCCGGGAGTCCAGCCACCATGAAAGGGACTGCCTGGCCAGAGGAGACAAAGCAAATTCCTGACCCAGGGACACAGGGTCCCGATCCCAAACTGACCAGAGGTGCAACTGAAGAGGTCTTATGTGACGGGGACCGCCTCGAAGCAGGACACCATCAGGCCCACCAACTGCATCCCCAGACAGGTGGAAGGATGAGGACACAAGAGCAGAGCCAGTGCCTGCTTCTGAAGGACCTCCACCTTCTGCTGAGGAAGGAACACCTTGACCTGAGAGGTATCCAGTGTCATGCCCAGAAAGGACCTCACCAAGGACGGGGACAGTCACTGCGCTAGCGGGTGACTTGCCATTAACCCCCGGCACCCCCATTACCTGCCTCCCCAAAGGCCGGGGGGGCAGAAGAGCCCGGGCCCGCGGGCCATGCGGGCTTGTAGCCTGCAGGGCAGGGGCCACAAAAGCTGGCCCCTGTGCCCTGTTACTACAAGCCCTGCATAGCTGGTCCCGGCTGGTTACTTCGGGTAAGGGGGACCCCATGTCATTTTTTGGGGGGATTTTTAAGGGTTTTTAACCCTTAAAAATCCCCCAAAAATGGGGTAAGGGGGACCCCATGTCATTTTTTTTTTTTTTTTTTAAGGGTTTTTAACCCTTAAAAATCCCCCAAAAATGGGGTAAGGGGGGCCCTATGTCATTTTTTTTAATAAACCCTTTGTGTTCTGTCATCCAGCAGCTATAAAAGGCTTCCAGCAGGTGAGCAGAAGCCAGTGATCGCTGAGGGACACAGTGCTCCAGGATGGATGGGAGGTAAAAAAAAATTAATAAAAAATATTTTTTTCTCTTTGTGTGTCTGTGTTTTTTGACCATGACCCCTATACCAGTTCACAAGGCTGGGGGGATGGTCGCTGCAACCAGCGGGTGACTTGCCATTAATCCCCGGCACCCCCATTACCTGCCTCCCCAAAGCCCAGGGGGGGGCAGAAGAGCCCGTGGCCACGGTCTATGCGGGCTTGTAGCCTGCAGGGCCAGGGGCCACAAAAGCTGGCCCCTGTGCTCTGTTTCTACAAGCCCTGCATAGCTGGTTACTCTGGGTAAGGAGGACCCCATGTAAATTTTTTGGGGGATTTTTAAGGGTTTTTAACCCTTAAAAATCCCCCCCCCAAAAAATGGGGTCCCTCCCCCCCCCCCATCCCGGGAGGGGGGACTCTATGTCATTTTTTTTCTCGATTTAACCCTTTGTAGTCTGGATGGTAGTTGTATTTTATTTGTAAAAGTTTAAAGTACTTGTTTCAGTTAGGGGGGTCTCCTGGGCAGGAACGGGGGGCTACCGATAAATATGTGGTACCGTTCTAATCGGTAGAAATGGGGCTTTCACATGCAATATGGTTTTCCTTAATAAAATACATTCTTTATTTAAAATAAAGGAGTCAATTTTCTAAAAAATTTTTTATTTATTTATTTATTTTTATTACTTAATAATATTGTAAAAAACTAAATAAAATTTACAAACAAAACATTTCATGTTAAAGCCTAAATTCTGCTGCAAAAAAAAAATATATATAATTTTCCTGAAAATTCCAGCAAAAATGGCGCAAAATGGGGAAAAATGACCTGTCAACAGAGGGTGACAAAATCTCTAGTAGGCTGGCAATTAAAAGGGTTAAAAGTAGCTATGCATGTTGGGTATTGTTCTGTTCGGTGGACCTTACGCTTTCAGACTTAGCCTGTTTTTTCTGGTTTGCATATTTAATTTTTAGGGAAAGGTGTTTTTTATTCAGCTTTTTTATACATTTTTTAGGGAAACCCTGCGCAACCAAAGAATTCTTTGAGGGATTAATTCCAGAAAGATGAGCCCACTACAACAAGCTGGGTACGCTTAGAAAGCTTAACATGTGTACTTTCTGGGAATATATTTATATTTTATTTTATAGTTCATGGGGGATATTCCAAATGTAAAAGGTTGTTTTGGTTGAAAAATCGCAAGGTGCGCACTTTGTCCGCAGAGCTGAAATTTTCAAGTAAAATTACCGTTACGCACATGCTTTACTTTGGGGTGTTTGGCAACTCTTTCCTTGATGGTAGCAATGCATGTTGGGTATCGTTCTGTTCGAGGGATGTTGCTTTTTCAGAGTAAACTTGTTTTTTCTTGTTTGTATATAGTTTTTTTAGGATAATGTGGCTTTGATTCTGCTTTTTTATCCTTTTTTTAGGTAAACTCTTTGCAACCAAAGAATACATTGAGGGATTACTTCCAGAAAGCTATGGCCACATCAACAAGCCTGGTACACCTAGAAAGCTTGAGGTGTGTACTTCCAGAGAATATATAGTTTGTTGGGGGTATTTCAAATGTAAAGGGTTGTTTTTCTGGAAAAACTGCAAGGTGCGCATTGCATAGTTGTATTTTATCTGAAAATCCCCTAAAGCGCTGTTTCAGTTTGGGGGGAGTCTCCTGGACAGGAAAGGGTGTCTACCTATAGGTATGTGGTACCGCTGTAACCGGGAGAAATTGGGATTTCACATGCAAAAAGATTTTATTGACAAACTTACATTTTTTGTTACAAAAAAACACTACAAATTGTAAAAAATAGATTTTTTTTTATTTTTTTTCACATATTTCACCCAAAAATATTGAGAATACACCTAATAAATGACAAACAAGACATTTCATGTTAAAGCCCAGACTATGCTGAAAAAAACAATATATCATTTTCCTGGGAAATCCCTTCAAAAATCACATTTGAACATGGGGAGCGCAAAATAGTGCAAAATGGTCTGGCAACAAGGGTGACAAAAACTTCAGGTAGGCTGGCAGTGAAAGGGTTAAAGACATCCGGGATCTGATGAATCTTGGGGTGGCCAGGCTGCAAACTCTATCTTGTAACCGGAGGACACCACCTTCTGAATCCACCGGTCTGAAACGTGGAGCCTCCAGACGTGAGGAAAGAGCTGAAGCCGTCCCCCCACCCGGATGGGTGAGGGCGCCCCCTCATGCCTGGGGGGCTTTGCCATGACAAAGCAAAAACGCCACAGGTTATAGCGCCCACAGCCGCGGAGTGCAGCACAAAGCAGCGCGGCGGCCAAAAACACCAAAAAAACACACTGTTAACGGCCAAAACACCACAACTAATACCACTCGTCGCTACCACCGCCCCCCCCCCCCGGCCAGAAGGGGGGGTGGGACCTCTGAAGGAAAAGAAGGGGACACAGTCCCCAAAACACTCGCCCCCTCAGAAGCAAGGACAGGAACTCCGCATCCCTAGTAGGCTCACCATAAAGCCTATGGCTGGCTACCCTTTGTGGAATAGGGTCTGCGGCTTGGAGCAGCGCTCCAGGAGCACTTGACCCTAGTGCTCTTCTACCCTCACCTGATCTGTCAGCCAAGGCTGGGAGGCAGTGAGGGTCCAGAAACGGGTGGAAATAGACTTGCAGAGCCGCAGGCTTGGTTGCCTTGCTCACCTGCGCATAGAGAGAGAGCCATCTTCTAACTTCGCAGTTTCACTGCAGAGGAAACACTGGGAACTCTATGGTTAATCTCGTTTTTATAGGGGGCCGGGAGATGCCACAGCTCTTCTGCAGTACACTGCACCACCTTGTGGCGGAATAACCCAACTGTTATGAATACCGAAGCAGGCCGTGCCATGCAATGTGATGATAATAAAAGTAGTTTCCACTCAAAAACTTCAGCTCTTACTATGCATTGATAAGACAGTAATGACAGTAATGCCCATAAAATAAAGCGCTAGATAAAGAGAGAGACACAAGAGATATAAACGAAGAAAGAAGAGGAAGAAGTAAGATATATAAGAAAGAAAAAGAGAGAAAGAAAGAATGTCCACATCAACCATTTCTCTCCAGCAGATCCCAGATCTCCGGGGAACTCTTGAACACTTCCCATATTGTCCAGGTCGGTCCTATAGTGATTCTCGGCCCCATCCTCGACACCGCCGAGTGCTAGTTCCTCCATCCTTTTGATATTTTCCAACTCCCCGTACCATTCAATTAGGGAGGGTACAGTATTGGAGCGCCAATGTCGGGGTATTACTAATCTGGCTGCCGTAAGCATGTGCCTCAGCAGGCCCCTCCCCCCTGCTGCCACTGAACCCGGAGTCATCGACAGAAGGGTCCCCTGAGGGGAGTTGGGGACACTCTCAAGGGTCGTATTCAAATACCCTCAACACCCCCTCCTAAAAAGTATTAATAGTGGGGCATTCCCACCAGACGTGAGTTAGGGTCCCACTTGAGTGAGTTAGTTGTCTGTCTCCGAGCCTCCGTACCTCACCAAGTCCGCCGGGCTCCTATACCATCTGGTCAGGATTTTATAGTTCCTTTCCTGGGCCCTGCAAGCCATCGAGAGTTTGTGCGTTAGGGCAGGTTTTTTCCCACTCCTCCTTCTCAAACATCCGTCCCAATTCTTCCTCCCATCTCCTACAAAATAGTGGGAGACCCTCTTCCATACTCCCAGCCTGATGGATACTATATAAGGTTGAGATTGCTCGTGAAGGGGAGGACTGAGCCTTGAGGATCGTCTCCATCGCTGTTAAGGGCCGAGACAGGGTAGTCCCGGGAGTGAAGGATCCAATGAAGGCGCTTAACTTGCGCATATAAAAACCAGGACAGTTTGCTCCCCTCCCCCCGTTCTCTCAAATCAGATAGCGATGGCAAGCCAGATCCAGAGGTAATCTCGCCCAATCTTGTGTCCTGGGATGCATCCCACATGAGAAATGTCTTGGCACCCAGTCCCGGAGTGAATGCAGGGTTATCGAAGAGCGGGGTGAGAGGACCAGTTCTATATGATATGCCCCTTTGCTTCAGAGACCTATCCCAGAGGATCAACAGAGGATTTACAAGGTAAGGAAGTTCCCGCCTCTTTGGACGGAACTCAGGATCCACCCAAGGCAACTCAACCAAAGTATCCAGAAAATATGAAATTTATTTAAAGTAATTAGATTAAATACGGACAACGGCACAACTCAATTGATCGAAATATTCAGGAGGCAAATTATGTAAAGTATTATTTGAAAATGAAGCAGTTTTCCAATAGTATTCAGACTCTTTAAGCAGGAATGGATTAAGTTTAATGGCCATATTGTATACTGGTAGCTTAATAGTACTTTTTTTTACAGTAGTTATTTTTGCCATAGGAGGTCAAGACTAGTCCCAAATATATTTGAGTCAGTAGATTCAGAATCTTTTACAGTATATTAAAGATATCCGTCATCAAAGCCAGCTAATATTCCAGCCAGTAAATTAGCTAATCACATTTATTTGGCTTTCAATAATATACCATTTTAAGCGTGTTCTTTAAATTGAAAGTCCAGTTTATTTTTATTCTCACCCCCAGCCCTGCCTACTCCCTTGGTGCTGAGACAGGACTTGGGAACTACAGCAATAGAACGGCTATCCAGCGCTGTTCTCGCAGACATTGCAGGGCTGGGTGCAGCAAATCTTGGAGCAGATGCACAGATCACTATTCCCCACTCTCTACGTGGCCTCATCTGCCCATTCACTTAAATGGGTGGGCAGGAGCACGCGGAGAGCAGGTGATGAAGCTCTGCGCACCTCTTTGTGGAGGCTACCACGCCCATAACCACGGTGGATCCTGGACGAGGTAAGGAGTTTTTATTGTCATAGTCCCAATGCCTCAGAGCCAGGGGAGAAAGACAGGATGGGAAGGGATTAAAAACAGGCTGGACATCAACTTCAAGTACATTTATAATTTATTTTATAAATAACCTGCAGTCAATGGTCTGATAATTCAGGGGCATCAACAAGCTCTGTATACATTTAACTTCTAATGCACACAGAACACACAAATTTTTACATATCACAGATGCTTAAAAAAAAAAGTGAGATAAATTACTTCCTAAAGAGGAGTAGTAAGGTACGTTGATCTTTTTCCAATGTTTTTATAGTAAACTATAAAATAAAAAATAAACATCTAACCATGAGATTAAATATATACAGCAATAATAAATACAATCTTCGAATGCTGGCGTTCCAGGGGTTGCATCTTTCATTTGTTTTGCTTTATATTTTTAAATAAGCTCTTGTGCACTTTATCACTTCAGAAGGGCCTCCTCAGCAGCAGAGCATGCCTCATCCTCACATATTTCATCTATGCGTGTTTCAATTTCCCAGTCCTCTCAGGAGTGAATATTGGGCATTGATAAAAAATAGTCATCAGAGGTGATATAAGTTCTATAGGATTTATCTTTAGGGAATGCAAAGTGCTGGTAAAAAATGCAGCCCCTGAAAGCGGCCTAATTTAACCCGAAAATGTCCCTTTAAGTCCGACTTATATTTTCTTTTTTTTCTGTCAGTAGGTGGGCCCACAAGCATAAATAGAAGACTGAGAGACGAGATTTTATTAAACATTAAAAAATCGAATCCCCTCCCCGATCTTTTCTTCGATTCCCTCATCCAGCTCTGGTTATACTCCAAGCTGATGGACGGAAAGCTTCAGTATAAGGGCCTGTTTGGTTATCTACATTTAGACTAGGAAATAATGCAATATTTTTACTGTGACAAGTATGAATGCAGGAAACCTACTTGAGATTGAGCGATAATGGCTGTTCCTTTGCTTTGACCAGATCCTTCACTTTGAAAGTGCTGCAACCCAAGAAACTCTTCTGAAGGGAAAAAAGGGAAAATATATTATAAATAAATTTACACAGCTTGAAAAAAACAGTAAACACACCTGATTATGAACATTATTAAAACTATACTTAATTAAATGAAAATATATTTTTGAGCTCACATACCATTAATAAAATGAACAGTAACCCACATTGGTTACCGGCATTTGTGGACATGTTAGAAATTTAAGCAGAACTAATGACAATTTTAAACAATACCCCAATGACACCAATCTGGCATCTTAAAATAAAAAAAATGTTCAGCTTTTCTGTGTAATTAACCCTGAACCACCCTCCCCATCCCCCTGTATGCTTAGTCACCACACCTATTGTAGCAGTTAGCCAAACCTAGGGGCCTAGGAGTGTGCCTGCACTGCCTTGTAAGGATGTGGGGGCAATTCTGTACCATTTGTAAAGAGTTCACATTAAGTAAAAATAAATAAATATAGCATTCTATTTACACCCGGGGATAAATCACTCCCTCAGTATGCAATGAAAGTAAATGGCATTTAAAAAAGCACACCTCTTGTACCCCATTTTGAGTAATGAGTGTCATTCACCTTCATCGTATATCTAGGGGGTGATTCGGTACCAGCTGAAAACTTTTTCCCACCTAATGTGAACATTTTACAAATAGTTCATCCAGCATTTGTTTTTCTAAAATCATTTAAAATTGGAGTAAAACAATAAATAAATAACCAACAATCATAAGAAAGATCACTCACACTGCCAGTAATTCCCATAATTCCCCAGCTCTGTTGGAAAGCTAACTTTCTTTCAATGATTTCATTTCTAAGGAGGTAACCTTGTGGGTTTATCAGGCACTGACCAACCTTAAAATATGTTTTAAGTCTGTACTGTATTTCTCGGCATGAAATTGCATACAAATAATAGAAAACAATGTTTCCACTTCCTATAGAAATAAAAATTAGGACTCATTCACGAGTTAGATAGTTCTCTAAAATGCTTTTGGTAATTATTTGATCTTAGAGTCTCCGAAGCATGGCTGCAGTACCAGGAAATGTATTACTGGGGATATTCACTAAATGGTGGTGGCTATTAGACCTAGTTAATAGCATTTCAAGGGAAAAACAAGAAAGTAGGAGCGATTACAGCTATTTTGTGAACTGTTCTCCCTGAAAGAAATGGTTAGTCATGGTGAGATGAGCATAAAAGGGGCACTTATTGCAGGCCTTAATGCTACTGCAGTACTTCTGTGTGTGCAATTTTATAAACAGGAATTCTCAGGTGCTATTATTTCCTTCATATTATACACTGTGATTCCACTACCATGCTGTTCTCTACAAAACACAGATTGTTTAAATTATTCTTTAAAAACCAGATGCTAATGGTTGACCTCTCATCATGTTATTGCTATTTAACTATGCTGAGTACAATTGTATTAAATGGTCTCAGTAGGTTGATTCAGCAACCAGTGCAAAGAGTACATCTTGGAGTTAAAAATGCACTTTAGGCAAAAATTAAAATTCAAGTGCAGCGAGGCTGAATCTACTTTTAGATAAATAATGAAACTACATGGCATTTTTTACTCCACAAAAAATGGGTGCACTTCTTGCAAGTGGTGCTAAATTGGAGTGATTAGGTGTATTTGATTAATTTTCATTGTCTGGGTTGATTTAGCACTGTGCGTCTGTCTATTTTTCACCTAAAGTTCACTTTTCAAACTAGCAAAAAAAGGGGGACAAGAAACGGCTATGGTTTACTAGGGAAGTCAGCAGTACAGTAAAAGAAAAGAAGTCTGCCTATAAGAAGTATAAAGGAAGTGGAAGTTTAGTTGACACAGAGGCATGTACATTTAAACAGAGGGAAGCAAAACTGATTATAAATGCTGGTAGGAGGAAGAAATTGCCAAATCTGTGAAGAGGGGAGATACAACCTTTTTCAGGTATATTGGCAACCGAAAGAAATAGGGAAAATAATTATATTGATGAAGATAAGGCTGTGGCTGACCATTTGAATATTTACTTTTGTTCAGTATTTTCAGATGGTGGCTTTCAAACCCATAGCATGTATGATCACAGCATAGCATCTAGCTGGGTAGTTTTTGGAGACTAACGTTTTAGCTGAGCTGGCATATCTAAAGATAAGTAAGGCAATGGGTCCAGATGGCATCCACCCAGATCTCTAAGGGAACGCAGATTTGTGATTGTGGCCCCTCTGACTGATTTACTAAACCATTCCCTTTTAACCAGTGAGGTTCCAGATGATTGGAGAATGGCCAATGTTGTACCAATCAATAAGAAGGGGAGTAGAGAAGATGCGAGTAACTACAGGTGAGTTAGTTTAACATATATGATGGTAAAAACTCTCTTGAAAAAAACTGATAATTTCCCATCTAATAATTAACAACTTGTTGAACTCAAAACAGCATTGCTGAGGGCAGATCATATCAGGCTAATCTTAATGATTACTTTGACAATGTCACTAAAGTTTTGGATAAAGGTGGTGTTGTGGATATCGCCTATCTGGATTTTAGCAAAGCCTTTGACACTGTACTACAAAGAGCTCATAGATAAGTTATTGAAGTTAGGACTCAATGGATAATTTAGTGGATTTCCAGCTGGCTGAAGGAAAATTAAGTAGGGTGATCGACTGCATAGCTTGAGGCATCACCAGTAGAAAGAGGGATGTTGTGATGCAGCGGCATAGAGCCCTGGTGAGGCCACAGCTAGAATACTGTGTGCAGTTCTGGAGACCTTACCTGCAAAAAGACATTATTCAAACAGAACAAGTCTAAAGGCAGGCAGCAAAATTGGTGTAAGAGCTTAAACTTAAAGTTGTCAGGAAAGACATGATTGAGACCTTTAAATATGTGAAAGGATTGAATATGGTTCAGGAGGGAAGTGTTTTTTTAAGAAAAAACTTAATGATAGAACAAGGGGGTACAACCTGAAGCTAGCTGGAGGGAAGGTCAGGAGCAATGTTAGAAAATATTATTTTACAGAAAGAGTAATCGATGCTTGGGACAAACTTCCAGCAGAGGTAGTTGAAAATTTGACAGTAAGTGAATTTAAACATGCCTGGCATAAGCACACATCTATCCTAAGATAAAGAGCACATACAGTATACACATAAGGGCAGACTAGATGGACCGTATGGTCTCCTTCTGCCGTCACCCTTCTATGTTTCTATGTTCAAAGTGTACTTTGCACCTGCTGCTGAATCGACCCCTTAGCATTTTAAAAGAAATACCACAATTGTTAATTAGGTATACAATTTATATAATCTAATGACTACAACTGCACAGATAAAAGTACACAAAAAAGAGTCATGTCTAGAAAAAAGCCCACACTGAAGCTTAAAAAACACTCCATAATTTGCAGTTATAATTCCATCCCTCCTAGTTCCTTTTAGCTTTCACTGGAAGCTTAAAGCTTTTTCTAATTAAAGTCAAATTAAATAATTGGTCACACTCAAGTCCATACGTAAAACAATATGCAGTGAAACGTCACTTTACAACTGCCCAAGCAGAGGAATAACATACAGGGTAATTCAAAAATAAACAAACCATCCATTGCATCAGTGTAATTCATTTTCTCTACAAATACTAACATAACATGAAGGTAGAACTAATTTTCACTTGGAAACACTGAGAAGTTTGGCATTTCCAAACGCTCACTAGAGGCACTGTTATTTAAAATGTTGGCATCAGCGCAAGAAAAAGCTTATTGTGTGCTAGAATATACAAAACGTCATGGATGTTTGATACATTTCTGGACCAAATTTACTGAAGAATCACCCACAACCTGTCACAACCTCACACGGTGAAACAGTGTGAGGAGATGAGCTGATTATGCAAAGGAGAAAAGCTTATATTGTAGAAGACAGATCGGGGCAGGAGAACAGCCCCCCCCACCCTCTGCCTTAAAGCTCTGTAGAGTGTAGGAGCAAGCCTTATAGACAAAGAGTGGAAAGTGAGTTTCAAAGTGACTAACTGGACAAGTAGACATGTAGAAAAAAAAGTGTATTTCTCTTCCTTCTCAATCCGTGCTTTTCACCCAGCATAGCAAGCCTACCAATACTGCTGCTTAAAATCACTCTGTTGTTGATAAAAATGGTTTAGATGGCATAACTCAAAATATAGGAAACAAAGCAAAAATTCCCACCACATGCAAGATTCTTACATTATCTACATAATGAGTGCGGGACCACTGCTTGCCTCTGGCAAAACATGAATCACGGTGGCCAATTCTGGGGCTGCATTTAGCCCGGAGATAGAGGTGCAGGTAAGGTTCGGGCCAGGGGCATAATGCCTCCCAACGCCCTTTTATGTAGAAAATGGGTGTGGGATGTTTTTGCTATGTGCACAAAAACACAAATAGAATATGAAACACTGCAAATCTATCCAATGACATGTGGCTCTTGAATAACATGTAGTAATAGAACTTTCAGGACTATAGCACAGATGTATTAATTTTAAGTTTCAGCAGTTTATTGATTGATTGCACTTGTTGCCTGGATTTGCTCAGTAAACTCTGGATAGATAACAGGATTATTTGCAAATTCGGCTGACAGATGTTTAATGTGGCAAGTTAGTCCAGTGAGAGAATGAATCTAGATTTAGAAAAAACATTTACTTTAACAAAATATATAAACTAACCTGGATATGTTTTGCAGGACAGAAGTACATTGCAGCCTACTTTTGTTAACTGTGTGTAATGATTAATGCCATTCAAATATCAATTTAATATACAGGCTTAAAAAAAAAAAACTAAACCCCAGATCTGCTGGCAAACACGGAGTTAGAATGATAGACTCCAAAACTATGTACATACTTTGCACCTAACAGAACAGTATTGAGAATGCCGCGAAATGTTAAACGTGTCTATTCAGAAATTAACTGCACAGGATCTAAGCTAACTGAATAAATGGTGTTTAATATTATTAACATATTTTAATATGACTGCAGTTCACAGCACTAAGCATCAGCTGTTAAGATTAGGATCGCTTGTAGCCAATACATCACTGCAGGAAGTCCCTGCGGTTACTTAAAAAAGTTGCCCAATAGTCTAAAATTTCATTAGGACCTGATGGTCTCCAGTAAAGGTACATTATATGCCTTTATATGCTGATGAGCAGAGGAAAGATGTGCTTTCCTGGAAGAGAAGGGGTAAGAGCAAGTTTTAACTGACTTCCCTCTATCTCCTTCCCTTTTTAGCAAACATGGGCAGGCTGATTCCTTAATAGCGCCATCTAGTGGCAGATGAGCGTCTGTACAGAGGCGCTAAGAGCGACCGCTAGTATACGCTGTGATCGGCTATCGGGGGCTGTAACAGAGCGTCTCAGTCACTGTAGTAACCTGGCCGAAATTGATGAATGACATGCATGTTGGGCTTTCTAACACAGCGTTGCAGGGAGCAAAAGGTAGCGCCAGCTCGGTGCGACCGACTCTCAGCGACTCCATATTCAACAAAAAACAGACACGCACAGCGTAGGCTCTCTGGATCTGGTCGCTATAGCATGTTTGACTAAAGTCTTTTTTTTAACACATATCCACCAGTAACAAAGTGAAAACACATGGAATGACATTGTTGTAACATTGTGGAATTAATACTTTAATGCCAGACCTGTAATGACAATTCTGCATAAACATATAAAACAAAAATGTTTCAAAAATGTCTTTTTTCAGGCCAGGAGAGGTGACAATTATTTGAGAGAAAAAAATATTAAAAATAAAAAAGCCTATTTAAACAGAAGAAAAGGAACGTCCACTGAAATGTATGGGAGAGCGACAGGTAGCGACAGGTAATACCTGGCGCTCTGAAAGCTAGAGCTCCGACGCTATATGCTCCGCCTGTAATGATGAATCGTTCGCTACATGGAGCTGTTAGAGTCGCTCCCCAGAATCGACTTCATAAATGTGGTTTTGCGTACAGCGCCCAGCGTTCAACAGATGCTGCCTGCCGCTACAAGTCAGCTCACCTTCACGATTACAGACCAGTGGATTCCCCTAGTCAGTGAATGGACTGCGCCACTCCGCGTCACCCATTTGATTTTCTTTTTGTAAAAGTAAGGAATATTTTTTTCGTATACATATTTTTAAAAGTAAGGAATATATTACATATTATAAACTATTGTGTGGCATTTAACCCTTTCAGTGCCAGCCTACCTGCAGCATTTGCCACTCCCTGTTGCCAGACCATGTTTCACTATTTTGCGCTCCCCATGTTCAACTGTCATTTTTGAAAGGATTTCCAGGGATTTCCCAGGAAAATGATATATTGTTTTTTTCAGCAGAGTCTGGGCTTTAACATGAAATGTCTTGTTTGTAATTTGTAGGTGTATTCTCAATATTTTTGGGTGAAATATTTGAAAAGAAATTTTAAAAAATAATTTTTTTACAATTTGTAGTGTTTTTTTGTAATAAAAAATATGTATAGGTAGACACCCTTTCCTGCCCAGGAGACTCCCCCAAACTGAAATAGCGCTTTAGGGGATTTTCAGAAAAAATACAACTATGCTACGCAATATGCGCACCTTGCAGTTTTACCAGAAAAACAACCCTTTACATTTGAAATACCCCCAACAAACTATATATTCACTGGAAGTACACACCTCAAGCTTTCTAGGTGTACCAAGCACGTTGATGTGCCCATAGTTTTCTGGAAGTAATTCCTCAATGTATTCTTTGGTTGCAAAGAGTTTCCCAAAAAAAAGGATAAAAAAGCAGAATCAAAGCCACATTTTCCTAAAAAAAACTATATACAAACAAGAAAAAACAAGTTTAATCTGAAAAAGCAACATTTCCCGAACAGAACAATACCCAACATGCATAGGTTCTGTCAAGGGAAGAGTTGCCAAACATCCCAAAGTAAAGCATGTGCGTAACGGTAATTTTACTTGAAAATTTCAGTTCTGCAGACAAAGTGCGCACCTTGCGATTTTTCAACCAAAACAACCGTTTACATTTGGAATATTCCCCATAAACTATATATTCCCTGAAAGTACACATGTTAAGCTTACTAAGCGTACCCAGCTTGTTGTAGTGGGCTCATCTTTCTGGAATTAATTCCTCAAATAATTCTTTGGTTGCGCAGGGTTTCCCTAAAAAATGTATAAAAAAGCTGAATAAAAAACACCTTTTCCTAAAATATAAATATGCAAACCAGAAAAAACAAGCTAAGTCTGAAAGCGCAAGGTCTCCCGAACAGAACAATACCCAACATGCATAGGTACTATTAACCCTTTTAATTGCCAGCCTACTTGAGATTTTGTCACCCTCTGTTGACAGGTAATTTTTCCCCATTTTGCGCCATGTTTTGCGCCATATTCTGTGCCATTTTTGCTGTAATTTTCAGGAAAATTATATTTATATTCTTTTGAAGCAGAGTTTAGGCTTTAACATGAAATGTCTTGTTTGTAAATTTTATTTTGTTTTTACAATATTATTAAGTAAAAATAAATAAATAAATAAAAACATTTTTAGAAAATTGACTCCTTTATTTTAAATAAAAAATTTATTTTATTAAGGAAAAGCATATTGCATGTGAAAGCCCCATTTATACCGATTAGAACGGTACCACATATTTATCGGTAGCCCCCCGTTCCTGCCCAGGAGACCCCCCTAACTGAAACAAGTAATCTATAACATTTACAAATAAAATACAACTACCATCCCCACTACAAAGGGTTAAATCGAGAAAAAAAATGACATAGGGTCCCCCCTCCCATTTTTTGGGGGGGATTTTTAAGGGTTAAAAACTCTTAAAAATCAAAAAAAAAATTGACATGGGGTCCTCCTTACCCAAAGTAACCAGCTCGGGACCAGCTATGCAGGGCTTGTAGAAACAGGGCACAGGGGCCAGCTTTTGTGGCCCCTGGCCCTGCAGGCTACAAGCCCGCATAGCCCGTGGGCCCGGGCTCTTCTGCCCCCCCCGGGCTTTGGGGAGGCAGGTAATGGGGGTGCTGGAGGCTAATGACAAGTCACCCGCTAGTCACAGGTGACTTGCCACCTCCCCCAGCCTTGTGAACTGGTATAGGGGTCATGGACCCCTTACCAGTTCACAAGGGGTTAAATGTAAAAAAAAAAACACAGACACACACAAAGAGAAAAAAATATTTTATTTATTTATTTTATTTTTTATTATTTATTATTTTTTTTTTAATACTTACCTCCCATCCATCCTGGAACACTGTGTCCCTCGGCGATCACTGGCTTCTGCTCACCTGCTGGAAGCCTTTTATAGCTGCTGGATGACAGAACACAAAGGGTTAATTAAAAAAAAAATGACATAGGGTTCCCCTTCCCGGGAGGGGGGGGGGGGGGCTTTTTTTGGATTTTTAAGGGTTAAAAACCCTTAAAAATCCAAAAAAAAAAATTACGTGGGGTCCCCCTTACCCAAAGTAACCAGCCCGGGACCAGCTATGGGGGCTTGTAGGCACAGAGTGGGGGGGCCAGCTTTTGTGGCCCCCCCACCCTGCAGCCTACGAGCCCACATAGCCTATGTGGGCCCGGGCTCTTCTGCCCCCCCCCGGGCTTTGGGGAGGCAGGTAATGGGGGTGCCGGGGGTTAATGGCAAGTCACCTGCTAGGGTAGGTGACTTGCCACCCCCCCCAGCCTTGTGAACTGGTATAAGGGGTCACATGGACCCCTTACCAGTTCACAAGGGGTTAAATGTGGAATAAAAAAAACACAGACACATAAAAAAAATGATCTTTATTATTTTATTTTTTTTACTTTACTCATCTCCGATCCTGTGTCCCCCGGCGATCTCCGCTGACAGCCTGCTCGCTGTTTGGAACAGAGAGCCTGGGGAGGAGGGGGGGGGCATCACACCCCTCTCCTCCTCCTCTGCTCTGTGCTCCAAGCACCGAGCAGACTGATTCAGTCTCGGGGGCTTGGGCAGAAGAAGCCGGCTACTGGTGACATCACAACCCAAGGGGTGGGGCTAGCAGTCGAGATGCAGGAAGTGGGGGGAGAGGGCATTTTCTGCCCTCTCCTCGCCACCGAAGAGGCTGGGGGGCGATCGGAGGCCCCCCCAGTGAAGAGAAGACCCGGAGGGAGGCAGCGCGACCACAGGTAAGCAAATGTCATTTTTATTTTATTTTTTTACAGTCAGCAGCTGCTGCTGCCGAAGCGGGGGGGGCTATTCCGGGGGCTCTCCTGGAGCCATCTGACCCCCCACGGGGGATCGGATGGCACCAAATTAAAGAGGAGACCCGGCTGGATCCAACGAGGGGTCAGGTGAGTATTTTTCATTTTTATTTTTTATACTAGCAGCGGGGAAATTCGAGCACGTAACACCTACGGGCTTGGCACTTAAGGCCCAGCCAAGCCAGCACGTAGGTGTTACGTGCTTGGCACTTAAAGGGTTAAATGATTTAGTTTTGTTTTAGAAATATTCGCGAAAGACCTCCTTTAAACAATATTATTGTGTTTAAAATCTGGAAACAACGTTTTTTTTTATCAGATATCTAAATTATTGTCTGTAACATCTTTCAATTATATTTATTGAAATATAACAAATCCTAGTACAGACAATATGGAATATATATTAGAAAGTGCCTGGTGCAAAATATACAGGATACTTTTATGCTAAATACGTCACCAGAGTTTACTAGCAAATAAGCGGGGTGATCTATAAATGCGGTGTGCAGTACTTTTGCATTTTGTGATGATTTGTAATGGGGCATACATTTCTTTGTTGAAAAAAATACAATGAATATCACATAGTTAACCTGTATATGTTGCACTAGATACTTTGTAATGCATATTCTATATTTTCTAAGTATACATTTGTTTAGGGTTATTATTTATGTTCTTTTTCTGGTAATATATTGTGTCTACTGTTATATAATATTTCTTTATCATATAGTTGATAGGTCTATATTATGTTTGTTTTCTCTGCATTAAATAAAAATGTCTGAACAATCAAGAAAAATACCGTAATACTTGTATGCTTGGACATATTTGGCAATAAAACTATTTCTGATTCTGATTGAAAGTATTGTAAATAAAAGAAATCAGAGAAGCATTTGAATACTTATTTATAAATCAACAAAAAGATAAAAATACCATCTAATGAATATTTATGTATCTTGATGACAAATACTTGAAGATTATGTAACTCTTAGATGGTTCCATAAAACTGTATGCAGCTTCAATAAAATGTTATGACCTGCAAGTTGCAATAAAAACTTGGTGGTCTTCAAGGTCCCAAGCTTATTGCAGCCCGTTATTTAAATAAATGTGGGCCTCAGAAGTACAGTATATTCTATCTATTGTAGTCCAACAAAAAGGCATTATTTACTGGCATTATGTAAAATCAATAGCAAGGTAAAATAAGTTCTGACTGAGATATATTACAATGTTACTTAAAGCAGGACCGGAACACAAAAACCCATTTAGGGTTTAAAGGAGGAAACATTCTGAACCAAATGCTGTGATAAAATACCCCTCCTCCCCAAGTATCTGACTACAGGCAGTGTGGCAGAATCCCCTCTAATCTTCCCATAACAGGCAGCATTCAGAACCCCCCCTGTCACCCCACATCCACAGTGTGCAGAAATCCCTTCGTTCACCCCATAATAGGCAGCGAGCAGAATCCCACTTAATCACTCCATAACTGGCAGTGTCCATAATCCCCCAAATTACCCCATACCAGGCAGGGTGCAACCCCCCATCACAGGGAGTATATAGACCCCCCAGCCATCACAGGCAGCATGCAGAACCCCCCCCCCCCAATAACCCCATAACAGGCAGTGGTCAGAATGTCCCCAACCACCCCATAACAGGCAGTGTGTAGAACCCCCCCAAATCACCCCATAACATACAGCGTGCAGATTCCCCCTCAATAACCAGGGCTGTATTAACCTTAAGGCATCCCTAGACCTGTGCATAGGACGGGGTCTATCTGGCTGGGGCGTATTAATGTGGCATTACTGTTTTGTATTTTTATTTTTTGGGTCAATAATCTTCCCACTTCCATTAAGTAAAATAATTACGGAGCGCAGCCTCTGGGGTTACATGATCCCGACACTATGACCCTTCTCCCCCGCACCTCCCTGTAATTCTGTACCCAGCATTATCAGGTGGTATGAGCGACCCTGGCTGGCTCCACCCACTGCTGGTGTTACTCCAGCATGAATAAGCTGTGAATTTTACTTCTGCTACCGCAAGGGTCGCTCGTAGATTCTGCAAGCCTGGCTGTGTCTGTCACAGGCAACTAGTGGAGTGGGCGGGACCAAGCCACCAGGAGGGAGATGTTGATTCCCTCAATAGATGTATTTACATACACAGGGGGCCCATTTCACAAATACCAGCTCCATGGGAAGATATTTTTCAGGTGACTGAAGCAGTTACACATGACACATGCATGCAAGTGATTTTAGAGGTGCCACTTGCAGTAACTGCTGCTGGGGCATACTGTATGAATGTTCAAGTGATGGCCTGCCCCCACTTTCACAGCCCATTCACCTGCCCCTTCTACCACTGACAGAATTTGTTAACCCGTGCTCCGCCAGGGAGAACACTAAGCAGCAGTAGCAGTGCTTAGTGAGCCGGAACTGAAGAGCTGTTTAGTAAAAACAAGCAACGGTGGGATTGGACATAGGACTGAGATGGGGGCAGGGGCAGCATGCAGTGAGACATGCCAGCAGAGCAAGCTTTACTGCTAAGCCATCCTGCAAAGGTAAAGTCTGTCTGGGCTCCCTTCTTTCCTCTTTCTGATTCCCTCACTGCCCAATTTGCATGACTGCAATCTCGAGTCTCTGTCTCCCGGATTTAGAAAGAGAAAACATTCAGAACTGGGGTGCAGGGGATGGAGCCAGGCAGGGCTGCTTTGTATAATGGTTGGGACTTGCTGCTGCTTAAGTTCACCATGGATTAAACAGCCAGTGTCTTTATACCTACAATCTTCCTACCATGCTGCTCCCCATCACTGCCTGCTGTTTTTTCCTCACCCTCTTTCTGCTGCGCACCTTGCACTCTTCCTAACCAATTTTTCTTTTCACTTCCTAATATCTGACCATGCTTTATCCAAACTGCCCAATATCCTCTTCTCCTGCAGCCAGCAGCTCACCGCCCCACCATCCTTTTCTTCTGCTGCCCAGCATCATCTCTTTCTGCTGCCCAATATCTTCTTTTCCTCTTTCCCACTGTCCTCTCCTCTCGCTGCTCATCACTTTCTCCTCCTGCTGCACAAAGTACACTCCTCCTGCTGTCCATCATTCTCTCATCTGCAGCTTTAATTCTCACCATCCTCCCCTCCTGCAGCCCACCATCCTCTGTTCTGCTGCTCACTCCCCCACTGCGTTCTCTTCCTGCAGCCCCCTATCTTCTCTTCCGGCCAGCCACTATTCCCTCTTTCGACTGCCCACTGTTCCACCATCCATTCCTCCTCCTGCCCACTCTTCCCTATTTCTGCTGCTCAATTTCTCACCACCCACCCCTTCTGCTGCCCATCCACTTCTTTTCTACTATCCACTGTCCTCAAGCTGCCCACTGTGCACCTCCTGAGGCCCACTACCCTCTCCACCTACTTCCCACTGTTGTTGCCTCCTGCTATCCACCATCATCTCTTCCTGCTGCCCACTGTGCACTCTTCCTTCTGGCTGTCCACTAACCCACTGTACTTCTTTCTGTTGCTCACTGCCCCACTAACTATTCCTCCTGCTTCCCACCATGCTATCTTCCTGCAGCTCACTCTCCTCTTTTCCTGCTGCTTATAAACTATTCATGCTGCCCACCAGTCTCTTTCTACTGCTAACAGTCCTCTCTTCTTGCTACTCACTCTACTTTCTTCCTGCTCCTTCTTCCGGCACACTTTTTTTCCATTCCCCCCATCCTTCTAAGGATTTTTGCTGTCCCTTTGACCTAGCAGTTGCAATACCACCATCACATTCCCTCCTACAGCTTTCAGTCATATGACAGCCAGCAGCCAATCGGCATCCAAGACCACAGGGTAAAAGCATTACGCTGCTAATGGCCAACTGAACAATGTGGGACATCGGAAGTGCAAGGCTGCCAGGGATGCTTTGGGAAGATGTGTGGCAGGGCATC
The DNA here is from genome assembly GCA_027917425.1 of Gastrophryne carolinensis. Lineage (NCBI taxonomy): Eukaryota > Metazoa > Chordata > Amphibia > Anura > Microhylidae > Gastrophryne > Gastrophryne carolinensis. The sequence continues at coordinate 169,557,520 of CM051234.1, read as the reverse complement.
CCAACTTGCGGTGCTTCTGTACTGGGGTGAGTACAACTCCAGTCTATTTTGCCTGGAGGTCCTCTTTAACACTGTGGGGGGCATGGTCAAAAAGTGCCTATGGCAGCATGAATCCTAAAAACAGCCCTGCCAATAACTGGAAGCTTGCAAATTCCCCCCAAACACCCCATAACAAGCATGTGCCAAATTCCCCTCATCCCCCTATAACAGGCAGTGTGCAGAATCCCTCAAAATCACCAAAGTGTGATAGGGCAGTGGGTTACGACAAAACTCCTTACCTTGCCAGGGATCCAGCAATGCTAGAAGCATGCAGGAGGATACATCACAAACAATGCACTCTGTCTCTCTCCCAGCTCTGTGCACATGCCAACCCATTCAAGTAAATGGGCAGACAGGGCCACACGTACAGCTGGGGAAAGTTGCTCTTTGCAGCAAATAAAAGATGGATGCTCCAAGATTAGAGCTGGATCTCAACCGAGGTAAAGATTTCTTTTTGATGTAAACCTTCCACCCTGCCTCAACACCAGGGGAGGATGGCAGGGCATGGGAGTTACACTTAGACTGGACAAGAAAGATCCACTCACTTTACTAGCACACCTGTGCCACTGTTCATTCTGCATATGATTGTTCTTCAACAGCCCTGGTTCCGTACATAGGCATGTCCAGCTGGAACCAAGGCTGCAGGAGGAAAATCAGATGCAGAATGAACAGAGGCACAGGAGCACTGCGAAGGTGAATGGACTTTTCTTTCAGCTTTACATTCACTCCCAAAGCAGCACAGACACAACACATGAAGTTGCATAAGTCTCATTCTAATTTCTTTGTAAGGGGGATGTCAGAGAGAAAGCTTCAGCTGCATCAGAAAGTCTTTATTTTCCACATTTCCTCTATCTTTGTCTCTCTATTTTGGACATTCCCTGTTACCTTATTATCTCTCTCTGTTTTTCCCATCTCAGGTTTTTTCTTTTTTCTTTCATTTTGTGTCTCTCTTTTTATTTATTTCCCACACTTCCTTATTTACTCTTCTGTTATGCATTTCTTTGTCTCCCTTTTCTACTTCACACCAGTATTACTTTTTCTGCATTTCCTCTTGCGTTTTCTCTCTTTTTCATGCTCCATCTGTCTTTCCTTGTCTCCTTTCCGTTACCCCTCTCTCCCCCTCGCCCACATTTCCTTAATCTCTTGCTACTTTTCCTATTGCATCCACATTCCTCTCCTGCTTTCCCTTGAGTTTTCTTTTGCATTCTCTTCATCCCTTTTAAATGTTGTTCTTTTCTCACTTTCGCTACAATTGTCTGAGTGTAGGTGTGTGGTGTGTGTTTTTAGAATCAGGAATGGATCCACTAATGAATCAATTGTAAGTATAAGTGACTAAAATTAAAACAATTCTGGCTGAAACCTACAGCAAAATGGGCAATAAAGGGCAAGAAAATTATAAAGCTGTTAATAAAGCCTGTACAAAAAAAATCTGGCAACAGTGCTTAATGAATGATGTGGCTAAAGAAAGCAAGGTCAACCTTAAACTTTTCTTTAAAAATATAAATTCAAAGAAAACACGAGCAGAACAGGTAGGTGCCCAAACTAATGGGAATGAAATGGTATAGTGCCAAGAGGATTGGCGCAAGGCAAATGTGGTGCCCATTTTTAAAAAAAGAGCTATTCTCCAGGTAATTACATAACTGTAATCCAAACATCCGTTACATGAATATTATTTGAGGAGCTCTAAAGGGACCAAATACAGGAAAATATGACTGTGAATAATATTATAAGTGACAGCTAGCATGGTTTTACTAAGAACGGAAGCTGCCAGACTAGCCTGATTGGCTGGGAGCCTGGACAGAGGAGCAACTATAGGTATACTGTAGATTTTATGGAATTTGCTAAAGCATTTGACAGTGCACCTCATAGATGCCTATTGGGGAAATAGGAAAATTGAGGAATTCAGAGTAAGAAAAAAGCAATTCTGTGAGTACTCACCTGTAGAATTGTTTTTGTTCTTGCATGGCATGGCCAGCTTCGGTATTCATAACAGTTGGGTTATTCCGCCACAAGGTGGCGCAGTGGTACTGCAGAAAGCTGTGGCTTGTCCCAGCTCCCTATGAAAACGGGCTTAACCATAGAGTTCCCCAGCAGCAACAAGCAGTGAGACAAGAAGCCGGGACAGAATAAGTAAAAAATGTGAAAAAGGTAAAAAACCCCAATTGCCTTGGAACAATCACCATAAAGAGGCAACCAAGAATACCGATAACAAGGGTGGGGCGAAGCGGGCCGTGCCATGCAAGAACAAAAAAAATTCTACAGGTGAGTACTCACAGAATTGCTTTTTTCCTTATTGCATGGCATGGCCAGCTCGGTATTCATAACAGTTGGGTCATCCAAAAGCAGTGTCCAGAGTAGGGTGGGATCCCCAAAGAGTAACGGCCAGTAGTTCAAGTCACAACCGCCTGAAGCACCTTCAGGCCAAAAGCAGCATCCGCTGAGGCCTTAACATCAACCTTGTAAAATTTTGAAAAAGTATGAACAGAAGACCAAGTAGCGGCCTTGCAAACTTGTTCAACAGAAGCTTGGTGCTGAAAAGCCCAAGAAACACCAATAGCACGAGTGGAATGAGCAGTAATCCTAAAGGGAGGTTCCTGTCCCTTAGCAGAATAGGCTTGAACCACCGCCTGATGGATCCACTTGCTGATAGTGGATTTAGCCGGAGGCAAACCCTTTCTAGGTCCAGAAGTGATAACAAAAAGAGCATAAGACTTCCTGAAAGTCTCAGTGGCGACCAAATAAAACTTCAGAGCCCTGACCACATCCAGAGAATGCAGAGTCCGCTCCTCGGAATTAGCAGGATTAGGCCACAATGAAGGCAAGATAATGTCCTGATTAAGATGAAAGGCAGACACAACCTTTGGCATGAAATCCGGCTTAAGCCCGAACACCACCTTATCCTGATGTCTCTCAAAATAAGGAGGTTTGATGGAATGCGCCGCTAGTTCAGAAACTCGCCTTACAGAAGTGATAGCCACCAGAAAGGCTACCTTAAGAGTCAAAAAAGACAAGGTAGCTTCACAGATAGGCTCAAAGGTATGCCCTGACAGAGCAGACAACACCAGATTCAAATCCCAGACTGGTAGCAAAGGCTTACGGGGTGGACGCACATGAGAAACACCCTGGTAAAAGGTTTTAACCAACCGGTGATTGTCAAAAGATCTTTGCCTGAGTGGTGGATAGGCAAGCAAGAACCAACCTGATTGCCCTCAGTTCCAGGACGTTGATGGAAGCATGGGCCTCTTGTGGGCCCCACCAACCCTGGAACCTCAGGGACTTCCAGAAGTCTCCCCAGCCGGTCAGACTGGCATCCGTGGTGACCGTTTCCCAGCACGGGGGCAGGAAGGACCTGCCCCCCAGAAGGTTCCTTGAGTCCAGCCATCACGAGAGAGACTGTCTGGCCAGGGGAGACAGAACAAATTCCTGATCCAGGGACACAGGGTCCAGATCCCAAACTGACAGGAGGTGCAACTGAAGAGGTCTCATGTGAAACTGAGCAAAGGGGACTGCCTCGAAGCAGGACACCATCAGGCCCACCAACTGCATCCCCTGATGGATGGGGGGATGAGGACACGACAGCAGAGCCCGAGCCTGCAGCTGAAGACCCTCCACCTTCTGCTGAGGAAGGAACACCTTGACCTGAGAGGTATCCAGAGTCATGCCCAGAAAGGTCCTCACCAATGACGGGGACAGAGAAGACTTGGTAAAGTTGATCACCCAGCCGAAAGACTCCAGATTGGATGTCACCATTTGAGTGTCCAGCTCGGCCTGAGGAAAAGACTTGGCCACAATCAGGATGTCGTCCAGGTAAGGAATGATGCGGATGCCCTGGTTGCTTAGCAGAGCCATCACTCCAGCCAGCACCTTGGTGAACACCCGAGGTGCCGAGGAGATACGTAATGGTAAGGCCACAAACTGGTAATGCTGATCCTCCAGCACGAACCTCAGAAATCTCTGATGACCTGGGAAGATAGGCACATGAAGATAAGCATCCTTGATGTCCACAGTGGTCATGAAGTCGCCCGGGTGAAGGGTACTGACAGCAGAGCGCAGACAAATTTGTTGAGGCCCTTCAGATCCAGAATGGGCCTCAGAGAGATGTCCTTTTTGGGGGCCGTGAAAAGATTGGAATAGTACCCCTGACCATCTTGATGAGGCACCAAACAAATGACTCCGGACTCTAACAGGCAATGAACAGCCAGAAGCAACCCCTGAGCGGACAGGGGGTTTAAAGACATCCGGGATCTGATGAATCTTGGGGGGGGGCAGGCTGCAATCTTGTGACACTACCTCCTGAATCCACCGGTCTGAGACATGAAGCCTCCGCACGTGAGCAAAGAGCCGAAGCCGTCCCCCCACCCGGATGGGTGAGGGCGCCTCTTCATGCCTGAGGGGGCTTGGGAGAGGGTTTGGGCTTAGGATTCCAGGAGAGATCAGGACAACCACAGGTTCTGCCACCGCCTCAAGAATCTCCGCGACCACTAGAGAGGACGGAGCCACGCCCCCCTCTGGGAATGCAAAAGGAAGGGAGGGGGACAGAGGACCCCCGAAAGGCCCGAGACTGCCTCCTACGCTGAGGCAGCCTTCCATCCTTGGCTAGAACATCAAGACGTTCCCCAAACAGCCGCAGCCCCACGAAGGGGAGGCCAGTGAGAACTTTCTTAGCTGCAGCGTCAGCTGGCCACTGGCGCTAACAGACAGAGCGGCGCATAGCCACCAAGAGCGCAGAGGTCCTTCCACACAGCCGCACAGCATTATCCATAGCAGTAAGGATAAAGGCCACAAAATCAGTGCAAAGTAAGAGAGTCCTATATTCCTCCCCCACACTACCAGCTGTTGTGCCATCAATGAGAAGCTTGAGCAGCTTCTTAAGGGCAATAGCAGTAATGGCGGCAGCACATACGGGGCGCAAGCCAGCCCCCACACAGGTAAAAGCATGGCAGGCCACTTGATCCATGCGCCGGTCCTCTCCGTCCCTCAGAGTGGTAGTGTCAGGGGAAGACATGACCGAAGTATTGGACAAGCCTAGCACGGGAGCGTCCACTTCAGGGGGAATTGGCCACCTCTTAACAAGATCAACAGGAAAGGGATACCTTTTATCCAAACCCTTGGGCACAGCAGGCAACTTGTTAGGACGTTCCCATTCTTTAGGTACCAAGGTGGTAAAATGTTCCTGCTCAGGGAACTCTAGACTCTGTTTACCAAGGCGAAAAAGCTCCCCCTGCTTTCTTTTAGCTACCTCAGGGGGAGCAATGTGCAAAATTTCAAAAATATGTGACAGCAGATTATCAGTGTCCTCAGGGTACCATGATTCCTCTCCGGACACAGACCCAGGGTCACTATCGCAACCCTCCTGCTGGTTCCCAGAGAAGTCAGAATCCTGGGAGAGCTCCCCCATCTCAAGGGGGTGACAGCCACCAAGATCATCAATCCCCACATACATCTCAGTAAGGGGAGCAGGCCTGGGGTCCATGTGTCTCTTCTTGCCAGAGGCCTTCCTAGGAGCATTTTTGGCAAGCTGCTTTTCAATGTTAGCCACCCGCAGAGCCAAATCAGAATGTGACTCCCTGCCAACATTCCCCTCACTGGGGCCCAATTGCAGGAGCTGGGAAGCGAAGCAGGCAAACCAGCTTGAAGCGCAAGGACACTTTCAGCCCACGGCACGCACACCGTGACACTGTTACTCACAGGGAATACCCCACACATGGAACACAGCCGTGCTTGCCCCGAAGGGCCCCCAAGCGCGCTATCCCCAGAAGCCTCCATATGGTGATTAACACAGGCACTATAGGCCAGCAGTGGGTACAGGCTTAAGACAGAGGCCACCCGGGATGCCCTCCCATGGGATGCCCCCAGAAGTTAATAAAGGGGGGATGAGGGGGAGAAAAGGAGTGGAGCCGGGAGAAACCACAACCCAATGGTATCCCGCCTGAAAGACATAAGTAAAATCACACATAAGCATCCCGCAGCAAAATACCCCAATTCAATTAAAAAACCCCCAAGGGGGACTCACGGACCAAAGACACAGCGGGGTCACACAGGCACAGACCGCTGAATAAGACGACCCGCCGGAGGAAGCAACGCTGCAGCCAGGAAGGGAGAAATCCAGACGTGCAGCTCATCCAAAATGGCGCCGGCAGAGGTACCTCGAGGGGCAGGCCGCAAGGTGAACGACGCAATACGTGTCATCACCTGCCCCCCCCCCCCCCCCCCCCCCCGAAGAGCGCGAAAAACTGCGCTCCCGTGACCCGGCCGGCGCCATGACAAAACAAAAATACCATTTTGTGAGTACTCACCTGAAAAATGGATATTGTTGGTGTGCCACACACCCCGCTTCACTTTTAAATATTCTTCACTTATTGGGTTAACTCACCGCCAGGTGACGCTGTGCAGAGAGGAAGTCTTGTAACGAGCCCCCTTCCGGCCTATATATACCTGGTACCTCCCTTCAATCACCAGTATATTAAAAAAGCAGAAAGACAAGGTACCAGTATTTTACCGGTAACCTCAAAATCAATTTGATATAAAATAAAAAAGCTTCACCATATAAAGGCTTCGGAAATACCGAAAAGGGTGGGAGTGAAGCGGGGTGTGGCACACCAACAATATCCATTTTTCAGGTGAGTACTCACAAAATGGTATTATTCTTGGTGTGCCACACACCCCCCTTCACTTTTAAATATTCTTCACTTATTGGGACATCCAAAAGCATTGTCCACAAGGGATGGGCATCTCAAGGCCAGGTGAAGCATAACTTAAATGACTGCAGTCTGCAGAACTTTGCGGCCAAAAACAGCATCCGCTGAGGCTCGCACATCAACTTTGTAAAACTTAGAAAAAGTGTGAACAGAAGACCAAGTGGCGGCCTTACCAACAGAAGCTTGGTGCTGAAAAGCCCAAGACGCCCCAATGGCGCGAGTAGAATGAGCAGTGATACGAAAAGGGGGAACTTTCCCCTTAGCAGAATAGGCCGCAGTAACGGCCTGACGTATCCACTTGCTAATGGCAGATTTGGCTGGTGCCAAACCCTTCTTAGGCCCATGGGGCATAACAAAAAAGGAATCCGTCCTACGAAAAGGAGACGTGATAATCAAGTAGTACTTAACACAGCGTACTACATCCAAACAATGCAAAACCCTCTCTTTGTCATTCTTAGGATTAGGACACAAGGAGGGAAGAACAATATCTTGGTTCAAATGAAAAGCAGAAACAACCTTAGGAAGAAAGTCTGGCTTGAACCGAAAGACCACTTTATCCTGATGCCTCTCAAAGTAAGGCGCCTGGATAGACAAGGCCGCCAACTCCGAGATGCACCAGACCGAAGTGATCGCTACCAAGAAGACAATCTTCTGAGTCAGGGCAGACAAAGCAATATCTTGCAAAGGCTCAAAAGGAGGAGCCTGAAGAGCAGAAAGAACCAAATTCAAATCCCAAACCGGGAGTAATGTTTCCTGGGAAAACTGCCCTTTCAACGTACTAAGCTGAAGACCAGAGTCCAGCCCTGACTGTAAAAACTCCAGAATCCTGGAGACCAAAAAGACCCTACAAGGAAAGATCTTATCTCACACCAAGAGATATAGGCTTTCCAAGTCCTATAGTAGATGATAGACGAAGACCTCTTCTGGGCACTGATCAGAGTCTTAACGACTGAATCAGAAAGACCCTCCTCCTTCAGGATGGAGGTTTCAGCAGCCAGGCCGTCAAACCCAGCGCTGGTAAATTGGGGTAACACAACCGACCCTGAGTGAGCAGACCGGGCCGAAGAGGCAGAACGAACTGGTCCACTGCCAGCCGAACGATGTCTGCGAACCACACTCACCTTGGCCACCTTGGGGCCACGAGAACGGCGGACACCTTTTCCAGAGCCAACTTCCGAAGCACCCTGCCCAGCATGGGTATTGGAGGAAACAGGTATAGAAATCCCAGAACTCCCCAGCTCAGGGACATGGCGTCCACTGCCAGAGCCAGAGGATCCTGGGAGAGCGACACGAAGTTCGGAAGCCTGTGATTGTGACGAGAGGCAAACGGGTCCACCTCCGGGGTCCCCCATCGGAGACACAGTGAGCGAAACACCCGAGGATGGAGAGCCCATTCTCCCAGACGGGGAAAGCCCCTGCTCAACCGGTCCGCTACCTGGTTCTCCACCCCTGGAAGGTATACCGCCGAGAGACAAGGAACATGGGCCTCCGCCCAGGTCAGGATCAGGGACACTTCTCTGAGAGCACTCAGACTGCGAGTCCCTCCCTGATGACTGATGTAAGCCACCGCTGTTTGATTGTCTGAACGCACCTGGACCGGAGGGCCCAGAACGTGCTGAGTCAGGAGAGCAAGCACCCGTTGGATGGTTCTCAGCTCCAGAATATTGGTGGGTAAGTGGGCCTCCTGAGGTCCCCACTGCCCCTGAAACTGCAGCTCCTTCCAGAATCCGCCCCATCCCGACAGACTGGCGTCCGTGGTGACAATTTCCCAAAGGGGGTCAGGAAAGACCTGCCCTACACAAGATTGGTCGAGACCAACCACCACAGGAGGGACTGCCGGACCCGGGAGGACAACTGGAAGGACTGATCCAGCGACCGAGGCTGCTGGTCCCAAGACGCTGACAGAAAAAGCTGAAGCGTTCTCGTGTGAATTTGAGCAAAAGGAAGAAACACACTGTGTTGATGAGAGTCCAGGCCGGGACGAACTGACCCATCTTTCTTGGGGACTGCAAAAAGATTGGAGTAGAAACCGAGGCCCATCTCTAAGTGCGGCACCGGCCGGATGACCGCCATCTCTAACAGATTCCTTACCGACGCCAGGAGCCCCTGCGTGGCCAAAAGATCGATGGGCACCCGAGACCGAAAGAACCGTGAAGGAGGGTGAGACTCGAATTCCAGGTCGTAACCGGACGACACTACTTCCTGGATCCATCTGCCTGGAACCTCTTGGTTCCAAACCTGGGAGAAGTGTCGCAATAGTCCCCCCACCCGCACGGGTGAGGGCAGCCCCTCATTGCTGAGCGGGCTTATCAGCAGGCTTGGGCTTGGTGCCCCAGGACTGAGTGGGCCGGCCACGGCCCCTCCCCCGAGTCCAACCTGCACCTCTGGTAGCGGGAAAGGAAGCCCCCCTACCCGCTCTGAATCCTCGAAAGGAAGGCCTACCGGAACCTGCCCCCCTAAAGGGACCACGAGGCCTCTTGTGTTGTGGCATCTTACCACCCTTTGCGACTGAATCAATTTTCTCCCCAAACAGACGCAACCCCAAAAAGGGGAGAGCTGTGAGCACCTTTTTAGAAACTGCGTCCGCCGACCACTGACGCAGCCATACTGACCGGCGAATAGCCACCAGCATAGCCGCTGCCTTGCTACTTATAGCCAGCGCATCGTCCTGAGCGGATAGGACATAGGACACAAAAGATTCACACTGCTTAAGCGCAGTAAACTCTTTACAAGCGGGATTGAGACCCTCATATAGCCCCTGAATTAAAGACCTAATCGCCAACAGGAGAAGGGCTGAAGCACACATCGGGCGCATCGCTGACCCAGAATAAATAAAACCATGGCGGGCGTATTGGTCAATCCGACGATCTTCCCCATCTTTAGGGGCAGTGGTCTCAGCAGACTGTACCATAGCCGTGCTGGAGAGCCCTAGCACAGGGGTATCGACGTCAGGAGGGACAGACCAAAGCTTCACCAACTCTGGCAGAAAAGGATAACGCTTTCCCAACTGGAAGGGATTCCAGATAACCGCGTGGGATGTTCCCATTCCTTAAGGACCACCCTCTCAAAGTGGTGTTGTCTGGGAAAAACCCAACGCGGCTGAGGCTCATCAAACAACTGACCCTTTGGCAGGGTGACAGTCTCAGGCGGATCTAAATTCAAAATTTTAAACATTTGAGCCAGAATGGAGGGGGTGTCAAAAGCCACCCCCGCCGACCAATCGCCAATCGCATCAGCCTCAAGCTGATCTGCAGGCTCGTCTGACTCCAACAGGAATTCTTTCTCATCCGGGGATCCATCGGACCATTCCACAGGCTCACATAACTCGTCCTGTGGAGCCGAAGGAACCGGAGTCAGGTGCTTCCATTTTGTAGGGGCCTTTAACCCTGCTTTAACGGGCACTACTTTCCGGGGGCTGGCCGACCGTGCCACCACCTCGGATTGCAAATCCCCACTTTTGACAGTGTCATGCGGGGTCCGGAACAGGGAGGGAGAGGTAGGAGATGATGAAGGTTGCGACGGGCCAGCAGCCGAAGCAACAGACTGACGCGCAATGCTCTGCTTTGCACAAGGGATGCAAATAAAGACATCATCAGCTGGGAGCCGAGCCCCACAACTTATGCACCCCCCGAATGGCTCAGAAGAACCATTTCCGGCAATAACGGAAGCCTCCATATGGTGATTCATGGTATTCGCAATTTTTTGGGGCTTTAAGGCATAAGCCAACCCGGGATGCCCCCTTGTTTGTAAATGTCCCGGAAGGGAGGATTTTTTTTTTTTAAAAAGGAAGGTCCCCCTTAATAAACTATATGTATATATATATATATATATATATATATATATATATATAGATTATATATGTATATTCTTAAATATAAAAATATCCCAATTTATTATTATTTATTTTTTTTTTTCAAAAAATAAAGACTGGCCAAGCAACATAGAGCCGGAGGGCCACCATAAACAGGGATCCCGGGATCTGTAAGGAAAAGAAAAAACCACAATCAGATCCCCACATGCGTGTAACAAGCCAAAAACCCATGTATGCATGGCACCAAAGTGCCTTTAAATGAGCAAGAAAAGACCAAAAGCCCTGCCCCTTAATAAATTCAAAAAACATGATGCCTCCTTAACAAAAAACCACTCACCCCCATATCTACACATGATAGATATTTAATTCCCACTCAACGGCCCCACCAGGGTGGGGCCGCTTACCTGAAAGGACCGAGAGCAGCAACCGGAGGGACGAAGCAGCAGCCAGCAGCAGCAGCACAGGAAAATGAAACCACGTGACTTCCCTTTTGAACTTGAAAGGAAGGAAGTGAAGCTGGGGCCGCCGCATGACGCTACCACCGGCGCCACGCCCCCGTCGCCGCGTCACTGGGACCCGCCCCCTAAGCTCGATCAGTGCGGCCAAATCATCTGGGAATTAACACCAGATGAGCCACTACACGCGCACACAAGGCAGGAGGCAGCGGAGGGGGGAGATGAAAGAGGGGGGAGTAGGAGGAGAGGAAACAGCATAGCGCAGCCATGCAACAGCAGACCTCATACAGTGGCCGCAAGGAGACCAGCGGGGAAGGGGGGAGGCGGGAGGGGTCTGTGGAAACTCAGGCGGCAAGCCAACCTGCCCAGCGCGGTCCGCCCAACCGCCCCAAGCTGACCTAAACACACAAACCGGCCAGGACTATAAAAACAGACCTGGCTGGAAGGGAAAAGAGTGCACACATGCAGTAAGCTCAATGCATAACGTAAAAACACACATGTTGTAATAAAGTTATACTGTGAAAAAACACACACATAATACACAACCCTCTAACCCCCCCCCCCCTCCATAGTGAAGGGAGAAGGGACCGTAACGGGAGAGAAAGGGGCTACGGGGACCCTCGGGACAGGGGCATCCCATTTCCGGATCACCATGCCGGATAGCCGCATTGCCCCCAAAAGAGGGGGTCGAGCGGAGAAGATAAGCTCCTAGGCACCTATAGTGCCATCTACCATTTGCCCAGTGAGCAGCCTAGGCTGGGAGGCTTCCATTCCACCATCAAGGTATAAACACTCAAACCGGGCAGAAATAGACCAAAAGGGGGGTGCCGGGGTAAGACCCCGGCTACCTGTAAGCAGGAGACTTCAATCTTCTGTCTTGTCGTCAAGCAGAGAGAAAAATACTGGTGATTGAAGGGAGGTACCAGGTATATATAGGCCGGAAGGGGGCTCGTTACAAGACTTCCTCTCTGCACAGCGTCACCTGGCGGTGAGTTAACCCAATAAGTGAAGAATATTTAAAAGTGAAGCGGGGTGTGTGGCACACCAAGAATATCACCTCAGGTTATAGCGCCCACAGTCGCGGAACGCAGTACAAAGCGGCGCGGCAGCTAAAAACACCAGAAAACACACCAAAAAACGTAAAAACACCACAGATATGACTACTCACCGCTACCATCCACCCCCCCTTTCCCCCCCCCAACCAAGTTAGAGGGGGGGAGAGAGAGAGAGAGAAGAGAAAGCAGCAGCAAGCAGCCATGGTCAGGGAGGGAGGGGGACCCAAAGGAAAATGAGGGGACACAGTTCCCAAACTACTTACCCCCTCAGAAGCCAGGACAGAAACTCTGCATCCCTAATGGGCTCACCATAAAGGCCGGCTACCCTTTGTGTTACAGGATCTGCGGCTTGGAGCTGCGCTCCAGTAGCACTTGACCCTATTGCTCTGCTGCCTTCACCCAATCTGTCAGCCAAGGCTGGGAGGCAGTGAGGGTCCAGAAACGGATGGAAATAGACTTGCAGGGCCGCAGGCTTGGTTGCCCCGCTCACCTGTGCAAGAGAGAGAGCCATCTTCTAACTTCTAACTTCGCAGTTCCACTGCAGAGGAAACACTGGGGAACTCTATGGTTAAGCCCATTTTTATAGGGAGCCGGGACAAGCCACAGCTTTCTGCAGTACCACTGCGCCACCTTGTGGCGGAATAACCCAACTGTTATGAATACCGAAGCGGGCCGTGCATAACAATAAGAAAATAAAGCTTGAACCTGGAATAAAAATTCGCTAAGGGACAGTGTGCAGAGAATTGGCATTAATGATACCTACTCTGAAAGGTTCCTAATTGTAAGCTGTGTACCCCAGGGTTCAGTGTTGGTACCACTATTATTCAGGTAGTTTTTAAATAATTTAGAAGATGGAATTATGGCACTATCTCTATTTGTGTGGATGACACCAAGGTATGTTGTATGCTGTCTATTGAAGATGCTCACAAGATTCAGGATAACATGGGACAGTTTAAGTGTCTAGACATTCACTTGGCAAATTAAGTTCATTCTGCATGGGGGCGTGGCTTGGCAGCCGAGAGTAATGGCTGCTTGCTGACACAGCTCTGCTAGATCGGGGGGTCCTGAACCATAAATAACGCAGCTGCAGCTCCACAAACTCACCCGCAACCTCAGCAGACATCCAGGAGGCGACCGGACCCCCCACAGACCATGCTCCCATCCAGCAGCAGGAAAAAGGGCCCCAGGGAGAATCGCAGATCGGCGGCCCCTGGATCCAAGATGGCGGCGGCGGAGGGGAGGACGTGTGAGGAGGCTCCCCCAGGCAACACACTGCCAGAACCTGAGGCTGCATCGCTGGCCCAGGAGGGAGAAGACACAGGAGTGGTGAGTGCAGAGAACCTTTCCCTAGACTCTGCTAATAGCTGGCCACCCTCATCCCCAACCTCCCAGCCTAAGCCCCAGATCCCTCATGTCAGCAGTGATATTCTGTCACACCTCAGATCTATTGTCAGAGAAGAGATCACTGCTGTAGCAGTAAAACACACTGAGACAGTGTTGAAGGAAATCAGGGACCTGGGAGGGAGGACAGAAGCCCTGGAATCCCGTATGGATGACACTACTACAGTCCTAGAGAGCCAGGAAGCCATGCTGGAACAGCTTCAGGATGAAATATCTCTCTTAAAGGGCCCGAACGAAGAATTAGAAAACCGTAACCGCAGGTCCAATTTGAGATTCCGGGGGCTCCCAGAAGCAATGGAGGACTCAGCAATGTGGGCACAGTCACAGCACTCCCACAAGAGCTGGTCCCAGAAATACCAGTCGAAAGGCTGGAGCTCGATAGAGCACACAGAGCCCTGACCAAAAGACCAGCAGACGGCCCTCCACGGGACATTATAGTTAAATTTCATTACTATCAAACCAAGGAAGCAGTGCTAAAAGCATCTAGGGAAAAGGCACCCCTAACATTCCAAAACCATAACTACCAAGTTTACACCGACCTCTCGCAAACCACCATCATGAAGAGACGGTCCTTCAAACCCTATCTCCAAGCACTACAAGCCTTTCCCTTTAAGCTCTCCTTTTCCTTCCAGGGAAAACCGGTGCAAGCCTCCTCTTTACCAGAAATCATAGAAAAATTCAAAAGCCTGGATATCAGGCTGCCGGAGGCAGACAGAGCAGCCCCGTCTCTCCCCTCGACGCCCAGAACACCAAGACCAGTCCATAGCTGCAACAACCAAGTTACCCCATCCCCCAAGCAGTATACCCAATCACAGAAATCCTTAGCAATGAAAAGATTACTCTCCCAGAACTTTCACCCTGTTTAATAGGACTGAGACTCAAATATGCGCTACGCACAATTGCTGGAAAATAGCCTAAGAAGCCCCAAGTAGCCAGCCACTTAAGGCCGGGTCCTCTGGAAAACCCCGGCAGTCCGGCTACCGTCGTCGGACATTGTCCACCCTTGCAAGCGGCAGGCACCGTGACCCCCCTCTGGGGACATGTGGGCTGCCCTTGAGGACTTGGGCCTCTAGGGTCCGTAAGTGCTACCCCTTCAGCGTTACATATATTTAACCAACAGTTGCTTATTATTAATTTTAGTAATCTCCTACTGTTCCTATATCTACAAAATGTTAGTCCGGTCGGCTCCAGCCGCTGGGTGGCGGCTCACTGGTGGGAATGAACCTTGGAAGGGCATCCCATAGGTGCAGGTTGCCGGCCTAGTGGCGGGATAAAATGTGAACTCAGGCCGCGGAGCGGGACTCTGCCTGGCCTGGTGTCCGCCTCGGTGGGTCTCTCCTGCTGGTGGTGGGGCTGGACCTGGTGGAGGACCGCTCTGAGGTTTATATAATCATAATTTGAAAATGTTATAGTTGTATTTTTTATGTAATTTTACAGAATGGCCTCCAGATCTTAAAGGGGCTCACCCCACTTTCCAGTGCACGGAAATACCTTTTTATTTTTTTCCGAGCATCTGGAATTGGTGCTCACAGAGGTGTGCAAAGTTCATTCCGCATAAATGTAAAGTAATGAACTTGGGGTCTAAAATGCCAGACTCATAGAATTTTACAGTGCTGGCACTTAATAGCGGCGCACGGCTGGCTGAGAAGGGTAACACAGGGCATTGAAGGGACAGTAGAGCTGTGTAGGTAGGGAGAAATCAGTTTAGAGCAGTGTAGGAAGTTGGACTGTTGAATGAATCAAAGGCAATTACGGAATAATCGGCGATCATGTTTTTTTTTTGTGCGCCACACATGTTCTCTGCTAGCTGGAATGGCTGATTGGTAGTGGGCTATTGTGTTCAGCAAGCACATTCTCCTAAATGGGGTTGCCGACTTTGTCCTAGTCACCCTGCTCATAAAATCGGGGTGTTGTGTTCAGCAAGGACATTATCCTAACTACATATGCTTTATGCAATGGATTGAAACACATTTCTTGGGAAAATTTGTTGAATATATACATATATATTGTACTCATACAACTAGTAAGGTTTTATGGGCCTACGTAGTGTGGTAAACAATGCAGAATTATTTAGGTGCCATGAAACATTGCAATACCAACTCAGATCAGTAAATAAGTCATTTAATTATTTATTTAAAGAAAAGCTAAATCTATACCCTTGGCTTAAACATGGACGTGTCTACAAATGTATTTTACTTGTTCATTCCGTATATAAAAAAAAGGATTCTGTTTACAGCTTTCAGGCTCTCTTGATCAGAGCGCACAGTAAAGGTGAAGTTGTGCAGTAAGCCCGGAACAAAAAAAAATATGGCATCCCCTGGCCATGCTCACATTTCAGCCTTGGTCGCTATCCAATGGGGGAATAGAAACCACACCCTTGTGAAAAGCAACTTCCAGTGCTTTATCGGACAGACAATAAGCTGGAAAGAGGGAAATAACTCTCAATGGGAGGCATGCAGATGTCTGGGGGGGGTATATAATGTCAAGGGAAGCCTGTCCCACAATAAAAGTGAGCTTTAAGCTGCAAACTGTATTGCAAATAAAAAGGTGAATAAAAAACTTGAAACCCCCGTTCATCATCTTTTGTTAAGTCCATGGCTTGGATTAATTAATCATTGAAAGAAAAAGTTAAAAAAAAAGACTCCTCTGGCCAGTCAGAGTCTTTAGAATTACTTTAATCATAAAAATGTCATGGTAGCTTTCAGAAAGATAATCATTAGTAAAGTAGTAAGTAAAGCATATGTTTGACAAATTACGTTTAGTTACCGAAACACAGAACCTAAGCCACTTGTGTTTAGGTGACAATCCATCTTTACAATCCACTCCTTCCCTGCTGGGAACTTTCTTTTCAGCAATCCAGCCAGCTAGAGAAATATGTTGCCTTTTTCTAAAATTCTGTGTGATGGATGGGTGCTGAATTGTGTCAGAGATACCCCCCTATTCTTATGTTTATGGGCAAGCAGGACTGGGTGTGTAGCAAGACAGACACTCTAATGCAATCGAGGAGCACAGCATCTGCAGTAGTCTTTGTTACCTTAATTTTGAGTTTAGACCCTCTTAAACAGCATAAGGCACTGATCGTTGGGGAGGGGGGGTAGGGGAACATTTTACTATAGTTTCTTTTTTGGACTGGATGTCTGCTTTAAATTAACCATGTGGCCAGCGCAAGATAACTTATTAAATATATACTTAATATATTTGCCTTCTGCATTCACTATGGCACCATTCTGCAGGGAAAAGCTATAGGTAAGGTCATGCACTATTAAATTACTGCTCGAATGTACATCTGGTGGCTTAACCTTTAAATGGTTTCAAATCTGTTGTGATATTTGTTATGGGTTCCTATTAAAAACATCATTTGGGAATTTTAAGCAGTGAACTTTTATATCTGCTTTTGAATAATTAATCAGAGGATGCCCAGAAGGTTCTGGCTGATGAAATGTCAGAGCTAAAAAATCTTGCAGACTAACTATAAGCAACATTTTTTGAGCAATGAAAGGAACAGTCATGCTGCATGAGCAAAATGTAGACAAAACCAATTCCCAAATGCAATTTTCACAATGCGCTTTCCCATGTTCCTTATTTTGCACTGAGAATGATTTTATTACCATTGGTAATGTAATAAATGTAACTCTGTACTCTCAAACACTGCACTGATTTTCAGACATAATTATTTCCCTTTTAAAGGTCAATCAAAATCTAAGGCATGAAAAATATGCAATAAGTGAGTGTCATTTAAAGCTACACAACCAAAATTGAGGTAACAAAGACTGTGGTGTGCTTTCTTTAGGTGTGAAACACTATTAAACACTACTAAAAAGAAAGCATCATAGGAAGGACATGCACCACACATGTGTGTTGCTGCTGAGGTAGCTAATGGGATAACTTCTGAAAAGTAGTAGTCTTCTTAGCGCTGTCTTTCAGAAGAGATGAGCTATAAAACAGATCAGAGTTGCACCCCTCACTCATCTAGAATGTATGATGCATGTGGTGTCTTCTGGGATAAAATGGGTGGGACAATCAGGGGCCCCATCCTCGGGCCTCTTCCATGTGGAGGCCTTCAATACTTGTTAGCAACGGCAGCAAATAAGTTACAGTTACAGGGGCCCCCACTACAACTAGACCAGGGGTCTTTACCATACTTAATCCAGTCCTGGGGCTCATGCAAATGCGTCTTTTGTAACCTAGATAGCAGAAACTGGCACACACACATTGCTCCCTCCACAGCAACAGTCAAGGTTATTTTGCAAAGTTCTAGGTCAATGTGACTACAAACACCCTTGGCTACCCCTTACTGTTATAGATTTGTCCTCTCTTAGCTTTTCAAATTTTGATTTTAAGATACATGATCATTTCTATTATAATGTGAGTCAGTGGGAGTCCCAGTTAGTGATGTGGATGATATGGAATGAGGCCTCTCAAGTAATTAGTTACCATATCATGATGTTGCTTAAACCCTTAAAGAGCCATCCACCTAGATCCATGTGCTTGGTTCTCCAACCTTTAGGTGGCAAGAACAGGGATTGCTTGGCATTTTCCACCGTTAAGAGCCTGTCCCTGAAAAAGCTCACCTCCATCCAGGATCCATTGCCAGGTGCAATTTTAGAAAACCAACAGAGGATGGGCTAATCCCGGGCAAGGACGCTCATTCCTCCCCCTGTATGGAGACCACACCTTAATAGACTAGGGTACACAGTGTCACCCAGTGGGCTGGTATGGAAACAAGGTGTTGATAATGAGTCAAAACACAATTGATGGTGGGGGGGCTAGGCGTGCCCACACCAAAAAATCACCTTTGGGTCCAACCACGCCTGGAAACAGAACTCCCTAGATGCGATTAAAAGATGTCAATTATTTATTAGAAAAATATCTACATAGATTTATCATTTACCACTTGCTAAGATACCTCTGGGTGTTGCCACATACCAAAGGCATCAGCAATAGGTTGATATACAATTCAATAAAACCATTACACTTAAACATACATCAAAAACCACATAAGCACAAGAACCCACCACCAAAAGTAAACATATGTTACAAAGGTCTCCAATCACAAATCCAAATGCTTTCACATTCAAACGCTTGCCCAAGCTTATACAAAATTAGTGGTAGTTTACCTGAGAAATTACAAGACAGACAGACGTCTCACTTTACACTCCTTCACAATTAATTGTTGTGAGGCATGCATTAATTATTCACCAGCCTCACACATCTGCAATACAAATAATGGCACTACTAAGTATCCTTCCGGGTTCATGATAAACACTTCACACAGAATCCAGAGTAGAAAGCATAGGTATATTATAATACATCTGTTACTCACATGCTTCGGTTCAGAAAACTGTAAATGCAGAGCGCCTATGAAAGCTTGCTGCATAATCCCCAGGGTAGCAAAAAATACCTGCCCTAACCTGGGGCCATTGTGAAATGAGGAAAAACACATGGTGCGAAGGGGGATTGTCTAAAATAGAGATCCCCCAGCCCTAGGGTGACGTACTATGAGGAGGGCATTGGAGACGTAACAGCGTCTCATTACTACAGAAATCGCCGCCTTAGTCCGGCGGGGAGACGCAGGTTCGCCGCCCCTCCGGCCGGGGGGGGGGGGGGGGGAGGGACAGACGAGAGAGGGAACGGGGCACGGCCCCCACCTAGTGTGCTGAATGTGGGGAGCGCGCGCGCACACAACACCGCCTGCGCACATCCGCTGGTAGAAGCCGTGCCGCAACAGAGCCTCCCGCAAATTGCGGACATTCGAGGACGCTTGCACGCATGCCTGCGTGCGCCCCCAACGCCCCCAATGAAAGGCGCATCACATAGATGAACACCCAGCAGCGGGAGGCAGTGTGCATAGTGGACCTGGGCCGCCGGCCAATGAAGCCGACCGGCGGCGCCGCCCACCACGGCCAGTCGGAAGGCGAGGTACCATGTCCAGCCCCCCCCCACGTCGATTGCCCACCCCCCCGCGCTGGGAACAGCCCACCAACCACGGATGGGACAGAGCGCCCTATAAAGCGCTTAAAGGACAAAAGACCAGACCCCCGCCCCCACCAACCCCGGTGATTATGGCAATGCTAAGAGGAAAACTAATATTTACTATGACCAATATGAAAGCTGAATGCTAAAAGCCAAATTGCTAAATGCTTCTATATTGTGATCCATGCGAAGGCCCCAAGACCCGTTACAATGTCTCCTAAATCCACTAATTACACACATTAAAAGGTTATAGAGAAGGCACAACACCTTTGGTTGATAAGTAAGCAAAAACACCAACATAAAAAGGGGAGAATTTTTACAAAAAAGGAAGAAAGCTTATAGATTCATTTAGACCTGGTGCAACATGAGCTTTTAGTTGGGAGATCCACCGGGTCTCCCGCTGTAGTGTGGCTCTCTCAATGTTTTCCTCCTCCTCCATCTGGACGATGGATGGACACGATCCAATACTTGGAAGATCAGACCTTTGGGATCCTTATTATGACAATAAAAGAAATGGCGGCCAATCTGCGTTTTTAAATTGCCTATTCTGATGTCATAATATTGATGTTCATAGATTCTTTTTTTGAGGGATCTGTTAGTTTTACCAATGTAATAGCGACCACATGGGCAGATGAGAATATAAACCACATGTGGAGTTTCGCAATTCGCATAGTGCTTTAATTGTATAGATTTCTTACCCTCAAGATCTTCCTTTTTTTCCAACTTTTATAAACTTATATGCACTGCACGGTTTTTGACATTGATATGTGCCCCTAGCTTTACAACATCTCCCTTGTTTGTTTGCCATAAGGGGGCTATGCACCAATTTATCCTGTAAGTTCCTTGATCGTCTAAAGACAAATTTAGGTTGGTTAGGTAATATTGCGCTGAGATGATGATCAGCCAATAAAATATTCCAATTTCATTTAACTATATTCTTAAGGGTCTGTTGATGTGCTGAAAATGTCAGGGTGAGAGCTAGGTGCAACTGATCTCTACACGGCCTAGGTTTATATAACAGTTAATTGCGGGGTCTACTTTTAGCTTTTTTATAAGCTGAGACCAATGTCTTGGAGTTATAACCCCTCCTTGATAACCTTGATCTAATACCATTCGCAGCTTGTTGGAAGTCGGCCTCTGTAGTGCAGTTACGCCGAGCCCGAACGTACTCCCCATAGGGGATACTACGTAAGAGGTGTCTCGGGTGGGAACTGGTCCCTTGAAGGATTGTGTTGGCCGCAGATGATTTTCTAAAGAAGTTAGTATATATGTGTCCCTTCTCATCTACACGAATGGTAAGGTCTAAAAGTTGCGTCTCGCTCCATTTGCATGTAAACTTAAGGTTTTTGGTGTTGTGATTTAAAGCCAATACAAAATTCTTTAACATGTACAGGTACTCTGCAAATTCATCCCCCCCCCCCCCAATTGCGGGGTCTACTTTTTTATAAGCTGAGACCAATGTCTTGGAGTTATAACCCCTCCTTGATAACCTTGATCTAATACCATTCGCAGCTTGTTGGAAGTCGGCCTCTGTAGTGCAGTTACGCCGAGCCCGAACGTACTCCCCATAGGGGATACTACGTAAGAGGTGTCTCGGGTGGGAACTGGTCCCTTGAAGGATTGTGTTGGCCGCAGATGATTTTCTAAAGAAGTTAGTATATATGTGTCCCTTCTCATCTACACGAATGGTAAGGTCTAAAAGTTGCGTCTCACTCCATTTGCATGTAAACTTAAGGTTTTTGGTGTTGTGATTTAAAGCCAATACAAAATTCTTTAACATGTACAGGTTGTGGGGAACCGCTCTGGTAGATACTTGGTAGCTGTGCAGTAAGCAGGGTCACAGACAGGATACAGTTCAATTCAAGTGTTTTTATTTCACACTTGTAGCTTCCAACAACCACAGAGCCTTAACATCAGGCTTAAACAAAAATAAATCCTGCTCGGCTAAGCAACTCACTAATATGTAACAATCCCTAGCTATACGTGGGACTGGCTATCCGGCCCACAGTTACCAATCACAAGCGTTGTGTGGCCCGTTCAATACCTCCTCTAGTCCAGCAGGCAGCTCTTCCGGGTATGGCCACACTCTTCAGATCTGCAGTGGGCTTTAAATTAGGACCCGAGGATCCACAGCTGCGGGCTGTGGAAGCCCCGGACCGAACCCCCCCGGGTGGAGTGAGCGTCCCACTACCAACCTCACTCACTCCAGAACAAGCAGGTCCCAGTACGTATTTTACAATCTGTCTATGTTAGCTATGGCCAACATCGACAACACAGACTATCAATCCTGCTTATACTGTGTCTGTGTTAACCCTTTGGTTACCAGAGACACACCCAAGGCTTACCATTCACAGTTTAACCATTTCAAGGGCAGATATCTGTTCGCCCAAACCATACCCTTCTCACACTCCCTCCCCCTCAGTTCAGACCCACGGGGGCGAACTTCTGACATCAAACAATGGGTCCGGGATAAGGCATCCGCGTAACCTTGCAGTCTCCCAGCTCGGTGCTCCACTGAGAAACTGAAGTTTTGCAACGACAAAAACCACCTTGTGACTCTGGCATTCCTCTCCTTGGACCTACTCATCCAGGTGAGGGGCGAGTGGTCAGTTATCAGACGGAACCGTCTTCCCAGCAAGTAGTATCTTAGTGCTTCTAAGGCCCACTTTATCGCCAGACACAATACTGTAGTTTTTCTCAGCTGGTGTGAGTTTTCTGCTCAGGTAGGTAACTGGGTGCTCCTCTCCATTCACCTCCTGAGACAGGACAGCTCCTAACCCTACATCTGACGCATCGGTCTGCACAATAAATTCTTTCTTGAAGTTTGGCGTAATGAGGATGGGGAATCCACATAATGCCAACTTCAAGGCCTGAAAAGCGCTTTCTGCTTGTGTATTCCACCGCACCATGACGGACCCTTTTCCTTTCGAAAGGTCAGTCAGGGGAGCTGACAGCGTGGCAAAGTTGGGTATAAACCGCCTGTAATACCCAACAATGCCCAGGAATGCCCTGACTTGTTTGGTGCTGACAGGTTGAGGCCATTCCTGGATAGCGTCAACCTTGTTGACCTGGGGTTTAATTATGCCTCGTCCAATCACATACCCCAAGTAGCGTGTCTCCTCCATCCCGACCGCACACTTCTTGGGGTTTGCAGTTAGGCCGGCTGCCCTTAAAGAGTTCACTACAGCCTGTACTTTGGCCAAGTGACTCTCCCAGTCATCGCTGAAGATGATAATATCATCCAAATATGCTGAGGCGTATCTCTTGTGAGGCTTTAGCACTACGTCCATTAAGCGTTGGAACGTCGCGGGGGCCCCGTGAAGCCCGAACGGTAACACGACATAGTGGAATAGGCCCTCAGGGGTGATGAAGGCTGTCTTCTCTTTAGCGCTTTCTGTCAGGGGTACCTGCCAGTATCCCTTGGTGAGGTCGAGCGTAGTGAAATATCGAGCACCTCCCAGTCTCTCAATAAGCTCATCTATACGTGGCATGGGATAGGCGTCAAATTTAGAAACTTCATTTAATTTTCTGAAATCATTGCAGAAACGTAGGGTACCATCTGGCTTGGGAATCAGAACAATGGGACTGGCCCATTCACTTTTGGACTCCTCTATGACTCCCAACTGCAGCATTTTCTTAACCTCCTCTGCAATGGCCTGACGACGAGCCTCAGGGACTCGATATGGTCTTAGCCGAACCTTCACCCCAGGCTCCGTGACAATGTCATGCTTGATTACGGACGTGTACCCTGGTAACTCTGAAAACACGTCTGTATTCCTAGCTACAAACTCTAGAGCCTCTTGGCGTTGTCCTTTCGTGAGGGTATCTGCAATTGTCACTTCTGCCCCCACCTCCGCAGGCTTAACGGTAGCCTGAGGGGGTAGCACAGAAGGGAGTTTAACCGGAGACTTCTCTGTAAGCAGACTCTCCCTGTCCTTCCAAGCTTTGAGTAAATTGACATGGTACACCTGCTTAGGCTTCCTCCTACCAGGCTGATGTACCCTGTAGTTTACTTCACCCACCTTCTCCAATACCTCATACGGCCCCTGCCACTTGGCTAGAAACTTGCTCTCCACTGTGGGAACCAGAACCAAAACACGGTCACCAGGTTTAAAGGTCCTTACTGTGGCTGACCTGTTATAAACCCGGCTTTGAGCCCTCTGAGCAGCCTCCATGTGCTCCTTAACGATGGGCATAATGGCTTCCACCCTGTCCTGCATACTGGCGATGTGGTCTATAACACTTTTGTGGGGGGTGGGCTCCTGTTCCCAAGTCTCCTTTGCAATGTCCAGCAGGCCTCTGGGATGTCTGCCATAGACTAATTCAAAGGGAGAAAACCCCGTAGAAGCTTGGGGTACCTCCCGGACTGCGAACATTAAAGAGGGCAACATAACATCCCAGTCCCTCCCATCTTTGTCCACCACCTTTTTCAGCATACTCTTTAAGGTTCTGTTGAATCTCTCCACTAATCCGTCCGTCTGAGGATGGTATACCGACGTGCGTAATTGTTTTATGTTAAAGAGTTTACACAGTTCCTTGGTGACTTTAGACATGAAAGGGGTACCTTGGTCCGTGAGGATCTCCTTGGGCAGGCCCACCCGGCAAAACATGGCGAATAGCTCTTTAGCTATCAGCTTCGCCGATGTGTGCCGCAGGGGAATGGCTTCAGGATACCGTGTAGCGTAGTCCATCACTACAAGTATATGCTGATGCCCCCGAGCAGACTTAACCAACGGACCTACCAAGTCCAAGGCAATCCTTTCAAATGGGACCTCGATGATGGGAAGAGGTACTAATGGATTCCGAAAATGACCCATAGGAGCACGCAACTGACATTCGGGGCATGATTCACAATAACGTTTAACCTCAGTATATACCCCTGGCCAGTAAAACCGCTGCAGGATGCGATCCAACGTTTTTGTGGCCCCTAGGTGTCCCCCAAGCACATGTTTATGAGCCAACATCAGCACGGTTTGGCGATAAGGCTTGGGCACCAGCAATTGCTCCCAGGTCTCACCCCGCATCTTGTCAACCCGATATAAAAGTTCCTGGTCAACCATGAAGTGGGGAAATATCTGATTAGCATTGGCGTGCTGGGGCACCCCATTCACCACCACAACATTTTCCCTAGCTCGGACCAGTGTAGGGTCCTGGAGTTGTGCTGTGCCAAAGTTGTCATGGGATACCTCCAAATCTGAAAACTGTGGCCCAGTCACTAACTCTTCAGTCTCACCGGCCATCACATTTAGGGGAAATACAGTGCTTACATTACTTTCATCACTGGTCACCCCTACAGCTGGGACCCCAGAGTCTGGGTCATTGGGCTCCGGGTCTAAGACTTGACTCTTCTGTTGGGGTTGTACTCTTAAGGGTGGTCTCCCCGTCCTCTGATTTCCCCGCCACAGAGTCCAGAACAAGGGGAAATCCCGTCCCAAAATAAGGTCATGGGGCAAGTTCATGACAACCCCAACCTCATGTTGACTTTCTCCACAGGGGGTCTGGATTGTCACAATGGCAGTAGGATAGTCTTTCACGTCCCCATGAATACACCGGACCCCAACTGTGTGGCCTGTGACAGTCCCAGGGTTAATATGGGATCCATTAATTAGAGTCACCCGACTTCCAGAGTCCAATAGCGTCAGCACCTGGAGCCCGGCCACTGTCACCTGGCAGAGGTGGCGCTCATCCATAGAGTCTGGAGTAGCAGCAGTATAAACCGGGGCCGCATAAAGGGAAACCCTCCTGGCAGAGCTGCAGTCCATGGGCTCAGGTTTATGGGGACACTTGGCTGCAATATGGCCATGTTCCTGGCTGGTCCAACAGATAGGAGCCTCCGCTCTCCTCCTCCCCTGGGGCATCACCTGAACATAGGGATTTACACTGGCCCGGGAGTTAGCAGGTACCATAGGCCTTCTGGACTTGGGGCTGGCTGGGGTGGGAGAGGCCTTTTTCCTCAGAGCTTGGGTGGCTGAGTACCTCTCCACCATCCCCACCAAAGTATTAGCGTCAGCTGGGTCCCCATGTCCTACCCACTGCTGTATCTCACCTGGCAAGGCCCTCAAAAAGCGGTCCAGAACAACCTTCTCCACCATCTTGGCTGGGGTTGATGTCTCCGGCTGAAGCCACTTGCGAACCAGGTGGATGAGGTGGTGCATCTGGGCCCTTGGTGGTAACGCCTCTTGGAACCTCCAGCTATGGACTCTTTGGGCACGTAGGTATATATCAACTCCCAAACGGGCTAGGATCTCCGCTTTTACAGTAGCATAATCCCGGGCTTCCTGCTCGCTTAGGTCGAAATAGGCCTGCTGTGGTTCTGCTATGAGGAAGGGTGCCAGAACCTCTGCCCAGTATTCCTGCGGCAGCCTTTCACGGGTGGCCACTCTTTCAAAGCCTGTTAGGAAGGCCTCTACATCGTCCTCTGACGTCATCTTTGTCATGGCTTTCCGAACTTCTCTCCTGGCATCCCGCTCCGGTATCGCTGCACCCAGCTTTTGTTGTGCAGCCGCCAGTGCTGTCATCTGCTGTGCTAGCAGCCTGTTAGTTTCTTGCTGCTGTAAGTTGGCCTGTTGCTGGGCCTGCATAGCCTCAGAGTGTGCCTTCTGTTGCTGGAAGTTGGACTGAACCAGCTGTTTAATTAGCTCATCCATGGCTGTGGCTTGTTGCTTGTTGAAGGCCAGGACATGCACCCAGTGTATGTTTCACTGCACTGTGCCCGCTCCAAGCCACCATATGTGGGGAACCGCTCTGGTAGATACTTGGTAGCTGTGCAGTAAGCAGGGTCACAGACAGGATACAGTTCAATTCAAGTGTTTTTATTTCACACTTGTAGCTTCCAACAACCACAGAGCCTTAACATCAGGCTTAAACAAAAATAAATCCTGCTCGGCTAAGCAACTCACTAATATGTAACAATCCCTAGCTATACGTGGGACTGGCTATCCGGCCCACAGTTACCAATCACAAGCGTTGTGTGGCCCGTTCAATACCTCCTCTAGTCCAGCAGGCAGCTCTTCCGGGTATGGCCACACTCTTCAGATCTGCAGTGGGCTTTAAATTAGGACCCGAGGATCCACAGCTGCGGGCTGTGGAAGCCCCGGACCGAACCCCCCCGGGTGGAGTGAGCGTCCCACTACCAACCTCACTCACTCCAGAACAAGCAGGTCCCAGTACGTATTTTACAATCTGTCTATGTTAGCTATGGCCAACATCGACAACACAGACTATCAATCCTGCTTATACTGTGTCTGTGTTAACCCTTTGGTTACCAGAGACACACCCAAGGCTTACCATTCACAGTTTAACCATTTCAAGGGCAGATATCTGTTCTCCCAAACCATACCCTTCTCACAAGGTACTCTGCGAATTCATCCCCCCCCCAACAACTCTCTCTCCCAACGGCCAAGATACAGGTTGGCATAGGAGGGGGCGCAAGTGGTCCCCATTTCCGTGCCCTGTATCTGATGGAATATTTGGCCGTTGAAGAGAAAGAAGTTGTGGGTAAGGACGAATCGAAGTAGTTTTAGAATGAAGAGATTGAGATTGTGCTGGTCTAAATTCAACTCATTCAGGAAATGCTGTACGGCCTGTAGGCCCAAATCGTGGGGGATACTGGAGTAAAGGGCCTCTACGTCCAGATCCACCAACAGGGTCCCCGGGGCCACAGTCAGCCCATCGAGGATGCGGAGAAGATGTCCAGTATCCTTGAGGTACGATGGAAGTTTATGTAATAAAGGTTGGAGGTGGTGGTCGATTAACCTACTGGCGCCGTCTGTGAGGGACCGCATGCCCGACACTATGAGTCTACCCGGTGGACAGGTGGCAGACTTGTGCATCTTTGGCAGGGCATAGAAGGTGGAATTTGTCGGGGATGGGGCCTTCAGGTAGGCCCCAGTTTGCCCATTGACCACTCCATGAGTAAACGCATCCTCGATGAGCAAGTGATATTCCCCGGATGCCTCTGCGAGTCTGGACGCAGAGGCCCTAACGTACCAATCTTTATTGTCCAGTATCTTCTTACACAAGGAAATGTATTGAGCATTACTCATAATTACAATGTTTCCCCCTTATCGGCGGGTTTGATTGTTATTTCTTGGTTTTGCTCCAACTCCCTCAGGGCCTCCTGATGTATCTGTGATAGGTTGGACTGATTGGCTTTTCCCAATTTCTCTATCTCAGCTGTGACTACATCTATGAATGTCAACAAATGTGGGTTAGAACTGAGGGATGGATAGAAGGTAGAAGGTTTCTTAAAAACAGTTTTCTTTGGGACTATCATGGGGGAGATTCCGGTAGCCTCCTCACTCAACTCTATGAGATCTCTCTCTAATTGTGAATCCGACAGGGCCGCTGCCTCCTTATGTGAATACATTGATTTGCAAAGCACCTTCCTTGCGAAGAGGTGAAGATCCTTAGTGGTTTCAAATATGTCAACTTGTTGGGTTGGGCAAAAATTAAAGCCCAACGCCAAGACTTGTTGTGTGGGGGTCAGTGTAAATTTGGATATTTTAATAAATATATTTTGATATTTTGATAAATTAATAATATTGATCTCATCCTCCTTCTGTCGTTTCTGTTCCTGGTTATCTCCCATGATGACCTGTGGGAGCCCTAACAAGGTCTCTAGGGATCTCAGGTTTCTTTTGTTGTGTCGTCTTCTCGTATTCCTCCGCTTATTGCGGAGTTTTCTAAAAAAACCTGTCTAGGCTTGGGCTGTTTTTTCTTCTCTCTCCCTTCCTGTTCTACACTCTCAAGTTGTGTTTTTCGGATCTTTGACCTGGTCATGACCTCTCCCCTTTGTAGGGTGTATTAACGGTGTGGTGGACCCTTATCCTGTCCCACTGTACCATGCCAGGGTCTTGAAAAATGACCCTGTCGGTTTTCCCTATGTCTCCAGTTACTCCTTTCTCTGGACGAGGAGGAGTCAGAGGAGGTAATATTCTTACCTTTCTGTTTTCCCATTCCAAGGTGGGGGGTTCAACCGAAGTTCCACTTTAAGAAGATGGTAACCAGCTGTCTCGAGTGTCAGTGCAAGAAATGGGTCTGCTTTAAAATAGTCAATTAATGCAAAATGGAGGTTTCTGACTTCTATTTACTTGTCTGGTTTGTGCTCACATAATCTAATATGTAGCAGATAATATCTCTACCTTTATCAAGAAATTCACTGGCACCTCACATTTCAGAATGCTGGGAGAATTTGACCCGTGTTGTTAATCATGACTGTCAATCACGCCATTAACAAAAGAGAATTAGGCTTAGAAGGGGGTTATCTGAAAGGGTTGTTTTAACTTACACATTTTTGTTGAGCATGGTTTTCACCTAAGGGAATAGAAGTATATTATAGGCCATGAAAACAAGGGAAGTATTTTAGAATCTGAAAACCATCAGATTGTATCTTTGTTTTGTTTAGTTTTTAACCCAAATTAGACCAACTTAATGAAATGAAATCAACAATTGAGTCTTAAAAGTACAATGAGGAATTCTACTCCATAAGGAAGCAGCAATTATCTAGTTTTCAGTCCATGGATTAGCAGTTTGATGAGCACTTGACTGTCTCAGATCAGAATGGGGGGGGGGGGGAGCCAGGGAGGTAGGTTGGGGCATGGCGTGACTTCCACTTTCAGAGCGGACTACAAAGACTAGTGTCTGCAGACTGGTAGGTAAGCCATTGTAAATGATCATGAGTTACGTGCTGCATCAACCCTTTCGCTGCCAGCTTACCTGCAGCTTTTGTCACCCTCTGTTGCCAGACCATGTTTCACTATTTTGTGCTACACATGTTCGACTATAATTTTTGAGGATTTCCCAGGAAAATTATATTGTGTTTTTTTCAACAGGGTCTGGGCTTCAAAATGAAATGTCTTGTTTGGCCTTTTTAGTGTATTCTCAATACTTTTTGGTGAAATATGTGCAAAAAAAAAAAAAAATCAATTTTTTGCAATTTGTAGTGTTTTTTTGTAATAAAAAAATTAAGTTTGTCCCCCAAACTGAAACAGAGCTTTAGGAGATTTTCAGATAAAATACAACTGCGCTATGCACACCTTGCAGTTTTTCCAGAAAAACAACCCTTTACATTTGAAATACCCCCCACAAGCTATATATTCTTTGGAAGTACACACCTCAAGCTTTCTAGGCATACCAAGCTTGTTTATGTGGGCTTAGTTTTCTTGCAGTAATCCCTCAATGTATTCTTTGGTTGCACAAAGTTTCCCTAAAAATGAATAAAAAGGAAGAATCAAGCCACATTTTCCTAAAAAAAACTACATGAAAACAAGAAAAAACAAGTAAAATCTCAAAAAGCAACATGCCCCGAACAGAACAATACCCAACATGCATAGGTCCTGTCAAGGGAAGAGTTGGCAAACATCACAAAGTAAAGCGTGCGCGTAATTTTAGTTGAAAATTTCAGCTCTGCAGACAAAGTGCGCACCTTGCAATTTTTCAACCAAAACAACCCTTTACATTTGGAATATCCCCTATAAACCACATATTCTCTGAAACTACACATGTTAAGCTTTCTAAGCATACCCAGCTTGTTGTAGTGGGCTCATCTTTCTGGAATTAATCCCTCAAAGAATTCTTTGGTTGCACAGGGTTTCCCTAAAAAATGTATTAAAAAACTGAATAAATAACATATTTTCCTAAAATATAAATATGCAAACAAGAAAAAACAAGCTAAATCTGAAAGAGCAAGGTCCCCCAAGCAGAACAATACTCAACATGCACAGGTACTATTAACCCTTTTAATTGCCAGCCTACTTGAAGTTTTGTCACCCTCTGTTGACAGGTCATTTTTCCCCATTCTGCACCATGTTTAACCGTGATTTTTGCCGGAATTTCCAGGAAAATTCTATATATATATATTTTGCAGCAGATTTTAGGCTTTAACATGAAATGTCTTGTTTGTAATTTTTCTACAGTTTTTTTTAAATATTTTT
The DNA here is from genome assembly GCA_027917425.1 of Gastrophryne carolinensis. NCBI lineage: Eukaryota > Metazoa > Chordata > Amphibia > Anura > Microhylidae > Gastrophryne > Gastrophryne carolinensis. The sequence continues at coordinate 169,527,154 of CM051234.1, read as the reverse complement.
GTGTAAAAAAAACCAAAAAATAAATAAATATTTTTCTAGACAATTGTCTCCTTTATTTAAAATAAAACATTTACTTTATTAGAGAAAACCATATTGCATGTGAAAGCCCAATTTCTCCCGATCACAACGGTACCACATATGTATTGGTAGCCCCCCCCCCATTCTTGCCCAGGAGACCCCCTTAACTGAAAATAGCACTTTATAACATTTAGAAATAAAATACTACTACTATCCACACTATAAACATAAGGGGTTAATTTAAAAAAAAAAAATGACATAGGGTCCCCCCTCCTGGGGGGGGGGGGGGGGACCCATTTTTTGGGAAATTTTAAGACTCCTTTAAAACTCCCCCCCCCAAAAAAATGATATGGGGTCCCCTTTACCCATCATAACCAGCCCTAGACCAGCTATGGGGGCTTGTAGAACAGGGTGCAAGGGGGCCAGCTTTGGTGGCCCCCACCCACCCTGCAGGCTACAAGCCCACATAGCCATGGCCCGGGCTCTTTTGGGGAGCCGGGGGTTAACGGCAAGTCACCCGCTAGCCGCAGGTGACTTGCCAGCCCCCAGCCTTGTGAACTGGTATAGGGGGGCAATCACAGCCCTCTCCCCCTCCCCACCTCTCTCCTCCAAGCACTGAGCAGACTGATTCAGAGTTTCGGGTGCCGGTATTAAGAAGCCGGCTGCTGGTGACATCACAATGATGTCACCTGGCCCCGCCCCCAGGGGGCAGGGCTAGCAGTTGCGAACCAGGAAGTGGGGGGGAGGGGGTTTCTGCCCTCTCCTCCCCCCACGGGGTATCGGATGGCACCAAATTAAAGAGGAGACCCGGCCGGGTCCAACGAGGGGTCAGGTGAGTATTTTTTTTTTTAAACTAGCAGGGGGGGAAGTCAAGCACGTAACACCTACGTGCTTGGCACTTAAGGCACGGACATGCGAGCACGTAGGTGTTACGTGCTTGGCACTTAAAGGGTTAATTCAATAAATACAATGTAAAACCATATACAACACTATATACATTTGTGCTTATCTGATGTCTGTCCAATGTGTTGCAGAGTGTGCATGCTGGGTCCAACGGAGTCAAGTCCAGATAGACGTTTGTGGTCTAACAGGAACTGGATTTACTGGAACATGAGTGCAATTAGATAATGTCACCTTACATGGTAGATAACAGACAAGAAAAAGTAGTCACAGAGATCAAAATGTACAGCAAAGACTACACATAGTATATGTAACAGCACCATCTACTGTAATAAATGTAAACTGTCTTAACCTAGCAATATAGATGCAGATCACATACAAAGACAGGCTATAAGCTGTTGCACAGTCTCTCCAACACCATGTGTCCTTCCGCCATTTCCTGCAGTGCATGGCAGAAGCAGTAGCAGGGCTCTAAAGTTTGCCTTTTTTCAATTTTAGTCCTCCGGGACGATGCAAAAAGTGGTTCTTCAGGTTCTACTTTGTCCGTTGGTGCTCTTAGTGTGAGCAACAATGGCAAGCCAAAGTCCCACAGCGGTCTCTGACCACAGGGCAGCATGTTTAAGACTTGTAAAGCTGCACCATGACATGCCCTTCCCAGATTCAGCCACAAACCCATAAACTGAAGCAAAGAAATTGGTTTCGCCTAGAATACATGAGGTATTTACATACAATCAGAGATTTTCAGGTGTTTTGAAATTGCTTATTATTTACTGTTCCCAAGGAGAATAAGGTGGCAGAAAGTTAGTGTTTGCCTGAACAGGGACTTTACAGTGGACCAAAACCCAGCTTGATCGGCTCAGGAATCTATAAGATACCCGGGCTGATTGATTCCCCCCCCCCCCGGGCATCCAAAATCGGGATGCCCTGCTGTGTGAAACCCCCCAGGTCGCCCCATTCTCTTACCTTGTTGTCTGGTCCCACGGCGCATCTAAGAGCAACGGCCTCATTTGTAAATGGCCGGCGTGGGCATGCTCCCTGTTAGAGGGAAACGGAGGATGCTCTTAGATGCAATGCTGGACCGAGAAGAGGTGAGCTGGTCTTGGAGTCCTGGGGGGTTTCACATATCAGGGCACCCCCAAACGGGGTGCCCCAGGGGACTGGACCAAAACCCAGGATAGTCAAAATCCTGGGTTTGGGTCCACTTTAATCATAACAACCTTCCAAATTACATAAAACAAGATACAACAAAAGCAGAGAACCAAACTTTTTATGCAGCTATGCGTTAACTGTAGCTGGTAAAAAAAAGACATAATTGACTGGCTGAACAGGACCAGAATTCACTTTCCCTGTTTAACAAAAAAATAATAAAACTTACTGAAACGTGCCTCATAATACAAACAAAAGACGTTAAACAGTAATTCTGCCTATGTTTTCGAAATAATTACATGTAAAAAAGTTCAACCCATACAGCTATCATTTGTCTTGATCTGTTCTGGGATCAATAATGTGCAGGATGCTTTTGCAGGCGACTATCAATCTCACTTTGCAAAAGTTCACAAGATTTGTCACAAAGATCCAACTATGTGACATTGCTGGTGTCTCCAGAACAACAGAGGCCGATATTTCAACTCCCAGACACATACATATATATTTATTAATATGGACAGCGATAAAATAGAGGTCAGACGCGCAGAGTTTCCCTCTGGTAACAGAAGGCAGACTACTGACACAGACAGTTCTCAGCCATGATAAATGAGGCACAGAACACACAATCTGTCACTTATTTGCCAATAGACTCAATAGTTTTATGTCTTGATTCAGGGACCTGTCTATATTTCTCTAATCCTTACGGGGATTATCACCATTCCTCTAAGCTTTGACAAATAGTTATGATACATGAAACAGTAACAGTTTGGCTGGCGAAAAATAAAAGCAACAGCCAAAAATAAATAAATGACAGTTATCGGTACTGGATGTGACTCCCGTAATGGTCTTTTGGGTCTCTGTATTCTACAATCAATCTCACAAGCCAGCACTGGCCCTAGTGTGTTGTCTGCTTGTATGAATTTAGACATTGCAATAACACATTAGATGCGGAGTTACTTTGAGGGTCAACCTAACTGGTTTGAGCGCTGTGGCTCCTTTAAGACTTTTGTATCCTAATTGCCCTGCTAACATGCACCTCCCAGGTGAGTTATAAAATGGTCTGAGCGGCTGCCACCCCTCCTTTGTTTCTTTTGAATTTGTGCAAGCACATGGTGTGTGGGGTCTAGGCTGTATTGCAAGGTCTTTGACCCTTCCACCCCATGGCTTGCACTTGAGGTTTAGGACAACCTCAGGTAAGCCTGCTCCCAATTTATCCATTGCATTGTATGTCCCAAATGGGTCTCTCAGAGATTAGAGTTAGGACTGCACCTCACAGGGGCACCTTGGCGCTGGTGGTGCAGCTTAAGCATACTTCTGCAGATGTGTGTGACCGAGCCCTCTGTTTTTAACCAAGTTTAGAGACAGATTATAGGCTGGCCTGCAAGCTAACTGGTTTGAGTGCTGTGGCTCCTTTAAGACTTTTGTATTAATAGAACCTAATAAAAAAGGAAAAGGTTGGAGTATAGCCAGATATAAGGTGAAAGAGTGCACTACTTTTTAGGGCAGAAACTGTCATTCACTTTCATTGGCTACCTTGGGGGTGATTCGACAACCAGTAGTAAATGTTCATCTGCTGCTGAATCAGCCCCAAGCAGTGGCGGACTGGGGCCAAAAATCAGCCCTGGACTTTACCAGCCCCTGGCCGGCCCACGGCATCCTTGAAGATGCCCCCCCCCCCCACCATGAGGACAGGGTATAGCATTGGGGCCTGGGGTTCCTTGGCTTTTGGGTACAGTGGGGCTGGATACAGGGGGCTGAGAGGAAGCTAAGGTGGGAGGGATTGAATGCGGATGTTAAAGCAGCAGTCCCAAAGCAGTGCAGCCCACCGGGAATTGTCCCGGGTCTCCCTATAGCCAGTCCATCCCTGGCCCTAAGGTAGACTGGAATTGAATGGCAGTTTTCTCTCCTAAAACGTAGTGACTTTTTTCACGTGGTGCTAAATCGACCCTATAGAAACAAAGAATGTTGAAAGCAAAAGGAGACCACATGACCATCTAGACTGCCCTTGTGTGTTTATTTTCTTTATGTTTTCTCAGAATAGATATAGGTCTATCCAAGGCATAAATACACTTACTGATGGTTTTCTTACTACCTCTGCTGGAAGATTGTTCCAATAATCTACTACACTTTCTAAAAATATTAGATCAGGACATTGATCCTGATCTACCCTCTAACTAGCATCAAATTGTGTTCCTTGCTCTATTATTAAGTTTCATCTTAAAAACACTTTCCCCTCAAATCTTAGCAAATTTTTTGAAACATTTAAAGGCCTTGATCACGTCACCCCCTCACCTTCTTTCCTCTTTGCTGTAAAGATTAAAGATTGCAACTCAATGGCAATAATACGACTCCTCACCTTCCTGTCCCATGTATTTCACCTCCATTTCCTACAGAGCCAGTAAAAAGTTGTGGCAGGGTTCCAAAACTTGCCCTACGTTCAGTTCCATTTCTCAAGGTCCACTCTAACGGCTATTCTTTCCTTGATGCTCTAAGCGTGCGCAAGCATGGCAAGCCTCAGTGGCCCCACAGCATGCTCTGACCACAGTAGAGCATGCGAATGGCTCAAAGCTGGACCATGACAAGACCTCTCCAGTTCAGCCACGACAAAAAATTAAAGCAAAGAAAATGGCTTCACTTAGAATAAGGTATTTACATATAATCTGGGATATCCAAATACTTTGGAATGGCTGATTTTACATTGTTCCCAAAGTAGAACATGGCCATGGTCATGTTTTTACAGCCAATCATAGATGGCTCAGTGGCCCTGGCCTACTCCACGGAGCAAGGCAGCATCACACCAATCCTAGGAAGGTGCCAGATGAAGTGGCGCACGACTAGTTTATTGAGAAGCAGAGCGGCACATCCTGGGGGCATTATTCTATAGTTTGCCTCAGGCAGCAGAGAGGCTAGGTCTACCCCTGACCAGGTGGCTACCTTTAGCCTTTGCAAAACAAGAAGTTAAGGCATGTTCAGTTAGCTCTTTCGCAGTGTCTTCCTCAAAGCAGAGGCTAGATTTACTCTTGACTAACATATAACAAATGCCTAGAATTGATTTAAGTAAAACTGCTGATTTTGGTCAATATATTACAATGCAATATGAAGATTATTGTACTGGCATTAAAAATGTAGGTTTGTATTTTACAAGAGATGAGGGGGGGGGGGTTTCGGTAGGGTCACCACGGTTGGTCCCGTGAGTCGCCTATCGGAAAAAGCTAATACCTCTACACTTGACTCTGATATTGTATGTATTTTATATATTTTTATTGGTGGTAATATGACTATACAAGACTCAGCGCGCCGGCTGACATCAGCGCAGAAAACGATGACACATACCTTGGAGGCCGCATGAGACTGCACAACAAATACTATTTCTAATACGGATCACGCACCAGCGGCGCTACCCCCCGCATATTCACCCCCTGACAGGGGACATGGAGGGACCGGATCTCCAATACATAGGAAAAAGTAGCACCAGCGACCACTTCCAGCAACACATGTAACACACTACTCAAAGCACCAGGGCACCCTCAACAGCCGAGAGCACGGGCTCCTACACTGAGGAAGCAACGAGCGAAACGCGTCTGTAAGGAGTCTACAAGCACTTGCTACAAACTGTAGAGGTGACCAGCTGGCTACAAACTGAGGAGCTACAAGCCAACCTTGCTACAAACTGGAGGCAATCCCATAAAATTTGAGGCCGGGCAAGTAACCCTAGCCCCTCCCCTCATTTTTTCATCTACTATCGTGACTTTGTACCTAACCAGCAGACTATGGAACAATAGTTTCTGCAAAGGACTATCCTTTTGAATAGCACATGGACTGCATGTACTACTGTAACAAAAGTCTTGTATAGTCATATTACCACCAATAAAAATATATAAAATACATACAATATCAGAGTCAAGTGTAGAGGTATTAGCTTTTTCCGATAGGGGACTCACGGGACCAACCGTGGTGACCCTACCGAAACCCCCCCCCCCTCATCTCATGTACTATTGTGGCCTGTACTAGGCCCAATAAAACCTCACCACTCTGATTAGGACATTCATCAGCACAGACACAGGAACCCCGATTCCTCCCCCTAACCCTCTTGTATTTTACAAGTTTGTTTTAAGGAGGACCTCAAGTCTTTTTGTAAAGCCCTGTCCCCCTCCCCCAAGCAGATTCTGATGGCTAGTTAGCTAAACTAAATACTCCCCTAGTTGCTCCCCAATCACTATGGCAGTCATATGGCAGCCATGGACCTACTGGGATCCCTAAATCAGCCAACAACAGTGGCCGCAGCTTAGCTTTTATTGTAGCTGCCTCCATTGCAAGGGATGGAAGATACAAGTGAATAGGGAAGTATTTTATGTCCTTATTTTCTACTCACATATGCCCTTTACTCAGGAGGAAGGTAGAATCATTAAAATCATTAGACATCCCAACTCAACAGAGAGGAACAGCAGCAATCCAGAGCACCAGAAATTCATTTTCTCACAGTTACATAAACATAAACTTGTGGTTATTGCTTAATGTGTTAAATAGCACAGAGGCCTCAGTCACTTCCCCTGAAGCAAAGTGAGTAATATAATTACAGTCTGGTCACAAGCACATATCTATAGGTAGTACAGTATATTGTTGAATGTAGCCAGCATCTAATTATCACACTTACACTGTTCTAAAGGAAACCATCATATCATACATCTGCCCATGCAGGTTAAAATAGTGAAGGCACAAACATTAGGTTGCTTTCAGTTGTTCATTGTAAAGTACTATTGAATATTATGGTTCAGTATAAAACCATAGAACCACACAAGTGCAGTAAGGAAATGTTTCTTTACATATCCCGATTAAATCAGACCCCCATTCAAAAAAAATAAGTTTAGTAAATAACTCCCTTCTGAATTCTGTGTGACAGGGAATCTGTTACATTGCTTCCCCCTGCTATGGCAATCATGCAGAAGCTACAGTGCTTACAAACAGTGCAATTCATTTATCTAAATCTATCTAGCGGCTCTACAGCTGATGGATTTCTACTACTTTTTTTAGAAGCAGGGATATCAGGTGTAAATTAAGATGGCAGCATCCATTTAGTTTAAGAGCACAGAATCTGCATTCTATTCCACAAAATCTGCATGGGGGTAAGCCCTCTCACTTACGTCACTGGGATTTAGGGGAGCAATTTACTCAGCTTTATGTTTGTTGTTAGTGTACCTTTAAGTGTAACTTCTTCAGCAATTCAGGCCCTTGACACAGTTATATAATTAGTTCTGCTCATGCAAAGTCTTATTTAACACTGATAACTGCAGACTCGATTGCAGGCAAACTCAGCTGGTGGTTATAAAATTAATTCTTATAATTAAGATTTCCAATATGCAATGCAGAGAACCCACAAGGCATGTCTTTAAATGTCACCAGCTGACACTGCTGTCTTAATACCGGAGGCTTTTCTTGTTGATAAAGTGGAGAGCTCCTGACTTGCATATCTAAGAACATGTAAAGTCGTAGCCCTCGTATAAACAGGATATAAGCAGTTTGATCATCTCAAGGGGCAATTACGTCTTTCCATTAATTGTGACTCAAGCAGAGCACACCAGCCTCTCTGTGGACACTAATATCTACTCAGTTGAGCAGTATTGTGTTTCTGTATGTTGTGCTAGTTCCTTTATGTAAAATGCTGTCATTGTTAGCACATATGGGAATCATTCAACAAGCTATTTTCAAATGTACACATCCATGTGTGGGGCCCTAGGTTGTGGGGAAGCCATTGTGGAAACCACAGAATCCAGGCTCAGCTGAGAGAAGATACTTCATAATGCAAGCAGCAGCTACAATTAAACATACCATAACTCATGACAGCTATATTTTATTTATTAAAAAAATGAATACACTATTATTTGATAGCAGGGGTGTAACTACAGGGGCGGTGCAGATGTAGTGACTGCATCGGGTCCCATGAGGTCAGGGGGTGGCACCATTGTTACCCCACCACTTAATTTACCAGATATGTACTTGAATAGTGTTGCATTCAAAAAGGAAAGCCATTTTATCCACTTAAATTCATATTAAACCGGACCAGCACCCTTACAAGAAACTATGCTTGTATGTATCCCTCCCGGGGAAACTCAGATTGCTGCACATAAAAATTCATTTATCTTTTTGTAACTACTGTTGTGGTCAATTTTAAAAACAAAATGGCATCTCATGGAGCTGCAGGCCATCTACAATGAGAAAGTATCCTGCTGTTATGCACTGTGGGGTTATGTCAGTTAAAATCAGGCAGCAGCATGGTTGCTATGCTGGGTAAAGTAGCTCTAAAATGACCGCTAAATAGAGAAAATCTGTGAGGTGGCATTTTAGCTTTGAGTGGGTGCAGGAGCAAATGTAAGTGCTAACAATGATTCAGTATCATGCATGCAGATGGGGCAAGTGAGTTTTTGGGAGGTTTTTTTTCCAAAATGTGCATGCCTCTTGGTGCAGTTTAAGTTATCTAATTGTAGCCAAACATTTGAATTACATTTGCACGCTAGGTGCTGATTGGGACTGGGGGCCCCATTAAAGGATTGTATCAGGCTCAGACCTATCAGACCTGCTCTTATTTAATTATGCCCCTGCTTGCTAGTACATGATTTTGATAGCAGATTGGCTTTGTAGCATTTAGCTAGGACTTTACTTTATAGTAGCCAAACCTTAGGTTGACATGTTACGTTAAATAGAATTTGCACAGAATGTTGGGAATGTTGTTCATATGTGGTTAGAGGTTTCTGACACGATCCAAAGTCTTATTGGAAACTGAAAGAAGACCTGCCCTGGCAAAAATAAAATAATATATTATATATACAAATATTTCCAGCCCTGCAGCCAAAGGCATACACAGGCATTAGAGGCCCATAGCAAAAGAAATAATGCCCCCCTCAAATAAAAAGAGCAGATGTACCGTTCTTACTGATACTGCAGACTGCTGTGGGGCCCAGGTCAGCGGCAGTAGACCCTGCAATGGAACGTTGGTACTCACAAGTGATTTAAAGCACCACTATTTGGCATCAGTATAGTTATTTCTTAAAAAGTACTCCCAGTGTGGAGTGCAGCCTTGAACCTGGGGAAGTTGGCCTTTCTAAAGTTTAGTGTTTTTGCCCTCCCAGCCAGAGAATGTTTTTTTAAAGTATATGTTGAATACAACTATATTGTGGTCACTGTTACCAAGATTTTCTTGGACTGTTGCAGTCCCTACCAGGGGACCCCTAGTGGGTTCCTCCACCAACTGGCTCATATAGTCATCTTGCAGCAAGCCCAGGAATGCTCTCAACCTGCAACTGTAGTAGATCCATGGCCCCAGTCAATAGTTGAAATCCTCCATTATCACCACTGCACCTGCCTGTACTGCCCACTCTGTTTATATAGTTGACCCTCTATTTCCTCAGTTATATTCGGGGGGTTATAGATTACACTAAAATGTATTTTACCATTGTTTTCATCACACTTCTACCCACATTCTACATCTTCACAATCCTCAGCTAGTATCCTGTATCCCAGTGCTCTAGGAACCCAAGACCTTCTGCCCTGCACCAGGACTTAAAATTAATATACTAAAATATCATTATAGAATACCTAAAATGAATTAAAGCAAAAAGACAAATACACTGTAGAGAGTGGCCATGTATGTAGTAAATAATACTATTGTTGCCAGGCAGAATAAATAAAATAGATACATAAGATTACCACCTTGAACTTGTGTGTTTCTGTGTCCTCCCTGTGTTTTATTTTGCTGTCCACATCCAGAGTGTGCATCATGTGAGAGCCACAGGGAACTATAGCATACTTACAAGTCCCGGCCAGCCATTGTGTGACCCAGGAACGTGGCACAGGCTGTCATGTGACATCACGCAGTCGCGCAGCAGGGAGGAGGAGTCGAAGCAGAGGCAGAGACCTCTATATGTATGTATATTCACTATCTAGCTCACCTTGCACTGGTATGCTCCCCCTCACCTACTTGCAGCCATCTCTTCCCCACCCCGCAATAGCTCAAACTGACCAACTGGTGGGACACAGCAGGACATTTTTGTGTGCCCAGGTATCTAAAGCGGGCAGCAGGACAGAAGCTGCCAAAGCTGGACTGTCACGCTGATATTGTGACGGTTAATAATTTTATTTTAGGTGTCCCTGGGAATCTAAAGCAGGAATCGTGTTGGAAGATTGGGATTATCCCGCCAATATCGTGATGGTCAGTTTAATTATATCAACATCTATAGGCTTACATCTACATGGAAATATTGATCCTGCATAATCACTGGTATACCAAATTGCGTGACCGAATAAGTAAAAGAACACAGGTATATAAAATCCTGAGATTCTGGGGGAAAAAATATAGAACTGTAATAATTGACTGTATTTAGATTTGGGTCTCTCGATTTTTATGATAAAGCTGATTTTGGGAAACTTGTCAACAAGAATTGAGATCAAGATGCCAAGAGGAAACGGCAATGCTGGACCCAAGGTAAGTATTAATTTTTTGCCTGCATCAAAGATTATTTTTAAGGGGAACGTAAACATTCAAGTCAGGCCTTGATCCATCATCCCAAGATTAGCTTAAAGTTTAAAGTATATTTTTTTAATATTTGGAAATTCTGCCATTTTCTAGATAAGGCAGGGATTCAATGCAATAAAAGTGTAAATGAAGACTGACACAAGCAGTTATGGGACAGTTCTGTTACATGGCAAATTACGTTCACTGTGATGTGTGTATAATCTTCTCTGAACGATGTCATGTTTGACAGAACTAAAACACATTTTTTGCTTGGAAGACCATAAAATAATATGCATCTGAAATGTCAGAACAGAAAATTAACATTCATTCACAGTGCACTATTCTACCCTGTCATTAACCACCGGCTAATGTCAAGCAGCATAGCTTGTGCTGTACATTTGCAGAAGATTCACTGACGTTTACTTTGCAAAGTAAGTAAAAGTATAGGGAAGATTATATCAAAGACATTAAACATACCTGCAATTTCTTTAATTAAAAATAATGTGTTTTTATGGCTCCCCATATGTTTGCATGTGGGTGCCTTCCTAAATGCTAGAACAACCCCCCAAGAGTCTTATAGACTTCAAACTAGAAACCATAAACAGAAAACAGCTGGCGAAGGTTCATGGAATCTAGAAAAATCTCCACATGCAGGCCAAAGTTTGTAAAACCTATAGGCATCTATGAGAGTTCCAGTGCCACACTTTGCTTGATCACCATAGAGATACGGATATTCGTGTTCAGACACAAAGCGGGGGCCACTACTGGGCATGCCAGAGCAGAAGCAACTACTGGGCACACCAGGACAGAGGAATCTGATGCAAAGGACAAAAGACTTAGGTCAGACAAGCACTAACAGGTAATAAAGAATTGGGGAAGGCAGGTACAGATACTAGAGGCTCATGTATAGCAAGTCCAGGTAATAGGGGCTCAGGTAAAGAGGGTCCTCATGTACGGCAAGTCCAGGTAATAGGGGCCCTGGTATGGAGGGTCCAGGCACTCCAGCCTCAGAAAAAGATCATTTAGTTTCAGGCTGAAGCCTGGAATCAAATTCAGGTTTCCGCAGTCCAGAACCAGATTCACAAAGCAAAAATTATATCATAGTATGTTGACACTTTAAAAAACCAATAGTGCTCCAGCCCTAAAAATAGGCCACCAATCGCTCTCCACACTACACAATTAATACATCAATCTACATTTATTAACATGAAAAAGACAATAGAACAACATTTAATTCATAAGATAACTAAAAAAGCCTCCTGGGCCGTCTATCTTCACCACAGCTAGAAACATTCTGCAGGCAGTAACATAATACAAATGCTACACTCCCCTTAAATCCTCTGCAGGCAGTTACTGTCAGTCTGGCACTTGGATAATTGGGATTGCCCAATTCTGATTTAGCGCTGCCCATGCATTTGCCACCATCATCAAGCTCATCTGGTCTATTCAACAACCGATGCCCTGTGTCATTAGCACATGAACTATGGCATACTCCTTGCACTAAAGTGAATAAATGGGGGCTTATCATAGTTCCTGTGACAATGGCGCAGAGTGGTCCACTGGGTGTTGAAAGGATGAGAGCAACTTGATAATGGTGGCGAGTGCATGGACGACATTTTACTTATCACTTGAGATGATTTAAGGCAATACAGTGGTTTAAATTAGGATCAGGTAACACCAGTTTCCGGTATCCCTACAGCTATCCCAGGGCTGGCCCAATACATTGTACTGCCTGGGTCCAAGTGTGAAATGCTGCCCCCCCCCCAATTAAAAAAAAAAAAAAAAACAACGTGGAGAGGTGATTTTTACTAGGCAAACTGGGGGTTTTTCACGTAGCACAGAATCTCAATTCGGGTTTTCTTCCACTTTAAGTGAACCAAAACCCAGGATTTTCACTATCCTGGGCTTTGATACTTACTTAGGAACAACCAGATTTGTGAGGCCCCACTCTATAAAAAGCCCCAAATCTCCCCACTGTCATGGCTGGGGGGGGGGGGGGGGTCATGAGGGGGCATTAAGGTGCCAGCACCTTTATTTCACCTTTTTTCTCTACTATAGTACAGTAACCACATACTATGGCACCTCCCCTTGCAAGTGGCTGCCCTAGGCACATGCCTAGGTTTGTCTAATGGTGAAAACAGCCATGCAGGTGATGAACTGGTAGCTTTCATCCCATAAATTGAACAGATTAGTGATAGCACAGTTTAGTTTTGGAGCCATGCATGGGACCCAGTTGAGTCTACAGCTGTTACAAGCAGGTACATTAGACCCAAACTTCTTGGCCTCTGTCACTTGGCTGGATATCCAGCATTCCACAGCATTGGGCACGTTCTCCCAGCTTGATAAATAGAAGAACATGGGACAAGCAAGCCCTATTCTGAAACACTGCACCTCTCCATTAAAGAAGGCCACCAACCAGTACTGTCCTTCTCCCAGGTGTTATTCCTCTGTGACAGGGCATCTTAATTTGGGATGCCCAGTGTGTGGACCCCCCACCACTTTCAGCAATTCCACAGAGCATGCAGACAGGCAATGAGCACGCTCAGTGCAACATTCAGCACAAAGCTAGCTAAGGGAGGGGGGGGGGCACTGGCCACACCCCCTCCCCACCTGGTGCACGCCTCAGATGAAGTTAAAGCAGGGATGTGGCCATAGCCCACACATTCACTGTTGGATTGCCAGCTATGCAAGTACTGCAGGGGCTACACACAGCAACACATCACAAATCAGAATCATCCCTGGAGTCTTTTAGCCATTGGTATTAAATGGCCAATAAGGGGTAGCTCTGTAACTGGACAAGCTCAACCCCAACGGTTCCAATTACACTCTATACAGGTGACCAGCAAACATGGCCGCCCAGGATGCACAGTCACCGTAACCAAGCAGCCACTCACGGGCAGGTGTACAGCTTTGCCACCGATATCTTTTAATCTGGCACCTGGACAGTACAGACTATAACGGGCAATCCGTGCCCACGGCCCTTGGCAGGCTGGAAGCCACCAGGCACCGGGCTGTAACATGACGACCGCCCACCTAGCTCTATGAACGCCAGATAAGTTGGAACCTCCTCTCTTCCACGGAAGCTTCCAGAAGCCACCGAACGGAAGGTATAGTGAACGTGCGGCAGCCTCTCCCGCTTACCTATCCCAGTGTGAAGCAGCCGCCGGTGTGCGCTATGCCTCTCTCCAGACCCGACTAGCGCTCTGCCTCCAGCAGTCCCCGTCAAATAGCGACGCCTCCAACCAGCGTGGCTATTGGTGGAAGCCGTGCCTCCCCCAGCAGTGCGCGCACTCTCCTGCCGCTCGCCTCTGCTCCAATTTTATTGCATCCCACTATGCTGCGAGTGCGGCGCTTCTCTCGGCTCTGCCTCACACACGTTCAAGTTTGTGAATGACCCGCTATGGAGATTGGCGTCCACTCCTTCTATGCTACGCCATACCTCCCAACATTTGAAAATAGTAAAGAGGGACATTTTAAACCACGCCCCCAGTCACACCCAAGGCACGCCCCTAGCCACGCCCTGAAAGGGAAACGCCACCTAATAAATACATAGTAACAAATTACATGAAAACACCCCACACACACAGCCTAGCCTCACACACATGAATGCAGACAAGCCCCCTACACACACAGGCAAACATAAACATTCAGGCAAACACATATGTGCAGGCAAACACACACAATGCATGCATGCAAGCCCTCTCCACACACACACATGTATGCAAGCCCCATACATAGGCACACACATACATGGAGGCACACACACTGCATGCATGCAAGCCCTCTTCACACACATATATGCAGACACACACACATACATGCAGACACACACACACACATATATGCAGACACACACACATACATGCAGACACACACACACATGCATGCAAGCCCTGGCACAAAGTCAAACACACATACATGCAAGCACACACACAGGCAGACACATGTGCACATAGGTCCGGCCCCCGCTCTTCCCACCAATGTTCCCTCTAAGCCTTGGCAGTGGCTGAGCAGGGATGTTGGGGAACTGGGCAACGATCCATTGAAATAAAAATCATCTCACCTAGAACATCCTGAACATAAAACCTGTTGCCTTGTTTGCGTGGGTGGGGGAGCCATTTTCTGCACACACAGCTGACATGGCACAGGGCAGCCTGGACAGGAAATGCCACACACATATAGCCTGGAGAGCCTGTCAAACCCAGCACTCTGTGCACTCCTATTGAGGCTCCCCCGGGAACACAGCAACAGTGCTTTAGTTCCAGCCGGCGCCCATAAGAACTACTGCCCCGCCCCATGCTCGCAGATTGACAGCAGCTCCTCCGGCAATGTCGGCTGCCTTCACCCCTGCATGCTGTAAGTTTTTTCATCAACCCCCCCCCCTTCCCCGCGCACTCACCCGCATGCCAGGAAGTCTCTTCGCGCCGGCGCCGGGAACTATTTATTCAGAAGGCGCTGGCCTCACGGACGGCACACAGCAGGTCCCTTGCTCAGTGTCCATGGCGCAGGGCGTCCCAGGAGAATTTGCAACAGTCCGGGACTGCGGGATTTTGGTAAATAATCGGGACAATCCCGGGAAAATCGGGACAGTTGGGAGGCATGCGCTACGCGTTTGCCTCCGCAGTCACGATGTTCCTGCCTGCTGCTGCTGTCCACCTCCGCCGCCAAATATGTTCCCGCCGCTGCCAGCAAAGTGCCGCCCCCCTTAAAGTGCTGCCTGGGACCATGGACCCACCGGGACCCATGGTAAGGCCGGCCCTGTGCTATCCCTACAGATCCTAACACAAAATTAGGTATGGAGACCAACAGCTGTAAACTACACTACAGCACTAGAACACTAAAGCAGGCCCCCTATAGGAGAAGGTGCGGCTGCAGCACATGTGTGTTTCCTATCTCTCATGGGATAGAGCTCTGCTAGGAATAGGTAAGTTTCTCTGCTATGTAGGGCCCACCTTGATGTCATGAGTGGGTTGGTTGGGTAAGCTTAGTCTCTCTGCTAAACAAGGCCATCAGGGAGGGTTTAGGTTCACTTTAACGACATTTCATTTTAAATGCAAAAACTATTCTTGCATAGGTCCCTTCCTCTTACCTGACCCTACTAAATGTATATGTGTATATCCTGACTAGACTACTGCAACACCCTCTTTTGTGGCTTACCAACAAACAGACGGGCACCCCTCCCATTTAGTCTGAACTCTGCTGCTTGCTCGCTCGCTCACTCTACTTCTCTCTGTCAGTCTATCTACTGGATGCAAGTCTCACAGAGAATTCCGATTAATAGGATAACCCTTACCCACAAACCATTTTTCTTACATTTCATATCTAACCCAAGGCTATCAACGCAGACACAGTCTTTATTCTGCTTCTGACCTTCTCCTGTCACTCTCCCTGCTCCCCTTTATTCAATCTGACACCCCCAACATTCAAAGCTTTCAAAAGTGCATTCAAAACCCAACTCTTTAAGTATATAAGTGTAGGGAAGTGCTTAGTTACCACAGATTTACAACTGGAACATTACATGCCTGCTGGAGATCATAGATCACACTCTCTCTCTAGCTGCTGATGGTACACTTCCTGCCCCTCCAAGTTGGGGTCTGTAGCTCCTCGCTGGAGGTATCAATGTCTATATATACAGGACAGACTTCCTGTATGCTAGGAGAACCGAGCACATGGCTTGCTGCCAGGAGCTGTGCTCCTGCAACCCACATATACGGCCTCACAGGAGAGCCTGTATTACTTCCCAGACTACTACACTGTTCACCTTCATGTCCAGCCGATGGTGCCATGTGGGGAATCTTCTGTAGATGCTCCTGAACTTCTTGCCTTCTGCCTGCTGACCTGTGTGTCCGACTGCTGTGTGCCCTGTGGAGAGGTTTGACTGCTGCTGCCTATCTGATCATTGACTTCTGCGTTTTAAGAGTGGATCAGTTCTTCAAGTCAAGATCATGGGCTATAGCTATAGACTATATATACACGGGTATATGTGCACAGATTAACTAAAGCCCCAGCTGGGCCTTTCATTATGTTATACTGTATATAGTAAAGGTTAACTTGGTAATAGAAAAGGATCATACAAAGTTCAAAGTACTGTTATACTTGACTGTGTCAGTAAGAGTAAATGGTTGCTGGGAGCAGTAGTCCCTCAGTAGTCCCTCTGCTCCGAATGATTTGATTTGCTTAGACAACTTGATCTATTTCCCAAAAAGGTGTTCCCTATTAGTTGCAAGGGCCCTATTCTGAGTGGAGGCACTAGCACACAACACATTTAACCCACTCTTACCTGTTACCAACAGGTTAGCGCCATAGCTTGTCTTGAGTGGGGTGTTTACCATCACCTTCCCAGCCCTACATAAGCATATAACCTGGCCTGGTATAAAAACAGCCCTACATAAGCATATAACCTGGCCTGGTATAAAAACAGCCCTACATAAGCATATAACCTGGTTTAGGCAGTTTCACTAGACACATGGCGCCAAACTCAATACCTATTAGTAAAGTGTTCCCCCCTGTCTCTACCCTTTTTCTTTAGACTATAAGCTCCAAAGAATTGGGCTCCCTCTTGTATTGTTTCTGACTCTCATAAAACTCAATTTGATCTTTGTTGCATTGGATGGGAAATTGTCTTACAAACTATGTTTTAATCTGTCTGTAATTACTACATTATAAAGTGCAACAGAGAAGATGACACTATATAAATAATAACTGTAGTACAATTATATAAAAGAAGTGTTTTCTCTAAAACAACATAAGTAAAAAAAACTCATGGTGCCTAATCAACTTTAATGTGTTTACCTTAAAGTGGAACAAAACCCAAAAGGATGTGCCCTGGAATCTAAAAGATTTCCATTCAGGCCACTAGCCTGCCTCCGGGGGAACCTATAGCAGGATGTCCCACTGTGTAAAACCCCCCGGGGTGCTGGTAAACTCACCTGTACTGGGAGGCTCACGTGACTCAGTGGTCGCCGGCTTCCCTGTAGCTGTGTGCGCGCTCCCACACCCAGCCTTTCTGAATGGCTGGGGTGTTGGAGCACGTACGTGCCCAAACAGAGTGCCGGGGATGAGGAGATCTGGCTGCACCTCATCAAGATGGCACCTTTGAGATCAGCCAATCGTTAATCTCAAAAGTGCAGCTGGGCGTGGCTTTGGTGGTGGAAAAACACAGTTTTATTTGAAAACCGGGCAACCCCCGAGCAAACAGCAGCGCCCGAGATACTGAGGCAGGGCGAGGCGCGGGGGGGGGGGGGGGGGGTGGTTGTAGGGAAAATTAGGTTTCCATCTGCTTTAACAACGTACACCAAAGTGGTGTATTTTGTGTACTTAGCAGAGACTTCATGACTCTGGTTTGATAATTATCTGATTGGCCAAGTCAGAGACGACACTCCACATTCCTGAGATCTCAGGTTTAACCATTACTGCTCTAATTCAGCCTCTTTAAGTGAGGTGATTACAGTCTTGTCTTTTAGTGGCTAAAGGGTTGCTGGCAGTATTCTCACCTGGAGAGGTCATTAGCTCACCTGTTCCAGTGGAACGTTTCTGGGATATACTATACTCAGAAAATATACTAAAGGGGTTTAGTCAAGGCCAGGAAAGCTGCTCCCACTTTAGCAACATAGAGCCACAGTTATCTAAGAAACTTGGAAACAGCATGCTGATAAGTAAATCACAGGTACACAATCCTAACACAAATGTTATCCTTTAAAGTGGACCAACACCCACCGGTGATCGGCCCGGGAATCTATAAGATTCCCGGGCCGATCACCCCCTCCCCGCGGGACATCCGAGATCGGGATGTCCCGCGGGGTGAAACCCCCCCAAACACCCCAAACCCCTTACCTTATCTTTGGCGGCGGCCGGCCGCCGCCGCCTCCCTCGCGCCCCTCTAGGCATGCGCGCGCCCGCGCCGGCCGTCTGCGAATGGCCGGCGCGGGCGCGCACGCGTCAATAGGGACGCGCGGGAGGCGGCGGCGGAGGAGCCGCTTGTCCGCGGCTTGTCCGTCGGCGCTGGGAGCGGGGAGAGGTGAGTTGTTCGGGGGGGTTTCACACAGCGGGGCCCCCCCGATCGGTGGTGCCCCACCGAAGTGGACCAAGACCCAGGATAGTCAAAATCCTGGGTGTTGGTCCACTTTAACTTCTGTACAGATATTCTAAGAACTTGGCTCCAACTAGTGAGGGTGGGCTCTACCATTAACTAAACACATACAATCATTATAAATATAACAAATCAAGCATATGTATACATACATACCCCAGTGTTTGTTCTTGGCTCATTAGCTTCTGGAAGAGCCTACAGGAAAAAAACAAACAAAAAGATAAATTTTTTTTAGTCTACACACAACAGAATTATGAATTATGTTGTTGTCATTTATCTATTGGGTTATTGATTTGTCTTCTTTAGCTCTTACTTGGGGACATGGCTCTGCTTCAGTTCACAGCCCAAAGGAGCAGTAACTAAGAATTAAATCACTAGAAGCGGCTCTAATTGGCACCTAGTGTGATACTGTGGTGACTTCCATACTAAAAGTGGTGCTCCCACAACATGCTACTTTTGTACCTTTTTTCCCACTGTGTTGCAAGATAAGAAAAATCAATCCAACTGTAAAAGGGTTGAGAATAAATGCTTCCCTAGGACTGAATAACCAGAGTTTCCCCAGGAGTTAGAATGAGTCACAAGGTGCCGCACAGCTACTGTCCGTATTACTGAAATAAACTCTTGCATAAAGATTTTTAGTCCAGGGCAGATTTTCCTCTGCAATCTATTTGCTGCTGCTCATCAACAAACAAATTCCATTTCAAACATAAAGCAATATGTTTACAATGAATATACTTGGTATTATGCAGTCATTCTGTGTGAACATTTTCTCATGCTTAATGCTGTCTTTTTGCCATTTTAATCCTTGGTGAAACTATTTCATTGCTCAAATTCTTGCTTTGTTTTGCGTTTGCGCCAGCTAATGTGGAACATTATGCTTAATTTGCATACTAAAGCTTAGTTGTTCAAGTTTACTGGAAACAATGAACGCAACATGGCATTTGCACTTGAAAGTTAGAGCTCAGATTTAACTTTGGCTATATATATATATATATATATATATATATATATATTATTTATACATTATATACTGTGTATACACACACACATATCTGGTAAAATAAGTATCGAGTATGCCACTGATTTACATTTCTAAAGGTGCTATTGTCATGAAAACAACCCATTTAGTACACACATGCAAAGAAATGAAACCATAGATGCCCATAAAGTTATGTGTAATAATAAGAAATGACACAGAAAGTCAGGAAGAAACATTTAAGCCCCCATTCACAGCAATGCAGGTGTTTCTGTTCCAGTTGCAGCTCAGGTGCAGAATCCAGACAGGTGTGAAGGTCACCACTGGAACAGAAACAGCACCTGCACCACATCTGCCTCTGCATATGTTAATATATCGTACAAAAGCCTCTGTTGGTGATAACAGCTTTAAGTCGCCTCCTGTATGGAGAAATTAGTTGCATGCATTGTATAGCTGTGATCTGCATTTTTAGAAATAAATTTACGTGGTGGCTGATTCACTACTAACGTCAGGTATTGCTAGATGAGCGTCTGTATGGTGCCGCTTAGAGCGACTGCTAGTAGGCGCTGTGAGCGGGTATGGGGCACTGTAACAGAGCGTCTCGGTCGCTGTAGTAACCTGGCCGGCATTGATGAATGTGATGTGTGTTGGGCACAGTAACAACAGTATAGCACTGCAGCGACCGAGTGGTAGTGTCAGCTCAGTGCGTCCAGCACTGGGTGCTCTACACCATATTTAACAAAACACTAGACACACACAGAGTCGGCGTTCTAAAGCTGGGCGCACTAGCATAGAGAGCCAGATGCTGTGTGATCAAAGTCTGTTTTTGAACACATATTCACCAGTAACAAAGCGAAAACACATGGAATGACATTGTTTATCACTGGGACAATAACACTTTAGTGCCAGACTTGTAAATACAATTCTGCATAAAAATATAAAGAGTAAAAAAAAATGTATAACAGTGTTTGTTTGCAGCCAGGAGAGGTCACACAATGATTTGAGCAAAAAAAAAAAAAATTAAATTGCCAAACACGCTATTTACTAATGAAGCCCCATTTACTAATAAAGCTCCCAATTTATGGGAGAGCGCTACAGAGCGACAGGTACTACATGGCACTCCTGAGCAAAGAGCAGCGGCGCTATATGCTAAGCCGTCTATATTAGTACAAGTGAGTCTACATGGCGCTGTTAGAGGTGCTCACCAGATTTGCTTTCTTAAATGGTTTTGCGTACAGCACCCGGCGTTCACCAGACGCTGCCTGCCGCTACGAAGTACTACCTGGCACTAAATAATCAAATTAAATAAATCCCCTTCGAAAATGAGTGAAATGGTCAATACTTGTTTCAGGATTTATATAGCTTTTGAGACCATATGCCCCACCTACCATCGAAATGACTTCCCAAATTGTGCCCTGATAAATGTTTTCAGATGGGGACAAACCATGTGATATTCAAAGATACAACGACAAGAGCACCAACTAAACTACAGGTAATCCACCTCCTACACAATCTGTGAGCCCTGCATTAAAGAGAAGCTGACCTTTTTCAGAATTTCTTCTAATAAGGGACATGATAAACCAGGGACATATCTAGGGGGAGTACGGGGGGGGTTCTTGCCCTGGATGCAGCAGGTTAGGGGGGGGCACCAAAGGGGGGGCCTGAGAATGGGTGGTTGCGCCATTTCGAATCTTTGCCCCAGTTGACAGAAAGCCCAGCCTGCACACCCATACCTGCAGCCACCTCTTAGGAGGCATATCCCAAATCTGCCTGGGGAAAATATGAGTATCTCCTAAACTCGACAGGAAATAGGCCCTTACAGACTAGGAAGGGTTCAGGTCTACTTTCAAGGAAAAATGCAAAAAATACTCTAATATAATAAAAGAAAAATGCTAGATGACGAGAATAGGAATGTTCAAGATATCCTCAGAATCACCTTGTAATGTATGTGCTAGATAAGTACTCATGAAAGCATGAGAACAAACCGAGGTATACAGGTGGAGGGGGGTTTAATGCATGGGGGGTCCAGCAATCTGGATGCGCAATGGTGTAACAATTACCTTTGCTTGCAGTATCACTTTAATAATCCTTTTTGTATTACCAATCTATATCTGTCATTCTCTGTAGCACTGCACAGAGAATACTAAGCAATTCCCATCAGTCTCTGAACCAAAGAAGATTACACACCAACATAGCAATAACCAGCAATAAACTGAAAGCAAATTGTAAATGGAATGGATGAATGAATAGCTATTAATTTGACTAATAACACCCTAAGAAATGTACATATAATTGTGTAAAGATTGCAATGTTGTCATAATGAAGCCATGCTTCAGATCTTTGGAAATGGTCACTCTGTTAGATCTGGGTATTTATAATGCATCAGTTTCATCGCTCCCTGTAAATAAGTCATTACGCCTTCTTGTCTATGTGTAACAAGAAACCCTATTTAATTACA
The DNA here is from genome assembly GCA_027917425.1 of Gastrophryne carolinensis. Taxonomy (NCBI): domain Eukaryota; kingdom Metazoa; phylum Chordata; class Amphibia; order Anura; family Microhylidae; genus Gastrophryne; species Gastrophryne carolinensis. The sequence goes on along the minus strand of CM051234.1, from coordinate 169,505,061 downwards.
AGGACTTTGATCTAGGAGCCATGTCATAACAAGATTAGAAACACAGCCCAGAGCTGCTCGCACAGAGGAGCCTTGAGGTCATTTTTATAATTAGTCATGCACCTAATCAAACCCAGATATAGTGCTTTACAGAGCACATATTGACAATGTGTCTTTACACAAGCTGCCTGGGGGCTGGGGTATTATGCTAAAATATACTAAGTCTGTTAGCCTGTGCCTGCATGCCAATGTTCATCAAGACTGCATCTGACAACAATTATCAGTGGGTGCACCTTGGCACATAGATGGGGCTCAATGTGTTATTTATTATATTTTATATTATTTAGTTACAAAATGCTTTGGTACTGATCATTCCTGCATCTGCTACAAGGCGGCTAGCTATCTGATGTTTGCAAATGTGAACACAGAGCACAAAAGTAAATATTGTTTTTCTTAAAGTGGACCAAAATTTACTCTCCTTTTTCCAGGGGCAAGCCCTGGACACTCGCATAGAAATCCCAGATGTTCAGCAAAACCTGGGGCGGCACTGCCTGGCACAACTACTACTAAGAAGTACCATTATTAATTTGTTTAACCGTATATTTACATATCTCCCATTGTTGGGCAAAATATACTGTACTTTAAAGAAAACGTGGTTAGAGAAAGATGGAATCTTCCAATAAACATTTTAGTTGCCAGGCTACAGGAATAATTATCTAGATTCACTATTGGCAGTGGCCTTGAAGCAAGATATGCTGTTAGCGTATTTTGCATAGCTTTTTAACTGTAAAATCTGCATACATAAAGAGTTAGTTTTGCACACACAGGCCTCAATTCACTAAGAGTTGAAAAAAAAGTCTCTTGGCAGTAACTGTTGATGAATTACCATATAAAAAGACAAAGAAAGTCAATGGCACTTTTTACAATACTCAGGAGTAAAAAAGTGCCATTGACTATCATTGTCTTCCTATCTAGAGATTCACTAAAAGTGAAATTCTCAGGCTTTTTTTCTCATTAATTGAATTTTTTACTACCATGAGCATTTTTTTCAACTCTTAGTGAATCAAGGACACAGTGTTCTTATTGGATTAACTGATTGCATACACTAATTTTAGTAGTAATTACATTGGATGAATTCACAATATCATAGAATTTACCTGGCTCCAGACACACAACACAATTCAATGGTCAGAATCAAGCCACCCAATGGCTGCAAACATTCTTACAGTCTAGATATTAGCTGAACTATTAATCCTGATGTATTGCATAACGTTTAGTCCTTTTCACATGACATAATAACATGTCCACCTTTATTACTCACTTGGAAAATCTGACAATCCATTCTGATTTGCTGAAAGCCTGCACTTGTGCCATGGGACCATAGAATAAGGTAAAATAATTTGGGGATCCCTAGGGATTCACACACAGGGGCATCACAAATCGTGATGCCCCCATTAGTGAAAAAAATGGGTTTTGGTCCCATTTAAAAGCATCTATGCAATACTGAATCCAAGGTAATATTTATAGGTATTACTCATACCCCACCTGCGCCTTCTAACCCTTACTCCATTCACAATACAATTGTTGGATGGATGCACAGTGAGTAAAGAAGTCCTATCACCCCCATGACCTGAAGACAAAATGTGAGTATATACTTTTTTATTTTAATGTCTGGACAGGGACTTTAATCTTTTGTAGGAAATGTGTTTTCTTGAGCACAAATTGAGTATTTTAAAGCATTTCTTGAGGAAGACTGGTGTTTGAACGCATCTGCAAAATGTCTTGTGCAAATGTCCATATTTATTGGTTGGATGAAATAATTATTTTAAGAATCTTTAATAAGACAATAACAGTACTTTATTCATGTTACCCTTTATTTGTAATAGTATATGTAGTGAAGTGTCTCTCTCTGCAAAATTTCACCACATGTAGCATCAGGAGAGAAATGATGGTAATGGCTTTTATAAAGTTATGCAGAGATAATAATTTTACTCTTAAAGGGTCCTTAGCCCTTCTTTATAATACAAAGCTCCCAGCTAAATTTTGTAAATACAGCATTCCACTACAACACATACTCCATTAGTTTTGTAGATAATTCCCTAGATTTTAATCTTGGCAATTTGCATGTGGTCGAACAGAAGTAAGATGCCTAAGGCAAGAAAGATATGAACAGACATTGAAAAATACACATAAAACACATACTATAATGCTATTATATCTTAATATATCCATATAACACTTATCACAAGTGGGGACCTGCAGAATATGCTCTGTTCAAACTAATAACTGAAATACAATTATATCCATGGGAATTTTAGTAATAGTCAGCTATACAGACCTTGAGTCCTAGAGTGAACATGTCAGGATGCCTGATGATTTGCATATTAAAAGAAAGGGCTGTCTATATGTTGGCACACAGCATAGATTAATGTAATAAAGATTTTTTAAAGCACAGCTACATACATTTTAATCTTTAAATGACAACTGAAATGATGAAATGAGAACAAATGTTTGCAAAACGGATTTATAAAAAAGAAGATCTGCTTCTTCCCCCCAAAATAAAATAAAAGTAAATGTGTATGATCAATAGAAGTTTAGCTAGGGAAAAAAGCACAGAATATCTTGCTGCTATAAATATTTTGCACCCATTTTAAAGGTGTTCTAGTGGTAAAGAATTAAAGCCTGTCCCAAAACGCCACCTCAAACCAAACCAATTGACTGCGACTTATGCAAAGAACAATAATCCAATAACTGTTATGCTGTGGAAGGTCCATAACTGTTAGGCTCCCCATGCTATGTGCTGCTTTGGCCGAGAATATACCAACAGTCAAATATTTAGGCTTTACATTTAGGATGCCCCAGTGTGTTTCCTCTCTTGCTGCAAGCCCAATACTAGATATCTACCCTTCCAGGTATCATCAGTGTTGCAGACATTCAGTGACTGCCAGTGACCAGTTGAATTTGCCTTTGTAACATCAAAATTGTAAGAAAGGGGAGCATAGTCCCAGGCTTGCGGCAGCGGAGAATCGAGGCAAGGAATCTTGAATTGGGATGCAGCTATGCTGCCAGAGGCATGTGAGAGACTGTAATTCCAATTCTTTAAAGAGGAACATTGCAGGTATTGGGGAGTTAACAAAAACTCCCCAAACCTGGCTTAATCGCCCCCCTGCCCCTCCAGTTTAATCATTTAAAATTATTAACTTACCTGTCAAATCGCCTCATGCTCCGGCATCCATCGGTCCCGAGCTGCCTCTATCGCGCAGCGCCATCTGGCAGTCCAGTCATGCAATGACACTCAGCGCAAATCCCACAAGATCTGTGCGGAACAGTTGAAGTGGGACGGCGAAGGGTGAGTACGGCTAAGGCTTTGCAGCCTTCACTCTGGGACGGCTAAAAGGGGGGGATGCAAAGGGGCCAGGAATACTGCTGGATGTCAGCGTTTTAGATAATGCCGTCATCCAAAAGGCAATGAGGAAGGAGGGAGGGATGTTCCTCTTTAAATCAAACGGTACAGTAACACTGGAAATTAGATTCCTCTAGCTCTTACGAGATGCTGCTTCCTATGCAGACAAAGCTACCTCAGTGATGGACAAAATAACTCAGTATTTACTTTTTTTGGCTTCCTTTACGGAGGCTTCATTTGCCGCAGGAGCAAGCATTCCTTTAAAAAGTAGCAAATTAAGTCAATGCTTTCGCTCTATACCTGGCATGTGCTGTGCTGCGGGATCAGAGCAGCAATCCATCTGTTCTGGTTCATAGCTGTAGTGGCTCACACAATAAACACAAACAATTTTACAGAGGCTAGCACACTTGGCTAAAACGCTGCGTGATTAAATGCAAAACACCCATGATCAATCTTTGCCGCATTTGGCACAATGGCCGTGCCATCGCTAATCTATGCATCCTTCTCTGCATTTCATGTGTTGCCATCAATTTGCTTAAAAGTATTGAGATTTAATTTAACATTACACTAATAAACTCAAACCTAAACATATAAATATTTTTTTCAGATTTGCAAATCAGAGGGCATAATTGTCAGCAATAGCTTTTTTCTTCATAATGGATTTTCTGTAGTCCGCTTCCCATGGATTATGAGTTTCCCATCACTTTGGTAGATCTGTCTTGCAAGCAATAAACATTCTTCTTATCCCAAGGATCGAGACGTCGCCTTCCTGCAATCTGTGCAGCTAAAGTTAACCTTGACAAGCTGAAGACCTTTAATACCAGTTCGGGTTATAACCCATATCTAATGCAATCATCACATATTTATTATCGCCCATAATTCCTATGCATCGCCCATAGCCATTGCTAAAATCTTTCTCAGTTATGTCTGTGTACTGGATTAAGAGTAGCTAATTCAAGCATATTGCAATGAACAAAACGCCTGACAAGCTACAAGCATTAGGTGGCCACCTGTATAAATATAGAAAAGAAAAAGTATTTAGCATCAGGGTGATTCAGTAAAATGCTTTGAGCTCTTAACTTCATTTGGGAGAGCTTTTCATCCTATGTAGTAAGCCCACCCTTAGTTATTTCCTAATTTGCATAAAATGCCTTTACGTTGAAAGATGTTCATGTAGGCTTATCTCATCACATGAGTCTCTGACACATGAGACAGGGTGCTAGCCACATTGTAGTCTATAACCCCCAGTAGAAGCCTTGAACCCTGCTAAGGCTGGGGGGAACATAGCACCTAGGGCTAAACTTTGGCAGTGCTGTGCATGGAATTGACATTACCCTGACACAATTGCTTGTATGTTTCTGCAGCTTCCAGTGTGGTACTCAAAGTGTGATGTTGCAAGCTGCCAAGACAGGTAACCGAGGACACACCCTTGTCTGGTCATATCTGCCATATAGCCTGTGTGTGTGTGTGTGGAATGCTTACAGGGTACTAGGGGGAGGAATCTGCACGTAACAAAATCTGACAGTCCATTGTGTCTAATAGTTATCAGCAGAATCTACTCCAGTACAGTATCCAGTACATTAGTTTAGTTTTACGCACAAAATCAAGCAAATTTCAGGAAAGTTCAACTCAAGTACTGTATTGTGTAGAACTGTGTAAATGATCATCCTTTATCATTAGACCAGTGATTCCCAACAGGCAGTACTAGCATCACTGTACATCCAGGATGACAAAGTGTAAAAGTGAAAAAGCAAAGCATACCTACAGCATCTCCCAGGCAGCTATTTCTTTTTTTTTTAGGTATTCTTTATATATTGGTTTTCAAAACATACATGAAGGACAAGTACATGACTCATGAAATGCACACTAGTAAAACGAGTACAAACAATACAATCAACCACTTGCTTACAGATGCCCAGCGGGGGTCGTAAGGATGACATGGCGTCCCCCAGCGCTCTACGGAGCGTACAACGCAACTCCGGCCAGGACTCCTCTCGCATGCCAAGCACTACACGGTACAGGTCGCGGCGGGCAGCTGATTTCTGCTTGGGTGCGGTTGTTCATTTCTTTGCTTGTGTTTTGTGTTTTACAGCTATGCCTTACAGCTTTATCATGCAGCTACAGTATGAATCACAGACTGAGTGGTTACATTTAGTGTGTGCAGGAAAATGACCTCTTCCTCTGCTGTTTTTTTTTTTTTTTTTTTTACCCCAGCCTTCTGCTCAGTATACTCCCAGCAAAACTCAATGTAGGCAAGCAGAGGAAATGTTGTGGCTACAATTTGGACCAGTGGAGAACCCAAGCTGGTGAACCCTCCACCCCTGACCTGGTGGAGCACAGCATAACTGCGGCTGACTTTGTTTCCAAGTGAACCACTATAAGGAAAGGGGTGGTGAGGAAAAGGAGGTGGGAAAGAGGGCATGGGAAACAGAAGTTCATGGAGCTCAGGAGACATGTCAGGAGGAGGAGCAGGCTGTTAAAGTTCAGAAAGTATGGGGAGGGGGTGCCTTGTGGCTCCCAGAAAGTCAGGCAAGATACCTAGCAGCAGTATCAGTCACATCCTTATGTTCACCACTTCAGCAGCATGGGAATAGAGAAAAAAGTTCCGCTACCAGACCTCTCCCCAGATAACATTTAGAGCCTGTGAGTAAGAGGTAGATCTTCTTTCTGCTACTAGAGTAATCTGCTGCCAGGGTGGTTTGCAGTTCTGTCCCTCTTTTGTATGCTGAAGAAGCAAACGTTTTTTTACTTTGCTGCTAAAACAAATGCATTATTGTATAACTGAGTAACCTACACACAAAGATAAAGCAAGTCACAGCTGTGTTGTTACTTGTCCTATTTTTGTTTTGCTGTTGTTTATATGAACTGTGAAAATGTAATCCATTGCCCTCGCTATGCCAAGACTATATGGGCCTGTATTGGTTTGTACGTACACCTTGGTAAAAACCCTTGGAGCCGAGGTAAGGCCAAACGGAAGAGCCACAAACTGAAAATGTCGATTTTCCACGACGAACCTGAGAAATCTCTGGTGTGCCGGAAATATTGGAATATGCAGGTAAGCATCCTTGATGTCTATGGACAACATGAAGTCCCTCTGACGAAGTGAGTGGATGGCTGAGCACAGAGTTTCCATACGGAACTTCCGGGGACGGTGAACCTATTGAGCAACTTCAGATCCAGAATGGGACGAACGGATCCGTCCTTCTTGGGCACCGTGAACAAATTGGAATAGAAGCCCAGGTCTGAGGGGGGCACCGGACAGATGACAGCCATGTCCAAGAGACTTGCTACTGCCGCCCGAAGCCCCTGAGCGGCCAGAGGATCTGACGGCACCCGAGACCTGAAGAATCTGGGAGGGGGCCGGAACTCGAACTCCAGCTTGTAACCGGAAGACACCACTTCCTGAATCCACCAGTCCAAGACCTCTTGGACCCAGACCCGGGAGAAGAGTTGCAGCTGTCCCCCACACCTGCAAGGGTGAGGGCGCCCCCTCATTGCTGAGCCGGCTTGGCAGCGGCTTTAGGCTTGGAGCCCCAACTGTGCCCTGGACGGGCCCGACCCCTGCTCCTGGACCAGGAATCACCTCTGGACGAGGGGAAAGCAGAACCCCTGCCAACTCTAGCCCCACAAAAGGACTGAGTGAAGGAAGCCACCCCCGAAAGGGGCGACGCTGCTTCTTACGCTGAGGTAACTTACCTCCCTTCGCCACCGAATCCAATTTCTCTCCAAAGAGCCGCAACCCCACAAAGGGAAGGGCCGTGACTTTTTGGCACAAAATCAGCCGCCCACTGGCGTAACCAAACCGACCGCCGGATAGCTACAAGCAAGGCCGAAGCTCTGCTACACATCACAAATGTGTCGTCCAAGGCGGTCAGCACAAAGGATAAAAATAACTCACATCGCTTAAGGGCGGCAAACTCCTCACTAGCCGGGTCAAGCCCGGAAGAGGTCAACAATCCCCTAACAACCGACCTGGCAGCTACCAATAAAAGCGCAGAAGCACAAACCGGCCGCAAGGCCGACCCAACACTGGCAAAACCATGACAAGCCATCTGGTCAATGCGTTTATCCTCACCATCCTTGAGAGTAGTGCACGCCGGAGAATGCAGGATTGAGGAGCTGGACAACCCCAAAACAGGAGCATCAACCTCGGGGGGGCGACCAGTGCTTCACCACATCCGCCGGAAAGGGATATTAACCCGGAGGGACACCCGGAAGCCGAGTCAGCCTCTCCCATTCCTTGAGAATGATACCATCAAAATGCTTTTGATAAGGAAATTCCAAGCGCGGCTTGGTCACCTCAAAGAACTCCCCCTTCAGCGGAAGAGCCGCCTCGGGGGGAGAAATAGCCAGGACCTCAACCATATGAGCCAGGACCCTAGAGGTATCCAAGTAATCCCCCTGGCCCTGCTCGGTGTCAGCACCCACAAACTGCTGGTCATCGGAGCCCTCAGACTCCTCAAACAGCTCCCCTTCCTCAAGCGGGGAACAATCAGACCAATCCAGGGAGTCAAACTCCTCCATATCAAAGGCCTGCGTGGCTGTATACAAATGTTTTCGCTTTGCCGTGGCATTTTTGGCAACAGCACTGGAAAACAATTTTTCAAGATTGGCCAATCTGGCACACACCTCAGATTGCGACTCCCCGCCAATGACCACATCACATGGGGTACGTGTCAAGCGAGGGGGAGACGGAGAGGAGACTGGCAGAGCAGAACCAGACACCTGAGATCCGGACTGCCGTGTAATAGACCGTTGTGCACAGGGTACACAAAGAAATACATCATCCCCTTATGGCCTTATTGGACAACTATAGAATGGCATACAAATGTTTTTTTGATGTTAAAGCACAATATCATTTTAGAAAAAAGCAACATGAATAAAAACACATACCTTTTTTATTACTGTGTTGATGACACATTTCACACTCACAACATTCATGTGAAAAACGACTTACTACTGGTTTCATGAATTCACAGCGCCTAGCCTGGCTTCTGGTGCATCCTTGCTTCTGCACATTTGCCACAGCAACGTTGCATGGAAGGGGGTGCAGTGCTTAACCACAGTTTAGCCACTGCCAAGGAATTGAACATTTAGTTGAGTTTTTGGAGAAACATATTGATGCCGCCAGGGCAACCTCTTTGAGGGCCTATTCTTTGATGCCAATTTATATAGCATGTTCAATGAGGAAAGTATTTAGGGCCTTGTGCCATTATTGTGGCAAGTAAAAGGTGAATTAATTGATCTAGAAGTACATATAGGTGATCAGTGTTGATCCATATCTTCCCTCACTGCATTTTACTGCCTGTCGAGGGGGAGGGGCATGACAATGCGACAGAGCAGCCTGGCAATATTAGATTATGTTGAGTGCAAAGAGGTTGGATCTCTAGTTTTATAGTTGCAAGATAAAACTCAAAAAAATACTCTGGGCATCTAGGAATTTAAAGGGGCAGATCTTGGATTTCAAAAGTGACTGAGGGGCCACATACTCGCTCAGCTGGAAATGAGGCAAAATTAACTCACTGCGTCAGTCCTCTCACACTCCTTGCACATCCCTTGTGACCATTGGTGGCCAATAGTAAACCCTATTGGTTGGATTGGCAGCGGGAGTAGGTGTGCAAGGTAGGACAGCAAACCAGAATCAAATGCAACAACTGATGACCTGCAGGTGCGTAACTTCATAGGGTGCAAAAGTAGTGACCTCATCAGGGCCTATAACTTCACCCCCCCATTTGTTACCCATCCACCCAATTTATCTGTTTTTTGCTAACTTGTAATCATGCACAGAAATAAAGCACCAATTTTATTGGTTGCTTCAGAGTTTAGTAGTCTAATTGTAACAATTTGTGTTAAGCATTGGCATCTTAGGGTATGAATGTGACAGGAGAAATGTAACTGTATGAGCAAAGACCACTGTTTAATGTCTGCACTAGGGCCTTTAGCTACACTTCTGCACTACAGGATGAGTATGTTTGCCCTATTACTATGGTTTCTTTTAACTGCCAGGGCATATCTATTTGGTGGCCAATTAAACAGGCCTTCGCACATTTTAGCCTGGGACCTGCTTTAATAGCAATTTACCAACTGGATTTTGCTTCAGCCATTTCAACATGACCAGACTGGAATGCAGTCAGTCCAGCTGACTTTAAAGCTTGTGTATGTATAATGTCTTACCATAGGACTGAAGCAGTAATGATAAAAAGGCTTTTCTAAAAAAAAATGATAACATTTTGGAAAAGCTTACAATCGCTTATAAAGGCACTGGGATTACAATAAATCTTGAGATAGTCATTAACTTTAGTTATCCAATACACGTAGTAAAGCATTTAATCAGTGGCCGATGTGGCAAAATAATTTCACGAGTGCAACTGCAACTCATGCAAGTTAGCACAAACGTTCTTAGAGCATCCAATACATTGCTAGACTTAGCTTAGGTCAGTGTTTAAGAGCCTGGAGTTCATGGGAAAGTAACCCACGCTGCTATCAAAGAGTAACTTCAATGTCTCACATTTGCAGAAAAAAAAACAGGATTATGATCCAACCATTTAACATAACATTGGACAGATGAGTCAAAACTTAAACTCAAAAGGGACAACACAGGTCCCTTTATGGCACAGCAAGTACTTCATACAAAATGTAATGTGAGAGAACTAAATAAGCCAAAAAGACTGGCCAAATAGTTATCAAATCAGAGCCATAGACCATAAAGTAAGATACTGTATACATATCTTGGTAATGCTGGTCATACATAATGCAGGACATACATTAAATAGTATATACAAAAGCCATATAGAGCTCTCATACACAAACAGAAATACAATGTGCTACTTTGCAAACAAAACAACATGTAATGCATTACCCAACAGGGTAATGGCAAATCTTTTGGGGCTTCTGACCCCTTCCTCGGAGTAGCTATACCATCTGATGTACTGTAGCTTAATATTTCTCTAGATCAGGGGTACTAAACCACTTCTTGTAAAAGTCCAAATACAGGCATCTGGTGAGAGGTGAGAGGTGAAGGTCCGGGCAGGGAGCTGACACAGGGTGGATAGTTAGAAAATACCATTTTGTGATTACTCACCTGTAAAATGGGTATTATAAGTATGTCTCACACCCTGCTTTGGAAATATTCATTACACTTGGGTTATGTCCAGTAGAGGGCGAACTTCTGCAGAGATGAATAGAAAAAAAGAAGCCCCTCCCGGCCCATAAATACCTGGGACCTCCCACACATTCCCCAGTATAAGAAAGCAGTAAGGGAACCAGGAAGAGCAAATAAATCTAAGAGAAAAACAGTATCACCAAACAGAGGATCCAAGATACAAATCAGGGTGGGGCGAAGCAGGGTGTGAGACATACTTATAATACCCATTTTACAGGTGAGTAATCACAAAATGGTATTATTCTAAGTATGTCTCACACCCTGCTTCGGAAATATTAATTACACTTGGGACATCCAATAGCAGTGTCCAAAAAGGGTGGGGATCCCAACAGGCAAAAGTGCACAAATGAAACCCCTGCCGCTTGTAGAACTTTGCGGCCAAAAACAGCAGCCGCTAAGGCCCGCACATCAACCTTATAAAAACTTGGAAAAGGCATGAACAGAAGACCAAGTAGCAGCCGTACAAACTTGTACAACAGAAGCCTGGTGCTAAAAAGCCCAGGAAGCCCCAACAGTATGAGTAGAAAGAGCAGTAATCTGAAAGGGGAACCCTCCCCTTGGCAATATAGGCCCCCAACAATGACCAGACATATCCATCTACTAATGGTAGACTCGACGGCGCCAAATCCTCCTTGGGCCCAGAGGGCACCACAAACAAGGCGTCCGTCCTACAGAAAAAAGAAGTAGCCACCAAATAGTACTTCACACAACAAACAATCATCCAAAAAGAGTGCAGGGCCCTCTCCTTGTCTTTGCTAGGCTTAGGACACAAGGAAGAGAGAACCGCATCCTGAATGAGATGGAAAGCAGAGACCACTTTAGGTAGGAAATTCGGCTTAAAGCGGAAGACCACCTTGTCCTGGTGTCTCTCAAAGTAAGAGGCCTGAATATACAGAGCCGCCAACCCAGAAACACCAAAAGAGGCAATCTTTGGTGTAAGCAAAGAAAATGTAAAATTCAAAACCCAAACAGGCACAAGGCTTTTGAGGGGGCCGCACATGAGTGACCCCCTGGAAAAAAGCTTTAACCAAAGGACGAAGAACAAAGGACCTTAGAAGAAAACCAACAGGGCAGACCTGCCCTTTCAAGGTACTAAGCTGGAGCCCCAGGCCCAGACTGTGTTGAAGAAAGTCCAAAATCCTAGGGATTGAAAACACCCTGCAAGGCAAGGCAAGGCCCCAGCCTCACACCAATCAATATAATATAACCAATCATCCTGTAGAAGATGTTAGAGGAAGATCACTTCCCAGCCCTAACAAGTGTCTGAATCACAGCATCAGACAAACCTTCTTCTATTAAGATGGAGGAGGTTTCAGCAGTCACACCGTCAAAGCCAGCGTTTGTAAATTGTGGTACAAACCAAACCTGTCTTGGCCACCCTGGGGCCACCAGAATTGCTGGCGCACCCTCTTGAGCCAGCTTGCGCACCACCTTGCCCACCATGGAGAAGGGGGGAAAACTGGTATAGAAACCCCCAATCCCTCCAGGCAAGAGACATGGCGTGCACTGCCAGGGCCAGAGGATCCTGAGACAGAGGCACAAACGTTGGGAGCTTGTGATTGCGACGTGAGGCAAAGAGATCCACCTCCGGAGTCCCTCACTTGCGACAGAGGCACCGGAATACCTTGTGGTTGAGATATCATTCCCCTCGGCAAGAGGATCCCCTACTCGGGGAGTCCGCCTCCGTGTTTTCCACTCCCGGAAGGAATACCGATGCATGGAACATTGCTCTCCGCCCATGCAGAGAAACTTCCCTGAGGGCACTCCTGCTGTGAGTCCCTCCTTGGCGATTTATGTAAGCGACCGCAGTTCGATTGTCTGATCTAACCTGAACCGGTAAGCCCTGTAAGTGATGCATCAAGCATGACAGAACCAACTGAACAGCTCTGAGCTCCAAGACATTGATGGGGGTGTGAGCCTCCTGAGGACCCCACAGCCCCTGGAACTGAAAATCCGTCCAGAGACCTCCCCAGCCCGACAGGCTGGCATCCGTGGTAACCGTCTCCCAACAAGGGGCCAGAAAGGATCTGCCCCTCATCAGAATGCTTGGTTCCAGCCCCCACTGAAGGGACTGCCGAACCCTGGGAGCCTCATGTGGTACTGAGCAAAGGGGACTGCCTCAAAGGAAACCACCATCAATCCTACCAGTTTCATCCCTAGCTGGATAGAGGAGTGAGGATTGGCCAGGAGAACACGTATCAGATCTTGAACCCTCTGCACCTTTGGGTGAGGTAGGAACACTCTGGCCTGACTGGTATCCAGATTCATGCCCAGGAATGAGATCTTCCTTGATGGGGAGAGAGAAGACTTGGGGTGGTTGATCACCCATCCGAACCTTACCAGCGTCATCACCACCCTGGAGTCCAGCTCCGCCGGACATAGTGAACTCGAACTCCAGCTTCTACCCGGAAGAGACCACTTCCAAGATTCATTTGTCTATGACCTCCTGGGCCCAGACCAGGAAGAAGTGCCGCAGCCGTCCCCCCACCAGCAAGGGTGAGAGCGTCCCCTCATTGCTGAGCTGTCTTGGCAGCAGGCTTGGGCTTGGAACCCCAGTTAAGGCCTGGACGAGCGCGTCCTCTGCCTCTGTTCCAGGAATCACCTCTGAAATTAGAGTAGGCAAAACCTCTGCCTGCTCTGGCACCGCAAAAGGAAGGACTGAAGAAGCCTGCCCCCCCCAAAAGGGGAGACGCCGCTACTTACGCTGAGGTAACTTTCCACCTTTTGCCACTGAATCCAATTTATCTCCGAACAGCCTCATACCCAGGAAGGGTAGCACTGCGATTGATTTCTTAGCCACAATGTCAGCCGCCCACTGGCGTAGCCAGACCGATCGGCGAATAGCCAGCAGCAATGCCAAGGTTCTACTACACATAATAATCGCGTCATCCATAGCAGATAAAACAAAGGTCACAAATAATTTACACCGCTTAAGGGCTGTGAATTTAACACTGGCTGGGTCAAGCTGGGAACCACTCAACAGGTCCCTAACCACAGACCTGGTAGCCACAGTCGCGAGCGTGGAGGCACAAGCTGGCCTGCCATCTGATCAAAGCGTTTGTCCTCACCATCTTTAAGAGTGGCGGCGTCTGGAGAATGTACAATGGAGGTGTTGGACAATCCCAGAACGGGCGCATCGACCTCGGGAGGGGACGACCAGCGCTTCACCGCGTCCACCGGGAAGGGATAATTCCTATCCCACCCCTGAGGAAAACCAGGAAGCCGGCTAGGTCCTTCGCATTCCTTAAGAATAAAATACTCGAAATGTATCTGATTTGGGAACTCCAGACGAGGCCTAGAGGTCCCAAAAACTTCCCCCTTCTGCGGAGGGGACTCCGCCAGAAGAGAAATAGCCAACACCTCATATAAATGGGCCAGGATCTTGGGGGTATCCACGGCATCCCCAAGCCCCTGCCCAGCATCAGCATCCAAAACTGCTGATCCTCTGAGCCATCAGAATCCGTAAACAGTTCCCCTTCCGCAAGCGGGGAATAAACAGACCTGTCAAGGGAATCATGATCATCAAGAACCGGCGTGGCCGGTGACAGATGCCTTCTCTTAGCCGGGGCCTACCTGGCAGCAGAGCTAGAATCAATTTCACGATGTTGGCCAATCTAGCACATACATCAGATTGCGACTCCCCGCTAATGACCGTGTCACTTGGGGTACGGATCAAGGTGGGGTAGGTGATGAGGCCGGCAGCACTGACCCAGACGCCTGGGCCCCGACTGCCGCGTTATGGCCTGCTGAACACATGGTATGCAAACCAGCACATTATCCCCCGCAAGGGATACCCCCCAACCCACACACTGCCGGGATAGCCCCAAAGAGAGCCGGAGCCCGGTATCCTGGGGAGCCTCCATATGGTGATTTGTATGGCAGTCGCAATGACCAGCGGGAATTACGCTAGAAGGCAACCCGGGATGCCCCTTAAGTCCGTTAGTGGGAGGATTTGCAAGCCCTTATTTTTTGGCCAGGGGACCCCGGGACACACTAACAAAATGGGGGCCCCCGTAAGTAAGGTCCACCATAGACAAGCACTCATACATGCAGAATGTACAAAGAGCATTGGCAAAACATATAAAATAAATTGTAGACATGTCACTGGAGAAGTGATCGAGGGGGTGTACATTTCACCTAGGTTACTACGCTGGGTGAGATGGTAAGTCCAGGATTGATTTGTTTCTCAGCAGTGATATGCTGCTGAGTTGTTGTTTAATTTTGCCGGGCCTGGATTTATATGGAATGGCAGGTAGGTTTGGTAGAGGGACCTGTCATTCCACACCTCCCCGATCCAGTTTGGGTTTTGAATCAGGTGAGCTCTGATCCTAATTAGCCTGGGAGGTAAAAGCTCTGCAGAGACTGCAGGCTATTGCTCTCAGCCAGGAATGAACAGCCTGTGTGTGTGTTTGAAGGAAGCTGCGAACGCAGCCACTGCTGGAGCTAAAAACTCACCCTGCGATATCCAGGCTAACGCTGTGTTTTGAAACTGCCAGATAGGTGAGAAGAACCTGTTAGTAAGCGCCCAGACGGGCTAGGTCTTTTATTTTGTTTATACCCAAAAGAAGCACGTGGTTGCTGTATGTTTTGTTTGCTGGACTGTTTATGCCATGAATAAACGCCAAGATCTGCTTTTATAACGTCTGAGTCTGCCGTGAACTGTGTCCAAACACACCATCCCCCGGGAAGATCCCTACAAAATATATATATGGGTATATATAGGTATATATAATATTGTATATAACATTGTATATAACATAGTATATAGTACTAATAGTAATGTATATAATAATGTATAATAATGTATGCGCAAGTAGTACAATAAAACTAATGGCCGCCACCGTGCTGGATAAGGCGCAAATCAAAACAACAATGCACACAAGCAAAGCCCGGCAGGGCACTCACAGCACGACAAATGGCGATCCCCAGCCTGAACAGAAGGCAGAAAAGGAAGAAGAAGAAGGGCGGGCCAGCGCGGATCGCACGCCGCGCCTGGCCCCGCCCCCTCCCCATCCTCGCCCAGCAACGCGGATTCCTATCCATTGACCGGGCGCCGCCGAGGGCGCCAGAGAGAGTGGGGCGGGCCGAGCGCCCAGCCCTGCCCCTCACAGAAAGGAGAGGGAGAAGCTCATCCTCTAGAACTGAGCAGCCACACGTGCGGAGCCGGACAGGGCGGCCGGCTCTCAATACGGCCGCCGCATGTATCAAGCTGTACAGTAAAATCACACACGCATACACAAGGGAGGATCAATGAAGTTAAAATCAAGGGAGAAGTCACAGCCCCCCCCCCCCTTGAGAATAAAGGCAATAAAGTAAAGGGAGGGAGGGTCTACGGTAGTAGAGCAGGGGGAAACGGACGGGCATCCCAAACCAGGGTCACCAACCTGGTAGCCGCCTACCCCTTGCAATGGGGTCTCACGGAGGAGCATAGCTCCTATCAGTACACCTGTTAAGGTGAATCCTACCTTCACCCGGACCTACAGCCAAGGCTGGGAGGCATTAGGGGACTTAAGCATAACTAGGTCCGGGCAGAAATAGGGATAAAAAATGGCCGAGTGTGAGCCCGGCTTACCTGCAAGGAGGAGACTTCATCTTCTGACTTGCTCGCCGTCTGCAGAGACAATTACTGGGAATGTGTGGGAGGTCCCAGGTATTTATGGGCCAGGAGGGGCTTCTTTTTTTCTATTCATCTCTGCAGAAGTTCGCCCTCTACTGGACATAACCCAAGTGTAATGAATATTTCCGAAGCAGGGTGTGAGACATACTTAGAATATCAGCGCACTGGGGGGGGGGGGGGGGGGGGGCTATATATTCCACAGGCAAAACTAAAAAAGGCTGGGATGGATGGGGTAGAGCTGAGGGGACAGGGATGGATGGGGCAGAGCTGAGGGAACCGGGATCGATGGGGCAGAGCTGAGGGGACAGGGATAGATGGGGACAGCTGAGGGGACAGGGATGGATGGGGCAAAGCCAAGCGGACAGGAATGGATGGGGCAGAGCTGAGGGGACAGGGATGGATGGGGCAAAGCCAAGGGGATAGGGATGGATGGGGCAAAGCCAAGGGGATAGGGATGGATGGGGCAGAGCTGAGGGGACAGGGATGGATGGGGCAAAGCCGAGGGGATAGGGATGGATGGGGCAGAGCTGAGGGGACAGGGATGGATGGGGCAAAGCCAAGGGGATAGGGATGGATGGGGCAGAGCTGAGGAGACAGGAATGGATGGGGCAGAGCTGAGGGGACAGGGATGGGTGGGGCAGGGATGGGTGGGGCAGAGCTGAGGGGACAGGGATGGATGGGGCAAAGCCAAGGGGATATAAATGGATGGGGCAGAGCTGAGGGGACAGGAATGGATGGGGCAGAGCTGAGGGGACAGGGATGGATGGGGCAGAGCTGAGGGGACAGGGATGGATGGGGCAGAGCTGAGGGGACAGGAATGGATGGGGCAGAGCTGAGAGGACAGGAATGAATGGGACTAAACTGGGGTAGTAGGACAGGATTGGATGGGGCAAAGAGACAGCAAAAAAAGGTTTTTGTGCACTTCCCGCCTGTGCACTCCTTTGTATTGCAATTCTAGGTGCAATGACACAGTCAGGAAATCTAAGCACTACATCGCCTATCAAGTAAAGGGGGAGCACTCAGCACAGCAACACAGAAGCAGCTGAGTGTAGGGCTGGCAGGGCAGGGGTCTGGAAATCTGGCGCCGGGGTCCGCATTTGGACCCCGGTCCGCCAGTTGAGTACTGCTGCTCTAGATAGTTCTCGATCGTAAGAGGGGGAATTTCTTTTACAGCCTGAACTGAAAATTCATGCCAAGCTTGCGGCTTTCCTTTGGTACTATAGGAATACAATCCAAGAGTGACATGCTTTTGAGTGTACCGCTCAATTTGTACAGGGGAGAAGTACTTACTTCTAACAGCCTGTCTGAAAGCATACATTGGAAGAATTGCAACAGTAATAAGCTGTAAAAAGCCCTGTAAAACACGAATGGTCGGTTCAAAACCTAAAAAGGCAATAAAAAGTGTGGCTGGATTTTATTGAAGTAAGGTGTTTAATGTTGAACAAAACCCACCAGTGGGCGGCCTGGAATCTCACCAGCTTTTCACTGGGACATCCCAAATCGGGATGCCCTGCTGTGTAAAACCCTCCAGGGCACCAGTAATAACTCAGCTTTCCCCAGTCCAGAGGCACATGCACAGGCTCCTGTCCAATCAGAGCCATTTGCTGCCGCATCTCTGGTGGCATGCACGCACTCATGCCTCAGCTATTCAGATAGGCCGGGGTGGAAGCATGCAAGCCATGGGGTTTACAGCAGCATGCATGCATGAACATCTACGTGGGGCCCAAACCACTTTGCAGTGAATTACATGGTCCACCTTACATTGACAGGGAAGAGATTTGGACTCAAACCAGGCAATGTAAGCATGCCAGACCCTGTAGTAGATAAAGGACGAGGACTTCTTCCTAGCCCTAATCTTGGTATCAACAACAGAGGCAGGCAACCCCTTTTCCATCAAGATGGAGGTTTCAGCAGCCAAGCTGTCAAAGCCAGGATTTGTAAATTGGGATGGCGCAGCTGCCCCTGAGTGAGCAGATCTAGATCCTTGGGTAGGACATACTGATCTACTGCCAACTGCATGATGTCTGCGAACCACACCCTTCTTGGCCAACAGGGGGCCACCAGAATGGTTGGCACCCCTTCCTGGGCTTCCTTGCGCAGCACCCTGCCCAACAGAGGAAACGGGGGGAACACATAGAGGAGCCGAAACCCCTTCCAAGACATTGCTAGCGCATCCGTGGCAAAGGCCAGAGGGTCCTGTGACAGAGAGACAAAGAATGGAAGCTTGTGATTGTGACGTGAAGCAAACAGGTCCACATTCGGCAGACCCCAGCGATGGTACAGGGAGTGAAACACCCTGTTGCTGAGGGACCACTCCCCCAGCCGAGACATCCCCCTGCTCAAGGAATCTGCCTCCAGGTTCTCTACTCCCGGGATGTAAACTGCCGATATGCAGGGGACATTCTCCTCCGCCCAGGACAGTATCAGGGACACTCCTTGAGGGCTCGCTTGCTCCGAGTCCCTCCCTGATGATTAATATAGGCAACTGCCGTCTGGTTGTCCGAGCGGATCTGAACAGCTCGACCCCGAAGGTGTGGGGTCAACTAGGAAAGAACCAACCTTATAGCTCGTAGTTCCAGAGTGTTGATGGGGGCATGAGCCTCCTGAGGGCCCCACTAACCCTGGAACTTCAGAGACTTCCAAAAGCCCCCCCAACCTGTCAGACTGGCATCCGTGGTGACCCAGCACGGGGGCAGAAAGGTCCTGCCCACTAGGAGATTCCTTGAGTCCAGCCACCACGAGAGGGACTGACTGACCAGAGGGGACAGAGCAAATTCCTGATCCAGGGACACAGGGTCCCGATCCCAAACTGACAAGAGGTGCAACTGAAGAGGTCTCACGTGAAACTGAGCATAGGGGACCGCCTCGAAACATGACAACATCAGCCCCACCAACTGCATCCCCTGCCGAATGGAGGGATGAGGGCAAGAAAGTAAAAACCGTGCCTGCGTCTGCAGGCTCTCCACCTTCTGCTGAGGCAGAAAAACCTTGACCTGAGATGAATCCAGATTCATGCCCAGAAAGAACCTCACCAAGGACGGAGACAGAGAAGACTTGGGATAGTGGATCAAGCAGTTCAGGAAAAGGAACTGCTTGGACCATTATATGGGGCTAGGGATTGCCCCGGGATCTGCACCCGCTTTTTTGACCAGTGTGCGTTTACACTATTCTTCTGTTTTGCTTTTGGGATAGTGGATCACCCAACCGAAGGACTCGAGTGTGGAGACCACCATCTGGGTATCCAGCTCGGCTTGATGGAAGGACTGAGACGCAATCAGAATGTCATCCAGATAAGGAAGGATACGAATGCCCTTAGATCTCAACAGAGCCATCACCCCCGCCAGCACCTTGGTGAAGACTCGAGGGGCTGAGGCAAGACCGAACGATAAGGCCACAAATTGGTAGTGCTGATCCTCCAGAGTGACCCTGAGAAATCTCTGGTGACCTGGAAAGATTGGAACATGCATCTTTGATGTCCACAGAAGTCATGAAGTCGCCCCCGGGCTCAAGGTACTGACCGCCGAACGCAGAGTCTCCATGCGAAAATGCTTGAACCTGACAAATTTGTTGAGGCGCTTGAAATCCAGGATGGGCCTCAGGGGACCATCCTTTTTGGGAACCGTGAACAGATTGGAGTAGAAGCCTCTTCCCCTTTCTTGGAAGGGCACCGGGCAGATGACACCCATTGCCAAAAGGCTTTGGACCGCAAGCCCTGAGCTGACAGGGGGCTTTGAGCCATCCGGGATCTGATAAATCTTGGGGGCGGCCAGGCTGCAAACTCTATCTTGTACCCGGAGGACACCACCTCCTGAATCCACCGGTCTGAGATGCGCAGTCTCCAGACGTGAGCAAAGAGCCGCAACCGTCCCCCCACCCGGATGGGTGAGGGCGCCTCCTCATGCCTGAGGGGGCTTGGGGGAAGATTTGGACTTGGGACCCCAAGAGAGACCGGGGTGTCCACGACCTCTGCCCCGGCCCCAAGTGTCTCTACGTGTCCTCACAAATGGTGCACCCCGGCAAGATCTGGGAGCACGGAAGGAGGGGAGGGAAGAACCAACCCCCTGAAAAGGCCGCGGCTGCCTCCTGCGTTGAGGCAGCCTACCATCCTTGGCAAACAGATCCAGACGCTCACCAAAGAGCCGTAGCCCAGTAAAGGGGAAGCCAGTGAGAGCCTTCTTAGCAGCATTATCAGCCGCCCACTGACACAGCCAAACAGAGAGGCGTATAGCCACCAAAAGGGCAGAAGTCTTACCACACATCCTGACCGCATCATCCATAGCAGAAAGAATAAATGCAAACAAATTCATAGCAAAACAGGAGGGATCTATACTCCTCCCCCCTACTGGCATCCGAGGCATTATCCAGAAGGCACTTGAGTAGCCCTTTAATAGCAAGAGCCGTGATGGCAGAGGCGCACACAGGGCGCAGCGCAGTCCCTGCACAAGCAAATGCGTGACAGGCCAGCTGATCCACACGCCGGTTGTCACCATCCCTCAGAGTAGAAGTGTCAGGGGAATGCATGACCGAGGTATTGGACAACCCAAGCACGGGACCATCGACCTCGGGGGGACACGACCAGCGCTTAACCACATCAGCAGGAAAGGGATACCTCCTATCCCAACTCTTGGGCACCGCGGGCAATCTGCTAGGACGTTCCCACTCTGTAAGCACCAAATTATTAAAGTGATTCTGCTCAGGGAACTCCAAGCGCTGTTTAACAGTGTGAAAAAGCTCACCCTGCTGCTTTTTAGCCGGCACAGGAGGGGTAATACATAGGCTGTTGGCTCACATTTTTGAAGTGCTATCAGTATCCTCGGGAGACCATGGATCTTCTCCAAAGGGAGACCCAGTACCGCCAGAAATCTCCTGCTGTTCCTCAGAGGAATCAGAATCAGAGAAGAGTTCCCCCTCTTCTAGGGGGTAATGGTCAGACAGAGTGTAATGTCCCTCATCCTCAACAGGAAAAAGGGAAACAGCGGGGGTTAGGTGCCGCTTCTTGCCAGAAGCCTTGCAGGGGACAGGCCCAGTAATATGCCTTTCCAGGCTGGGCACCCGCATAGCCAAATCGTAATGGGATTCCCCGCTAGCATGTCCCTCACTGGGGGTAAGAGGCAGGCACGGGGGGGGGGGTTAGGTGATGCAGAAAGGGGTGCAGAGCTAGGAAGCGAGGCAGGCAACCCAGACTGCAGCGCAAGTACCTTCTGAGCGCAGGGCACACATACCCTGACATCGCCACTCACAGGGGATACCCCACACACAGCACACAGCTGGGCTTGTCCCGAAGGAACCCCAAGCACATTATCCCCGGAAGCCTCCATATGGTGATTAGAAAGGGCACACCGGCCAGTATAGGGTTAAGGCTAGCAAGAGCCACCCGGGATGCCCCAAACCCCGCAAGGGAAGGTGGGAGATGAAAAGGGGAATAGGCCCGGGAGAAACCACAGTCACGTTTATCCCGCCTGAAAGACATAATAAAACACCCATAACAATCCCATAGTGTTGGCGAAACAGCAATAAGACAACCCCGAAGGGGACTCACGGACCAAGAGACCGAATCACCAAAATCCAGACAGCGCGCAGCAGCACAGCAGCACCCGAGGGCCCCAGTACACCGCAGAGCCAAAATGGCGCCAGAACGGACCTTGAGGGGCGGGCCGCGGACGTATTTGATGCAAAAAACGTCATCCGCGGGCCCGCCCCCCCGAAGAGCGTGAATCGCGAGCCACGTGACCCCCCAGCGCCTATGACAGCGCACAGAATCACCACAATGTATGTCGCCGCCCGCAGCGGAGCGCCGTACAAAGTGGTGCGGTGGCGAGCGCATATAAAGACAGTAAAGAAAAATACAGTAAAACATTCAAAACTACTCAGTTTGGGGTCCGCGCAGGGCTCCCGTGTCGCGATCGGTGGGTGAAACATGGTGGGGTGTAACATGGTGGGCTGTGCGGGGAGCCCAGGGAGCTGGATATTGGTATCCTACTGTTGCTGCCTCACACTGCTACGGAAGTCCCACTCAGAATGGGTAGTGCGGGTGGCAGCAGGGCATTGCCAGTGGGAGGAATGGTGGGGCCTTGGGCTGCGTTACCTTGGCTGGGTGCTGAGGTTACTTCGGCCATGCCTGTGTTCCTGGCTCTGGGGGTTGTGGTGCCGCCTATGGTGTGGCATAGTGAGTTCCTTAGTGAGCAGCGGCAAGCATATCTGAGCCTCAGCTGTGTTCTTTTATACATAATCAAGTGGGAAATTGTGGTGGAAACAATTTGGGTTATTTAACAAGCCTTCACAGGCGCAAGCAACCTATAGGCTACATGGTCGTATGGATGCAAACACACTTCCGGGGTCAGCCAGGGCGAGTCAGCGGTCACCTCTGTGACATTCCAAGCCCCAACATTGCACCCACCATTTATACCCATGAGCAGCAGGAGGAAAAAATGATTGTAAGTCACACTTTCATGCCAATGGCCTACACATGTGTGCTGCATTACACTCCCACCAAAGTGACAACAGATGACAGTGGCTGCGAAATACGAGTGAAGGCACATGGCGCCACAGTAATGGCCTGGCCTTCCAACATTACAGGTCCACAGTACTTTGCTGCCACTGTCAAATGGACCACTTTGGAATGTTTGTATGCAACGCAGGGGTGTCTAAGTGATTTATGTCTGACATTTCTATGCCATCCGCTACTTCTGTGGGATGGGAGAGCTGGCTTCATCTTGTTGCTGGCCCTATCTGACAGTAGTGGCGGAGTGGAGAGTTAGGCGCGCCTTTTAGCCTAAGTGCGTCTGCGTTTGCAATCCACTACTACTCTGCAATGGGAGAGCTGGATTAGGTAGCATTGGCATACGTTAGCATATACGAGGCTTGGGTGCTTGCACTGTCCCAGAAAACGACTTTAGGGGCAGGGGCGTGCATGTGGAGATTAAGAGACCAAAATAGAGGACACAAGTTAACAATAGACATCTGTTTGTTGTTTGCAGACATTCATGGAACACAGGTACGACTTCAAGCCCAACACACCTGAAAAGAGGACGTTGGCAGATGAATTGGCAGCTATGTGAGTGGCGAGGGGAAGTCACCTTACACCTTCACCCAATTAATACAGCACTAGTTGAACCTCAAACGGCGAAAGTAGCCCAGGCGTGGAGGTTCTACAGTCAGATCTTTCCAGGTAAGTGGATGTACAAAAGAGAAGGTGAACAATCAGAGTTATGAGTTACATGTTTTATATAATTATATTTTCTTCTGTAGTTGGAGAGTTCTGGCTGCGGATCAAGCTCACTTGAAGGCAAGGAGTCCGACCAGTAGGGCCCAAAAAAAGGGTGTGGGTGTGAGGCGGCACCCCCAAACCCTGCCAACGTTCTCTTCCTCCTCTGAAGCATCACCACCACCAGCCATGGAGCCCGCTGAAGAGGAGGGAGTGTTGGGTTTGGCGCCGCCCACATCTTTTGCACACTCCGATAGGCCAATAACCCAAAAAAACACAGGCTGGTGTGTTGTGCTTCTCTGTCCCTCCAGAATCATCAGAGGGTGAGTATGCTGCGATTTGCCACCCGATACGGAAGTGGCGTAGGAAGTGGGTCAAGCCAGTGAAGCAGAACAATACCCAAGCATTACACAAACAACACATGCACATAAATACTAACTAAGGTTCTTTCCCTCTACAGACCCTGAAGAAGGGATGGTACCGCAGAGGAGGGTGGTCCCATAAAAGTTTGGTCAACCAGTTTGGGTAAGTATGTAAAAATGTATAGGCATACATGCCATGTTGGTCCCAACAAATATTTTACTAAAATTAAAAAAATCGTACATCTTTTATTATGGTAATAAATATTTTTAACAAAAAAATTAGTAAAACAAAAAATAAAGTTTAATAAAATAACAGTTTTAAAGTTATATGCTGCGTGGTGGCATGTTTCCTAAGCAACTACATAAAGCATATGCAAACCAAACAAACAGCGGTGTAAAACAGAACACCAAAACAGAAGGTGGCCGAAGTAGGAGTTGAGTAAAAGTGGGTAGAAGCAGATGACCTGACAAGGTACATAGGTAAGTATGTGCAAGGGCATGCAGACTACATGGGATGCCCTAGATGCCAGCAGAGGGGACAACAGTAAGTATGTGCAAGAACATGCGGACTACCATGGGTACACTGGTGGGGACAGCGGGAAGCACCTTAACATAGATGGGACATTTTAAAAAAGGCCTAGGCCTGAAAGCCACCGAAAGACTGAGAACAATGGAATCCACAGCAAGTTACGTCCGAAAACAGGGAAAAACTCAGCTTCTGAGACTACTTCGGCTGCAAATAATGTAAATGCTAAGCTAAACTTTATGCACACACAAAGCAAATACGGGCGCTTACGCATGATAAACTTTTCTCGGAACGCGGCTGTGAATGATACAGGCAATCTCAATTTCCCAGTTTCCGAGATCAGTTCCCCCAAAAAATGTGCATACACAGGCAGACTCTGAATCAGGTGGTATGTTGTGTGGTGTGCTTTTCTCTACCTTACATTTGTTTAATACTGTATATTCTAGTGAAGAATAGAGTAGTATCAACTGCACCCTCTACTAAAACTAGCATGCTGAGCTGCAATATTTATGGCTCACAGGCCAGAGATTACCATTTGGTGGGAAAGCCTAGTGGCAGATCATTACAGGTCACTCAGTTAAAAAAAAGCTTCCAGTGCTAGCTAGAGGGTGTTTGGTCCCGCATTAAACTATAAAGGTAAAGTTTAAATAATATAGAATCTAAAAAGATAATCATTTTAATTAAATTTAGCAATTTCACATTTTTGGTATCCAGGGAGCTTTATAAATGAATGTAAATCAAGCTTCCCTTAAGCTATGCAGAGTTTTGTATGTCATTTTAAACAATGCCTTTGTGTTACATCACCTTAAAGATTATTCTCCTCAGGAGATCTAATTAGTTTTAGAATATGAAGATATTACATTTCCTGGCAAGGATCTTCTGCTGTAATATGACAAGCTATAAATAGCATTACTATTTGTTCCACTCATATCATTTGACCATCTACAAATTATAACTCCAGAAAAGCTTTCGGTAAATCATGACAACAATGTAAACCTTCTAGTGACCAAAATAATAAATAACATGGAAATCTGGATATTCTGAGACATGTTTATCAAAGGAATAATGTGCCTCTAATCTGCCTATTGAGGTGGCCTCCATTGGCTTATGTGCATTGCTTTTGTTGTTTTTTTTTTTTTTTAATAGCCATGAATCCCATGGGGGGGGGGGGGTGGTCGGTTGGGTTGGCAAAGCAGACCTCCAGTAACTTTTAACCCTTTAAGTGCCAGCCTACCTGGAGTTTTTGTCACTCTTTGTTGCCAGACCATTTTGCACTATTTTGCGCTCCCCATGTTCAAATGTGATTTTTGAAGGGATTTCCCAGGAAAATGATATATTGTTTTTTTCAGCAGAGTCTGTTTGCCATTTTTTAGGTGTATTCTCAATATTTTTGGGTGAAATATGTGCAAAAAAATAAAAAAAATCTATTTTTTACAATTTGTAGTGTTTTTTTGTAATAAAAAATGTAAGTTTGTCAATAAAATCTTATTGCGTGTGAAATCCCAATTTCTCCTGGTTACAGCGGAACCACATATGTATAGGTAGACACCCTTTCCTGCCCAGGAGGCTCCCCCAAACTGAAACAGCGCTTTAGGGGATTTTCAGATAAAATACAACCATGCTATGCAATATGCGCACCTTGCAGATTTGCCAGAAAAACAACCCTTTACATTTGAAATACCCCCAACAAACTATATATTCTCTGGAAGTACACACCTCAAGCTTTCTAGGTGTACCAGGCTTGTTGATGTGACCATAGTTTCTGGAAGTAATCCCTCAATGTATTCTTTGGTTGCAAGGAGTTTCCCTAAAAAAAGGATTAAAAAAGCTGAATCAAAGCCACATTTTCCTAAAAAAAACTATGTACAAACAAGAAAAAACAAGTTTAATCTGAAAAAGCAACATCCCCTGAACAGAACGATACCCAACATGCATTGCTACTGTCAAGGGAAGAGTTGCCAAACACCCCAAAGTAAAGCATGTGCGTAACGGTAATTTTACTTGAAAATTTCAGCTCTGCAGACAAAGTGTGCACCTTGCGATTTTTCAAGCAAAACAACCCTTTACATTTGGAATATCCCCTATAAACCATATATTCCCTGAAAGTACACGTTAAGCTTTCTAAGCGTACCCAGCTTGTTGTAGTGGGCTCATCTTTCTGGAATTAATCCCTCAAAGAATTCTTTGGTTGCGCAGGGTTTCCCTAAAAAATGTATAAAAAAGCTGAATAAAAAACACCTTTTCCTAAAATATAAATATGCAAACCAGAAAAAACAAGCTAAGTCTGAAAGCGAAGGTCCCCCGAACAGAACAATACCCAACATGCATAGCTACTTTTAACCATTTTAATTGCCAGCCTACTTGAGATTTTGTCACCCTCTGTCGACAGGTCATTTTTCCCCATTTTGCGCCATGTTTTGCGCCATTTTTGCTGGAATTTTCAGGAGAATTATATATATATATTTTTTGCAGCAGAGTTTAGGCTTTAACATGAAATGTCTTGTTTGTAAATTTTATTTTGTTTTTTACAATATTATTAAGTAAAAAAAAAAAAATAAATAATTTTTTTTTTAGAAAATTGACTCCTTTATTTTAAATAAAAAATGTATTTTATTAAGGAAAACCATATTTCATGTGAAAGCTACCGATTAGAACGGTACCACATATTTATCGGTAGCCCCCCGTTCCTGCCCAGGAGACCCCCCCTAACTGAAACAAGTACTTTATAACATTTACAAATAAAATACAACTACCATCCACACTACAAAGGGTTAAATCGAGAAAAAAAATGACAGAGTCCCCCGGGGGCATTTTGGGGGGGGGGGGGGGATTTTAAGGGGTTAAAAACCCTTAAAATCCCAAAAATTGACATGGGATCCCCCTTACCCAAGGTAACCAGCCTGGGACCAGCTATGCAGGGCTTGTAGAAACAGGGCGCAGGTGCCAGCTTTTGTGGGCCCGGGCTCTTCTGCCCCCCCCCCCCTGGGCTTTGGGGAGTTAGGTAATAGGGGTGCCGGGGTAAATGGCAAGTCACCGCTAGTCGCAGGTGACTTGACATCCCCCCAGCCTTGTGAACTGGTATAGGGGTCATGGACCCCTTACCAGTTCACAAGGGGTTAAATGTAAAAAAAAAACACAGACACACACAAAGAGAAATATTTTATTTTATTATTTTTTTTTTTTTTAATACTTACCTCCCATCCATCCTGGAGCACTGTGTCCCTCGGCGATCATTGGCTTCTGCTCACCTGCTGGAAGCCTTTTATAGCTGCACGTAGTTTCTACGTGCTTGGCACTTAACGGTAGGAGAAGCAACCACGTAGTAACTACGTGCTTGGCATTTAAAGGGTTAACTGGAAGTCTGCTTAAAGTAAAACTAAAACCCTCTATTTAGAAGTTTGAAAATGTCAGGATTCATAACTTTAAATTTGAAAATCGGAGGCTCTGGAGTCTGGAGACTCTAAGGCTATCCGAATTCCACTCCTTGGGGCATCATGAATCGGAATGCCCCGCTGCTTAAAACACCCCAGAAGCCCAGTTTCACTCAACTTGTCCCGGAGCCCTCAGTGCTTCTCTGCACCACGCCTAATCGCGCCAATGCGGCAGATGTCACACTGCTTAGCCAACCAGACAGCTTAGCCATCAGCGGTGCCGAAGGAAGCCCGAGTGAAAGCGAGCATGCCGTTCGGTTGAGTGGGCCTCTCAGCCAATCATAGTGTGCTTTCTAGTCTGAGTTGCGATGAATAGATGCCCCATAAATAAGTAGAGCAACACCCTTAAGAGTTTTATAGACTCAGTGGGGGTTTTGTTCCTATTTAAGCTGTGGGATGGTGAAAAGACAACATCAGGAAATAAAGCAATTCTGTGAGTACTCATCTGTAGAATTGTTTTTGTTCTTGCATGACACGGCCTGCTTCGGTATTCATAACAGTTGGGTTATTCCGCCACAAGGTGGCGCAATGTACTGCAGAAGAGCTGTGGCATCTCCCGGCCCCCTATAAAAACAGGATTAACCATAGAGTTCCCAGCGTAGACAAGCAGTGAGACAAGAAGCCGGGAGAGAAAAAAGGTAAAAAATGTAAAAAAGGTAAAAAAAACAAATTAGACTTGGAACAATCACCATAAAGAGGCAACCAAGAATAACGATAACAAGGGTGGGTCGAAGCAGGCCGTGCCATGCAAGAACAAAAACAATTCTACAGGTGAGTACTCACAGAATTGCTTTTTTGATTATTGCATGGCACGGCCTGCTTCGGTATTCAACAGTTGGGACATCCAAAAGCAGTGTCCAAAAGTAGGGTGGGATCCCCAATGAGTAACAGCCGGCAGTCACTACCGCCTGAAGCACCTTGCGGCCAAAAGCAGTATCTGTTGAGGCCTTAACATTAACCTTGTAAAACTTGGAAAAAGTATGAACAGAAGACCAAGTAGCGGCCTTGCAAACTTGTTCAACAGGTGCTGAAAAGCCCAAGAAGCACCAATAGCACGAGTGGAATGAGCAGTAATTCTAAAGGGAGGTTCCTTCCCCTTAGCAGAATAGACTTGAACCACCGCCTGACGGATACACTTGCTGATAGTGGATTTAGCCGGAGGAAAACCCTTCCAAGGTCCAGAAGTGAGAACAAAAAGAGCATCAGATTTCCTGAAAGGCTCAGTAGCGACCAAATAAAACTTCAGAGCCCTGACCACATCCAGAGAATGCAGTGTCCGCTCCTTGGAATTAGCAGGATTAGGACACAATGAAGGCAAGACAATAGGCTCGATTCAGAGGCACATTCGTCTGCACTTCCGTAGCTGTCTGTGAAAGTTTTGGTGGGTGTTTGTCATTTTTTTGCTTTTTTTCGTTCATTTTTCATTCGTACGAATGTTCGGGCAAATGCGTATATGCGCTTTCGATGAACGAAAGCAAATCTGAACATTTCCGTTAGTTCGGGTCATTTTCCAAACCAAATCTGATATTTTTCGTTCATTCAGATAACTTACGTTATTGCTATGGGCTTGCGTCTCATTCAGAGAGCTGATTGCCGATGGACTACAGCCCTATAAATCCGTTTCCTTTGCGATCCCCTTACGGGACCATTTTGACCTCGAGACTAGCATCTATGGACGACTCTAGTGCATTTGAGGAGCATGAGGATCTGCAGCTCATGGGCATTGAAATTGTCCGGAGGGCTGAGACCAGATTGCACTGGCGGTGACGCATGCACATCGATGGCATGCATGACGTTGAGTTGTTCGAGCTGACCAGACTTAATCGCGCTTCCCTCCATAAATTGTATAGTGAGCTGCGGCCATGGTTAGCCCGCACCACAAGGAAGGGGCAAGCAGTTTCAGGTATGACCAAGATGCTTGGCTGCCTGCAATTTTTGGCGAACGGCTCGTTTCAGAGGCTGGGTGCCCTCTCCGTGGGGATCTCCCAGCCTACGCTGAGCCGCACGCTATCCAAGTTTTTGGAAGGCATGGCTACCATTACTCGCAAATATATTTGTTTTCCTGATGACATGGTAGCCAGAAACGCGATTAAGCTGGCATTTTATAACATCGCCGACATGCCCAACGTCATGGGTGCCATTGACTGCACCCACGTTGCCCTTGTCCCTTTGGCAGTCGACGAGTATATCTACAGGCAGGTTCAATCAGTTCTTTTTTTTGTTTTGGTTTTAATGTCCTTAAAAATTCCCAAATACCCTCCTTGTAAAATGTCCCTTCTTCGAATTAGTCCCTCCTTGTAATTAATCCCTCCTTGTAAGTTATCCATCGTTGCAAATACTTCCCTTATTTTATTTATTCCCTCCGTGTAATTTATCCCTCCTTTTAATTTATCCCTCCTTGTAAGTTTGCCAACATTTTAATGTATCCCTCCTTTTAAGTATTCCCTCCTTTTAAAGAGTCCCTGTGGAATCATGGACCGTATTTAGTTGCATATAAATGTCACATGTGTTCACCAAGGAAAAATTTTAATGTGTACCTGAAATAGACCCGGGAAAGTTAAGCTTTACTTTTTCAAACATACATATTGTGTTTTGGCAAGACAAATAGTTATGTACTTGTTTATTGCTAATTTAATTGGCCCACAGCATTTGCTTAGGGTGTGATTAGTTAGTGTTCCCCTAGTTTGCGTCCCCTTTATAATGTTTTTGTTGTTTTTTTTTATCCCATGAACCGCAAAATGGGCCACTCAATGAATGTCCAAGCAGTGGTGGCCCCGGACATGCGGTTCCTTAGTCTGCTCGCCGGGTTCCCAGGCTCATCCCATGATGCCTACATTCTTCGCAGATCTGGATTGTACGGTCGGTTTGAGTCTGGGGAATTTTCCGGTGGATGGCTCCTTGGTAAGTTTCTGCCAATAACGTCCTTTTTTTGGATATGTATGGCTAGGAATTTAATTTGTGTTCCATGTATGAAACTATGCCTTTTTTGAACACCTTGTTTACCTGTGAAACACGACCTTAACCATTAGATTTTTCAAGCAACAAAGCGTTGGCAAATGTTAGTCCTGCATTAGCAAACTGCAGAAATGGAATTTAGATTAAAGTAATAATGAGTCTTCCACACACTCTGCTTAAATTATGTCCTTGAATTTATCCTAGGGTCTGCGTCATCTTTGATTAGATGCATTACACTTACTGAGTAGAGGAGAGTGGGATAAAGTGCAGGGGGCGGGTTAGAGCTGGTTTGTACTCACACCAAGCAGCTACAGGGTCCTGAAAAGTTAAGACATCCAAAAATGCTGAGCAGCACCGAAACCAATACCTGTTAGCAGTCTGGCTGATTGGCCCTCACCCGCCATCTTGGATGTTTAATTTTTTCAAACATCTATTTGATGTATTTTAATTTTTTAAAGGGCCTGTACACTATGTATGCTCATGCTGTGTAGCAAATGTGACCTAGGCTCTTAGTAATGTTGATGGCCCGTTTAGGGGATTCCATTTATTGAGGAATGTGTAATTTATGTTTTTTATTATACATTTTGGCAGGTGATTCCGGCTATCCACTTCTTCCGTGGCTGTTGACGCCCCTCCTCTGGCCCCATAATGCAGCCAAAGAGGCATATAATAGGGCACACAGGAAGACCAGGGCTGTGGTGGAGAGGGCGTTTGGCCTGTTGAAGACCTGCTTCCGATGCTTGGACCATACCGGGGGGAGCACTTCAATATGACCCCAAAAAGGTCATAGATATTATAATGGCCTGTGCAGTGTTGCATAATTTTGCTATATTGCAGCGTGTCCCCCGGTATGTGGATGTGCCCCCCTCTCCACCCACCGATGACCCAGACGAGGACTATCGTGGTCCACCGAGTGCGTCTGCCCAAGCAGTGCGGTCTAATTTAATTGAGACACATTTTGCTTAATTTGTTGTTCCTTTGTTTGTTTTGTCCCTTTATTCTTGGCTAATTCTGTTTTTGGACCTTTGTGTTTGTATGTTTGTTACTTTTACAAACAGTAAATAAATAATTTAAAACAACCTCACACATGATTTTCATTTGGGTTTTTTGGGATGTTACAAATGTGTTACTGCCTACTTTAACTCATCTTTATTCACCCAAAACTTAAAGGCATAAACTTAGTCCACAACAGGTTAATTACAATTTTATGTAGTTTATTTCAGAAGCAAACATTGGATTTGATGGTCACTCCCATAGTTGCATAAAATACATGGACAAAACACAAATGAAAGTTTATCCAAATCAAGCCACATAGCAATTGCCCAGAGGAAGGAGTTTTAAAGTAAGCCACTCCTGTGCAAAGTTAAGGACAAATGAAAATTTTACAAACATAGGTGACAAGCATTGCCATGTCCACATTGTGCAGCAAACAAATAGGTCCACAGACACACCCTCTCCTGCTTGGCCACATTTGCCACAGGCACAGGTGTAAAGCAGCCAAACCTATGCCACATCTACACCTGTTACTCAGTGTGACAACCCAAACAAGAACCCCCAGTCCCAATCCAAGTCCAGTTCAATCTCAGCCAGGGGTCAAGGTAGTAGTTTGCCAGCCCAGAATGTCCCCCAATCATGCCTACAAACAGGAGGAGCCAGAACCAATGTCATTCGCTACAAGCATGCAGCGCAACAGCTTGAGTGGCAGGTTCATTGAGGCTTCACCTCTGGCATTGGCTAGTGGCCTACCTCAGCACTCTAATGAGCTATATGGGTGCAAATCCAAAGCAAACAAGCAAAGCCATACCAAAAGGGTATATTGGTAGGGCTCACCAGACAGGTCAAATAGGCCTTAAAATGGGGGATGCCCATAAAACCCAGGTTGGGGCCCTTGGAGGTGGGCCCTCACCTGGGCCTGTGTGGCATTCAGAATCTGCAACTGTTCCAACATGTTTCTATTAGAAGTTCGAAATTCAGCCATCATGGCACTGAGATTGGCAGTTAACGTGGCCATGTGGCTGTTGCTATTTCGAACTTCCTCAAGCATGCCACTGTAATAATTGGATAAGGTGGCCATGTGGCTGTTGTTGGACCTAAATTCAGTCAGCATGGAGTTTAATGTGTTGTTTAAGGTTTCTAATTGTTGATTTTGGAGGCGAAATAGCCGCCTCTCATGGTGCCATGCTGACTACATCATCTGCGCGCCCCTCCCCTGGGCAAGTGGGCAACGTAGTCGACTACGCCTCCCAATTCCCCGGGTTTGGGGGCGTGCAGATGATGTGCCTCTAGGTCCACCAACAGCCACAGGTCTGCTTGGCAAATCCTCAGCAGTTGAGCTAACACTGGGGACTGTCGGCTGAGTCTCTGCATGCTGCCCACGGTGGGCTGGCAGCATGCAGCCAGCTTCACTCTGCTGCTGAGCATTTGTTGTAGAAACATGTTAGGACAGTTGCAGATTCTGTCCCAGGGGGAGGTGTTCTGAAGGTTCAATGAAGGCTCCATCTTCCTCCAGCTCCTGGATTTCCTCCATCAGTGTGTGGGTCTGTTGGGACATGTAAAAAAAAAAGGTTCAGTTTAGGGACTACATATGTAATTCCGCAAAAAGAAACATGGCAAGGCACATGCATAAGCAACATCAGAAAAAGACACTTACCGTATATATCGGATCCTGGGTCCGAGGCAGCACGGAAGTAGACGGCATGTTAAAACTGGCAGAGGATTCCCCACTAGCTGAGGGATGATGCTGGGCTGCATTGGGGAAAAGAAGGCATGTTAACACACAACTAGGCATTGGTGATGTGTATTAACACATATGGTTCACTAAAACACGGGCCCATGCATGAATGGCAACTCCCCCAACGGACCAAGTTAAACTTGACTATGAATGTCATTATCTGTTAGATGTATTAGTCAACAAGTACATACACATTGGTCTCCTTAACCAAAATAAACATGCATGTACTGGCTGTTCTGAGGCTTCACACATCACTTAAAAGCCATTATGGGACCACACTCAGCTTGCAAATAGCATTTGCCATTAGATTAGGCTGTTTGACATTCTTTCTAGGTCAAACGTTTAAGCACCCCACATCAAGTCTTTCTGAGCAAAGCACAGCTCCAACCCAAATTGGCTACAGATAAAGATGGAAGTGTTGTATGTAATTTTCTCTAAATACATAAGAAGCAGTCCTTTGCTAATCTCAATAGTGTTCCTCAAGACTCTACAAAATAATCTCTGAGGAAGTAAACAAGCAAGTAGTCACCACACATAACACACCCTGTTTAGATTGTTACCTCCACTACAAGGCACACCCTAGGGGCATGTGTTAATATATGGGTTTGTGCGTAATTTTACACGCAGATCACATTTCACATACACAGTAACATTACTAACCGGCAGAAATATTAGGGATGTCCGTGTCCTGTCGGGTCGAGTGTCCCTCTAAGGCCTCAGGATGTAGCAGGCCCAGCACCATCTCCTCAGCTCGGGTAAATTGCAGTTTTGTAGGGAATCCGCCGCCAGTTTGTAAGCTGAAAAAGAGAGTTGCACACATTTAGATAAATGTTTCCAATACAAGACGAAGCAAAATCCACAAAGTATATATGTACCTGTAATTACGCCGTTTATTTTCTTTTCTTCCGTGCTGCATACTTTAGGTCCGATATTTTCCTTTGTATCTGCTCCACATCTTTGAGCTCTTCCCCCACTGCATTGACCTGTCTGGTGAGCTCCTCCAAAATCTCGGATTTCCACTGCTTGCTTGTAGCTTTGGATCTGCGCCCATATAGCTCATCATAATACAAGGTGAGGCCACTAGCCAATGCCAGAGTTTGGGCCTCACCAAACCTGCCACTCAAGTGGCCTCGGCGCAATGTGCGCCCTGTTGCTTGACGTTCTGGCTCATCAGTGGTTGGCGGCAAATGGGGGGACATTCTGGGCTGGCTGTGTTGGGGAGAAATGTAGGACAGGTGGCTGGCTTCTGATTGGACTGGACTTGGATATAGACTTGGGGTTCTTGCCTGGGTGGCCACTGAACTAGCAGGCGTAGCTGTGGCATAATCTGCCTGCATTTCCACCTGTGCCGGTGCCAAATGTGGGCGAGGAGGAGAGGGTGTGGTGGATGATGTTGGGCTTCTTGGCCTGTGCATCTGTGGCCCCTTCACACTTTCATGGGAGGTTGATGCACATGGCTGGGGTGATGCTGAGCTCTGGCTGCTGGGGCTTCGGGCCCGGTGTCTTGGCCTCTTGGCCTGAGAGCTTTTCCCACGTGGCTGGGGTGATGCTGAGCTCTGGCTGCTGGGGCTTCAGGCCCAGTGGCTTGGCCTCTTGGCCTGAGAGCTTTTCCCACGTGGCTGAGGTGATGCTGAGCTCAGGCTGCTGGGGCTTCGGGACCAGTGGCTTGGCCTGAGAGCTTTTCCCACGTGGCTGAGGTGATGCTGAGCTCTGGCTGCTGGGGCTTCGGGCCCGGTGTTTTGGCCTCTTGGCCTGTGAGCTTTTCCCATGTGGCAGGGGTATGGTGACCTTTGGGGGCTGGGGCTTCTCACCCTCTTGGTGTGCTTTTTATGGGCCGTACCTGTGTGCTTGCTGGGATGGCCCTTCTTCTTTTGCCCTGGCTCCTTGGTTTTTGGGCTTGTGGGTGCCTTTGTGGTCGCCTTTGCCTGCCCACTGCGGGTTCCCGGCCTCTTCGCCTTAGGCATTTTTGAGCAAGTGGTGGGGCCTGCTGAAGCCTCCTCACACTTCTCTGCCTTTTTCCTGCTGGCTTCCTTGGCTGATTTAGCCTTTGCTGCGGATTTTTTGGCTGGCATAATGAAGAGAGGGCATTACTTATCTGCTGCAGACAAGAGGCAAGATGGCGCCCACAATCTTCACCCGCCAACAAGAAGAGATTATGATGCTTGTAAGTGTCTTTTAATGCCTTTGATTTGCCATCTAAATGCGTGCCTAGCCCTTAAGGAAGCGCATGAACAAACGGTTGTTTTAAAAAGTGTATCAAACTCCCTGCCAAACTGAGGTGAGGGCCCACATGTGCGAACCAGCACTGAGGCCAGCTTCAAGGATTGTATTAGGCTACAAATGTGTCTGTTAATGTCATTTAGTCAAATGATCGATTGTTGACAGATATTTGTATGCTGTTTTAACTCAAACCTTGTTTTTTTTGGCGTTTTGTAGACCATGCTGGAGCGCAGGTACCTGCCCAACTCTTTTGAGAAGCACACCATCGCACTGGAGATCATTGCCAAAATACAACATCAAACGGACACCACCTTCACCCACACGCAGATCATGCAGCATTGGTCGGACCTGAAATGACTGCACATGCCCCGGGTGCGGAGGTTTTCAGAATCCATTTCCCAAGTACATAGCGATTGCATGCAAGATGTAACTAAGACAGAAGGTAGGCCTTTAGTTATAATGCCTTTTCTTTGGTAGTGTTGGAAATGGATTACCGCATTCGCCGCACCCGGAGGCGCACAGGCCGACCAGTGCTGCATGAATCTGCAGCTGGAAGTGAAGGTGGTGGATCTCCAGTGCGACGGTCCTATTATTATTATAATAATAATAATTATTATTATTATAATTAGCAGAATTACCTGTGCCCACTTGCTTAGAGTAATTACTTACCAGAATTACCTGTGCCCACTTCCTTAGACTAATTACTTACCAGAATGACCTCTGGCCACTTCCTTACAATAATGACTTAGCAAACTGACATGTGTCGTGATTATTTAGGTTGGCAACTAACAAACATTTCATCCACAGGTGAGAAACATGTATTTGTTGCCAAATAAAGTTTTTGTCTCAATTTTATACAGGGACCACACGGGCAAGAGTAGAAGAAATGAATCGAAGGGTCCTTGAGTTGGTGGCCGATATGCAGAAGCTGGTTGACTCGTTGGGGACAACAGAAGAAGAATAGTGTTCTGGGTCCTGTCACTGATTTTAGTTTTGTAAATATTTTTTTAAATTTTAAATTTTTAATATTTTTAATGTTGTTTGTTTTAAACTTGTTTACCAAATGTTTTAAAAAAAAATATATAATGGCCAACAAAAATGGCCTTTAAGTAAAAAAAATAAAATAAAAAAAGTTTCAGTGTCAGTGACACAAATACATTAACACAAAACGAAGGGTCAAATAAATATTTAGAGATGAAGATTCAGATGAGCGTGAAGTGTTTTGGGTAAGTTTTAGGGGCCTAAAATGGAAGACGAACATAACCGCGAAGTGTTTTGGGTAAGTTTTAGGGGCCTAAAATGGAAGAAGAACATAACCGCGAAGTGTTTTGGGTAAGTTTTAGAGGCCTAAAATGAAAGAAGAACATAACCGTGAAGTGTTTTGGGTAAGTTTTAGGGGCCTAAAATGGAAGAAGAACATAACAGCGAAGTGGTTTGGGTAAGTTTTAGGGGACTAAAATGGAAGAAGAACATAACAGTGAAGTGGTTTGGGTAAGTTTTAGGGGCCTAAAATGGAAGAAGAACATAACCGCGAAGTGGTTTGGGTAAGTTTTAGGGGCCTAAAATGGAAGAAGAACCTAACCTCGAAGTGGTTTGGGTAAGTTTTTGGGGTCTAAAATGGAAGAACATAACCGCAAAGTGGTTTGGGTAAGTTTTAGGGGCCTAAAATGGAAGAACAACATAACCGCAAAGTGGTTTGGGTACTAAAATGGAAGAAGAACCTAACCGCAAAGTGATTTGGGTAAGTTTTAGGGGCCTAAAATGGAAGAAGAACCTAACCGTGAAGTGGTTTGGGTAAGTTTTAGGGGCCTAAAATGGAAGAAGAACATAACCGCAAAGTAATTTGGGTAAGTTTTAGGTGCCTAAAATGGAAGAAGAACATAACCGCGTGGTTTGGGTAAGTGGTTTGGGTAAGTTTTAGGGGCCTAAAATGGAAGAAGAAACTAACCGCGAAGTGGTTTGGGTACGTTTTAGGGGCCTAAAATGGAAGAAGAACCTAACCACGAAGTGTTTTGGGTAAGTTTTAGGGGCCTAAAATGGAAGAACATAACCGTGAAGTGGTTTGGGTAAGTTTTAGGGGCATAAAATGGAAGAAGAACCTAACCACGAAGTGTTTTGGGTAAGTTTTAGGGGCCTAAAATGGAAGAACATAACCGTGAAGTGGTTTGGGTAAGTTTTAGGGGCATAAAATGGAAGAAGAACCTAACCGCGAAGTGGTTTGGGTAAGTTTTTGGGGCCTAAAATGGAAGAAGAACATAACCGCGAAGTGGTTTGGGTACGTTTTAGGGGCCCAAAATGGAAGAAGAACATAACCGCGAAGTTGTTTGGGTAAGTTTTAGGGGCCTAAAATGGAAGAAGAACCTAACAGCGAAGTGGTTTGGGTAAGTTATAGGGGACTAAAATGGAAGAAGAACCTAACCGCGAAGTGGTTTGGGTGAGCTTTAAGGGTCCAAAAGGGAAGATGGAGGATAGTGCTAAGTGGTTTGGGTGAGCTTTAATGGTCCAAAAGGGAAGATGGAGGATAGTGCTAAGTGGTTGGGGTGAGCTTTAAGGGTCCAAAAGGGAAGATGGAGGATAGTGCTAAGTGGTTTGGGTGAGCTTTAAGGGTCCAAAAGGGAAGATTGAGGATAGTGCTAAGTGGTTGGGGTGAGCTTTAAGGGTCCAAAAGGGAAGATGGAGGATAGTGCTAAGTGGTTTGGGTGAGCTTTAAGGGTCCAAAAGGGAAGATGGAGGATAGTGCTAAGTGGTTGGGGTGAGCTTTAAGGGTCCAAAAGGGAAGATGGAGGATAGTGCTAAGTGGTTGGGGTGAGCTTTAAGAGTCCAAAAGGGAAGATGGAGGATAGTGCTAAGTGGTTGGGGTGAGCTTTAAGGGCCCAAAAGGGAAGAGGAAGGATAGTGCTAAGTGGTTGGGGTGAGCTTTAAGGGTCCAAAAGGGAAGATAGAGGATAGTGCTAAGTGATTTGGGTGAGCTTTAAGGGTCCAAAAAGGAAGATGGAGGATAGGGCTAAGTGATTTAGCTAAACATTGTAGTAGAAGTGAATGTGGAAAATATGTAGGTGAGCACTTTAATGAGTTAAGTTTGTAGTGCGCAGGCGCAAGATCGTAAGGATTCCGTCTGGACGATTATTTTTTGTAAAATGGAAACAGAATCTATCGGGAAACGTAAAGGATTTGTTGGAGGATACGATGGGAAAAGGGCAAAAACAAAAGGCTACGTTGTAACCTGAGAAAATGAAACAGAAAAATCACGATGGAAAATGACATCCTCGTACTCTGGCATACGAACGGACGGAAACTTTACAGAAGGTTTTCAATGCATGCATAGAATCGCTCGCACACTCATACGAGAGCGGGAACATTTGAAAATAATACGAAATCGGCACAAAAACGAAAGTCTTTTTTTGGCTCTCTAAATCGAGTCTAATGTCCTGAATGAGATGAAAGGCAGACACCACCTTAGGTAAGAAATCCGGCTTAAGCCGAAACACTGCTTTATCCTGATGCCTCTCAAAATAAGGAGGTTTGATGGAAAGCGGCGCCAGCTCAGAAACTCGCCTTACAGAAGTGATAGCCACCAAAAAGGCTACCTTAAGAGTCAGAATGGGAAAAGCAGCCCCACGGATAGGCTCAAAGGGAGGACCCTGCAGAGCAGACAACACCAGATTCAAGTCCCAGACTGGTAGCATAGGCTTACGAGGTGGACACACGTGAGTAACAGCCTGGAAAAAAGTTTTAACCAACCGGTGGTTGGCAAAAGATCTTTGGAAAAAAATTGCCAGAGCTGAAACATGGCCTTTGAGGGTACTTAGTTGAAGGCCAGAATCCAAACCATGTTGCAAAAATTCCAGAATCCTGGGAATGGAAAAAACCCGACAGGGAAGAGACTTGGACTCACACCAGGCAAGGTAAGCATGCCAGACCCTGTAACAGATAAAGGACGAGGACTTCTTCCTAGCCTGAATCATGGTATCCACAACAGAGGCAGGCAACCCCTTCTCTGTCATGATGTAGGTTTCAGCAGCCAAGCCGTTAAAGCCAGCATTTGTAAATTGGGATGGCGTAGCTGTCCATGAGTGAGAAGATCTGGATCCCTGGGCAAGACGTACTGGTCTACTGCACGACGTCTGCGAACCACACCCTTCTTGGCCAACAGGGGGCCACCAGGATGGCTGACACCCCCTCCTGGGCAATCTTGCGCATGACCCTGCCCAGTCGAGGGAACGGAGGGAACACATAGGGAAGCCGAAACTCCGTCCAAGGCATTGCCAGAGCATCCGTGGCGAAGGGCAGAGGATCCTGTGACAGGGAGACAAACCTGGGAAGTTTGTGATTGTGACGGGATGCAAACAGGTCCACATCTGGCTGACCCCAGCGGTGATACAGGGAGAGAAACACCTGGTAGTTGAGGGACCATTCCCCCAGACGAGACGTCCCCCTGCTTAGAGAGTCCGCCACCTGGTTCTCCACCCCCGGAATGTATACCGCTGAGTTGCAGGGGACATTCTGTTACGCCCAAGACAGTATCAGAGACACTTCCTTGAAGGCTCGCTTGTTCCGAGTCTCTCCCTGATGGTTGATGTAGGCAACCGTCGTCTGGCGGCGTCAGACTGGCATTCGTGGTGACAGTCTCCCAGCACGGGGGGCAGAAAGGTCCTGCCCACCAGAAGATTCCTCGAGTCCAGCCACCACGAAAGGGACTGCCTGGCCAGAGGAGACAGAGCAAATTCCTGATCCAGGGACACAGGGTCCCGATCCCAAACTGAATAGAGGTGCAACTGAAGAGGTCTCATGTGAAACTGAGCAAAGGGGACCGCCTTGAGGCAGGACACCATCAGGCCCACCAACTGCATCCCCAGATGGATGGAGGGGTGAGGACAAAAAAGCAGAGCCCGTGCCTGCTTCTGAAGGCCCTCCACCTTCTGCTGAGGAAGGAACACCTTGACTAGAGAGGTATCCAGTGTCATGCCCAGAAAAGACCTCACCAAGGACAGGGACAGTGAAGACTTGGGGAAATAGATCACCACCTGGGTGTCCTGTTCGGCCTGATGAAAGGACTGAGCAACAATGAGGATGTCGTCCAGGTAGGGAAGGATGCGAATGCAGAGCCATCACTCCCGCCAGCACCTTGGTGAACACCCGAGGCGCCGAGGTGATACCGAATGGTAAGGCCACAAACTGGTAATGCTGATCCTCCAGCACGAACCTCAGAAATCTCTGATGACCTGGGAAGATAGGCACATGAAGATAAGCATCCTTGATGTCCACGGTGGTCATGAAGTCGTCCGGGCGAAGGGTACCGACAGCAGAGCGTAGCGTCTCCATGCGAAAATGTTTGAATCTGACAAACTTGTTGAGGCCCTTCAAGTACAGAATGGGCCTCAGAGAGCTGTCCTTTTTGGGGACTGTGAAGAGATTAGAATAGTACCCCTGACCCTGTTCTTGATGGGGCACCTGACAAATGACCCCTGACTCCAGCAGGCTTTGAACCGCCGAAAGTAACCCTTGAGCTGACAGGGGGTTTAAAGACATCCGGGATCTGATGAATCTTGGGGGCGGCCAGGCTGCAAACTCTATCTTGCAACCGGAGGACACCACCTCCTGAATCCACCGGTCTGAAACGTGGAACCTCCAGACGCGAGCAAAGAGCCGAAGCCGTCCCCCCACCTGGATGGGTGAGGGCGCCCCCTCATGCCTGGGGAGCCTTGGGAGGAGGTTTGGGGTTGGAACCCCAGGAGAGACCGGGACGTCCACGGGATCTGCCATGGCCCCAAGAATCTCTGCGGCTACCTGAGAAAAGGGAGCAACGACCTCCTCTGGAAGAACGAAGGGAGGGGAGGGAGACGGAGAACCCCTGAAAAGGCCGCTGAGGCAGCCTGCCGTCCTTGGCCAAAACATCAAGATGCTCACCAAAGAGCTGCAGCCCCGCAAAGGGTAGCCCAGTGAAAGCCTTCTTAGCAGCAGCATCAGCTGCCCACTGAGGTAACCAAACAGAGCGGCGCTTAGCCACCAAAAGTGCAGAGGCCCTACCGCCCAGCCTCATAGCATCATCCATGGCAGTAAGGATAAATACAACAAAATCAGAGCAAAGCAAGAGGGCCCTATAATCCTCCCTCCTCCTACCAGCCATAGCGCCATGGCAGAGATGCTTGAGCAGTTTCTTAAGGGCAATAGCGGTAATGGCAGCAGCATAGGCTGGGCGCAGTCCAGCCCCCACACAAGTAAAAGCATGGCAGGCCAGCTGATCCATGCGCCGGTCCTCGCTGTCCTTCAGAGTGGTAGTGTCAGGGAAAGGCATGACCGAAGTATTAGAAAGGCCTAGCATGGGAGCGTCCACCTCAGGGGGACAGGACCAACGCTTTACTAGATCAGTAGGAAAGGGATACCTCTTATCCAATCCCTTGGGCACAGCGGGCAGCCTGTTAGGGCATTCCCACTCCCTAAGCACCATAGAAGTGAAATGGCCCTGCTCAGGGAACTCCAGACGCTGTTTACCAGGACAAAAAAGCTCACCCTGCTTTCTTTTAGCCACCTCAGGGGGAGCAATGTGCAAGATTTCAAAAATTTGTGACAGCAGATTGTCAGTGCCCTCAGGGTACCATGATTCCTCCCCGGATGCAGACCCAGGGTCACTAATGCAACCCTCCTGCTGGTTCCCAGTGGAGTCCTAGGACAGTTCCCCTTCCTCTAGGGAATAAAGTCCACCAGTGGCATCAAATTCCTCATACTCCTCAGTGGAGCGGGAGGGTGTGGAAGTCAGGTGCCACTTCTAGCCAGAAGCCTTCCTAGGAATAGGCCCGGCAAGCTGCTTCTCAA
Organism: Gastrophryne carolinensis; assembly: GCA_027917425.1. NCBI lineage: Eukaryota > Metazoa > Chordata > Amphibia > Anura > Microhylidae > Gastrophryne > Gastrophryne carolinensis. The sequence continues at coordinate 169,462,658 of CM051234.1, read as the reverse complement.
TGTTGGCCACACGAAGTGCCAGATCAGACTGTGACCCCCTGCTACCATCCTCCTCACTGGGAACTAATTGCAGCAGTGGGGGGGGGGGGGGGTAGGTGATGCCGAAGGGGGCGCAGAGCTGGGAAACGATGCAGGCAAACCAAGCTGGAGCGCAAGGACACTTTGAGCGCACGGCACACACACCGTGACATCATTCCTGATAGGGGATACCCTGCACATGGAACACAGCTGGGATTGCCCCGAAGGACCCCCAAGCACGCTATCCCCAGAAGCCTCCATATGGTAATTAACACAGGCGCAATAGGCCAGCGCTGGGTAAAGGCTAATACAAAAGCCACCCGGGATGCCCTCCCACGGGATGCCCCCAGAAGTCAGTAAAGGGGGGGATGAGGGGGAGGAAGGAGTAGAGCCGTGAGAAACCACTACCCACTGGTATCCCGCCTGAAAGACATAAGTAAAAACGACACATGAGCACATGCCCCAAGAGACCAATAAAAAAAACCCCAAGGGGGACACATGGACCAAGGACACCGCAGGGTCACCAAGGCACAGACCGCAGGATGAAGCGACGCACCAGAGGAAAACAGCGATGCAGCCTGGAAGGGAGAAATTCGGACGCGCAGCTAATCCAAAATGGCGCCGGCAGCGGTACCTCAAAGGACGGGCCACAGCGGGACGACGTGATATGCGTCATCCCCCGGCCCCGCCCCCGAAGAGCACGAAAACGGCGCCCACGTGACCCCGCCGGCGCCGTGACAAAGCAAAAACGTCACAGGTTATAGCGCCCACAGCCGCGGAGCGCAGTACAAAGGAGCGCGGCGGGCAAAAAACAACAAATAACACACTGTAAACAACAAAACACCACAACTAACACCACTCGCCACTACCACCCGCCCCCTCCCCGAACAAAGTAAGAGAGGGGGGGGGGGGAAGAGAAAGAGACGAGAAGGCAGCGGCGAGTATCCAGGCCGGGGGGGGGGGGGTGGGACCCCCTGAAGGAAAGGAAGGGGACACAGTCCCCAAAACACTTACCCCCTCAGAAGCCAGGACAGGAACTCCCCATCCCTAGTAGGCTCACCATAAAGCCTATGGCCGGCTACCCTTTGTGGAACAGGGACTGCGGCTTGGAGCAGCTCTCCAGGAGCACTTGACCCTAGTGCTCTTCTACCCTCACCCGATCTGTCAGCCAAAGTTGGGAGGCAGTGAGGGTCCAGAAACGGGTGGAAATAGACTTGCAGGGCCGCAGGCTCGGTTGCCTCGCTCACCTGCGCATAGAGAGGCAGTTTCACTGCAGAGGAAACACTGGGAACTCTATGGTTAATCCCATTTTTATAGGGGGCCGGGAGATGCCACAGCTCTTCTGCAGTACACTGTGCCACCTTGTGGTGGAATAACCCAACTGTTATGAATACCGAGGCAGGCCGTGCCATGCAATAAAGAAAAAAGGAGAGCCCAGCAACCCAGTGCAAATAAAACCATGTATGGCGACTCCTGATGTATGATCTTTATTCTTGCAAAAAACACTATTGTGTATGCATACGCTGCATTATGGATTGCCCTTACGAATATCTACCTACCTACTGAACAGTTTTTCCCATGGCCATCAAACAACTGAAACAGCAATGTATGCTCCCCCAGACTAACTGTGGGATACAATTTTTCATGATCGATAATTGCATATAAACCTTTACCCTGATGTTTTATTGTATTTTTTTTTTTTATTTTATGTATTATTTTTTGTTTAACTCCATTTATTTATATAACATAGTTTATGTATATCAGGTATTTACTGTCCTCCCTTACAAAGACACACCTTTCTACATTTGGCAACAAGAAATTCCTTGTATAAATGTATATACTTAAGGAATAATAAAAACAATTTCCGATTCTGATGTAGAAGGCCCTGCTCAGGTCATTAAACAGTATGTTTTGTCTGGTCATTGGATGCTTATTTAAAAAAAAAAATCAGGACCAAAACATGATAATCAGTTAAAAAAAAAATATTAGGTGTCAAAACATTCCTCTGGTTCCTGTGACACCCATAGCATTTATTTTAGATTAGCTTTGTCTTTGGTCATTACAGACAGGAGTGACAAATGTGTCTGGGGCAGCACATACTTAGCTTCTGTTCTCTCCAAGCTTTTTTATAGAACCTGGGTCCCAGGAGCAGAACATTCAGGCTACTGGTGACGTTCCAACTCCGTGCTCAATGAAATAAACTCTAAATACAACTACATTAAGAGAAAAGTAAAATAATGATATATACCGTATATCATTATTATAGAGAAATATATTAGTCTACAACATTTTGTATTTTAGTCTATGCATCATACACAAATTAAAATGGAGCTACGCAGTGCCTTGGAGAACAGAATTGTGAATGCAGGGTTGTGAGTTTTGACATGACAAGAGTTTAACAATGAACTCAGAGACAGAAATAGGAATAAATCATTGAGTTATAAAGCATATAGCTGTTGTTCCCATAAAAAAACTCAAGGATTCGGCTGACTGTGCATAACATGTACAATAAAGACCCAGGCTTTAACAAGTGTCACCATCCTCAGTCTTCATAACACCACTTCAAATGATAAGGTGCTGCAAGGAGCTGCCAAATTATCTCTTCTATCTGACACAATCAGCAGGATGCCTATACTTTTGATCTCCTGGAGCCCAGACAGTCAGAAGCAGCAATCTGGGCCAATGCAATTGCGGAATTGTTTTGCCCTGGAGTCTGTCGCTTTCTGAAAGGATTGAGATGGATAAACAAAAAGCAAAATATAATACAATAACTTTTTACGTAAAGATGGCTATGAGACCACCGAACTCAGTTTTACAGAGGCTTTAAAATGGTCAGCGGTAAATATGCTCCATAAAAAGTACTGATATAGGGATAAAATCATATGGTATGTACTGTATAATGTAGATAATTACAGACTTTAGACCTGCAGGCATTATTCAACCACTTCAAAGCTTCTACTTGTGTATATGTGTTAATGCCCAGAGATATTAAAGTGGAACATCCCCCGGGGCAGGGGCGGGAGCATGAGCAGTAAGCCAGGAGTATGCAGGGAATGTGGCAGCGTGCGCTCTCTATAGTAAACAATGAGATGACCGTGTGCTTGTGTTTGAGGGGACGTCAACCTTCTACGTTTCAATTATGTTTCTCTCCATAGTAAACAATGAGAATCAGCCGGCGAATTACATAGTCATTTCAGATGGCTCTCATTGGACAAAAACCTGCACACGCGCCATTGGATTGGGAAAACATATTGGGCATCCCAGTTTGGAATGTCCGTGGAAAAGCCAGTGGCTGGCCCTGGAATCTTTTAGATTCCAGGCCAGACAGTGCTGGGTATATAGGCAGTGCTTCAAGCAGGTGTCAAATTGAATAACTACAGCACTCGCCGCATGTTCCATCCCCAGGCCTCCCACATAAGATGCAAGTTAGGCACAATATTAACGCGGTCCATGCTTCAGCACTATTGGTCAGAGACGGGGATGTGAATGCGTCGGATAGTCTGCAATGAGCTCAGACAGTAAAAAAGCAATTCTGTGAGTACTCACTTGTAGAATTGTTTTTGTTTTTGCATGGCACGGCCCGCTTCGGTTTTCATAACAGTTGGGTTATTCGGCCACAAGGTGGCGCAGTGGTACTGCAGAAAAGCTGTGGCTTGTCCCGGCTCCCAATAAAAACGGGCTTAACCATAGAGTTCCCCAGCGTACACAAGCAGTGAGACAAGAAGCCGGGAGAGAATAAGTAAAAAATGGGAAACAAGGTAAAAAACCCCAATTGACTTGGAACAATCACCATAAAGAGGCAACCAAGAATAACGAACAAGGGTGGGGCGAAGCGGGCCGTGCCATGCAAGAACAAAAACAATTCTACAGGTAAGTACTCACAGAACTGCTTATTTCTTTATTGCATGGCACGGCCCGCTTCGGTATTCATAACAGTTGGGACATCCAAAAGCAGTGTCCATAGTAGGGTGGGATCCCCAAAGAGTAACGGCCAGTAGTTCAATTCACTACCGCCTGAAGCACCTTGCGGCCAAAAGCAGCATCAGCTGAGGCCGTAACATCAACCTTGTATAACTTTGAAAAAGTGTGAACAGAAGACCAAGTAGCGGCCTTGCAAACTTGTTCAACAGAAGCTTGGTGCTGAAAATCCCAAGAGGCACCAATAGCACAAGTGGAATGAGCAGTAATCCTAAAGGGAGGTTCCTTTCCCTTAGCAGAATAGGCTTGAACCACCGCCTAATGGATCCACTTGCTGATAGTGGATTTAGCCGGAGGCAAACCTTTTCTAGGTCCAGAAGTGAGAACAAAAAGAGCATCAGACTTCCTGAAAGTCTCAGTAGCGACCAAATAAAACTTCAGAGCCCTGACCACATCCAGAGAATGCAGAGTCCGCTCCTTGGAATTAGTAGGATTAGGACACAATGAAGGCAAGACAATGTCCTGATTAAGATGAAAGGCAGACACAACCTTTGGCAGGATGTCCGGCTTAAGCCGGAACACCACCTTATCCTGATGTCCTCAAAATAGGGAGGTTTGATGGAAAGTGCCGCCAGCTCAGAAACTCGCCTTGCAGAAGTGATAGCCACCAGAAAGGCTACCTTAGGAGTCAAAATAGACATAAGATAGATAGGCTCAAAGGGAGGCCCTTGCAGAGCAGACAACACCAGATTCAAATCCCAGACTGGTAGCAAAGGCTTACGGGGTGGACGCACATGAGAAACACCCTGGAAAAAAGTTTTAACCAATCGGTGGTTGGCAAAAGATCTTTGGGAAAAAATTGCCAGAGCTGAAACATGACCTTTTAGGGTACTAAGTTGAAGGCCCTGATCCAAACCATGTTGCAAGAATTCCAGAATCCTAGGAATAGAAAACACCCGACAGGGAAGAGACTTGGACTCACACCAGGCAATGTAAGCATGCCAGAGCCTGTAATAGATAAAGGACGAGGACTTCTTCAACAACAGAAGCAGGCAACCCCTTGTCCATCAGAACGGAGGTTTCAGCAGCCAAGCCGTTAAAGCCAGAGTTTGTAAATTGGGATGGTGTAGCTGCCCCGGGTAAGAAGATCTGGATCCTTGGGCAACACATGCCGGTCCACTGCCAACCACACGACGTCTGCTAACCAAACTCTTCTTGGCCAACAAGGGGCCACCAGTATGGCCGGTACCTGCTCATGGGGTATCTTGCGCATGACCCTGCCTAGGAGAGGAAACGGAGGAAACACATAGAGAAGCTGAAACTCCGTCCAAGGTATTGCCAAGGCATCCATGGCGAAGGCCAGAGGATCCTGAGACAGAGAGACAAATCTGGGAAGTTTGTGATTGTGATGGGACGCAAACAGGTCCACGTCCGGCTAACCCCAGCGAAAGAGGGAGAGAAACACCTGGTTGTTGAGAGACCACTCCCCCAGACGAGACGTCCCCCTGCTCAGGGAGTCCGCCTCCTGGTTCTCCATCCCTGGGATGTAGACCGCTGAGATGCAGGAAACATGCTGTTCCGCCCAAGACAGAATCAGGGACACTTCCTTGAAGAGTCGCTTTCTCCGAGTCTCTCCCTGATGGTTGATGTAGGCAACCGCCGTCTGGTTGTCTGAGCGAATCTGAACAGCCCGACCTCGAAGGTGAGTGGATAGGCGAGAAAGAACCAACCTGATCCCCCTCAGTTCCAGGACGTTGATGGAAGCATGGGCCTCTTGTGGGCCCCACCGACCCTGGAACCTCAGGGACTTCCAGAAGCCTCCCCAGCCGGTCAAACTGGCATCCGTGGTGACCGTTTCCCAGCACGGGGGCAGGAAGGACTTGCCCCCCAGAAGGTTTCTTGAGTCCAGCCACCACGAGAGAGACTGTCTGGCCAGGGGGGAAAGAACAAATTCCTGATCCAGGGACACAGGGTCCCAAGGTGCAACTGATGAGGTCTCATGTGAAACTGAGCAAAGGGGACTGCCTCGAAGCAGGACACAATCAGGCCCACCAACTGCATCCCCTGACGGATGGAGGGATGAGGACACGACAGCAGAGCCAGAGCCTGCAGCTGAAGACCCTCCACCTTCTGCTGAGGAAGGAACACCTTGACCTGAGAGGTATCCAGAGTCATGCCCAGAAATGACATCACCAAGGACAGGGACAGAGAAGACTTGGGATAGTTGATCACCCAGCTGAAAGACTCCAGAGCGGATGTCACTATTTGAGTGTCCTGCTCGGCCTGAGGAAAAGACTTGGCCACAATCAGGATGTCATCCAGGTAAGGAATGATGCGGATGCTTTGGTTCCTTAGCAGAGCCATCACTCCCGCCAGCACCTTGGTGAACACCCGAGGTGCCTAGGATATACCGAAGGGTAGAGCCACAAACTGGTAATGCTGATCCTGCAGCTCGAACCTTAGAAATCTCTGATGACCTGGGAAGATAGGCACATGAAGATAAGCATCCTTGATACAGTGGTCATGAAGTCGCCCGGGCGAAGGATACTGAGAGCAGAGCGCAGCGTCTCCATGCTAAAAATGCTTGAATCTGACAAATTTGTTGAGGCCCTTCAGATCCAGAATGGGCCTCAGAGAGCCATCCTTTTTGGGGACCGTGAAAAGATTGTAATAGTACCCCTGACCTCTTTCTTGATGAGGCACCAAACAAATGACTCCGGAATCTAACAGGCAATGAACCGCCAGAAGCAACCCTGAGCGGATAGGGGGTTTAAAGACATCCGCGATCTGATGAATCTTGGGGGGGGGGGGGGGGGGGGGGGGCAGGATGCAAACTCTATCTTGTAACCGGAGGACACTACCTCCTGAATCCACCGCTTTGAGACATGAAGCCTCCAGACGTGAGCAAAGAGCCGAAGCCGTTCCCCCACCCGGATGGGTGAGGACGCCCCTTCATGCCTGAGGGGGCTTGGGAGAGGGTTTGGGCTTAGGATTCCAGGAGAGACCGGGACGACCACGGGTTCTGCCACGGCCCCAAGAATCTCTGCGACCACTGGAGAGGAGGGAGCCACGGCCCCCTCTGGGAATGTGAAAGGAAGGGAGGGGGGGAAGAGGCCCCCCGAAAGGGCCGAGACTGCCTCCTACTCTGAGGCAGCCTCCCATCCTTGGCTAGAACATCAAGACGTTCCCCAAATAGCCGCAGCCCCACGAAGGCGAGGCCAGTAAGAGCTTTCTTAGCCGCAGCGTCAGCTGCCCACTGGCGCAACCAGACAGAGCGGCACATAGCCACCAAGAGCGCAGAGGTCCTACCACACAGCCGCACAGCATCATCCATAGCAGTAAGGATAAAGGCCACAAAATCAGTGCAATGTAAGAGAGTCCTATATTCCTCCCCCACACTACCAGCTGTTGCGCCATCAAGGAGATGCTTGAGCAGCTTCTTAAGGGCAATAGCAGTAATGGCAGCAGCACATACGGGCGCAAGCCAGCCCCCACACAGGTAAAAGCATGGCAGGCCAATTAATCCATGTGCCGGTCCTCACCGTTCCTCAGAGTGGTAGTGTCAGAGGAAGGCATGACCGAACTATTGGACAAGCCTATCACGGAAGCATCCACTTCAGGGGGAAATGACCACCTCTTAACAAGATCAGCAGGAAAGGGATAACTTTTATCCAAACTCTTGGGCACAGCAGGCATCTTGTTAGGACGTTCCCATTCTTTAAGCACCAAGGTGGTAAAATGTTCCTGCTCAGGGAACTTTAGACGCTGTTTACCAGGGCGAAAAAGCTCCCTCTGCTTTCGCTTAGCTACCTCAGGGGAAACAATGTGTCCAAATTTCAAAAATATGTGACAGCAGATTATCAGTGTCCTCAGGGTACCATGATTCCTCTCCGGACGCAGACCCAGGGTCACTATCGCAACCCTCCTGCTGGTTCCCAAAGGAGTCAGAATCCTGGGAGAGCTCCCCCATCTCAAAGGGGTGACAGCCACCAAGATCATCAATCCCCACATACATCTCAGTAAGGGGAGCGGGCCTGGGATCCAGGTGTCTCTTCTTGCCAGAGGCCTTCCTAGGAACATTCCTGGCAAGCTGCTTTTCAATGTTAGCCACCCGCAGAGCCAAATCAGAATGTGACTCCCTGCCAACATTCCCCTCACTGGGGCCCAATTGCAGGAGCGGGGGAGTAGGTGAAGCCGAGTGAGGCGCAGAGCTGGGAAGCGAGGCAGGCAAACCAGCTTGAAGCGCAAGGACATTTTCAGCGCATGGCACGCACACCATGACACTGATACTCACAGGGGGTTACCCCACACATGGAACACAGCCGGGCTTGCCCCGAAGGGCCCCCGAGCATGCTATCCCCAGAAGCCTCCATATGGTGATTAACACAGGCGCAATAGGCCAGCAGTGGGTACAGACTTAAGACAGAATCCACCCGGGATGCCCTCCCATGGGATGCCCCCAGAAGTCAATAAAGAGGGAATGGGGGGGAGGAAGGAGTGGAGCCGGGAGAAACCACAACCCAATGGCATCCCGCCTGAAAGACATAAGTAAAAACACACATGAGCATCCCGCAGCAAATACACCCCAAAACAATAAAAAAAAAAACCCAAGGGGGACTCACGGACCAAAGACACCGCGGGGTCACACAGGCACATACCGCTGGATAAGGTGACCCACCGCAGGAAACAGCGCTGCAGCCAGGAAGGGAAAAGCGCAGCTCGTCCAAAATGGCGCCGGCAGAGGTACCTCGAGGGGCGAAAAACGGCGCTCTCGTGACCCGGCCGGCGCCATGACAAAGCAAAATCACCTCAAGTTATAGCGCCCACAGCCGCGGAACGCATACACAAAAAACGTCAAAACACCACAGATATCACCACTCGCTGCTACCACCCCACCCACCCCCCCCCAACGAAGTCAGAGAGGGGAAAAGAGAGAGAGACGAGAAGGCAGCGGCGAGCAGCCATGGCCAGGGAGGGGGGGGGGGCGTGGGGGGGATCCAAAAAGGAAAATAAACTACTTACCCCCTCAGAAGCCAGGACAGAAACTCTGCATTAGGCTCACCATAAAGCCTATGGCCGGCTACCCTTTGTGTTACAGGGTCTGCGGCTTGGAGCTGCGCTCCAGGAGCACTTGACCCTAGTGCTCTTCTACCTTCACCCGATCTGTCAGCCGAGGCTGGGAGGCAGAGAGGGTCCAGAAACGGATGGAAATATACATGCAGGGCCGCAGGCTTGGTTGCCCCGCTCACCTGCGCAAGAGAGAGAGCCATCTTCTAACTTCGAAGTTCCACTGCAGAGGAAACACTGGGGAACTCTATGGTTAATCCCATTTTTATAGGGAGCCGGGAGATGCCACAGCTTTCTGCAGTACCACTGCGCCACCTTGTGGCGGAATAAACCAACTGTTATGAATACCGAAGCGGGCCATACCATGCAATAAAGAAAATTCAACCTACCACAGTCTATTGAAGGTGGTAGACATGGTCTATGATCCTACACATTCTTAACTTCACTGTGTTAACTTGACCACATGATTGGCCACCAGAGGTCATGTGGGATGTGCAAGCATTGCTGTAATGTAGACCTGGTTGCCCAGTTTCATGTTTTTTTATTTATCGTCAGCAAGGCATTCTAAATCAAGACAGGCCTTCTGAGGAATGGGTAGATCTTCATTAAAGCATACCAAAACCCACTGAACTTGTGAAATATCTTTGGCCAAAGCCCCTGCCAATACTTCTCTCTCAGGGTATGGAACTAGAGATATTTTCACTTTTTTAATCATCTTGGAACACGTTTTTTTTTTTTTTTTTTGCTGTGCCTGTGTGTAAGATGGCAGTCAATCAGTCATTACATTGGTGTGGCAATTACATAATTGCCACACACAATAGTGGCAATGAATGGAGGAGGTGGAGCTTTACAACTAAAACAGGCATCGTTATCTTCAATTAGAGTGAAGTAGGGGCAGCGAAAATTGGTCAAAGGTACTCTTCATGGGAGGAGCAATTCAGGGGATGCTAGTTAAAAATGTGGGTTTTGGTCTGCTTTAAAACATAATGTTGGCGTATTATTTCTGAATGACTCATGCAGAGTATATATCAAATGTATAGTGTATATAACTCTCATACAGTGCTGCACAGTTGCCACAGTGGTTTTTGAGCTTTGGGACTGGGACATTCAGGATGCCAAAGAAAACCATTCCCAAGATAAGACACAACCCTAAACTGACGTACCTGTTCTGGGTCTTCCGGTTGCTATACCTTCTCATATCCTACGCTATTTACAGAAGAAATTATCCAGCTTTATCTGGGCAGCAAACGTCCCAGGGTATCCCAGGAGATTATGTTTAGGCCTGAATCCCAGGGAAGCTTGGCGGCCCCAAACTTAAGTTTACATTATGAGGCCTGTCAGGTTGTGCAGCTCACCAGACCACATGCTGATAACCCCAGACCACTCTGGGTGCAATCAGAGGAGTATAGCAGAATATACAAGGTTCTATGGCTAAGCACTAAACTCAGAGGATGAATGTCTAACCCGACATTCATTATCCATTTGGGACTCTGTAAACCACCATACACCATTAATGTCGTCAAATACACCATTTCTATCTCTATATGGTAACCCAGCATTCCCCCCTGGAATGCTGTTACTGAAGGCATTCTCATACTGAAAGCCAGTAGCACTTGTCAATATTAATTTCTTGACCACAAAAACAGGTTTCAAAACTTTTGACTGTCTAAGGAACGAGTACAACCTACCTCCAGGAGAGTTCTTCCGGTACTTCCAGGTGGCACATTTCATGTACTTGAGGCTTAAACAGGGATTGACCCTATTTCACCCATCTCCCATTAAGAGCAGGTGCCTGGATGTGCCATGAGGGAAGGGAGGCATTACGATACTATACCAGACATTTTTTACTAACTCCCAATTAACCATAAGCTGTCAGGTGGGTCTCAGATCTGGATGTGCACCTGGATGAAAAGGCATGGCAGAAAAGCTGGCAGAATACCCTAACCAGCACGCTCAAAACTAACGCCTTGGAAGCAAATATTAAAGTGTTATTCAGATGGTACTTGGTGCCAGTTAGGATTCATAAGGCTCTCTGTCTTCATATATGCCTCAGTGCTTCAGAGGCTGTTCCAACCATATTTGGTGGGAGTGCCAGGTAGCATGCAGCTTTTAGTCACGGTATTTCATATTACAGCTAAAGTTACTGAGCTTCCTATTAGGCCTTCACTGTCCACTGCACTTCTGAATCTGCCCCCGACCACTACCCCCCCCCCCCCCCCCCCCCCCCCCAATTGCACTGTCAGGCAATTTATGCTCATCAAGCACATCACAACTTCTGCCAAAGGCATCATTGCCAGGTCATGAAAACAAAACAAGATCCCATTCAGGGAATCTTGACGATTTGATCGCAGCTTGGGACTGCTAATTTTGACTTTCTTTCTTTTCCCCCTACCATTTTTCTCTCTTTTTCCCTTTTCTTTTTTATTTCTAGTGCACACTTTATTTTGACTTGGGCTGCTTTGCCCACTTCATCCAATCATATGCTTCATTTGATCATAGATACTCGAGCAATGTTGTGTGTATTATGTTTATCAATAAAAGAGAACACTTGTTTAAATAATCTATGAGGTTAGCAAGCAAGCACTTGAAAACTCCTCTTATTTCCAGTTGTTGTAATTTTCCACCTGCTGGCAGAATACAGTGGGTCAACTGTGCACACTTGTCTATCACAGTCACAGCTACTACCTAGACTTTTGCTGCACAGTAGGTCACCAACAAAACCATCATCTGCTTTTGTCTATTGAAAAACATTTGCTCCTGCCAAAGGAAACATATTTGCTTTTGTGATAATGATCAAAGCAATGATTCCGGAATTAAAACAAAATCTTCTGAAAAAGTTTTATTGTTGGAAGATTCCCCAAAGAGATGGCCATATTCATATGCTGCAGCTATTTTCAGATGTATAATCCATTTTGGCACAGAGAAAAGTAAAGGCAAGTAAAAGGCATTAGCTGCCAAGTAATAGCTTCAGTAACAAATGGCATCTTTTATTAGCTTTATTGCTGTCTGCTGTGTAACTAACTGTTTCACTGCTATGGACATTAAAAAAGCCACTGCTTTACTTTTTTCTATACGTAGAAAATATAAATGCTGTAAAATGTTTAGCCTGGTCTATGAAAAGTAACCCCACGGCTCCACACATAGTCCAGAAATGACTGAGCAGGCTCCCCCCAGGAAAAAGTGTGGCTATACCAGCAATGTTGAATGTAAATAAAGGATGGCAATGCAAAAGATTGAAGATTAGATATAAAAAGAAGACTGACATGCATCCAGCAATAACAGAAACACAAATGGTAAATTTACGATTTGTACGATTTGAGATTTAAAAAATTGCTTAATCTATTACATGTGAGTCATGAATCATCAGACACCGAAGATTTGTCAGCAAATGTTTGTTAAAGCAAATGTAATTAAGATCGCATTTAAGGTATTGTATATTCAAATTTATAGTCGATTTCTGTTTCCACATGTCAACGTTAACATAATAAATGAGTTTATGTGAGCCAAAACCATACAACCTGCAATCGAGCAAATCAAGAAGCTAATTTTCGTTGACTGCAACATGTATTTACATGAATCAATTATTGCTTAATTGCATTCACCTTAGCGATTCGTTGTTTGCTAATTGTTACGTGGAAATGGGACATAGGCACCTGCATTTTTCCCCAAGTAAAACAAAAACATCCTAAAGAAGGTATATGAAAAGCTATTTTACACTTACAGGGATAGAATGCTACATTTGAACTGCCCCGAGGTAATCTGTGCTGGATTTTAGGATCATTCTGCTAATGCCTGTAGGTGGTTTTACCAACCAGTGCTACTCAATGGCAAAAATGTGCAAAATGAGGTCACTACTTGTATCCAGCCAAAGGAGGAACTCTGTTCTAGCTAAAGCTTATGCATGTGTGTGTGTGTGTGTGTGTGTGTGTGTGTGTGTGTGTGTGTCTACTCTACTCTTGTGTGTGTGGTCCTCTTTGAGGGATGCTTTCTTATTGGACACCATGTTCTTTTATGGGAAGCTCAAGAGCCAATTATGTTTGACCAGAGGCTGGGTGGCCCCACCATTGTTGTTCCTTTATCTTATGTATCAGGTCTGTGTTTAAATGCCAACATGTAAGGAAAGAAAGTATCATCTTTTTCAGCAGTTTAAAGGGTTAATAGTATTGTATCTAATTTAGTTAAACATTAGCATCCTAGAGGTTGAATGTGAGAGGGAATTGTTACTGTAGGGACAATGCTGGGCTACCATTTCATGTCTGCAAAAGGGCCCAGGCCCAGTTATACTTCTGGGAACAGACATTGCTGTAATGGACAGTGGGCATTTCAACCCAGTTTTCTGCACTGAGCCTCCTCAGGCTGAGTAGAAAGCTTATTCAGTGAAGAAGCCTAAATTCAGTTTAGTATTTAAAATTTAGCAAGGCTTTCTTTCAAGCCTTACCACAAAGTTATTAATAAAAAGAATGAGCAGGACATGATCCAGCGGTTGAGCGTGTGGTATCTTATTACAATCCAAAATGCAAACCTAAATGTTATAAATTGTTACTTTCTGTCTTATAGCCAAATGTGAATAGAATCAAACTGACTGTAAAGAGCACCGTCCTTAATATATTAATATATTGTAAAACCCATTACAATAATTTATTGAAATTATCTGATATCTTACACAAGTTCAATTTAGATTAAACTAAAAGGGAAAGTCAACTGGCATTTTATTATTAATAAAATATAATATATACTAGCTTATATTATTAATTGTTTAAAGAATGACTTCAAACAAATAGGTGTAGGTCCACTATTTATCCTTCTTAGAACCCTGCTTTAGAACACTTACAACATAAAACAACAAAGATTTATACAAAACTGGTGGACTTTGGTTGTGGTGGTCACATCCCTCTATCACTTCCAGTTGGTTGTAGGGTAGCCTTAACATGGTGGGAGGAGAGGGGCAGAGCTGTCTTTAGGAATTTCTGGGTGTCATATGACACCCAGAAATTGTGTAAGGGCCCCTTTACACCAAGGGCCATATCTAGGTCCGATGACAGTACACAATATGCTATGTCACTAAGCAAGGGCCAACTATAAAGTTCTTCACACCCTCTTATACCACACTGATGTCCCAAACTATAACATGCAAAAGCCACTCTACCAGCCTGGGACCAAGCCATACTGTCCAAAGTGCCCATTGAACAACACTGTGTACCACCAATACCTTATACCCCTAAATAATATTCTGAAACCCATCCATACTGCCAATGGTTCTCTTATAAATCTCTGTGATACGTTTATCATTTGATCATTTGGGCCTCCATAGTATTATGCATCCATGCATGCACCCACCTGCCTATACCAATTGATGCCCCCTCCCCCCCCACATCTTCCTTGGGCCTCCAGCAGGCCCTCCACCTGAATGTATCAAAAAAGCAAGCACACACCTTGTATGTATAGTAGTCAAGTAGCTTGGCCTGCAGTGAATAGGTCATAGTAGGAAAGTGCAATAACTTTTTTTCCTGTTATTTTAAGACAATTTGTATTTCACATATGCTTACGGCAAGACTTAAACATTAAAATATAGGACAGGGCTATACAGTACAGAAATTTATAAAGCACTATGACACCAAGTGCACAAGGAATTTGCAGCTACTAACTTTAATTATTTACCTTTTAACAATGACTAGCGGCCTGATTCAAAGCCTCTCTCGCACACATTCCTACCAGGCAAAATGAAGTGAAGAGACCATATTTGGTGTGATTTCGGGTTGACATTTCTATGCAATCCAATACTACTGTGGGATGGGAGAGCTAGCTTCGCCTTGTTGCTGGCCGGGATCAGCGAGCCCTATCTGACAGTAGTAGCGGAATGGAGAGTTAGGCGTTCCTTTTGGCCTAACTGCGTCTGCGCTTGCAATCCGCTACTACTGTGGGATGGGAAAGCTGGATTAGGTCGCATTGACATACACTAGCATATACAATGCTTGGGTGCTTGCACTGTCCAAGAAAATTACTTAAAGCAACAGGAGCAGGAGCATGCATATGGAGCTAAAGTAGACCGAAACAGAGGACATAAGTTAACAATGCAAATCTGTTTGTTGTTTGCAGACATTTATTGACCAAAGGTGTGACTTAAAGCCCAACACAATTGAAAAGAGGGCATTGGCAGAGGAAGTGGCTGCACATGTGAGTTGCGAGGGGACATCGCCTTACACCTTCACCCAAATAATGCAGCACTGGTCAGACCTCAAACGGTGAAAGTGTCCCTGGGTGCAGAGGATCTACAGTCACTTCTTCCCAGGTAAGTGGATGTACAACAGAAAGGTGAGCTATCAGGGTTATGAGTTACATGTTTTCCCAAATTATATTTTCTTTTGTAGCTAGGGTGTTCTGGCTGCAGATCAAGCCCACCGGAGTCCAAGCAGTGGGGCCCAAAAGACACTGTGTGTGTGTAAGGCGGCGGCCCCAA
Organism: Gastrophryne carolinensis; assembly: GCA_027917425.1. NCBI lineage: Eukaryota > Metazoa > Chordata > Amphibia > Anura > Microhylidae > Gastrophryne > Gastrophryne carolinensis. Next base: position 169,447,198 of record CM051234.1, on the reverse strand, counting down.
AACCTGCCAAATTACTCTTCCTTCTCTGAAGCATCACCAGCCAAAGAGCCTGCTAAAGAGGAGGGTGTGTTGGGCTCGGAGTCACCCACAGCCCCTGCTTAGGCCAATAATCCAAAAATACACAGGTTGTGCTGCATGTAAAGTCAAATAACATGTTTGCTAAGAGCTGGCGTGTTGTGCATCTCTTTCACTGCAGAATCATTAGAGGGGGAGAGGCCACCCGAGACGGAAGCGGTGCAAAACTCAGGTGGGTATCAAGCCAGTGAAGCAGAACAGTAACCAAGCATTACACAAACAACACATGCACATCCTAACTCTGGTATATTTCCCTTTTCAGACCCTGAAGAAAGGAATGTCGTCGCGGAAGAGGGTGGCATCCTAAAAGTATGCATAAATCAGTTTGGGTAAGTATGTAAAAATGTGCCTGCATGTCCAGGCACACATGTGGACAAACAAGCAATAATGTATATTTTTTTCTCTTGTAAGGTGCCATGTTGGTCCCCCAAAAAAAATTAAAATAACTGTAAAAATTAAATTAAAATAAATTGTATATTTTTTTTAATGTAAACAAATATTTTTTTCAAAAAAGAGTAAAACAAAAAAAAGTTGTACATAAAACATGAGTTTGACAGTTATATGCTGTGTGGTGGCGTGTTTTCTATAAAACTACATAAAGCAGACGCAAACCAGACAAACAGCAGTGTAAAACAGAACACCAAACCAGAAGGTGGCTGAAGTAGGAGGTGAGTAACAGTGGGTACGATCAGACGATATGGCAATCAAGGTACAGAGGTAAGTGTGTGCAAGTACATGCAGACTACACGGGATGACCTAGATGCAAGCAGGCGGGAGAAGGTAAGTATGTGTAAGGACAAGCAGTCTACATGGAATGCCCTAGATGCCAGCAGGGGGAGGGAAGGTAAGTATGTGCAAGGACATGCAGACTACCATGGGTACACTGGTAGGGGACAGCGGGAAGCACCTTAAAATAGCTGGTAAAAACTAAAAAAGGCGGAAAGCCACCGAAGGACACGTCACACCGAGAACAATGGGCTCCACGTCAAGTTACGGACGAAAACAGGGAAAAACTCAGCTTCTGAGCCTGGAAATACTGGCTTTGGCTGCAAATACCGTAAATACTCGGCTAAACTGCATGCGTACGCAAAGAAAAAAACGCCCGCTTACGCATGAACTAACTTTTCTCAGTAAGCGGATGTGAATGATATGAGCACTCGCAATTTTCCAGTTTCCGAGATCAGTTCCTGAAGAAAACGATTATTCAATGGCAGGCTCTGAATCAGGCCACATATGAAAGTCATAAAGTGAAGCCTATTCCAGAGCAACCTCTGCTAAATTGGTAACAATTTACCCCACTGTACTTTATAGAATTCCCTTACAAAATGTGTTAAATGCAGCTTAAAAAAAAATTAACCAGCCTGCCAGCATTGCATAAGCCGCAACTACTCTCCTTAAATCCACGTACATTTTAGAAATCCTTTTCACCATAAAAAAGTCAGATTTCTTCTAAAATAAAATTCTTCATTTGAATTCAAGTATGGAAACACAAGAGGACTTTACCAATGTTCATGACTAGGCAGTGGAGTGGTTGCTCATCTATCAATGATGTCTTGCATATAATTTAAAAGGCATCTCAAAAGCATCACACTTTCTCATAGCGACAGTGTACCAGTAAAAAGTTAATACATTATTCTGCTTCTCCTGTCTTATCCCTCAAAGCACATTGTGAGTTCAAGTGTGCTGCCTCATTCTTTTGGAAAGGGGAAAATAATAGTAGGCTGTAGCTTCATTACAGATCTCAAACAAATCATACAGCTAGGTTTGAAAGGACATTCCTAATGCTAAATGACTTGCACTGTCTCTCATTTTATCTTAAGTGACATGTGTAGTTAGGACCCACTGAATTATCATGACATCCTATTCAAGCACACCAAACACTGCAGGTATTCAAGCAAAGCTAAATCCTATTCTGCAGCTATAGCTTCTATAGGGAAGACCTGTTAGTGCACTGCTTCCAGCCCTTGCTTCTCGAAAATTCTGCACTTTAACCATTGCAGGTGATAAATATAGATTACTTTACAGACGAGATAGAGAATGCTTTCTTTAAGTTGCAAAAATCCTATATTAAGCACAAAAACTTCTCAAAGTACAGTAAGTATGTAATTACTGTAAGTGTGGAAAGGATACCACATTTAAAAAGAAACTCCATGAAGCATGCTTTATTAATAGGTTAAAGAAGAACAAGCCTCTCAAAAGAAATTGATGTAGCATCAAATTTGTTCAGTTTGTGGCTATATCAATCTATAACAAAGTATTGTGTTTCACTGATGCCAGAAATCTCCTCTCAGTTTGCACGTGCACACACGAACACACACACACACGCACACACAGTACTGTTCGCCCTATAGGCACTCACTATAGGCAGTATGGCATTCCATAGATCCCATTTGTCATAGACGGTGTGGAATTCCCCCATCCCATTCCTAATAGGCAGTGTAGCATTCCCCCTATCCCATTCCCCATAGACAGTGTGACATTCCCTCCATCCCATTCCTCATAGGCATTGTGGCATTTCCCCCATCCCATTCCCTATAGACAGTGTAGCATTCCTCCCTCGTCATTCCCCATAGACAGTATGGCATTCCCCCCATCCCATTCCCCATAGGCCGTGTTGCAATCCCCCATTCCATTTCCCATAGGCAGTGTGGCATTCCCCCAATCCAATTTCCCATAGGCAGTGTGGCATTTCTCCACCCCATTCCTCATAGGCATTGTGGCATTCCCCCCTTCCCATTCCCCATAGACAATGTGGCATTCCTCCATTCCATTCCCCATAGACAGTGTAGCATTCCTCCCTTGCCATTCCCCATAGGTATTGTGGAATCCCCCCATTCCAATTCCCATAGACAGTATAGCATTCCTCCCTTGCCATTCCCCATAGGTAATGTGGCATTCCCCCATTCCATTCCCCATAGACAGTGTGGCATTCCCCCATTCCATTCCCCATAGACAGTGTGGCATTGCCCTCATCACATTTCCCATAGGCAGTGTGGTATTCCACCCTTCCTAATCCCTATAGACATTATGGCATTCTCCATATCCCATTCCCCATAGGCAGTGTGGCATACCCCCCTCCCATCCCCCATAGGAGGTGTGGCATTCCCTCTTCTCATTTCACATATAGGCTGTGTGGCAGAATCATCCCCCCCCCCTTCCCCAATGCTGGACGAAGGAAAGAAAACAAAAGGAAAAGTCAGCTTACATACAGCATTCCCACATTGCTGGCGGACAGCCGCTGCATCTGAGGTGTGGCGCATGCCCTATACTATTGCTGAGCCACAAGACTGAAATTCTGCTTTAGGATTAGGTTTTGTTACTATATTACTATGTATTCTGGGTTGTGTAGCAGCTCAGATAAATCAAGTTACAGTTCACATACATTGGCATATTTAATGCAGGGAAGTGTGCATTGAGTTGGTAAAGGGACAGTTCTATTAACTTTTTTATTTGTGCAAAGCACAAATATTACAAGTATTTTTATTATTTTAAACTGATGATTTATTTCTCTTTCCTCTTCTCTGCAACCTTAGCATGACAGAGACTATTTCTCTCCAACTATAATCAGAACAAGGAAGAAAAGAAATGTGATGCAGCAAATTTGAACTTGATGCTGATAGTGTAATGAGTAAAGGAGGACCAACAGTCATTTTGACTGGTCCTCCGATCCCTGCAGCTGGAGGGACACGGTTACTTCCACAATTGCTCATTCTAGCCATCCAGCACACGTTACTGATGTTCGCAGTGGTTGCACACACAGCACTGTGCAAGCCTGCTCCATGAACTTCACTTGGAGAAGTAACAATCCGTGGGAACGAGGAAGTACATGTGAGTACAGGGGCGGGGGTTCTAAAGTGGGATGCTATTGAATTTGTTGGACGGAAAACAAGCAAGTAAAGTTGTGTCTCTCAGTCCACCATGACATAAGAGCTAGTGGAATAGGTAACAAAGAAAGAGGAGGGACATGGGTGGGTGGAGAGCTGAGAGAAAAAAAATATTTCCATTCACAGGTCTGTTTCTAGGGGAGGGCGATCACCCTGGGCGCCATGGCCACTTGAAGGTGCCTTTATTCCAGCCATCCTGTTTTCTTCAAATAAGTCAGGACCACTGTTAGTAGTACAGGCCAATAAGCAAGACATTCAAACCCCCCCCCCCCCCCCCCCCCCCGATTAGGCTAAGTCAATGGGAGGGGGCACTGCCTGCTTCTGGAACAGAATGGATAAAGGCTCAGAAAGGTCTTTTTTCTTCCCTGCCCAGGCTATGGAGACTTCCTCTCCTGTGTAGGTCTACTTTAAAGGGTAAGTTTAGTATATCTATTTAGCAAAGCATCAATAATTTTCTGACTCATTCTACAGAGTACACTTCGGCCTTCGCCAGGTTTGTAAAGCGTATAAACTTTTGACCTTCTTGTATTGTAATGAAGCCAAACTGTTCATTCAAGTGTTCAGAGAAAGCAAGCAACCTTACACAAGGATGCGCTTGAGATGAACTAATTTGAAGCATATATTACCAAATGTCACAAATCCAGGGTCACATTTTAGGGAACATTTCTAATAAAATAATGTTAATACTTTTCCTGAACATATATGTGTATATGTTAATAAGACAAATATACAATTCTGTGAGTACTCACCTGTAGAATTGATTTTGTAGTATACAGCACGTCCTGTTTCACCAAATTCTTTACGCTTGGGATAGTGGACTGCAGAAGAGACTTGTGGCGTCTCCCGGCCCTATAAAAGGACAGGAACCTTCCACAAATTCCCAGTGTTAAAAAGCAGTTAGACAAGAAGCCGGGAGAATAATAATGAAGGAAACCCCAACCAAACATCTGAACAAATCACCATACAGAGGTAACCAAGAATAATGATAACAAGGGAGGGGTGAAACAGGACGTGCTGTATACTACAAAATCAATTCTACAAGTGAGTACTCACAGAATTGTATTTTTCCAAGTATACAGCACATCCTGTTTCACTAAATTCTTTACACTTGGGGCATCCAAAAGCAGTAAAGTAGGGTGGGATCCCCAAAGAACAACGGCGAGCAGTTTAAACCACTGCCGCCTGAAGAACTTTGCGGCCAAAAGCAGCATCAGCTGAGGCCCTAACATCAACCTTGTAAAACTTGGAAAAAGTATGAACAGAAGACCAAGTTGCGGCCTTACAAACTTGTTCAACAGAAGCCTGGTGCTGAAAGGCCCAAGAGGCACCAATAGCATGAGTGGAATGAGCAGTAAGGCGGAAGGGAGGTTCCTTCCCCTTAGCAGAATAGGCTTGCACCACCGCCTGACGAATCCACTGATAGAGGACTTAGCCGGAAGCAAACCCTTCCTAGGACCAGAAGGAAGAACAAAAAGAGCATCAGTCTTCCTGAAAGATTCAGTAGCTACCAAGTAAAACTTCAGAACCCTGACCACATCTAAAGAATGCAGAGTCCTCTCCTTGGAATTAGCAGGATTAGGACACAAGGAAGGCAAGACAATCCCCTCGATTCAAAGAGCAAAAGTTAATTGATTTCGGATCGAGAATCGTAAGTTTGGGTGGGTGTTAGTCATTTTTTCCTGTTTTTTTGGCCATTTCCGACTCGCACGAGCCTACGTACGAATGCGTATATGCTCTTACGATCATCGCAAGTTCGTTCCTAAATTTTAGGATCAAAACGTAAAACTTAGGATCAAATCCTAAAACTTAGGATCAAAACGTAAAACTTAGGATAATCAAATGTGTTTAGGTGTGATTCAGAGAACAGTTTTCAAACCTCTAAATACGTTTTAAAAGAAAGCCACTGCCGACACCTTTTAGCAGTCGGATTGCTGTTCTTGAACAGGTTTTTTGGCTATGTGGAGGAGTCTGCGCGTCTTGAGCTCCAATGAACTGCATGTATCAGCATGGCCGAGGCCATAAATTGTATGGCAATGCATACCTGATTCACGTATGCCTTATAAAAGCATTTTAATGTGGACCTTAATTAGTCCTTTGCATGTAAACCTTTATTTTGCAATATATTTGCGTTAATTAAAGAAATTTATGTCCTTTGGTATTTATTTTTAAATTGATGTACTAGAATAATATTTTTAGATTGCATTTATTGGTGTAGTTGTTTACCTTTGCTTTGTTTAATTATTTAAGCACATCTTTGGTCAGATGCATCACACTTACTGAGGAGAGGAGAGCGGGATAAAGTGCAGGATGTGGGTTACTGCTGTATTTTGCACAGACACAGCAGAGCTGGGGGCACGGAAAGGTCAGAAATCAAAGAATGCAGAGCAACACAGTCACAAGGCCCTTTCTGTTTGCAGGCTGCCCGAGAATACCTGAGCCGCCATCTTGGCTGTTTCTAGGCTCATAACATGCAGAAGTTGCTGGGTGTTTTTTAATTTTTGAGAGCAAATCTGTATGTAGAGGGTGTGGGTAACCACACCCAAAATTTTAAGTTGTACCATTTGAAGCCAAAATATTTAAATTAAATCCTCAAGTAAAAAATGCAAGTTAACTAAAAATTAAACAAAGTAAGATTTACTTATGCAAATGCATTCATTAATGGTTGGTTACTACAAAATGAATGAAATAAAGAAAAATAAGACCAAATATTTAGAATGCACTTTAATGAGGTAAGTTTGTAGTGCGCAGCCGCAAGATCAGAAGGATTTACGTCCAGACAAAAACGGAAAAAGGGCAAAACCAATGTTGCAACCTGAGAAATGAAACGGAAAATTCAGGATGGAAACTGACATAGGTCTGATTCCCGAACTGCCATACGAACGGACGTAAATTTTAGGATAGAAACGTATTTGCTTATAGAATCACTCGCAAGTTCATACGAACGCACGAGCGGACGGGAAAAATAGGATGATCGGCACCAAAATCCAAGCTGTTACATGTTTCTTTGAATCGACCCTAATGTCCTGATTGAGATGAAAAGCAGACACAACCTTAGGCAAGAAAAAAAAAAATTGCCAGAGCTGAAACATGACCTTTGAGGGTACTAAGTTGAAGGCCCGAATCCAAACCATGTTGCAAGAATTCCAGAATCCTGGAAACAATAAAACACCCAACAGGGAAGGGATTTGGACTCACACCAGGCAATGTAAGCATGCCAGATCCTGTAGTAGATAAAGGACGAGGACCTCTTCCTAGCCCTAATCAGGGTATCAACAACAGAGGCAGGCAAACCCTTTTCCATCAAGATGGAGGTTTCAGCAGCCAAGCCGTCAAAGCCAGCGTTTGTAAATTGGGATGTCACAGCTGCCCCTGAGTGAGCAGATCTGGATCCTTGGGCAGGACGTACTGATCTACTGCCAACTGCACGATGTCTGCGAACCACACCCTTCTTGGCCAACAGGGGGGCACCAGAATGGTTGGCACCCCTTCCTGGGCTACCTTGCGCAGCACCCTGCCCAACAGGGGAAACGGAGGGAGCACATAGAAGAGCCGAAACCCCTTCCAAGGCATTGCCAGCGCATCCGTGGCAAAGGCCAGAGGATCCTGTGACAGAGAGACAAAGAATGGAAGTTTGTGATTGTGATGTGAAGCAAACAGGTCCACATCCGGCAGACCCCAGCGGTGGCACAGAGAGTGAAACACCCTGTTGCACTCCCCCAGCCGAGACATCCCCCTGCTCAAAGAGTCTGCTTCCAGGTTCTTCACCCCCGGGATGTAAACTGCCGATATGCAGGAGACATTCTCCTCCGCCCAGGATAGTATCAGGGACACTTCTTTGAGGGCTCGCTTGCTCCCTGATGATTGATGTAGGTGACCGCCGTCTGGTTGTCCGATCGGATCTGGGAAAGGACCAACCTTATCGCCCGCAGTTCCATAATGTTGATGGGGGCATGGGCCTCCTGAGGGCCCCACTGACCCTGGAACTTCAGAGACTTCCAAACCCTCCCCCCCCAACCTGTCAGACTGGCATCTGTGGTGACAGTCTCCCAGCACAGGGGCAGAGAGGTCCTGCCCAGTAGGAGATTCCTTGAATCCAGCCACCGCGAGAGGGACTGACTGACCAGAGGGGACATAACAAATGTCTGATCCAGGGACACAGGGTCCCGATTCCAAACTGACAAGAGGTGCAACTGAAGAGTTCTCATGTGAAACTGAGCATAGGGAACCGCCTCGAAGCATGACACCATCAGGCCCACCAGCTGCATCCCCTGCTGAATGGAGGAGTGGGGGCAAGAAAGTAGAGACCGTGCCAGCGTCTGCAGGCTCTCCAGCTTCTGCTGAGGCAGAAAAACCTTGACCTGAGACCTATCCAGAGTCATGCCCAGAAAGGACCTCACCAAGGGCGGAGACAGATAGTTGATCACCCAACCGAAGGACTCGAGTGTGGAAACCACCATCTGGGTATCCAGCTCGGCTTGATGGAAGGACTGAGACGCAATCAGAATGTCGTCCAGATAAGGAAGGATGCGAATGCCCTGAGATCTCAACAGAGCCATCACCCCCCCCCCCCCCCCCCAGCACCTTGGTGAAGACCCGAGGAGCCGAGGTAAGACCGAACGGTAGGGCCACAAATTGGTAGTGCTGATCCTCCAGAGCGAACCAGAGAAATCTCTGATGACCTGGAAAGACAGGAACAGGTAAGCATCTTTGATGTCCACAGAAGTCATGAAATCGCCCGGGCGCAAGGTACTGACCGCCGAGTCTCCATGCGAAAATGTTTGAACCTGACAAATTTGTTGAGGCGCTTCAAATCCAGGATGGGCCTCAGGGACCCATCCTTTTTGGGAACCGTGAACAGATTGGAGTAGAAGCCTCTGCCCCTTTCCTGGGAAGGCACAGGACAGATGACACCCAGATCCAAAAGGCTTTGGACCGCAAGCCGTAATCCCTGAGCTGACAGGGGGCTTTGAACCATCCGGGATCTGATGAATCTTGGGGGTGGCCAGGCTGCAAACTCTATCTTGTACCCGGAGGACACCACCTCCTGAATCCACCGGTCTGAGACGCGCAGTCTCCAAACGTGAGCAAAGAGCCGCAACCGCCCCCCCACCCGAATGGGTGAGGGCGCCTCCTCATGCCTGAGGGGGCTTGGGGGAAGATTTGGACCTGGGACCCCATGAGAGACCGGGGGGACCACGGCCTCTACCCCGGCCCCAAGGGTCTCTACGTGGAGCACGCAAGGAGGAGGGGAGGGAAGAACCAGCCCCCCGAAAGGGCCGTGGCTGCCTCCTGCACTGAGGCAGCCTACCATCCTTGGCAAATAGATCCAGAGCCGTAGCCCAGTAAAGGGGAAGCCAGTGAGAGCCTTCTTAGCAGCATTATCAGCCGCCCACTGACGCAGCCAAACAGAACGGCGTATAGCCACCAAATGGGCAGAAGTCCTACCACACATACTGACCGCATCATCCATAGCAGAAAGAATAAATGCCACAAATTCATAGCAAAGCAGGAGGGATCTATACTCCTCCCCCCTATTGGCATCCGAGGCATTATCCAGAAGGCACTTGAGTAGCCCTTTAATAGCAAGAGCCGTGATGGCAGAAGCGCACAAAGAGCGCAGCGCAGTCCCTGCACAAGCAAATGCGTGACAGGCCAGCTGATCAACACGCCAATCCTCACCATCCCTCAGAGTAGAAGTGTCAGGGGAATGCATGACTGAGGTATTGGACAACCCAAGCACGGCAGCATCGACCTCGGGGGGACACGACCAGCGCTTAACCACATCAGCAGGAAATGGATACCTCCTGTCCCAACTCTTAGGCACCGCGGGCAATCTGCTAGGATGTTCCCACTCCTTGAGCACCAGGGAACTCCAAGCGTTAACAGTGTGAAAAAGCTCACCCTGCTGCCTTTTAGCCGGGACAGGAGGTGTATTACACAGTACATCAAAAATGTGAGCCAACAGCCTGTCAGTATCCTCAGGAGACCATGGGTCTTCTCCAAAAGGAGACCCAGTACCACCATAAATCTCCTGCTGCTCCTCAGAGGAATCAGAGAAAAGTTCCCCCTCTTCTAGGGGGTACAGGCCAGGGAAAGAAAACTGTCCCTCATCCTCCTCAGGAACAAGGGAAACAGAGGGAGTTAAATGCCGCCTCTTGCCAGAAGCCTTACGGGGGACCGGCCAAGACATATGCCTTTTAAGGCTGGCCACCCGCAAGGCCAAGTCATAATGTGATTCCCCACTAGCATGTCCCTCACGAGGGGTCAAATGCAGGCGCTGGGGGGGGTAGGTGATGTAGAAGGGGGCGCAGAGCTGAAAAGCGTAGCAGGCAACCCAGACTGCAGCGCAAGTACCTTCTGGGCGCAGGGCACACATACCGTGACACTGTTACTCACAGGGGATGCCCCTCACGCGACACACAGCAGGGCTTCGTCCGAAGGAACCACAAGCACATTATCCCCGGAAGCCTCCATATGGTGATTAAAATGGGCACAGTGGCCAGTATAGGGTTAAGGCTAGCAAGAGCCACCCGGGATGCCCCAAAACCCGCTAGGGAAGGTGGGAGATGACAAAAGGGAAGAGGACTGGGAGAAACCACAGTCACGTTTATCCCACCTGAAAGACATAATAAAACACACATAACAATCCCATAATGCGAAGGGGACTCACGGACCAAGAGACAGATTCACCGAGATCCGGACAGAAAAAGGCAGCGCACAGCAGCACACGAGGGTTCCAGTACACCGCAGAGCCAAAATGGCACCAGAACGGACCTTGAGGGGCGGGCCGTGGGCGTGTGATGCAAAAAATGTCATCCGCGAGACCCGCCCCCCCTCCAAAGAGCGCAAAAAATACCATTTTGTGAATACTCACCTGTAGAGCCAAAATAACCAATAGCAGTAAAAAGGTTCACCATATAAAGGATCCAGAATACCAAAGGGCGGGGTGAAGCGGGATGTGTGACATACTTATAATACCCATTTTACAGGTGAGTATTCACAAAATAGTATTATTCTAAGTATGTCACACACCCCGCTTCAGATAGTCATTACACTTGGGACATCCAATAGCAGTGTCCATAAAGGGCGGGGATCCAAAAACAAGGCAACAATGCACAACTTAAACCACTGCAGCTTGCAGAACTTTGTGGCCAAACACAGCATCCGCTGAAGCCCGCACATCAACCTTGTAAAACTTGGAAAAAGTGTGAACAGAAGACCAAGTAGCAGCCTTACAAACTTGCTCAACAGAGGCCTGGTGCTGAATAGCCCAGGATGCCCCAACAGCACGAGTAGAATGAGCAGTAACACGAAAAGGGGGGACCTTCCCCTTGGCAGAATAGGCCCCAACAATGGCCTGGCGAATCCATTTACTAATGGAAGACTTGTCAGGAGCCAAACCTTTCCTAGGCCCAGAGGGCACCACAAAAAGGGCGTCAGTCCTACGAAAAGAGGAAGTAGCCACCAAATAGTACTTTACACAGCGAACCACATCCAAAGAATGCAAAACCCTCTCCTTGTCATTGCTGGGCTTAGGACACAAGGAGGGTAGAACAATGTCCTGATTAAGATGAAAGGCAGAGACCACCTTAGGAAGGACATCTGGCTTGAGGCGGAAAACAACCTTGTCCTGATGCCTCTCAAAGTAAGGGGCCTTAATGGACAAAGCCGCCAACTCCGATACACGCCTAATGGAAGTGATGGCAACCAGAAACGCAACCTTCTGAGTAATCGTAGAAAGTGCAATATCCTGCAAGGGTTCAAAAGGAGGACCCTGCAAAGCAGAAAGAACCAAATTCAAATCCCAAACTGGGAGCAAAGGCTTCCTAGGAGGCCGCACATGCATAACCCCCTGGAAAAAGGTCTTAACCAGAGGATGAAGAGCAAAAGACTTTTGAAAGAAAACCGCCAGGGCAGAAACATGCCGTTTCAACGTACTAAGCTGCAAACCCAGGTCCAGACCATGTTGCAGAAATTCCAAAACCCTAGGGATAGAAAACGCCCTGCAAGGCAAGGCCCGGACCTCACACCAATCAATATAAGACCTCCAAATCCTATAGTAGATGGCAGAGGAATACTTCTTTCTAGCCCTAACCAGAGTCTGAATGACAGCATCAGAAAGACCTTCCTCCTTCAAGATGGAGGTTTCAGCAGCCACGCCGTCAAAGCCAGCGTTGGTAAATTGGGGTAGAGCAGTGGACCCTGAGTGAGCAGATCCGGCAGAAGGGGCAGATCTAACTGATCCTCTGCCAACCTTACCACGTCTGCAAACCAAACCTGTCTTGGCCATCTTGGAGCCACCAGGATTGCTGACGCGCCCTCTAGGGCCAGCTTGCGCACCACTTTGCCCACCATGGGAAACGGAGGGAACAGGTACAGAAACCCCAGATCCCTCCAGTTTAGAGACATGGCATCCGCTGCCAGAGCCAGCGGATCCCGCGAGAGAGACACAAATGCCGGAAGCTTGTGATTGTGACGAGAGGCAAAGAGGTCCACCTCCGGAGTCCCCCACCGGTGGCAAAGCGACCGAAACACCTTGGGGCTGAGCGACCATTCCCCCCGGCGACATGAGCACCTGCTCAGGGAGTCCGCCTCCACTCCCGGAATTTACACCGCCGAGATGCATGGGACATTGCTCTCTGCCCAAGCCAGGATCAAAGACACTTCCCTGAGGGCACGCCTGCTGCGAGTCCCTCCCTGGTGATTGATGTAGGCGACCGCCGTCCGATTGTCTGACCGAACTTGAACCGGTAGGCCCCGCAACTGATGAGTCAAGTAAGCCAGAACCAACCTGATGGCTCTCAACTCCAGAACATTGATGGGATCGTGAGCCTCCTGAGGCCCCCACAGTCCCTGAAACTGAAGATCCTTCCAAAATCCCCCCCAACCTGACAGGCTGGCATCCGTGGTGACCATCTCCCAACGAGGGGTCAGAAAGGATCTGCCCCTCGTCAGATTGCTTGGTGTAAGCCACCACCGAAGGGAACGCCGCACCCGGGGGGGGACATCAGAAAAGACTGATCCAATGACAGCGGGGACCCGTCCCAGGCCGCCAAGATATGGACCTGTAGCGTCCTTGTGTGAAACTGGGCAAAGGGAACCGCCTCGAACGATGCCACCATCAATCCCACCAGTCGCATCCCCAGCTGGATGGACGGGCGAGGGATGGATAGTAGACGCTGAGTCAGCTCCTGAATCAGAAGAACCTTGGGCCGGGGGAGGAACACCCTGGCCTGAGAAGTATCCAGAGACATTCTCAGGAACTCCACCACCCTGGAGGGAGAGAGGCAGGACTTGGGATAGCTGATCACCCAGCCGAATTTCTCCAGGGTGGCTACCACAGTCCTGGTATCTAGCTCCGCCTGGCTGAGAGAAGAAGCCACAATAAGAAGATCGTCCAGATAAGGCACGATGCGGATACCCTGGGCTCGGTGAAAACCTGTGGAGCCGAGGTGAGGGCAAACGGAAGAGCCACAAACTGGAAATGACGATTTTCTACAAAGAACCTGAGAAATCTCTGGTGTGCCGGAAAGATTGGGATATGCAGGTAAGCATCCTTGATGTCTATGGACGTCATGAAGTCCCCTTGAGGAAGTGAGTAGATGGCTGAACGCAGAGTTTCCATGCGGAACTTCCGGGGACGGATGAACCTGTTGAGTAACTTCAGATCCAGAATGGGACGAACGGAACCGTCCTTCTTGAGCCCCGTGAACAGATTGGAATAGTAGCCCAGGCCCCGGTCCAAGGGGGGCACCAGGCAAATGACAGCCATGTCCAGAAGATTTGCCACTGCCGCCCGGAGCCCCTGCGCGGCCAGAGAATCTGACGGCACCCGAGACCTGAAGAATCTGGGAGGGGGCCAGAACTCGAACTCCAGTTTGTAACCGGAAGACACCACTTCCCGAATCCATCTGTCCGAGACCTCTTGGTCCCAGACCCGGGAGAAGAGTTGCAGCCATCCCCCCACCCGCAAGGGTGAGGGCGCCCCCTCATTGCTGAGCCGGCTTGGCAGCGGCCTTAGGCTTCGAGCCCCAGCTGAGTCCTGGACGGGCACGACCCCTGCCCCGGTTTCAGGAATCACCTCTGGATGAGAGGAAGGCCAATCCCCCGCCAACTCTGGCCCTACGAAAGGAAGGAGTGAAGGAATCTGCCCCCCAAAAGGGACAACGCTGCTTCTTACGCTGAGGCAACTTACCACCCTTTGCAACCGAATCCAATTTTTCTCCAAAGAGCCGCAACCCCACAAAGGGAAGGGCCATAAGCGACTTTTTGGACACACGCCCACTGGCGTAACCAAACCGACCGCCGGATAGCCACAAGCAAGGCCGAAGTTCTGCTACACATTACCAATGTGTCATCCAAGGCGGTCAGCACAAAAGACAAAACTCCTCACTAGCCGGGTCAAGCCCGGAAGAGGTCAACAGTCCTCTAACCCCCGACCTGGCAGCTACCAATAAAAGCGCCGAAGCACAAACCGGCCACAAGGCCGACCCTACACTAGCAAAACCATGACAAGCCATCTGGTCAATGCGTTTATCCTCACCATCCCCGAGAGTAGTGCAGTCCGGAGAATGCAGGATTGAGGTGCTGGACAACCCCAAAACAGGAGCATCCACCTCGGGAGGGGACGACCAGTGCATCACTGCGTCCACCGGAAAGGGATATTTTTTGTCCCAACCGGAGGAACACCCGGAAGCCGAATAAGCCTTTCCCATTCCTTGAGAATAATGCCATCAAAATGCTTTTGATAAGGAAATTCCAAGCACGGCTTGGTCACCTCAAAGAACTCCCCCTTCAGCGGAGGAGCCGCCTCAGGGGGAGAAATAGCCAGGACCTCAAACATATGAGCCAGGACCTTAGAGGTATCCAGGGAATCACCCTGGCCCTGCTCGGTATCAGCACCCACAAACTGCTGATCATCTGAGGCCTCAGACTCCTCAAACAGCTCCCCTTCCTCAAACGGGGAACAATCAGACCAATCCAGGGAGTCAAACTCCTCCATATCAAAGGCCTGAGTGGCTGTATACAAATGTTTTCGCTTTGCCGTGGCTTTTTGGCAACAGCACTGGAAAACAATATTTCAAGATTGGCCAATCTGGCACAGATTGCGACTCCCCACCCATGACCTGATCACATGGGGTACGTATCAAGCAAGGGGGAGACGGAGAAGAGACTGGCGGAGCAGAACCAGACGCCTGAGATCCAGACTGCCGCGTAATAGACCGCTGCGCACAGGGTACACAAAGAAATACATCATCCCCCGCAAGGGATACCCCACACTCCAAACACAGCCTGGATTGCCCCGAGGGGGGCACAAGCCCAGTATCCGGGGAAGCCTCCATATGGTGATTTTTTATATTTAGGCACAATGCCCAGAGGGAATTACGCAATAATGCAACCCGGGATGCCCCTTTAAGTCCCACGTGGGAGGAATTTACAGACCCCTAAATTTAACCAGGGACCCTAGGACCGGGAGAGCCCCCCTGTAATAGGACAATGGTCCACCTGGAACATACAAACAGACACAACATTCAGACCTCAGTGACATGTCCAAAGGGGTTAAAAAACAAGCATTGCCAGCAGCCCCAATAAGGAGCATGGAATATATGCAGACATATCTAAGAAAGCTTATGGGGCCATATGCCACTCACCGACCAAGGCCTCACACGCACACCGAAGGGGAGGAAGGCGCGTAAGCAGAGGAAGAAGGAGGGCGGGCCGATGCGGTTCACGTGTCCCACTCGGCCCCGCCCCTACCCCGTCGCTCCCGAAGCCGGGACCTGAACAGCAGTGCCAGCAGCATGGGGGCGGGCCGTAGGCGATCGCGTGAACGCCCGGCCCCGGCCCCCCCCGCGCCTGAGGGGAAGAAGTACCCCGCCGCCATGGCAGGCTACAGAGGCAGGCGCCGCGTAACCGCCAGTGCCGGTTAAGTAAAACGCATGACAGTGAAAAACACTCACACACAATAAAGTATCTCCAACGTGACAAACATCAAGGGACAGGGCCCCCCCCCAAGGGAATCCGGGAGAGGGGGAAACCACGCTAGAGTGGAAGGGCCAACCCGGATCACCAACCCGGTTAACCGCCTACCGCTTGTTATGGGGTCTCACGGAGGAGCGTAGCTCCTAAGCACCAAGGGTGCCATCTACCTTTGCCTGGACCAGCAGCCTAGGCTGGGAGGCAAGTACAATAAAGTAAAGGGATCCGGGCAGAAATAGATCAGATAGAGGGCCGGGAGTCACCCCGACTACCTTGCAAGGAGGAGACATCCATCTTCTGACTTGCTCGCCGTCTGCAGAGATGAAAGACTGGGGAATGAGTGGGAGGTACCAGGTATTTATGGACTGGGAGGGCCTTCCTTTTTTTATTGACATCTCTGCAAGATCGCCATCTACAGGTCAGTATAACCCAAGTGTAATGACTATCTGAAGCGGGGTGTGTGACATACTTAGAATACACGAGCCACGTGACCCCCCAGCGCCAATGACAGCGCAGATACTGACTACACATAAAAGAAGGTAATATAAAAAGGCAAAACTACTCAGGGCACCACCACCTACACCCCGAACCAGGGTGGGAGATGACAAAAGAGCGCGCAGCAGCACACGAGGGCCCCAGTGCACCGAGGCTGGGAGGCAGTGGGTCCAGAACGGGTGGGAATAGTCCTGCAGGCTGGTAAGCCCTGCTCGCCTGCGTAATATAGAGAGCCATCTTCTATCTTCGCAGTTCTGACTGCAGAAGGAAACTGGGAATTTGTGGGAGGTTCCTGTCCTTTTATAGGGCCGGGAGACGCCACAAGTCTCTTCTGCAGTCCACTGCGCCACCTTGTGGCGGATATCCCAAGCGTAAAGAATTTGGTGAAACAGGACGTGCTATATACTTGGAAAAATGATATAGTCAGTCATCTACCAGACAATACAGTTCCTAAAGCCTTACATAATATTACATATAACATGTTAACAGCTATATACTTATACCACTATAGATGTGCCCACAATCATAAGAAAAGTTGAGTAACTGGAGGTTGTGAATTTAATTATCTTGGTTCCACAGCCTTTTTGTACCCAGCTTGAACCTGACTAAATACTAGATACTCCAAAAGAAGAGGGAGAAAATGGTTACTATAAGCTAGTTGCAATTTCAACACATCATTCTTCCTCTTTTTTTTTTTTTTTTTTTTTTTTGAGTATCCACTATAGTTGTGTCTCTGCCCTCATTGGGATGCCCAGCTCTAAAATGGAAGCCCGAGAATGAGCTAATATACTTTCCACTTCCAAATTCCACTGAGTGCTCCAGCTCTGTAGCAAAGCACATCCTGAAATTCCCCTTCTCTGCACTTGACCAGCGGTGACCTATCAGTGGTCACAACATAAGCAGAGAGGGGGAAGCACAGAAAGCACCTCTCTACAGCACAAAGGAGCGGTAACTAAATATTCTTGCAGTGCTGCAACCCAAAGGTTATATGTAAAAAGATATTAAAGTTATAGGATATATTTAAGTATAACAGTCCATTTATGAGCTTCTATTTTGTTAGCACACTGGAGATCAACCTAAATTGGGATGCCCACATGGGAGCTTTAAGACAGACCCACAAATTAAACTCTTTTTTTCTCTTATACAATAGAAATGAATGTACATTTAAAGAAGTGGATGCCAGGACCTTCTTAATGGCTGGGTGCAGGGTTGTCAGGGATGTGTTGAGGGACTGCGGAAAGGTAAAGGGCTCGTGGGCGATCTGGGGGTAGTTTTCACATTCCGGCATGCTGAACTGGAATGCCCCAAGGACACCTAGTCAGCCGGATGCCTGATGTATAAACTCCAAGGGGCATCGGAAGGTGATTGGTTCACTTTAAGTGGTAACTGGGGAGGGGAGGGGGGGTACGGATAAGTGGTTGTAGCTAGAGGTAAATGCAGCTGAAATTTTTTGAGCAAAGTGGATAATAAAAGATCTAACTTACAAACTAAATAAAGCTAAAAAAAAAAAGGTATATAAAAGTAAATAAAGCCCCGTTTCTCGGTGTGCACAATAAAATATTGCTAAAAAGCAACTTGACATTACAATGGTGTTATAATTGTTTGATTGTTACAGTAGATGTATCCCCACACAGTTCACTTTGAAAAAAATATAGAACAAATCCCAGGATTGAGACAGCCAAAGCATTTAATAAATCACAGTGGAAGTCCAACCTTTTTCTTTTTACTCCTAATCTTTATTTTACATGGATTTGTACTGTAGTTAACGGGCTTTTAAATAAAGTCCTCTGGGTCCTATATGGGACAGAATTCTACAAGTTGTATAATTTAACTGCTGTCTAAAGCCATGTGTAAAAAGAAAAAGGCTGGAGGAAACAGAGGCACCAACACCTTACAACTTGTTAGAACATAGTCATGTCAATCACATTACATTTGTTCATGAAATGTGGAATTGCAAGTAAAATGTGTGTGGACTTCCTACTTGATGAAATTACACATCAAGAGTTTTAAGATTTTTTGCCCCCATCACACATCATCATTAGATGACTATACACATCTGTTTATGCCCCCAGCAGTTGCCTCCTCTTCCATTATTACAAATACAAATGAACAAAATGGATAGACAGTTCCTTGGAAAAGCCTAGAAGTCAAAACACTTATTTATCGCTCAGTTTTCTCCTCTCAGCTTCCATATGTGCCAAAAAAACATCTGAATAATGTTTGGTGTCCAGAATTGATTACAGTCACTTTACATATGTCGCCAACAGCGAATGAAATATAAGCAAAACACTGCTCTGCAAAATATGAGGCAAAAAAGGTCAAAGCTTTGAAACGGAGAGCTTTTTCTTAAGCCTTCATAGATCAGGATACATTTACCATACCCATAAATTTTAGTTTACATTAAAGTGGACCAAAACCCACTCTGGAGTCTTTGAGACTCCAGGGCAGGCATACTCGCTCCCTTTGGGGCAACCAGATTTGGGATGCCCCACTGTGTCAAACCCCCCAGGTTGCCCGAAAACTCACCTTTTTTCCTGGTCCAACAGCGCATGCGCGAGCAGCGGGCGCATCCCCACTATCCCTTTAGCAGTGTACGTGCATGTGCCAGGCATTTGTGAATGGCCCACTACCTGTTAAACTGTAGTGGGGGATGTGGCCGCCACCGCGCTCAGATTCGCTCGCCTAAGAAAAGCTCTAGGAAGAAGGGATGAGAGTGGATCCAAGAGCGTTGACTGGACAAGAGGCTGCGGATGCGCCGCAGGACCGAGTAAGGGTGAGATCGGGCAACCTGAGGGGTTTCATACAGCGGGGCACCCCTGATCGGGGTGGCCAGGAGGCAAAGACCAAAACCCGGTCAAAATCCTACTGGTAGATACTACTACACAATGGCATCTGCCTGAGTATATAAATTGGTATATTTGACTGTAGACTGGGACCATTAAATATTAAATGTAAATATAGTTCATGCTTATAAAATATACAGGTAAATACATATTATTTATCATATATATATATATATATATATATATATATATATATATATATATATTAGATAATATATATATTATCGACTATATTATCCTATATCATTATTAGTCAAGAAATGTAATCGGACAATACCTTTTAAAAGCAGTATGAACAGTATATTGATACAGTAAATTGCTAGCATTTAAACATACAGTTTGACTTTCCACATTAGGTCTTTAAGAGAAAACCTAAACTAATATAGTATAGACTAATATAGAATATGCCTTCCTCTGCAAGTAACACCCCTTTGGTTGTAGTGACACCCTTGGCTTTAACTCTTTCAGTGCCAGCCTACCTAGAGATGCTGACACTCTCTCTTGCCAGGCCATTTTTTTTCAGGGAGGAGGGCAAAGTTTGAGCCTAAACATCTCGTTTGTAATTATTTTGTTTTGGGTAAAAAAATAAAGAATGCATTTTTTTTTAACTGCCATTGACATGCTTCTACTGGTAGTTCACTCACCATTCATCTACCCCCAGATGTACACAGACTAGGCAGGCAGGAGTATGGGTCCAGCCTAGTGGGGCAGCTCTCCTCAGATGGTGACCAATGGACACCCACCCGACAGACAGCCCTTAGATGGAGAAAAGAATGACAGGCTGGATTGGATGTTCCTTGGCCAGAAGATGCAAAGTGTTACAGACTGAACAATTGTCTGCATTCAGTCAGGCCCCCAGAGACAGCAAAAAGGACATTACAGCAGCTAACAGTTTGCACTTCTATCTAAAAAATGTGGCTTCAAGTTTGAATTCTCTCTTCAGTTTGATCCAACAAATTCATCATCCAGATTTTAGGGTTACAGATCTGTAATATCTTTATCTTCAAATATATATCATGTTAAAGTGCCCCTAGTGTTTACTTAGGCTTCACCTACTAGGGGTCTGGTCATTTAGTAGAGTTCACCACGGGGGGGGGGGGGGGTGGCATGGGAATTCAAATACAGCAAGCAAACAGTATCACCTCAGGAACAATTGTAGGCCTTCTTAAGGCATGAAGGGGGGGTGGCATGGGAATTCAAATATAGCAAGCAAACAGTATCACCTCAGGAACAATTGATTGTAGGCCTTCTTAAGGCATGAACTTGGACTGACACCAATAGAACTTTGCATCAAAAATAAATCTCACATGCCCATAAATTCACACATGGCCATACATCCAGTCTATTAAACAACAGGCCTGGTGGCAAAATGACCTAAAAGGTTCATATTGAGATTCATAGGACCTGCTGACTGAGGATCTAGACTCTGTGTGGTCCATCTAGAACCTCAAAAAGAAAAGGGGTCCTTCCGAACTCTTGGCTGTGCAACAGAAACTCAGCACCTTGACAAAATCCTGGTCTTATTCCAGAAAAGAAAAGTGTTAGCTTAACCAATAATGCCACCAATTCAGAAACTATGCACCATGCGTGTCTTGTCAGGAAACAAACATGTTTAATATAAAGACCCATTGGTGACAGAGATCCTAGAAGACCTTCAGGACCTGGACCAACTTCCTTGAGCTGGCCTAGCATCCGCAGTGGGAGTCCACCTAAAGGATCTCCATCCGAAAATCTGCATAGCCAACAATGGAAAAAATGTGCTGCTTCATCAGTGACAAAATATCACACCATAGCCACTCTGCTGCTGGGGCCACCTTGGTGAATGACATAGTCACAAATATGTCACAAATGCTCCAATGTCTGACTGCATCCACAATATTGTCTTTGCCATATTTCAACTGTTTAAGTTTATCAACTTTGACAATCAAAGAAGGTTGCTTAACGCTTATAGAACATGTTAAAGGGTGGCACTAAACAGATCACTTCAAACACTAAAATATACATATATGTACAACTTTTGCCACTAAAATTCTTAGAAAGCATGTCCCATGCCAACTTTACCTTTAACAAACACCCCTTGTTTTTTGTAATTCAAAATCTAATATACCTGGAAAAGCTGTATAACATCCATAAAGGCAAACTATTTTAAGAGATGGTAGCCACATTTTTCTCTCAAACCTAGGAGTAAATAAAAACATTTTAAAGTGACCTTGTACCTAGAATAAGGATGACAACTAATAACAAAAGCATACACCGCCTAGAACATCTAACTTCTGCACAAGAAACTTGCTAGACTGCAGCCTCTTACCTGGATCTTAGTCCCTTTTCCATTTCTTCAGAATGGAGGTCATCAAAGCTGTAGCACTACAGTGAACAGCGAACTCCCAGAGACTAAAAAGGATGGGGTAAGTATCAAAAGTGGTCATTATAGTTTGTTAACACCTGACAGGTTCAATAATTTAGCTGCACAGGTTTGTTTTAGTCATCCGCTTGACTTGTTACTAAATGTTTATTATATTTCTAAAGTATGAATAGGGACCACTGAATTCATTGCCTATAAACATGCATTACTTTTTTTAAGTTTTTGATTTAATGTCCAAAATGTTTTCTCACATAGCCTAGTCCAGAAAACCAGCGTCTTAAAAGTTATCGCATTCTGGAAAAGATGAAAAGTGACTGGAATATACCGTAGGTCAGAGACTGCCTTCTGTGACTTGGTTGAACAATAAAGTATAAACACAGTTTTCTTAAAAAAGGACACATGTCTGTGTGAGCCAATTATGATACTGAGAACAGTGTTCTCTCAGCTACATCCACACTTTAATGAGTGGTCCTGGCAGCTCACATCAGCAGCAACTGTTTTCAGCTCCCTTCGAATGCATGTGTCTTGCAATAGGGTGTCTGAGAGACAATTAAATGTTCTTTCCTGGAATTACCTCAAACCCTGATAGACAAGAAATGTTCTTTGAAACAGACATGCCCACAGCATGATCTAAGAAAATCAATGCAAATATAAAATTAAGATAAATACATGCACAGTTAGTATATTAGAAGCAGATTTTCCCCACTGGCAATCTTTCAGCAGAATTGCAGGTAGCGCTGTAATTAAGGACTTGTGAGGAAGTTTGCAAATACTTGACAAAGGGGACTCTTTCCTCTGTCCAAATCCATCTTTTATGTAACTGTTGTTATTGACAACAAGTGACAGCTGGAATGATAGATTTTGTCGCTTTAAACAGATTTTTCCCATTTGAAAAAGTAACAACTGACAAAGTTTATTTGTATTTATGTCCTTCTTATCTATCAATATTGGAAAACAAATGAGCAATCTGCAACTTCTCAAAACTAAGAGAAATTGCTTCCATGATGTGATGCTCTTTTGCCTGTGTGGCTCCTGTCAGGAGATTTCACCTACTATAAGTTAATGCAGGCTGTGGGCAAATGGAACAAAGTTGTGGATGTAAAACTGCTTTACCACATGTACCCATATTAAATTTATAGGGTGGCCACTTTTCTAAACCACAAAAATCAGGCTGCATGGACTGACTGCCCCCCTTCCCCCCAGGAGGTCTTCCCGAATTGGGATGATCGCTTCCTGAAACCTCAATGCAATGACCATTTTTATTTACATGAGAATACATGAGTTATTGTAAAGCAGTCCTACACTATAAATACAGTATGCTCAAAGTACATCACCTCTAATTTATTTTCCTTCAATTCCACAAGGAAAGAAACAGGATTGGTTGGATTTGTTTATCCTGGCTTTATAAGCAAGCCCTGTTTTTGCCATCTAGTATATTTATGCAATAGTACTTCTTTGAAGTGACTGTAAACCCAACAGCAAGCATCTCGCCTTGTGCCTCTTCCTCATTTCCAGCAGTGCCAGGCAAAAGCTGTAGCAGAGCTCCAAAATGTGCCCTTCTTTCAATTTCAATCCTCCAGAACCACACAAAAAAGTGGTCTAACATCCACTCTGTCCCTTGGTGCTCTTAGCGTGAGCAAGCCATAGTGGTCCTGCAGCTGACTCTGACCACAGCATACCGTGTGCATGACTCATAAAGCTGTGCCATGACATGCCCCTCCTTGCTTAGCTATGAACCAAAAAGAACAACAAAGAAAGCGACTTTACTTAGAATACATAAGGTATTTAAATATAAGCAGAGAATTTAAGATGCTTCAAAATGGCTCAATTTACATTGTCCCCAAAGGGGGGAAAAGATGGAGGAAGTTAATGTGTGTCTCGACATAGACTTGAGATCTGAGGAAGGTGGATTTGTTCGTTCATGTCATTCTACCTATGGATAGCCCTTCATTGACATCATATTTATCCCCTAGCAGGGCAGAACATACAAATCATAGGTCTATTATAAACATTCAAATCAATGTACCTACTTGCCAATTTGTTTAAACACTTCTAAACAATTATTAAAATCATGCTTCATCAAGACCTCCTATGCAGGTATTAAAACTTCATTACTATTCCTCTTAATTTTAGCTAATTGCACAATTACAGCATGGATACTTAAAGTTGTACATACATGGAAACTGTAAGTGTTAAATGAACCTCCATCCCCTTAAAATGCATTCATACATATACACAGAATCTTTCACACTCTTCTAGGTAGTATCTAATCGTATATTTTTATGGAACCTATTACAGCTATATGCATGGCTACAGTTTATGTTTTCTTTGGGCTGACACAACATACACAGCATTTATTTAGGATAAAATACCGTTTATAATGGCAAGCTATAAACCTTTAGGATCCTGTATGCTAATCTGCTATGCATACATTTATCACGGTCACTTCAGAGAGCTAAGCCAAGTATACCAATTAATCCTTATTATAAAACTTGGCTGGGACTGAAAACGTTGCCAGATGGAACTTCAGCCCATAACATTTAAATTTGAAAGGGTCGAAACCTTCAGAAGTCAATGGTAGCATTACCTGCCAGCAATAGGTCGGGGACATGTAAAACTTGTGATGATATATTTGAAAGTGCTGTAAATGCAAAATAAATCTACATCTACCATACTGTAGCTCATAGTAAACCCCATGAACAAAGAAGCAGCAAAGAATTATTTTCTTACTGGCTATACTGCCCTAAAATGATTTCACCTTCAACATTCATTCCGTCGCAGGACCCATAATAGATTCCATCTTAGTGAACATCTGTTATTGATCTTCCAACTGCTATATCATCTATCTCGCTCTACCTGAACTAAAAGCAGCTCTTTCACACTCTACCAAAATCTCCTAGGAAATCAAGGTTTTCTTTACTTATGTCTTTCATTTTTTTTTTATCTACCCGGTTGCTTCCTTACCTTTCTGCATTCGCTCTTGATCATGAAAGGTACTGGCACATTGCTTTCAAGTGCGGCACATTTGAATTAAGCAGGAATCAGTACTATCAGCAATATCCTGTGCACAGCCAGAGCAATGTACTGTATTCTAGCAGCCGTTTGATGAGGAGACTGGAGCGAGCGCCTGCCCCAGCCATGTCAGCACCTGCCGCAGCTTTCTGGCATCTATGTAGTGTCTTCTGTGTTTCCCATAAACAGAAAACAAAAGAAATACACATATACAGGGGTACCAATTAACCTTCTGCAACTGAACATCCAACACACCTGACATTTCTGCAGCATATGTTGGTGACAGATTGAAAAGCTTGGACATAACAATACAACAGCACGTTTCATTTCTGTAAAATATTACTTCAAAAAATCGTCATCTGGAAAGTATAATGGCGATAGGCTTGTCCTTTTGTCTGCTTACACTTCGCATCTCAAAGTCTCTTTTCATAGGCTCTCTATGCTGAACCCAATGTGAGACAGGGCCGGCTAATAACTGTGCTTTTTATTGTGCTAAACCAGGATACAATACAATATAAATAACCGTATGTAATTCTAAAATTGTATACTGATAAAACAAATATAATACAGGACCTGTTTTTTTCCTTACATTTTGCCAACTTTGGGATTGGCCTATGCCTGTGGCTCCAGTCTGTAAAGGAATGGTATATCTGAATGAATACATCAAAGCAACTAGACTTTTGTTTTGCCGTTTTATTTTCTTGAAATTGTTTTGTTAGTCATCCAACCGCCTTTCCCAATTCAGAACTTGTTCAGGAATCTAACAGCAGCAAGTAGTAGTTCCAATTCACACCCTCTGCATAACATTAACAACATGGTGATAAGGTGTTTTTCACATTAGAATGACTGGTGCTTCCAGGTGGTATTGCATTGGCATGACTGAAGCAATGAGGTGTTAGTGAGCATCCTTAGGTAGGGTGTTTTTATGCAGCATTATAAGTGGCAAACAATAGTTTTCACAGTCCCCTGCCTCTATTCAAACCTGGCTTCTTTGTTTTTACAAAAAAGACAATTCTGTGAGTACTCCCCTGTAGAATTGCTTTTACCATGCATGGCACGGCCTGCTTCATGAAGTCATTACATCTGGGTAATACCGTCACAAGGTGGCGCAGTGTACTGCAGAAGAGTTGTGGCTCCTCCCGGGAACCATATAAAAACGGAATTACCATAGACTTATCCAGTGTTGACAAGCAGTTATTCAAGAAACCAGGAGCTAATAAAGGTAAAAAAGGTAACAAACCCCAACTAACTTGGAACAATCACCATAAAGAGGCAACCAAGAACAACGATAACAAGGGTGGGGTGAAGCAGGCCATGCCATGCATGGTAAAAGCAATTCTACAGGTGAGTACTCACAGAATTGTCTTTTTCCCATTGCATGGCACGGCCTGCTTCATGAAGTCATTACATCTGGGACTTCCAAAAGCAGTGTCCATAAAGTAGGGTGGGATCGCCAAAGAGTAACAGCAGGCAGTTTAAACCACTACCGTCTGAAGTACCTTGCGGCCAAAAGCAGCATCAGCTGAGGCCCTAACATCAAACTTGTAAAACTTGGAGAAGGTGTGAACAGAAGACCAAGTTGCGGCCTTACAAACTTGTTCAACAGAAGCTTGGTGCTGAAAAAGCCCAAGACGCACCAATAGCACGAGTGGAATGAGCAGTAACCCTGAAAGGAGGAACCTTCCCCCTAGCAGAATAGGCCTGCTTCACCGCCTGACGGATTCACTTGCTGATAGTGGATTTAGCAGGAGGCAAACCCTTCCTAGGTCCAGCAGGAAGAACAAAAAGAGCGTCAGACTTCCTGAAAGACTCAGTAGCAACCAAATAAAACTTCAGAGCCCTGACAACATCCAAAGCATGAAGGGTCCGCTCCTTGGAATTAGCAGGGTTAGGACACAAAGAAGGCAAAACAATGTCCTGCAAGAAATCCGGCTTAACCCGAAACACCACCTTATCCTGATGCCTCTCAAAATAAGGAGGTTTGATGGAGAGCGCCACCAGTTCAGAAACTCGCCTGACAGAAGTAATGGCCACCAAAAAGGCGACCTTAAGAGTCAGAATGGGCAAAGCAGCCCCACGGATAGGCTCAAAGGAAGGACCCTGCAGAGCAGACAACACCAGATTCAGGTCCCAAACTGGTAGCATAGGCTTACGTGGCGGACGCACATGAGTGACTCCCTGGAAAAAAGTCTTAACCAACCGGTGATTGGCAAAAGATCTTTGGAAAAAAATAGCCAGAGCTGACACCTGTCCCTTGAGGGTACTAAGTTGAAGGCCCGAATCCAAACCATGTTGCAAAAATTCCAGAATCCTGGGGATAGAAAACACCCAACAAGGAAGAGACTTGGACTCACATCAGGCAATGTTAGCATGCCAGATCCTGTAGTAAATAAAGGACGAGGATTTCTTCCTAGCCCTAATCATGGTATCAACAACAGAAGCCGACAAACCCTTATCCATCAAGATGGGGGTTTCAGCAGCCAAGCCGTTAAAGCCAGCGTTTGTAAATTGGGATGGCACAGTTGTCCCTGAGTGAGCAGATCTGGAACCTTGGGCAGGGCATACTGATCTACTGCCAACTGCATAACGTCTGGGAACCACACCCTCCTTGGCCAACAGGGGGCCACCAGAATGGCTGGTACCCCTTCCTGGGCTATCTTGTGCAGCACCCTGCCCAGCAGAGGGAAGGGAGGGAACACACAGAGGAGCCGAAACTCTGTCCAAGGCATTGCTAGCGCATCCATGGCGAAGGCCAGAGGGTCCTGTGACAGGGAGACAAACCTGGGATACTTGTGGTGGGACGCTAACAGATCCACATCCGGCTGACCCCAGCGGTGACACAGGAAGTGAAATACCTTGTTGCTGAGGGACCATTCCCCCAGCCGAGACGCCCCCCTGCTCAGGGAGTCTGTCTCCTGGTTCACCACCCCTGGAATGTAAACCGCCGAGATGCAAGGTACATTCTCTTCCGCTCAAGACAGTAGCAGAGACACTTCCTTGAGGGCTCGCTTGCTCCGAGTCCTTCCCTGATGATTGATGTAGGCAACCGCCGTCTGGTTATCCAAGCGGACCTGAACAGCCCGACCCTGAAGGTGTGAGGTCAGCTGAGAAAGAACCAACCTGATCGCCCTCAGTTCCGGGACCTTGATGGGAGAATGGGCCTCCTGGTGGCCCCACTGACCCTGGAACTGCAGAGACTTCCAAAAGCCCCCCCAACTGGTCAGACTAGCATCTGTGGTGACAGTTTCCCAACACTGGGGCAGAAAGGTCCTGCCCACTAGAAGGTTACTTGAGTCCAGCCACCACGAGAGGGACCGTCTGGCCAAAGGGGACAGAGCAAATTCCTGATCCAGGGACATAGGGTTCCAATTCCAAACAGACAGGAGGTGCAACTGAAGAGGTCTCATGTGAAACTGAGCAAAGGGGACCGTCTCGAAGCAGGACACCATCAGGCCCACTAACTGCATCCCCTGCCGGATGGAGGGATAGGGACACAAGAGCCCGTGCCTGCTTCTGAAGGCCCTCCACTTTCAGCTGAGGCAGGAATACCTTGACCTGAGAGGTATCCAGAGTCATGCCCAGAAAGGACTTCACCAAAGACGGAGACAGCAAAGACTTGGGGTATTTGATCACCCAGCCGAAGGACTCGAGAGTGGAGGTCACCACCTGAGTATCCTTCTCGGCTTGAGGAAGAGACTGAGCCGCAATCAGAATGTCGTCCAAGTAATGAAGGATGCGAATGCCCTGACTCCGCAGCAAAGCCATCACGCCTGCTAGCACCTTGGTGAACACCCGAGGCGCCGAGGTGATACCGAACGGTAAGGCCACAAACTGGTAATGCTGATCCTCTAGAGCAAACCTGAGAAATCTCTGATGACCTGGAAAGATTAGCACGTGAAGATAAGCATCCTTGATGTTCACGGAGGTCATGAAGTCGCCCGGCCGAAGGGTACTGACAGCTGAACGTAGCGTCTACATGCAAAAGTGCTTGAACCTGACAAACTTGTTGAGACCCTTCAGGTCCAGGATAGGCCTCCATGGCCCCTTCTTTTTAGGGGACCGTGAAAAGATTGGAGTAGAACCCCTGACCCCGTTCCTGGGGAGGCACCAGACAAATGACTCCTGACTTCAACAGACGTTGAACCGCAAGGCGCAAACCCTGAGCTGACAGAGGGTTTTGAGACATCCGGGATCTGATGAATCTCGGGGGTGGCCAGGCTGCAAACTCTATCTTGTAACCGGAGGACACCACTTCCTGAATCCACCGGTCTGAGACGAGGAGCCTCCGGTCTGAGACGTGAGCAAAGAGCCAAAGCCGTCCCCCGACCCGGATGGGTGAGGGTGCCTCCTCATACCTGAGGGGGCTTGGGAGGAGGATTGGGCCAAGAAGCCCTGCGGGTACCCGAAAGGAGGGAGCCTCAACCTCCTCTGAGAGCACAAAAGGAGGAGAATGAAGCGGATGGCCCCCGAAAGGGCCGAGGCAGCCTACCATCCTTGGCTAAAACATCCAGACGCTCACCAAAGAGCCGCAGCCCCACAAAGGGGAGCCCAGTGACAGCCTTCTTCGCAGCAGCGTCAGCTGCCCACTGACGCAACCAAACAGAGCGGCGCATAGCCACCAAAAGGGCAGAGGCCCTACTACTCAGCCGTACCACATCATCCATGGCAGTAAGGATAAAGGCAACAATTTCAGAGCAAAGCAAGAGGGCCCTATAATCCTCCCTACCAGCTGTAGCGCCATCAAGGAGACGATTGAGCTGTTTCTTAAAGGGCAATAGCTGTTATGGCAGCGGCACAGGCTGTCCTCGCTGTCCCGCAGTGTAGTAGAGGCAGGGGAAGGCATGACTGAGGTGTTGGACAGCCCTAGAACGGGAGCGTCCACATCGGGGGGGGGGACCCAACCATCGCTTAACCAGGTTGGCAGGAAAGGGATACTTCTTATCCAACCCTTTGGGCACCGCGGGCAATCTACTAGGACGTTCCCACTCCTTGAGCACCATATAAGTGAAATGGCTCTGCTCAGGGTACTCCAGACACTGCTTGACAGGGTGAAAAAGCTCACCCTGCTTCCTCTTAGCCACCTCAGGGGGGACAATGTGCAATAATTCAAAAATGTGAGGCAACAGATTAACAGTGTCCTCAGGGAACCAGGAATCCTCAGACCCAGGGTCACTGTTGCAGCCCACCTGCTGGTCCCCAGAGGAATCAGAGCCCGGGAAAAGTTCCCCCTCCTCTAGGGAGTAAATGGTCATCAAAAAGATCAATTTCCTCATGCTCCTCCGGAAACAGGGAAGGCGTGGGAGCCAGGTGCCGCTTCTTGCTAGAGGCCTTACGTGGAACAGGCCTGGCAAGCTGCCTTTCAATGCAGGCCACACGAAGTGCCAGATCAGATTTTGAGCCTCTGCTAGTATCCCCCTCACTGGGGGCTAAATGCAGGCGTGGCAGAGTAGGCGATGCCGAAGGGGGCGCAGAACTGGGGAAAGAAGCGGGCAGCCCAGCCTGGAGCGCAATGATACCTTGGGCACACACACCGTGACATTGTTACAGGGGATACCCCACACATGGAACACAGCTGGGATTGCCCCAAAGGACCCCCAAGCATGCTATCCCCAGAAGCCTCCATATGGTGATTAACACAGGCGCAACAGGCCAGCACAGGGTAAAGGCTAATAAAAGCCACCCGGGATGCCCCCCCAAGGGATGTCCCCAGAAGCCAGCAAGGGAAGATGAGGGATGGTAAGGGGTAGGACCGGGAGAAACCACAACCCACAGTAGTCCCGCCTGAAAGACATAAGCAAAGACACATGCCCCAAGGAACCAACATCCCCCGAAGGGAACTCATGGACCAAGCAGGGCAAGGGCACCATCCGCCAGACCACAGGAGAAATCGACAACAGACAGGGATCACCGCCGCAGCTCCGGGATGAAGAAGGGCCCCAGACGCGCAGCAGAATCAAAATGGAGCCGGCAGAGGAACCTTAAGTGACGGGCCGCGGAAGGACGACACGATACGCGTCATCCTCCAGCCCCCCCCCCCCCCCGAAGAGCGCGAAAATGGTGCTCACGTGACCTTGCTGGCGTCATCACACAGTAGAAAAAATGCCTCAGAGATATAGCGCCACCCGCCTTGGAGCATAGTACAAAGCGGGGAGGCGGCGAAAAACAGTTAAACACACAGTAAAAACAGATTGAAAACAGCAAAAAAAACACCCTCGCCGCTACAACCCGCCCCCCCTCCACCGAGCAAACGACGGGGAGGGAGAGAGGAAGGCGAACGAGCAGCGACGAGAGCACAGGCCAGGGATGGGGGGGAACCCAAAATGCCAGAACAAGTAAACAGTCCCCAAAAACACTCACCCCCTCAGAAGCTAGGACAGGAACTCCGCATCCCTAGTAGGCTCACCATAAAGCCTATGGCCAGCTACCCTTTGTGGTACAGGGTCTGCGGCTTGGAGCAACGCTCCTCGAGCACTTGACCCAGTGCTCCTTTATCATCACCCGATCCGTCAGCCGAGGCTGGGAGGCACAGAGGGTCCGGAAACGGGTGGAAATAGCCATGCAGGGCCGCAGGCTTGGTTGCCCCGCTCACCTGCGCAGTAGAGAGAGCCATCTTCTATCTTCGCAAAATCACTGCAGAGAAAAAACTGGGTAAGTCTATGGAAATTCCGTTTTAATATAGTACCGGGAGGAGCCACAACTCTTCTGCAGTACACTGCGCCACCTTGTGGCGGTATTACCCAGATGTAATGACTTCATGAAGCAGGCCGTGCCATGCAATGGGAAAATATACACCAACCAATCTCCCTCAGAAGCCAAGATGTTTCTCCAGTCATGCACAAGATAAATAACTATAACTCTTGGCCCCAAGCACCATTTTGGCCCCTGCATATAGCGGATATGTAAAGATGCAAATCCCTCACTTTGACCGACAGCATCTCAATGGGTCAACATGACCCATTTGTTGTGATTTTGTCAGGTCCTGCTCAAACTGCTGATAATTTCCGTGATTTCACATGTTCACAGGTGCAAATTCTTTTGAAAATATGTAATTGACTGAGCCCAAGCAGGGTAGCATAATGCATGCACACCTGGCTCCCATGAGCTGGGGTATATTGGTCACTAGCAGTAAAAATGAATGTGTAGGCTGCAGTTTCCACAAGACAGGGACCTATTTAAAGCTTCCTAGGGATTTTTAAAGAGAGGGGCATCCCAGATCAGAATGTCACTAAGCTGGCCTTTTAATCACTATTTAACCTCAGTTCAATTTTTAATCCTATGATCCTTTTTTCTGGCCTAATCTGCAATGTACTGTACCCGAACCATACTACATACTTGCCATTTGAGTCACAGAATCACCACTCAACCTAAACCAGGAATCAAATAACAGGACCTTCCTAATACAGAGTGCCAGTATTATTGTTATCTATCTATTATTACTAGCAGTACAGATAATGCAGAGATGGGGGGAGGGGGTTTTACGGAACACGACAAAACTAATTTCCTGCTCAGAGCTAGAAAGCTGTTAAGCTGCCAATATTCTATACAACATCCAAGCACAGTTGTCTCGTGGCATCAAGAAGAATGCTATTTTACACCAGTTCTATACACATGAAAGAACATTTTGTACTATTCACAGATATACATACAATTTGACAAGAATGAAGCGCTAAAAGATGAATGTTTTAAAGTCAGAAAAAAACTGTCATTTGCAAATCATTTCAATACAGTTGTCAATGCTGACAAACTATTATGTAGATCATTAAATCTGGAAAGAAAATATGAAATTGAAATAGAACGCCAATCAGGAAAAATAGTTTCTGAAAGTAGAGAATAGCAAGTTTGCTACAGTACTTAAAGTGGTCCTTCACTCTGAATAAGAGTTTATCTTATATGTTTCCCACACCATGTACAGACAGATTGCTCACATTAAAAATCATCCTACCTGCATCTACTGCATGTTATAAGCCTTTAAACATCCAAGATGGCGGCTCATGGAACATCAGGCCGCCTGCAAACAGGAAGTGCCTTCTGACTGTGCTGCTCTGCATTCTGGGATTACTGACCTTTTCCTGACCCCAGCTCTGCTCTGTCTGAGCAAAGCACAGCTATATGTACTTTATCCCGGTCTCCTCTCCTCAGTAAGTGTGCTGCTTCTGAGTCAAGATGGCGGCACCCGTATCCTAGAGTCCTGAACAGAGTTGTAGCCCAGTGGGGGAAAGAATAATAAGTAACTGACTAAAAATTTAAAATATATTAATTTTAGATGCTGGGGAATAATTTTCAAAGGGTTTGGGCTTTTCAATAAATCATGGTGAAGGTCCGGTTTAAGTTCATACAAGTTCCTCGGATCTGATTTCCCATTGCAAAGTACACAAATGATGTTTTCAAACATATTTAAAAAAAGTAAAAAAAAAAAGAAAGAGAAATCAATATAGGTGACTGGGACAAAAGTGAAATATTTTGCAGGCATTCAGTAAATGGGCATGCCAGTTGTCTAGCCAACTATGGAGTCAATTCAGAGCCTGGTGAGAAAACTCACATCTTTTTAGGAGAGAAATGTGCCATCCACGTTCATTGTCTACCTTGGGGCTGATTCAGAGCCAGGTGAAAATTTACATGATGGACATTAAAAGTGGATGTCAGTTTTCTCCCCTAAAAAAAGAAGTGAGTTTTCTCATCAGGCTCTAAATTGACCCCTATGTGTATGGTAGCCCTTGTACTATAGGTGGCCCTTATTGTATTTTTGCAACATTTGGGCCTTATTTAGGACGTACAACAAACTATTTTGTTGCATTTATTTCTATTTTTGAGCTGCTTTTTAGTACAAAATAGCTCTGCACCCTCACAGTACCCGATATTAAATAATCAGCTTGGATTGGCACACTAGGTACTGGCCGGCCTGTTTCAGGGTCTGTTGGACCTGAATGCCGATTATAACAGCGACAGTAAGCGCCACTTTGTTATGCAGTCTACAGGATATCACTGCTGCACCAATATTTTAGCCTTAGTGGCACTTAACAAAGAAAAAACAGGCAGCTGTGACTGGCATTCTAGTTTAAGATGACAATTCCCTAGCAATGATTTGCACTCCCTGACCACACAGGGAGACCATGCCTTTATATATGTGTGGATTTTCTCCTGTGGTTTCCAGTTCGTTTCATTTTAGTGCAATTTTTAGAATTTTACTTCTGAAAAACTTGAGGTGAAAAGATAGTTTTAGTAGGATATTGAAACCATTTAAGGTGCAAGAAAATGGGGAGGGGGTGTAGAAAAAAAGCAAACACACACAAGTACCAGAAGGAATAATACAGAATATTTGAATACTCTGTTTTTCTGTTATATATTAGGAGTGGTTCCCATCTTGTGTGAAGGCCCTTCAGGTAATGTTTTGTCTGCTGAGAGTTGAATCTGATTTCATGAGCATGTAAAACTAATGACAGGAAACCAAACAGACATAAAAGCACAAGCTTGGTGCAGAGTTAGGGCCCTACAGGGATTACAACCAAATGGCTTGCATTTACGGAGCAGACATTAATGTAAGAGCCACAGAAAGTACTAACAAAGTAGAAAAGAGGAGGGGGGGGGGGACAAATGGTTTGTCTAATTATCCTAGTGGCAGAAAACGTAACAATTAGGTGATGTATATTCAAAAGTTGATGCTCTCATGTCATACATAATAAAAGAAGAAAACTTTGCTTAGAGCTTACTTCAGCTTCACAAGAGTTGCAGTGGCAATAAAAATATGTAGAGACTAATGGGGGGGTTGCAGGTAATTTGTTAATTGAACCTAGCAACAAATGAGAATAGCCCAATGACACCTATAGTGGCAGTGACTGATTCACTCTTCTATTAAAAACCATGTCTGACTTCTGAACTCAACAGTTTGAAAAGGCTCAGTGCGGGGGGCGTGGCCAAGCGCTGAGGAAGATGGCTGCTTCCTCTTAGTGCTCGGCAACTCGGAGCACAGAACCCACCCCATAGCAGCATTTACACCACTCAGGCAGCCATTCAGCTTTGCAGCCAGCACCCCAGCTACCTTCCCCGACCCGTGGATGGGTAAGAGCGGGATTAAAGCGAAGGACCGGAGGACGGGCAGGGAGAGGAAGGGCACCACGTGCTCCCGCCAGCCCGACATCATGGCGGAGCTCCGGCGTCGGACCCAGACTGCCCAATGTGTGGACCCCGGGCGGGATCCGCGGAGCGGGTGCCCGCCGGCCCCGCTGAATCCACTGCCACCCAGGCCAGAGGGGGCGACTCCGCCGGCAGGACGGGAGGTAGGAGCCGATGTGAGCCCCGACCACGTGCACGGGGGACGGCCGTCCCCGCCGCCGCTGCTTCTTTCATCACGGCAGTCAAGTGATTATCCCCTGCCACCCGGGTCGTTGCGCTGTCCCCCCGCCCCAGAGTCCCGGCGCAGCCCGGGAGGGGGGAGCGCGGGGATCACCTTCTCCTCACTCCACACCACAGGTGCCGGGGTCTCCCCGACATATCCATGCTGCGTCCCTGGTCATGGCGGAGCGGCCCCCCACAAGATAGCCGCTGCATAGTCCTCGGCAGGGCACAGGGGCTGGTGACCCCCGATCCCCGTACCACGGCTCCCACGCTCTTGAGAATCCTGGGGAAAGTCGGGACCCACAAATAAGCCCACCCGGCTGCAACAGTCATAAGCAAGGCAGCTCCCCTCTGTCCCTTTCAGATGGCCAAGAGTTCCCGCTAATCTTTGAGGAAACCCCTTTGTCAGGCAATAGTGATCTATCCCAGCCCTTGTTGGAGGATGCCCTAGAGGAAGACCCACGGAGTGCACAAGGCACCCCCTATCCAGTTGATCCAATTGTGCGAGATGAGCATCTGTTGGCAAAATGTAAGCTCCTGTTGCAACAAGAATTGGCCGCTGCAGTGACCCAGCTTACCGCCAGCTTTACCAGCGACATCAGGGACCTGGGAGATCGAACCAATACAATGGAGGAGAGGGTGGACGAAATCGTGATGGTCTTGGAGTCCAGCGAGTCCGCTACAGGGGCCGTGCGAGATAAGGTGGCCCTATTGCAACAAAAATTAGAGATCTCGAAAATAGATCCAGGAGAAAAAACGTCCGGATCCGGGGTCTCCCGGAATTTATGGAGGATGTACCTGCCACGGTCACAGCGCTACTTCAGGAACTGCTCCCCTCCATGCCGATTGACTGCTTGGAACTGGACAGAGCACACAGGGCCTTGGGCCCAAGGAGATCGGACGGTCGCCCTAGGGACATCGTCATTAGGCCTACTTTTTACCACACGAAAGAGGCCATTTTTCAGGTGTCTAGAGATAAAGCCAACCTATCTTTCCAGAACCATGCCTACCAGATATTTCCTGACGTCGCTCCCCAGACACTCCAGCGTCGGCGGGAGATGAAACCGGAGCTGGACATTTTGAAGTCGCATAATATCAGGTACCGATGGGGGTTCCCCTTTAAGTTGATGTTCTCCCATGCGGGTCGACAATGCGCAGCTAGCTCCCTTGATGAGTTGCAGGGTCTTATGTGGGAGCTTAATTTGCCCCTAGCTGATCCGCTCGCTGCCTCGCCTGACCAGGCGGCCCAGCGGATGCTCAAGTGCCAGCCCTTGCGGCCCATATGGGAGAAGGTTCGCTCACGGAGGAGACGGGATCGGGCGATTGACAGCCCTCCCGGCCCCAGCTCTGACCCGGGTTGAGGTCTCTTGCCCTCGAGATGGGTTTGAGTTGGCTGTTGAAACGCCCTCCCCCCTTATTTCAGGGGGAATTGGCAGCCGTGCATCGGTCGCCCGCATTAACCCCACTGAGCTCCCTTCTCCCCTGCACTGCTGTTGGTTAAACATATTATTTCGTTAACCTCCATATTTCGAAAATGACGAGTTCAATAATGTTTTTTGTCTTTGTAGCTGGGCCCCACGGGTGCCGGGTTGTGGGGGTGCCGGTATACTCCTGCCCTTGGAGTATCGACGGTGCCTCGCGCTGGGCGCTGTGATTGCGGGGATGGTCTCCCCACTCACTCGGTACATGGACGTCTTTCCACCGTGGGCCCTCGGGATGTTGCAGCTTTAGGGCTCTTTGTCCTGGGGGGCCCTTGGTGGTGAGATGCGGACCCGTTTGGGTTCCTGCGGCTGCCCCCCCCCCCCTTTGGGGGTGGACAGATGCACACATTGCCCGGTCCCTTCCCCCCCCCCCCCCCTTCTTTAGTTAAGGTGCTGGTATTTCCCGACCTGCTTTTAATCGTCACTTTGAAGCAGGGTGGCAGTCTGTGCCTCCGGGAACTACCCCCCGCACATTACATGTCGACCCACACTGGGGTGCTCTTATCCCCAGTGCTTGAGTCGCCTTCTGCCATGGCAGAAATTTCCTGGGCCACTATGGGTCCAACGTGCTATGTGGGACTTCGGTTCTTATTATTTCGATTGTTCAGCTTATTAAGTTTTCCTTTGTTTCTTGTTATAAATGTTCCCTTTTCTCCCCTCCCCAAAACCCACTTCTATACCTGCCCCCTCGCGCCTAGCCTGCCTTTCTCCTCTACTCATAGACCAACTCTATCCCGATGGTGGGGCTAAATGTTAAACTCATTTCCCATAATGTTCAGGGCTTTAACAGCCCCGTTAAGAGGAACAAGGCTTTCCACTACTACAGATCTTGCAAGGCAGATATATCTGCAGAACTTCAGGAGACCAGGTTCTCAACTCACTCTAAACCAAGGTACCTGAGTCACCACTACCCCGTGTCCCATATGTCGTGTGCTAGAGAAAAGAAAAGGGGGGTGCTGATAGCTTTCCGTAAAAACCTCCCCTTTAGAGGGACATTGTTTCACATTCTCTGGACATGCCCCGGGATCCGGGATTACTGGGGAGCGGTTCTGCCTATTGTCACGCAGCTCACTGGGGCACAACTAGGGGAAGATCCAGCCCAGATCCTGCTCCACTCCAAAGGCCCCGACAGGGAAGTACAAAAAGTCGTTGTTGGCCCACCTGCTGAACGCGGCTAAACAGACAATACCTAGGTTTTGGAAGCAAAAAAAAGCTCCCTCAGTGAGGGATTGGGCAAGGGAGGTCATGAGTGTCAGGGAAATGGAGGACCTAACACTATCATTACATGACAGAGACGAGCAGTATAGAATTACCTGGTTGCCCTGGCTAATTTATGAGGAATCTGCAGAATTTAAGAGCCTATTCGAGCAGTAGACTGGGCACCGGCTCCATGCCTCTGGCCCGCCCCATTCATCATAGTCCGAGCGGGAATTGGTGCAATTCACACGCTG
The DNA here is from genome assembly GCA_027917425.1 of Gastrophryne carolinensis. Lineage (NCBI taxonomy): Eukaryota > Metazoa > Chordata > Amphibia > Anura > Microhylidae > Gastrophryne > Gastrophryne carolinensis. The sequence continues at coordinate 169,409,284 of CM051234.1, read as the reverse complement.
TCAATTTTGGGCGTGCGGAGGTCCGCGTCAGCCCAGGTGTCTTGTCCCACACGCCATACACCCTTCCCTTCCCACCCCCCCACCACTTCCCAATTTGCTTTTCCCTCCTAATGTTTACCTCCCCCCCTCGGGTTTGTAATTTGGACACACTTGACACTGAAAGAGCTGCCCCCTCCGATAGGCAATGTGGAAATAAACATCTGCTTTAGGAGGAGCGGGCATTGCTCGTTCCGGGTGGACCAGAACAGTAAGACACCGAGCGGTGAAGATCAATATCTAATCATATAAGAGCCTCGCCTCCCTGTCTGGGAGTTGTGGTAGCAACCTCTCTGCTTTATAATGTGTTACGGTGGCAGAAACTGGCCCACAATGATAATGATACTTGTGCCTTAGCAAATAATGTTCCCGATTTTTTCCCACCCATATCCTTCTTACCCTTTATTGTATTGTATGTCTAAATGTATGTAATGTATAAAAATGCAAAAGCTTTAAATAAAGAGTATTAAAAAAAAAACCTCCCCTTTATCTGCTGTAAGGAAATCATTGACCCAACCGGTAGGTATGTTGTGCTTCAGGGCTCTCTCTATGACATCCATATCACTCTGGTTATGTATTATATGCCTAATTCCTTCCAGACACGTTTTTTTAAGCACCTGCTGACGGTGGTCCGGAACAACACCAAGGGCATTCTGATAATGGGGGGGGGGGGGGGGGGATTCAAATATGGTGGTAAATCCTGGGGTGGACAGACAGAGGACGGGTCGTCCAGCGAATGTAACGCAGGGATCGGACCCCCACTCAGTCGCCTTTGGTGATCTTCTGGACCCTCATGGTCCTTGCGATGTCTGGAGGGAAAAAATCCCACCACCAAAGATTTCACATTCTATTCTAACCCCCACGGGTCCTTCTGTAGGATAGACCATATTTTTGTCCCCCAGGCTATACTCCCGGCTGTCATTAGCTCCAGAATCTACAACTCGACCTGGTCTGATCATAATCCAGTGATGGCGGCAGTTGATTTGTTGGTCCCAACTGGGCGTTCCTATAATTGGAGACTTAACGACTCCCTCCTTTGCTCTCAAGACACATGCTCAAAAATTCATGATGCCCTTAAGGAATATTTTACACTGAATGTCGATTCGGTCCGCTCCCCGATTACCCTCTGGGAAGCCCAAAAAGTTGGCATGCGAGGTAATATCATAGGTATAGCTTCCCTCAGGAAAAGGGAGAGACAGAAACAACTGAAGGAACTGACGTTAAGATATGAGCAGGCTGAGTTGCAATGGAAGAGAGCCCCGAATTCCAGAAACAAGAAAACCGTAGACAGACTTAGGACGGAACTCAACATGCTCCTGGATGATCAGGCCGAGAAAAGGCTCCGTTGGGCCAGGCAAAAATTTTAAGCTAGGGGCAATAAGCCCGATACCATGATGGCCCGGAAATTGAGAGCCACCATCCTTGATAGGCAGCAGCCAATAAAGCTTAGGCTCAATTCAGGTTCCATTACGACCAACCCGGACAAGATTGTTGCCGCATTTCGGGGGTTCCTATCAGCATTGTATTCGGCCCCTCCAAGAGCTGACAATGCTGACCTTGAGAGATTCTTTGAGCATGTTGAGTTGCCGACCATCGCCCCAGATCACATCGATCTGCTGGACTCCCCTGTCACATCCCAGGAGATATTGGTGACCATTAAGTCTACCAAAACCTCCAAAACCCCAGGGCCTGATGGGTTTAGTGGCCTTTATTATAAAAAATTTGCATCTCTCCTGGCTCCCCACTTGGCCAACCTCTTCAATGCCATGTGCGCTGAATCATCCTTGGGCCCAAGCTCACTACTGGCAGATATTTGTATGATACCTAAACCCGACAAAGATAGTCTGCTAATCCCCAACTACAGGCCGATATCTTTAATTAACACTGATGTGAAGCTGTTGGCCAAGGTGCTGGCAACTAGACTGAATAAGTTTATGGAGGGCCTTATACATAGAGATCAGGTGGGGTTTGTACCGTTTCGCCAGGCAGGAGATAATGTCAGGAGGGTTGCTCATCTGGTTTACCATGCCCGGACTAGGGACATCCCGGCTTTTCTGTTGTCCCTAGATATACAGAAGGCTTTTGACACCATCTCGTGGGATTACATGCTTTGGGTTCTGAGGAAATGGGGTTTCGGGCAACGATTCTTAGACTGAATCAAAGCCCTCTATGATGCTCCGACAGCACGGGTGAGGTACTTGGGCTTCACCTCTGAGACATTCCAGATTTTTAGAGGTACAAGGCAGGGTTGCCCCCTCTCCCCAATTCTCTTCATATTAGCCTTGGAGCCCCTGGGTATAGCAATAAGGCAAAATCCGAATGTCAAGGGATTGGAAGTTGCAGGAGTCCACCACAAGGCCCTCTTTTTCGCAGATGACGCTATGTTGGCGGTCCCGCAGCCCATTACCTCCCTTCCAAATCTATATGCTATCCTGGATCACTTCGCCCGCATCTCTGGCCTGACCATAAATAATGACAAATCTCAAGCACTTAATATATCTCTGACATCGGAGGTGGTGGCCCAAATTAAAGCTAATTTTCCTTTTAAGTGGTCAACAGAACCGCTTTTATACCTGGGGGTACGTATCTCGGCGAAATATGAAGACCTCTATGGGGCTAATTACCCACCCTTATTTGGGTCCCTGATACGTTTACTTGATACTTGGATGCTGTATCCACTCTCTTGGCTGGGCGTATTAATGCAGTTAAAATGTCTATCCTCCCTAAACTTCTATACTTTTTTAGAACGCTGCCAGTACCGATCCCATCATATAGGCTTTGTGCGATGCAGAGGAGAATATCGGCCTTTATTTGGTCCGGTTCACGCCCGCGAGTACCCAAGCGTACTATGTTCTGCCATAAGTCTCTAGGAGGGCTTGGTGTCCCTAATATTACTATGTATGTATGTACAAGGCCTCCCAAATAGCCCAGCTGATCCCCATGCATTCCTTTTCAAAGCCTCCCCTCTGGACGTTCCTGGAACTTCCAGACTGCTCGCCGGCCCCTATCGATGGCCTCCTTTGGATGGACCCGGCGCTTAGACCCAAGACGCTTAGTCCCCTGATGAGGCACTCGCTCTCGGTGTGGGACTCGGTGAAATATTCCACCTCCCATGTCTCCTCACACTCCTCTGGCGCATCTCTGGGGTAATCCGACTTTCCTCCCGGGCATGGAAAATAGACCAACCTTCAAGTGGTGGATGGATCATGGGATAACTAGGGTGCTGCACCTTCTCTCAGAGGACGGGTTCATACCTTTTAGTTCTCTGAGAGAAAAATATGATATTCCCCAAAGGGTCTTCTTTCAGTACCTGCAGCTGAGGCACTGGTTATCACCCTTAATTAGACTGGGGCCGTCCTTCCGGAGATGTACCCCCTTTGAGGAGGTTTGCAGTGTAGACTCATTCCGCAGGGGAGTAATATCTATGTTATATTCTATGCTGAACATCATAGGGTCGAGCACACATGTGCACATGGAGAAATGGGAACGAAATCTGGGCCCCTGCCGCTCAGACAGGGGGTGGACGGAAATTTGGAATGCCGCTTCCTCATGCTCCATAAATGTTTTGACAACTGAAACGGCTTACAAAGTTTTGTTCCGCTGGTACCTGGTGCCGAGTCACCTCGGCAAAATGTTCCCAGGGCAGGCCAATACATGCTTCAGGGGTTGTAACGTAGAGGGTAATTTTCTTTCAATATATCTTTATTGAGTTTTGCATGGAAGTTAAGAACAATACATGTAGACAGTAATAAACACACAAAGAGAATTGCGGGGTCAGGACGGAACAGCCGTCCACAAATAATACAGCCTCGAGCAGACTAAAGAGGTCGGGCACCTTAAATGCTCAAGGAACCGGGAACGACAGAAGCGCGGGCCCAGAGCACCGCGGCCCGCGACCCCCGCCACACCCCAGAGACTACAGCCAACCTAGATTCATCTCCCATACATGTCGACCTCCGGCATGACCAAAATATAGTGGCCGCGCCCGTCCCTCCCGCAACCCCGAAAATAAGGGAAATTGTAGAGAAGGAGAAGGGTTTATAGAAAGGAACAAAAGAAGAAAGAGAAATTAAGAACATAAAGCAGGAGAAGAGAGAGAAAGTGGATAAGAGACAGTAGGAAGGAGAACACGACAGACAAACAAAGAGACACAAACCTAGGGAAGGATGACCATATCACATCACATCCCCGCTCCGACCCCCCCCAAGGGCCACGGCAGAACCGACCCCGGCCCAACCATTCACCGTCCAACTCGTCCCGGGGCTCATTCACGCTCCAGTAACGCTCGGAAATCAGGAGACTCCCGAGAAACCTCCCAAAGAGTCCACGTCTTAAGAAACCTCTGAGTGCCCCCCTCCACCCCCTCCAGAGACAGCTCCTCCATCCTCTTGATGGTCTCGACTTCCCCGTACCACTCCAGCATAGACGGAACGGTAGTGGAGCGCCAGTGTCTGGGAATCCCCGATCTAGCAGCAGTGAGTAAATGCCTCAACAGCCCCTTCTGATTAGTCGACACCGACCCTGGGAGCATGGACAAGAGGGCGACCTGAGGCGTGCGGGGGAGCTTTTCGAGTGACAGGTGTTCATACATCCCTAACACCCGCTCCCAGAAGTCCCGCACCAACGGGCACTCCCACCAAATATGTACCATGGTCCCAGGAGCCCCTGTACATCTCCAGCAATCACCAGTGTCCACCCCTCCAAATTTTAGAAGGTCCGATGGGCACCTATACCATCTTGCCAAAATCTTATAGTTCCGTTCCTGGGCTCTAGAGGCGACAGACAGTTTGTGGGTAAGTACAAAGGATTTCTCCCATTCATCGGGCTCAAACACCTGTCCCAGGTCCTCCTCCCATCTCACGCAGAACCGTGGCAACCCCTCACCCTCCTCCTCCTCCCGGAGGATCTTGTAAAGGGTAGAAATCACGCGTGTAGGGGGGGAAGGGTCCCGGAGGACACTCTCCAGGGGAGTTAGCGTGCAAGAAAGGTTCGAGATTGGCGTAAGAGACCTGATAAAGGCCACCAACTGAGCATATAGAAACCATGAGATGTTCCGGAGCCCGCTCCGCACCCCCAGATCAGAAAGGGAAGGGGGACCCGCCCCCGACATTATGTCCCCTAGTCTAGTATCTTGAGAAGCCTCCCATACAAGAAAGGACCCAGAATTCTGGCCCGGGGGGAAGGCCGGGTTGTCAAACAGCGGAGTGAGGGGGCCCGGTCTAAGCGAAAGCTTCCCCCGCCTCAAGAATCCGTCCCAGACTTTCAACAGTGGGCCCGCTAGGTAAGGCAGCTCCTGGGGCCCGGGCCTGTCCGGAGGGGACACCCAAGGCAGGGCTGCCAAACTGAGAGGGGAAATTGCCCTCTCAATAGCCACCCAGCCTTTATCATCCTTATGGTGGAACCAGTCCGACAGACGCACCAGTACCGAGGCAGCGTGATAGGTCCTAAGGTCCGGGACCCCCAGCCCCCCCCTCACTTTAGATCTGAAGAGTGTGGCCCTCCCAATCCTGGGCTTCCCGTTGCCCCAGATGAATTTAAAGAGGCACCCCTGTAAAGATTGGAAAAACCCCCGCTCCGGGGCCAAGGGGATTGTCTGAAATATATAAAGAAATCTGGGGAGGATGTCCATTTTAAGGATGTTAATGCGTCCCAACCACGAGTACTGCTTCTTGTTATAGGAGGCAAGGCAGGCAGCTGTGGAGTGTAGGAGCGGGGCGTAGTTGAGCTTATATAATTTTCCCAAATCCGAGGGCATCTGAACCCCCAAGTATGTAATGGCCTCCCCCTGCCACTTGAAGGGGAAATTAGTCTGGATGAGGAGTCGGGTCTGATCGTTCAATGAAATGTTTAAGATCTCAGTCTTAGACAAATTTACTTTAAAATTGCTCAAATCACCAAAGCGCTTGAATTCCGCCAAGATAGAGGGCATAGAGATGTGGGGTGAGGTCACGTACATAAGCAGGTCATCGGCGAACAGAGAGAGCTTGTGCTCCCTCTCCCCGCAAACAACCCCATGCACAGACGGGTTAGCCCTCAACGCATTAGCTAAGTGCTCCATTACCAACACATAAAGCAACGGGGACAGGGGACAACCCTGGCGAGTACCATTCCGAATTGGAAAGGAATCAGACAGAGAACCATTAACCTTCACCCTTGCGGTGGGTTCCTGATATAGAGCCATTATTCTGGCCAGCATAACCGGGCCCAGTCCAATCTGGCGCAGTGTAGCCCTCAGGAACCCCCAATGGACTCTGTCGAATGCCTTCTCCGCATCGACTGCTAGTAGACAAGTCGGAATACCCCGCGACTGCGCGTAATGGATTAGGGATATCGCCTTAATGGTATTATCCCTCGCTTCCCTTCCCGAGACAAACCCCACCTGATCCAGATTGACCAGCGCGGAGAGCAGAGGTTGCATCCTAAGAGCGATGATTTTAGCGTAGATTTTCAGATCCACGTTGATCAATGAGATCGGCCTGTAGCTCCCAGGTAGGGTAGCATCCTTACCGGGCTTTAATATGACTGCAATGTGTGCCTCCAAGGTCTGTCTCGGGAAGGAACAGTCGTCCGATATGGAGTTAAACACCTTAACCAGAAAGGGGGTTAGCAAAGCTCCAAGTGTCTTGTAAAATCTGGGGGTGAACCCATCAGGACCGGGACTTTTACCTACGGGGGTCCCTCTTATTGCCCGACCCACCTCTTCTGGATCAAATGGGTCCTCCATAAGATCCCTGTCTGCCGAGGGTAGGGTCGGAAGGGCCGTCTCCCTGACATAATCCAACATCGCGACACCCCCCCCCGACTGCGAGCCCTGGGCAGAGGGGCATCCAAGGTTATATAATTTAGAATAAAAGGCCTGGAATTCACTCGCTATCTGCGGTGTCTTATGGTGATCGGCGCCGTCGCCCCCCTTTAGGACGGGTATAAAGGTACAGCCCTGTCTGGGGTGGAGAGATCTAGCCAACATCCTACCGCACTTGTCGGAGTGTTCGTAGATACGGGCTCTAAACCTATCACGGTATTTGAGAAAGCACTGGTCATATAGATTCTTGAGGCCCTGCCTGGCATCCAACAATTCCCTTAAGACAGCAGGCGCGGGGGAAGTCTTGTGCGCCTCCTCCAACTCCCCGATACGCGCCAAGGCCTCCTTAATCCGATGCGCCCTGTCCCTCCTGAGCCTCGACCCGTGTTTGATGAAGATCCCACGGAGCACGCATTTAAGAGCCTCCCATTGCCATGGCAACGGGGTCGGGTCATTCACATGGTCCGAGAAAAAGTTCCTAATCGAAGTCTCGACTTCTGCTAGGCATACTGCATCCTTCAGCAGATTGTCATTCAGGCGCCAATTGTATTGCCTAGGGATCATGTCCGGGATCGGGAGGCTCAGGAAGACAGGGGCATGGTCCGACCAGAGGATCTGCCCTATAGAGGTGTCGGGGTCATACGAGAGCGCATGATGGCTAAGGAAGACGTAGTCTAGCCTACTATACGTGTTATGAGGATGGGAGAAAAACGTATAGTCCCTTGCCCCCCCGTGCTGAATCCTCCAAGTGTCCACTACCTGAAGAGCCCGGAGAGCGCCCCGGAGACTATTCAGCTTAGAGAAGGGTATGGCCGACTTACCTTGAGAAGAATCAAGTCTCGGGTCAAGGGCCAGGTTGAGATCTCCCCCTATCACCAAGGTACCCTCCGTAAATCCCTCCAACACGTGAAGTATCTTAAGGCCCACCTCTACCTGAGCCTGGTTAGGTAAGTATAGATTGGCGAGGGTGTATATTGCCCCACACATTGTGAAGCGAAGAAACAGGTATCTGCCATTGGGGTCAACCTTTGATTCCAACGTTTCCAGAGGGACAGCTTTATGGAGAGCAATAGAGACCCCTTTAGATTTGTTCTCCGGGTTAGGGCTATGAAACCATCTGTCATAATACTTGTTTTTGATCTCCGGGATTTTCCCCTGACAAAAATGGGTCTCCTGAAGTAGAATAATATCAACCCGCTCCCTATGGAACCCGTACAATATTTTCGCCCTTTTTTCCGGAACGTTCAGCCCCTTAGCGTTGAAGGTGCAAATCTTAAGGCCTGCCATGCCGGTCCAGAGCTAGAGTTACAAAGCCGAAGAAGCGCACCACAGCAACCAAGAGGGCCAGAAGGCCAGAGGCACCCAGGGAGCGGGATCCGCAACAGAGACCAAACCCCGGAGAAGGACGGAGCAGGACACCGAACAAACAGACAAAGGGAACGGGTCAGAGGTCCAGCAGGACACAGAAGACAGAGAGGGAAAGAGTAGAGAATGGGACAGAGAGGGGAGACAAAGAAGCAGAAAAGCCTGAAGAGCCCTTTCCTTACAGAGGAGGGCAGGCAAGAAAGTTGAGGACGATGCCCTCAGACACCACGCACTATCCACCGGTCAAGGTCCGGCAGAGAAGCGCGGGGAAACTTGTTGTGGAAGGTGGCCAAGCAGCTCAGGAGCCAACCCCAAATATACATAACCATCATTCAAACCCCCTAAACCACCCCGCCCGCCCAGAAGGGGAAAGTAATCCCCTAAACCGCGTCAGAGCGGAAACCATCACACATATCTATAGAAACAGCCCCATAACAAACCGTGAACATATCCCCTAAAGGGAAACCATTGGCAACAACTAAGAGAGAACCCCTCCCTCCACCTACCCAGCAGCACAACACCACCCATTCACCCGTGTATGGACAGACCACCCCCCCCCAAGCCCACCGCGACATCCGCACCATGGACCAAGGGGAGGGAGGAAGGCCCGATCCCTCCAACACCACCCAAACCCCCGGACCACGCCTAAGGGCTAGACATAGAATCAATGATACAGCTCAGAGTCCCTCTGGAGCACGGAGTCCGCTGTAAAGTGTCCACAAAAAGGGGGGGAGGCACGGGCCGGGGGGGCACCAAGAGGGCCGAGCAGCATTCAAAAGCCGCCGGGCAGGAGGGGGGGGGGAGCAACACAGAGGGTCCCAAGCAAGAGGGGTTACAGCTATCGGCCTCGGATCGGTCCAGGGGCGCCTCTCGCCTGACCCCGAGCCAGCCGGGGTCTCCGTGGAACCCTCTGCGGTTGAGGGGGCGGGGGATCAAACGCCAGCCAGTCCGGTAACGGAATAGGATCCAGGCCCAGGAAGATAAACATCCCGGGGAGATCCGCCTTGCTTCTGAGGGTGTACGTGGAATTGTCTTTGCGAGCAATAAGGTGGAACGGGTGCCCCCATTTGTAGGAGCCTCCAACTTCTCGTATCCCGTCGAGGAGAGGTCGTAGCATACGTCTCATCTGTAGGGTGCGCCGCGACACATCCGGTTAGAGGGTAATTTTATACACATTTGGTGGACATGTCCCATGCTGACCCGTTTCTGGTCCCAAGTACATAAGATAGCCGGTAAAGTATTTCGGACAACCATCAGAAAAGATTCCTGGGTGGCCCTCCTTCACTGTAGATCCCCAGAGCTTACCAAAAAGCAGAACAAATTATTCATTTACTTGCTCTTGGCTGCTAAGCAAACCATTGCCAGGGCCTGGAAGAAAGAGATCATCCCGCTGTCGGAGGTGTCGTCTAGGATGAACGGGTTTTTGGTCAATGAGAGGCTCTCAAGCATCCTAGCCGACACCCAGGATAAGTTCCTCTCCATTTGGGAGCCCTGGATACAATATGCCTGGCCTAATGCGCCATCGGATATGCTAAATTTGGTGACCAGTGTGGGCTGGGTCGCGAGGACCCCTCCCCCCGTCCCTCCCCCATCCTATCCTTCTCTTTGCTTCCTAAACTAGGTCTATCCCCCCACCCTTCGTGTCTTCTTCCTTGTTTTGTTTTTTGTCTTCTGCTTCTTGTTCTGCTGCCCACCTGTCGCCGGTCTCTTGGGCCATGGGTTTCGGATGCGGGTGCGCTTTGCGGCAGCTGGCGTGTCCTGGCCTGATGTGGTTCAGGCTGAGTGGCGAGGGGTGTGCTGTGGTGAGATGCTAGTACGGTCTACTTGAAATTGCTATTCCCCGATGCAGGAGGCAATATAAATGAAAACACGATACTGGCAGACCCTAGTGTACCAATGGTTTATTCATGCCTCAGTTATGTTGTAATTGTACTGTCATTTACTTCCTGGAAAGACAGAGTTGCTGTGTCCTGTTCTCTTGTCAGAATACGGTAAATTATTGTAATCATTGTAATGTTTGCCTCCCCTGCGCGGGATGGATTTCTGCTTGGCTGATCACCTGTACCTGTACCGCTTTCTTTTTCCTAAATAAATAAAATATTGACAGAAAAGGCTCAGTGCTTTGGCTGCTGCAATAATAATATAAGGAGCAGTTGATATGCTAAACTAAATTCAAATAATACACAGATGAACTATTTGGAGCCACAACACATAAGAAACACACTTTTTAATTAGATGTAGTGTCATCTCAAAGTACATGCATGAGGAGAGCAGAAAACAGCCTCATGTTACCCTTTGCCTGGAATGTCCCTTTTAGGGGAAGCCAGAAACTGGATAACAACTGGACCGAGCTTTTGCACAAGTCCTATGCCCTATGTGACTGCCTACTGACATTTGGTATGCCTTTTGTGGTGGGGGGGGGGGGGTGCGAAATGACTGCCAGTGTTTTTAAATATAATTTACAACACAGGTACATAATAAACACAGTTAATAGTAGCTTACAATGTATTGCAGAGTTTCTGCACATACAAACATAAGCCTCGATTCAGAGAGACACAAAAAAACTTTTTCATGCCAATCTGTTTTTTTTGTGAAATGTTTCCGTTCTCGTGTGAGCGTTCGAGCGATTCAATGCACGCATTGAAAACCTTCTGTAAAGTTTCAGTCCGTTCGTACGGCAGATTACGAATTACGAGGATGTCATTTTCCATCCAGACTTTTCCGTTTCATTTTCACATGTTACAACGTAGGCTTTCATTTTTGCCCTTTTCCCATCGTATCCTCCAACGAATCCTTTACATTTCCCGTTCGATTCTGTTTCCCTTTTTCAATAAATATTCGTCCAGACGGAAATCCTTACCATCTTGCGCCTGGGCACTACAAACTTAACTCATTAAAGTGCTCGCCTACATATTTGCCACCCTCACTTCTACTACAATGTTTAGCTAAATCACTTAGCACTCTCCTTCATCTTCCCTTTTGGACCCTTAAAGCTCACCCAAACCACTTAGCACTCTCCTCCATCTTCCCTTTTGGACCCTTAAAGCTCACCCAAATCACTTCTCGGTCATGTGAATATTCATCTTTAAATATTTCTGGGCCCATTAGTTTTGTGTTAATGTATTTTGTAAATGAAATGACAATGTAACTTTTTTTATACCATCATAAAATATACAATTTTAAAAAATTTTGAAAATGTAACATTTTTACAACTATAAAAAACAAAATACATAGCAATGGCAGGCCACAGAACATTATTCTTCATCTGTGGTCCCCAACGGGTTGCGCAGCTCCTGCATCTCGCCCACCAACTGAAGAACCCTGACACTCAGTTGTGTCACTCTGGCACGTGTGGTGTCTGTTAAAAAACGTAAATTAAAATTTTGGTATAACCTTGTTGGGGTCATACTGCAGGGTCCCCCCCCCCCCCCCCGTATGGTCCAAACACCTAAATGCAGGCACTTGGCGGGCGGAGGAAGGGGCCGAAAGAGGGTTGTAAATCAGTGGGCGGAGGCGGCAAGATGACGCCGCTCGCTGCAGAACGCGCCCTGTCACAAGACTCCATGGAGCGGGACCCTGATGAATCTGACAGGGTGGAATGCAGGGGAGGACACATAGCCGAGGAGCTCTCCCTGGACTCAGCAGACAGCTGGCCCAGATCCCCCACGACAGCTCAGCGCTTACCTCAGCAGGCCCAGCGGAGCCCCATCACCTCTGACATCCTCACGCAGCTCAGAAGCATAGTCAGAGAGGAGATAACAGCTGTGACGGTTAAGCACACAGAGGCTGTCTTGAAAGAAATCAGAAACCTGGGGGTCAGAACTGATGCTCTGAAGTCCAGGATGGATGATGCAACGACAGTTTTGAGTGCCCAGGCTTCCCTATTAGAGCACCTGCAGGAAGAGATAATGGTCTTAAAGGGCCAGAACGAGGACCTTGAGAATCGTAATAGAAGATCAAACCTGCGGTTCAGAGGCCTGCCCGAGACCATGGAGGACGCTACGGGATCTATAACTGCACTCCTACAAGAGCTTGTCCCGGACATCCCAGTGGAACGCCTGGAACTTGATAGGGCACATAGGGCCCTCACGAAAAGACCCACCGACGCCCCCCCCGTGACATCATAGTGAGGTTTCACTATTTCCACACAAAGGAATCTGTGCTGGCTGCCTCTAGAGATAAGGCACCCCTCTCATTCCAAGGTCACAACTACCAAATTTTCGCGGACCTCTCTCAGATTACCATTCTTAAACGAAGATCCTTCAGACCATACCTCCAAGTCCTCCAAGCCCGAGGTATACGTTATCGATGAGGCTTCCCCTTCAGAATTTCTTTTACAGCACAAGGCAGGATGATCCAGGCTTCCTCGATCTCCGAGCTAGCAGACAAGTTCAAATCACTGGACTTTCACCTCCCTGAAGTGGACACCACTGCCCATTCACTCCCCACTACGCCCAGAACACCTAAACCAGTTTGCCGCAGCAACACACAAGCTACCCCCACCTCGAAGCAGAGCAAACAAACAGCCGACTCCCAGGTGATGAAACGCCTCCTATCCCAGATGTTTCACCCGGTCCAGAATGGATGAGACTTCCTCACGTGCGGCTGTTTTTGTCGAGTCCGGGACTGGAGGACCATCCTGGTGACCCTGTGCCTCTTGGGTTGTCCCGTGCTGGTTTGGGATGCCCTTCCTGTTTTGTTCCAGGCTAAACACCATCTCCAGACTTGAGAGGCTTAGGGGTCACCCGTCGGGCTGATTCCTCTAGTTTATGTTTGAGCTGAAATTTCAAGTTTGTTACCTGGAAATGTCGGTTGAACTTCAACTTACACCGGTGCCTCTATCTCCTAGTCCGCCCGTTGGCTGGTAATATGTTTCCTTTAGCTGTTGTATAACTGTTATACAACCTGTTGATTTTTTCTGATTGTAAGGTGTTGCACTGTGGGGGAGGTTTTCCCTTACAGGATTGACCTCAGTTTTCCTTGGAACTGGCTGTTCATACCCTGCCCATATTTTTATGGGGGGACCCCCCCCCCCGTGACGCCACAGTTTACTGTTTCTCTTTCTCTTGAAAATGTAATGCTAAATACTTACCACCTTTAGAGTCGATATCAGTACGGCCTCCCGTCAGGCCACGCGTACTCCAAACCTTTCAGTATGGAGGAATTACTCCTACCAGAGGTCTGGAAGACTTCTCACAAATAGTTTTGTGTACGCTCATTGTTTATGATGTTTCATCTTACAGTTTCTTTTTTTATTTTTTTTTATTTTTTTTTTTTTAACTTCCCCACCCCCTCTTTCCACTGTACCTATTTACCCCCCTATGTGCCTTTATCCCCCGTGGAAAGGGTCCACCTGGTTCTCTGTATCATCCTGCTTATGGTATCTTACACCACTTATTATAGACCAAGGCACTAAAGGTAGCTTCGGTGAATGTCCAGGGCCTCAACTCCCCTAACAAAAGGTCTAGAGCCTTTAATTTTTTTGATTCTATACATGCAGATGTAGTCTGCCTTCAAGAAACTCACTTTACTAAATCATCCCCGAAAAGGGTCCATTATAAATATTCCCAGTTCTTCCAAGCCGCTAGCAAAAGTAAGCAGAGAGGGGTCCTTGTCGCAATTCGTAACGGCATCCCCATCACATGTCATAAACAGATAGCAGATCCAGAGGGCAGATATCTCCTAGTGCAAGGCTCCTTGCAGGACGATGATGTGACATTCCTTACATATTATGCCCCCAATACTAGACAACTTCCCTTCTTGAGGTTTATATGCTCCCTGTTACATGACCATCAAAAAGGGGTGATGTTCTTGTGTGGAGACTCTAACCTAACACTACATCCCCACCTAGATAGGTCCCTTCCCCCTGGTACCCAGGTTGTGAAGGATAGCCGAACTTTTGCGAGTCTGATGGGAAACAATCTGTTGTCGGATGCCTGGAGGGAGTTACATCCACACTCAAGAGATTATACTCCCTATTCAGCTCCGCATAAGCTCTCAACCAGAATAGACCACATATTCATACAGTCCGCCTTCCTCCCACAAGTGGAGCAAACCAGTATACACCCGGTCCCTTGGTCTGACCATGACCTAGTTGCTATTACCTGTAGGTCCTTGGTCATTAAGCCCAAACCCTCCTCATGGCTCCTGAACGACTCCCTACTCTCTTCTAAGCAATTGGTGGAAAAGTCCAACAAGGTGGCTACAGAGTACTTTCGTCAGAACGAAAACTCAGGAGTAGCTCCAACCATGGTATGGGGAGCCTTCAAGTCTGTGATGAGAGGACACTTTATAGACCTGGCCTCCAGGAAAAGAAAGAGAGGACAGTCATGTCCAGGCAACTTCAGGTCCAGAATGAAAAGGCCGTAGGTGACTTTAAGTCTCGTCCTACTCAAAATAACCTACGCCTCCTGGAGCAGTCCAGAACGAAGCTAAACCTCCTGCAGTCAGAACAGGCCGAAGGTAGATACAGGAGATCCAAGCAGAAATTCTACATTTCAGCAAACAAACCTGGATCTCTGCTAGCTTCACAACTAAAATGCCAGAGCCAAGTAATTAAACCTATAAGATTAAAGACAGGGAAGGGTGTACTTACAAACAACCCTGCTTTAATAGTGGGGGAATTTTCAACGGGATTAGCTAAATTATATGATGCTCCCCCCCTTTAGATGAATATCAGCTTCGGGTCTTCTTTACGGATGTCAACATCCCTCCTCTCTCTGATGCACATAGCCAGGAGGTAGATGAAGATATCACGGTGGAAGAAATTCTGAAAGCAATAAAGACCCTGAAAGTTGGTAAAAGGCCAGGACCTGATGGTTTTACCCCCCTCTTTTATAAGAAATTGGCCCCCATTATCGCCCCCAGGTTGGCAAGGATATTCAATTATATAAAGAAAGGTAACCCTATGGATCCGGAAATGCTGAGAGCATCTATAGTTATGATTCCTTAAATGGGGAAAGATTCCCAAAACTGGATAAATTACAGACCTATCTCTCTGTTAAATATAGACCTGAAATTTCTGACGAAGGTCCTAGGTAATAGAATAAATGTGTTTTTAGGGGACATCATACACAGGGACCAGGTGGGATTCGTCCCTAGAAGACAGGCAGGCGAGGGAGTCCAGAGAATTCTGCAACTTCTGGAAGGGGTCCATGCCCGGAAATTGGAGGGAATGCTCCTCTCTCTAGATATAGAGAAGGCAGTTTACTCCTTGTTTTGGCAGTACCTACGTTTCTCCCTGCAAAGATGGGGGTTCCGTCCAGGGTTATTATCGTGGATTTCAGCCCTTTACGTCACTCCACAAGCCCATGTTAAATATTTAGGCTACAGCTCTCCAGATTTTCAAATTAAAGGGGGTACCAGACAGGGTTGCCCGCTGTCCCCACTCTTGTTTGTCCTAGCACTCGAACCACTTGCTGAGAAGTTGAGACAGGACCCCTCAATCAAGGGTATACAGGGGGGAGGCATGGAGAATAAAGTGTCCCTTTTTGCGGATGATATGTTGCTTATGTTTACATCACGCATACCTCTGTCCCTAGTGCCGTTAGGATACTATCTTCCTTCAGTAAAATTTCTGGACTTAAGCTCAACTTGTCCAAATCTATGGCCCTGGACGTGTCATTATCGGCTATGACTAGACAGACCTTATCAGAGAACTTCTCCTGGACCTGGACACAAAAGTTACCATATCTAGGAATTAAATTGACGGCCAGTTATGATGGAATTTATGGTGCTAACTATCCGGAAATGATTAAATCGCTAGATAATTTATTACATTCCTGGAGGCATATCCGCATGACATAGCTGGGCCGCATATCCGCTCTAAAAATGACCCTCCTCCCTAAAATCTTATACTTTTTCCGGGTGCTCCCGTTCAGGTCCCGAAGCGGGTATTAGATACCCTCCAAAAGAAAATTTTGGCCTTTGCCTGGGATAAAACTAGACCCAGGGTTAAGAAGACCACCTTATACTGTAGGAAAGAAGTTGGAGGCCTATCCTTTCCCTCTCTTCATAAGTATTATATCGCAGCCCAGGTAGCACCTCAAGTACTGCTACACACCCCATGCTACAAACCATTGTGGGTTAAAAACGATATAGGCTCACAAAACACAATTGGTTCCTATAGGGCTGGCACTCTGAAAAACCACTATCACAGCGTGAATTGCCATAAACACACGTTTAATAATAGCTAATTCAAATGGCACTCATACATATATCCCAATATTCCCTAAAAAGTTAAAAAGCTAGCATAGCATGAATTAACACGGGGGGCCCCCATTCAACCACACCCCCCAAGCGTTCACACATCCCTCACACAATCACACACTCCTGGCTGGCCAGCCAAAATCAAAAAGGGGGAGAAGAAAAAGCCAAATTTTATCCGTGAAGGAAGTCACTGTTTTGACATTGTGGCATGAAGATTAAAGTGCTGATGCTTGGTGTGTAGTTGATAAGACGTGGCTCTTATCCTATATAACAGCAATCAATTGGCCTTAATAGCAAGTGTCCAAGTGCTGTAATAGTGCAGAGCTTCATAAAGTGCTTGAGTGCAAACAGTAAACATATGCCTTGATCATTGCATAGTGACAAATAAGGCGGCCATTACGCCTGGCACCACTCGACCGCCTATACTACCTTCTCCTTCAGCCGCGGCTTCAAATGTCATCACGCGCGAGGCTATTCCCAACACTTATCTCGTGCGGCCAGCGTGTGTGAGGAGGGGAACCGGGGGCGTGGTGGAGCTGTCCATCTACCGACGCACGTTTCGACCCCCCCCCCCAACTGGGGCTTCATTAGGGTGACGCGGACAAATCACAATCTGCTATTTATTCCCTTCACCACGCCTCCTTCAGAGTGGCTCAGCTGTTCATCTGTTAACTATTTAATGCCGGACACATACGGCTCAGTTTCCTTATATCTTTATACGATTCAAGAGTTGGCACATGTCTCTTCAGTGGGGATGAAATTCCCAACAGATATGTAGTAGGGGAAAAATTCCTGGGCCGATAGGTGTGGGCTTTGGTCCACTTTAAGATGATGTACACATTTTAAATGCCCAATGTTCAAAGACTGGAATCTGTAAAATGGCCTGCCTATGTATGAATTGATATATTTTTTTGCCTTGATTCCTCAATACTTCATTATTCTATTAACAATGGATGCCAGATTACATACACTCCTACAAGAGAAGCCACAGGAAGGTCTAATATTTCTCAAAACATCAAAGCAGAGGATTTTCCTTCACGCAGCAAACACAATTCTTTGTGTATTTTTAGATTTGTCCTTGCCTTCCTCTTATACGGTTCAGCCAATTTCAATACACAGAAGTCTTTCCACCCTTGTTTGACGAGACATGAAAAATGTGAGCTAGATGTAATTCTGAATGCAGTGAACTTAAATGTATTTTGCAGCATCTGTTCCCATAAAAACTGCATATATCTTTTCATTCATGCAACAAACATAATTACGCCTATGAAAAAATAAAAGATGTTTTGCCTGCACGAGTCAAGCCTCATTTTTAGCTTAATTATTCTTTCAGGTCTTTTCTGTATTGGATGGCTAGAACAATGGCTACACAGCCTTGTATGGTTGATGGCAGGAACATTTTTGTTTACACTGTGTATGAGAGATTTTCAATTAAATAAAACAGTTCACATCACTCTCTATTAGATTTTGGGTCTGGTTGTGTAGCATGAGGCTGCCAATAGAACTTCTGTGCTCTGTACATTCAAAATGTAAAGCCCCGGCACTGCCTTATCACATTCTAGCAGGCTTAATATGGCCTAAGGATACAGATGGAATAAGAACTTAGAATTTGCAAGCCTAAAACAGATGGTGGAAAAACACTGTATGAAGTATAAGGGAGGATGAGGGTAAAGATTTGTTAAGCTGTGTGGTTCGCATCACAACTGCAGGGAATACAAGCTCACTGGACGAATTTTAGAACAGACTACAGAATTGATTAATGTAACCTCCAGGTCGCCTGACACCATATGGGTTATGAAAAGAAAGCACTGTGATGCAATACAAATGTATCCATTGGTACTCAGATTGTCAGTTAATTATTTTTGCAACATATAAGTACATGTACTGTTTGAATGCATTATAGGTAGGGGCAGACTGGCCATAGGGAAACCTTGGGAGAATTCCTGGTGATGCTTCAGGACTGGCTGGGCAGCTACTTCTAACACAATCCATCCCTGCCTCTCTTCTTCTCTCTCCTTCCTTCCCCCCTCTTCTATTTTTTAAAGAGAGCAGGACCCAGACATGATGTCCTATCTATTGATACAGGGGCCGGCACCAGCACAGGGAAAACCTGGGCAATTGCCAGGGCCCCTGGCATCTTCAGGGGCCCACTCAGGATCACACTTGTTATTGCTTATCATTTATTATTATTATTTTACAGTGGACCTGAACAATTGAATGCAGGGTATTGTGTGCAGATCTGATCATGACTGGAGAGGGTGGCATGGAATGGAGGACAATTGATGGAAGCTAAGAAGGTGGTGAGAACCAAGTGACATCTGACAGCAAAAATTTAGTCTTTAGTGGCAGCGGAGCAAGCAGTAATGGCTCAAGGGTGCTTGGAGGCAGTAGAGAATGCAATTAGGACTAGAGGACAATTGGTGGACTGGACTGGAGGGTGATCAACAGATGACCCATTTGTGACAGTGGAGCTGAAAGGAGACATCAAGTGACACACTACTTTGGGGCCCACTAAGACTCTTTTGCCCAAGGGCCCCAACAAACCTGGAGCCGGCCATGTATTGATAAATATTGCTAAAGCAGACCTGGAGTTGGCAGAGCCATGAAATAGTTAATAAGCATTGGCTAAGGGTTATGGCCCAATAATGTGTCTGAATAGTTTAACATAATAGTTAACTTCATAGACGGACGAGCAACCCCGAGGAAAGCGGGGGCACAGCGGGGATGGTACCTAACCCGCCACACCTACACCAGTGGAGGAAGCGCATAATAGAAGTGTTCATTCCTATTAACTGGCCATACAAAGGGTGCCCTGCAGACCAGCTAATTGGCCTACATAAAAAGGCAATATAAAACGGGCCAGTCTTGAATATTCCCTGAAAGGGCCAACACTGAATAAAACTTCAAAGGCGGTGCCTCTCCATATCTCTTCCGGGGAAAAAAAATCAATGTATACATCTATATAAAGAATCTAGAATATATCTATTCAAAATAGCCTGGATTCATTCTTAAAGTTACAAGGACATTGAGAAAGCCGAAGCAATAGGCGAAACATGTCTGTCCTTTAGAATATATGAAGGAATAACTGATCCAGAATAAACTTGAAGGGGAACAAGTAATGTACATATGTGACTGTACAATGATTGTAACAAATGTAAACATGATTGAATCACATGTATATATGTAAACAATGTTTATTATTGATGCTAAAAAAATGATTATGGGATTACTCCCTTTGTAAATCAGTGGTACAAATAAAATATATATTTTTTAAATAAATAGTGTGGTTTTGGTCAAAGGCTTGATGTAGAATAGCCGGGAATAGCCTAAACCCGGAATCAGTCAATCGTAACTTCATACAACAATTAATTTAACCCTTTAAATTCCAGCCACGTAAAATTTACGTGGTTGCCTCTCCGTCACTTAAGTGCCAGCCACGTAAAATTTATGTGCCTGGCATTTACCCCTGCTAGTGGGCAAAAAAAAATAAAAAATACTCACCTGACCCCTCGTTGGATCCGGCCGGGTCTCCTCTTTAATTTGGTGCCCCCCAGGACTTACCGATCTTCAGGAGAGAGCCCGGGAGGCTCTCTCCTCCTCGACGGCGGCCGCCATCTTGCCGCTAAGCCCCGTGGGGCTATGACGTCATCCCGGTCCGTCTCCACGCCAAGCCCTGCCCCTTTTTTTTTTTTTTATAAAATACTTTTGTTGTGTGGTGGTTTTTTTTTTCAGTTAACCCTTTGTGAACTGGTAAGGGGTCCATGAGACCCCTTATACCAGCTCACAAGGCTCTGGGTCTGGCAAGTCACCTGCGGCTAGTGGGTGACTTGCCATTAACCCCCAGCCCCCCATTACCTGCCTCCCCAATGGCCAGGGGGGGGCAGAAGGGCCCGGGCCACTTAGTGGCTATGTGGGCTAGTAGCCTGCAGGGCCGGGGGCCACCAACGCTGGCCCCTGCACCCTGTTCTACAAGCCCCCATAGCTGGCCCGGGTCAGTAATGCTGGGTAGGGGGGACCCTACGTCATTTTTTGGGGGGATTTTTAAGGGTTTTTAACCCTTAAAATTCCAAAAAAAATGGGGTCCCCCCCCCGGGACGGGGGACCCTATGTCATTTTTTTTTTTAATTAACCCTTTTGTGTTCTGTCATCCAGCAGCTATAAAAGGCTTCTAGCAAGTGAGCAGAAGCCAGTGATCGCCGAGGGACAGAGTGCTCCACTATGGATGGGAGGTAAGTATTAAAAAAAAATAATAAAATATTTTTTCTCTTTGTGTGTCTGTGTTTTTTTTACATTTAACCCCTTGTGAACTGGTAAGGGGTCCATGAGACCCCTATACCAGTTCTCAAGGCTGGGGGGATGGCAAGTCCCCTGCGCTAGCCGGTGACTTGCCATTAACAACTGGCACCCCCATTACCTGCCTTCCCAAAGCCCAGGGGGGGGGCAGAAGAGCCCGGGCCCACGGGCTATGCGGGCTTGTAGCCTGCAGGGCCAGGGGCCACAAACGCTGGCCCCTGCGCCCTGTTCCTACAAGCCCTGCATAGCTGGTCCCGGGCTGGTTACTTTGGGTAAGGGGGGGCCCGTGTCATTTTTTAATTTTTTTAAGGGTTTTTAACCCTTAAAAATCC
Source organism: Gastrophryne carolinensis (assembly GCA_027917425.1). Lineage (NCBI taxonomy): Eukaryota > Metazoa > Chordata > Amphibia > Anura > Microhylidae > Gastrophryne > Gastrophryne carolinensis. The sequence continues at coordinate 169,388,248 of CM051234.1, read as the reverse complement.
CCCAAAAAATGCCCCCCCCCTGGGACGGGGGACCCTATGTCATTTTTGTTTCTCGATTTAACCCTTTGTAGTGTGGATGGTAGTTGTATTTTATTTGTAAATGTTAAAAATTACTTGTTTCAGTTAGGGGGGTCTCCTGGGCAGGAACAGGGGGCTACCGATAAATATGTGGTACCGTTCTAATCGGTAGAAATGGGGCTTTCACATGCAATATGGTTTTCCCTAATAAAATACATATTTTATTTAAAATAAAGGAGGCAATTTTCTAAAAAAAATTTTTATTTATTTATTTTTTTTACTTAATAATAAATAAAATTAATAATAAATAAAATTTACAAACAAGACATTTCATGTTAAAGCCTAAATTCTGCTGCAAAAAATATATATATCATTTTCCTGAAAATTCCAGCAAAAATGTCGCAAAACATGGCGCAAAATGGGGAAAAATGACCTGTCAACAGAGGGTGACAAAATCTCAAGTAGGCTGGCAATTAAAAGGGTTAATAGTACCTCTGCATGTTGGGTATTGTTCTGTTCGGGGGACCTTGAGCTTTCAGACTTAGCTTGTTTTTTCTTGTTTGCATATTTATATTTTAGGAAAAGGTGTTTTTTATTCAGCTTTTTTATACATTTTTTAGGAAACCCTTCGCAACCAAAGAGTTCTTTGAGGGATTAATTCCAGAAAGATGAGCCCACTACAACAAGCTGGGTACGCTTAGAAAGCTTAACATGTGTACTTTCAGGGAATATATGGTTTATGGGGGATATTCCAAATGTAAAGGGTTGTTTTGGTTGAAAAATCGCAAGGTGCGCACTTTGTCTGCAGAGCTGAAATTTTCAAGAAAAATTACCGTTATGCTCATGCTTTACTTTGGGGTGTTTGGCAACTCTTCCCTTGACAGTAGCTATGCATGTTGGGTATCGTTCTGTTCAGGGGATGTTGCTTTTTCAGATTATACTTGTTTTTTCTTGTTTGTATATAGATTTTTTAGGAAAATGTGGCTTTGATTCTGCTTTTTTATCCTTTTTTTAGGGAAACTCTTTGCAACCAAAGAATACATTGAGGGATTACTTCTAGAAAACTGTGGTCACATCAACAAGCCTGGTACAAATAGAAAGCCTGAGGTGTGTACTTCCAGAGAATATATAGTTTGTGGGGGGTATTTCAAATGTAAAGGGTTGTTTTTCTGGAAAAACTGCAAGGTGCGCATAGCGCATATCACAGTTGTATTTTTTCTGAAAATCCCCTAAAACTCTGTTTCAGTTTGGGGGAGTCTCCTGGGCAGGAAAGGGTGTCTACCTATAAATATGTGGTACCGCTGTAACTGTGAGAAATTGGGGTTTCACACGCAATAAGATTTTATTGACAAACTTACATTTTTTATTACAAAAAAACACTACAAATTGTAAAAAATTGATTTTTTTTATTTTTTTTGCACATATTTCGCCAAAAAATATTGAGAATACACCTAAAAAATGACAAACAAGACATTTCATGTTAAAGCTCAGACTCTACTGAAAAAAACAATATATCATTTTCCTGGGAAATCCCTGGAAATCCCTTCAAAAATCACATTTGAACATGGGGAGTGCAAAATAGTGCAAAATGGTCTGGCAACAGAGTGTGACAAAAACTCCAGGTAGGCTGGCACTTAAAGTGTTAAAGGCGGTGGGGTGAAGTGGGCCTGGGTCACATAGAGAGGGTCCAATTTCTCATTGGCTGTGTGGTTGCTTCAACTCCTTGTCCTCTGGATCTGAAAACGATACTGAAATGCTGTGAGGAATTGACATTTTTAATTTATCTTATAATCGTTTTCTGTGAATACCTATTGTCTATTTACCCCCCCCCCCCCCGCTTATGCCCTGGATATTAAAATTATTTACCGTGTACATCAACACATTTCTGTGCTTGCCAAATGTTTTAAAAATACTATGTTAGGTTCCGCCATCTTGGATGGATGCAGAAGCTGGGCATTTTTGGGTGCTTCGCTGTAAGGTTGCTGTACGTGCCCAGGTTGGGGTTTAATATTCAGCTCCAGGGCATGCTTCCAACTGCACCGTGAAAGAGACAGCCTGTTAACCATGCTGGCTTCCCCACCCACAAGTCTCTTGCAGGCATGGACTTCTGGGTGTGAGGAGAATAACAGCAGACGATTATGAAAGAAATCGTTTGGCTGCGGTGTTCTGTGCTTGATGCAGATTCTGCAGCCAAGAACCCGGAAGCATCCATGCAAGGCTAGCAATTTAAGAAAACTAAAGTTTAAGGCTTAGGCTACTAAAGCGATTTCACAGCTCTAGTGCTGGTGGGATTTTTTTTTTCAATGTATGCTTATCAGACTGTTGGTCCACTTCAGGTGGAAATTCCCTTTAATAACTCAATTAAATTATCCCAAATAGAATGAATATTTTGGTTTTGAGACCATCCAATTCTCCGAGGAGTATAATACCCCTTTGAATACAGCTGCTACTTTATAAAGGTTCACAAAATGTCGGCCTAATCAGAAAATGAGAAGAGCATAAAGGCATTTGTGAAAAGTAATGAAGATTTTTGCACTTCACTTCATTAGATGTTCTTTGCAGTGTATGAAAAGTTCATTTATATAATGATCAAGGAACAAAACCCAAGACTGGAGACAGCTGTCTATGACTGATCATCATCTGGTAGTTATAAGAACACAGTTAATGTGATATCAGCTTCAACTATTTATAGTGCAAATGTCTATCTAATTATCAGGTAATAGAGGTATACAGTACTTATTTTGTATTGTAACAGTGTATACTTGACAGTTTACATGCTAAACAGTCATATGAGACTCATTATAGATGCATAACAATTTGTTTTAAACAAGCCATGGAGTTTAGAAAGCATGTCAGTTTATCAAGGACCCTGTAAAAAGATGCCCAGCTGGTTGACATGATATATTCCCGTTATGTAGATGCGTATTTAGGTTGGGTATTTCTATTAAGGTCAAACCATTTTTCAGAAGACAAGTGTTTGGTTTGCTTTAAAAGGACAGTCTGTGCATTGGTTCTTTGTGCCTCTCCTACATTTTCTGCAGCTTGCTATAGGTTTGCCCCTCCATTGCTTGATTCTTTTCCATTTTTCATGCTACAAATATAACCACCGCTTCGCTCAGCACTCCTAGCGTATTCCAGCCTCGGAAAAGGTTCCTCCACATTTAACCCATACATGCAGTTAGACAAGCACAAGCAGTGAGTGTACACAAGCCCAGAGCGATAGGCTGCCCTAACCACAGCATCTTGGGAGCAGTTGAGGAGTTGATGCAGGTGCCCTCAGTCATGTCCCAGATAGCAACTGAACCCGCAGCCCTCCAGTCACAAGCTCACTTCCTTACCACTAGGCCACGACTGTCCCTAAAACCATACCTCCCAAGTGTCCCGATTTGCCCGGGACTTTCACGGGAAGCCCCCCATGTCCCGTGGTCCCGCCCTTTCAAGAAATGTCCCGGCTACCGCCCCCGCTGTGGAGCGCTGTGCTTCGGTTAGTACCGTGCTATGCGCCGGCATCAGCAGAGGCAGAGCTGGTTTGTGGAGGCCCAATCGCGGCTGGGCCAATGATGGAGGAGTGGGCGGGGCACAATTACGCTGTGCCCGGGCTCTGTGCTGAAGATAGGATGGCTGGAGAGAGAGGGGGAAGATAAGGTAAAAATCAAAAAGCAGCAGAGCTCCCGCAGCGCTCCCACCAGCCGCCGGGGACTTTCTTTTAAATCATGTTTGGCTGTCGGAGTGATTGATCTCTGCCCTCCTCCCCCGACTGTCAGTTCCAGAAGACTGCACAGGGGAGGGGGCTTGCCGAGTGAGGCTGTTCCGCCGTTCCCCCCCCCCGCGCGCTGCGATCATCAGTGTCCTGGAGGTGTCAGACTTGCAGGACACAAGAGTAAAGTAGAGAAAAGGCAAGTGAATGATATATTAGTTGTGGCCAGTCTGCCTCATTCGCTTCTATTCTGGGTTTCCTTTCTATTCTCTGTCCTTTTCTCGCTTTATCACTGTTCTTCTTTTTCTTTCCCCCTTCCTTCCCCATCTCTCTCTCTTTCTTCCTGCTTTAATTTTTTGAACTATCTTGCTTCTTTTATTTGTCCATTCCTTTATTCTTTTTCTCTTCCTTTATCTTTCCCCCTCCGCACATTTCTCGCTGTGTTTTTCTCTTTTTTTCTTCCCTGCCTTTCTTTCTCTCTCTCCACCACGCTTTATTCTATCTCGTTTTCAACTCTCCTTCTCTCTTTCTCTTTTGTTCTCTTTCCTTCATCATTTCCTTCACTCCTTCCTTTCATCCTTCCCTCTCTCCCCTCCTCTCTGCATTTCCTCTCTTTTTCCTTCTCCCACTCCTTCCTTCTTCCCTTTCTTTTTCTCACCTTTTCTTTCTTCCTTACATTCTTCCCTTTCCACCTTTCACTCCTTCTCCCTCACTCCCATACCGCCTTCTTTCTTCCTTTTGTTCTTTCACTGCCCTTCCTCTTTCTTATCTGCTGTCCTTGCTCTTCTCTCTCTCCCTTTCTTCAATTCTCACTTCCATCTCTCTCGTTCCCTCCCCGTTTCTTTTCTTACTCCATTCCTCCTCTCCTCTTTTCATTCTGTCTTCTTCCCGTCTCTTTACTCTCTTTCTTTATTTCTTTCTCTCTCCCTCCTTTCTTTCTTTCCCTCCTTCCTCTTCCTCCCTCTTTTCTTTCACTCACTGTTGCTATACATTTTTTCTCTCTTTTTCCATTACCTCTCCCACTTCTGTTTTCCCTCTCTTCCTTGCTTCACTCACTTCCTTCTTTTTATTTTTCCTTCTCTCTATTTCTCACCTTCTTTATCTCTCCTTTTTCTTTCTTTACTCGTCTTCCCAACCTCCTAACTTTCTCCTTTTTTTCCTCTTACTTTCTTTTTCCCTCTCTCTCTTTCTTCCTCAATTTTCTCCTTTCTCTTGTCTTTCTCCCTTTTCTCACACTATCACACTATTGTATGCATGTGTGCGCGAGGGATTGCCAGTTTTAATTTCATCATTATGTAATTTTTAGGTGGTGTTTCCCTTTATGGGCATGGCTAGGGGGCGTGGCTAGGGGCGTGGCTTAATGGTAAAAAAAAAGGCAACATTTGTCCCTCTTTCTTGCTTTCAAAAGTTGGGAGGTATGCTAAAACCCTTGCCTTAGCCCCACACCTCCCTAGGTGGCACCTACATTTGTTGTTGCTCCCTATAGGAGTACTGAATACAATTAAAAGATGCTATCCATAAAGACCTCAAGTGCTGAAGAAAATGTCTCACAGCGAAAACAACCCTGTGGGTGTTTGTGTACACTACAATTATAGCAAACACATCTAAAGTTGCTTCAGCTCCTACATTACAGTGACAGACATCTTCCACAAAGCTATATATGCACAATTGCATATTCACACATTTCCCTTAATTATCCAGTGTGCATTTGTAGCAAGAAAGTATATTTAGATATTAAAAACCTAGATTAGATACCTTAAAAATATAAGACATATAACAGTTTAAATGCACCAGCCAGGAAAAATACACGTCCCTGTACCTAGCATGCATGGATAAAGTGAAATAGATTGCAGGTTCATACAGTATATTGTGTTATGGAACCAATATATTGTGCAGAATAGCATCACTGAGAGATTTTTCAGTGAAGATGGATATGGTTGGCAGTGCTTGACCTTTCAAATTATTGTGAGCACAAAAATGGAATAGTACAGAATTAGATTCTAAATAGTGCAGAACAATTCGCTAGATAATAAATAGCATTTTTTAAGTGCATTTGTCATCTGCAGCGGGCGTCTATCTGGCCTGTGGCAAAGTCTGTGAGGAGCAAGGGGTGATTTAAGTTGGTGTGGCATGTGAGGATGAGGTGCACTTACTCGCTAGTCATCGCTAGTCTCCAGAAATGGCACTTCTTGAAATCAAACAGTCTTTTCAAACAGTCTATTCCAATTCAGCATAGCAGCATATTCCATTACAGATGATACACTTCAGCAGGTATATTCCACAGCTTCCCTCAGCACTCTAGTTCCACCTTAGACTCTGGTCAGGCTGGTCTTAATCCCATAAATAAGGTGCACAAGCATTGTAAGCTTGTTGAGCCTTTGGGCTGACACCGACTCCTAGTCCCTTCACTGTGGCTGGCATAAGCTGGATGCTCCCTTCACTGCTGCTGCTGTTACTTCTCCTCAGCTACATTCACAGATAACACTTCTAGGACCTAGAACCTTCTGGAACGGTTGGGTCCTCTCTTATATAGCATCCTACATGTTGATACTACAGGTAACGTTGCTAATGCCATCTGGTTTAGTCTCTACTTACCTAACTAAAGGGGTGCACTAGACTAATTAATATTTACTTGACTCATTCCTTAGGCAACATTGCCATCATGTGGATTTATGATGCAATGACACCCAAGCACTGATTTTTATCTATTACCATAAGAAACTATTGTCTAAACGAACTAAAGCTCTCTCTCTCACGGCTACTCCTTTTACGAGGGTTCTAATCCTTTTTAACTGTACTGTTTTAAGTTATGCCTACCCGTCACAGTGGTAGTTGGAGGCTTCCGTGCAAGCAGCAGCAGGTAAAACCCTAATTAAAAAATCAATAGGCTGGTATGACCTTTTTCACAAAGAATTTGGGATATTTCTAAAAATGTACCAGGAGTTAGGCGCCCTTTGAATAAAACCAAAGCTGAAATATTAACTATGCATTAGGAGGTTTATAAATGTGCAGGTTAGTCAGAGAGTTTGTTTAAAGTGGACCAAAACCCAGGATTTAGACTATCCTGGGTTTTGGTCATTTTCCCACATGGCAACCCCATCCGGGATATCCCGCTGTGTGAAACCCCCAGATCACCAGAAGAAACTCACCTCTTCCCGGTCCTACGGCGCATGCACGGACGCTCGTCCAATCAGTGTGCTCAGAGCCGCTGATGTCACGCCATCTAAGACGGAGTCTAAGGGAAGCGAGCACGTGGGGGGAGGGAATCGATCGGCCCGGGAATCTTTTAGATTGAGCTAGGTTTTGGTCCACTTTAAAGACAGAGTTAATTTAATGACTGCCAACTGTGAAAAAAACCTCACATTTGAGAAGGATCCATTGTTTTTACAAAACATCAATATGGACATGTGGGCAGAAGACTACTATTGGTATGATGCTTGGTCTGTTCACTACTTCCCAGTGACAAATCTCAGTCATCTGTTATCCCTCCAGCCCAAGTAGAACTAGTAGCTATATTTGACCCAACATTATATAAACATAGTAAAATAAAAAGAAAAAAAAAATACTATAAAGACTGTAGCATGAGCCTCGGGACCCAGGCCTCAGAGGAATTCTCACACCAATAGGGGTTATTACTATGAAAAGGTGAGACACAAACCCTGAGAAGATGTAAGAGAAAGGGACAAAAACATGAAGAAATGTGTAGAAAATCAGAGATATAGAAGAGGTTCTCGCTGGGTTTACATATTTGCACTATGGAGACCAGATTTGAATAAACTTTTTATACAAATCACTGGAGTGGATTTTCCTCCAAATTGTGGATTTGAACCAAATCAAATCAAAACCCATGACCATTGGCCCTGGAATCTATAAGATTTCCGGGATGCTAGATCCAGAATAGGGATGCCCCGCTGTATGAAACCACCTTACCTTCTCCGCTAGTCCAACGGTGCATGCACGAGCAGCAGACGCATCCCCGCTATCCCTTTAGCAGGGCACATGCCCCCACCAACCATTTGTTAGGCCAGCACAGGCATGCTCCCTGTTAGAGGGTAGCATGGAATCAGGCTGCCGGAGCCCTTGACTGCACTTGCCGCAACTTGGCTAGTCTTGGCTCCTTAGACGAGCCTAGAAGAGCTTGCTTCAGTACATTTGAGCACACTGGTTTGACGGGAGGCCACGCCTGCGCCACAGGACTGGGTAAAGGTAATTTGGAGTGGGTGACCTGGAGGGGTTTCACACAGCGGGGCATTGTACATCGGGGTGCAGGACCGAAACCTGGGATAGTCAAAATCCTGGGTTTTGGTCCGCTTTAAATAAAAACAGGTTCATTATACTAATCCCTAAATTCAAATATCTTATGACAAGCTAAAAAGGAAAAGCTAGAAGTGCAAACTGGTAATGTTGACCATTGACCAATTCAGCCCTTCACACCAGAGATGTGGTTCGATAGTCCACAATTGAAGATGATTACTCCCCTTGCTCAAAGCTTCTTCCGTGGAAAAAAAAGCAATTCTGTGAGTACTCACCTGTAGAGTTGTTTTGTTCTTGCATGGCACGGCCAGCTTTGGTATTCATAACAGTTGGGTTATTCCGCCACAAGGTGGCGCAGTGGTACTGCAGAAAGCTGTGGCTTGTCCCGGCTCCCTATAAAAACGGGCTTAACCATAGAGTTCCCCAGGGTAGACAAGAAGCCGGGAGAGAATAAAGTACATAATAAAGTAAACATCAGCCTTGTAAAACTTAGAAAAAGTATGAACAGAAGACCAAGTAGCGGCCTTGCAAACTTGTTCAACAGAAGCTTGGTGCTGAAAAGCCCAAGAGGCACCAATAGCATGAGTGAATGAGCAGTAATCCTAAAGGGAGGTTCCGTTCCCTTAGCAGAATAGGCTTGAACCACCGCCTGACGGATCCACTTGCTGATAGTGGATTTAACCGGAGGCAAACCCTTTCTAGGTCCAGAAGTGAGAACAAAAAGAGCATCAGACTTCCTGAAAGTCTCAGTGGCGACCAAATAAAACTTCAGAGCCCTGACCCCATCCAGAGAATGCAGAGTCCGCTCCTTGGAATTAGCAGGATTAGGACACAATGAAGGCAAGACAATGTCCTGATTAAGATGAAAGGCAGACACAACCTTTGGCAGGAAATCCGGCTTAAGCCTGAACACCACCTTATCCTGATGTCTCTCAAAATAAGGAGGTTTGATGGAAAGCGCCGCTAGCTCAGACACTCGCCTTACAGAAGTGATAGCCACCAGAAAGGCTACCTTAAGAGTCAAAATAGACAAGGTAGCTTCACGGATAGGCTCAAAGGGAGGCCCTTGCAGAGCAGCCAACACCAGATTCAAATCCCAGACTGGTAGCAAAGGTGGACGCACATGAGAAACACCCAGGAAAAAGGTTTTAACCAACCGGTGATTGGCAAAAGATCTTTGGAAAAAAATTGCCAGAGCTGAAACATGGCCTTTTAGGGTACTAAGTTGAAGGCCTAGATCCAAACCAAGTTGTAAGAATTCCAGAATCCTGGGAATAGAAAACACCCGACAGGGAAGAGACTTGGACTCACACCAGGCAATGTAAGCATGCCAGACCCTGTTATAGATAAAGGACGAGGACTTCTTCCTAGCCCGAATCATGGTATCAACAACAGAGGCAGGCAACCCCTTTTCCATCAATATGGAGGTTTCAGCAGCCAAGCTGTTAAAGCCAGAGTTTGTAAATTGGGATGGCGTAGCTGCCCCTGGGTGAGAAGATCTGGATCCTTGGGCAAAACGTGCCAGTCTACTGCCAACCGCACGACGTCTGCGAACCAAACTCTTCTTGTCCAACAAGGGGCCTCCAGTATGGCTGGTACCCGCTCCTCGGCTATCTTGCGCATGACCCTGCCCAGGAGAGGAAACGGAGGGAACACATAAAGAAGCTGAAACTCCGTCCAAGGTATTGCCAAGGCATCCGTGGCGAAGGCCAGAGGATCCTGAGACAGAGAGACAAATCTGGGAAGTTTGTGATTGTGACAGGACGCAGACAGGTCCACATCCAGCTGACCCCAGGGTGACAGAGGGAGAGAAACCCCCCCCCAGGCGAGACATTCCCCTGCTCAGGGAGTCCGCCACCTGGTTCTCCACTCCTGGTATGTAGACCGCTGAGATGCAGGGAACATGCTGTTCTGCCCAAGACAGAATCAGGGACACTTCCTTGAAGGCTCGCTTGCTCCGAGTCCCTCCCTGATGGTTGATGTAGGCAACCGCCGTCTGGTTGTCTGAGCGAATCTGAACAGCCCGACCCCGAAGGTGGGTGGACAGGTGAGAAAGAACCAACCTGATCGCCCTCAGTTCCAGGACATTGATGGAAGCATGGGCCTCTTGTGGGCCCCACCGACCCTGGAACCTCAGGGACTTCCAGAAGCCTACCCAGCCGGTCAGACTGGCATAAGTGGTGATCGTTTCCCAGCACGGGGGCAGGAAGGACCTACCCCCAGGGGGTTCCTAGAGTCCAGCCACCACGAGAGAGACTCCCGCCAGCACCTTGGTGAACACCCGAGGTGATACCGAAGGGTAGAGCCACAAACTGGTAATGCTGATCCTGCAGCTCGAACCTTAGAAATCTCTGATGACCTGGGAAGATAAGCACATGAAGATAAGCATCCTTGATGTCCACAGTGGACATGAAGTCGCCCGGGCGAAGGGTACTGACAGCAGAGCGCAGCATCTCCATGCGAAAATGCTTGAATCTGACAAATTTGTTGAGGCCCTTCAGATCCAGAATAGGCCTCAGAGTGGCGTCCTTTTGGGGATCGTGAAAAGATTGGAATAGGACCCCTGACCTCTTTCTTGATGAGGCACCAAACAAATGACTCCGGACTCTAACAGGCAATGAACCGCCAGAAGCAACCCCTGAGCAGACAGGGGGTTTAAAGACATCTGGGATCTGATGAATCTTGGGGGGGGGGCAGGCTGCAAACTCTATCTTGTAACAGACACCTGAATCCACCGGTCTAAAACATGAAGCCTCCAGACGTGAGCAAAGAGCCGTAGCCATCCCCCCACCCGGATGGGTGAGGGCTCCCCTTCATGCCTGAAGGGGCTTGGGAGAGGGTTTGGGCTTAGGATTCCAGGAGAGACCGGGACGACCATGGTTCTGCCACGGCCCCAAGAATCTCTGCGACCACTGGAGAGGATGGAGCCACGGCCCCCTCTGGGAAAGCGAAAGGAAGGGAGGGGGGCAGAGGACCCCGGAAAGGGCCGAGACTGCTACGCTGAGGCAGCCTCCCATCCTTGGCTATAACATCAAGACGTTCTCCAAATAGCCGCAGCCCCACGAAGGGTAGGCCAGTGAGAGCTTTCTTAGCCGCAGCGTCAGCTGGCCACTGGCGCAACCAGACAGAGCAGCGCATAGCCACCAAGAACACAGAGGTCCTACCACACAGCCGCACAGCATCATCCATAGCAGTAAGGATAAAGGCCACAAAATCAGAGCAAAGTAAGAGAGTCCTATATTCCTTCCCCACACTACCAGTTGTTGCGCCATCAATGAGACGCTTGAGCAGCTTCTTAAGGGCAACAGCAGTAATGGCAGCAGCACATACGGGGCGCAAGCCAGCCCCCATACAGGTAAAAGCATGGCAGGCCACTTGATCCATGCGCCAGTCCTTACTGTCCCTCAGAGTGGTAGTGTCAGGGGACAAGCCTAGCACGGGAGCGTCCACTTCAGGGGGAAATGACCACCTCTTAACAAGATCAACAGGAAAGGGATACCTTTTATCCAAACCCTTGGGCACAGCAGGCAAATTGTTAGGACGTTCCCATTCTTTAAGTACCAAGGTGGTAAAATGTTCCTGCTCAGGGAACTCTAGACGCTGTTTACCAGGGTGAAAAAGCTCCCCCTGCTTTCTTTTAGCCACTTCAGGGGCAGCAATGTGCAAAATTTCAAAAATACGTGACAGCAGATTATCAGTGTCCTCAGGGTACCATGATTCCTCTCCGGACTCAGACCCAGGGTCACTATCGCAACCCTCCTGCTGGTTCCCAGAGGAGTCAGAATCCTGGGAGAGCCCCCCCATCTCAAGGGGGTGACAACCACCAAGATCATTAATCCCCACATACATCTCAGTAAGGGGAGCAGGCCTGGGGTCCAGGTGTCTCTTCTTGCAATGTGACTCCCTGCCAACATTCTCCTCACTGGGGCCCAACTGCAGGAGCGGGGGGATAGGTGAAGCAGAGTGAGGTGCAGAGCCGGGAAGCGAAGCAGGCAAACCAGCTTGAAGCGCAAGCACACTTTCAGCGAACGGCACGCACACCGTGACACTGTTACTCACAGGGGATACCCCACACATGGAACACAGCCAGGCTTGCCCCGAATGGCCCCCAAGCACGCTATCCCCAGAAGCCTCCATATGGTGATTAACACAGGCGCAATAGGCCAGCAGTGGGTACAGGCTTAAGACAGAAGCCACCCGGGATGCATCCCGCAGCAAATATACACCAAATCAATAAAAAAAAACCCCGAAGGGGGACTCACGGACCATAGACAACGCAGGGTCACACAGGCACAGACCGCTGGATAAGGCGACCCACCGGAGGAAGCAGCGCTGCAGCCAGGAAGGGAGAAACTTCCTGACCCGGCCGGCGCCATGACAAAGCAAAATCACCTCAGGTTATAGCGCCCACAGCCGTGGCAGCTAAAAACACCAGAAAATACACCAAAAACGTCAAAACACCACAGATATCACCACTCGCCGCTGGAAGTGTAGCTCACAGAGAGGCATATAAAATTAAACAGAGGGAAGCAAAACTAATTATAAGGACTGCTAAAGGGCAAAAGGAGGAAGAAATGGCCAAATCTATGAAGAGGGGAGATAAAACCTTTTTCCGATATATTGGTGACAGAAAGAAGAAAAACAATGCAGTCTCAAAAATTAGAAATAGGGAAAATAAATATATTGACGGAGATAAGGCTGTGGCTGACCATCTGAATAGCTATTTTTGTTCGGTATTTTCAGATAGTAGCAGGCATTGCCATAGCACAGCATCCAGCTGGGAGGGCACAGCTCCAGAGTTTCTGGAGGCTGATGTCTTAGCCGAGCTGGCACATCTAAAGGTAAGTAAGGCGATGGGTCCAGATGGAATCCACCCCAGAGTTCTAAGGGAACTTAGGTTTGTGATTGCAGCCCCTCTGACTGATTTACTTAACCATTCCCTTTCAACTGGTGAGGTTCCAGATGATTGGAGAATGGCCAATGTCGTACCAATTCATAAAAAGGGGAGTAGAGAAGAAGCCAGTAATTACAGGCCAGTTAGTTTAAAATCTATAGTGGTCAAATTAATGGAAACACTCTTAAAAAAACAGATAATGTAATCTAAAAATGACCTATTGGACCCAAAACAGCACGGCTTTACTGAGGGCAGATCATGTCAGACCAATCTTATTGATTTCTTTGACAATGTCACTAAAGTGTTAGATGAAGGTGGTGCTGTGGATATCGCCTATCTGGATTTTAGCAAAGCCTTTGACACTGTACCACATAAGGAGCTCATAGATAAGTTATTGAAGGTAGGACTCAATCCCTGGATAGTTCAGTGGATTTCCAGTTGGCTGAGGGATCGGTATCAGAGTGTTGTTGTAAATAGTGTGCAATCTGAACAAAGGCGAGTTACAAGTGGTGTGTCTCTGTCCTGGGCCCCATTCTTTTTAATATATTTGTAAGTGACATAGGAGAAGGCTTGGTAGGAAAAGTTTGTCTGTTTGCTGATGATACAAAGGTTAGTAATAGGGTGGATATTCCGGGAGGTGTCTGCAACATGGAAAATGATTTAGCTTTACTGGATAGATGGTCAAAACTATGGAAACTAGAGTTAAATGTCTCTAAATGTAAAATCATGCACTTGGGTAGAAGGAATCCCTGCTCTGAGTACCGTATGGGCAGTACTGTGTTAGCCAGGACCTCGGAGGAGAGAGATTTAGAGATACGGATTACTGATAGCTGCAAGATGAGTGGACAGTATAGCCAGGCAGTGGGAAAAGCAAGCAGGATGCTCGGCTGCATAGCTCGAGGCATCACCAGTAGGAAGAGGGAGGTTGTGATGCCGCTGTATAGAGCCCTGGTAAGGCCACAGCTAGAATACTGTGTGCAGTTCTGGAGACCTTACCTGCAAAAAGACATTATTCAAATAGAACGTGTCCAAAGGCGGGCAACGAAAATGGTGGAAGGACTTAAACTTAAAACTTATCAGGAGAGACTTAATTTGTACAGTCTGGAGGAAAGAAGAGAGAGGGGGGACATGATTGAGACCTTTAAATATGTGAAGGATTGAATAAGGTTCAGGAGGGAAGTGTTTTTAAGAAGAAACTTAATGATAGAACAAGGGGGCACAACCTGAAGCTAGTCGGGGGGAAGATCAGGAGCAATGTTAGAAAATATTATTTTACAGAAAGAGTAGTAGATGCTTGGAACAAACTTCCAGCAGAGGTAGTTGAAAAATCAACAGTCACTGAATTTAAACATGCCTGGGATAAGCACACATCTATCCTAAGATAAAGAGTACATACAATATACACATAAGGGCAGACTAGATGGACCGTATGGTCTCCTTCTGCCGTCAACCTTCTATGTTTCTATCCTAAATCAAGAATTGAGAAACACTAGAATACGATGCCTCCCCAATATCATATTTTTATAACAAAAGAAAATCTAATGATAACACAATTAACAAAGGAAGAGATTTCATTATGTTGTTACCTTAATGAAGTCTACTGCTGATTATGACTGTCAGGTCTGTTAATAAAGTTTACTGCATGACAAAGTCTGAAAATAAAGGATACTAATGCGATGTGACACTAGACCGAATGCTGCATCCCCACAGTAAAATAACTGGGTTGCTATAAATTTTGACACTGTTCTAAAAGCAGATTAAATTAGTTTTTACAGTCGAACTGAAATCACTGTGGGGCTTGAATACATGATCACGATGGGATATTTCAAAATGTGAGCAATGGAGACAATAAATATGAACCATATAATGTATTGTTCTCATGATAGTACTTACAGGCATGGTAATGTTATTTAGAAAGCATTTTCTTGGGCGTCCTAATACAGATGCAAAAAAAAAGTCTTCAGCAATCCTGGCTGCTTCAAAATGACTAGATGCAATAATAGTTACTGTAGATCTATAAGGAATCTTAAAGTTGGCCACAGTGTCTGCTACTGTAATTCCCCCCTCCCCAGTAACCACAACTTTGCAGTTAAATTAAGAAATGTACTCATTCACTGGAAATAGCAGATTGTTTATTTTTCTAGCTTAAGTACATCTGTCAACACATGGGACAGTCCAATCTCTGAAGCAACTGTAAAACTGTCACCCATGGTTACCTGGGCCTTATCAGCTGGGGGTACAGCTTACTACTGTTCTCTAGCTGAGGATCAAGGCTGTATTAAAGTGGAACAAAGCCCACCAGCGGCCAGGCTGGAATCTAAATGATTTAGGTGCCGGATGCTGTCTTTTCCCTGGAGCATCCTGAATTGGGATGCCCCTCTTTGTGAAACCCCCAGTAAGCCCATAAAAACTCCCTTTTCCATGCTCCAATGGCGCACGCACAGGCTTGATCAATGAGAGCTACCTGTTGCGACTACATAATTTGGTAAGAGGCTCTCATTCAGAGGCTATCCATTCAGATAGGTTGGCACGGGAGTGCATGGCTAGGAATGTGGGGGATGCAGCAGAGCTTCCCATTCAAGTCAATAAGCAGCATGCCAACTGGCACAGTCACAGCAGGCGGCTCTCATTGGATGGGAGCCAGCACGTGCGTCATTGGGGCCTGGAAAGATGAGTTTTTATAGGTGAACAGGAAGGTTTCACACAGCGGGTCATCCAAATTCGATATGCCCTGGGAGCATGGAACAAAACCTGGGAAGTGAAGTTCCTGGGTATTTTCTGCTTTAATGGTAAAGTACAGCATCAGTGACGATAAAAATTACTCTATATTATCGTTCAATAAGCACAGCATACCACTGGAGCAATCAATCACCAGTGCCAGTTTTAACCAAACAAAGAATTGCACCACCCATTTAACAAACCTGCTGTGTGCTACACTCAAAATAAGCCATATAAAAAGAAGAGGGGGTGGTGAACAGATAACTCTTCACCTGCCCCCACAAGAGAGTGGCGCCACATACATACGGTTTGTTATACAAATACATTTTATTTAAACACAAACAATTAATACACTCACTATATTACACCAATTAAAAACACACATATAACACAAAGAACACATTAAAAAGTCACCCTACCCCTCTATTATATAATGCAATACACCAAATGGTTAAAAAAATCAAAATGGATGGGGGCCCCCTCGGCACCCGTATATGGGTAAGCCACTTGGCTGCTGTGTTTGTGCCGGCACAAAGATTGAACCCACCCCTAAAGTGAATTGTGCATAAATAATCAGTAAATAATAAATATGTACATCAAAATGTAAAAAAAGTGAAGAATATTGTCATTGTCACTTGTGCTAAATATCCACATAAAGTCAATCAAAAAATGTTTAGTATAACCACAGAATAACAATAGAGAGTGCAAACCATGTATACAAAAAGCCACTTAACCACAATAAAGACTCATGGAGAGACCAATATAAAGTGCAATATGATACTACCAAAAAACAATGTCAGCAGCCAAGTACAAAGAGAGAAGGGAGAAGGGAGTGACTGAGTATTGTCAGTTTTAAAGCAGAACAAAACCAAATAAGCTTGTAAAATATATTTGGGCAAATTGTCCTGGAACTGTATTTTTCTGCTGTCCCTCTCTTTGAGAGGTGACCGGCAGGCGACCGGCCATTGCAAAGGTGTGGCAAGGAGGCGGGGCTTTACAGCAAAAATAAGCAGCATAAGTGAGGAGCAGAGTGAAGCAGAAGCAGTGAAACTTGCCAAAAGGTATTCTTCATGGGTGGAGCAATTTAGGGGATGTTAGTCAAAAATGTTGGTTTGATCCACTTTAAATCGGCCATTACAAGTTTTAAATAGCAAAGTGTTAGCTTTAAATAGTGAGTTCTGCTAGTCTGGCAGTGCTGCCTCTGTAGGTCAGCACAAAGCAAATATGCAAAGAATTAAAAAGCCAATGGTAAGCATAAAGTGAAAAGTAATGAAAACTAAGAATCAGAAGTACCGGTAAGTAATCATGAAAAAGATGTGGGCGACAGTAAATGACCAAGCTTTAAAAGGTCAGTTCCTTATATAGCACTGAGTTCATTAAATAATTAGAACTAAAACATTCTGTTTTACATTCATTTGACACACACACTCCCAAAAAATGAGGCTATGCCACCTTTTGCTGATGTATCACTTTTATTATAAAAAAGCACATTTACTGAAAAAAACCCGTTGGCTTTGCCCCACCAAGGAAAACCTTTCAGTTTGTTGTATAGACAGTTATTATGCTAAAAATGAAATGTTTGATTTTATTTATTTTCTCTAAAATCTTCTTGCAAATGTTTAGTACATACCATATTTGTGCCCTATAAGACGCACTCACTTTTCCCCAAAAGTGGAGGGAATCGGGCGAATGTAAAAAACAAAAAAAAAACAAAAGAAAAAAGTAAACTGTCCCATTACCGGCACTCCCGCGTTGCTGACGGGGCTGCCTGCCACATTGCGGGAGGCCCGAAGAAGATAGAGAAGTGGTGGGCTCTGTCCCGTCCCCGCCGATCCGCCATCTTCTCCTGCCCTCCAGCACCCGGGCCATGCAGCAGGTGGGTGTGGCCTGCGAGGCAGCAGCTGGAGGGCAGGAGGAGATGGAGGAGTGGTGGGTACTGTCCCTGTCCCCGCCACTCCTTACTGTCCGGGCCACGCAGACACCCGGCTCCATAGAGCGGGTGGGTGTGGCCTGCACCGACACAGTGCAGGCCACGGCCACCCGATTCACGAGGCCAGGAGCTTGTGTGTGCCCGGCTGTAAGAAGCATCAGCGGGGACTCTCCTCCATCTT
The DNA here is from genome assembly GCA_027917425.1 of Gastrophryne carolinensis. NCBI lineage: Eukaryota > Metazoa > Chordata > Amphibia > Anura > Microhylidae > Gastrophryne > Gastrophryne carolinensis. The sequence goes on along the minus strand of CM051234.1, from coordinate 169,370,556 downwards.
CTTCTGGCCTCCCACAGTGTGGCAGCCGGGCCAGCAACACAGGAGCGCCAGTAGCATGAGTCGATTTTTTTTTTTTTACATTGTGACTTCTTCTGTCTATATGTGGGTGGGATGCCACACTGCCTATGGGAATTGGATGGGGAGAATGCCACACTGTCTGTGGGGAATGGGATGGATGGAATGCCATACTGCCTATGGGTATGGGATGGGAAGAATGCCACACTGCCTATGGGGAGGGGGAATGACACACTGCCTATTGGGAATGGGCGGAGGGATGCTATTCTGCCTGTAATTGGAGGATTCTGCACCTTGCCTATTATTTGGTTCAGAATATTATTTTTCTTATTTTCCTCCCCAAATCCTAGGTGCATCTTTATATATATATATATGTTATGCATTGATATATATTATATATATATATATATATATATATCATATACCCATTGTTATAATCAACCTAATAAAATGGTTTATAATCAACCTAATAACATGGTTCACCATTGTTGGGTAAACTGGCTTTTCCAATGCATTTCGCTATTGTGCTTTTCCCAGGTAGATGACAGGGATGTGTATGAGATAATGACATATACATTTAATCTCATGTTTTCAAATTACATAATTGTTATGCTCAAGAACCATTACAAATATCAAAACATATTGTGACATGATAATATGTAAACATTCATAATTATATATTTAATGCTCAGAAAAAAAAAACACAGAAGGAAAAGACAAACAAAAATACCTCCTTACATCCCAGTGTATTTTTTTGTTTTTTTTTGTGTATGTATCCATAGAGTTAAATATAAAGCTCTGATAGATACAAAAAAAATCTAGACCTTTATTCACATAAACACTAAGACATAACAAGAGACATTTAAAAACAAGTTATGAGCAGGGACCATACTACTGTGCAGAAAATAAACTAATATACATTTCACAACTTCCTCTTCAGAACGCTTCAGTAACTAAAGTGAAAATGCAGTAGCCATTGATAAAATGAATACCCCAGTTAGACTAGGGCAAGAGGACCCAAAGCAATGGGGAAATAAATAAGAATAAAGAAGCAATGTCACCAAATAATCATAAGGTCCGGGTCTCCGCCCCCTTGGCTCCCACACGTTCTGTATCAGCTCCCCGTTACTTCCTCAGCACCCTGAGTCTGGGGAGGCCATTATGTATAATGAGGACTTGTCTCTGTACCACATGGCACAGATACATAGACGACATCCTCTATTTTTGGCCCAGAATTCCTACTCCGAGAATTTCTAGATCTACTAAACAGCAATGACTAAATTTTAAAATTTACGCTAGAATTTAGTCAAAACAAGATTACATTTTTAGACCTCAAGCAAAGAATGAATGAACAAGGGCATATCGATAAAACATTGTATAGAAAGCCATCAGCGGCCAATACAAGCCTCTAGTGCCCACCCACAACACCTGGTACAAAGCATGCCCTATGGGTAGTATCTGCAAGCTCGCAGAAATTGCTCAACAGAAAGTGACTTTAGGTTAATGCTATTCAAAAATGGGCTATAGTAAAAGATTCTAAAAGAAGCTTTCAAAAAAGCAAAAGGAAAGAACCGTCGTATAGCACTTATAAAAAAACATATATAAGCGCAAAAACATCAGAAATTAAGTTACCACTTATTCTTACATTCTGCCAATAGTCATGACAAATAAGAGAAAACGTTAAAAACACTGGCACATGTTACAGGTGGATCAAATAAGTATATTCCCAAAAATCCACAGAGTTTATAGGAGAGCACAATCGATCAAAGATACTCTGGATAAAAAGCCACAAATCTGCTGCAAGGATGTGGTCACATACAGTTGTGGTTCTTGTAACCACTATAAATTCATTGAAAATAGACCAATTATATATTTTCCAGCTGGCAAAAAAATGGCCAAAACTCTATGCTAATTGTAACACCACAGATATTGTTTATCTTTTGAAATACAGCTGCAGATAAACTAGCAATCAAAAAAATCTGGTTGGATCATCAACATCATCAAGGAAACACATTTGGTTTAATATTTCAAGTATTAACAAGGATACATATGAACAGTAGGGGTGAGGACCCAGAAATTAGAACTTTGAAAGCAGAAACCCTTTGTATTTTTGAACATAAAGCCTATAAATGGCAAGGATCGAATGATAATCTAAGCTTTGTCCCTTTCTTGCAGTAATCAAAATATTAACATAAATAACTGAACACTCCTTTAAAATGTTAAACATAATACATTAATAACAGGATTAGTACCATGGTAATTATCATTACATTTTTATGAATATTATTAATGCTTATTTATATGAAATTATGAATAGATTCATGTGAAATATTAGTTAAATATAATGTACGAAAAATGGGATTAGTATTACCAGTATCTGTGGTCCACTAAGATTTACATTTCCAAAAAAAGGAAAAAGGAGGTACATTAGGGTCAGTTGGGGGGCTGTCGTCTCAAATCCCTGATGGGCAATGTGAGCTGATAGTGGCTCATTTTACAGATGCAGGCGAGGTCCTGCTAGTACCAGTGGAGCCGACAGAGGCTCAAATTCTAACAGATGCATGCGCTGTCTTTGTGGGTTCAGTGGAGGGCGTGCGCTGCTGGGGGTGTCAGGTGCGCCTGTGTTGTGGGGGCAACCCCGGGGCCTTCAGCGTGGAGGGCCGGATGCTTAGCCAAGTCCGGGAAAAGCCAGCCCTTGTCATAGTAATAACAGGTGACGAGGGCTGAGGCAATTACAGTGGGAGCCTAGACGGTTGAGAGTACATCACAGCCAGAATATGGAGGGGGGCGTCTCTCTTCTACAGGGGGCTTTGGCAGCGCCCGGGGAAACAGGACGCGGCTCACAAAAGCCGATTAAGGTTGCGTATTCTCTCTCCAGGTGCTGCTGAGGGGACGAGGCCTTTCATCCCGAGGGAAACTGAATAACTAATGGATGGACATACCTATATATTAATATTGTCATAAGTTTCTATTACCACAATCAATGTATGTATAGTAGTACTCAGGGAAGAAAGACCCATAGCAAAAGGTAAATTAAAAATAAAAGGACTAAATTATAACATATAAGGATGATAACAAGTAACTGAATAAGTTAATCCTGTTTTAACAGTTGCAGTAAATATAAATATTGGAGCAGAATTAACCCGTCCTTTGCAGTATTTCCGTCTAGATGTCATTAAGGTTATTTTTGTTTGAAATGGCCATGTAAGCTTTACAAAATGAAACTGTATCTATATGAAGCTTGTATTGAACAGCTGAAGGAGATGTTTGTGTCTATGTCTTTGATCCTTCTGTGTTTTTTCTGAGCATTAAATATGCAATTATGAATTTTTACATATTATCATTGAGCAATTTGTTTTGATATTTTTAAAGGTTCTTGAGCATAACAATTTTTTTTTATTGGAAAACCTGAGATTACATTTGTATGTCATTATCTCATACAGATCACAGTCCTCTACCTTGAAAAAGTACAATAGTGAAATGCGTTGGAAGAACCAGTTTATCCAACAATCGTGAATAGTTATTAGGTTGTTTCTAACAAGGGTTGTATGATTGTTATGTTATCTTATGTATATGTACTAAACAGTTGCAAGAAGATTTTAAAGAAAATATGAAATAAAATAAAATATTTAATTTTGATCATAATAATTGTCTGAGTGTCTACACAACAAACTGAAAGGCTTCCCTTAGTGAGGCAAATTCAAGTTTTTTTTTTCCAATAAATTTTGTAAAATACTAAAAGGTAGTCACAGACAAAGCAAGCTAAAATTATACATACCCCAGTGAGGAGATTAAATTCAATGCCCCTCTTGGATTCTTTTTCTGTATTATTAAAGAGGCAGCTCATGAAGTATTATATATACTGTAGCCACAAGAGTTAAGCTCTTTACAAACTGTTGTAATAGTTATTTTTACCTCAAGTAAATGTCTTTCTATTCCCTGTAATTAATGGGTAAATTATAATATATTTAGTATTCATATACGGTCCATAAATGAAACTGCAAAAGTGAAGGTTGCATATGCTGAACATTCAGGCAATGACACATTGCTGGATGCACTGGAGCGACTGACAACTGAAGATGAGCGAACTTCCTAAAAATTCAATTTGGACGAATTTCTCCAAATAAATTTGGGTTCATCCGAATTGAACTTTTATGAATCGCTCATCTCTAGCGTTTAAACTCACCTGTTCCAGACAGCAGGTTTCCTAAAGGCTCTGCTTCTTGTGTGGCGGGTGGGGGTGCGGGCTTCCTCCGTCTGAATGTTCGGTCGGTGGGCTTTCCTTGCCAGGCTTCTCGGGCTGCAGGTGGTGGTGTCGACATCCCTTGCCCAACTTCTCAGGCAGCATACTTTTTTTTTCACCCGGCTTCAGGGTGGGGATGCCGGCTTTCCTCACCCAGCTTTTGGCGATGTAGACTGTGCTGGCACCTTGGGCACCACTGTGTGTATTGCACAGCAGGAGGGGAGCAGTGGGAAGCCAGCCATGCGGTCAGCTGTGCAAGCTGGCTTCAGTCCCACACAGTACCCGTACCCAGAACGGAGCAACAGGGGAGCTAGAGCAGGACACTCCAGCTCGTGGGGTAAGTATAAGTTACTTACCTGCATGCCAGCTTCCCCATTGTTCTGTCCCAGTGGCTGGCTGTGGGTGCTGTGCCTGTTAGAAGCCTGCACACAGCAGGGCAGGAGTGGAGGAAGCCGGCTGCACTTTCAGTGCCTGTTGGCAGCCTCCCGCCAAGGGTTTCTAAGGTATTAATATACTAGATTATATAGTAGGCCCCCAAGGACTCTACTTCATAGATCAGGGGAAAAAGACAACTAGCATTTACCAGTTTCATATAAACTGCAGGGGTTTAGGATATACATTACAGGGGTTTCCAACCACCATGTACCACTTCTTATTTTCTGATTTTTTTTTCTAAATGTATTCACCAAAGACCACATGAGTAATGTGCGAACACGCTTGAGTGACGTATAGAGGACAGCAGATGAGTTTGAGGTACAGGTAAGGCTGAAGCCTTGCCGAGTACCACCTGAGAGGATCCAGAGTACCACTAGTGGTACTAGTACCACCCGTTGAGAACCCTTGCTCTATTACATGCAAGGCCCCTCCCCCAACAATAACTGCCTCCTGCTTTGTCAACTTGTGTCAGTACCTTCCTTTTGAGAAAATGTAAGCACTGCCTCAGGAGAAAGGGGGAGACATTCCCACAAAACTGGGCATTCTTTGGTGTCACATAGGTCCTTTCAGGCATTTATTTTACCTATAAAATTAAAAGGTTATTTTTTTTTAATGCTAGGATGAGCTTCTAGATGTTCCCTTTGCTGCATCCACAGTTTTAAGGCAAGCAGCACTTTGCTATTGTTATGGAGGTGAGCTGTTAACTCTTGGTTTGCCTGTCTTACCTTGAGGGTGAATTTGGCTGAAGAGGAGAGGACTGGCCAAACTAAATTTTGTCAGTACAAGCATTGGCAGATGCTGAACTCAATGTTTGACCCTTCAAAGATATCAGAATCCATGCTTGAGACACAATGTTTCTAAGTAACCACCCCTGTTCCATTCCCTGCTGCATCTCTATGTAGTTTCCCAGACAAGCAACACACATTAAAGTGGACCAAAATCCAAAATTTTTACTTTCGCAGGTTTTGGTTCTTGCCCTCACGGCACGCCGATGTAGGATGCCCAACTGTGTGAAACCCCTGCGCTGCGCTAATGCAAAGTTGTCTAGGCTCGCCTAAGGACTCGAGTCCAGCCTAGGGTGTTGGCGGCTGCATCCCTGCTACCCTCTAAAAAAAAGCGTGCCTGCGCTGGCCTTTTACAAATGCCTGGTGCGGGTGTGTGCCCTGCTAAAGATATAGCAGGCCGCTGCTCACGTATGTACCGCTGGATCGGGGAAGAAGGTGCGTTTACCAGGCGACCTGGGTTTTTCACACAGCGGGACATCCCTAATCTGGATGCCTCAGAGGGGGAGAGAATCAAGCTAAAACTCTTTTAAACACAGTTTTAGGTGAATGACAGTCCATATGTACCACACAGTGTGCTAATTAAAAATTGAAGCATTGTATTGATTATTAAAAAAGGAGGTGGAACGCTGCTGTGAGCACTGACTGGCAATCTTGGTACATGTACTAATAATTGCAAATGGTCAGGCCATGCACTTAAATATCCCGGTTGTTACGCTAGTAAAACTGAAGCCACACAAGCAATAAAAATAAAATGACCTCAGCTTAACGGCAGCAGGAGGAGTGTTCAAAGGTTACTTCAGAGCGCTGGTGAAAACAACTGCAGATGCAAACAAATCTCCCATGACCCACGCCCTTTTCACAGCTCTGGAAATAAGGACTTTGGCCTTGGAACTCTGTTTACCAGCACTTTCACTTTTAATTTATCAGCACAAGAACTCATTTTAACAAAAATATTTTAAGGCAAAATGTTAAATGTGCCATGTGAAATAGCAGTCTGTGTTTCAGTTATTGCTTTAGCTGCAACGAACAAAAAGAAAAAATACCGTTTTGTGAGTACTCACCTTTGAAACGGGTATTATGAGTGTGCCATACACTCCACTTCGATCTTCATGACATATGGGTAATCTCCAGTAGAGGGCAAACTTCTGCAGAGATGAATATGCAAAAAAAGAAAGCCCCTCCCAGTCCATATATACCTGGGACCTCCCACCAATTCCCCAGTTCCTTCTCTGCAGGGAAGGCGACAAGAGAGAAGATGAAGACTTCTTTACTTACAGGTAAGCCGGGCCCGCGCCGGCCATTTATTGTCCCTATTGCTGCCAGGACCCTTTCTAAATTGCCCCGATTTGAGCCTCCCAGCTAAGGCTGCGGGTTCTGGTGAAGGTAGGCAGCACCATATGCGTGGGACCTCCCACCAATTCCCCAGTGTATAAAAGCAGTAAGGGGACCAGGAAGAACCAATTATAACCTTAACAATCAAAACCAATGGTTCACCATATAAAAGCCCCAGAATACCTGAAAAAGGGGTGGGGCGAAGTGGAGTGTATGGCACACTCATAATGCCCATTTTACTCAAAAAATGGTATTATTCTAAGTGTGCCATACACTCCACTTCGATCTTCATGACATATGGGACATCCAATAGCAGTGTCCGTCATGGGTGGGAACCAGAAACAGTAAAGAATGCACCAACTCAAACCACTGCAGCTTGCAGAACCTTGCGGGCAAAAACAGCATCCGCTGAAGCCCGCACATCAACCTTGTAAAACTTGGAAAAAGTATGAATGGAAGACCAAGTAGCAGCCTTACAAACTTGTTCAACAGAAGCCTGGTGCTGAAAAGGCCAGGATCCACCAACAGCACGAGTAGAGTGCGCCGTGACCCTAAAAGTGGGAGTCCTCCCCTTAGCAGAATAGGCCCCAACAATGGCCTGACGAATCCATTTGCTAATCGTAGACTTAGCAGGCGCCAACCCTTTCCTGGGCCCGCAGGGCACCACGAAAAAAGCGTCCGTCTTGCGGAAGGAAGAAGTAGTCACCAAATAGTACTTCACACAGCGAACAACATCCAAATTGTACAGAACCCTCTCCTTGTCATTGTTAGGCTTAGGACACAAGGAAGGGAGAACAATATCCTGATTGAGGTGGAAAGCAGACACCACCTTAGGAAGGAAATCCGGCTTAAAACGAAAAACCACCTTATCCAGGTGTCTCTCAAAGTAAGGGGCCTGAATCGACAAGGCCGCCAACTCAAAGACACGCCGAACCGAGGTAATAGCCACCAAGAAAGCAACCTTCTGAGTGAGAACCGAAAGAGCAATATGCTGTAACGGCTCAAAAGGAGGACCCTGCAGAGCCGAAAGAACCAAATTCAAATCCCAAACAGGAACTACAGCCTTCCGAGGGGGCCGCACATGCGTGACCCCTTGGAAAAAGGTCTTAACCAGTGGGTGTACAGCAAAAGACCTCTGGAAGAAAACCGACAGAGCAGAAACCTGTCCTTTCAAAGTACTAAGCTGTAACCCAAGATCCAGATTATGCTGAAGAAACTCCAAAATCCTGGATATACAAAAAACCCTGCAAGGCAAGGCCCTAGCCTCACACCAATCAATATAGGACCTCCAAGTCCTATAGTAAATGCCAGAAGAGGACCCTAATCAGGGTCTGAACAACAGCCTCAGACAAACCTTCCTCTTTCAAGATGAAGGTTTCAGCAGCCAAGCCATCAAAGCCAGCGTTTGTAAATTGGGGTAAAGTAGATGACCCCGAGATAGCAGGTCCGGCAACAAGGGAAGCCGGTACTGGTCTACGGCCATCCTTACGACGTCTGCGTACCAAACCCTTCTTGGCCACCTTGGAGCCACCAGAATCGCTGGTGCCCCTTCTAGAACCAGTTTGCGAACTACCTTGCCCAGCATGGAGACGGGCGGAAACAGGTACAGAAAACCCAACTCCTTCCAAGCCAGTGACAAGGTATCCACTGCCAGAGATAGAGGATCCTGAGAAAGAGACACAAAGGCCGGAAGTTTGTGATTGTGCCTCGAGGCAAAGAGATCCACCTCCCGAGTCCCCCACTTGCGGCAAAGATCCCGAAAAACCTCGGGGTTGAGAGACCACTCTCCGTGACGAGAGGAACCCCTGCTCAGGGAATCCGCCTCAGTGTTCTCCACTCCCGGAATGTAGACTGCCGAAAGGCAAGGAACATTGCTCTCTGCCCAGTGCAGGATCAGAGAGACTTCCCTGAGGGCACTCCTGCTGCGAGTCCCTCCTTGGTGATTGATGTAAGCTACCTCCGTTCGGTTGTCCGAGCGAACCTGAACAGGTAGACTCCGTAAATGTGAGGTCAGCCGAGCCAGAACCAGTCGGATGGCTCTGAGCTCCAAGACATTGATGGGGGTGTGAGCCTCCTGGGGACCCCACACCCCGCTGAACTGATGACTCTTCCAATAACCTTCTCAGCCGACAGGCTGGCATCCGTGGTAACCGTCTCCCAACAAGGGACCAGAAAGGATCTGCCCTTCACCAGATTGCTCGAGTCCAGCCACCACCGAAAGGACTGCCGAACCCTGGGAGACATCCTGAAAGGTTGATCCAATGACTGCGGGCACCTGTCCCAATTCGTCAATAGGTGAAGTTGAAGAGATCTCATGTGAAATTGTGCAAACGGTACCGCCTCGAAGGAGGATACCATCAAACCCACCAGTTTCATCCCTTGTCGGATAGAGGGACAAGGACTGGCCAGAAGAAGGCGGATCAGGCCCTGAATTCCCTGCACCTTGGTCCGGGGCAGAAACACTGTGGCCCGAATGGTATCCAGATTCATACCCAGAAATGAAATCACACGAGACGGGGAGAGAGAAGACTTGGTGCGGTTGATCACCCACCCGAACCTCTCCAGGGTCGACACCACCTGGTGGGTGTCCAGCTCTGCCTGACGGAGGGAAGAAGCTGAGATCAACAGGTCATCCAGATAAGGCACAATGCGAATGCCCTGAGCTCTGAGCAGAGCCATTATGCCCGCCAAGACCTTGGTGAAGACCCTCGGCGCCGAGGTCAGACCGAAGGGAAGAGCTACAAACTGATAATGTTGATCCTCCACCACAAACTGGAGGAATCTCTGATGTGCCTGAAAAATCGGAACATGCAGATACGCATCCTATGGATGTCATAAAATCCCCTTGGCGAAGGGAATTGATAGCCGAGCGCAGAGTCTCCGAGAGCTGTAAGCGACTTCTTGGCCCCAACGTCCGCTGTCCACTGGCGAAGCCAGACCAATCTGCACATAGCCACCAGTAAGGCTGAAGTCCTACTACACATGACAATAGAATCTCGCAGCCATGACAAAATCCATGAACAATTCGCATTTCTTAAGGATAGCAAACTCAGCGCCAGCTGGATCAAACTGAGCGTTATTCAGCCAGTCCCTGATAAGAGACCTGGTAGCAAGCGACACCAGGGCAGATGCACTAACAGGCCGCAGGGCCGAGCCCACGTTGGCAACTGCGTGGCACGCCATCTGATCAAGGCGCTCATCCTCGCCATCCTTAAGGGAAGTGGCGTCAGGGGTGTTCAGCACAGAAGAGTTGGTCAAACCTAAAACTGGCGCGTTGACCTCGGGAGGAGAAGACCAGCGCTTAACCGCCTCCACCGGAAAAGAATACTTCTAATCCCATCCCTGAGGAACACCAGGAAGCCGACTGGGCCTCTCCCATTCTCTAAGGATCAGCGCATCAAAATGACCCTGGGTAGGGAATTCCAGACGGGGCTTGCAGGCCCCAAAAAATTCCGCCTTCTTGAGAGGGGGCTCCTCAGGCGGTTCAATATCCAACACCTCCAATAAATGTGACAAAACAGTGGCCGTATCTACAGCATCCCCCAGCGCCTGCCCGACATTGGCATTCCCAGACTGAACATAGTCAGCCTCTGTTTCCTGATACAATTCCCCCTCCTCTAACGGGGAATAATCTGACAAATCAGCGGAATCGTCGTCAACATCCCACAAGGGCTGGGCCGACGACAAATGTCTCTTTTTAGCCTGGGCCTTCTTGCCCACTGTGCTAGCAATAATTTTCTCGATGCTGGCCAACCTAGCCCAAACATCAGAAAGCGAATCCCCACTGGTACCAATGTCACTTGGGGTACGGATAAGGTGGGGAGGGGAGGGCGATGAAGCGGGAGGAGCCGATCCAGAAGGCTGGGTACCAGACTGCCGCGTTATGGCCTTTTGTGCGCATGGTATACAGATCAGCACATTCTCCCCCGTAAGGGATACCCCACACCCCACACATGGGCCGGATTGTCCCAGAGGGAGCCCGAGCCCAGTATCCTGCGGAGCCTCCATATGGTAAATTTTTGTGGTCAGTCGCAAGACCGCAGGGAATTTATGCTTAAGCAACCCGGGATGCCCCTTAAAGTCCCAGTGGGTGGATTTGAGGTGAACAATTTTACACTAGAGACCCCAGGACCAGGAGGGACCCCTTAATATGCACATATACAGGGCAATCTGTAACACACAAAACAGGCAACATAAGTGCAATGCTAGATAAATATGGCAATAATCTTACAGTATATGCATATAAAAAAAGGTATATATATATATATATATATATATATATACTAACTGTATCCCAGCCAGACATGCGAAAAACCACACACACACACACGCTCGCGACCAGTGGGTGTCCCCGCTAAAGGAGCCCCCATAGAAACTAAGGAAGTGGCCATCCGGCCCTTACCATACGGAACGCAGCTCAGATCCTGATAGAAAATGGCCCCCATGAAGCCTCATGCATGAGGAGGGAGAGCAGGGGGAGGGCGGGCCAGCGCAGAACGCGCGCTCACGGAGGCCACGCCCCCCTCCCAGCAACGCGGATCCCTAGAAACGAGCACAGAAATCGCGCCAAAGAAGGGGCCGGGGCTACCGCAACACAGCCTGAGGGGGAGACGCTGCCACAGCCCTGACATGCACAAGTAAAAACACTCCCTGTCTGCCACACACACACAGTGAATAACACACCAAAACACACACAGGGGCATATGTGGGAAAACTAAATAAACGGCCAGGCCAGGCAACCCCCCCCCCGGAGGGGAATAAGGGACCCGGAAGGGGGGGGGGAACCCTGCCAGAATCAGGCCATAAGCATAGAGGGACGGGGCATCCCACACCAGGATCACCAAGAAACCTGGATAACCGCCTACCTCATAGTGAGGTCTCACAGTGGAGCAGTGCTCCTACCTTCACCAGGACCCGCAGCCTAAGCTGGGAGGCTCAATATAGGGGCAATTTAGAAAGGGTCCTGGCAGTAATAGGGACAATAGATGGCCAGGCGCGAGCCCGGCTTACCTGTAAGTAAAGAAGTCTTCATCTTCTGTCTTGTCGCCTTCCCTGCAGAGAAGGAACTGGGGAATTGGTGGGAGGGCCCAGGTATATATGGACCGGGAGGGGCTTTCTTTTTTTGCATATTCATCTCTGCAGAAGTTCGCCCTCTACTGGAGATTACCCATATGTCATGAAGATCGAAGTGGAGTGTATGGCACACTTAGAATAAAGCATCCGCCGTGTCTCAAAGAAAGCTGTGCTTTTATCTTTGACTGTATTTTAAGAATATAGACAAGATGGGAATAAAATGGAGCAATAACATGGTGGCCATGAACTGTGACTTAAGTTTCCACTACGGCAAGAATTGCATGGCAAGATAGCAAGAACTATATCTGAATGAAAACTCTCAGACACAATCACTGAGACTCAATGGTTTGGTTTATGCAGATGCCAGTTGCTCATTTTAGAGGTTAGATACAGTGACAAGCTGGAGATTTTTGGGTCCACCAGTAGTCCAACTGGCCCAGGTGACTAGCCATATACTTAACTGTAAATATTACCTTGATTTCAGAGCTTATATGCACAAAAATCATGCCCAAATGAACAGCATACTCATTACTATTACATAAAACTCCATTTACTACATGGTACGTGCAATATTGGTAGAGCGCTAGGATGATATACAGGGCTACATCTAAGAAACAGCTGACCATGTTGCTCCTCCGGTTCAGCACTGTGTGAACCAGAGCACCCTAAAGCAGAAGAATACGTTGGACTCAGAGGCCTACTAACTGGGTACCTATGTTGCTCTGTGGGAAAGTCCAAGCCTGGCTCCCTACAAAATTCAAAAAAAAAATCAGTATTATTCCACTTTATGTTATAATAAAATAATAGGACTTTCTTTTGCAAGCCATATTGCAGGTAGATGCCTAATGCCAGTGACAAAGGTTGCTGAAGTCTGGTTTCAAACTCCCTAACACACTTAATCCATTCATTGCAATGGAGGGGGCCACCTTGGCATGCCCCCCTTAATTAAATGAAGTAGAGTTGGGTTGTGTGGCCTCAAACAAGGCTCCAGGAATGCCACCATTAAAGGCCACCACACTTTAATATATAGCTGGATCCTGCCCTCATTAAGTGTGAAGATACCAGTGCTGAATGCAGCAGTTGTGCATGCACACTGGACCTACACAGAGGAGCTGTGGGGGACATAAGCAGAGTATAGACTTTTTATAGTTTTCACCTGGACATTGCCTTTAACTGTGTAGGCCTTGACAAATTATTTATACTCTTTAAACATTTCCATATTTTTAAACAAGAGCCATACCTTACCTATTTTAACATACCTATTTTTTAATTTATTTTATCTGATAGACCAACACAAAGTAGCAAGTATTTGTGAAGTGTACAGAAAATTTTGTAAAAATAAAAAAGTGTGGAGTGTGGAGTGCAGATGTACTGTATTCAGCTCTCTGTATTCCAATAATCCTAAATAAAATCAAGTGCAACCAATTGCCTTCAGAACTCAGTGAGTAAATAGAGTCCACCTGTGAGTAAATAGATTCTACCTGTATGTAATTTATTCTCAGTATAACTTCAGCTATTCTGTGAAGGCCTCAAAGAACAGTGGACAGTGGGCAGGCTTTAGTTATCCTGCCTGCCCATCGCTCCCCAATCTTCTGGCCTCCTGGCGGCTGTAGCAGCTTAGGCAGCAGCACAGGAGCTCGAGCACATGCAAGTATACTGCTCACCCGGCAGCACTGCTACATATGAGTATACTTTTTTTTTTTACATTCTCCCCACAAGACATGTGCATATTTCCCCTCCACTTTTTGAGTAATGAAAGTGCATCTTATGTGGCAAAAATATGGTAATATTCATAATCTAGATGGTACGAACGGTGGTAAAAAGCAGTTGTACAAAAAAAGTTTTTGCAAAAGAAAAAAAAAAGACTGATGACTCATGATACATATGATGAATTGCTTTGCCTCTCAAAGGTCTCTCTAGGTCTGGCTGTCTCATTCTCCCTTGTTCTTGAGATTGGATCCTGCTACAAGAACGCACCCAGAGTTATCCTAGGTGGATAAGCAAATTGGTGGACACGGGCCTCACTTCATTCACTGCAACAGAGGGAGCATGCCACCCTACACACGAGGCAGCTAGGACATGAAAAAAAAAACAGAGAATGGTAAGCCATTCTGTGCACTGTCTGTGCGGCCGCCGCAGGAGCGATCTTTGCTTAGAGGGCAAGTGGTGGTCGTGAAAACCACCACTGGTGGTTGGGAAACTGACCCCAAATACAAATGAGAAAGGTAGAGATGGAGTTGAGGGAAGGCCATATATTATTTCCCTCAAATGCAAAACAAGCAAAATGTTGCTATAAATGCTATAGAGTCTGTATCAGTGGGTATTCCTTTTTTATGGATGAGAAATATTCTACACTAGATTTTATTGATCAAATCTGTTTTTAATGAGGCATTGGAACAGATGTCCCACCTGCTGGCAACACATGCTCCAGATTTTAGTGAGCTATGTTATAGTTTGAATATGAAAATCATATTAAGCATATGTAGCATGGTAAGCACTAAACTCAGGTGCTTTATTTAACAGATTTCAAAGCAAGGCAGAACATATACAGGCAGTGTGTTACAGACACACAAAAATGTACTGCCCCCATGCATGTATCATTTATTTGTCCAAAGCATACATTACAAAAAAATGACTCAAAAACCTTAAAAAGAGGCATACACAAGTGCAGCATGCTGGAAGAAATTTGCAACTGGGAACATGTCAAAATTCCCACTCCTGACTTCTATTGGGCTTCACACAAAGACTGCCAAGCAATATGTGCAGAAAGAAATATGTCTGGAGGCATGGTATTCTTCACTAGTCATCCAACTTGCTTTTACAAATCAGAACTACTTGTTCAGGAACTTATCAGCACTAGGTAGTAACCCCAATATGCATCATCTGTTTACCATTAACAGAATGCAGGTAGTGTTGCTAGTGGGCCAAAACCTGAGATTTTTATTATCTCTGGTTTTTGGTCTCTGTTCCTTGGGCAACCTGATTTGGCATGTCCAGCTGTGAAACCCACGGATTACCCCAAAAACAATTATCTCCTCCAGTTATTGCTGAATGGTATACATACTAATGCACCGCATTCATTGATGTTTGGAATAAAGCGCCAGCAAAGAGAAAAGGAAGCAGGCGCATCTCTGGGCTCCCTGCAGTCTACCATGTGCTGCCATCCCCAGCCTAAATTGCTTGGCATTGGAGTGTGCCTCAGCTGCAGGGATGTGATTGGGGCATGTGATCCCTGGGAAGGCGAGTGTTTGCATGGTGCTTGCAGTGGTAAATGGGCTGGTAAATTTGGTGGTTGTAACTCTTTAGGTAGCAGCAACTACCAATCTAGAGGTGTATAAGGCTCTAGGGCCGGAGGTCTCCCTCTTTTTGGGGATCCTTTCTAGCGATCTCAAAGAGCATGTGTGGTCCATGGCGCCATACGTGGCATCTCTTCAGTTGTTGCGTGGGTACACAGAGCCATAAGGGAAGCAGCCGTAGAGATGACTGCAGCTCCCCTACCACTCCCCTACTAGCATTCTATGAAAGCCATTTGGAGGAGAGCCTGCACATGCGCCATGATCACTGTAAAGAACAGCAGGGGGGGGGTATCACAGAGTGGGGCATCCTAAATCAGGGACCAACAAGGAACAAAACCCAGTGAACATCCTGGCTGCATTGAAGAGCACTGTAAGTGGTACATACAGCACTGTAAGTGGTAGATAATAGGTGTTGTAGTCCCCCGGCCTTTATTCAAGCTCCGTATCTCCATTTTTTCTCCACTTCACCACCACTGAATCTAGCCCTGCTTTTTTTGTCTCCTGGCACCCAACAGGTATAAAAGGCTTCCAGCAACAGCAGGAGAGCAGAAGCCAGAGTGATTGGCATGGGACACTGTGTTCAAGGATGGATCAATTGAAGGTAAGTATTAAAAAATAAAACATTTTTTTTGGTGTGCTTCTTTTTCCTGTACATTTAACCCTTTGCAAACTGGTAAGGGATCCATGAGACCCCTATGATAGTTCACAAAACCTGGGGTCTGCGGGTGACTTGCCATAAACCCCCACCCCCATTGCATGCCTCCCCAAAGCCCAGGGGGGCAGAAGAGTCTAGGGGTCATGTAGGCTACATGGGCTTGTATTTTTCAGGGCCTGGGGCCACCGAAGCTGGCCTCCACAATCTGCTCTACAAGCTCTGCATAGCTGGTCCCCGTGCTGGTTATGCTGGAAAGGGGGGACCCCATGCTTTTTTTTTTTTTACATTTTTATGGGTTTTAACCCTTGCACATTCTTTTCAAAGCGTGGGGGACCCCACCCCATTTTTTAAAAATGTAACCCTTTATAGTGTAACTGTTATAAAGTGCGCTTTTCGAATTGGGAGGGGGGGGGTCTCCTGAGCAGGAACTGGGGCTATCGATACATATGTAGCACCATTTTGGGAGAGCTTTTACCTGCAATAAGGTTTTCTTTCATAAAATACTTTAATTTAAAATAAAATAAGAGAACATATATTTTTTAACATTGCAGCACAAAATGGTGAAAAATAACCTGTCAGAGGGTGACAACACCTCAGGTAAGCTGGCAGTTAAATGGGTATTGTTCTGTTCAGGGGACCTTGCGCTTTCAGAATTAGCTTGTTTTTTCTTGTTTGCATTTTGATATTTTGGATAAATGTGTTTTCTATTCTTTTTTATACATTTTTTAGGGACACCCTGTGCATCCAAAGAGTCCTTCGAGGGATTTCTTCCAAAAAATAAAGTTTTGTGAGTACTCACCTTTAAAACGGATATTATAAGTGTGACCTACACCAGGAAGAACCAAATATAACCATACTAACAACATAAACAATGGTTCACCATATAAAGCATCCGGAATACCAAAAAGGGTGGGGTGAAGTGGAGTGTATGTCACACTTATAATATCCGTTTTAAAGGTGAGTACTCACAAAACGGTATTATTCCAAGTGTGACATACACTCCGCTTCAACTCTTCATGACATTTGGGACATCCAATAGCAGTGTCCGTCATGGGTGGGAACCATAAACAGTAAAGAATGCACCAACTTAAACCACTGCAGCTTGCAGAACCTTGCGGCCAAAAACGGCATCCGCTGAAGCGCGCACATCAACCTTGTAAAACTTGGAAAAAGTATGAACGGAAGACCAAGTAGCAGCCTTACAAACTTGTTCAACCGAAGCCTGGTGCTGAAAAGCCCAGGATGCACCAACAGCACGAGTAGAATGAGCAGTGATCTAAAAAGGAGGATCCCTCCCCTTGGCAGCATAGGCCCGAATAACGGCCTGACAAATCCATTTACTAATGGTAGACTTGACGGGCACCAAACCCTTCTTGGGCCCGGAGGGCACCACAAATAAGGCGTCCGTCTTCCGGAATGGTGAAGTAGCCACCAAGATAGTACTTTACACATCTAACGACATCCAGAGAGTGCAAGGCCCTCTCCTTGTCGTTGCTAGGCTTAGGACACAAGGAAGGAAGCACAATGTCCTGATTGAGGTGAAAAGCAGAAACAACCTTTGGCAGAAAGTCTGGTTTAAAGCGGAAAACCACCTTGTCCTGGTGTCTCTCAAAGTAGGGGGCCTGAATGGACAGAGCCACCAACTCAGAAACACGTCGAACAGAGATTATGGCCACCAAAAAGGCAACCTTTAAGGTGAAAATGGATAGTGCAACATCCTGCACTGGTTCAAAAGGAGGACCCTGAAGGGCAGACAACACCAAATTTAAATCCCAAACCGGCAACATGGGTTTGCGAAGAGGACACACATGAGTGACTCCTGGAAAAAGGTCTTAACCAAAGGATGAAGAGCGAAAGACCTCTGAAAGAAAACCGCCAGAGCGGAAACCTGCCCCTTCAGAATGCTAAGCTGAAACCCCATGTCTAATCGATGCTGAAGGAACTCCAGAATGCGAGGGATGGAAAATACCCGACAAGGAAAGGCCCTAGCCACACACCAATCAATGTAGGTCCGCCAGGTCCTGTAGTAGATAATAGTGGAAGATTTCTTCCTAGCCTGACAAGCGACTGGACAACCGCCTCAGACAAACCTTTTTCTCTTAGAATTGAGGTTTCAGCAGCCACGCCGCCAAAGCCAGCGTTTGTAAATTGGGGTAACAAAGCTCCGGAACCAGAGGCAGCCTGTACTGATCGACCGCCAACCGAACGACGTCCGCGAACCACACCTGTCTTGGCCACCTTGGGGCCACCAGGAATGCTGGCACACCCTCGTGAACCAGCTTGCGTACCACCTTGCCCACCATGGGAAAAGGAGGAAACAGATACAGGAGACCGAGCTCCCGCCAGGACAGAGACATGGCATCCACTGCCAGAGCGCCCTGGGACAGAGACACAAATGCAGGAAGCTTGTGATTATTACGAGAGGCAAACAGATCCACCTCCAGCATCCCCCACCTGCGACAGAGGGAAAGAAAGAAAGAAAGAAAGAAAGAAAGGAAGAAAGAAAGACCTCGTTGCTGAGGGATCATGCCCCCCGGCGAGAGGCCCCCCTGCTCAGGGAGTCCGCTTCCAGGTTTTCCACACCTGGAATGCAAACTGCCGAGATGCACGGAATATTGCTCTCGGCCATGCAAGAATCAGAGACACCTCCCGGAGGGCACTCCGGCTGTGAGTCCCTCCTTGGTGATTGATGTAAGCGACCGCAGTCCGATTGTCCGAGCGAACCTGAACCGGTAGGCCCTGGAGCGCCCTCAGCTCCAGAATATTGATGGGGGTGTGAGCCTCCCGAGGACCCCACAGCCCCTGGAACTGATGGTCTCTCCAGTAGCCCCCCCAGCCCGACAGGCTGGCATCCGTGGTGACCGTCTCCCAGCGGGGCGCCAGAAGGATCTGCCCCCCAGAAGATTCCCTGGGTCCAGCCATCACTGAAAACTGAGCAAATAGCACTGCCTCGAAGCAGGCCACCATCAGCCCCACCAGCCTCATCCCTTGCCAGATGGACGGACGAGGATTGGATAGAAGGAGACGAATCAGCGCTTGGAGAACATCCACCTTCGACCTGGCCTGAATGGTATCCAGCGTCATGCCCAGGAAGGAGGCCACCCGTGACGGGGAAGTGAGGACTTGGGGTAATTGATTACCCACCCGAACCTCTCCAGCGTTGTTACCACCATCCGGGTGTCCAGCTCCGCCTGGTGGAATGTGGAAGCCGTAATGAGAAGGTCGTCCAGATAAGGCAAAATGCGAATGCCCTGGGCTCTGAGAAGGGCCATCACGCCCACCAGCACCTTGGTAAACACCTTGGGCACCAAAGTCAGCCCGAAGGGAAGACAAAGTCCCCAGGATGTAGGGAGTTGACAGCAGAGCGTAGAGTCTCCATGCGGAACTTTCTGGTTTTGATGAACCGGTTGAGAACCTTTAAGTCTAAAATGGGTCTTATGGAGCCGTCCTACTTGGGCACCGTAAAGAGGTTGGAATAGTAGCGCCGACCTCTCTCTATGGGGGGGGGGGCGGACAAAAGACCCCCCATATCCCAAAGACTTTGTGCCTCTCTTAGCTGGGGCCTTCCTGGCCGCAGAGCTAGCAATCATTTTCTCAATGTTGGCCAGTCTGGCACAGACATTAGATTGTGACTCCCCACTAGTGACAACGTCACTTGGGGCCATGACCAGGCGTGGGGTTGTAGGTGATGAGGCCAGTGGGGCCGACCCGGCCGCACGGGGCCCGGATTTCCGCGCAATCGCCTGCTGTGCACATGGTACACAAATCTGTACATTGTCGCCCACAAGGGATACCCCACATACCACACACTGCCGGGGTTGCCCCGAAGGGATCCCGAGCCGGTATCCTGGGAAGCCTCCATATGGTGATTTTAAGGTAGTCGCAATGACCAATGGGAATTACGCTATAAGCTGCCCCTTAATGTCCGTTAGTGGGAGGATTTTAGTAAGGAGAAGAAGAATAATAATAATAATAAGGGACCCCAATATGAACCAGGGACCTAGGACCGGGAGAAAACCCCTAATTGCCTTGGTTGTCCCACCTGGAAAACACAAAAAAGGGGGGCCCCAGTAAACAACATGCATACAGTGCAAATAAAAGGCATATACACTTCATCCCAGCATAAGAAACTATATATGTATATAAATATATATAAACATATAAAGAGATATACCTACATATACATATACACTATGTATAGACACCCATAAATATATATATATATATATATATATATATATATATATATATATATATATATATATATATATCCCCAAGATGTATATCACCCACGGGCACCAATAATGCCCGGCAGCATGAGATAACAAGTGTACTATATATAAACCAAATACACCCAGTATAAAGAAGCCCCGTATGGGGCACTCACGGGCCGCTGTGATGAAGATGGTGGCAGCTAGGCAGAAAGGATGAAGGAGACGAGAGGGTGCGTGCGGGCCAAAGTACAGCATCAACCACACGCACACACATTAACACGCGCTGGCAGTAGCAAATCAGTCACACACACGCTGGCAGTAGCAAAAGTAAAAATAAGTCACACACACATAAGACCGAGTATAAAGGCCAACCAGCCCCCTCCCCCCCCTGGAGGGGAGTAAGGGACCCAGAAGGGGCGGAACCCTGCCAGAATCCGGCCATAATCATAGTGGGACGGGGCATCCCACACCAGGATCACCAAAACCTGGATAACCGCCTACCCCATAGTGAGGTCTCACGGTGGAGCAGTGCTCCTTCCGCACCCATAGGGTGCTGCCTACCTTCACCAGGACCCGCAGCCTAAGCTGGGAGGCTCAAATAGGGGCAATTTAGAAAGGGTCCTGGCAGCAATAGGGACAATAAACGGCCGGGCGCGGGCCCGGCTTACCTGTAAGTAAAGAAGTCTTCAATTCCCCAGTTCCTTCTCTGCAGGGAAGGCGACAAGACAGAAGATGGTGGGAGGTCCCAGGTACATATGGACCGGGAGGGTCTTTCTTTTTTGCATATTCATCTCTGCAGAAGTTCACCCTCTACTGGAGATTACCCAAATGTCATAAAGAGTTGAAGCGGAGTGTATGTCACACTTGGAATAGATGTGCCCACTACAACAAGCTGGGTACACCTAGGAAGCTTAAAGACAATTTTCAGGCATAAACAAAGCTATACACTCCTTTTCCTGCTGTATACCATGAAGGGGCCAAGTATTCTTTTCATACAAACGTTTTTCAACACGTGACATCCTTGTTACCATAGATGTATGTGAGTATAAAAAAAAAATAAATATTAAAAAATAATAAACCACAAATGTGGTTACCCCAACTGGCAGCCTCTCCTTGAAGAAAGGTACAAAGAACCTTGGGATGCTATTGTGCACGATGTCTCTGTTGAAAACACTTTTAAAAAGAGAGTTTAAAAGGCAGGTTTTGAAAAGGATTTAAAGAAAACAGCAAAATGCTATTTAATTTCATGTGCTAGGGTACCAAATATGTGTAATTAAGCACATACACTATTATACTTTATGTAAAAAAAGTTAGAAAATGAGGCTTTCAAAATGAATTTAAAGAGTTATTAATCAAAGGGGGGGGGGGGCGAGGAAACAAGCAATATAATAAAAACTTTTGCCAGTGTAGACTAGTACGGCCTTGGGTTCGTAACAAAGACGCCAAACATTAGGGTCCCTGACACAAAATTTAAAACAACACACATTTTCTCTGACACAGCCGATTTGTCCTAGTACAGCTGAGCAAAAAAGCAATGTTGGGGCGTTCCGCGGCCTGGCTCCCCTCTACTGCAATAAATGGAGTAGGCATGCTGTAGACATTGACTGATGGCCGTCTGTAAATGTAGGACAGGGAACTCAAGAACAGATGAAGGAGCCCAAACAGTGCACGATCTAAACCTTCATAATGGTCATATCTTTCTGTGTATCATTTTAGACACACTTGGGTGAACCCGACCCTGTAAGTGGATACGAACGAATACCTAATTGACTGTCAGACAAGGGCCAAGTGAAGTATTGATTAGTAAAACAGGAGAAATATTAAAACACATTTAGTATATATAAATAAGATGGTCATACCTCAATTCAAAACATACCGTATTTAAAGTCACTAAAACATGGACATCAATCCCTCAAAAATAAATATCACATATTATTCGACATTTACCCCTTATAATTGTATGCAGTGTTAAAGTGGACCAACACCCAGGATTTTGACTATCCTGGGTGTTGGTCCACTTAGGTGACCTCGTGACCTCGTCCGGCCAATGACAGCGCTCAGAGCAGCTCTGGTATGCGCGTCCAAAGCCGCTTGGACGCGCATACCAGAGCGCTGTCATTGGCTGCGTCTCTCGCTTCCCTCTAACAGGGAGCGTGCCTGCGCCGGCCATTCACAAAACGGACGGCGCGGGAGCGCGCCCTGCTACAGGGAAGCGAGAGACGCGGCCGCGTCTCGCGCATGCGCCGTTGGATCGCCGGTAAGGTGAGGATTGTGGGCCTCCTGGGGGGTTCCTCCCCGCGGGACATCCCGATTTCGGATGCCCCGCGGGGAGGGATCTGATCGGTCCGGGAATCTTATAGATTTCCGGGCCGATCCCCCCTGGGTGTTGGTCCACTTTAAGAAACTCAATCTCTAAAGAAGAAGAACCCTTTTGTAAAATACTTGCATATATCACAATATAAATGTTACCTATTAATCAGTAGATTTCATTTGACTGACATTGGCAAGAGTGTTAAATTGCTTCTGTGTTTTTAGAATGAGTTTCAGTGTACTATGAATTAGTAACTTTCATGCACTCGGGTTATACGAGATGCCAGTTCCTCCTTTAGTCTTGATACATGGGCCTAGTCTACTGGCACAATTAAGTCACCTCACAGTGGTATAGCAATTCATCAAATACCGAACACAAGTTGGACGATCAGTCATTGCGGCACACCGATTTACTACAAGACTCTGGACACTTAGGTCTGTCTTTTTTTTTTTTGTAATATAAAGAAAAATAATATCTATATGGCAAGATACATTCCCAGCTAAAGAAAAACAAGACAAGTAAGTTTGTTTGACTCTACTAAATAAGAATGACAAAACACAATATTGAAAGGTAAATCTGCATAGTCCTATTAACTGCATGACAGCACTAAGAGGGATATGAATGCCAGGAAAAATGCTACTTCTATTTAACTGATGCTAAATTGGATGAGAATTATCAGAATAAATATTGTGCAAAAAATGGTCACGCTTTAGTTCGGTAATTTCTCACCCACCCAGAGTTTTTTTATTAAGTAACTGAATAGTGCAGTGAATCCTGATGCACTCATTACAAAACACAATATAGGATCAGCCTTTAGAATTTGCTCATAACCCACTGTCATTTGCTAAGCTTATTTTGTATTCTGTGGTTTGGGCAGCTAGTACAAAGTTATTTAACACCCATTTTTAACAAAAACGCCATCAAGCTCAGTGCAGGGGCCATCCTGAATAATACTACCCCTCGCATTTGCATCCCCTTGCATGGCATAACTTATATACTTGTTTCATCAGCAAATGCAGTCCCATGATTAGCCACAGGCAATCCCTAGTATGGACTCTATAGACTGCCAAAAGCAGTGCAGAACCCATGACCACCAGCCGCTATTCCTGAGGCAGAATTTCACCAATGGATGCAATGGGGGGGCCTAGAATGTATGAACGGGGAGGGGGAGCATCAGCTATTGTGAGGACCAACACCAAATAAATGTAAAATTTCTTTTGGTCCTTTTTAACAGGACAATCCAGGTGACTAGAATTGAATTCCACAAAAGACACTAAGGCTGTATAAAAGACCTCCCCAGGACATCCTAAATTTGGGATACCCCACTGTGTAAACTCTACAGAATCTGCAAAATGTCACCTAGCCATTTGCTCCTAGGCCACCTCTATGCACTTTCCACAACCGACAGCCTTGATTGGTTGCCCGCACATGCAACGTGTCACAGAGGTAAGGTTTTGCTAATTCGCAAGCAGAGGGGGGGGGGATCCTTGCTTTTAGTCCATTTAAAGTTACTTACTAGACTGAAAACAATGCCTTCCAGCTTCTTGAAAGAATAAATATGATAGCTACACAAATTATTAACCTCTATTAGTAGCACCAAATGTGCTTGCAACCATATACCGTGCTTACAGTATTTCACTTGGTTCTGTTATAAAACTTCATACTGAAGCAACTCGATTGTTACTGCCTAACAATTGTTATTACAAAAACACACAGTAAAAGTTATTATATGAAAATGTGAATCATTCCTGGCTTTGAAAAATATTGCTTAAGGGTAAAGAGAACCAAATCAACAAATCTTTCACAGCTTTTGATGCGGCTACACTTATGAACCCCTGATTCTGGTCTAACTGCGGTTCAGATAAAGACTTTGCTTTTCTCTTAAGCAGGGGTATCAAGCTCAGCACATCAGCATTCTCATTGCCCTCAAAGGGTTGGTTATTTACAAATGCAAAACAAAATGCAAGCACAATCATTCAAAATGTATAGCTGCAGACACAATTATTATGCCCAGGACAGTTGCAGACAGGCACTGAAATACTTTGCCCAGGACAGTCACAAAATGATTTTGCCCCGGACAGATGCAGAATTATTTTGCCTAGGACAACCACTGAATTATTTTGCCCAGGACAGATGCACAGCTATTTTGCACAGGTCAGCAACATAACTACTTTACCAAGGACAGAGACAGATGCTGAATTATTGTGCCCAGTACAGCTCCACAATCATTTTTTTCCCACCCACCTGAAGTTAGCAATAACCTCTGCAGCAGCGTAAGTTGGATAGGTTAGGCAGGCCCCCTTGAGAGCTGGTACAATTCTCCTCTCCCCAAGTTCCCCAAAACTTTAAAGAGGAACAACAAACTTTAAGTTGCTGTCAGTGACTGTACCCTGCCCCCTGTCACTCGTGCTCTATACTGTTGGCTATCCACGCTGTGTGAAATCCTTATACTCAGTTGAATTGTCCTTTCAAGTTTGCCAAAAATCCTGCCCTCAGATAGCTGTAGGTGATTGATAGGAGCGCCTCTTGTCGCTTTGACACCACCCTGTTTTATCTGCACCCAAGTCTAGCTGCTCTGCTAATCTTGCGGCTTTTGTTGCCGAGATCAGCACTACCTGCAGTGTGCAGATGCGAGATCAAGAGCAGAGAACATTGGGAGCCCCAAGAGTGGAAAAAGAGGACAAGATGTCACTGCCCTGCTCAAGACACCCATCCGGACAAGGATCCAGGTGACATGGAAGCGCTCATCAAAGATAAGTCAAATTACCTAAAATGTAAACTGGATTTTAGTGGGGGGGGTGTGAAGAAGTTTGGGTGGTATTAGCTTAGTTGACCCCTAGTCTGTTGTTCCTCTTAAGAAAGAACCACACACAGGTTCAAAAATGTGTTGCCAGGGTCAGAAGCCTTGTGGTCTGGTTTAGCACCTGTAAGAGGGTCACATAAAAGGTTTGCAGGGCAGCATCTGGCACCTGGACCTTGAGTTTGAAACTTGTGCTCTATAGTGATACTGCAGAGTGAAAGTTGCCGCAAACTAGTAGAATTGGAAAAAACCCGCATCTTTTACAGGTCTGTAAGGCAAGGTAGGGAAGTCTTGTAGCGACGGAAATCCCAA
This sequence comes from Gastrophryne carolinensis, assembly GCA_027917425.1. NCBI lineage: Eukaryota > Metazoa > Chordata > Amphibia > Anura > Microhylidae > Gastrophryne > Gastrophryne carolinensis. The sequence continues at coordinate 169,345,085 of CM051234.1, read as the reverse complement.
ATCTGGATCCCACCCCCCTGTGGGTATTAGGGATATTATTGCTGATGTAAAGTCTCTTAAACTTTACTTCCTCAGTAATAGGAGCTAGATGTAGAAAGTCTGGAGATAAAAAAAAACTCTAAAAAATTCTCACCTATTGCATTAAATGTTCCACTAAAAAATCATCCCATACATTGTAATGTCCTATAAAAAAAAATATGGGCCACTGATCCACAGTCCAGATGGTACTGGCATCATTATTATACCTGTGGACAGATATAAAAGCCAGATGAACATACAGGATTGCTAAAAGCCACACAGATTCTGATTCAAGACCTCTGTCACATATCTGTACAAAAGCTTGAAGAAAGGACAAGTAGAGGATGGGAGTGTCTGAGTATCTGACATGCAATGCACCATAACAGGAGTTTTGTAAGACGTGATGGTGGAGGAGCCATTTCTTTAATCATTCATAGCAGCTATTGCTCCTCCAGCTTGCCTAAGTTCATCTTCATTTCAAATTAATCCTTTCGCATTATTTCCAATACACAACAGACAGACTTGTATAAGCCATCACCCCATTTTAATATATTAGCGGATACATAAATCCACATCCCAATGGTTATTCATGCCTTTAGGGACACGAGCGTCCATCTCAAAGATCCAGTATGCTTCAAGATGTAATGTTTTATCCTGATTTTCATCTCACCTATGGCCCATTTGTACCCTCTCAATGTCCACACATTTAAAGTGGGTCAGAACACCATTATGAAAATCTTTAAAATGCTATGCTACTTTAGAGCCCATTCTATTGTTTTTGGTATCTGTAATATGTTCTCCTATACGGCACTTCAACTTTCAAATTGTGCATCCAATGTATTGCAAATTGCACTCCCGACAAGTAATCAGATAAACAACATGGGTACTACATGGGTACTATTGCAGTTAATAAAGTTATGTATCATGTATTTATTATCAGTTACACATGATTGAAACGCATTTCCTGTCTTGGCATATTTGCAGAGTCCACAACATGGACTTTCACATTTAAAAAAGCCTTTCTACATTGGGATCACCATATAATATTGGCAAATGTTTCTCAATAATTCTTTTAATCTGGTATAACTGAGAACTATAAGCGGTTACCAAAGTTATGCCTTTTTCTAAAATCTTTGGAATAATCCTATTAGAGAACATATTTTCCCTTGATTTACTCCTGGCAATAGTTTTAGCTCTTTCTGTTGTTTCAGTGGAGTATCCCCTTTCATGCTACCTATTAAGATAATATTAGATAATTCTCTAAAGGAGGCTTCCTCAGAGCAAGTCATGCAGACTCGAATCATTTTGCCAACAGGAATTGCTCTGATGGTATGTACAGGATGGCAATTTTCTGCCCCCAATGTTGTATTACCTGCCCCCCATTGTATTATGGTATGTGCAAGTAGAAATTATTTTGCCATCTTTTGAACTCATAGGTTTTAATCCAAAAATGAAATACTCACTGCATGGTCCTCCGAAGTGAACGGTTATTACAATTTAAATATCGCACAAAATCGATAATTGATTGATCGCCCCCTTCCCATATAAAGAGGAGGTCATTGATATAGCGACCTAAGTATTTAATATTGGCCATATATGGATTCTCATGTTCATAGATGCGGGACCTCTTCCACCAACCCATATAAAGATTGAAGAGTTATGTGGAAAAGAGGGTCCCCATCAAAGGCATCTCTAGATAGAACTCATTTGAAAACATTTATCCACAGATCAAAAGATTATAGAAAAGAAAGGTCGAGTCATCTCTGTAGGGAGATCAAATTGTTTCCGGAACTAATAGTTCTCATAAATTCCTCTGTATTAATGTCTCTCTTATGCAAAAAAATATTTTCGCAATGTAAGATTGCGTGCAAGACGATTCACATCCAGCATTGTTGAAAACTGTTACGGCTTCTACCCTGTTGGAGAGAGACACATGGGACAGGCATCAGGTGAACTGCTTGAAGGCTAATTATTGCTGTTAGGTTTAGAGTCCCTTTAAAGGCTTTCCCCCCTCCCTCGAGTCTCATGCTTAATGCTTCATTTGCATCTGAACAATGCTTACTAATTTCTACATGCAATGTTGAATAATAAATGGTTATTAATTTCTATTTATAATATTAAATGAACAGCAATAATCTAGATTATATTTAAAGAATGGGACACTAGAGCAAGCATGCCACATGCAGGGTAGCTTCTGATCAAAAGCAATTAAAAATCAACACAAATCAGGCTGTATTAGTGGCATAAACTAAAGTGTATATAATTGCACTATATTCACTCACCATGACCAAACAAAATGAAATAAACTAAAGTTAAAAAAAAAATACAAATGAAAGGCTGTGGGTTTTCAATGTCACAAACCAACTGGCATCAGTGTTCCTACTTAAAGAAGACCAAAACCCTCAAAAAACAACTCTGTTTTACTCCCCCACCCCAGGTACAATGTAAGATGTGAGGAAAAAACAGTAGGTTGTGTGGTTTCACTAGGTAATAAAAGTGGACCTATACATGGTTAAAATCTCAGCTGCTGCACTGATATGCTGTTGGAAGTGTCACCTAAGGACTTTGCATGGCTTTGGAAAATACAGAACAGGCTTCTGGAAGAAAAGAGGTTTCCCAGAGTGGGCCAGATAACTAAATTTCTTTTAAATCGTTAGGGTAATCTGGGTTGTCTGTAAGGGAGGTTTTTTTACAGTACAAGATTACTTTAAAGGAAGCCATATAGGAAAAGACCACTTTTCTGGACTTTTCCACCTACTGCAGATCAGGACAGTGCCACAGTGCAGGAGATAAACACTGGGAACTTCTGTGTTTGAAGGCGCTTATTGCTTTTAATGTGAGCAGACTGTAAACAACCCAGTCCCACTCCGGGCTGCAGGAATGGTAGTAAGGTTAGTGGTCCATCTTGTACCCTCTAGAACTGTCTTGATCTGAAGTCTAATAGTTATATCAAAACTTTGCAATTCAACTAAGCCTATATCAGAGCGCATGTAGTTTTTTTAGCCTAGAAGAGAAACCCATAAACTCACACAAACCCACAATCTTTGCATATATGGGAGTTTTGTCTAGGCTATACAATTATTCAAAAATTAACATTTTTATATACCACTTTTTATTCACAAGGTAACACAGTCTCAAAATTAGGGATAAAGTGGAATGTTTGATTAAGTTTCCACAGTATATGAAAAAGTCAAGGAAATGCAGAATTATGATCACATTCATTATATCACTGTCCCCTTGTAGTTAAGAGCAAAGAAATACATCACACTTAATCTATATTAACAAGAAGATTTCACCAAAGCTACTTGTAAGTACTTTCATGCATGGTGACAAAGCTGAGATGTGTGCACTGATTCATTTGGAAAGCTGTCTCTACCGATTACATTCCAGAAATGCAAGAGTGATTGACCTGGTGTGCACTAATGTGTAGGCCTACAGTACACGTATCACTGGCTGACTAATGACAAACTAGCCCGTGCAATTCAAACAAGGTTGAATTCTATTTGAGTGTTGTAAATTCATTTACTTCTTCATTGATAGCCTTTTATTTAAACGTTTAGCATTTCTTGTGATACTAGGGTGGTCTGTGACCTCACTTGACTAACAACACGCCCCTTGTGTGACATGGTTGGTCTTGTTCACCAATCATTTTCAGCATCTTGGATGTGATGAAGGGATTCTGCAAACCACCCAAGAGTGACTATTAGAACTAGAATTAGAAAAAACTCATTCATTTATTTCAATAGGCAATTTACCCCAGCCTTGTAAAAGGATTGAAAACCTACTATAACTAACTTGGTTGGAGACGCAACAACAGTCTAGATGCTTGTTTCTCAATGTAGGGGCTGTGTGTTAAAGATACAGTTGACAATTGTGTAAAAATTTATTGGAAAATACCACACATACAGTAATAGTCTTAACTGTTTTTGGGACTATCAAAATTACAGGTACTACATAACTAAATACTACAAACATAACTTCAACAAAATTGCTATATAAAAAAGGTATAAGAAGGAAAACTTGGCCACACTACCACAAGCAAGCTTGGCGAAGATTAAGGACAGCATTTAATTGCCTAATAGCAAGTAAAAAGCATGGCTTACCACCATAGGATCTATTGTGAAAGGAAAGAATATATTATCAGCTCAAAAGTAAAAACAATTAATGTCCAAGCTTGTTATCAAAATATTCTCAGTAAACAATCATAAATAAATGTAATAAGATAGTTGAACTAGTATAGTTTGCACTATAACATTCAGTAAAGTCCAAAATTATCTAATTTAAATCAATTTGTGCCAACGTGTTTCCACAACACCTCCGAGCTACCTGTTTACCAAATCCTCTGGGCTATGATGAATAGCCAATCTTGCATAATCACATAAAATGGTAGTTCTGCAAAACGGATTTCCACCTGGGCCACATTTCTTCAATTATCCAAGTACTGCTCTCACCAGCATACATGTAAATAAATGGGCAGAATATAGTGTAATACTTTCTGTTAGGCCCTGTGGGACACCCGCCTTCAAGGTAAGCCCACAACCCCCAATCTCCGCTGCTAGCTTCACCTTTAGTCTAGCCCCCATTTGCCGGGATGCTATACACGCCTCGCCGGACACAGTTGCCCCCACTTAGTAGCACAAAGGATGAGAGCTTACAGGGGGTGAAGGCGGTGAACCAAAGGCCAGACCTGGCAATGCTGAGAAGCTGGGGTAATACACGGATAGTCAGTCCTTAAATATCGTGACACCAAGGGAGAGACAATAGAAGAGTCGAGGTCAAGCCAAAGGTCAAACCGGGAAGTCACGGGTTCACGGTACAAGGGGTAAAACTGAAGCGTGGTCAGGGTACAAGCATGGGTCGGTCCAGGTGGCAATTACAGAATGGTCAAACTAAGCGAGGTTGGCAACGGAATCAAACAGGTGTATTCAGGATCAAAGGCACACCCAGCTAAACGCTATCACGGGCAAGGAATAAGTGTGGGGAAACAACCTTTATATGATGGGAGTTAACAGGATTGGCTGGAGGGAATGTAGTGATTGGTGCAACTTTCAAACTCTGGGCAGGATGCCCAATAAACTTTGAGGGGCGTACGCCCAGGACATACACTAAAGGGATTAGTCCCTTTAACTCAGCCCTTTAACCCTTTAAGTGCCAAGCCCGTAGATACTACAGGGTTGCCTCTCTGACCGTTAAGTGCCAAGCCTGTAGTACCTATGGGCTGGGCATTTCCCCACTTACCTGCCATCGGGGGTCAATCCGGGGACTTCTAACGGCTGGATCCGCACATGCGGCATCTTGGGGTCGCTGCTGGGCCACAGGAATGACACCTCTGTGACCCAGCTCTGCGACATGGCCAGCATGGGAGCGATCGATGGGGGGGGCGGCGACATTTTGTCAGTGATCGATCACTGAAAAAATGTCGCTGCCCCCCCCCCCCCCCCCCATCGATCACTTGCACCTTAGCGTACCATGCGGGCAGTGTGATGGACCTCAGGGGTAGGGGTAAAAAAAACTTGTTACTGTATGAGCCATGAATTTTTGCTACAGGGCCCCCTAATATTTAGTTGCCATCACTGCCCCCAACCTAAAGGAGGATTCCAAGGGAGCACCCCTCCTCACTACAAGGGAGCATGTGATCGTTGCTAGGGAGCGAACGATCGATGGGGGGGGCTGCGACATTTTGTCAGTGATCGATCACTGACAGAATGTTGCCACCCCCCCATCAATTGCTTTTTTGTAATATACTGACTGCATTTTGTTTATTTGAATTACTTAGCATTGTGTTCTGTTTAGTTGCAATTTTTTCTCTGCATATTCGGTTAGTTTCATTCTAGTATTGTAGTTTAGGTGTAGTCTTTTTTTTTCTTAGCATTGTAGTTTAGGTTTTTTATTTTTTAATTTATTTTTTTGATTGGGTATGGCTGGGCGACGGTACACTGCCCAGGAAGCTGAGGCTTATGTGATGGCCTGACTCAGAGAAATTTAGTGAGTCAGGTTCAGAGTATTTGCCCTCTGAGTCAGAGAGTGGCTCCTCTACTGAGGAGCCACAGCCACGCAGTGGTACCAGTATAGGTAGCCATCGTAGAAGGGCTAGTACCGCGCAAGATGACGCCACGCTGGGAGACTGTATAGAGCAGGTGGAAGCATCGAGTGCTGCTGCTGGTCCAGGAGAGCCGGCGTGGAGGCCTCCTAGTAATTATTCTCCCGATATTCCCTCCTTAAATTCGGTCCCTTGAGTCAACATAGACACAAGTAACTTACGTCTTGTTGACTTCTTCTATCTGTTTGTTACAGAGGCCATCCTACAGGACATGGTCCTCTATACAAACTGCTATGCTGAGCAGGTCATGGCACAAAACCCCCTCCAGAGGCACACCCGAGCTCAGGCATGGCACCCCACCAATATGAGTGAGATGAAAAAAGTTTGGGGGCTCACTCTAGCAATGGGTCTTCTCAGAAAATTTAGCCTAGCATCATACTGGGATACCCAGTCCATATTGGCAACCCCCTTGTTTCCGGCCATAATGTCCAGAAACCGGTACCAAATTTTACTGCGGTTTCTGCATTTCAACGACAACGCCACTGCTGTTCCCCATGATATGCCCGGTCATGACAGGCTTCATAAAGTACGGCCCCTAGTTAATAGCCTGTCAGAGCGCTTTGCAGAACTGTACCCCCTCACAAAATGTAACTATAGATGAATCTCTTCTGCTATAAAGGGCACATTGTATTTCGGCAATATATCCCTAGCAAGCGTGCCCACTATGGGATAAAATTGTATACATTGTGTGAAAGTACAACCGGGTATACTACATTTTTTATGATCTATCAAGGAAGGGACACACAACTAGACCCACCTGGTTGTCCCCTTGATTTAAGCGTCAGTGGCCGGATCGTTTGGGAGCTCATCACCCCTCTACTAGGGAGGGGGTACCACTTATATGTGGATAATTTATATTCCAGTGTCCCCCTGTTTAGAGCTCTTTACACCTTAGACACTCCAGCCTGCGGCACAGTCAACTGTAACCGGAAAGGCTTGGCAAGGACATTGCTGAATAAAAAACTAAAGCGTGGAGAGTCTTAAGCCCTGAGAATCGATGAGCTCCTAGCCGTTAAATTTATGGATAAAAAGAATGTGTTCATGCTGACTACCATCCACGACGAGTCAGTAACAAGTGTAAGGCAACGTGGTCCCCAAGCCCCTACCCAAAAGCCATGTTGTATAAAAGATTACAACAAGTTCATGGGTGGCGTGGATAAACCGACCAAATTCTCACATACTACAATGCCACCCAAAAATCGCGAGCCTGGTACAAAAAATTAGCGATTCATCTGGTTCAATTGGCTACTATTAACAGCTTTGTTGTCTTCAAGGCAGCAGTACCAGGCTCAAATTTGACCTTCGTCCAACAGCAGTTACTCCCTGCTTTGCTGTTTGGGGATGGTGAGGCACCAGAGGTGGCTGGTAATGACAATGAGTGCAGGCTAGTGGGAAAGCACTTTATAAAGTGCATTCCTCCCACCAATAAAAGGTTTCCCCAGAAGGCTTGTAGAGTATGTGGGAAGCATTCAGGAGAGATGTGAGGTACTACTGCCCGACATGTCCCAGCCATTCCGGTCTGTGCCTTCAGGGGTGTTTTGAAATTTATCATACCCAATTACATTTTTGATTCATTTTTTTTTTTTTTTTTGCATCTTGGTTTTCATATTTGACTATATGTGGAATCCCTTTTAGTTAAAGCTGACCAGTCTTGGGGTAGCCCCCCCGCTCTGACACAGAGGTTACAAAAAAGTTTTTTTTTTTTTTAAACCTCTGCGCCAGGGGAGGGTGTCAGGGTGGCCGGGTTAGCCAGAGATGGACTTATTATTTCATTATTTAAGTTTTCTGTGTGATCAGTGTATTTTTTTCTTTAGGTACGTTGTGATGCAAAGCAAAGCGCTGGAGCAGGAGCAGCTTGGATACTTGTGGCACGTGATGATTAAAATGTAGGCCTGTTTTCAGGATCTTGATAACTGTTCTTGATCACTGATCTTATCTGATGCCACAGCTACTGTATCCTAATTGCACCTCACGGCTAACCTCGATTGCACCTCTTAGTACTTACTGTTAAGAATTGTAAAGGTTTGGCTTGTGTGCTTTTATAGCACATGCTCTACATTTGGGTGTGTGGCAACCCTACCCTGGAAGGTAGCTATGCATGTTGGGTATTGTTCTGTTCAGGGGACCTTTCTCATTTATAGTTAGTGTGTTCTTTGTTTTCCTAGGATAATTTGGTTTTGATTAAACTTTATAAATATTTTTTTTAGGGAAACCTTCCGGAATCAGGTCATTCGTCGCAGGACAACTGCAAAAGAGCCCCTCCCATAACAACCAGCCTGGCACGCCAGGAAATCTTGAGGTATGTATTTCAGGGAATGTATGGTTTGTGGGGGGTAATTCATATGTAAGGGTTGTTTTGGTTGAAAATCTGCAAGGTGCGCACTTTTTCGGGCAGTGCTGAAATTTGACATGAAATGACCTTTATGCGCATGCTTTGCTTTGGGGTGTGTGGCAACCCTACCCTGGAAGGTAGCTATGCATGTTGGGTATTGTTCTGTTCAGGGGACCTTGCTCTTTTATAGTTAGTGGGTTTTTTCATGCTGGCATATATTTTTCCTAGGATAATTTGGTTTTGATTCAACTTTTTAAATTTTTTTTTAGGGAAACCTTCCGGAATCAGGTCATTCGTCCCAGGACTACTGGAAAAGAGCCCCTCCCGTAACAACCAGCCTGGCACGTCTGGAAAGCTTGAGGTGTGTACTTTCAGAGAATGTATGGTTTGTGGGGGGGGGGTTATATGTAAAGGGTTGTTTTGGTTGAAAATCTACAAGGTGCGCATAACAGCTGTTTTCTTTGAAAATCTCCTGAAGCGCTGTTTCAGTTAGGTGGAGTCTCCTGGGCAGGAAAGGGTGTCTAGTGATATAAATGTGGTACTGTTGTAACCAGGAGGAATGGGGCTTTTACAAAAAATATAATTTTTGGATAAACTTTTTTTTTTATTATAAAAAAACACTATAAAATTTTAAAAATTTCATTTTTTTAATTTTGTTTCACATATTTCACCCCCAAATATTGAGAATACACAAACAATGACAAACACGACATTTCATGTTAAAGTCCAGACTCTTCTGAAAAAAACAATATATAATTTCCCTGGGAAATCCCTGTAAATCCCTTAAAAAATGACAGTTGAACATGTGAAGCGCAAAATAGTGAAAAATGGTCTGGCAACAAAGGGTGACAAAATCTCTAGGTAGGCTGGCACTTAAAGGGTTAACGGCATATGAGGAACATGCTTGCGTGTGTAAGGAAGGGGGGCCATGCAGAGGAAGAGGCGGCAGCCGTGCACGGCACCGCTTGAGCCGATGCTCAGTGCGGCCGACATGCAGGAAGAGCCCCGGCCGACACCCGGAGACGCCGCGGGGGCTGGGACCCAGGTAAGTTTTCCGTGACACTTTTTAACAGGTAGACCAATTTAAAAAAAAGGTACTCACGGTAACAATTTAAAAATAGCACTTTCAAAAAAAAATTAGGCATCGTTGGGGAGCATCTTCTGTTCCAGCAGGTGTGTTCTTAAATTGTGCCGACATCACAATTTCAAGATGCTTGCACTCTTGGGGGACACGTTTCGTTCTCAACTCTGGCTGAACAATGTCCGCTGAGAGCAAAACATGTCGCCAGCGGAGTGCAAGTGTCTTGAGTAAATGTTAAATCATTTTATATCAACCAGTCTGCTAGATGACATGTGAACATGTATTTAGAAGATGCCCGTGGAAGTTAGAAAATATTTAACATAACCCTTAAAAGGGACAGTAAACCCAACGTTATTAATTAGGCAGCAAGCAACTCACTTGATGCCTGTCCCATCTGCCTCCCCTCTATTTCCAGGAAAGTGGTAGGGGGAAATAGGTAGACTGGAAACCTACTTTAACAGCTTGCAGGCTAAATTCTAGGCTTAAATCCTGCAAGAAAAGTTGGTCCAGGTTCTTTACTCCAGTGATAGCTGCTGGGTTACCTAATTGGCCTGGGTGTGCGTGTTTCCAGTAGGTCAAGAGCAACAAGATCAAAAACATAAATATCTTCGCCAATATATCTTGTCAGAAATATAAAGACAGCCTTTATTGCACATCTGCATTGTGTTGTTCCCCATGCAGAACGCCTCCCTCCCCCTCACAGTAACGCTTGCTGAATCAAATAAATGTACCTTACAAATCACTCCCCCTAAAAACAAGCTGCTGTAGTCACATGGTCGCTGGATACCTGGGGGAGACTTGTGGACCGTGTGTCACATGGTGCCCAATCACAGGATTAAGGAGCCACATTTGTGTCGCAGAGCCTGTGTAGTTCGTGGACTGCCTAGGCTAAGTGAGTTGGGTACGAAGTGAAACTTGCCATTTTACTAGTTTTTGCATCTTCCGGTTCCAAACTTGTATTCCCAGTCTTTCTTTGTGGGCCATGCAGAGGGAAACAGAGTGCCTTAGAAGCTGCAGAGACAGGTAAGCTGGGACACTTCTTTACCTACCTGACTTTTTGGGTGCTGGGGAACTGCTTATGGGTGGGATGATTTTTACAGGGGAGAGGGAATTTTACCAGAACTATGCATAAGTGGTTTTGGGGGCTGGGGGGATCCATGTGTTGTGTACTGTTGAGATGAGGATGGATATCCTCACACACTCTCCTCTTATTATTGTTGGGGGAAATCGCATGTGGCTCTGCTGAGAATAAAGTCCTTTATATGAACAGGCATTACAGTCACTAATAATTTGGGCTTGAATGTGGCTTTCCACCATCTCTCAAACCTCAGGGTAAAATAATGGGAGCTTTAGTGACAATTTGTCATTACTCCACATGCAAAACATTTGCATATTCTCCTTTACCAACCAGTTAACCAGTTTTCCAAAAGCGCATGGATCACTCAGATTAGCCTACTGTTGTTATTTTTTCATTCGGTTGGATTCATAGAGCTCAAGAACGATACCTTCCATAAAGATACAGCTTGTATGGTTAAATCCCTCCATAAATGGAGCTGTCATTATTTTGCCAGGTAAAACACAACTATTACATACCATTTGTCACACTGCTTACCATCAAATTGTAATTCGTTTAACGGTGTTGTGTGCCATAGCCAGCGGTGGTGCCGCAAATTCAAGCATGCAAAGAAGGCCAGCATTACAAAGGATAAATATGCAGAAGTATGTATTCCAAAGAGAATAGTCCATACATAGGATCAATCAAAGTTCTTGTGGATTCCTTACTCTGGGCAAACAAATAACAAATAAACACCATGGGAATCTGAAAATAATACAGCCTACCAATCATAGTAGGGGGGCACTGTGATTTGTAGGCTGTATTATCTAAACTGGACCAAAACCTGGTATTTTGACTATCCCAGGTGTTGGTTCTTGCCCCCAGGGCCCCCAATTCGGGATGCCCCAATGTGTGAAACCCCCCAGGTCACCCAGTAAACACACCTTTCCCGGGTCTTATGGCGCATGCGCAGTCTATTGTCCAATCAGTGTGTGAGCACACTGTGCTCATAAAAAATCGGGCAGAGAAGAGGTGAGTGGAGCCAAGGGCACTGGAGACCGCATCCCTGCTACAGGTAAAGCTGGAGACAGACCCCAAAACATTGGTCATTGTTCCTTTGTATGGACTATTTTTTTTGGAACACATATTTCTGCATATTCAACCATTGGAGTGCTGGCCTTCTTTGCATGTTATTATCTAACATTGAGAAGACTACAGCCTGCTAATACCGGTATGAACAACAAATGTATGTCATAGAAAATATTATGTCTTATCTACTTATCTATCTTCTGTCCATCTATTTCAAAACTCGACAGAGACACAAGTCATCAAATATACAAAACTGGAGCATAAACTGGCAAGACTGAATAAATGAACCGTAATTATTATGGAATTTTCTTAAACACAATGCTATTATATTTCCATCATTCTATCGTATACGTTCAACAAAAGAGTCCAGTCAGTAGTTTCATTAAAAAGTCACTTTTAATCAGCACAGTAAACCTAGGCCAAAAGAACTGTCCAACTAAACAACATTTTAATGCACTGGCAAATTTCCTGCTCAGCATGTTTCCATGTTTCCATAGATCCATTGTTGAAATCTCGCAGCTAATGTGCTTATTTTAACTCTTTTGCAGCAACAAGTCATGTTAAAAAGTATAGCAAAGGTCTGATACAAAAAAAGTATATATATATATATATATATATATATATATATATATATATATATACACACACACATATCCCTGGCACCGATCACCGAAACTCGCTATAATGTCATCTGACACTAACACAGGTTTACAATGTAATACAGTCTCATAGAAAAATGTTAAATGCACTGAACAGCATTGTTCAGGTGTCCTTTGTATCACTAAGATTTCATTCAGATCATACAGATTCAGCATTGATCTGATGTGTGCAACATATAGGGGGAGCACTGGATTTATATTTTATGTTCATGGTTACATAATTGGAATAAAACAAGTTTGTTGAGGTGCTACGACTCAATTTATGTTCTTTGAAGGTGAGTTTTGGAGACCACTCAGTTGCTAAATATTGTCAACATATTGCAAATGGTCTGCCAGGAAAAACTTTTCAGATTGCCAGACTAAAACGCATGCTTGCGTGTTAAATTTCGCTTGAATGAGAGCTAAGTTAACGTTCCACAAACATTCAATATAACAGGTTACCAGATTGCTGTGAAGAGGCCCATTTGCACAAGACATATTTTGTAAGGTCTTTAATGCAATCCATCTGTTCCTTATGTTAAATTGAGAAAAGAACAAGAACTGCTCTGCTGGGTTGTAAAGACGGTGGCATTTAACCCCTTTTCTCATAGAACAGTTCTTGAAAAGCATCCCTCAAGACAAACCGACAACAAGAGACAGAGGGCTTGGGCTCATAAAATAATGATGCAGAGCATACAATTTTAAACATCAGTTCCAAGGCCTTTCAGCTGAGACCAAACTAGCATTTAGCCTGCTTGAAAAACAGCCACTTATCTCCTTAGCTTGTAATTAGGAAGCTGACCAAAACCACAATTGCCAATCTAATACACTTACCCGGTCCATAGCTAGCTTTAATGTCATTCTAGAGAGATCTGAAGTGCAGGGAGGCAGGCAAGGAAGTGAAGGAAGGAAACATGCCACAGGGATACTCACGGTTTCTTGAGACTTATCCTTGACATCATATACCGTCAGCTTAATTTTAGTCTCCTCGTAGATGGGATATTCCGAGGGAAACGTCACACCAGTCAGAAACAGTGGATCTCTTGTTCCCTGTATAGCACAAGCAGACAGTCTGAGCTCAATGAGGTGGCAGCTGCTGGCAGCACAGAAAACAACTGACAGACAAGAAGGCAGACAAGAGTAAAAAAAAAGGAGATATCAGTTTCAAAGAACACTTTCCAAAAGTCGGATGTCTCCAGCCTCTTTTGGCCTTGCGGAAAGCAATAAATCGGGACAGCACCATCAGTTACAAAGTGAATGCCGATCTGTCATCGTCTATCAGTGGTGCTATTGCCGTGCACAAATAAACTGTTTATTTTCTATGGCACTTCTATGTTTTCAAAAGTGTCTCCTTAGGGCTGGCTGTCACAGTGCATTGTGTCCCTTTGGAGGAGACGTGTGCTGTCATTTGTACAAACAGCCAGAAATGATTCTGATTAAACCACACCAACGATGGCAGCTGTAATGAGGGCAGCATTTGGGAATTTAATCCACAAAGTGAAGCATCCAGCTGACAATGATATCTATTTCCATAAACCCTGTTTGCTGTCAGGTTCACGCACAGATTTAGACTTTGTTCCTGACAGTTGCCTTTTATCCATTCATTTTATTTTATAACACCCAGTTGACCTAAATATCCTGCGAGAACATCTGTTTTAAAATATGGCTAATAATGCTTTATTCTTCATAGGGATACTTAATTCACCTGAACTGCAGTGGTATTTTTAGCAAGGGCAAGGAAGAACTTCTAGGCTTCAACTGGAGTCAGGAAAAACTGCTATATTTGCAGCTTTTAAAGTGTATCTAAAACCTTAATTTCAAATTTGTGTCAAGTAAGGTCCTGGTCCACAGGGACACTAAACTGACCAGAACTACCCTCTTCTAATAGGGTATATGTCTTCTATAGATATACTCACTTTTTCCTAGCAGAGCTCCCATCCCATTAGGAACAGGAAATGGCTGCGCAAATGTGCCTCAGCTGCACATCCTACAATAGGAGCCATGCGGCACTGCAGTGCACAGCAGTTTCCCAGTCCTTATCATAAAGAGCACCAGAGGAATAGGTCAGGGTACAGTACATTACTGTATAAACATGTCAAAGCAACCTGATTGACCTTCCTGATACAGTGTAGACTGAACTTGAATTATGAAAGTCAGTCGATTGACTAGCGTAATCTCTAAGAAAATAAAACCGCAAGTTCAGTTGATTGGGAGCAAGGGACCTGACCTAGTGAGCATGCAATCTAAATGGGTAAGGCAAAAGTTAGGTCACAAGTAGTATATGCAAAGCATGAAAGAGATTGTGGAGAGGGTTGCCTAGGCCAGATGCTAGACTCATCTGAAAATATACTTTTGAAGGTTTGGGGAGTGGCAAATTTATATGAGGAAAGGCATTCCAGAGGAGTGGCATGTGTGAAGTCTAAAGATGAGAGTTAGAGGAGGTGGTCAGAGTTGAGGACAGGAAAAGGCTATATGTAGGTTGGTATAAAAGGAAATTGCTTGGCTGCATAGAGCTTTATAGGTTAACATTCGAAGTTTAAAATAATGTATTTAAGATATTGGTAGAGTTAAAGTGACATTCCAGGCAAAGGGATAAATTAGCCGGTTTCTGCTCTTTCCATGCTGAATAAGAGGGGTTGCATTTTTTTATTAACCTGCTTTATTTTTCTTTATAAGACTTTGTAAACTCCTTTCATTCTGCTGGGCCTCTTCAGCAGCAGAGGATGAGTCATACATGCATTTTTTAGTGTGACAGTCCCCCCGAAGTGAATTCATTTTGGGGACTGAGAAAGAAGAGTCAGCAGAATGGAGCAAGTTCAGCAGTGTTTATCAGGGAATGCAAAGAGCTGGAGAATGAAAGATGTCACCCCTAAAAGCCAGTATGGGGCAAGCAAAAAGCGTCCAATTCAACCCTTTGTCTGGAATGTCCCTTTAAGGCAGATCCTCCCAGACATGAATATATTAAGCATCCCTCTGACCCCAACATTTTTCCTGGTTATGTGGAGGGATCATGAGTAGCCTGTGGGGCTCAAAAACTAAAAGACAAAATATGCATGGATCCCCTAGCATCTGGGCTCCTTCCCTGTCTTCATCTGGTGCCAGGCTCTAGGGAATTCCCAGCTGAGGTCCGGGGTGCTGCTGATGCCAGGCAGTGCAGGAGACCAGGGGGGTAGCATTGGCGCTTGCGGACACTGGTAAGGTGGATTCCGGCATTGTCCTACCTCAGGGAGGGCACAATGCCTGCAAGACCTTTGATCCAAAGACCTTCTGTCCTTGGGCCAGCAATTCCACCTTATAAGGTGTGCGTAGATGACCGAAAGGCTGACTTGCAAATTTCTCCAAGGGAAATGCAGTCATTGTATGCCCGAGAAGCTGATACTGCCCTGGTAGAGTGTGCCTTAATGCCTTCCAGAAATGAAGTTCCTGTAGCCTGATATGCTACCATGATAGCATCCCTAATCCATCTTGCAATGGAAGCTCTAGAGGCTTGAAGGCCTTTGCTCTTTCCAGCAAACTAGATGAGAAGATGATCCGATCTTTTCCAATCCTTGGTTGATTCAATGTAATAAAGAATGATGCTCCAATGCATCTATTGGTTTTAACTGGCTGAAACTTGTCTCTGAGCCTTAATGGGCTTGTAAATCACTGACTCTTCCAGACAAAGTGGTTCGAATGGAGACAGGGCTAAGGTCAGGTCCCAAGTGGGAAACATCCTTGCTTGGACCGGTCTCTCATTGGCTAGAGCTAGAAAAATCTGTCAATTAAGGTATTATTCCACACGTGGCCCTCTAAGAATTGCAAGAGCGCCGATACCCGAACCTTTAGAGTACTCACAGCTTATCACAATTCATATCCTTCTTGGAGGAATTCAAGAATTGTGGCTATTCTGCCTGACAGTAATGATCTGGAGGAACAAAAAGATAAATAGTGCTTCCAGAAAATACATTTTTTCTGTCACCAATTTTCTACTGTGCAGGATAGCAGGAACTTTGTTAGAGAGGCCTTTATTCTTTAACATGACCAATTCAGGATCCATAGTGTCATACTGAAGGATTCTGGATGTGGATGTCAAATGGTTCCCTGATGAAACAGCCCTGGAAATACTGGAAGGAGTGGAGTGAAAGGAGTGAAAGCACAATCTCTTCGGCCAATAAGGGGCTACCAGAGGAGCTCTGGCTTGATCTCTTCTGACCTTTTGCACTACCAGTGGTAAGGGGGAAGGCATAACAAATGCCAAAGTAATTCCGATTGCTGCTGAGGGCATCCAGACCCCATGCAAGCAGATCCCTTGACACCGAGAATAACCTCAGCCACTTGGCGTAACTCACTATGGTTGCCCATAACACTTTGTAATTTGCAGAAAAAAAAACTTGCTGGTCTAATGTCCATTCTGCCGGATCTGTCTTGACTCTGCTCAGGAAATCTGCTTCCAGATTTAAGCCCCCCTTTATGTTGATAGTTTGAACTGATCTTGCTCTGTTTTTCAAACTAGTAGTAGTATTGAAAAGGTCACTCTGCAGAGTTCTTTGGACCTTGTTCCCCTTTGATGGTTTAGATAAGTTAACAACGTGGTATTGTCTGACAAAGAAAAGCCATCTTCACTGCCATGAGTTCTCAAATTGGACGACTTTCTCAACATTGCTGCTGACCAAGAGCCCTGAAACCCCACCAGGTTCTGGGGCTGAGTCCACCAAGGGAGGCTTCACATGACCTGATCTAAAAGTGTCACCATCCGATCTAGAAACATAGAAACATAGAAGGTTGATGGCAGAAGGAAAAAATACGCTCCATCTAGTCTCCCCTTATGTGTATACTGTATGTCTTTATCTTAGGATAGATGTGTGCTTATCCCAGGCATGTTTAAATTCACTGACTGACAATTTTTCAACTACCTCTGCTGGAAGTTTGTTCCAAGCATCTACTATTCTTTCTGTAAAATAATATTTTCTAACATTGCTCCTGATCTCCCCCCCCCGACTAGCTTCAGGTTGTGCCCCCTTGTTCTATCATTACGTTTCGTCTTAAAAACACTTCCCTCCTGAACCTTTTTCAATCCTTTCACATAATTAAAGGTCTCAATCATGTCCCCTCTCTCTCTTCTTTCCTCCAGACTGTACAAATTAAGTTCTTTAAGTATCTCCTGATGTTTTAAGTTTAAGTCCTTCTACCATTTTTGTTGCCCGCCTTTGGACACGTTCTATTTGAATAATGTATTTTTGCAGGTAAGGTCTCCAGAGCTGCACACAGTATTCTAGATGTGGCCTCACCAGGGCTCTATACAGCGGCATCACAACCTCCCGCTTCCTACTGATGATGCCTCGAGCTATGCAGCCGAGCATCCTGCTTGCTTTCCCCACTGCCTGCCTACACTGTCCACTCATCTTGCAGCTATCAGTAATCAGTACCCCTAAATCTCTTTCCTCCCAGGTCCTGGCTAACACCGTACTGCCCATACGGTACTCAGAGCAGGGATTCCTTCTACCCAAGTGCATGATTTTACATTTAGAGACATTAAACTCTTGTTTCCACAGTTTTGACCATCTATCCAGTAAAGCTATATCATTTCCATGTTGCAGACACCTCCAAGAGTGTCCACCCTATTACTAACCTTTGTATCATCAGCAAACAGAGGACCTCTATCCCATGTCTCCAGAAAAATTTTTTGGAGAGCCCTCAAATGTAGCTAAGCCCAAACTACTGCCGGCATCACTGAGGTCATAAGACCCAGCAAGGCCAGGATCTGTCTCAAGGACACTAGAGGATTATGCTGAAGTTGTGAGACAGCCCCTAGCAGTTTGTTATTTTGGATTGAGGCAGAAAAATCTTTTGCTGTTTGGTATCAATCTCGTAACCCAGGTAAGAGCCTCTGCAACCTGAGTTTAGATTTGACCTCTTTAAATTCAAGATACATCCCAGGCTGCGCAAACGCACTGCATGGTCTTCTGCAGTCTGATTAGCAGGGAAGATTGGTCCATGGCATACAGTAGGAGATCATCCAAGTAGACAACTATGTTTATCTGCTTTAACCTCAGATAAGCCATTACCTGCACCAATATCTTTGGAAAGATCAGAGGAGCTGAAGAGAGCCTGAAGAGCACAGCTCAGAATTGCCAATGAAAAACCTTCCCCTCCAGCCAACCTGCAAACCCTAGGAATTTCCAGTGAGAAGGGTGAATTGGGATATATAAATAAGCATCCTGAAAGTCTATAGAGACCATTAGGGCATCCCCCCAGGGAAGGTCTCTGATTGTATAAATCAATTTCATTCCAATGTTTTGTATTTTATACTGTGATTTAGGATCTTTATGTTTAAGATCAAATGTAATTTCCCCAAAAACGTTTTCACTAAGAACACGTGGGAGTAAAGATAATCCCTTCTGAGAAGTCCAGGAACCGGCTCTATCACTGTTTTGTGATATAGTTTGGAAAGGACTCCTGGAAAAGCCTCTCTTGTGACCCTGTCTCTCGGAGGCTGGGCCAACAAGAAATGGTCGTGTGGCCATTGGGTAAAATCCAACTTGTACCCTTCCTGCACTATCCGTAGCACAAAAGTACTTTTGGAGACTTCCTTCCAAGACGAAAAGAATTGGAGTCTCCCTCCAACTTGACTGTCAGGAGTGGGGCTTAGATGGGAGTGGCAAGTTGAAAAGTAATGTTCCTTTACCACTACCCATGCGGCCCTGCCAGGACCTTTCTGATTTCCAGTCTACTAAACTCCCCCTGAGGAAATCTAGGCTTCTTAGTGTCTACCCTCAGAAGTGGAATTGGTGCCTTTCTCTTAACCAGAAAATGTGTAATCTTCTTGGAAGACAGAGTGAGGACACCCTCGAGTTCTGGACCAAAGAGTTGCCTTCCCTTGAACGGGATGCTGCAAAGATGGAACTTGGATGCTATATCCCCTTGCCAAGTCTTTCCTGTTGCTCGGAGGCCACCTAATTACCTGTGTTCCCTCTGGACAATGCCGGCATCCACCCTGCCAGTGTCCGCAAGCATCACACTACCCCCCTAGTCTCCTGCACTGCATGGCATCGGCAGCACCCCAGACCTCAGCTGGGCATTCCCTAGAGCCTGGCACCAGGTCAAGACAGGGAAGGAGCCCAGGAGACCCAGGTTAAGAAACAGGACATCCACCCCCAGGTGCAATCTGTGGTCATGTTCATCCACCTTCTTGTTTCTGACTTCAGGCGGAAAACCTCTGGGGGAGGAGGGGGATCCGGACCCACCATCATCCCCACAGAACAGGAAACAACAAACAGGACGTTGTTCATTCACATGTTTCCTGGAGAGGAAACACAAAAACACTGAGAGCCAAAGGGAAGGGAATGCTCTTTTGTGTTTCCTGTACAGGAGAGGAGGAGGTGGCTAAGCCGTCCTGGAGGACACTGGTGGAAAGAGGTGTTGTGGGCAAAAGTTGGCAAAGTTAAGGCAGGGAGAGATGAGTTGAGCTGAGGTTGGGGCAGAAGAGAAGAGGTGGGCAGAGGTTAGCAGGAAGGGGCAGAGTTGAGGTGGGTAGTGGTAGGTAGGTGAGACGGAAAGAGATGTGTCAGACAGAGGTGAGGGAGGTGGGGAGAGGTAAGCAGAGGTGAGGTGAGAAGAGGTGGGGTGAACAAAGGTGAAAGGAGACAAGCAGCATTAGGTAGAGGTGAGAAAAAATGAGTTGAGGTAGGCAGAAGTGGGTAGAGTTAAGTCAGGGAGAGGCGAGTTGAGCTGAGGCAGCATGCCGCAGTAATCCCATCATGGCTATTCCCATGAATGACAAGTTATTTCGAATGGACTGTCCCTTTAAAAGTGGTAATTAAAAGGTAAGTTCTGGTATGTGAAGTCACTGGAAAGATACATCCCCAGTTCCTTTCACTGTATAAAAGGGCACAATGTACCAGGAACTGCCTCAGTTTGCTCCAACTGTACAGGGAGGCAGGGTGTTTGTGGTCTGTTACAAGCCGGATAAAGTTGCTTCTGTTTTAGTGATCCCAATGTGGAATTGCTTTAAAGATGGTAAATCAGCCCTGATATTTAAATCAGACATCTAGCACCCCCACCACCACCGCATCCTGCTTGGGCTATCTACAGGGCTTACAGCATACGGCCTCCTAAATAAGGATTCCATGGTGGTTGGGAATAAAACCACCCTGTGGGCAGTTATGACTCTAGGTCCAATTGACTGTGAAATCTGGAATAAAAAAGCTCTCCGACTTGAATTTATTCAAGCTCAACCCTTGTACTTCGCCACCAATAATGTAGGGTTGCACAGCATTGTCACTTACTGCTATGGTCTAAATTTTAAAGCATCTTATAGATAAATTATCTAAAGTGGATTAGATTGTACTCTGTAACGGTAACTTAACATAGTTGATACTGAAAACTGAAAAGAGTTATATATATTTTAGATATGTTATCTACAAGATGCTGGCTACTTTAAAAAAATGACTAAAGCTTTAAACACACATTCAGAGGTGACAGATGTCTCCCCAATAATAATCCTTATAGCTGCTGGAGATATTAGTTAAGTATTTTCTGGAAGAGTAAATCCTTTACCAGGAAGGATAGCAAATGCCAAGCAACAATGGGCAGCTACAGGTTTGCTAAGCCTGCATTACATGTATAAAGGTATTAGGACACGGGGCTGCGCCTTTGACACACACAGTGTGAGATAACCACACTACAGCGCCAATTCTCAGTGTATTTCATCCACAAGCAATTACAGAACAGTCAAATTAAAACATGAGAGCTTACAAACGGCATAATAAAGTGAACTTGTAGAACATGCAATTTTGGAAATCTTCAGTAGATGTAAAAGGAACGGGCTGAAAAAAATGGAAATGTCCATATGCTCTGCCTGACCACAGATAAAAATATATTTACTGGTAATTTACATACTCACCTTATCTCTTATGGTGGTGATCACCTCCGGTCCATGATGTAAAAGTTCTTTCATACTGTAGATTGCAGCTCACAGTCACATACCTGCTGGCTTAGCTAGTTCGGCCAAGGTCTCTCATGGATACAGCTTTTTGTCAGTATAAAGCACCGCACATTATGTGTGGGGACCCCAAGAACAGCCTTGTTCACTTGTCTTGGGGGAATAGCTTCAGAACAGAGTTGTGTCATATGGAACAGGTAATATTTAACTAAGACTACTGGAAGTGATTGGTTATATTGGTGGAAAGGTATGTATCCCTTTTCAACAGATTCCCTTTTTAGGTGTGAAAGTGTTTGCTTGTATTATTATTATTATTGCTTATTTGAAAGGCTCCATCATCTTCTGTGACACTGCACAGGGAAAACATTACAGACAAGGTAAAAGCAGACAAAAAAAACTTTTAGTACACAAGATATTAGTCCAATGTAACTTGCACAACAGGATTGGTTTAGAGTAATTTCTGATCTGCATTGGTTTGTATTTTCACACAAGCACTTGCATGATTGAATATCTGTCCTTTGATACATGCAGGGCCGGCCTTACCATGGGTCCCGGTGGGTCCATGGTCCCAGGCGGCACTTTAAGGGGGGCGGCACTTTGCTGGCAGCGGCGGGAACATATTTGGCGGCGGAGGTGGGCGGCAGCAGCGGGCAAGAACACCATGCCTCCATACTGTCCCGATTCCCCCGGGATTGCCCCGATTTTCCCCAGTGATTCCGCGGTCACGGAAAGTTCATTACCTTCCCGGGACGCCCTGCGCTGTGGCCAGTCACTTAGTCAGCCTGTGCGGTCGCGCACCACCTCCTGTCAACTCATAGCTCAACCCGCGCAGAGCAGCGGAAGCAGCCGGGTTGAGACTAATCTTGGGTTGTGGCATTCCTCTGAATATCCCTGCCAGGAGTGAGATGAAGATCAGTCAGCAGGATGTCAACTTGCACAGAGGCATTATTTGTGGAAGACAGGCATTAGCAAAAAGCATTTCTAGCCAGATGCCAGCCAGGGACTTGTGTTTCGGGCACATTGATCTGGTCTCTTTGGCAGCCTCAGAGCTCTCCCCTGAGAGGGAGGGGCGGGGCTAGATACAGCACGGCATTGCAGGGAACTGAGACCAGAGAATGGCTCTTCATTCTGCAGACAGCTCGTGTGGAGAAGATATAGAGAGCCAGCCCCTGCCAGCCAGACAGCAGCCTTTCCTGACCCGATGGACAAAAGGTCAGGCTGAGCAAACAACAAACCCTTGTGTCTCATTCACTGTAGTAGTGTCTAGTGTAAACTCCTTATAGTAGTTCCATTGAAGCAGTTAAAGTTAGGTCATTTAAAACTAGGTTGCCTGCAAAAGTTTAGATTGCAGTCTGGTGACTTTCTATTCTCTTTCCACCACCTAGTCTCTCCTTTTACAGTTAGCTCCAAGTCCTTTGACATTTATGCCAGAAGAGGCTATTAACAGGTGGTCATGCCTCCAGGTCTGACTGACTTCTGACCTTATAGCAGACCAAATCCCAGGAATATAACTTACCTAGGTTGCATTAGTCTGCATTACAGAGGTATCCCAAATTTGGATGCCCCTGTCTGTGAAACTCCCGGATAAGCTGATTACCCACCTTGATCCCCACTACCACAGCCATCCACTGGCCGCTCTCCTCTGCTAACCACTGTTATGATACATAAAGGTGCCCTGGCACTGGCTGCACACTTGCAGATACCACATCTCTAATAATAAGTTTGGCACTGCTGTGCGGTGCCCTGGGGGAAAGAACCAAAACCCAGTATAGTCAAAATCCTGGGTTTTGGTCCACTTTAAAATAAGATCAATGGCGTTTGAGCTGCTGATTGGGAGGAGAGCCCGCACATATGCTGTGGGATTTCCAGGTGAAGTAAGAATTATTGTCATTTCAGGGGGGTTTCACACATCGGGGCATCCCAAATCAGGATACCATACTGGAGAGGAACCATCAACAGGATAGTAAAATAACTGGGGGTGGCTCCTTTTAAAAAGTGTACAGTCTGTCAATTAAAGTTAAATATACGTTTAGAAATGTCTAGTAAATACTTTATTTTTTTATTAATTTTTATAATTTTTTCTAAGGAAAGGAGCTCCTCAGGTTCAGATGTGCATTTGTGTCAATGGTTGGGAAATATGGCATGGTAGGGGTGTGGCATGGGTGTGGCCGAGGGTGTGACAGGGGTGTGGCCGGGGCGTGGCTTGTCCCTCTTTCATATCTTCAGAAGTTGGGAGGTATGGGAACATCGTGACTGTGGCCAGGGCCGTATTTGCCACTAGGCACAGCAACCATTTAATAAAAAAAAAAAAGAAATCATCTTGCATGCAGCGATGCCTCCTTCTTGGCCGCCGATGCAGGGAGGGCGGCAATCCCTCTATTACTCCCCCCACTTTCTGCTCCTTGCTTCTACGCAACTGTGCGTGCAATCCCCAGTCCAGCTCAGCTCTGCCTCCCCCAGCCCATTCCAGCTCCGCCTCCCCCAGCCCATTCCAGCTCCGCCTCCGCCTCCCCCAGTTCGCCTAGCCCAGCTCCGCCTCCCTCAGCTCGCCTAGCCCAGCTCCACCTCCGCCCCGCTCACCCAGCCCAGCTTCCCCTACCGCCCAGCCCAGCTCAGCTCCGCCCCTTCCAGCTCCGCCCTTCCCCTGCTGGCAGCTGCCACCTGTCTCCTTCCTATGACAGGAGCGGCGTGTCAGCTAAGTGCCGGAGTTGGGGGCGTGGTCTCGGCAGGCGCTCCATCAGATGTACACGCAAGTGGGGGAGCACCTCCAAATTTGCCAACCTTAAGGTAAGTCTTACCGTCCGAGGGCTGTGTGGGCTAAATTAGGGGGGGGTGTAGAGTGGACCATCCGCCGGGGCAGGCTGATCAAGTGACCTTGGGGCATCCCTTTCCAGGATATCTGTACAAACCAGTTGATTTCCCTCTTTCCAAATGCCCTCATTGCTCTGCGAATACTGCTAACACTCCCTGTAACCATTGCAAGTGGAGAGGGAAGCTTTTCAAAGCTGAAGCTAATAAAAACTTACCTGCGCTCCATAATGACGCAAGAAAGATTGGTGGGCCTGGCAACAATATCAATTGAACATGAACTAGCTCAAACAGTACACCTGAAGGAAGCAGTATGTTTATTTGCAGCCAAGAAGGCACGGAATGCACCAATCTGATTTCATGTATAGTTGATTGCAATGTTTTTGTTATTGATTTTGTCTGCCCATGACAAGCTGTTTTTCTATTTATGCTATGTTATTTATTTAAATAGAGTTATATAAAAAATACTGAGGTTCAAAATAATGTGGCTGTTGGTGTTTTTTTTTTTTTTTATTTGGGGGGAGGGGCAGCATTTCACTCTTGGACCCAGGCAGCACAATGTCTTGGGCCAGCCCTGGATACATGTGACAGTGTGTTACAGTTGGGTTGCATGCAGTCATTAACTGGTGAAAATAGCATTTCACTAGCAAAAATGCTGCAAGTTACTTTTTTAAATATCAAAGAAAGTGTTTACCATGGAAAATGAAACAAAGGCTCCATCATCGGGCAGGTGGATTGCAGTTCCCCTGCCCTTTGAACTGGTATAGGGGTGTTTTGGACTCTTTACCTGGGGTAACCAGGTAACCAGGGGTGTGGAAGAGCCTAGTGCTCTTTGCTATGGGTGTACCCCTGAAAGAGCACCAGGCCCATAACAAAGGGAATAGGGGCTAGTATTCTGGCAGGGCCAGGAACCGATCGGCCTTTGAGCCCTGGGTTACCAGCCCCTATGTCTGCTGACAGACTAGTTGGCTCTGGGAGGGGGACATTTTTTTAAAAATGTTTACAAAATGAAACAAAAAAGCATGTAATTTTCATTTTGCAGCATGGCTTTTTCAATGAAATGATACAACTGGCATGCTGACATTTTAATCCCACTGAATGTGAAACCAAACAATCTTGCATGCAAGTCAAACAATCTCTCCCATGAAGAAAACATTTTGGTGGTTGTCCAAATCATTGGAAAGATACCATTTTGTGAATACTCACCTGTAAAATGGGTATTATAAGTATGTCACACACCCCGCTTCAAGACATTCATTACATGTGGGTATACTGACCTGTAGATGGCGATCTTGCAGAGATGTCAATAAAAAAAGGTAAGACCCTCCCGGCCCATAAATACCTGGGACCTCCCACTCATTCCCCAGTATAAAGATATCAGTAAGATAAAGGGACCAGGAAAGCCAATTAAAACTAACAAAGGTTCACCATATAAAGGATCCAGAATACAAAAGGGCAGGGTGAAGCGGGGTGTGTGACATACTTATAATACCCATTTTACAGGTGAGTATTCACAAAATGGTATTATTCTAAGTATGTCACACACCCCGCTTCAAGACATTCATTACATGTGGGACATCCAATAGCAGTGTCCATAAAGGGCGGAGATCCAAAAAACAAGGCAACAAGGCACAAACTTAAACCACTGCAGCTTGCAGAACTTTGCGGCCAAAAACAGCATCCGCTGAGGCCCGCACATCAACCTTGTAAAACTTGGAAAAAGTGTGAACCGAAGACCAAGTAGCAGCCTTACAAACCTGCTCAACAGAAGCCTGGTGCTGGAAGGCCCAGGACGCCCCAACAGCACGGTTGAATGAGCAGTAACACAAAAAAGGGGGAATCTTCTCCTTAGCCGAATAGGCCCCAACAATGGCCTGGCAAATCCATTTACTAATGGAAGACTTGGCGGGAGCCAAACCCTTCCTAGGCCCAGAGGGCACCACAAAAAGAATGTCAGTCCTACGAAAAGGGGAAGTAGCCACCAAATAGTACTTCACACAGCGAACCACATCCAAAGAATGCAAAACCCTCTCCTTGTCATTGCTAGGCTTAGGACACAAGGAGGGTAGAACAATATCCTGATTAAGATGAAAAGCAGAGATCACCTTAGAAAGGAAATCTGGCTTGAAGCGGAAAACAACCTTGTCCTGAAGCCTCTCAAAGTAAGGGGCCTTAATGGACAAGGCCGCGAACTCCGAAACACGCCGAACAGAAGAGAAGGTTGTTTTTCTGGTTGCCATCAGAGTAAGCGCAGAAAGTGCAATATCCTGCAAACGTTCAAAAGGAGGACCCTGCAAGGCAGAAAGAACCAAGTTCAAATCCCAAACTGGGAGCAAAGGCTTCCTAGGAGGCCGCACATGTGTAACCCCCTGGAAAAAAGTCTTAACCAGAGGATAAAGAGCAAAAGACCCTTGAAAGAAAACCGCCAGGGCAGAAACATGCCCTTTCAGCGTACTAAGCTGCAAACCTAGGTCCAGACCATGTTGCAGAAATTCCAAGACCCTAGGGATAGAAAACGCCCTGCAAGGCAAGGCCCTGACCTCACACCAATCAATATAAGACCTCCAAATCCTATAGTAGATGGCAGAGGAAGACCTCTTTCTAGCCCTAACAAGAGTCTGAATGACAGCATCAGACCTCCTTCAAGATGGAGGCTTCAGCAGCCACGCCGTCAAAGCCAGAGTTGGTAAATTGGGGTAGAGCAGTGGACCCTGAGTGAGTAGATCCGGCAGAAGGGGCAGAACTAACTGATCCTCTGCCAACCTTACCACGTCTGCGAACCAAATCTGTCTTGGCCACCTTGGAGCCACCAGGATTGCTGACACGCCCTCTAGGGCCAGCTTGCGCACCACTTTGGCCACCATGGTATAGAAACCCCAGATCCCTCCAGTTCAGAGACATGGCATCCGCTGCCAGAGCCAGCGAATCCCGCGAGAGAGACACAAATGCCGGAAGCTTGTGATTGTGACGAGAGGCAAAGAGGTCCACCTCCGGAGTCCCCCACCGGTGGCAAAGCGACCGAAACACCTTGGGGATGAGCGATCATTCCCCCCGGCGAGATGACCCCCTGCTCAGGGAGTCCGCCTCCGTGTTTTCCACTCCCGGAATGTACACTGCCGAGATGCATGGGACATTGCCCTCTGCCCAATCCAGGATCAAAGACACTTCCCTGAGGGCACACCTGCTGCGAGTCCCTCCCTGGTGATTGATGTAGGCGGCCACCGTCCGATTGTCTGACCGAACTTGAACCGGTAGTCCCCGTAACTGATTAGTCAAGTGAGCCAGAACCAACCTGATGGCTCTCAGCTCCAGAACATTGATGGGATCGTGAGCCTCCTGAGGCCCCCACAGTCCCTGAAACTGAAGATCCTTCCAAAATCCCCCCCAACCTGACAGGCTGGCATCCGTGGTGACAGTCTCCCAACGAGGGATCAGAAAAGACCTGCCCCTAGTCAGATTGCTTGGCTTCAGCCACCACCGAAGGGAACGCCGCACCCGAGGGGACATCAGAAAGGACTGATCCAATGACAGCGGGGACCCATCCCAGGCCGCCAAGAGATGGAGCTGTAGCGTCCTCGTGTGAAACTGGGCAAAGGGAACCGCCTCGAACGATGCCACCATCAATCCCACCAGTCGCATCCCTAGCCGGATGGACGGGCGGGGGATGGATAGGAGAGTCAATTCCTGAATCAGAAGAACCTTGGCTCGGGGGAGGAACACCCTGGCCTGAGAATTATCGAGAAAGATTCCCAGGAACTCCACCACCCTGGAGAGAGTGAGGCAGAACTTGGGATAGTTGATCACCCAACCAAAACTCTCCAGAGTGGACACCACGGTCCTGGTATCCAGCTGCGCCTGACTGAGAGAAGACGCCATGATGAGAAGATCGTCCAGATAGGGCACGATGCGGATACCCCTGGCTCTGAGGATGGCCATCACTCCTACCAACACCTTGGTAAAAACCCTTGGAGCCGAGGTAAGGCCAAACGGAAGAGCCACAAACTGAAAATGTTGATTTCCCACGACAAACCTGAGGAATCTCTGGTGTGCCGGAAATATTGGAATATGCAGGTAAGCATCCTTGATGTCTATGGACGTCATGAAGTCCCCCTGACGGAGTGAGTGGATGGCTGAGCGCAGAGTTTCCATACGGAACTTCCGGGGACGGGCGAACCTGTTGAGCAACTTCAGATCCAGAATGGGACGAACTGATCCGTCCTTCTTGGGCACCGTGAACAAACTGGAATAGAAGCCCAGGCCCCGGTCTGAGGGGGGCACCGGACAGATGACAGCCATGTCCAAGAGACTTGCTACTGCTGCCCGAAGCCCCTGGGCGGCCAGAGGATCTGACGGCACCCGAGAACTGAAGAATCTGGGAGGGGGCCAGAACTCGAACTCCAGCTTGTAACCGGAAGACACCACTTCCTGACTCCACCTGTCCGAGACCTCTTGGACCCAGACCCGGGAGAAGAGTTGCAGCCGTCCCCCCACCCGCAAGGGTGAGGGCGCCCCCTCATTGCTGAGTCGTCTTGGCAGCGGCTCTAGGCTTGGAGCCCCAACTGTGTCCTGGACGGGCCCGACCCCTGCCCCTAGGCCAGGAATCACCTCTGGACGAAGGGAAGGCTGAACCCCTGCCAACTCTAGCCCCACGAAAGGACTGAGAGAAGGAAGCCGCCCCCCGAAAGGGGCGACGCTGCTTCTTACGCTGAGGTAACTTACCTCCCTTTGCCACCGAATCCAATTTTTTTCCAAAGAACCGCAACCCTACAAAGGGAAGGGCCGTAAGCGACTTTTTGGACACAAAATCAGCCGCCCATTGGCGTAACCAAACCGACCGCCGGATAGCCACAAGCAAGGCCGAAGCTCTGCTACACATCACCAATGTGTCATCCAAGGCGGACAGCACAAAGGACAAAAATAACTCACAGCGCTTAAGGTCGGCAAACTCCTCACTAGCCGGGTCAAGCCCGGAAGAGGTCAACAGTCCTCTAACAACCGACCTGGCAGCCATCTGGTCAATGCCTTTATCCTCACCATCCTTGATAGTAGTGCAGGCTGGAGAATGCAGGATTGAGGAACTGGACAACCCCAAAACAGGAGCATCCACCTCGGGGGGGGGGGGGGGGGGGGGGGACGACCAGTGCTTCACCGTGTCCGCCGGAAAGGGATATTTTTTGTCCCAACCCGGAGGGACACCCGGAAGCCGAGTCGGCCTCTCCCATTCCTTGAGAATGATACCATCAAAATGCTTTTGATGAGGAAATTCCAAGCTTGTTCACCTCAAAGAACTCCCCATTCAGCGGAGGAGCCACCTCGGGGGGAGTAATAGCCAGGACCTCAAACATATGAGCCAGGACCCTAGAGGTATCCAAGGAATCCCCCTGGCCCTGCTCGGTATCAGCACCCACAAACTGCTGGTCATCGGAGCCCTCAGACTCCTCATACAGCTCCCCTTCCTCACGCGGGGAACAATCAGACCAATCCAGGGAGTCAAACTCCTCCATATCAAGGGCCTGCATGGCTGTATACAAATGTTTTCGCTTTGCCGTGGCCTTTTTAGCAACGGCAGTGGAAAACAATTTTTCAAGGTTGGCCAATCTGGCACACACCTCAGATTGTGACTCCCCGCCAATGACCACATCACATGGGGTGCGTGTCAAGCGAGGGGGAGACGGAGAGGAGGCTAGCGGAGCAGAACCAGACGCCTGAGATCCGGTCTGCCGCGTAATAGACCGTTGAGCACAGGGTACACAAAGAAATACATCATCCCCCAAAAGGGATACCCCACACCCCAAACACAGCCTGGATTGGCCCGAGGGGGGCACAAGCCCAGTATCCGGGGAAGCCTCCATATGGTGATTTTGTTATAATATATATATATATATCTGTGTACAGTGCTCTGAGGGAATTACGCAGTAATGCAACCCGGGATGCCCCTTTAAGTCCCGAGTGGGAGGAATTTTAGCCAACTAAATTTTACCAGGGACCCTAGGACCATGCTATCAAATGTCCTTAAAGAGTTAATAACAGAGCATCTGATGGGCCACAGGTCACTCACCCGACCTTCACCCCACCGGAGTCCCGCACGCCAGGTAGAAGGGGAAGTGGAAGACGCGTAGTGTGCAGTAGGAAGAGGGAGGGCGGGCCGGCGCGGTTTGCGCCTCGCGCCCGGCCCCGCCCCTCTTCCGTCTCTCCCGACCAGAAGCAGAAGACCTAAAAACGGCGTGCCCCCCCGCCCTGAGGAGAAGAAGCACCTCATGGGCGCCTACAGCCACCATTGCCCCATGCCGGCGCCTCGGGACTGCCGGCGCCAGTCTGTGAAGTCAAACATGCACAGTAAAGCACCTCACACACACACACAATAAAAATAATAAGATAAATCCATAAAGGAACTGGCCCCATCACCCCCCCCCCCCTCTAAGGGTATCCGGGAGAGGGGGAATCCATGCTAGGGTAGGGCCAAGGGACGGGGCATCCCAAATCGGGGTCACCAACCCGGTTAGTCGCCTACCCCTTGTTATGGGGTCTCACAGCTCCTGAGCACCTAGGGTGCCATCTACCCTTGCCCGGACCAGCAGCCTAGGCTGGGAGGCAAGTAACGTAAATAAAGGGATCCGGGCAGGAATAGAAAAATAGAGGGCCGGGAGTCATCCCGGCTACCTGCAAGGAGGAGACATCCATCTTCTGACTTGCTCGCCTCTGCAGAGATGAAAGACTGGGGAATGAGTGGGAGGTCCCAGGTATTTATGGGCCAGGAGGGTCTTACCTTTTTTTATTGACATCTCTGCAAGATCGCCATCTACAGGTCAGTATACCCACATGTAATGAATGTCTTGAAGCGGGGTGTGTGACATACTTAGAATATCAAATATTATCTGCATGCAAGTTTTGCAGAGTGTTTACTCATAAGTACTCTAGCATGGTGCTGAATCAGCCATATTGATATGGAAGTGCATAGCATTTTAGTTGCCCTGCTCACGTGCACCTCCCAGTTATGAATTGGTCTTAGCAGCTGCTACCATTCTTTTGTGTCTTTAGATTTGTGCAAGCATGTAGGGGGGATTATGTTTATGGGGGGACTTTCAACCCTTCCCCCACATGTCCTGCACTGGAGATATAGCGCAACTTCGAGCTAAGCTGCTCGAAGCTGCTTTACCCATTGCATTGTATGTGCCAAATACATTCACTCATAGATCAGAGTTAAGACTGCACCTATACATCTGAAGATGTGTGCCACAGAGTCCTCTATTTTTAACACAGGTTGTGTGCTCGGACTCATTAAAAGTGGACCAACACCCAGGATTTTGACTATCCTGGGTCTTGGTCCACTTCGGTGGGGCACCCCTGATCGGGGTGCCCCGCTGTGTGAAAGCCCCCTGATCACCCGGAAAACTCACCTCTCCCCGATCCCACGTGGCCACGCCGGCCAGTCAACGCGGACGGACAAGCGCTCCGCTGCCGCCGCAGCGCGTCACTCGACGCGCGCGCGCGCGTCGGCCATTAACAGACGGCCGGTGCGGGCGCGCGCACGTCTAGAGGGGCGTGAGGGAGGCGGCGGCGGCTGGAAGACAAGGTGAGGGGATTTGGGGCGTTTGGGGGGGTTTCACCCTGCGGGACATCCCGATCTCGGATGTCCCGCGGGGAGGGAGGTGATCGGCCCGGGAATCTTATAGATTGATCACGGGAGGGTGATGGTCCACTTTAAGATTAGGAGTAAGGATCTTGCCCTTGTGAGTTAAAAATCTACAGTATATAATGCTCAATACTTACCTCTAAAGTGGACCAAAACCCAGGATTTGACTATCCTGGGTTTTGGTCCTTGCCCCTGGGCACCCCCCAGGTCGCCTGAACAAACTCAACAGGGGGGAGCGAGTATGTCTACCCTGGAGTGTGGGTTTTGATCCTCTTTAATAGTAAGAATGTTGTACTTTTTATGTTACATAGTCAAGAACAGCTGGTTTTAGTTACTTTTGAAAGAATGTTACAAAATAATTTTAGTTGAAAGAAAAGTGTCTGATAATATAGAGCACTGTTTTTCAACCTGTGGTAAGCATATCCCAGGGGGTACACGGCTTTATTTCAGGGTGTGACAACAGGGGCGTCTGACAAGTTTGGTATAATATATTTAACTGTAAATTGTTATTCCTTCTTGCTTTAAAAGTGCTACAAGGCCTGTGACCTACTTATGTTGGTAACATTTATAACTGATCCCCTTTTTAGGGGTACTCAGTTGGAACTTCCTGTCATTAGGGAGTACTTGGTTGAGCTATGGAGCATTCTGCAGGGTTAGAGTTTTGTATGGTAGGTTTTAGGTATACTGATATCCACCATACTGCCTATTAATGGTTTATAATTGTCTATAATTAGCATTAGATGGTTCCTATAATTAACTCATGCTGACAGGGGCACATACAGCAGTGGCATATCATTAATTGATCTAAGAGTTCAACTAAAGCCTGATCCATGTGCCTCTACTTTTCTGCAGCACACTGTAGATGCTGTAGCAAGTCCCAAAGGTTTTTTTTTTAGGACCACGCTCTAAATGCCCCATTCACTCTGTGCTTTCTCCAAAGATGGTGACCTGGAGCGACCTGGAGATCAGCGGTGGACATTGAGCGTGGTAAGGCTTTTTTTTCTTTATAACCCCCCATCCTGCTTCAGCGCCAGGGAAGAGTGGCAGGGTGGGAGGTGTAGGAGGGGGGTTACCTAGAGACTGGAATTCCGCTTTAAAAAGGAGGGGCAAACTTTGGAGACCTGCTACAGCATCTACAGTGTGCTGCAGCAAAGGAAGGGGCACAGGCTTCCAATGAGCTGCCTTTTAATTAGCAATGCCTGAGCTGCTTCTTTAAAGTGGACCAGAATCCTGCCATTGCCTACTGCATCACAGGGTCAAAATCATTAAATTATTAGTACTACAACATTCCGCATTACTAGCTGCTTCAAACTCAGGTGCACAGCTTATACACTCACAGTAGAAAAAGTTTTTGTCTTGTTCTTAGTAGATGCTACTATAATAATTAGGGGACATTTTCCAAGTTCACAATGTTATGACATACAATATTGCATATATATATATATATATATATATATATATATATATATATATATATACGGTATATGCATTGCATCATGTATAACAACATTATGCATGTTTCTCAAAAGCCCCAATTACCAATCCATGCCCATTACAGTAAAAAACGATAAACACAGCAGGAGAAATCGGCCTTATGGCCTGGGTATTTTTTAACCTATGACTGTATTTCTGGTACGGAGTCTTTTTGCTCACATGTGTCTTGCTCCCCTCTCCTGCTAGTCGGCTGTAAAAAACAGTAGCAGCTAATGGATTGTTTTATACCTGTTGAATAGAATTATTGGGGTAGGGTAGAGATGTACAGGACAACCAATAAGGCAGACCTAAACCCTACCTAGCATGCCGGTGCCACATATTATTGTTATTTTTTTTTAAAGCGCCATTGCATCCCGTGGTGCTGTATAAAGTGTAAGTTACATAAGGGTGGGACAAGTAACACAAGGCATTATGAGTCGTATATAAAAAAGATATAATAAAGAATGCATATAATACATACAGTATTATAAGTCAAATGCAACACACTGATACAGGAGTATATTAGGAGAGAGGGCCCTGACCTTGAGAGCTTATAATCTAAAGGAAGAAGGTGGAGACGAGAGTATTTGCTAAGTGAGGTAGCAAGAGCTCTGAAGGATTACATGGCTATAAGGTGGTTTGGTTAGGCGAGGTGGTAAGCTTGTCTAAATAGATGGGTTTTGAGGGTGCTTGGGGTTGAAGAGTGTCGAACTGTATGGGCATTCCAGAGCAGTGGAGTGGCACCTGCAAAGTCCACACACAAGAGAGTAGGCTCCTGGTACGCAAGAGCCCAAACTCACTTCTGTTGCCCTGCATTTAACAGATACCGAACTTTTCCTGGGAGATTAGATGGGACAAGTAAACAAATGCAGACTGCAGTGGCATGTGCCTCCTAATGGAGGAAGTGTGAGTGATGTTTGTGTGTGCATCTGTTTTTGTCCCCATTAAATGCAGCTACGCTAGGAAAAGGTTAGTATCTCTTTAAAGCAGGGCTCATTGATCGCATGCTGGGGTTAGGTTAGTTTAGTTTCGCTGTCACACAGCTGTAAGGGAGGGTTAAGGTTCACTTGTAACAAGCCAAACCTTGTTCATTATTGCACTGAATGGACCACTTAATATAAAAATTGTTGTCTAGTCCTTCACTGTGCCCCCCATATATCCTACCACCCCTCTCCTATGTTAAACCTACATACTACTAGGTGAAGGGACCATAAAAGGAGCCTAGCCTG
Source organism: Gastrophryne carolinensis (assembly GCA_027917425.1). NCBI lineage: Eukaryota > Metazoa > Chordata > Amphibia > Anura > Microhylidae > Gastrophryne > Gastrophryne carolinensis. Next base: position 169,310,710 of record CM051234.1, on the reverse strand, counting down.
TTCAGACCTCTTGCCAGCGAAGCTGCTACACAGAGTGTGACTGACTGACTGCAGAATAATCATCCTCCTGGTAGGCTTTTGTTTAATCCCTAAATGAGACCCTAAATATTTACTTTAAGCATCTATATATCTATCTGTCCCTGGTTTTTATTCCTAAAAGGAGTTGTGTGTGCCTCACCATACATTAGCTAGACAACAACTGCTTTTTCCTATTCTGGTTGCATGAAACACTGAGTTTGAGTCCCGTGGTGTGTGGGCCATTCCACTGTTCAATAGCCACAACTGAAACGATTGCATCTATTGCAGTGAATAGTGGCCATGCGTGAGTCACTGTGACTAACAGGGAGGCAGGCCTATGTTCTGATGATTGTATGGTTCCTGTGGGACTCGATATAGGGACCCAGTAAGTGTCATGCAACTGAAGCAGGACAGAACAGCTGTGGGGTACAAAAGAGTACGTTTTTTAAAGGAGCAGTCCTGGTAATGACAATAATAAGGCAACAAGCTGCTTACCTGAAGCCTGTCACATGTGCCTCTCCGCCATTTCCTGATGGTCTACAACATGTGCCATTGCTTTAATCTCCAATCCTCCAAGACCACCACCAGATGTGGATGCCCCTGTCCCTCAGCACTTTAGTGTGGGAAATCCTGGCAAGCCACTGTAATTGTCTTTACGTGGCTTGTCCATGATGAGAGCATGTAGGAACAGGGGCAGCTGTGTGACCCCATGTGGAGTTTGGTTCAGGGAAAAAATGGAAAGGAGACAAACTATGGAGACCTGCTATTAAATCTATAGCACACTGAAGGACTTAGAGAAGAGGCACATGGGGCAGGCATCAGGTCAGCTCCTTCCTGCCTTAAAGCGGACCTTCTCCCTGAATAAGAGTATATCTTATATGTTTCCACACCCTGTGCATACAGATTGCTCACATTAAAAATCATCCTACCTGCATCTACTGCATGTTATGAGCCTTTAAACACCCAAGATGGCGGCTCAGGGAGCAGGCAGCCTGCAAACAGGAAGTGTCGTCTGACTGTGTCGCTCTGCATTTTGGGATTGCTGTCCTTTCCCTGACCCCAGCTCTGCTCTGTCTGTGCAACCCCGCCCCTGTAATTTATCCTGCTCTCCTGTCCTCTGTATGTGATGCTTCTGAGTCAAGATGGTGGCGCCCGTATCCTAGAGTCCTGAACAGAGTTACAGCCTAGTGGGGGAAAGAAAAATAGGTGACTAAAAACGTAAAATATTTTTATTTTAGATGATGGGGAACAGTTTTTTAAGAGTTTGGGCTTTTCATTAAATCATGCTGAAGGATATTATTGTCATTGCCTGGACAGTCCCTTTAATGTTGTTGCCTGAACACACCCTTTAATTTATCTCCTGTATTATCCTGTAAATTTACCTGGAAATTAAGGAAAAGGGTGTCTCATTTTATGAAATACTAAAAGGCCCTGCATCAAGGTTAATGCAATGAAAAAGTAAGCAAGTTTTATTTTCACTCTCTTATAGGTCGCCTGGCAGGACTGTCCTCATTGTTTAAATCGAAGAAGCAACCCCCTGCCTCTATAATAAGCCACCATGAGTCACAGAAACACAAAAAGCTATTCCAGTATGTAGTATGGTAGTAATGCAGTCTATAAATTTTATCATAGCTTTGTTTACCCATACTGTTTAAAGCTTTGACGTCCACTGGGCAGAGAGGCAGGAAATGAAGTAGAACAAGAAAGTCTTTATAACCAGGATTGTTCTGCTACATTACTGCTAATGCCACTAAAGTGATGGGATGCTTCCTGAGCAAGGCCATTAGCCTGGTTTAGCAGACCTGTCAACTCCCACTGCTTATTTGGGAATCTGGCGGGTTTTAAGTCAGAATGTGATTTTTTGCTTGACTGGTACCATAGATTTCACACAGATTTTATAGCCCCCCCTTTTTTTGCCCATCTTTACGCTTCTTAATATGGCGTTTTTTTTTTTATTTTAGTCTAAGCAGCAGCTTGCATAATCTGAACCCAATGAACTCATTACGCATCTGGTGAGATTTGCTGCTGAATAACCATATATTGCCATGCAAGAGGATGGGCTCTAATTACAATAAGAGTGATCATTGTGCTGTGCTTCAGGTTAAACTGATTCCAAAGAGTAAGGATGTACAAATGAACAAATCTAAGGGCAGGAGGACAGTGTCAAGAGCATTTCAACAACCTTCTTGGGATGCCTAAAAGATATAAAATCACTGCCGTGAACAAAGGGGCTAGGGAATCTGGGTCAGAATCTAAAAACTTTACTTTTCATTTGCTCGAACACTACAGCGACGCACATAGATCTCTAGCAGGCTGTTTAAACCATTCAACTGCAGAATAGCTAAAGGTTCATATGCTGCCAACTAGATGAGCAGGCATCTGGAAATGTGTGTACGCAAGAAGCATGGTGCACCGATTCATCCTGCTATGTATGCCTTAGGAAATGAAAATATGTCCCTCAAAATAATGATTCCAGGGGACATACCAGGTTCCTATGAATGCCTCGCTTAGAAGGTGCCAAGATCTATGTGAACATTCCCTTCCTAGCTGACACTAGGCTTCCAGACTTCGTCACCCCCTCCCTTCCCTCCGCCTTGCCATGAGGACAACAAAGTGTAATATTACAACTACAAGCCAGGCATACATACCCCTCTCTTGAACCGAAAGCACATTGTTCCAGGCAAAAGGGTAAAAAAAAGAATAAGTGCTTGCAGTAATTCTGCCACAGTTGTGCCTTCTGTGTTCCTAGGATATGCTATTTCTGTAGCTGACGCTGGAATGAGCTGTCAGCTTTCAGAAATATGCTCGTCATGAAACTACATGTTGTTATTTGGCGGCAAGCCCTACGTTTGTGTTGAAACTTGTCTGAGCATTTTTAGTAGGTGAACGATAATACAGGAATGAAATAAATGTTCTCACCTCCACTATTTCTGTGTTGGCGTATCTGGTTAAAGTATCCTCTGTAGGATGTGACACCGAGATCTGTACAAACGTGTTCAGCTTCCCATCCCGGGCTGCAGTCAGCAGATCCTTGCAGGCTGCAAACCAAAGAAATACATTTGAATACAGGAAATCTGTGCACTGAGCAAGCTTCCCGGGTCTACACTTAGGCTTAGAATGAGCTCTGGATTACGTCTTTGGAGCAGAAGCTGATTTAGCAGAGGAAGTCCCTCAGAGTTACCTTTGCAGACATAGGAAGTCACATGTTAGAGCTGAGAATTCATTTCCACCAGCAGCTCCTGAGAGCAGACTTCCCTGCCATAGGCAAAGAAACTGTCGGTGTGTGTGTGTGACCCACTGCAGCCTAATTCCCAGCGGGTAACACACACACAAAACACAGGCAGCATTAACAAAATGTACTGTTATTAGCATGAAGCTTTAAAGCTTACATCAAACAGGCATTGAGATCAACGGCTGCAGGGCTATCTCAATTAACAGGTTACTGATTAACTGACTGCGTCACGCTGCCACATGTTGTATTATATTTGTTTTCTAAGTAGAGTACATTTTATATATATGTAAATTTAGTTAAAAAAGACAGGTACATAAAGTTTAACCTTTGTAACCCTACATTTTAGCCTATGATTTTTTTTTGCACTGGCGCATATGGCTGCACTGCTAGAAACACATTTACAAAAACATTGCGATGCAGCAACATATTAAGAACATTATAAACTATATTTGCACTTATCTAATTTGCACCAATGTGGTGTAGTCTGGCAAAAGTGCTTGATAAATCAGGCCCTACATTTTAGATTATATGGTTGTACACATCGCCAGTAAGAGTGAATGGGGAGGAGACTAGAAGACATCAAGTGTTTTGTGGATAGTTCCATTAGATATTTCTACTGATAGAGATCCCTGGAGGCCTTAGCCCTGCACAAAGGATAATGGGATTGCTTTCTCAAGGACCCACTGTTTAGTGCTCACAAGTGGTTTGGATATTTATCCATCTTTCTTTCCATTTCTCTGAATTATGATCAGATCCACCTGACTCCCAGTTTCTCGATAACCACAAAAGAATTTTCACAGCAAAAACACTGCATGCAGGGTTTGTGTTACTATGTGAAAGGGTCCATAATATTCTACAGGCAGCACTTTCACAGCAAATGGTGTGAAAGTGCTGGATACTCACCAGGAAACAGCAATCAAACTTAGAATTGTTATATGTCCAAAATGCAGATCCCAGTAAGAAACAATAGTTGGCAGTCACCATATAATTTGAGAATAACTCTAGCCTTGGTGTCTCCAGCCTAGGGATTCTTTTTTAATTATCTAATTATCTAAGTGATTCCAAATATCACCAGGGTGGTATGTATGAACTGTTAATCACTTCAGGCTGTCTGAAAGTCTAAAAAGGCAGCTCTCCTATGTCTGGGGCATCCAAATCTGGGATGCTCTGCTGTATGAAACCCCCACAAAAACCATGTATACTGTACTGTACTTACATATCTGTTGATCCCACTGCTCATGCTCCATTTACAAATCCTAGCAGAACTGGTCAGCTAAGGAAGATATAAATGATGCATGAACACTGATTGGCCATCAACTATTCATGCACTGTGTGATCCCTGAACGGTGAGGTTTTACCACTGACCTGTAAGGTAACACAAAGCCCCAGAGCAACACCTGGGGGGATGAAAATCACAGGTGTTGTTCCTCTTTAAAACTATGCTAAAGCACACAAAAAGCCATTGAAGTGCATGCAACACACAAAACCACGCAGTATGTATTTATGGATTCAACTAGGCTTGGGGAAAGTATAGACGGCAGCAGATCAGCCTCGCCATGTACCACCTAAGAGGACCTACTATACCACCAGTGGTACAGCACTGCTCTAGCCCAATTGCTAGGGAATACACTTACCCATAATGCAGCCAGATTAAATCCATAAACTTTCCTTTAGATTATCAGGTATAAATTGACTACAATTGCCTGAAAGGTTTTTATGGCTGTTAAAGTTCATGTTAACGTTTTTAGTGTGCGTAAAAATAAGATTTTATATTTCAATCATTTTATTGAGTTTTCAATAAGCAAAACTGAATTCTGTATACAACATTAGAATACACACTGTATGAATTGTAGAACTGTAAATCAAAATAGAGACCTTAACTTATAACAAAAAAAAACAACCACAATAAATAAATAGTACTAAGAAGAATATGGGGAATTAAAGAACCCAAAGCCCACCCCCCCCCCCCCCCCCCCCCAGGGATTCCAGAATTCAGACCAAGGACTCCAAATCTCCCTAAATTGCGACACTTTATTAAGCAAAATACTAGTCAGCTTCTCGTTGACCAATATCCAATATAATTTATCAATAAACATTTGAAGTTTCAAAGTATGAGATTTCTATGAGCAATGCTCAATTTAGCTGCCACATAAGCATAAAAAAAATCCCCACAATAGGTTTATTTAATAAGGCAACCAATGGCAATTTCTCCTTGCAACCTTCCTAATAATACCAAACAGTTGGTTCGAAAACGTTACCACCTTAGGGCATTTCCACCATATATGAACTAAAACTGTGAACTGAAATAAAGGAGATATATTAGGGTATGTATTTGCCAACCTACTGGGGACCATATACCAACGAGTAAATACCTTCAATTTGTTTCCAAATCTATCATATAATCAAGTTTGCCTTCCTCATCTGTGAAGTATTTATATAAGGTAGAAATACCATCTTTCCCTTGAAGACGAGTTAAGCATAATTTCTCAAAAATAGAAATATTACCTCTATCCCCTTCTTTAATTATCCTAGGATTTAAAAATTGCTCTATTTTTCTATATGTGCATTCTTCTTTTAAAAGGAAGTTGAAATATGTCTCTAAACATTGCCATGAAGTGTGCAATTCTATAGAGACCTTTCTGTGTCCACCATTTAAGTTATGCTTTTTTTCCCAGGCTCAATGTCAGGAAGCCCTAGAGGGGCTACGTATGTATGTTTGGAAATCAGGTTGTGTTTTTTGCCAGTTACCCCAAAAAGCTAATGCATTAGACCAGGGATGCACAACCTTTTTTGGTCTAGGGGCCACATTGTCATATTGTTTTACTTCAAAGGGCCACAAAAATATAAGCTGCGAATGCCTTTATGTATACACAAAGGTGAGCAGAGGTGGCAGGAAGAGTTGGGGTGAAATGAAAGATGTAAGGTCCCAGTGGGTAGTGGTGAGGTGAGAATGAGTGGGCAAAAGTAAGGCAGGGAAAAGTCCTTTTGGCAGAGGTTAAGTGGAAAGCGGTGAGGTGGGCAGATGTGAGATGGTAAGAAAATCAATAGACAGAGGTGAGGTGGGTAGAGGGGTGATAGGAAGAGGTGGTTGGGAGTGGGCCGAAGTAAGGTAGGGAGAAGAGAATTGAGCAGAGGTGAGGTGGGCAGAGGTGAGATAGTAAGAAAAGTGATTGATAGAGGTGAGGTGGTAAGAGGTGAGTAGAGATGGGTAGAGGTGACGGGAGCGGAGGTAAAATGAGACAAGTCTGAAAGAGGTGAGTAGAGGTAGGCAGAGGTAAAATGAACAGAGGTAAGAAGGAAAGAGGTAGGCCAAGGTGAAGTGGGCAGAGGTGAGCTGGGATGAGTCTACTTGGGCATTTCCAGACACAGCAAGCACAAACAACGCTTCAGTAACAGTGTGTCACCCACCTCTACAGAGAAGTTTATCGGTGATGCACTTTCTGCTTTGGAAATTAGGGACACACTGCTCGCTAGTGATCAGCCACTTGCACTGCAAGAAAAACTCTGCTTGCTAATTTCCTAGGGGTGCTGGGGGCCACAAGTGAGGACAGTGTGGGCCGCAGGTTGTGCATCCATTTATTAGACAATGCAGGACGTTATATATCTGTCCTTTTTACCTTAGCTAGCCACATGAGAGAATCAATGGAAAACAAATCACATGCTTTCTGTTCTATCATTACCCAGCTGGGCTTTTTTCCACTAATAAAAACCCGTGTAAGTTGGGCTAATTGAGCAGCAATATAACTTTACATTTGGGGCATCAAAGCCCCCTTTATGTTTTGCTATATATAAAACTCTCTGATTTGTTCTTCTACTTTTGCCTGCCCAAATTATTATCAACACTTTAGATTGAAATGTATTTAAATATGCCTGTGTTCTGAACAAATATAACAGTCTAGGTAACAAAGTCATTTTATGTGCCCTAATGTCCCAATTTATGACATAATGTATTGTAATTGTTTTTATATAATAAATGAAATTGCATTGTAATTGTTTTTATATAATAAATGAGGGTTAGTGGGACCCCAAAATAATTAATAGTATCAGTTTTCCAAATGAGATTAAAGGATTATTTTAAATTAAGAACCTCTTGGTCTGAGAGTGTCAAATTCAATGCCTCAGACTTAGTAAATTTTAAGCCCGGAATTTTGCTAAATTTTAGCATCTGAAATAAATTTGGACGTGAAATGTGGGGTAAGGAAATAAACAATCAAGCATTGTCAGCAAATAATGCACATTTATGTTCCCTCCCCCCCCCCCCCCCACCATCCCTAATTGTTCTCACCAATGGTTCCATTGACAGCACAAATAATAATGGTGACAAAAGAACAACCCTGTCGGGTACCTCTGTATATATTAATAGACTTTGACTCAAATCCTTTATCACTATAACTGCATGAGGATCCCTATTTAAATTTCTCAAAATATTTTGAAATGTACGGTAGTCCCAAAACCTTGTCTTCCCAAAACATTAAACATATAATCCCAAGTCAACGCATTAAATGCTTTATGTAAAGCTAATGAGAGAAGCATAGCCCTTCTTGCTCCTTTTTCATCCCAATTAGTTCGAACTGCAGACATCAAATCAGTTACTCTCCTGGTCTGATCCGAAGCCAAGGAATTACCCAATAAGGGTAAAAAATATGATATTAGAACATTTTTTATAGAGTTTAGTGTACAGAAAACTGTCCAGAACAGAACTGGAACAAAACATACATAAAATGAGTCAACGCCTCAAACGCTTTACGTAAATCTAATGAGAGAAGCATAGCTCTTCTTGCTGCTTCTTGATCCCAATTAGTTTGAACTGCAGAAATTAAATCAGTTACTCTTCTGGTCTGGTCCGAGGCCTACCTTCCTGGGATAAAACCCACCTAATCAAGGTGACTATAGCGAGCCAGAAAGGAGTTAAGCCTTAATGCCAATATTTTAGTAAAAAGCTTTAAGTCTGTATTTATCAGGAAAATTGGTCTATAATTATTACAATATCCTGGATCTTTTCCTGGCTTTGGTTGGACACTAATGTGTGCTTTATTTAAATCTCACTTCGTCAGTTCTCAAGCTATTAGACCATAAAGCAAGATGAGGTGATATAATTTGTAGGAATGTTTTATAATAAATGTTAGAAAAACCATAAGGAGCCTTATAGATCTTTAATTGCTTTATTGCCATCTTGATCCCCTCTTCCTCTGTAGCGCTTTCTAAAATATCCTTATGAAACTCTGACAAATGAGGGATTGGGAAATCTTGAAAAAAAAAGTGCTTTAGATTTCTCAAAAGAAGTAGGCGCAGCATATAAATTGTTATAACAGTCGAAAAATTCATCTAGAATCCTTACTGGATTATTAATATACGATAATTCCCTTAAAATAATCTCAATTAATAAAGGATGTAATTTGCTTCCTGGGGGTTAATCTCATTGCCAAAAGTGACCCTATTTTTGCCTCCTTGGTGATAAAACGTGTTTATTCTATCTTAAATTTTTTTCAGCCTTAGTAGTAAACATAATGTTTACCTCTAGTCTAGCCCAGTTAAGTTAATGTAAAAGATCCTTGTGTGGATTTATTTTATAATTTTTAAATGGTTTATTTAATAATGTTTCCTTTTAAGTGTTTCAGAAATTTTCCTTTTCTTTCTGCTAGCCAATTTGATCAGAACTCCTCTGATATATACCTTATGAACTGCAATTTTTTTTTTTTTTTTTATATATTCTTTATTTATTGCATGTTCAAAATAGATTTACATACATATAAAAATGTATATAAAGACAGCATTAAGATATAACCAACAAAGTGGTACAGCATATGAAAATAAAAAGGAATTATCAAGTAAGCTTCCATTTGGTCCATTTTCTTTGTCTCGGCGCCAGACTATATTTTGCTCCTGTGAGGCTGGTCCCCCCACCAGACCACCCCCAACCAAGGGAGCTAGGTCCAGAGAGGGGACCGGGGCGCCCACAGAGACCCGCCCCCCCCATCCAAGGTGCCCACCCCCAAGGGTTCGAGACCTGTCCTCGCCCCACAGGGCACGAAGTAAACAATCCAGAAGCACTGTACCCAAAGGAAAAAAAAAAAAAGAGGGAAAAGAGAAAAGAGCAAAAGTAGAGTAATAATATCGACGTCCCTTATTAATGCTCCTACTGATTTCTTTCTACTAACCCCTTATAATCTGCGGAAAATGTAAATGCGTCCCAACCCGCCCATCTGAGACGGTGCACCTCCGATGTTTCGTTGCGCTCAGCAATGATGCCCTCAAATCACTCCATCTCTGAGACCTTGTTGAGCCAGAGCAGAATGCTAGGTGGATGTGACTTCTTCCACTGCACGGGAATGCACGCCCTGGCTGCATTAATTAATTGACCCATTATGGACCTCCGGTATCCCTTGGCAGGTATCTCCGAGTGGTGGAGAAGGAAGAAGGCCGGACCCCCCGGGATCTCCCACCACAGCACCCTTTCCATTGTTTCCTTAACTGTAGACCAGAAACCACACACCCCCGGGCAAGACCAAAAGATGTGCAGGAGATCACCCCTCTCCTGTCCACACCACCAGAAGAGAGGTGACACCTCCGGGAACCATCTGTGGAGGGAGGTCGGCACTCTGTACCACCCGGTCAGAATTTTATAGTTGCACTCTTTATATTTAGTACATATCGCCGTTTCATGAGCCAGTCTAGCAATTTTAGTCCATTGTTTTGAGGTAAAGGGAGTGCCCAAAGTATCCCCCCACTTGGAGATGAAAGACGGCGCCTCCTTGTTTTCCGGGCTGATCAGCATCTTATAGGCGCAAGAGAATACATGTCTTACGGGGGCCCTCCTCTTCACATAGCCTCTCAAACATGGTGAGCCCTCTATCTTCCCAGGACTGCCGCTGAAGCGTTGAGAAAAAGTGTCTCAGTTGCATGCCCTGCCAGGCACCCCATCTGGGCAAACCCCGTGTATCCGCCAGATCGTCCAGTGACTCCCATGCCCCCTGACTCTGGAAGTGACAGACCCTACCCACCCCTCCCCTCAGCCACCTCTCCACCACCCTCCCCGAGACTCCCGGCGGGAACGCCGGATTTCCTAGGACATGACACAAAGAAAATCAGATCATCCACATAAGCCCCTACTTTATAATGGCCCGAGGGCAGGGCCACACCCTGAATGCTGGGATTAGCCCTTACCCTACAGAGAAAAGGTTCCAGGGTCATGACAAAGATGATCGTCGAGAGGGGGCAACCCTGCCTCGTCCCATTCCCAATGCTGAAAGGCTCTGAGAGTAAACCATTGACTCTCACCACTGCTGAAGGGCACTGATAGAGGCTAGTAATCCAGGATAACATTCCTGGCCTGAGACCCACATGCCGCAGGACCCCTTTCATGTAATCCCACTGAACCCTGTCGAAAGCCTTTTCAGCATCGGTAGCAAGGAGGATCGCAGGGAGCTCTCTTTTGTGAATCAGATCTATAAGGTTCAAAACCTTAATCGTGTTGTCCTTTGCCTCTCTGTACGGCATAAACCCCACCTGATCCAGATGAATAATATGGTGTAGGTGAGGGGACAAGCGGGTGGCCAATACTTTAGCAAAGAGCTTTATATCCGTGTTAAGCAGAGAGATAGGCCTGTAAATAGAACTCTGTGTCGGGTCTTTGCCATCTTTCGTTATGACTGAGATCTGGGCCTGAAGACTGTCACATGGGAGGGACGCTCCTGCGGGAATGGAGTTTAGTGCCTTAAGGAGGCGCGGGGACAGGATCCCCACAAAGATTTTATAGTATAGCAACGGTAGCCTGTCGGGCCCCGGAGTTTTCCCATTCGCAGAATTCTTAATAACCCTGCCAGCTCCTCTGCAGATGTAGGATCCTCCAGCTGCTCAATTAGTTCCCTCGGTAGCCTAGGAAGACCTGACTGGTCAATGTACTCGTCTATTTTTGCTAGTTTGTCACCCCGTGAGTGGGAGGGAATGTTGTATAGCACCTCGTAGTACTTTTTGAATACCTCTGCAATTTCCCTGTCCCTGTGAACTATCTTCCCTTTTTGGTCTGAGATTTTGGAAATATACGTTCTTGCACTTTCCCCTCTCAGAGCCGAGGCCAGAAGTCTCCCACACTTATCACCAGACTCATAAAAGACCCTCCGGCTCTTGATGAGTTGGATTTTGATCCTGTCGCTGTAGACCCTCCGGAGTCGGTCCCTAAGGGCGGAAAGTGCAGCTATTTGCGCTCCTGCCAGTGATTGCTTGTGCACCGCTTCCAACTTTCTAATTTCTTCCAACAGATCAGCAATCTGTTTACTTCTCTCTCTCTTGACCCCAGCCCCCCTCTGGATCAGTGCCCCCCCCGAATAACACATTTATGGGCTTCCCACAGGACCGGAGCACCTATGTCCTGGGAATCATTCTCCTGAAAGTAGTTTTGCAGAACCTGCTTCATCTCTTCTCTGATCTGGGGATCCTGAATTAGAGATTTGTTTAGTGTCCACGACCATGCACGTGGCTCTCGTTCCTGCAGGGCCAACTGGATGCTAACTGGGGCATGGTCAGAGATAGTGATACTGCCTATCGAGGCAGAGGAGATCCGGGGGAGAGAGTGGTGCTGAACCAGAAAGAAATCAATCCTGGAGTACATATTGTGCGGGGAAGAATAGAACGTATAGTCCCTAGAGTCAGGATTGAGAATCCGCCAGGGGTCCACCAACTGGTGGGTATGGGTATAATAGTTTTCTAACCCTTTTCAATTTAGCATAGGACATGTAGAAATGTCCATTAAAGGTGTCTATTAAGGGCTCCAGGGAGAAATTGAAATCACCTCCAATGATCAATCTGCCCTCCACAAATTCAGTGAGCCCCTCCAGGACTCCCTCCAAGAATGTGATCTGCCCCGTGTTTGGGAGGTAGAGGTTCACCAAGGTAAAGTGCTCCGACCTGATCCTCCCCTTAACGAACAACCACCTCCCCTCTCCACCACTCAGAGAACCCACCTCCTCCCAGGGCACAGATCGAGAGAGGAGTATGCTCACCCCCCTCGACCGTGAGTCCGGTGAGAGGCTGTGATAGGACACTGGAAACACCCCACTGCGGAAGGTTGGCGGATTGGACGACTTGAAGTGCGTCTCCTGTAGAAAGGCCACGCCTGCTTCTGGCGCTCTGAGGTTGTTCAATATCATGGACCTCTTCTCAGGGGTGTTCAGCCCTTTTACATTAAAAGAAATCAGATTAGTCTCACCCATAGAAGCACTCGGTAAGGAGCTCAGATATAGCACCAAGAGTAGAGGGGCGAGTCAAACGTGTTTAACACGGGGGGAAAGCACAATCACACACCTGTCTTCAGTAGTAGCTAGGGCCTCACTACTCTAGGATCTCTATGCCAAGGGGGATTAAGCAGGGACTGGGAAAGTCAATGAGGAGAAAAGAGAAGTCAAGAAAAGGAAGTAAAGCAAAGGAACTAAGGAGAGTGTACAAAAACCTCTGGTAGAGCCCTCGGACAGGCCCCTAACTGTCAGTCGGGTTCCACCAAACGCCCCACCAGAGGAAAACTAAAGTGCACTTTACGCTAAGTCTCAGCTCCACCCAGAAGGGTGAAGATTGACACCGGCCTAGCTGGGGGAACTATGTCCAGCACCGGATTTAGAGGCAGCACAACCCCAGTCCCCAGGGTAACATTCATCATTTGAGTAACATCGAGTAAACCAAAAAACTTCAACTGCAGGAAAGAAGAAACATCAAACAATACAGCTGAACACTGCCTAACAAGTTAACAGCAAAAGGAAGCTAGGAAGCAGCCAGGCCCACAACTGATGGAGCACAGTAGGAGGCGCAGTAAGGCACCCCGGTTCGGGCTTAGCTTAGGTAACTGCCAGCCCGCCGCCCCCCAGAGGGCGCCAGCCCCCAGACCCCCAGGCACCTCCGCTCCACCGTCAACAATTGAAACAGTCTTACTTCTCTAGAGACCGGTGGTACCAGAATTCCAGGGTCACATCTCTCTGTCCATTGGACTGGGACGCCTCTCCAAACGTCGCCCCTCACATCTCCCGCCTCTCATCTCGGACCTTCTCGTGCGGGGACGTCTCCGGGGTAAGCCGCCTCGACCCAGCGGAGGCAACTCCATCGACAGTGAGAGCCAGTTGGGGACCGGGATGGGGCCACAGTCCAAAAAAGCAAAGAGACCCTGGAGATCTTGATTTGGGCATGTATGTACCTCTCTCCTTAGCCACAATTAGGTGGAACGGATAGCCCCAGCGGTATGTTGCTCCTTTGCTTCTGATCAGCTCCAGGACAGGTTTCAAGGTCTTCCTCATTTGCAGTGTGCACCTAGAGAGGTCTGGAAAGATAGTAATCCTTGCCCCGTAGAAGTCCAGCGGGCCATGCTGCCAAGCCTTGCGCGATATTTCCTCCTTAATGTTGTAGAAATGAATCCTGCACACTATGTTTCTCGGATACACTGGAAAGGGTTGCACGGGCCCAGTGCTCTGTGCGCTCTTTCGATTTCAATTGGGGTGTCTACGTTTCTTTCCAAGAGCGTGCTAAAGATTGTGGTTACAATATGTCTCACGTCTTCCCCTGCGGTAGCTTCCGGGATGCCCCGCAGTCGAAGATTGTTCCTTCTGTGTCTGTTCTCAAGGTCATCATGCTGCAGCTGGAGTTGCTTCTTAGAATCCAGCCGTGAAGCTCCCTCTCCCTCGGACTCTCTTTAGGGGGACCCCTGCTGTCCGCTCTCGGGGTGTAGGCATAGTGTGACAGCCTGGATGCAGTGTTACAATGTGGGTCACGGATTTCCGGACCCTCCTCTTCCACTCTTGCTCAAGGGGCCATCTCCTCTTCTACCCGACTGCTCCAACCAGGGCATCCCTCTTTCCCTGGCAGATTACATGGCTTGCCACCGATAAGGCCATCTTTCCACCCCCCCTCCTCATTAAGGCCCTTCCTTTGTTTTACAGGGCTCTGTGCAGGCGTGCTGTCCAGCCCCCTTTCCATAGGGCCCCACGTGCCACGGTGCGCCATCTTGTGTCCTTGACCCTGGGGGCTACTACAATTATGCCCCTGCTGCGGTTCATCGCCCGCTCTCTAGTGTTCGCAGAGGGGCTGTGATTTCGGGATCCCTCACTGTCCCCGCAGCCTCGTTGTCTAGGGGGAGGTACCTCGGGTGCTCCGTGGCCGGGCGCCATTTTGCCGCTCTCCTCCAGCTGCCTCCACACCCCGCGATCGGCTTCCTCCACCTCGGATGTCGCCGGCCCGCCTCTGCTCCCCTGCCGCTCCCGCTGTCGCTCCGAAGACCTCTCGCCGCTGCCGGACGTCCCCGATGACGCCGCCATCCCGCAGATCTTCCCTCCTCGTAGCCGCTTCAGGTATTCTCCTCCTTCTCTTCTTCTCTTTATTTCTCTGCTTCTTTCCTGTCATCTTGCTTGAAATCTTCTCTCTCTGTCACTTTTAAATCACTCTTAAAGCCTGTGGGGGACCGGAGCTTGTGGAACTCACGTCCTCCTCATCAGCGCGCTAGGCCACGCCCCCATGAACTGCACATTTTAATGAGGGAGAGGTAGCAGAAGCCTTATTTTGATCAAAGAAAATGCAAATCTTATTCCAGCTCAGTAACTATTTCAGGAGCATGGCTCAAAGACCGTGGCTTAAAGGACATTTTCAGCCCCCCCAAAAAAACAAAACTCTATATTGCCCATGTATCCCACATAGACTGTCAGCAATAGTGTGGCACTGCAGATCTTACCCGATCGCTGGATCCCTGGCCCGCGCTGCAAGCCCGATTGCATCTCAAAAGAAAGTAGCGATCAAGTAGCGATCAAGTGTGCAGCATGGGCCAGGGATCCAGAGAACAGGTAAGATCTGCAATGCTGCACTATCGCTGACAGTCTGCGTGGGACACATGCTGAGTATAGCGTTTTTTTTTTTTGCTGAAAATGTTCTTTAACTGTTATATCATATGACGCCCACAACCAATAGAGAATGATCAGTCCAAGACACTTCCTTTATAGATGGGAGTCCCTCCCTATTTCAAAAAGGCTGTTAAGTGGTAAACAAGGCTCCGATTCCCCTAGTAAGTAGAGAAAAAAAAAAATAGAAAGGAAATTAAAACAAACAACACACAAAAAACAAAAGCAAAAACATTCTGTCACAAAAATAAAACAACAACAATTGTTATCAGTACCAAAGAATTACCAAATAAGGGTTAAAAATATATTAGAATTTTTTTTATGGAGTGGAGCTTAAAGAAACTGTACAGAAAACTATCTAGTACAGAATTGGAACAAAACATACATAAAATGTAATCTTTAAATTGGAATTCCAGTCAAAATCAAGCAACCACCCTGCCACCCTCTCCTGGCACTGAGGCAGGACGGGGGCGGGGGGGGGGGGGGTGTTACAAAGAAAAAAAAAACTCACCTCCATGGTCCAGCACTGCCCTCCAATTTTTGTGTTGCTTTGCCTGCTGCCCATTCACTTGAATAGGCGTCAGGTGTGTGCATGGAGCCAGGGGATGCCGATGTCCTTCTGTGTGATGGTTGCACAGAAATGGTAGAGTAGTGCTGGACACAGGTGAGGCAAGGATTTTTTTTTTCTTTGTAACGCCCCACTCTGCCTTAGCACCAGGAGAGGGCGGTGGGGATGGGTGGGGGGGGGTTGATTTTGACTGGAATTCCGCTTGAAAAGATTTTCCTACAGGGATATCTCTTTGGGATATCCCACAGTATAAAACCCTCCTCTCCCCCGTAAACTCCCCTCAAACCTTGATTGACAGCTGCGGCAAAGCTTTGCTGTACTCTGAAGCACTCCACAGCATCCCCGATTCCCCCAGCCTGCGCAGCCCTGCCAACCGACATTAAAGTCTGTTGAGTACAGCAAGTGTTTATGCTGCCAGAGGCCCACGCATGCGTTGTGTGATCCAGAATCTAGAGGATTATACAGGGGAAATGATGGGTTTTCACCTTGCAAAACATCCAGGGAATTACCTGTTCCTAGTCCCTAAAGCCACCTGTTCACCTGTTCAGTTCGCTTTAAGCCCCCTATTGCACTTAAGCATTGGTGCTTGCTGTTGTTTCTGCTCCAGTTTAGCTACCTTCACATCTGTTCAGGTTCAACAGCAACTGGAACAGAAAAACAGCAAGCACAAATGCTTAGGAGTGAAAGGGGCCTAAAACCACGAGTGTCTTGAAGAAATAGGGGGGAGGGCCCTCTTTTCCCTCAGGTCTGTGTACTGAGCAGCAATATACTTACATGGACAGTAAAAACTAGGATTTAATTATGATATTTGATGTCAGCTAACTCAGCCATCAAAGATTCAGGGAAAGGGCAGACAAAATGGTCATAGGGTCAAAAGACTGGTCATGAGTAAATAAAATATGAATCACAATGTTGTACCTGATTCTCCAATAAAGTAAAAACATTTTTTTTTTTCAAATAGAACAGTAGTGAATCATTGGATAGGTTTTATTTTTGTTCCCTGTAGTTCACTACTCTGAGGAGAGAAGGGGGGCGGACATGTTAGTACCAAAGATGGCTATTTCGGGACCCAGCAAGATCATTTTTTTTTATATGTTTACAACAATGATAGTGGACTATTGAGCATCATCAATGACAGAGCCGTGCCTACATTCTCCCATAGGACACTCTAATTCTGCACATCTTAGGCATCTTGATTTCATTTATGGAGTGAGGACTGGGGCTATTGGGCTATGCACTTCTATGGAGCATCATAGGAGCATTTTAAAGTAATCTATTATACTATACTAAATACACATTACTAAATACACTATACAAATACACATAACATTTGATTTAGGTGTGAACAAAGCCATATATAGTGTAAAAGAGAACATATACGTTTAGTGTCTGTGAATGCAAACACACAAACGCAAATTCAGGCAGAACTGGGCAACAATCTTGCCTCATGTGTAAGTACATGATTTATATACTGCTACATTTATATATCATACAAGTTTCCTACATGGAGCGTATTTCCAGCAGAGTCCTGTAACAGGAAGGCTGCAGAGTGGGTTGCTGAGCAATACTTCCACAGGAAGCATGGAAGTTTAAAAAAGGACACCATTTGTTTTGTTTAGAAAGTCTGCAGCTTTCCCTAGTTAACCCCCTTTTAGGTTTCAGCTGCTGTGGAATGTGATCACTTGTTAGGAATGCTGGTACCAGCAGGGTTAATGGCTCTGGGTGGCAGGCTTTACATGTATACTTATTAAAAGTGATTGTCTAAAAAAAGGGTACATTACATACCTTTTATGCATGCACCCTAGGGAGGAGGGGGAGAAGGCAAGTTGGTCTGGGTTATCTCAGTGGTTTCAAACAGTGGGCTTCCCAATTTGGGATGCCCCAGGGGAATGGCGCAAAACCAAGGAAAATGCATGTTTTGTGAAAAAAAATGTTTTGTTCTGCTTTAAAGCATGCTACTAAGTAGGAAAAGTCAGATGCAAATATTGTTTTTTTTTAATTTGTTTTGTAATGAGGAAAAGGGAGTTGTGTTTTTTTCAGAGGCTTTGTGGTATCCCTGCCTGATTATCTGACCCACCACTGAGCACAGGAGTGCGGAAGAGCCCAGTGTCCATCAGTATTACCCTGGGTACAAATGGAAATGCACTGGACTTGTGCTAAAGTGTATAAGGGGAAATACACTTGCAGGGCCGAAGTCCTCTGAGCCCTGAGTTACCACACTCACTGCCTGGTGCACCAGTCTAGTATCCCTGAGACGGAGGGGTACCACACTTTATTGTACTACATAATAGGGAAAAACAGACAAGATTTCAATGGTATCTGCGATTTGGTGTACTAGATTATTGATATCAAGAACCATCCAGCTGAACAGCTTCACTTATGCTCGCACCTTGTCTGGCCCTCAGGCACCACAAATAGGGAATCAGAAATTCTTTTGTGCACGGTAAACAAGCTTCTGAGGGATTTACACTATGAGGAATATGAGGAAGAATATGGAAGACCTAGACCATCTTATGTTGAAATACCAGAGAGAAGCTGAAGACTTTTTGCAGGATAGGTTGGGGCCGCTGGAGTCAATCAAACTGAAGTGTGTTCACCAAAATGTCTCTGTGACAGATAAAACTGTTACCAGCAGGGAAAACAATTGAAGTGATGAAAGGACTAGGCCACAAGGGAAACAACTAGGCCCCTTAGGGGCAAAAAGTGAAAAATACTAAGGAGACATATTGTTCCTGTAAAAAAATTCTTCTGCCAAAGCTATCTTGAAAAGAGTAAAACAAAAAAAGGTGAAACCTTATGTTTGAGGGTACCCATTCCAGTTCAAATGAACAAATTAAACCATCCCCTAAAAAGAATTAGACACTCATCATTGCCCACATCACGTTCTGTATCCATGATAAACTTTACCAAACAATATCTTGCAGGCATTTGACAAGGTGTCTATCATTTAAGGTATATGTGTCTAAAACACTCTATACATGTGTTGGTGATTGAGAAGGTCTCCTTTTGCTACCCCTCCAAGAATCATATGACCAGATTTTGTTGTCAGTTGCCTTATAAACATACCCCTGGCAAGCACTGAGACAGGTTTGGGTACTGGAAAAACTTAAACTCTACCAACCTATTGTTCCAAAACACATATCAAGGAGGGGAGGGTCAAAAGAAGACTAAAAGGAAACTGTCTCCATAGATTAGGGACTTTGATGACATACAATAAAACTACTCCAATAATGTATTTGAGGACCAAAAGGAAATGTTACTTACCACCTAGAAACTTTTTTAACCGCCCAACTTTGGTGTTCCCTTTCTTAGGGGGGAGATTTAGAACTATACTTTCACATTTTATTGCTTTCAGTCACAAACTGTATTAGATTATTTACCGAATAACAAAATGTGTACAAATATTTTTTTACTCTTGTAAATGTCTATGTAAAAGTGTGAAAAAAAAGTAAAAAATCTTCACAATTTCATTATTACACTATCCGAGTGTGAATCACTGTTACTTTCTGTTGTAGCTCTCTTCCTTCCTTTGCATTTCCCCAATGACCAGATTCTTTAGGGAAATTAAGAGCAAGGACCCATAAAGTTGGTTGTCCTCAAAGGAACCCGTTGTGTTGCCTTCTCTTAAGTGTTTTTAAGGCACACTTGAAAAAAACAGCCAATATCCGACTTTGTTTTTGAGTTTGGATCTGCTTTCACCCTTTTTGTAGGTAAAAACAAATACACTATAGCCAACTTAATCCCTGGTAACAAAAAAGGTTGCATTGTGCTGTAGATTGCTTTTTAGTTGTGTGGGGAATTTCTACAGGTTAGGTACATCATGTTTCCTATAAGGTAAGGATAGTTTGAAAACAACAGCACCCTATAGGCTATGCGGTAAAATGGCAAATTATTTAGCATTTGCCATAGGGTGTTATTTCCAAACCATCCAAAAAAATATCCTTATCTTATTGGATATATGATGTACCTCACATGTAAAAATGCCCCATCGCAATTACAGGTGGGAAAAAGTATCACAAACATTGTTTTTGCACTGTGTAGCATGTTAACGCTAAAAAGCTCATTGGGATGCAGGTTGCAATCCACACCGCAACACACAATGGAAGTCACACTGGCTTCACCAAATAATTAGCATGACCCTCCCTGTGTCAAGATTAGCCCATGATCCCTCTAACCAAAATTTTGCTGTAAAGTGATTTAACTGCATAACGAGCCAAGCTGGAAAAAACAGGAAAAAAAAAAACACAAATTCACCAAATTGATTGTGTGAATGGTTTTACACAACCTGTACAGCACGGTGGAATTAGCCAGTTGAATAATTATTTAATTCATGAAGACTATTTTTACTGCAGCTTGCTCAATACTATACAAGTGAAAACATACAGATGATAATTATATGCTTGACAACGTGGACCAAGAAATGAACAAAATGTTAACAAAAATCAGAAAAATAAAGTATTTCTCAATACTATAGGTATTAAAAATAGGAAGCCTTTTATTGATCTCTGCAGAGTACATTTTAGCTTGGAGCATAAACTCTTTTGCAACTGATTACGAAAAGAAGAAAGGTGGGGGTGGGGGGATGAATTTATTGTACTCACTGTAAAAACCCCTCCCTACTACATCTGGCGACATGCCTTTATTCAGTGCTTGTCAGAGAATGCTTTCCTAAAACAGAAATTACTTACATGCTGCATACAAACCAAGGATAGCATGATCTCTCCCAGAATTCTTTGCAGTAGGCAGGGACATGCAAATGATCTCTTTGCACCTTTGGGGAGGTGCAATGCTTGGGTAAAGCTAATTATTAGACAGCCATACACACTTCCACTTGTGGAATAATACGATGCATCTAGCAGGCTTTTGGCCATCACAAGGGCAAGGTTTTTTTGGGGAACAATTAGCACACTTTGTACTGCACTTTGAGTGTTAAAGTAAACAAAAGCTCACTGAGGTATAAGTTTCAGTTTACACCCAAAAGTGCACCCGAAGTTAAACCTATTTCAGAAAATAAATATCAGGACTGTTGCTGTATCCAAACCAGTGTAGTGTGGCCAGGATAAACAAAAAAGGTGCAGCTGGAAGGAAACCTTTAGGGTCTGGTTACACCTATCCGTTGCATTAAAGGGACTCTGTAGGTAAGTGCATAAAGAGTAGTTGCCCACCCCCTGAATTCCTTTGACATAGACTACCAATAAGAGGGCTAAGCAAAAATGTTTAAGGGATATGAATACTTTTTCAACTTACTGTAAATACTGTGACATATGCATTGCCACATGATTTCCACTTCTATTTATCGGTAGCAAAAGATCCCAGTGAGTTTTTTCTCATCTTACTGCAACAAGTCTGAAGAAATATTGCTGAGCTCTATAGGATCTGCTACCAATCAAGTCATCCTCAAAATCATGGCAGCCTCCGTCTCTCGCTTTTGTTGAATTTAAGAATTAAGTGTACTGATGCATCATGATAAGATGGTAGCCACCAGGAAGATGGGGTATTAGAAGCAGAAGTCCAACCGGCCCTAAAGCAGTGCAGACCACCAAGAATTTTCTCAGATCACCCTATGGTCAGACCACCCCTGCCCATGGCTTTTCTACTTCTACGTCCTAACTTGTAGTATTTAGGAACAACACTACAATGCTCAGTTTGAACAAACTGCAGTGCTCCGGAGAGGAAATAATATATCATACAGAGAACCTAAAATCTGGAACCGATTTGATTGTGGTTTACATAAGTCCTCATACTATAGTGCAACAATGGTACTGTAAATAAGTATTGTGACAGACATTGTGGTAAAGTGGTGGATGGAGTGTATATTCCTCCAAGATGTATGCATTCATCTCTATAAGGGAGTTGACAGCAGTGAACGTGTTTTTTTCTCTGCTCTAAGCTTTTTGAAGAACAAAAACTGGTATTAGGGCCTGATGTGCCGGAGTAGGATTGGAGAAGGATGGGCATCCAACTCCACCCACATTTGTAAGAAACAAAGGATCTAGCACATGACACTCCGCAGGAATAAAAGTTCTTTTCAATAAACATATAATATAATACATCTTTACTTTCACACCCAAGTGCTTTAAAACTTCTTGTGTGTTAAATCGAATCACCATAAATTAAATGCACGTACCAAGCTCCCCAATATTAGTGCTCTCATCACATGCGCTTCTCTTTAGCTCCTCTTTAAAGTGGACCAACACCCAGGATTTTGACTATCCTGGGTTTTGGTCCACTTCGGCAGGGCACCCCGATCGGGGGTGCCCCGCTGTGTGAAAACCCCCAGAAACCCCAAAAAACTCACCTCTCCCCGCTCCCACGTGAACGCCGCAGCCAATCCCCGCCAACGTCCAGGCGGGGGACAGGAACGTCCAAGCCGCTTCCGCCGCCGCCGCCTCCCGCGCGTTACTCTCGGCGCGCGCGCGCCCCCGCCGGTCATTCACAGAGGGCCAGCGCGGGCACGTCTGGAGAGGCGCGCGGGAGGTGGCGGCGGCGGAAGCGGCGGCGGATCAGGTAAGCTCTTTTTGGGGTTTCTGGGGGGTTTCACCCCGCGGGACATCCCGATCTCGGATGTCCCGCGGGGTGGGAGGTGATCGGCCCGGGAATCTTATAGATTTCCGGGCCGATCACCCCTGGGTGTTGGTCCACTTTAATGTGGGATCTACCCCTTTCCAAGCTTCTTAAGGGATTATTATCAAATAAGTTCCAACATGATTATATGATTTTGAATAACTTTATGATTTTCACATGTAAACCTTGATTTAGCTCCTCTTTAATGCAACAACCTACTATTCATAAATCCTTTTCAAAGCTTATTAACACAAATGTTTCCAAAACAAAGATTACTAATCGGTATAAACCAAGAGCAACCAGAAATGAAAAGCCAACAATAACATGATACTGTTAAAAACCAAAAAGGGTGCAACCCCTTAACCTTTTAATTGAGCTAACCAGAATTAAAAGTTTAATGGACATAAAACATATCTGCTTTAGCTTCAGCTGTATAGGAGGCGCTTTCATATAATTATATATATATAATATATATAAGTAATAGTGCAGCCAGGATAGCTCTCACCGGTCCTAACAGCTGGCAGCTAGGCCACTCTGCCTTACCAGATGTCCAAGCTTGTCTATGTTCCCCCGGGTGTGGGGCCCAACAACACCAAATGTGAAAAAGAGGCTGCAAGAGAGCTCCGCCCAATGCATTTCATCTATCCAGACGTGGAGGCTGATTCACTACTAACGCCAGGTATCAGCAGATGAGCATCTGTATAGCGGTGCTAAGAGTGAACGCTAGCAGACACTGTATCGGGGGTATCGGGTGCTGTAACATAGCGCCTCAGTCGCTGTAGTAACCTGGCCGGGATTGATGAATGTGATGTATGTTGGGCATTTAAACACCAGAACAGCGCTGCAGCGAGCGAAAGGTAGCGCAGCTCAGTGCGACTGACTCTCGGCACTCTACACCATACTTGTCAAACAAGGACCAACACACAGCGCCGGCGCTCTAAATCTGGTCGCTATAGCATAGAGCGCCAGACACTGTGTGATTAAAGCTTTTGAACACATATCCACCAGTAACATAGCAAAAACACATGGAATGACATTGTTTTAACACTGTGAAATTAACACTTTAGTGCCAGACCTGAAATGACAATTCTGCATAGAAATATAAAAAGTCAAAAAAGCTTCTAAAAGAGTTTGCAGCCAGGAGAGGTCACACAATGATTTGAGCAAAAAAAAAAACAAAAAGAAAAATAGTCAAACATGCTGTTTAAAGAAAATGAACGCCCATTGAAATGTATGGGACAGCGACACTGAGCGAAAGGTAATACCTGGAGCTCTGAAAGCTGGCCCTATACACCGAGCCGCCTGTAATACTACATGTGACGCTACATGGCGCTGTTGGAGTCGCTCACCAGATTCGCTTTCATAAATGTGGTTTTGCGCACAGTGCCCAGCATTCACCAGACACCGCCTGCCGCTACGAGGCACTACCTGGCGCTATCCCTTCTTAGTCTCTGGGCACCCACAGGTTGTACCCTTTGATGCCGTTTGTTTGGGGTGGTTGGCACCAGGCCTGCATATTGTCAGTGCAAAAAATTGGTTATTGCTGGAGAGGCTCAGCATTTTCTTTGTTTTATTTTGCATTTATTCTGTACAACCAGATAATAATAAAAATGGCTGTGGTCAAACCATATACTGCTGTGTGGAGACGCCTTTGGTGCCTTCTGTGCAGTGCCAGGCATATATATTATATATACACACGCACGCACGCACACAAACACTGTCGTTTTCGCACTATAAGATGCACCTAGGGTTTAGAGGAGGAAGAAAAAAACTGGTGTGTTAAAATCCCCCCCCCCCAGAACCTAATAACATGCAACGTTCAGAAGTTCACAATACCACCCCCAATCACCTCATAATAGGCAGGATCTCGGTTGACAAGTTTTAATTTTTGTTGAAACCCCCCTCCCTCCTTTCCTTAGCATCGGGAGGGGTTCTTTTACCAGTCCCACATTCGTACATACATTTTACCCCCACTTTTATTTTGGGGGGGTGTTTCTTTTGAAGTGAAAAAATACAGTAAATCTTTTTATTAGAGCTCTATATACACTTGCACCTGTCATTGACGTTGTGGGCCGAAAGCTTGTTTAAAGCCTTACATATGCCAGTCACAGCCAGCAAATTCCATAGAAACTGTTAAAAGCATTTCAGTACATTAGCAAAATAGAAAAGTTTATTTTATTCACATTTCTAAAATACTGAACTTATATACCCTTATAAAAGGCAGTAGCAATTTTGCAAGGTGCTTGAATAAAATGTAATTCTGCACATGTAACAAGATGCTTTTATCTTGTCACACAACTTCTGTAGAATAAGGAGCAATTTGTCATGCTGCTCCTCCACAGGCTGGCTCATGGATTAGGCATTTACAGTTAGCAGTGCTCCGCTGAGAAGTTGCACTGTTACATTCCAAAAGTCCCATCACTTGTTCATTCTCACAAATACACAAGCATGGAGAATTTTTTCAAACAGCAGCATATAAAATGAATGTTGTTATGCTAACCAAACTTGATCTAGCAATAGTCTGTGCCTGCAGAAAATTATATATCTATAAGATTCCCAGGCCAATCGATTCCCCCCCCTCCCCGGGCATCCAAAATCGTGATGCCCTGCTGTGTGAAACCTCCCAGGTCGCCCATAGACTTACCTTCTTTTCTGGTCCAACGGCGCATGCACAAAAATCCTGGGTTTTGGTCCACTTTAGAAAGGAACCCAAGCAAGTAAAGTAAAACACTCCAACACAGGGCCTGGATTAAGTGTGGTAGAGGCCCCTGATGCAGTATTTTTTTTTAAAGCATATGTCAAGCGTCTTCAAAACCCCCAACCTTGGCTTCCTTTCCCAGTTGCTGAGGCAGGACGGGGTTTGCAAAATATATGTCAGGAATGCCGTGCTGTATGTAAATACATAGGTGAGTAGGTAAACAGGTATATAGTTGGGTAGGTGAGTAAGAAGGAAGGTGGGTGTTTAGGTAGGTGGGATGGCAGGTAGCAAGGTTGGTGGGAGGGCAGGTAGGGAGGTGGGCAAGTGGTCAGGTAAGTGGGTGGGCGACTGTCACCTCTGCTCCAGGGTCTGCAGATTCTGCCTTTGTACCTGGGCTTCCAGCTGCCGCTCCAGGTTCTGGGTATGGGCAGGTACATAGGTAGGTGGGTTGGCCAGCAACAAGTAGATCGGTAGAAGGGTGATTAGGAAAATTGGTGGGTTGGTCAGTTGGCAGGTAGATAGGCTGGTAGATAGGTCAGGGGTAGGTCAGTAGTAAGGTAGAAAAAGCAATTCTGTGAGTACTCACCTGTAGAATTGTTTTTGTTCTTGCATGGCACGGCCCGCTTCGGTATTCATAACAGTTGGGTTATTCCGCGACAAGGTGGCGAAGTGGTACTGCAGAAAAGCTGTGGCTTGTCCCAGCTCCCTATAAAAACACGCTTAACCATAGAGTTCCCCAGCGTAGACAAGCAGTGAGACAAGAAGCCGGGAGAGAATAAAGTAAAAAATGTGAAAAAGGTAAAAAACCCCATTTAACTTGGACCAATCACCATAAAGAGGCTACCAAGAATAACGATAACAAGGGTGGGGCGAAGCGGGCCGTGCCATGCAAGAACAAAAACAATTCTACAGGTGAGTACTCACAGAATAGCTTTTTTCTTATTGCATGGCACGGCCCGCTTCGGTATTCATAACAGTTGGGACATCCAAAAGCAGTGTCCAGAGTAGGGTGGGATCCCCAAAGAGTAACGGCCAGTAGTTCAAGTCACTACCGCCTGAAGCACCTTGCGGCCAAAAGCAGCATCTGCTGAGGCCTTAACATCAGCCTTGTAAAACTTTGAAAAAGTATGAACAGAAGACCAAGTAGCAGCCTTGCAAACTTGTTCAACAGAAGCTTGGTGCTGAAAAGCCCAAGAGGCACCAATAGCACGAGTGGAATGAGCAGTAATCCTAAAGGGAGGTTCCTATCCCTTAGCAGAATAGGCTTGAACCACCGCCTGACGGATCCACTTGCTGATAGTGGATTTAGCCAGAGGCAAACCCTTTCTAGGTCCAGAAGTGAGAACAAAAAGGGCATCAGACTTCCTGAAAGTCTCAGTGGCAACCAAATAAAACTTCAGAGCCCTGACCACATCCAGAGAATGCAGAGTCCGCTCCTTGGAATTAGCAGGATTAGGACACAATGAAGGCAAGACAATGTCCTGATTAAGATGAAAGGCAGACACAACCTTTGGGAGGAAATCCGGCTTAAGCCGGAACACCACCTTATCCTGATGTCTCTCAAAAAAAGGAGGTTTGATGGAAAGTGCCGCTAGCTCAGAAACTCCCCTTACAGAAGTGATAGCCACCAGAAAGGCTACCTTAAGAGTCAAAATAGACAAGGTAGCTTCACGGATAGGCTCAAAGGGAGGCCCTTGCAGAGCAGACAACACCAAATTCAAATCCCAGACTGGTAGCAAAGGCTTACGGGGTGGAAGCACATGAGAAACACCCTGAAAAAAGGTTTTAACCAACCGGTGATTGGCAAAAGATCTTTGGAAAAAAATTGCCAGAGCTGAAACATGGCCTTTTAGGGTACTAAGTTGAAGACCCTGATCCAAACCATGTTGAAAGAATTCCAGAATCCTGGGAATAGAAAACACCCGACAGGGAAGAGACTTGGACTCACACCAGGCAATGTAAGCATGCCAGACCATGTAATAAATAAAGGACGAGGACTTCTTCCTAGCCCGAATCATGGTATCAACAACAGAGGCAGGCAACCCCTTTTCCATCAATATGGAGGTTTCAGCAGCCAAGCCGTTAAAGACAGAGTTTGTAAATTGGGATGGCGTAGCTGCCCCTGGGTGAGAAGATCTGGATCCTTGGGCAAGACGTGCCGTCTACTACCAACCGCACGACATCTGGCAACTAAACTCTTCTTGGCCAACAAGGGGCCACCAGTATGGCTGGTACCCACTCCTGGGCTATCTTGCGCATGACCCTGCCCAGGAGAGGAAACGGAGGGAACACATAAAGAAGCTGAAACTCCGTCCAAGGTATTGCCAAGGCATCCGTGGCGAAGGCCAGAGGATCCTGAGACAGAGAGACAAATCTGGGAAGTTTGTGATTGTGACGGGACGCAAACAGGTCCACATCCGGCTGACCCCAGCGGTGACAGAGGGAGAGAAACACCTGGTTGTTGAGAGACCACTCTCCCAGACGAGACGTCCCCCTGCTCAGGGAGTCCGCCACCTGGTTCTCCACCCCTGGGATGTAGACAGCAGAGATGCAGGGAACATGCTGTTCCGCCCAAGACAGAATCAGGGACACTTCCTTGAAGGCTCGCTTGCTCCGAGTCCCTCCCTGATGGTTGATGTAGGCAACCGCCGTCTGGTTGTCTGAGCGAATCTGAACAGCCCGAGAGTGGGTGGATAGGCGAGAAAAAAACATCCTGATCGCCCTCAGTTTCAGGACGTTGATGGAAGCATGGGCCTCTTGTGGGCCCCACCGACCCTGGAACCTCAGGGACTTCCAGAAGCCTCCCCAGCCGGTCAAACTGGCATCCGTGGTGACCGTTTCCCAACACGGGGGCAGGAAGGACCTGGCCAGGGGAGACAGAACAAATTCTTGATCCAGGGACACAGGGTCCCGATGCCAAACTGACAAGAGGGACATGAGGTCTCATGTAAAACTGAGCAAAGGGGACTGCCTCGAAGCAGGACACCATCAGGCCCACCAACTGCATCCCCTGGCGGATGGAGGGATGAGGACACGACAGCAGAGCCCGAGCCTGCAGTTGAAGACCCTCCACCTTCCGCTGAGGAAGGAACACCTTGACCTGAGAGGTATCCAGAGTCATGCCATACCTCACCAAGGACGGGATAGAGAAGACTTGAGATAGTTGATCACCCAGCCGAAAGACTCCAGAGTGTATGTCACCATTTGAGTGTCCCACTCGGCCTGAGGAAAAGACTCGGCCACAATCAGGATGTCGTCCAGGTAAGGAATGATGCAGTTGCCCTGGTTCCTTAGCAGAGCCATCACTCCCGCCAGCACCTTGGTGAACATGTGAGGTGCCTAGGTGATACCGAAGGGTAGAGCCACAAACTGGTAATGCTGATCCTGCAGCTCGAACCTTAGAAATCTCTGATGACCTGGGAAGATCGGCACATGAAGATAAGCATCCTTGATGTCCACAGTGGTCATGAAGTCGCCCGGGCGAAAGGTACTGACAGCAGAGCGCAGCATCTCCATGCGAAAATGCTTGAATCTGACAAATTTGTTGAGACCCTTCAAATCCAGAATGGGCCTCAGAGAGCCGTCCTTTTTGGGGACTGTGAAAAGATTGGAATAGTACCCCTGACCTCTTTCTTGATGAGGCACCAAACAAATGACTCCGGACTCTAACACGCAATGAACCGCCAGAAGCAACCCCTGAGCGGACAGGGGGTTTAAAGACATCCGGGATCTGATGAATCTTGGGGGGGGGGGGCAGGCTGCAAACTCTATCTTGTAACCAGAGGACACTACCTCCTGAATCCACCAGTCTGAGACATGAAGCCTCCAGACGTGAGCAAAGAGCCGAAGCCGTCCCCCCACCCGGATGGGTGAGGGCGCCCCTTCATGCCTGAGGGGGCTTGGGAGAGGGTTTGGGCTTAGGATTCCAGGAGAGACCGGGACGACCACGGGTTCTGCCACAGCCCCAAGAATCTCTGCGACCACTGGAGAGGAGGGAGCCACGGCCCCCTCTGGGAATGTAAAAGGAAGGGAGGGGGGCAGAGGACCCCAAAAGGGCCGAGACTGCCTCCTATGCTGAGGCAGCCTCCCATCCTTGGCTAGAACATCAAGACAATCCCCAAACAGCTACAGCCCCATGAAGGAGAGGGCCAGTGAGAGCTTTCTTAGCCGCAGCGTCAGCTGCCCACTGGCGCAACCAGACAGAGTGGCGCATAGCCACCAAGAGCGCAGAGGTCCTTCCACACAGTCGCACAGCATCATCCATAGCAGTAAGGATAAAGGCCACAAAATCAGAGCAAAGTAAGAGAGTCCTATATTCCTCCCCCACACTACCAGCTGTTGTGCCATCAAGAAGATGCTTGAGCAGTTTCTTAAGGGCAATAGCAGTAATGGCGGCAGCACATATGGGGCGCAAGTCAGCCCCCACACAGGTAAAAGCATGGCAGGCCACTTGATCCATGCGCCGGTCCTCACCGTCCCTCAGAGTGGTAGTGTCAGGGGAAGGCATGACCGAAGTATTGGACAAGCCTAGCACGGGAGCGTCCACTTCAGGGGGAAATGACCACCTCTTAACAAGATCAATAGGAAAGGGATACCTTTTATCCAAACCCTTGGGCACCGCAGGCAACTTGTTAGGACGTTCCCATTCTTTAAAGTGGACCAACACCCTGAGGTGATCGGCCCGGGAATCTATAAGATTCCCGGGCCGATCACCTCACACACCGCGGAACATCCGAGATCGGGATGTCCCGCGGGGCGTAAACCCCCCAAAACCCCCGAAAAACCTTACCTCTCCAGCCGCTGCTTCCGCCGCCGCCGCCTCACTCGCGCTCCTCTAGACGTGCGCGCACCCGCGTCGGCCGTCCCTGAATGGCCGGCGCGGGCGCGCACACGTCAAGAGTGACGCGCGGGAGGCGCCGACGGGCAAGCTGCTTGTCCGTCGCTGTCAATCAGCTTGTCCGTGGCGGGGAGAGGTAAGTTTTGGGGGCTTTCTGGGGGGTTTCACACAGCGGGGCATCCCGGGGAAGTGGACCAATACCCAGGATAGTCAAAATCCTGGGTGTTGGTCCACTTTAAGCACCAAGGTGGTAAAATATTCCTGCTCAGGGAACTCTAGACGCTGTTTACCAGGGTGAAAAAGCTCCCCCTGCTTTCTTTTAGCTACCTCAGGGGCAGCAATGTGCAACATTTCAAAAATATGTGACAGCAGATTATCAGTGTCCTCGGGGTACCATGATTCCTCTCCAGACGCAGACCCAGGGTCACTATCGCAAACCCTCCTGCTGGTTCCCAGAGGAGTCAGAATCCTGGTAGAGCTCCCCCATCTCAAGGGGGTGACAGCCACCAAGATCATCAATCCCCACATACATCTCAGTAACGGGAGCAGGCCTGGGCTCCAGGTGTCTCTTCTTGCCAGAGGCCTTCCTAGGAACATTCCTGGCAAGCTGCTTTTCAATGTTAGCCACCCGCAGAGCCAAATCAGAATGTGACTCCCTGCCAACAGTCCCCTCACTGGGGCCCAATTGCAGGAGCGGGGGAGTAGGTGAAGCCGAGTGAGGCGCAGAGCTGGGAAGTGAAGCAGGCAAACCAGCTTGAAGCGCAAGGACACTTTCAGCACACGGCACGCACACAGTGACACTGTTACTCACAGGGGATACCCCACACATGGAACACAGTCGTGCTTGCCCCGAAGGGCCCCCAAGCACGCAGAAGCCTCAATATAGTGATTAACACAGGCGCAATAGGCCAGCAGTGGGTACAGGCTTAAGACAGAAGCCACCCAGGATGCCCTCCCACGGGATGCCCCCAGAAGTTAAAGGGGGGATGAGGGGGAGGAAGGAGTGGAGCCGGGAGAAACCACAACCCAATGGTATCCCGTCTGAAAGACATAAGCAAAATCACACATGAGCATCCCGTAGCAAATACACCCCGATTCAATAAAAAAACCCCAAGGCGGACTCACGGACCAAAGACACCGCGGGGTCACACAGGCACAGACCGCTGGATAAGGCGACCCACCGGAGGAAGCAGCGCTGCAGCCAGGAAGGGAGAAATCCAGACGTGCAGCTTGTCCAAAATGGCGCCGGCAGAGGTACCTCGAGGGGCGGGCCGCGAGGTAAATGACGCGATACGCGTCATCACACGGCCTGCCCCCCCCTGCAGAGCGCGAAAACCGGCGCTCACGTGACCCAGCCGGCGCCATGACAAAGCAAAATCACCTCAGGTTATAGCGCCCACAGCCGCGGAACGCAGTACAAAGCGGCGCAGCAGCTAAAAACACCACAAAATACACAAAAAACATCAACACACTACAGATATCACTACTCGGCGCTAAAACCCACCCCCCTTCCCCCCCAACTTAAGTTAGGGGGAGGGAAGAGAGAGAGACGAGAAAGCAGCGCCGAGCAGCCATGGTCAGGGAGAGAGGGGGGGCGCAGGGGGGACTCAAAGGCTCAACCAAAAAGCCTATGGCCGGCTACCCTTTGTGTTACAGGGTTTGCGGCTTGGAGCTGCGCTCCAGGAGCACTTGACCCTAGTGCTCTTCTACCTTCACCCGATCTGTCAGCCAAGGCTGGGAGGCAGTGAGGGTCCAGAAACGGATGGAAATAGACTTGCAGGGCCACAGGCTTGGTTGCCCCGCTCACCTGCGCAAGAGAGAGAGCCATCTTCTAACTCCGCAGTTCCACTGCAGAGGAAACACTGGGGAACTCTATGGTTAAGCCCATTTTTATAGGGAGCCGGGACAAGCCACAGCTTTTCTGCAGTACCACTTCACCACCTTGTGGCGGAATAACCCAACTGTTATGAATACCGAAGCGGGCCGTGCCATGCAATAAGAAAAAGTAGGTAGGTGGATGTGTGGATCAGTAGGAAGGTAGGTAGGTATGTGGTGGGTCAGTAGGCAGGTAGATAGGTAGGTTGGTCAGTCAGCCGGTCAGGATGTGAACATCAACACAAGGCACCATTTTTTTTATTTGATATAGCAACAGCCAGCATATCTCACTGACTGACATTGGTGCTGATCTTGGCTGGAGAATCCTGCTGTGTGCTGTTTTCGGCATACCTGAAGCACTCCAAATCATCCTGGGAATCAGTGCATCTTGACCAGGATGGTGCATTTCTGAGTGCTTGATCTCAGGACCTAGGGGGGCTAACAACCCACTGGAGGTGTTGTTGGAAAGGAGAACCTCAGGTATACACCCCTGCAGGGCATGTGGATTGGGGCCAACCTGACCAAGCAGTGGTACTGCAAAATCCCGGTAATCCCAACTATAGCCCCGAAGTTGGTGCAGGCCCTCTTGCAGGACAAATGGTGGAGGCCCAGGGTTGTACTGCCCTTGTGCCCTGTCTATAATTGTTCCTTGCTCCCACACCAACCGTTTTTTTAAATAAGGGGGTTTATTGGACACAGGGGGAGGAAAGGATTAACATTAGGTCCAGGTGGAGTTCTTTCTCTGCGTCTGGGGAGGGAGACAGATTGAAGATGCTTGTTAGTGAGAAAACAAAGGATTCAGTTACTAAATGGAACTGGTTCTGATTCCTATTTAAGGGGCATCCCAAAGTACTAATTGAGGACCACTTACCAGGTAGGTGAATGTAGTATCATGTGTGCCCACGCGGGGAAGCTATATACCCAGATGACGGGGACTCAAGGAACAAGGATTAGCTGTGGTTTCTCAAGAGGGCCCCGTGCCATCCTCGGGCAGACATGGTGCATCCACCTCTGGCTACCCTTTAAAGGGGGAATAAGTGGGCATGGTTAGCTTATATCTGACAGGTATGTGGGTGGAGTTTTTAACCAGGGATTAGGTTTCCTCTAAGAAACTATAGTGGGTGGAGTTAGATTTACCTAGAGGTGAAGAGGGTTGAGTTTAGTCCTTGTGATATAAAGAGGGTGGAGTATATACTGGGGAATTTAGTGGGTGGGGCCCATGGTAAGTCACCGAGTAGGTCACCTAAAAAGCCCAGTTTCACACCAGTCTGGGAGATGGTGGGAACAGCTAACACAATGCAGGAGGCCGTGTTGCTTCGGCGCGCAATAGTTTCAGGACACTTAGAGAAAGACCTGGTCCAGAGAGCTAGAGAGAGCCCCATAGGTGCCGGTGATGTGGACAAGAAGCCGGTAAGCTGCAGCTGCCCTATATGTAGAAAGCTTTCATTCGTGGGGAACACGGTTGGGAAAGTTGTCCCCGTACACTCCGCTTGACTATAATGGAACTGCAACTGAACCAAACAAGCCAAAGCCCTAAGGAGGAGAAGGTATCCCTTAGTAAATAGAGTTGTCCAGTAGTAGTTCCACTGAAGCAGGTGGCCCTTGCCTTGTTACTTCCATTGCTAAAGAGAACTGTGTAGTGTGAACTGAAAACTAAGTCCTTGATTCATCAAGAGTTGAAAAATTCTCATGGTAGTAAAAAACTAAATTCATGAGAAAAAAGCATGAGAATTTAACTTTTAGTGAATTGCCAGACAGAAGACAATGAAAGTCAATCTCACTTTTTACTGCAAATTATAAAGTAGTAAAAAGTTCAATAGTACCATTGACTCACCGTAATCCTATCTGGTGATTCACTAAAAGTGTAATTATCAGGATTTTTTTTTTTATTGAATTTTGCCCGTTCCAGGGCAGAACGGTCTGAACTTGGGACCTTCCACCACAGATTTATAGCTCACAATAAAAAGCTGTCTTTACTCTGCAGCAATCCCTCCAGCCCTGCAAGATATAGGCCATTGGCAAACTAAA
Organism: Gastrophryne carolinensis; assembly: GCA_027917425.1. Lineage (NCBI taxonomy): Eukaryota > Metazoa > Chordata > Amphibia > Anura > Microhylidae > Gastrophryne > Gastrophryne carolinensis. The sequence continues at coordinate 169,277,026 of CM051234.1, read as the reverse complement.
AGTGGACGAAAACCATTCAGTTGTGGCTCTGGAGTCTAAAATGGTTTTGTGCTGCTTTAAATAAATTGTCCCGCAAAGACATCTTGCAAACATCCATCCTTGAATGGACACTTAAAATAAAACAAAACCCTGTGTAGCCTGCCTCTGGCCTTCCCTTGGGGCATCTTAAATTGCGATGCCCCACTGTGTCAAACCCTGGGGGTCACCCGTAGAACTCAACTTTGCCGGTGACTGCTCTCGCAGCAATGTGTACTGCAGTGGCCGCATGCCTGTCCTCTCTGCACCAAAACGCTCTCCTACATCTACGCATTCAGATAGGGCAGAGGCAGAAGCACTCCCCAGTTTAAAGAAAAACTGGGGATGCGGCATGGTGTGGGTCACTCGGAAAAAACGTTGGGCTGGCGCACATCCTTAAACAAACTGCAAATCAGCCAATCGGCGATCTAAAATCTGCATCATGGGTATGCCACAGTCACACGTCATAAGGTACTCGTGTTACACATGGGGGGGTTAAACAAACGGAGATTTGCTCCACTTTAACAGAAACTGCCTGTCAATCCAAGGAGTTGGTTATGTACCCAGGTGGAACAACCCATATTTTTAACTAATCCAAGAGCCTTGCACAGTTGGTAAAAAGAACTCCCCAAAACACACTTCCCCATCTGCATGCATAATACTGAATTATCGTCAGAACTTACATTTGCTCCTGCACCCACTGAAATGCTGCCTCACTGATTTTCTCCTGGTAGTGGTCATTTTGGAGCTTTCTGGAGCCTCTCCCAGAATCCCAGCTGTACTACTGCCTGGATTTAGCGGACATAACCCACAATGCGCAGCAGGAAACCCGGCAACACTTCAGCTCTATGGGATACAATTTTGGTCGGAGAATTTACCCCAGCAGGAGTTACAAAAGTGTCAATTATTTTTTATGCTCAGCAATCTCCATGACCACTTCCTCATTTTCAAGTGGCTGGCAATCACATGATCCCCAGTGACCAATCTGGGATTCCTAGTGGGCTTGCGCATCAAACCTGAATGGTTTCCGTTGGTCACCTAATTACCTGCCATTTGGTGCCATACACCATGAATTAGAAAGTGGCGACTTTCATATAGTATACATATTTGGAAGAGGATTACAGATTTAGTAGGGGATGTAGAAGAAATATACAGCTACATACATGCACAGTAGGATCTATAAAGGTAAGGTATAGTTTTACCAGTGAATGGGTATAAATATATATAACTCTATGACTGGGAATTAAGTTTTGTCAGATTTGAAACACAAATTAATATTTATGTGCTTAGCTCTAACATGGACAATTTGAAAACCAGTTACCATAACAAAGAAGCGATTAGGTGGAAAAGAAATTACTTTTTGTTTGAGAGTACATAGGTCTCTTTGGAAGGCAATTACATGTAACAAGATATTTTTAATTCATAGGGCTGGCAGATCCACTTAAAAGCAAACTATGAATTTTGCTGTGCAAATTAAAATTTCTCAATTATTTGTTTGCAGGGCTCAGCAAACCTAAAATTCAATTCCTGGTTTATTCACCAAATTGCTGAATTAGAAAAGATGAAAAAACCCTGATTAACTTCAAAACAGGTTCGGAAATAGGGATATGTGAAACTTTAAGCACATAGGCCTTGATTCAGTAAGAGTAGAAAAAAATCTCATGGTAGTAAAAAAAATCACTTTATGAGAAAAAGCCTGTCACTGTTGCTGAATCACCATCTAGGAAGACAATGAAACAGTAGTAAAAAGTTCACCTCTTTTCTTAGGAGTAAAAAGTGCCATTGCCTTTCATCGTCGTCTTAGCTGGTGATTCAGCAGGATTAATATTCTCATGCTTTTCAACCAAGAGAACTGAATTGAGGTCATAATGTACAATCTTAAGTTAAAGGCATTCACTTAAAGTGTACCAATCACATCCCTGCGGTCGCTCCTGGATTCTAAATGTTTCCAGGGCCTGGCCGCTAGCCTGCCCCCATGGCATCCATTAATGGATTCCCTGCTGTGTGAAAAACCCTGCGGCTCCTGCGACACTGTCTTCGCCGGCAGATGCATTCCCAACTTCCCTGTAGCTGTGCGCGCCCCCGTGCCCAGCCATTCAGATAGGCCAGGCGTGTAGGAGTGGAAACTTCACAGGGAAGCAGAGAATGCGGCCTCCGGCTTCACCTATACCAGCACGAAGTTCAAATCAGTGGCTTTATGCCACATGTTGTGTTCAATGTCCCGCTATGTGAAAACCCCGGATTGCTCATCAGAACTCACCTTTCTCCAGTCCTTTAACACTTGCCACATGCCCAGCACCGGGTGTGCTCCTGCTCCCAGCCTATCTGAATGGCTGGGTGCAGAAGTGTATGCACAGCCCAAAGATGCTGGGGATGTGACCATCCAATGTTTACATGGACGAGGGAGCCAGGAAGCTGTGGGGCATACCGATTTGGGCTGTTCTGCTTACCTACAGCTACTCCCAAGCCATCTAACAGGTTTTTAAAGTGGACCAACACCCAGGATTTTGACTATCCTGGGTTTTTGTCCACTTCCCCCGCTATGTGAAACCCCCCAGATGGCAAGTAAAAACTCACCTCACCCCGCTCCTACGGCACATTCGCAGCTGCTCGTCCAATCAGTGCGCCCGGAGACGCTGTGGTATGCGCGTCAATGAGACGTCTTACCACAGCGGCTCCGAGCACGCTGGGGCCGCATCTCGCGCTTCCCTCTAACAGGGAGCGCGCCCATGCCGGCCATTCACAAATGGCCGGCGCGGGCACGCGTCCTTCTAGAGACAAGCGCGAGATGCGGCCGCGGCCCACACATGTGCCGTTGGGTCGGGACCCAGGTAAGGTTTCTGGGCGTCCTGGGGGGTTTCACACAGCGGGGCATCCTGATTTTGGATGCCCCGCGGGAAGGGAAAAGACCGGCTGGGGAATCTTATAGATCTCTACACCAGGATCCGTACTTTCTGCTTCTGTTTCAACAGATGTGTACAGTGGATTATGGTACCAGGCCCCAATGTCCACAGAGAATAATAGGCGCCTCTACCTGGGCTCATACTACAGGGAGCAGTGTGCAAATCACTGAGATGCCAGGACTTCAGGAATAAGACCTCTGGTCTTGGGTCTTTGGGGAAAATCCACCAAAGTAGACTACGTTTTATAATGTGGTAAAGTTAATATGAATCAATATGATTGCTAGAAGACATCCTGATTTGGGATGCCCCCATAGTCGGAATCACTGTTTACCCTTGCCCCAAGGCTGCACATAACCAAGCTGTACTTACCAAGCTGTGATCCAGCACTGGAAGGAAGTACAAGAAGCAGCACCCCCTCCTCTCCCACTGCGCATACTATCCACAGGTGTTGGGGCTCGGGCAGGGGTTAGAGAGTGACCAGGATATAGTACCTAGACAAAAAGGCAAATATGACTTTTGGTCCGTTTTAAGTTTACGGGTTAAATTATGTTTTTATAATCTAGTCTAGAAAAAGGGTTGGAGTAATGCTGTAATGCGCAAAGAGTGGAGGCCACAAGGATGGTTAAAGAAAGTTCAGGGGCAGGATGAGCAATACACAGGTAAAACAGTCTAGGGAACATAGGTAGCAAGGTAAAGGTCCAAGCATTATACAGAAAAGTAATACAACAATTGGCGGGCTTTAGGCAACGGTCAGTCCAGGCAGCGATCAAACAAAATGGCCAGATAGGCACTGTCAGCAACAAATACCCTCTAAATAAATCACAGCACACTCGAATAACTGAATGGCATCAAAGACAGCATGCACTGGGACTAGGCAAGCTTCATGTGGCTGCAATACAAACAGGAATCACAGGGCTAGGACAGCAAAACAATTGTTGACTGGCTGCTCTAATCCCAGGAATGAAAGTGAGAAAGACCTCTATTGTGGTGTACCACTGGATGCAATCTGTGTGCTTTGCTCGCTCACTTTCAGGAGTGCTAGGGATGTTGCAAGCTAGTTTGATCAGGTAGTCCCAGATGGCAGTGTGAAACCCCCGGATCACCCATACAAACTTACCTTTCCCCAGTCCTACGGTGCTTTGCCCATGCATACAGCTCTGTTTACGGCAATCGAGAGTGAGAGCGGCTGCATCCCCAGCAGTGGGTGCACTCCTGCTCCCAGTCTGAATTGCTGGGTGCGGAAGCGCATGCACAGCCCAAAGATGCTGGGGATGCGGCTGTCTGATGTCTACATGGCGAGGGAGCCAGGAAGAAGGCGAGTTTTGCCGTGCCCTGGGGGGAATTCACACAGTGGGGCATCCGGATTTGGGAAAGCGGAAGGTTTGGTACCTCTGTATAGACTACTTCCTTCTTCTTTGCATATACTCAAACAAGACAGCAGATGTGCACCGTCAGTAAGGCACCAAAAACCAGACCATATGTGCATTTCTGTTTTCATTGGTCAGTCCCTCTTCCAGCCTCTAATATTCTCAGTAGGCTTTCAGTCCAACTAATTTGCTGCTAACTTGCAACGTGGCACCTACTGGCTGATATATTAGCCATAATAATTGGCATAATTCATAGCAAACCTATATATGTAATCAACAAAAAAACACTTACACAACATCCATTTTTCTAACATTTTAAACAATAAATATATTTGAAAAAGCTGCGCCAAGAGAACTGATAACACATGTAATTATATAAACTTGTAAAAACAATCAAAGCCTTACTGAGAAAACCGGAATGTTACAAAGTGCTTGTTGCACAGCTGCATTGCCAGATTATGTGACCGATCAATGGCTGCCTTACAGATACACTTTTACACTGATAGCAAGGGCTCATTATTGGTTTAACTCTATGAACTTCCTGATTAGGTTGAGTGAGGAACAGTAGGGTGCTTCCCTTTGTGTTGTTATCAAGTGATTATAAGGTCTGTGTGCTCCGACACAGAAAGCTGATGCAAGTAAAAATATCTTTCTGCAAGGTGGTAAAGATGATGTAATAATGCTTCTGACCCACTTTATAGATAGTGTACGACTTCTGGATCTTTTGGGCATCACAGAGACAGGCATAGCACGGGGATAATAATGGTTTATTTCCTCCATATATGCAACAAAGAAAAGGCTTTCTTCAGCAAGCTGTACAACAAAAGTCTATGTCATCCTGGTCAGCCCACACTGCAGTGAGGCTGCAGGCCTCTCCAAGACTCATCCAATGTCAGCAGCCTTCATCTTAGGCTTGTCATCTCCTTTATAGTCCTCCTGGCATAGATCAGGACTGGACTGCTTCCCTACTGGCCAGACCCCAGGACCCTATGAAGCACCTTACCAGCAGCCCCTTAAATGGCAGCTAAATCAAGACATGTCACTCTCTCCTGGAACCCTTGTGAAGCGCAATCCCAACAGCATGATGGAAGGTTTGCCAGCCACCAACCCTTTTTAGGTCCTGTAGGGATTACGATCAGAGCATCTAGTTTCTGCAGATGCTGCAGCTAATATATAGTAATTTAAAGCATATATATAGTAATTTAAAGTTTTTCAAAACAATGCCGCCAGTTCAGAGACCCTGTAAACTGAAGTAACAACCACCAGGAATACCACTTTCAGGGTTAACAGGAATAAAGAAGCCTTGATATCATGGATCTGCAAGGTGTGACCAGCAAGAGATACACACAGAGGCTGAACTGATGTAACTAATGGTGATTTATTGTGACCGGGTGAAAACACAGCACAGCAACCCAAGTATATATAATGACCCTGTACCTATACCAATACAAACACAGCAAACAAGAAATATATATATATATACAGAACTAAGGGCAAATATATATATATATATATATATATACAGAACTAAGGGCAAACCACACTAAACAATATGTAGGCTCCACAGAAAGGGCTACCAAGTACCTGAAAGGCCGGAAAGGCAGAAGGTAGGGCAGTCTTGTGACTGGGCACAAGACTGGAAGCATAAACAGAAGCAGGGCTGGGACAGAACTGAAGGCTGAGCAGAAATTGAATCAGGCACTGGAGTTTCAGGAGAAAAGGGCAGCAGGCCTGTAATGCAGGAAGGCAATCAGATACTGGAGCCCTAAACCTTGTCTGTGGAGCTGATTTAAAGCCAGGTGATTAGTGGTTGTAGATGAGCACTCATCCCAGAGGGAGAGCCTGAGTCAGCCACCTGTCGGTCAGGCTGCACAGAAACACTGCAGCGATAGAGTTAAAACCACCAGCAGGTGGCTAAGGGGTACTACGGCCAGGCAGCCAGACCTTTCCTGACGCCTGACCATAGGCTCGAAGGATGATACCTGACAAGCGGAAAGGACCAGATTGAGATCTCAGGATGGAAATGTGGTCTTGCGGATAGACGTGAGCCATCCTCCGAAATTCTGCACAATTGGGTGCTGAAAAAGAAGGAACAGGGTCAATATCTGGTCCCTCAGGGTGCTTAAATGCAGCCCTTCATCCAAACCCTTCTGCAAAAATTCTAAGAAGCGAGGGATAGCAAAGTGTCAAGGAGAGTTACTAAGTGATTTGCAGTCCAGATAGGTCCAAGTTCAGTCACAGATCTTGGCCAAAGAGGCATTCCTTGCTTGAATAAGAGTGGCTTCTACACAACTGGAGAGCCCCTTGTTCTGCAATACCTGTGATTTAATTGTCACACTGTCAAATCCAGCAACCATGAATTGGGGTGGAACAGGGGACTTTATGACAGGAGATCTGGTCTGTTTGGAACCCAAATGATAGATCGTCAGCTAGGACGAGTGGTGTGGTTACTAACAGAGCAAGATTTCTGGCAAGTAGTTTAGCTATATCCTCCATAAATAGGAAATTATAGGACCAAACTATTATAACCAGCACAAAAGATATATTTATATACACTCGAGATCCACAAACTTTCCCTCTGACAGACAAACAGTTTTGTTTAGTTTAGTTAGAAAGACTAGATAGTCATTTGACTACCCAACACTATATATTAACATTATGTGAGTAAACCAGACAGAAAAAGCATTCAGTGACTGCAACCGGTTTGCTAAACATTGTAGCTAGAGTTCAGATTTAAAGTGAACCTAAAATGAAAGTTGACACCTTAGTTGGCATTACTTTTTTATTTAAGACAAGGATTAAGAACATTGGCAAAATGTTATGTTTAAGAAAGAGCAGAGGGCAATTCGTCACAAAACTGCTGATAGGTCCTGATGCAAGAGTGACACCTACAGGTCACACGGGTATTTTTTATTTACATCTTTGAGGTAGGGTATAACAGAAATGCCTTGCGAACCAAACTCTCAAACTGACATTTTCAAGTGAAAATCTGAAACCGATATGTGATATGCGAAACTGGTAATGCTTTTAAACCGGACCTTCACCATGATTTAATGAAAAGCCCAAACTCTTAAAAAACGATTCCCCAGCATCTAAAATTAATATATTTAACATTTTTAGTCACTAACTTATTATTCTTTCCCCCACTGAGCTGCAACTCTGTTCAGGAATTTAGGATACGGGCGCCGCCATCTTGACTCAGAAGCATCACACTTACTGAGGAGAGGAGAGTGGGATAAGGTACAGGGGGGCAGGTTATAGCTGTGCTTTGCTCAGACAGAGCAGAGCTGGGGTCAGGGAAAGGTCAGCAGTCCCAGAATGCAGAGCAGCACAGTCACTTCCTGTTTGCAGGCACTTCCTGTTTGCAGGCTGCCTGATAAAATGGCGGCTTCCATAAGCCGCCATCTTGGATGTTTAAAGGCTCATAACATGCAGTAGATGCAGGTAGGATGATTTTTAATGTGAGCAATCTGTATGTACAGTGTGGGGGAAACATATAAGATAGACTCTTATTCAGAGTGAAGGTCCGCTTTAAACACGGCCACTACACATTGAAATTTTGCTCCAATGAAATGAGTCTAATTAATTTATCATTTTGTTATATACATAGTTATAACATTTATTGCATAATGACTATATATACAATTCTGTTTTGTTATTACAGGTGAATGAAATGAGTCTAATTAATTTATCATTTTGTTATATACATAGTTATAACATTTATTGCATAATGACTATATATACAATTCTGTTTTGTTATTACAGGTAAATATACTCTGGTGGTAAAATACCACAATACCAGTTGAGATTAACAAAAATACTTAAATTTTATCTGTAAGCTCTACTGAAAAAAAAATCAATGTAAAAAAATCAATGTACAGCTATCAAAAAAGTCAAGCCAATGATAAAATTCCAGAGGCACTATTGTTCGAAGGTCCTTTTGTAAAATCTGATCCATCTGCGAGCTTTGGCCAGTAAGTTCATTTAAAGAGGACCTCTAGGCTATGCATGGGACATCCTCATTTGGGATGCTCCAAAGTGCATCTCTCTGGCAGCCCCTCACATTTCCTATGTCCCTCACTGTCCACTCAACTGGCAGCATCCTATCGATTTCACCCAGCAGGCCTCCGACTGCAACATGAACTGGAGTGAGAACAGTCCAGCTAAGACCAGGTGCACTTTAGAACGTAACTTTTATGTAACTGCAATAAAATCAGTAAACCCCGTTGGGCTAGTGCTGTTAATGCACGATCCCAACAGTAACGTGTTTCAGGGAGTCGGCCCATTAGTCATACATGACAGCAACAGCACTTAGGCTGGGCTTTCGAACCCCTAGGGAAGCCCTAAAGCAGTTGAAAGGGAGGAAGGTATCCTAACATTTTTTACCAGCAAGGTAGGTTCCAAATAAAACCTTGCAAATTGTGAACAATTGATCTAGGTAGGACATAGCTCTCTATTGGTGTAGGGTAGAAACAGTTGTCAGAAAGTGTATACAAAGATTCTCTGCAATGATGATGGTAGGCTGTAAATAAGGGGAGCTCAACCTTTTGAAGAGTGTGGGCCAAAATGTATAGGTTTAGAATTTACATTTTGAATAGCTTGTTTTTTTTTTCTTTCAACAATCAAGTAAACACTCTCCACAGACTCTATTAGAGTGATTTATTTTGTCCATGTACTTCCAACACACCACCCCATAACCACATTCATACGTAATAATTCCCACATGCTTCCAATACACATGATGATTACCCCACCTCTCCAAATATATGGATCCCATATTTATAGCCCCCTCTAGTCTAAAATCTTAACTATGTCCCCAATACTCCCCTCTAGTCTCAAATCTTAACTATGTTCCCAATACTCCAACTCCCACCACTGCTAGGAAAACAATTAAAAAAGAAAAAAAACATTATTGTGCCTGAGATTTCGTGAAGGGGGTGATGCTGTACCATCAATGCCAGCGCGATCCTCCAAGCCACCACTGCTGCCTCTATTTGTCAATGTGCCCCTCCTATATCACTCTCCCTAAAACTTCCCATCATTACTGTGCCCTTATTATATATTATTTACCTCTTCCACATTGCCCACAGCAGGTCATGGGTCACATCAGATTGCTCACAAGTTGAGCATGTGTGTTCTAAATCAGATACTGCATCTGCTAGAAACCTTATGGCATTAGAAGTTGCTGAAGGGGAAAAGTGACCATTGACTGACCATTGCCCATGCCAGAGCCAAACTGACTATAGCTTTCTCTAGAGGAAAAAGTAATGGCAAGTTGGTGGGGAATCTGACACCCAAATCTGGGAAAACACCTTAGGAAACAATCTGGGCATGGAAAGTCCAATGCCTACTTTGGAAGTTGACAAAGAGCCGGAGACTTCCCAAGGACATACACATCACTTGCCAGATGTTTCATATGTTCCAAGCATCATTGCAAAAACGACCTAGTTGGACTGTAAGTTAATAGGTGAAAGACTATCTGTCCTTCTTCAGCAGGTATGACGATCCCTGTGGATTCATTAGCAGGTATCATGATTCCCCCACCAGTGATTAAAACAAATAAGGTCAACCTCACTTCCATACAGTTTGAAGAGGAAGATACAGTAATTGCCTGGAGAACAGAAAACAATGGAGTTGAGATCAGTTTAGCTTTGAATAGCATTAGTCCCCTGATGGGGTGAAAAGGGAGAGCTCGGGTTAGTAGGAACGTAAATATTCATAAATCATGCATTCTTCTCATGGTGCTTTCGATGCATTTGCTGAGAAAGTGAAAGGGAACCAGGGATCTATTGAGAAAACAGGGATGCCCTGATCATGTTTCCAGAAATCTGTGTTACAGCTCAATAAATAGTCAAGGGTCCATACTCTGTCAAGTGCATAACCACACTTAAACTAGAACAAAAATGGGTGTTGTTACGAATACAGGGGAGCATACCGATTTACCTATGCCCCCACGTGCATTAACAGCGTGTGCAAGTTTTATGATTGGCACCGCTGTCACATGCCGACATGCGGTAGCAGTTGATAGTTTATTCCTTCCATATGCATTACATTTTCATTGACACTAATGGCACACAGTGCATAGTATAAGGCAAACATTAGCACTTATCTACAACATAAGCAATAAAATAAAGTAGCATAGCAGCAAAAACATGACATGGTTGCCTCCCAAACTTGTCTATATATAACAGCATCTTCTTATACAATAATGTTTTCCATTCAGCAAGGTTACTAAGCTTGTTGTAACGCAGCAGTGTGTGAGCCATCCAGGCTCTTTCCACAGGTGCAGAAATCATGAAATCCATGCAGTGTTGTCAGCACACCTGCAGAGCTTCTAATCAATGGGGCTACACCAGCAGAGACACAGGTGTCAGGTAATTCCTGACATGTCCACTGACCAACAAACTCATTAGAAAATTAACAAATATATGCAGATTGCGCATACTATTAAAAGGGTTACAGGGGCAGGGCTGGGTGCCATCTTTCCAGACTGTGAAAGTGAAGCTGGAGGTGATGGAATCAGGCTGTCTTCCATAGCATGGAGAGCCCTACATTCTGGCTGAGGAGGCGAAGGTGAAGGGAGAGCCTAAAAAAAAAAAGAAGAAGCTCCTCAAACTACTTAGCCATGTCTGGTATGGTGCAGGCCTTTTGCCAAGCAGATGCAGGGGTATTCCTTCACCCTTTAGCCGACTTCCTGAGGTGCCTGGAGCTGTACTGTCCCCCCCTCCATAGCATGGAGTGCAGAGGCCCTCATGTGGTCATAGAACCTCTTCTCAGGCCTGCCCACTTTGGCAGCCACCAATCTGTCTGGGCCTGTGGAATAGAAGCATAGAGGCCCCATGAAGCCTCCAGTATCATTAGGCCCTATCCACTATGCAAACGGAGTTGCAGGCAACATTGACTTCCCCCTCTACCCAAAAATAAAGGTTAGGAAAAAAAACATGGGCCTTCACACAAATTCTTCCACTGGTAAGGAGCTGGTGGTCTGGGCCTGCTGCAGCCAAGACCACATAACAGACTGTGGCCTTGATTCAATAAAAGGTAGAAAAAAATTCTCATGGTAAAAAATTCAATTCATGACAAAAAAGCCTGAGAATGTCATTGTTACTGAATCACTAGAAAAAAAGACAATGAAGGTCAATGGCAGCTTTTACTACAGTGTAGAAAGAAGTAAAAAGTTCTCTACTTTTCTTAGGAGTAAAAAAGTGCCATTGACTTTCATTGTTTTCTTAGCTGGTGATTCAGTAACAGTGACATTCTCAGGCTTTTTTCTCATGAATTGAATCTTTTACTACCATGAGAATTTTTTTCTACCTTTAATGAATCAAGGCCTGTGTCTGGCTGGGAGGAGCAAAGTTTTTATAGCCTGGTCATGTGCTTTTGTGTGACGACAAATATCTATATACTGTATGCTGCCCTGTAGGATGTTTTGAGAAAAAAAACACTCCTGAACAGATTCAGAGTACTGAAAATGCAAAGGATAGTAAAACAGGTGCCAGTAAAGAACTAGTAAAACAGGTGCCAGTAAAGAACAACTTCTGCTTCTGCTACAGTGTAGTTCAAACTAATTCTACAAAAGCTGAATTAGGCTCAAGCGTCGGCCAAAATCAGTGATGAGAAGAAAATAGAGATCACTTTAAAAACAATACCTAAAAAGTGCTTGATGGAGCCTGAATTACAGTTTTCCTACTTTCAAACAAACCTACCAGGGAAACTACTCTGTTACGCCTTAACCTGCACCAATCAGTCAATACAATAACCATTTTATGCATTTATGCTTGATATGATGCAAGCAGTGGTGTAACTAAATGTGACGGGGCCCGGGTGCAAACCTTTCAAGGCACATACAGTTAACTTTTTCTGTCAATTGGATGCAGATAGACAGCTAAAAACAGCAGAGACAAATGCTGCTTCCTTTATCTAAATGATGCCAAGTGAGCACAAATATGAAAAGTTGGAGAAGCAACAATGATGGGATCCCCTGACCTTCTGGGCCCTGTTGCAGCCTAACCCCCTGCACTCCCTCAAGTTACGCCCCTGGATGTACTGTAATATTGAGATAAATGTATTGTATGCAGGGCCGGCCTTACCATGGGTCCCGGTGGGTCCATGGTCCCAGGCGTCGCTTTAAGGGGGGGCGGCACTTTGCTGGCAGCGGCGGGAACATATTTGGCGGCGGAGGTGGGTGGCAGCAGCGGGCAGGAACATCGTGACTGCGGAGGCAAACGCGTAGCGCATGCCTCCCAACTGTCCCGATTTTCCTGATTATTTCCCAAAATCCTGAGGCCCCGGACTGTTGCAAATTCTCCCGGGACACCCTGCACCATGGACACTGAGCAAGGGACCTGCTGTGCGCCGCCCGTGAGGCCAGCGCCTTCTGAATAAATAGTTCCCGGACCCGGCACAAAGAGACTTCCTGGCGTGCGGGTGATAGCGCGGGGGAGGGGGGGGTGATGAAAAAACTTACAGCATGCAGGGGTGAAGGCAGCCGACATTGCCGGAGGAGCTGCTGTCAATCTGCGAGCAGGGGGCGGGGCAGTAGTTCTTATGGGCGCCGGCTGGAACTAAAGCGATGTTGCCGTGTTCCCGGGGGAGCCTCAATAGGAGTGCACAGAGTGCTGGGTTTGACAGGCTCTCTAGGCTCATAAGTGTGTGCACGGAGTGGCAGAGGCCCGTAGCTGAGAGCAAGTGTGCTGACACTCAGTGCCTGATACTCACACTGCTTCCCCCCTAAGAGATAAGAATGTGGCATTTCCTGTCCAGGCTGCCCTGTGCCATGTCAGCTGTGTGTGCAGAAAATGGCTCCCCCACCCACACAAACAAGGCAACAGATTTATGTTCAGGATGTTCTAGGTGAGATGATTTTTCTTTCAATGGATCGTTGCCCAGTTCCCCAAAATCCCTGCTCAGCCACTGCCAAGGCTTAGAGGGAACATTGGTGGTAAGAGCCGGGGCCGGACATATGTGCGCATTCGTCTGCCTGTGTGTGTGTGCTTGCATGTATGTGTGTTTGACTTTGTGTGGGGGTTTGCGTGCATGTGTGTGTGTCTGCATGTATGTGTGTGTGTGTCTGCATGTGTGTGTGTCTGCATGTATGTGTGTGGAGAGGGCTTGCATGCATGCAGTGTGTGTGCCTCCATGTATGTGTGTGCCTATGTATGGGGGCTTGCATGCATGTGTGTGTGTGTGTGGAGGGGGCTTGCATGCATGCAGTGTGTGTGTTTGCCTGCACATATGTGTTTGCCTGAATGTTTATGTTTGCCTGTGTGTGTAGGGGGGCTTGTCTGCATTCATGTGTGTGAGGCTTGCGTGTGTGTGTGTGTGTGTGTGTGGGGTGTTTTCATGTAATTTGTTACTATATATTTATTAGGTGGCGTTTTCCTTTAAGAGCGTGGCTGGGGGCGTGCCTTGGGCATGACTGGGGGCGTGGTTTAAAATGTCCCTCTTTACTATTTTCAAAAGTTGGGAGGTATGGTGTAGCGTAGAAGGAGTGAACGCCACTCTCCATAGCGGGTCATTCACAAACTTTTCCGTACTGCATGTGTGAGGCAGAGCCGAAAGAAGCGCCGCACTCGCAGCATAGTGGGATGCAATAAAATGGGGGCAGAGGCGAGCGGCAGGAGAGTGCGCGCACTGCTGGGGGAGGCACGGCTTCCACCAATAGCCACGCTGGTTGCCTGAGCCACTGCAGGGGGAGGCGTCGCTATTTGACGGGGACTGCTGGAGGCAGAGCGCTAGTCGGGTCTGGAGAGAGGCATAGCGCACACCGGCGGCTGCTTCACACTGTGATAGGTAAGCGGGAGAGGCTGGCGCACGTTCACTATACCTTCAGTTCGGTGGCTTCTGGAAGCTTCTGTGGAAGAGAGGAGGTTCCAACTTATCTGGTGTTCATAGAGCTAGGTGGGCGGTCGTCATGTTACAGCCCGGTGCCTGGTGGCTTCCAGCCTGCCAAGGGCCGTGGGCACGGATTGCCCGTTATAGTCTGTACTGTCCAGGTGCCAGATTAAAAGATATCGGTGGCAGAGCTGTACACCTGCCCGTGGGTGGCTGCTTGGTTACGGTGACTGTGCATCCTGGGCGGCCATGTTTGCTGGTCACCTGTATAGAGTGTAATTGGAACAGTTGGGGTTGAGCTTGTCCAGTTACAGGGCTACCCCTTATTGGCCATTTAATACCAATGGCTAAAATTCTCCAGGGCAGATTCTGATTTATGATGTGTTGCTGTGTGTAGCCCCTGCAGTACTTGCATAGCTGGCAATCCAACAGTGAATGTGTGGGCTATGGCCACATCCCTGCTTTAACTTCATCTGAGGCGTGCACCAGGTGGGGAGCTTAGCTAGCTTTGTGCTGAATGCTGCACTGAGCGTGCTCATTGCCTGTCTGCATGCTCTGTGGAATTGCTGAAAGTGGTGGGGGGTCCACACACTGGGCATCCCAAATTAAGATGCCCTGTCACAGAGGAATAACACCTGGGAGAAGGACAGTACTGGTTGGTGGCCTTCTTTAATGGAGAGGTGCAGTGTTTCAGAATAGGGCTTGCTTGTCCCATGTTCTTCTATTTATCAAGCTGGGAGACCGTGCCCAATGCTGTGGAATGCTGGATATCCAGCCAAGTGGCAGAGGCCAAGAAGTTTGGGTCTAATGTACCTGCTTGTAACAGCTGTAGGTTCAACTGGGTCCCATGCATGGCTCCAAAACTAAACTGTGCTATCACTAATCTGTTCAATTTATGGGATGAAAGCTACCAGTTCATCACCTCCAAGGGGAGGTGCCATAGTATGTGGTTACTGTACTATAGTAGAGAAAAAAGGTGAAATAAAGGTGCTGGCACCTTAATGCCCCCTCATGACCCCCCCTCCAGCCATGACAGTGGGGAGATTTGGCGGTTTTTATAGAGTGGGGCATCACAAATCTGGTTGTTCCTAAGTAAGTATCAAAGCCCAGGATAGTGAAAATCCTGGGTTTTGGTTCACTTAAAGTGGAACAAAAGCCGAATTGAGATTCTGCGCTATGTGAAAAAACCCCAGTTTGCCTAGTAAAAATCACCTCTCCTTGTTTTTTTTTTTTATTTGGGGGGGGGGGGAGGCAGCATTTCACTCTTGGACCCAGGCAGCACAATGTCTTGGGCCAGCCCTGGTTGTATGTATATACAGAACAGCTTTATAAGCCCCTAGAAACTGGTGTAGTCACTTCATTTATACCTATTTTTTTCTATCATTATTCTCTGTTGCACCAGTACCTAATAGTCACCAAAATCAAAGAGCTGGCCCAAAAAGTACCCCTCCCAAATGCCCCCCCAAAAAATCTTCAAAAGCTGTAAATACCTTTATGACACACGTCATAGCAGGCAGAAAATCCAACCATTATTGCTTTTTCATAGCCATTTTCCAAGGTAACCATGACCCAATAGACTGAAACAGACTCACTCAACTTAAGGGGAGGGTTTCCGATTTGCACAGACATAAGACATAAAAATAAGACGTGCATGATTATAGTTTTTTTTTTTTATTAATGGCCCTATGAAGACTAAAAAAAACACTATACTAACTTGTTGAAGAGATCTGGCCTGAAGATCAATTTACAGCCTCCTTCTGTTTCTGTCAAATCATTTAGTATATGCACAAGATAGCAAAGGAAGCTTAATGCTGGGGGAGCACCAGACATCTACGCTTCCTTCCTTCCACCTTTTTAGATAGGCCTGGTGCAGGAGCATGCATCAGCTGGAGGAATGCTGGGGATGTCGCTGCAGCCTGCACATGCACAGTGGGATCGCTGGAAAAGTAGGTTTCACTGCAATCCCGGGAATATACATTAAGGCATCCCAAACTGGGATTCCCCAAAAATAAGGAGACCACTCCCCTCCCCCCCCCGAGGACCTCTAGGCTCCTCTTTAATGAGCAATTCTGATACATTCAATTTGTACACAGTTTGTGGCACATACTTTCCAGTTGTGTATCGAAGATCCAGACTCAGACTAATGTGCTGTGGGAGAAAACATTTGAGTATAGCTTGTTTTTGTTAGCATACAGATGGCCTTGAGTTACGTGCCTGGCTTTCCCCCTCGCTAGTGGGCACATAAAGTAAAAAAACTCACTTGACCCCTTGTCTGAGTCACCGCTCTCAAGGGGCCCTCTACCCTCTTCCACAGTCATCGTTCCTAGCACCTCATTTTGTGGGTGGGGTGGATGACATCATACTGTGACCGTCATCCCACTCCCGGCACTGAGCTGTCAGATTCCATGGGTGATCGCTGCATGGAGGTTGGAAGGGTAGGGGGCTGTGATTCCCTGTCTCCCCAGCCCCTCTCCAGCGATCACCCCTGCAGCTGTCAGCGGATCATCGGGGGACAGGATTGCCGGCTGACACAGTATCAGAGTTGAGTGTTAAAAAAAAAAAAATGTTCTCTTATGTCTGGTGTTTTTTTACAATTAACCCTTTGTGAACATGCCATTAACCCCCAGCCCCCCATTACCTTCCTCCCCAAAGCCCGGAGGGGGCAGAAGAGCCCGGGACAACAGAGGCTTTGCGGGCTTGCCCCTAAAGCTGGCCCCTAAAACCTGTTTTACAAGCCCTGCATAGCTGGTCACTGGGCTGGTTATGCTGGGTAGAAGGGAGCTCACGTCATTCCTGGGGGGATTTTTAACCCTTAAAAATCCCTCAAAATGGGGTCCGTATCCCGGGTCAGGGACCACACGCTAATTTATTTAACCCTTTATAGTGTGGATAGTAGTTGTATTTTTGTAAATGTTATAAAGTGCTCTTGGGGGGGACTCCTGGGCAGGAAATGTGGTACCGTTGTAATTGGGAGAAACAGTGCTTTCACATGCAATATGTTTTTTACTTTTTTGACTAAAAAATATTTTTTTAAAAAGTGGAAAAATTACAAACATGGCATTTCATGATAAAGCCTAAACTCTGCCACAAAAAAATACAATTCTATGAAGTACTCACCTGTAGAATTGGTATTATACGTATACAGTACGTCCTGCTCTAGATATAATACTTACACTTGGGTTATCCTGCGCCAGAGGACGCTGTGCACTGCAGACATGCAAAAATAGGCTCCTCCCAGCCCTTCATATACCAAGGGACCTCCCACAAATCCCCAGCATTGAAAAGCAGTGAACCAGAAGCCAGGAGAATCCAACCACCAAAAACAACTGGTAATGATAACAATAACAACAATCACCATACAGGGGATCCAGAATAATGCAAAAACCAGGGTGGGGTGGAGCAGGACGTACTGTATACGTATAATACCAATTCTACGGGTGAGTACTTCACAGAATTGTATTATTCTAAGTATACAGTACGTCCTGCTCCAGATATAATACTTACACTTGGGACATCCAATAGCAGTGTCCATAAAGTAGGGTGGGATCCCCAACAAAAAGGCACAGCAGGCAGTAGAGACACTGTCACCTGCAACCTTGCCACCGAATGCGACAGGAGCAAAGGCTCCAGCGTCAAATCATAAAAACCCTTGAAAGGGTATGAACCAAAAACCAAGGTAGCTGTTTAGCAAACTTGTACAACAAAACCTGGTGGTGAAAGGCCAAAGGATACCTACTCACCACTAGAATCAGAATAAGGTGAGAGAAGCTCAGCACCTCAAAGGAATAGGCCTGAGTAACAGCCTGACAAGATCAAATGCTAACAATTATTCCAGGAAGAAGCCAATCTTCCCTAGGACCAGAAGGGAAAACCATCCAAGTAAAGGCTAGGCCAAGGGCCGCGTAACCCCTGAAAGCAGACAAGATCAGGCACATACAAAGGTAGGTGCCCACAAACCCCAAGGGGCATCAGTCCCCCTAAGGGACCAGAAAACAATCCAGGAAAAAAATTCCAGCACCTGATGAGGGAAAATAAATCCCCTTGCCTCAGAGTTACTAGGAATAAGGCACAAAAGAAAGGCGATGTCTTAAACACATGAGCCTAAGCCACCACCAGAGGTAGAGGGTCTGGCGTAAGGCGGAGCACCACCTTATCCTGGTGCATAACAAAGAAACGAGGGCTAGCGAAACAGAGCCACCCGCTCAGACACACGTCTGACTGAGCCAGCAGACCCAAGGGACAACGATGAAGGTAAAAGACAGCCAGGCTGCCTCCTGAATCGGTCCAAAAGGAACGTCCCACAAGGCAAATGGAATAAAAAAATTCAAATCCCAACAGGGACCATAGAATTAAGTGGGGCACGCAATGAGCAACCCCCGAAAGAAAGCTCAGCCGAGGGAAATAAGCAAAAGACTTCTGACGGAAGGGGGACAGGGTAGAACCTGACCCTTTAGAGTACCGAGTTGGGTAGCCAACTCCAAGCCATGCTGTAATAACTCTAGAGCCCTGGCAACAGAGAATGCCCAACAGGGAAGAGACCTAGACTAACAGCAATCCATATGGGTAGGCCATACCTCATAAGAATGGAAAAAGAAGAAGAGCGCTGCTCTTAGATTTCCATTAGTCAAGAACACAGAGGAGAGAATCCCGTCTCCATGAGGACGGAAGAACCAGCAGTCAGGCCGGCTAGGCCAGAGACTGTAGAATTGGAGTGACGTAACGGAGGCCCTGAGCGAAACAGGGCAACACCCCTAGCAGAATGTACAGAACTACTACCCTAAGGTATCACGTCTGCGAATCCACACTCCACTAGGCCACCCAGGGGCCACCAGTATCAATGGTCCCCCTACCACAGCGATTCTGCACAGAAAACCCGCCTAGCAGGGGGCATACAGGCCAGAATGTCCCGTCATAAAAATACTAAATCCTCATGACCACGGCCAGAGGAGCCAGGGACAGGGAAACGAGTGGCAAGAGCTTGAAAAAGTGACGGTGCACCAAACAATCCATACTGGTTGAACTTCATAGTGATCCAAGAATTAGCACATCCTGTCACAGAGGGACCTCCACAGGAGCGAATACCAATGATAAGCAGGCAACATTATCCTCCACCCAGAACAGGAACATATACCTTCCTGGGGAACCATCCTGCACTAGGTCCCACACAGATGATTAAGGTAGGCCACAGTCGTCAGACAGTCCGAGCACCGCCCAACAGGCAGGCCTGGAAGAGGAGAAGACAGGCGAGATAGCGTCAGCCTGAAAACTCACTGTTTCAATACTAATAGGTACAAGGACCTCCTAAAAGGCCCCACCTTCCCCACACCCGCATGGGGTTACAGAAGAAAAACCTCCCTATCACCTGATAGGTTGGCACCCACGGTGATCATCTGTGGAAGGGGCAAGAAAGGAACTCTCCCCAGACAGGATCCTAGAGTAAATCCACTCCAAGAGGGACTCCTAACCAAGGGGAAAGGCACACATGGGGTTACAGAAGAAAAACCTCCCCATCACCTGATAGGTTGGCATCCACGGTGATCATCTGTGGAAGGGGCAAGAAAGGAACTGTCCCCAGACAGGATCCTAGAGTAAATCCACTCCAAGAGGGACTCCTAACCAAGGGGAAAGGCACACATGATCCCGCTCCAGGGATGCTGGGTCCCAGTCCAGTATTAAGAATAGAAGTTGCAGAAAAAAACCCCGGTAGAGGAATATAAGGAACTTCATCTAAGCAAGTCACCAAACGGGCCCACCAGCTGCATTCCTGCCTGGTGAAGGGACTGGAACAGCAAGTAGGGACTAAACCCACGCAACCAGATTGTCCACCTTATTGTAGAGGGAGGAAGATTCTCGCCTGAACCGAATCTAGATTCATCCCTAGGAATGGAGATACCAATCAAGAGGACAAGGAGGACTTGAGGTGAATAAACACCCATCCAAAAGACTCCCAAGGGACCCCATCAGCCGAGTAGCTAACTCGACCTGAGATTGGGAAGCGAGAAGGACCACCTGGCAGGCCTCACGCGGACGCCCCTTGGTCTCATCAGAGACATAGCTTCCATTAGTACCTTGGTGAGCACTGTGGGGGCAGAAGAGAGGCCAGATAACAAGGCCACGGGTTAGCAATGTTGGAGATCCAACACAAACCAGAAGAGCCTAGGTGTCTAGAAGACACGGGGAAGTGAGCATAAGCATCCTTGATCTCCCCGGAAGGCAAGGACCCACTAGGCGCAAGGCGCTAGTGGCCCATCCCAGATTTTTCATGCAGAAACTGCCTGAATAGTAGAATTGCAGACAACCTGTGAAATCAGAAGGGCAGACAGACTCATCCTTTTGGGAGAATGTGAAGGGGTTGGTGTAGCGGCACCTGCCTCTGCCTGATAAGGGCAAACTGCAAGTGACCTCCAAACCCCGCAGGCCGTGTATGGCCTGCACCAGCAGCCGAACAGAGGCAGGGACAAGGAGTACCCCGACAATCATGGGGGAGGCCGCGCAGCAAACTTTATCCTGTATCCGGAGGAAACTACCTCCTGTATCCACCAGAAAGAGGCAAAATTCCTCCTGATAGGAGCAAGGTGCTGCAGTCATCCCCTCACCCAGGCGGGCGAGGGCGCCCCATCATGCTTGAGGGGATTTGGTGGAAGATTTAGGTTTTAACCCCGCCGGAGGGCCCAGAGCGTTGTCTGTTGCTCGTTGCCTGTTTGGGGCCCGTCTGTACTAAGACTCCGGGAGGACACCCCCGGTTCTTGTTTAACGCTATGGTATGGAGAGGGAGGGGTGTCCCTGTCCCGAGGGGGTCGAGACGGGCGCCTGCACCGGGGTGACTTGCCCTTTTTTCCCAAACAGGTCCAGACGGGCCCCAAACAGGCGATGCCCTTTAAAGGGGAACCTGGTAAGAGTCCTTTTAGCAGCATAGTCAGCACCCCACTCTCGCAGCCAGACCAAGCGGCGCATAGCCACCACAAGGGCGGAAGTCCTCGCACACATTCTAATCCATAGCAAAAAGGATAAATCTTACAAATACATCACAACTGGAGAGTGCATTAAACACCTCCCAGGAGAGATTGTTAACGTGATGCTCAAGCATCTGTCCGATGAGGGTTTTGGCGGCCACTGCAGTGATGGCCGCGGCACAGACCGGGCGCAGCGCAGTTCCTGCACAGGAAAAGGCGTGTGAAGCCAGCTTATCCATGCGCCGGTTCTCGGCGTCCCGAAGGGTACTGTAAGCAGGAGCTGCAATAAAGGGGGGGTTAGGAACCCCAATGATCGGTGCTTCTACCACAGGGGGCGATGACCAACAATCAACCAGTCCCCTGGGGCCCCTGGAAGTTTAAACGGGGTGTTCCCATTCCTCGAGTACGAGAGCATGGAAGTGAGCCTGCTCTAGGAATTCCAAGCGCGGTGTCGCTGTATGGAAACGCTCCCCTCTCGGCTGGGGAGCCGCGTTAGGGAGAGAGATAGACAGGGTCTTAAAGATCCTAATCAACAATCCAACGGTATCAAATTGGTTCCAGTCTTTGTGGTTAGAATCGTCATGACTCCTCGGCTCCTCATCAGATGAGCCCGAGTCAGAGAACAGCCCTCCTTCAACAGAAGTGGTGCAGGCATGCGGAGTAGCGAACTCCTCCGATCACTTAGCAGAGGCAGAAACAGGGGGCGTCGAGGACCGCTTCTTACCAGGGCCCGAGCGCTTTGCCGACCCCGTAATAGTCTGGCCAGCCGTAGGCAGTCTGGAAGACGCAGCCGTTTGTAACTCCCCACTGGTAAGCGACTCAGCAGAAGCGAGATTTAAGCCTGGGGGAATAGGAGTGTTAGGGAGAGGAGCAGCCCCTGGCAATCCTGGTTGCAGGACCAGTACTCGCTCGGCACAAGGTGCACAGATCGGTGCGCTGTCAGGACCAAAGCGGGGGAAGCCACGCGTTATACACCATCGGTCTTGTCCCAGAGGGACCCCGGACACAAAATTCCGAGATGCCTCCATATGGTGATTATCAATGCAATATAAGTCGGAAGGGATTTATGCAATAGGCAACCCTGGATGTCCCAAAGGCCCGCTAGGAATGTGGGAGAATGTTTTGTAAGCCCGCTACGAGTTATGTTAGGCCAGGAGAAGCCACCGGAGTCTTTGACGTCTGAAAGACAGAAGGGGAATAAGAGGTGTCAGGGCCATGCGCAGCAGAATTACTAATGATGAAAATCGCCAGCAAGGGCACTTACTGACCAGGGGAGGAGAAGGACCGCCAACACGCGTGCGCGAAGATCCACAAAATGGTGCCGACCGAACCTAAGTCTTGACAAGCCAAGCATATAGTATGCCAGTAAAGGCATCTGCTAGTGGATACTCGTAAAGTCTAAAGACGCCGCCACCATTCCGACGCCCGTAGGCGTGTACAAAAATTAGTTTCCTGCCCAAGTTGCAGGATAATAAAGCAGGACGTGCTGTACACGATTGCATAGTAAATTGAGAAAGGTCAAAAACAAACGGCGGCGGCCAGAATAGAAGGAGCAAGCAGCGCAGCTCTGACACCTAGATGCCGGTCAGGGGCAAAAGTACGGCCATAATCGTGACAATAGAGTACACTGAGACCGCCACACACACCCCCCCCTTGAAAGCGAGGGAGGATGGTGACCCTTTAAACAGGGTCCACCTCTACACGGGGCATGGGGCAATAATGCGGGAGGGACATCCACTATGAGGCTCACCATTTTAGGAAAAATACAATTCTGTGAAACTCACCTGTAGAATTGTTTTTGAGTTTATCCAGTCCAGGTCGTCCCAGTAATGACATTTGGGTATTCCGCCCCCAGGGGGCGCTCCACTGCAAGATCAAAAGATGTAGCTCCTCCCGGCCTATAAGAGCAGGTGTCCCTCTATGATTCTCCAGTGGTTAAAAATCAGTGAACAAAAAGAGGATAGGCCAAGAAACCATGTTACTTCACATAGCTTCAGCTTGTACTATCTCCAACAAAACTTAAGGGCTCAAGTCCAAGAATAAAAATGGTAATCACCATAACAGGCAAACAAGAGATAATGAACAAGGGTGGGGTGGGACGACCTGGACTGGATATACTCAAAAACAATTCTACAGGTGAGTTTCACAGAATTGTATTTTTCCCTATATCCAGTCCAGGTCATCCCAGTAATGACATGTGGGACATCCAAAAGCAGTGTCCATATAGGGCGGGATCCCCAGTGTGGAACAGCATGTAGTTCATTTCACTACTGCCTGAAGCACCTTTCGGCCAAAGACAGCGTCAGCTGAGGCCCTGACATCAACTTTGTAGAACTTTGTAAAAATATGAACAGAAGACCAAGTTGCGGCCTTACAAACTTGTTCAACTGAGGCCTGGTGCTGAAAAGCCCAAGAGGGCATTCTAGTAGAATGAGCTGTGTTTCGAAAAGGGGGTTCCTTCCCCTTGGCAGAATATGCTTGCACCACCGCCTGTCTGATCCACCTACTGAGAGTGGACTTGGCTGGTGGCAAACCTTTCCTAGAGCCCTCTGTTAGGGCAAAGAGCAAATCCGAATTCCTGAAGGAT
This sequence comes from Gastrophryne carolinensis, assembly GCA_027917425.1. Lineage (NCBI taxonomy): Eukaryota > Metazoa > Chordata > Amphibia > Anura > Microhylidae > Gastrophryne > Gastrophryne carolinensis. Next base: position 169,253,367 of record CM051234.1, on the reverse strand, counting down.
TCAGTCACAACCAGGTAATACTTAATGGCTCTGACCACATCCAAGGCATGGAGGGTCCTTTCCTTAGAATTAGTCGGTGCAGGACACAAGGAAGGCAAGACAACTTCCTCATTAAGGTGAAAGGGAGAAACGACCTTAGGCAAAAAATCAGGTTTTAAATGAAAAACCACCTTATCCTTATGGCGCTCAAAATAGGGAAGCTTCATACAAAGCGCGGGCAGCTCTGATACGCGACGCACCAAGGTGACCGCTACCAAAAAGGCCACCTTGAGAGTCAAAATAGGCAATGCAGCATCGCACAGAGGTTCGAAGGGAGGACCCTGAAGAGCAGACAGTACAAAATTCAAGTCCCACACCGGTAATACGGACTTACGCGGTGGCCGGACATGGGTGGCTCCCTGGAAAAAGGTCTTGATCAACCGATGGTTGGCAATGGATCTCTGGAAGAATATGGCTAAGGCCGAGACCTGGCCCTTGAGGGTGCTCAGCTGGAGACCCAATTCTAAGCCGTGTTGTAAAAACTCCAGGATCCTAGAAATAGAAAATGTGCAGCAAGGGAGACTCTTGCTCTCGCACCAGGCAATATAAGCTTGCCAAACTCTGTAGTATATCATGGAGGAAGACTTCTTTCGTGCCTGAATCATGGTATGCACAACTGTGGCCAACAGCCCCTTTTCTGTCAGGATTGAGGTTTCAATAGCCAGGCCATCAAAGCCAGCGTCCGTAAATTGGGGTGCCGCAGCGACCCGTGTGAGAAGCCCTGGGTCGTCAGGCATGATGTAGCGATCTACTGACATCTGAACTATGTCCGCAAACCAACTTCTTCTTGGCCAGCGAGGAGCCACCAGGATAGTTGGTACCCCTTCCTGGGCTATCTTGTGCAGCACTCTGCCCAGGAGTCGAAACGGAGGGAATGCATAAAGGAACTTGAACGTCCAGGGAATCGCCAGAGCGTCAGTGGCAATGGCCAGAGGATCTCTTGAGAGAGAGAGACAAACCTTGGGAGGTTGTGATTGTGTCTGGACGCAAACAGGTCCACATCCGGCTGATCCCAGCGGAGACACAGAACGTGGAAAGTCTTGCTGTTGAGAGACCATTCCCCCAGGCGCAAGGCGCTCCTGCTCAGGGAGTCTGCCTCCTGGTTTGTAGACCGCCGATATGTAGGGAACATTCTCCTCTGCCCAAGCCAGAATCTGGGTCACCTCCTTGAGGGCTTGCTTGCTCCGAGTCCCACCCTGGTGATTGATGTAGGCGACAGCCGTCTGATTGTCTGAGCGAACCTGGATCGCACGACCCCTCTCAGCTCCAAGAGATTTATGGGTAAGCGGTTCTCCTGCAGACCCCACTGACCCTGGATCTTCTGAGTCTGCCAAACATCTCCCCAGCCGGTCAGACTGGCATCCATGGTAACTATCTCCCAAAGGGGAGTCAGAAAGGACTTGGCCACCAACAGGTTCCTGGAGTACAACCACCACAAGAACGACTCCTGCATCCGGTTCCAGCCGGTCAACAAGTTCAATTGAAGAGGTCTCATGTGAAATTGGGCGAAGGGCACCGCCTCGAAGCATGACACCATTAGACCCACCAATCTCATCCCCAGACGTATCGACGGCCGCTGACAGGACAGCAAGGCCTACACCTGCGTCTGGAGACCCGACACCTTCTGCTGTGGCAGAAAGACCTTTACCTGAGCAGTGTCTATCGACATTCCCAGGAAGGATCTCACTGTTGAGGGAGTGATAAAAGACTTCGGGTTATTGATTACCCAGCCGAAGGCCTCCAGGGTTGACAATACGACAATACAGTCCGAGTATCGCTCTCGGCCTGCTGCAAGGACTGGGCCGCAATCAGCAAGTCGTCCAGATAGGGCAGCACACGAATGCTCTGGTTCCTCAGGATAGCCATGATGCCTGCCAGCACCTTGGTGAAGACACGGGGGGCTGAGGATATCCCGAATGGAAGTGCCGCAAACTGGTAATGCTGATCCTCCAGAGCAAACCTCAGGAACTTCTGATGCCCCTGGAAAATCGGGATGTGCAGATAAGCATTCCTGATGTCCACCATGGTCATGAAGTCGCCGGGCCGAAGCAAGCTCGCCGCTGACCATAAGGTTTCCATGCGGAAATGTCTGGCTCTTACAAACCTGGTGAGACCCTTCAGGTCCAGGATTGGTCTTAACGTTCCGTCCTTCTTGGGAACCATGAACAGGTTGGAGTAAAATCCTTGACCCTGCTCCTGACGAGGAACAGGGCAAATCACACCTAAACACAGGAGGTGTTGCACGGCCATTCTCAGGCCCTGTGCCTTTAATGGGTTTTGAGATATCCGAGACCGAAGAAATGTTGTGGCCGGCTCCTGAATCCACGATCCAAGACGTGCCGTCTCCAGATATGAGCAAATAGCAGAAGCAGTCCCCCCACCCGGATGAGTGAGGGAGCCTCCTCATGCCTGAGAGGACTTGGCAGGGGGCTTGGACTTGGTTCCCCAAGCGGGATTGGGTTGGTCGCGGGACCTACCTCTACCTCAGGTATCTCTGCGGCCAACTGAAAATGAAGAGCCTCTTTCTCCTCGAAAGGAGCGATAGGCAGATGAGCTCTGAAAGGGCCGAGCAGGCTTCCGTCTCTGAGGGAGTCTACCATCCTTGACCAGGAGGTCCAGACGCTCCCCAAACAACCTGTGCCCCACGAAGGGGATACTAGTAAGCAACTTTTTGGCTGTGGCATCAGCCGACCATTGCCGCAACCAGAGCGAGCGGTGAAGTGCAACAAGCAGGGCCGAAATTCTGGCACCAAGCCGGACACCATCGTCCATGGCAGAGACAACAAAGACAATGAAATCCACGCAAGCCTTGAGGTCCTTATACTCCTCCACCCGCTTGCGAGCCTTAGCGCTATCCACAAGATGTCTCACCTTCTTTCTGATGGCCAGGCAGACAATAGCCGCGGCACACACGGGGCAAAACAAGGCACCAGCAAAGGTGAAGGCATGACAGACCAGTTGATCCATGCACTTGTCAGCTGAATCACGTAAGGAAGCGGTATCAGGTGAAGGCATAATAGCAGTGTTGGACAACCCCGTATCCACCTTGGGAGGACGAGACCATAGCCAGACCAGCTCCTTAAGGAAGGGATACCGCCTATCCAGGCCCTCAGACACCGACGGTAGCTTGTTAGGCCTTTCTCATTCCTTGAAAATCATATTAGAAAAATGGGCCTGCTCTGGAAAGACTCGCCTCTGTCTTTCAGGCCTAAACAAATCACCTTGCTTCCTCTTAGCCGCTCTGGGAGGAACAATGTGTAAAGTCTCAAAAACTGAAGCAAGCAGTTTCTCCGTATCATCAGGGAGCCACGCATCCTCATCCGAGGAAGCACCAGACATACTGTCATCGCCAGCAGAATAATCCGCAGTGGGATGGGAATCATCTGGCAACTCATCTTCCTCCACAGAGCCTAGATCATCAAAAAGATCGTCATCATCCGAGTAAACGGGCTCGATGTGCTGCCTCTTACTCATGCCCTTTTCAGGAGCTGTTCGCGAGATCTGTCTCTCGAGACTGGCTAACCTATGCGCCAAATCTACCTGGGACCCCCAGCTGGCTTCCCCCTCACTGAGGGCTGAGTGCAGCAGCGGAGGTTCTGGCGAGGCCACAGGCAATGAAGGGCTAGGGGCAGGTACGCCCGCACGGTCATGGTCCAAAAAGATTCTCTTGGCGCAAGTGGTGCAAACCGTGCTGAATCCGACCAGAGGATTTGCACTTCACAAGGGGCAGAGCTTCACCCGCCCAGATGGGGCCCATAGCTCACTATCCCCAGATGACTCCATTATGGTGATTAGAAAAATTTCAGTGCAGGTTACAAGCCACTGACAGCACAAACCTAATGATCCCTCCTTTATAATTCCTCTTATATGATCCCTCTTAATATAAGGGAGAGGGTGGGCGGGGGACCGGGAGGAACCACAACCCTCAATCAATGGGCCCACCTAAAAGAAACAAAACAAGAGGGCCATAAGTATCCCACAAGCACATGCGCAATTTAGAAAAATCAATAATAAGAGGGACTCACGACACCGACAGTAGCAGTACAGCAACGGAGGGGTCCCAGGCAGGAAGGCAGCAGGACAAGACGGCGCAGACAAGCCGACCACGCAGCAGCTTGGGCGCGATCCTCGAGGGGCAGGCCGCATGGCAGTGATGCGAAAAATGTCATTGTGCGGCCTCGCCCCCCCAGCAGCGCGAAAACGAGTGCCCGCCTACCAGGAAGCAGCAATGGTGGGGAACAACGGCCGCGGGGCCCCCACACACAGCCTGTGCGGCGCGCACAACGCGCCCGCACACATCCCTGTCAGCCAAAAAAACGCGCAAGCGGCGTCCCGTTACCCCCCCCCCCCCCCCACAGCGTATGAATCTGTCAAGATGGAGGGGAGAGGGAAGCTGGCAGCCAGACTCGAGGGGGCAAGGGAGGTAAGTATAGGTGCAACGCACACAGCAAAAAGTGAAATCACAAACATGCACACAGCAGCAAAATAAAGCTTGTGGGACAGGGAGGGACCAGTAATCAATAATGTGGTTCCCCCTAGTAGGCTCACCATCGGCCTATGGCCTGCTACCCTTTAATCAGGGTCTGCGGCCCAGAGCCTAGCTCCGCAAAACGCCTGACCCCGGCGTTCTCCCTACCGTCACAGTTCCGAATCAGCCGCGGCTGGGGGGCTGGGAGGATCAGTGGTAATGGGGTCCGCAGCGGCCAACGGGCTAGGAGGCCCCGCTCAGCTGCCAAAATTCCAGGAGAGAGGATCCAACGATCTTCAGCAGCCAGACTTCAAGATGAACACTGGAGAATCATAGAGGGACACCTGCTCTTATAGGTCGGGAGGAGCTACATCTTTTGATCTTACGGTCAAGCGCCCCCTGGGGGCAGAATACCCACGTCATTATTGGGATGACCTGGACTGGATATAGGGAAAATGTGGTTTGTATTCTGCTTTTTTATACTTTTTTTAGGGAAACCCTGTGCAACCAAAGCAGTCTTTGAGCTCACTAAAAAGGTTAGGTACATCTATAAAAGCTTAAAACGTGTACTTTCATTGAATATTTGGTTTGTTGGGAGTATTCCAAATGTAAAGGGTTGTTTTGGTGCGCAGGGTGCACAATTTATCTGCAGAGCTGAAATTTACAAGTAAAATTACCCTTATGCGCTTTACTTTGGGGTGTTTGGCAACTCTTCCCTTGACAGTATCTTTTCATGTTGGATATTGTTCTGTTCAGGCACCTTGCTTTTTCAGATTTAACTTGTTTTTTCTTGTTTGCATGTTGTTGTTTTTAGGAAAATGTGGCTTTGATTCTGCTTTTTTATTCTTTTTTTTTTTTTTTTAGGGAAACTCTGTAAAACCAATGAATTAAGGTATCACTTCCAGAAAACTGCACTCATGTCTACAAGCCTGGTACACCTAGAAAGCTTGAGGTGTGTACTTCCAGAGTATATATCATTTGTGGGGGGTATTTCAAATGTATTTAAAAAAAAAAATGAAAAGTGAGCATAGCAGTTCTATTTTAACTAAAAAAATCTAATACAGAACCTATTCGGGGGTTACCTCTAAATACCCCCAGTTACTGGGCCCACAGAGACTAACAATTGCCCTCACTCAATCTTTGAAATCAAAAAAGATTTTATTGTAGCCATTTAAAACCAAAAGTTTTTTTTAGTTAGCTCGCTGTCTGTGCGCTGGCAGCGTCCGTCTCCCTCACATAGTGGGGAGGGGCGGATGCTGTTTGCTGACAGAAGTGATGTCAGCAGAGGTGTCGCGCTCCAGAAGCTAACAGAGACTAACAATTGCACTCACTCAATCTTTGACATCAAAAAAGATTTTATTGTAGCCATTTAAAACCAATTAAAACCAAAATGTCATGCCATAAGCGTTATTTACCTCCAGGGGGTGCTGTCTATCATAAATACATACACTAAATACATACACTATAAATATCATATAATTAAACCAGTCTTATATCTCCGTGCAAATGCTTTATAAAGTGCATCCATTTCATGTGCAAAAAGTATTAACCCAGTACAGGAATAAAGCGAAGTAAGGGAAACATACAAAACATATATTACTGATGACTGTTATTGTGTATCCATAAGGTGCTGGCAGCGCCCCCCGCAGCAAGCTTATGCATTTCGAGACCTCCAGGTCTCTTTTTCAAGGCAAGATAGGAGGAGGGGGGGACCTAGTCCCTCCTTTTATACATACCCCTCCAACCGCTCCCACGCTCAGGCCGCTCGTCCGTGTGCGGACTGGCGCACTCCGGCCGGAGTGCGTCAGTCCGCTAGACAGGAAGCAGAGGCTCGCCCTCCACACTGGACGTCACCTCTGTCAGCAAACAGAGTCCGCCTTTCCCCACTAAGTGAGGGAGACGGATGCTGCCAGCGCACAGAGAGCAGGCTAACTAAAACTAAACTAAAAAATCTCCTAAAGCACTGTTTCAGTTTGGTCTCCTGGAAAGGAAAGGGTGTCTAGCAATACACATGTGGTACTGTTGGAACCGGCAAAATGGGGATTTTACATGCAATATGATTTTTTGAAAAGCATACTTTTATTACAAAAAAACCTACAAACTGTAAAAAAAATTATATTTTTCCACATATCTCACCTACAACTATTTAGAATACACTACAAAAATAACAAACATGACATTTTATGTTAAAGCCCAGACATTGCTGACAAAAACAATATATAATGTTCTTGGGAAATGCACAGAAATCCCTTCAAAAATCACAGTTGGACATGTATAGTGCAAAATAGTGAAAAATGGTCTAGCAATAGAGGGTGACAAAATCTCTAGGTAGGCTGTCAGTTAAAGGGTTAATATTGTTGGTCAAATAATGCTTACACATCAAATTGTTGCCTTATGCTTTCCTGTAAAGTCTATGGCAAAAGTACACTTACCATGAGACTACCTGTTTATTTTAACCAATACATACTAAACAAGCATTTTAGTAGCATTACTGAACATCAACAAACTGAACATCAGAATCTAGATTGCATCAATCAGTACTTCCTATTCACAAGCATTTGATTAATAATGTGTGAGCCACATCCATCCTTCAGATTCTTATTAGGTAGTTCTCTAAAAAGCATTCTCATTAAAACAGAAAACTAAGGACCATCAATAATGATACACTTCCCCATCACAGGGACATGCATAGCTCTACAGTCAATTGTTCTTCCATTTATACTAAATTATTTTATTGAAGTAAACTCTTCAGGTGTGTATTATCTCAGTGATTGTAACTGCATATTATCAAAAAGCAACATTATGCACTGGATAATGACTTACTTTAGGAAAACAAAACACAACATTTTACTCCTGAACATCTGATCTAGCACAGTGCTGGGTTTCTCCCCCAACCCTGTACCATATTGATGGGATATTTTGTTAACATACCCAAGGAAACTTATCAGTTTTCTAGGTTACTACTATCTGCAACCATCAATGACCATCAATGTCTTTTTTCTTTGTGTTTCAATTTTTCAAAAAGTAATGAACGGTTTGTGAGGGCTTTGCTTGTGATTCAGCGGAATCTTTTTAGGTAGTATGTGCACAAACCAAAAAATACAATTCTGTGATTACTCACCTGTAGAATTGGTATTATGAGTATACAGTATGTCCTGCTCCAAATCTAATACTTACAGTTGGGATATACTCCGCCAGATGGCGCTGGACTGCAGAGACATCGAAAATAGGCTCCTCCCGGCCCCTCAAATACCCAGGGACCTCCCAAAAATCCCCAGCATTGAAAAGCAGTTAAGGAGAAGCCGGGAGCATTAAACAATCCAAACTATCAACTATAACAATGATAAAAATCACCATACAGGTGATCCAAGGAAATGCAAACCAAGGGTGGGTTGGAGCAGGACGTACTATATACTCATAATACCAATTCTACAGGTGAGTAATCACAGAATTGTATTATTCTGGGAGGCCGACTCATTAATAGCGGCAGGTAGCGACAGTTGAGCGACTGTAGCAGTATTTTCACAGCGCCCGCTAGTAGTCGCTGTGCTTGGCCGTTGTTCGGTTGTTGACAGCGACTCAGTCGGTGTGCAGTAATGTTGAATATTGGGTGAGGAGTCGCTATTTGACAGGTTCCGCGCTGTATGGGAGCGCATGATAGCGACTGGCCATAGCGACCGGCTCCCACCATATTCATTAACAAATCACGCTCAAAAAATTCTCGCACTGTGAAATGCATGCTTAGACCCCAGAGCGCTGGCGGCGATGGGTTAAAAGTAGTTTTTTAACCCCCAAACAACCATATTTTTGGAAACCAAAAAAAAAAAAGTTTTTAAAATAATTTTGTAATATGAATACATTAATATCAGACCTGTAATATCAATTCTGCACAATTTTTTTTTTTTTAACCTTAAAAAAAATATCTAACATGGCAGAAGTGGTCACAGAATTTTTCACATTTAAAAAAAAAAAAAAAAAAACATTAATAACAATGAATTATTAATATTTAAAGATTGTTCCATTGAAATGCATTGGAGAGCGCCAGGTAAAGAGAGGTCATACCTGTCGCTGTTCAAGGTCGGACGCTGGCGCTGTGGGCTGAGGCTGGAATAATGATGAATGAGTCGCTATCTGGCACTATCTCAGTCGCTAAGCAGGATTGCCTTGATAAATGTGTGATTGTGGTGGGGAGCCGGTGTTCTCGTGGCGGTGCCTGTCATTACCGGTCGCTACCTGTCGCTATTCCTTCATAAATAAGGGCCTTAGTATACAGTACGTCCTGCTCCAAATCTAATTCTTACGGTTGGAACATTCAATAGCAGTGTCCATAAAGTAGGGTGGGATCCCCAAGAAAAATCAGCAGCAGGCAGTTTAAACCACTGCCGCCTGCAGAACCTTTTGGCCAAAAACAGCGTCAGCTGAGGCCCTAACATCAACCTTGTAAAACTTTGAAAAGGTATGAACAGAAGACCAAGTAGCGGCCTTGCAAACTTGTTCAACAGAAGCCTGGTGCTGAAAAGCCCAACAGGCACCAATAGCACGAGTGGAATGAGCCGTAAGGCGGAAGGGAGGATTCTTCCCCTTAGCAGAATAGGCCTGAATCACAGCCTGACAAATCCACTTGCTTATAGTAGACTTGGCAGGAGCCAAACCCTTCCTAGGATCAGAAGGGACCACAAAAAGAGCATCAGTTTTCCTGAAAGGTGCAGTAGCCACCAGATAGTACTTCAGACACCTAACCACATCCAAAGAGTGCAAAACCCTCTCCTTAGTATTGCTAGGATTAGGGCACAAAGAAGGAAGAACAATATCCTGATTCAAATGAAAGGCAGACACTACCTTAGGCAGAAAATCAGGTTTGAAACGAAACACCACCTTGTCCTGGTGCCTCTCATAGTAGGGGGGCTGAATGGACAGCGCCGCCAACTCAGACACACGCCTGACAGAAGTGATAGCCACCAGAAACACAACCCTGAGCGTAAGAATGGCCAAGGCAGCATCCTGCACAGGTTCAAAAGGAGCACCATGCAAGGCTGACAAAACCAAGACCAAATCCCAAACAGGCACCATAGGTTTATGTGGGGGACGCACATGAGTGACACCCTGGAAAAAAGTCCTGATCAGAGGGTGCTGAGCAAAGGACTTCTGGAAAATAATAGCCAGGGCAGAAACCTGACCCTTCAGAGTACTGAGTTGGAGCCCCATCTCCAACCCATGCTGCAGGAACTCCAGAATCCTGGGAATAGAGAAGACACGACAGGGAAGAGACCTAGACTCACACCAGTCAATGTAGGCACGCCAAACCCTGTAATAAATGGAAGAGGAAGACTTCTTCCTAGCTTTAATCAAAGTATCCACAACTGAGGAAGACAGCCCCTTCTCCATCAAGATGGAGGTTTCAGCAGCCGAGTCGTCAAAGCCAGAGTTTGTAAATTGGGATGGTGTAGTGAGCCCTGAGTGATCAGATCTGGCACCAAGGGCAGAGCGTACTGATCTACTGCCAGCTGTACCACGTCTGCGAACCACACTCTTCTTGGCCACCTGGGGGCCACCAGAATTGCTGGCACCCCATCCAGAGCAATCTTGCGCAGAACCCTGCCCAGCAGGGGAATTGGGGGGAAGACATACAGGAACTGAAAGTCCGTCCATGACATTGCTAGCGCATCCGAGGTCAGGGCCAGAGGATCCCTGGACAGAGAGACAAAAGCTGGAAGCTTGTGATTGTGGCGGGACGCAAACAGATCCACATCTGGTTGGCCCCAATGGTGACACAGAGATTGAATCAACCTGCTGCATAGGGACCATTCTCCCTGGTGAGAGGTCCCCCTACTCAGAGAGTCCGCCAGGTGATTTTCCACCCCCGGGATGTACACAGCTGAAATGCAGGGGACATTGGCCTCTGTCCAAGTCAGGATCAGAGACGCTCTCCGGAAGGGCCCCCTTGCTCCGGGTCCCTCCCTGATGATTGATGTAGGCAACTGCCGTCTGGTTGTCCGAGCGCACCTGACCAGGCAGGCCCTGAAGATGAGTAGTCAAGCGAGCCAGAACTAACCTGATCGCTCACAGCTCCAAGACATTGATAGGTGTGTGGGCCTCCTGAGGGCCCCACCTCCCCTGGAACCACAGGGACTTCCAGAAACCCCCCCAACCTGACAGACTGGTATCCGTGGTGACCGTCTCCCAGGAAGGGGCAAGAAAGGATCTGCCCCCAACAGGTTCCGTGAGTCCATCCACCACAAGAGGGACCTCCTGACCAGGGGGGAGAGCACACAGACCCTGTCCAGGGACGCTGGGTCCTTGTCCCATACAGATAATAGGTGAAGTTGCAGAGGCCTCAAGTGGAACTGAGCATAAGGGACTGCTTCGAAGCACGCCACCATCAGGCCCACCAGTTGCATCCCCTGCCTGATGGAGGGATGGGGACAAGCTAGGAGGGACTGAGCCTGTGCAATCAGACTGTCCACCTTCTGCTGAGGAAGGAAGATCCTTGCCTGAGCTGTATCCAGATTCATTCCTAGGAATGGAGTTACCAAGGAAGGGGACAGTGAGGACTTGGGGTGGTTGATCACCCATCCAAATGACTCCAGAGTGGACACCACCAGCTGAGTATCCAACTCCAGCCAGCACCTTGGTGAACACCCTGGGAGCTGAAGTGAGGCCGAGGCACAAATTAGTAGTGTTGATCCATCAGAGCGAACCTGAGGAACCTTTGATGACCTGGGAACACAGGAATATGAAGGTAAGCATCTTTGATGTCCACAGAAGTCATGAAATCCCCTTGGCGCAGGGAACTGATGGCAGAGCGCAGAGTCTCCATGCGAAAGCGCCTGCCCCTGACAAACTTGTTGAGAATCATCCATTTTGGGTACTGTGAATAGGTTGGAATAAAAGCCCTTGCCCTTTTCTCTTAAAGGGACCTGGCAGATGACCCCCAGCTCCAAGAGGCCTTGCACTGCTTGCACTAGCTCCTGAGCTGACACAGGGTCCTGAGGAATCCGGAATCTGATGAACCTTGGAGGGGGATCGGCAGCAAACTCCAACTTGTAACCGGAGGACACTACCTCCTGAATCCAACGGTCTGAGACATGATCCTCCAGACGTGAGCGAAGTGCTGCAGCCGTCCCCCCACCCGGATGGGTGAGGGCGCCCCATCATGCCTGAGGGGGCTTTGGAGAGGATTTAGCTTTGGGACCCCAGGAGGCGCCAGGACGTCCACGTCCTCTGCCTCAACCCCAGAAATCTCCCCGGGCCCCAGGAAAAGACACCCCCCTTCCCTGTCTTGCCCCGCGGTAAGGGGAGGAGAAGGAACCCTGACCCCGAAAGAGCCGAGGTTGCCGCCTACGCTGGGGTAACCTGCCTCACTTAGCAAAAAGGTCCAGGCGGTCTCCAAACAGACGCAGTCTTTTAAAGGGAAACCCAGTGAGGTCCTTCTTGGCAGCGTTGTCAGCAGCCCACTGGCGCAGCCAAACCGAGCGGCATATAGCCACCACGAGGGCAGTGTCTGGCACACATTCTGATGGTGTCAACCAGTGCTGATAGGACAAAATTTACAAATTTACAAAAACATCACAACTGGAGGTTGCATTAAACACCTCACAAGGCAAATCATCAGGGGCACTATCAAGCATATTTCTGATAAGGGTTCTAGTGGTCACAGCAGTAATGACAGAGGCACAGACCGGGCGCAGCGCTGTCCCCGCACATGCGCAAGGCGTGGGATGCCAGCTGATCAATACGCCGGTCTTCGGCATCCCGCAGAATCAGGGGAATGCATGACAGAGGTGTTAGAAAGCCCTAGGATCGGGGCATCCACCTCGGGGGTGGGGGGGGGTGGGGGGGTGGGGGGGATGACCAACATTTAACCACCTCAGCAGGAAAGGGATGCTTCCTATCCCAACTCTTTGGAACCCCGGGAAGTTTACTTTTCTCATTCCTTGAGCACAAGGTTATGGAAATGTGCCTGCTCTGGAAATTCCAAACGTGATCTTGCTATATGGAAAAACTCCCCTCTTTGCCTGGGAGCCTCAACAGGGAGAGAGATAGACAGAACCTCAAAAATCTGGGTCAATAATCTGTCAGTGTCATCCGGGGCCCAGGGGTCACAGCCAGAATCGTCATGACCCCTCGGTCTCTCATCAGATGAGCCTGAATCAGAAAGGAGCTCCCCTTCATCAGACGGGGTATAGCACACAGATTCATAAACTCCTCAGTTCCCATAGGGAAAACAGTAACATTAGGCATCAAGTGCTGCTTCCTAGCAGGGGCCTTACGCGCTAAAGACACTTCAGGCTGAGAATCCCCACTTGTATGCAACTCAGCAGGAGTGAGGTTTAAGCTTGGGGGAGTAGGTGAAGTGAAACGAGGTGCAGCCACTGGCAGGCCAGATTGCAATGCAAGCACCTGCTCAGCACAGGGTACACAGACCCGCGCCTTGTCAGCGTCAGCATGAGGCTGCCCATACGCTACACACAGCCGGTCTTGTCCCGAAGGGACCCCGGTAACCTATCCTGGGATGCCTCCATATGGTGATTATAGCGGCGCTATACGCCGATAGGGAATAACGCTATATAGCAACCCCGGATTCCCCAATAACCTGCTAGGGACGTGGGAGTATAATTTGTACAAGGCCTACAAGTAATATACTAAAAACAGGGCCGGGAGAAGCCAAGAAGGGTTTGTCCTGCCTGAAAGACATAAGCAGACAAGACCTTAAGTACATCGTAACAAAAGTGAAGAAGATGAAGCCGCCCGCGAGGGTACTTACGGACCACAGTAGGTAGGAGTCCGTTGCGCATAGGCCAACCAAGTCAGAAAAGATGGCGTCAGTATACCTCGAGGGGCGGGCCAGTAATAGCGATGACGCAGAATGCGCCAAAGACGGGCCCCGCCCCCCCCGAAGAGCGCGAAGCCAGAAGGCCAACAGCCAATGATAGCGCACCAGCAGCTGAGGTAATGTCGTCGCCAAGCGCTGAACCAAGTCAGCGCCCGGCGGCGGTAATTTTAAAAGCAATACAGACAAGTCAGCGCAGCGGCTGACACAAGAATAAAGAAATGTGAAAAGTGAAAGCACAGACTGCATAACATACATATCTATACACATACACACCCCCCCCTCTTTTTCCCCGAAGACTACAAGGAGGATATTATAAGTATGTCACACACCCCGCTTCAAGACATTCATTACTGACCTGTAGATGGCGATCTTGCAGAGATGTCAATAAAAAAAGGTAAGACCCTCCCGGCTCATAAATACCTGGGACCTCCCACTCATTCCCCAGTATAAAGATAGCAGTAAGAGAAAGGGACCAGGAAAGCCAATTAAAACTAACAAAGGTTCACCATATAAAGGATCCAGAATACAAAAGGGCAGGGTGAAGCGGGGTGTGTGACATACTTATAATACCCATTTTACAGGTGAGTATTCACAAAATGGTATTATTTTAAGTATGTCACACACCCTGCTTCAAGACATTCATTACACTTGGGACATCCAATAGCACTGTCCATAAAGGGCAGGGATTCAAAAAACAAGGCACAAACTTAAACCACTGCAGCTTGCAGAACTTTGCGGCCAAAAACAGCATCCGCTGAGGCCCGAACATCAACCTTGTAAAACTTGGAAAAAGTGTGAACCGAAGACCAAGTAGCAGCCTTACAAACCTGCTCAACAGAAGCCTGGTGCTGGAAGGCCCAGGACGCCCCAACAGCACGAGTAGAATGAGCAGTAACACGAAAAGGGGGAATCTTCCCCTTAGCAGAATAGGCCCCAACAATGGCCTGGCGAATCCATTTACTAATGGAAGACTTGGCAGGAGCCAAACCCTTCCTGGGCCCAGAGGGCACCACAAAAAGGGCGTCAGTCCTACGAAAAGGAGAAGTAGCCACCAAATAGTACTTCACACAGCGAACCACATCCAGAGAATGTAAGACCCTCTCCTTGTCATTGCTAGGCTTAGGACACAAGGAGGGTAGAACAATATCCTGATTAAGATGAAAAGCCGAGACCACCTTAGGAAGGAAATCTGGCTTGAAGTGGAAACAACCTTGTCCTGATGCCTCTCAAAGTAAGGGGCCTTAATGGACAAGGCTGCCAACTCCGAAACACGCCGAACAGAAGTGATGGCAACCAGAAAAACAACCTTCTGAGTAAGCGTAGAAAGTGCAATATCCTGCAAAGGTTCAAAAGGAGGACCCTGCAAGGCAGACAAAACCAAATTCAAATCCCAAACTGGGAGCAAAGGCTTCCTAGGAGGCCGCACATGCGTAACCCCCTGGAAAAAGGTCTTAACCAGAGGATGAAGAGCAAAAGACTTTTGAAAGAAAACCGCCAGGGCAGAAACATGCCCTTTCAGCGTACTAAGCTTCAAACCTAGGTCCAGACCATGTTGCAAAAATTCCAAGATCCTAGGGATAGAAAACGCCCTGCAAGGCAAGGCCCTGACCTCACACCAATCAATATAAGACCTCCAAATCCTATAGTAGATGGCAGAGGAAGACTTCTTTCTAGCCCTAACCAGAGTCTGAGTGACAGCATCAGAAAGATCCTTCAAGATGGAGGTTTCAGCAGCCACGCCGTCAAAGCCAGCGTTGGTAAATTGGGGTAGAGCAGGGGACCCTGAGTGAGTAGATTCGGCAGAAAGGGCTGAACTAACTGATCCTCTGCCAACCTTACCACGTCTGCGAACCAAACCTGTCTTGGCCACCTTGGAGCCACCAGGATTGCTGACGCACCCTCTAGGGCCAGCTTGCGCACCACTTTGCCCACCATGGGAAACGGAGGGAACAGGTATAGAAACCCCAGATCCCTCCAGTTCAGAGACATGGCATCCGCTGCCAGAGCCAGCGGATCCCGCGAGAGAGACACGAATGCCGGAAGCTTGTGATTGTGACGAGAGGCAAAGAGGTCCACCTCCGGAGTCCCCCACCGGAGGCAAAGCGACCGAAAAACCTTGGGGCAGAGCGACCATTCCCCCCTCCTCAGGGAGTCCGCCTCCGTGTTCTCCACTCCCGGAATGTACACTGCCGAGATGCATGGGACATTGCCCTCTGCCCAATCCAGAATCAAGGACACTTCCCTGAAGGCCCGCCTGCTACGAGTCCCTCCCTGGTGATTGATGTAGGCGACCGCCATCCGATTGTCCGACCGAACTTGAACCGGTAGTCCCCGTAACTGATGAGTCAAGTGAGCCAGAACCAACCTGATGTGTCTCAGCTCCAGAACATTGATGGGAGCGTGAGCCTCCTGAGGCCCCCACAGCCCCTGAAACTGAAGATCCTTCCAAAATCCCCCCAACCTGACAGGCTGGCATCCGTGGTGACCGTCTCCCAATGAGGGGTCAGAAAAGACCTGCCCCTCGTCAGATTGCTCGGTTTCAGCCACCACCGATGGGAACGCCGCACCCGGGGGGACATCAGAAAGGACTGATCCAATGACAACGGGGACCCGTCCCAGGCCGCCAAGAGATGGAGCTGGAGCGTCCTTGTGTGAAACTGGGCAAAGGGAACTGCCTCGAACGATGCCACCATCAATCCCACAAGTCGCATCCCTAGCCTGATGGACGGGCGGGGGATGGATAGGAGACGCTGAGTCAATTCCTGAATCAGAAGAACCTTGGCTCGGGGGAGGAACACCCTGGCCTGAGAAGTATCCAGAGACATTCCCAGGAACTCCACCACCCTGGAGGGAGTGAGGCAGGACTTGGGATAGTTGATCACCCAACCGAAACTGTCCTGGTATCCAGCTGCGCCTGACTGAGAGAAGACGCCATGATGAGAAGATCATCCAGATAGGGCACGATGCGGATACCCCTGGCTCTGAGGATGGCCATCACTCCTGCCAACACCTTGGCAAAAACCCTTGGAGCTGAGGTAAGGCCAAACAGAAGAGCCACAAACTGAAAATGTCGATTGTCCATGACAAACCTGAGGAATCTCTGGTGTGCCGGAAATATTGGAATATGCAGGTAAGCATCCTTGATGTCTATGGACGTCATGAAGTCCCCCTGAGGAAGTGAGTGGATGGCTGAGCGCACAGTTTCCATACGGAACTTCCGGGGACGAACTAACCTGTTGAGCAACTTCAGATCCAGAATGGGACGAGCGGATCCGTCCTTCTTGGGCACCGTGAACAAATTGGAATAGAAGCCCAGGCCCCGGTCTGAGTGGGGCACCAGACAGATGACAGCCATGTCCAAAAGACTTGCTACTGCCACCCGAAGCCCCTGTGCAGCCAGAGGATCTGACGGCACCCGAGAACTGAAGAATCTGGGAGGGGGCCGGAACTCGAACTCCAGCCTGTAACCGGAAGACACCACTTCCTGAATCCACCTGTCCGAGACCTCTTGGACCCAAACCTGGGAGAAGTGTAGCAGCCGTCCCCCCCACCCGCAAGGGTGAGGGCTCCCCCTCATTGCTGAGCCGGCTTGGCAGCGGCTCTAGGCTTGGAGCCCCAACTGTGTCCTGGAGGGGCCCGACCCCTGCCCCTGGTCCAGGAATCACCTCTGGACAAGGGGAAAGCTGAACCCCTGCCGACTCTAGCCCCACGAAAGGACTGAGAGAAGGAAGCCGCCCCCCGAAAGGGGCGGCGCTGCTTTTTACGCTGAGGTAACTTACCTCCCTTTGCCACCAAATCCAATCTCTCTCCAAAGAGCCGCAACCCCACAAAGGGAAGGGCCATAAGCGACTATTTGGACACAAAATCAGCCGCCCACTGGCGTAGCCAAACCGACCGCCGGATAGCCACAAGCAGGGCCGCAGCTCTGCTACACATCACCAATGTGTCGTCCAAGGCGGACAGCACAAAGGACAAAAATAACTCACAGCGCTTAAGGTCGGCAAACTCCTCACTAGCTGGGTCAAGCCCGGAAGAGGCCAACAGTCCTCTAACAACCGACCTGGCAGCTACCAATAAAAGCGCAGAAGCACAAACCGGCCGCAAGGCCGATCCAACACTGGCAAAACCATGACAAGCCATCTGGTCAATGCGTTTATCCTCACCATCCTTGAGAGTAGTGCACTCCGGAGAATGGAGGACTGAGGAGCTGGACAACCCCAAAACAGGAGCATCCACCTCGGGGGGAGGGGGGGGCGACCAGTGCTTCACCGCGTCCGCCGGAAAGGGATATTTCCTGTCCCAACCCGGAAGCCGAGTCAGCCTCTTCCATTGTTTAGGAATGATACCATCAAAATGCTTTTGATAAGGAAATTGCAAGCGCGGCTTGGTCACTTCAAAGAACTCCCCCTTCAGCGGAGGAGCCGCCTTGGGGGGAGAAATAGCCAAGACCTCAAACATATGAGCCAGGAACCTAGAGGTATCCAAGGAGTCCCCCTGACCCTGCTCTGCATCAGCGCCCACAAACTGCTGATCATCGGAGCCCTCACTCCTCATACAGCTCCCCTTCCTCACGCGGGGAACAATCAGACCAATCCAGGGAGTCAAAATCCTCCCTATCAAGGCCCTGCGCGGCCGTATACAAATGTTTTCTCTTTGCTGTGGCCTTTTAAGCAACGGCACTGGAAAACAATTTTTCAAGATTGGCCAATCTGGCACACACCTCAGATTGCGACTCCCCGCCAATGACCACGTCACACGGGGTACGTGTCAAGCGAGGGGGAGATGGAGAGGAGACTGGCGGAGCAGAACCAGACGCCTGAGATCCGGTCTGCCGCGTAATAGACCGCTGCGCCCAGGGTACACATAGAAATACATCATCCCCCAAAAGGGATACCCCACACCCCAAACACAGCCTGGATTGCCCCGAGGGGGGCGCAAGCCCAGTATCCGGGGAAGCCTCCATATGGTGATTTTTTAATATATATATATATATATATATATATATATATATATATATATATATATTAAAAAGCAAAGGATGGGGACCCACTCTCCCCAAAAAAACCCAATCCCCAATGACCTAGTGGCACCACTAAATATTCAATACCAAATATCAAAAACTTTATTCTCAATTCATATATGTACAGACAATAAAAGACTAATTAAAAAACAGACAAATTGATAATCAGAGGGAAGGGCTGAGGGACAAAATCCACCAGGGAAGGAACAATTAGATGGAACATACAGTGCTGTATGGTATCTTTAACAATCACAAATATATAATTGGTGAGTGCCTGCAGCCAGGTTGGCTATCTTAAATACTTATACAATATAATAATTAACAACCATGTGAAAAAATTGTGGCATATTCATATACTCCAATAACAAATCCTCAACAATTCTATCCAGCTAAATACAGTGCCAAAAGATTGTGCAAAAACATACTGATCAACCCCAATCACAATGATCTCCACGGTCCCTTCACTGCCCTGGCGTTGAGGCGGGCTGAGAGGGCAGTGAAGGGACCGTGCTGTTGGCATAATATGGATCTGTGAGTTTCTTTGTTACATGTGGTGTGTCTGTTTGTCCTTTGCCCAGCTGGTCTTTCTGGATTTTAGGGAAGGGGTTCATTTGATTGAGTTAGGTTACCATATGTGGGTACAAATAGCACTATGCACTTTATTTAGTTGATTGGAGATCATTGTGATTGGGGTTGATCAGTATGTTTTTGCACAATCTTTTGGCACTGTATTTAGCTGGATAGAATTGTTGAGGATTTGTTATTAGAGTATATGAATATGCCACAATTTTTTCACATGGTTGTTACCTGGCTGCAGGCACTCACCAATTATATATTTGTGATTGTTAAAGATACCATACAGCACTGTATGTTCCATCTAATTGTTCCTTCCCTGGTGGATTTTGTCCCTCAGCCCTTCCCTCTGATTATCAATTTGTCTGTTTTTTAATTGTTTTTTAATTAGTCTTTTGTTGTCTGTACATATATGAATTGAGAATAAAGTTTTTGATATTTGGTATTGAATATTTAGTGGTGCCACTAGGTCATTGGGGATTGGGTTTTTTTGGGGAGAGTGGGTCCCCATCCTTTGCTTTTTACTTCGGTCTATTTAGCCATACCCACCCCTTGTGTTGCACACTAATATAGTATAGCAAGTTAGTGCGGTCTCTTTCGTGTATATATATATTAAATATATGTGTACAATGCTCCGAGGGAATTACGCAATAATGCAACCCGGGATGCCCTTTTAAGTCCCGAGTGGGAGGATTTTAAGCCAGCTAAAATTTTAACCAGGGACCCTGGACTGGGAGAACCCCCCTTAAATATGATCAATGGTCCACCTGGAACACAAAACACAAGCACACGCTCAGACCATGCTAGAATGTATAAAGATTTAAAAACAGATGAATCTGATGGCCATAAGGCCACTCACCCGACCTTCAGTACCGCACGCCAGGCACAGTGAAGACGCGCAGTGTGCAGTAGGAGGAGGGAGGGCGGGCCGGCGCGGTTCGCGCGTCGCGCCCGGCACCGTCCCTCCCCCGTCTCTCCCGAAACGCGCCCGCAGCACGGGGGCGGGCCATAGGCGCGAGCGCCCTCCCCCCCCCCGCCCAGAGGAGAAGAAGCCCTCATGGGCGCTCACCGCCACCATTGCAGCACGCCGGAGGCCGGCGCCAGTCAAAAAGTAAAAGCACACACACAGTTAACCACATACACACGCATACACAATAAATGAGAGGAATCCATAAAGGACCCGACCCCCCCCCCTCTAAGTGAATCCGGGAGAGGGGGAATCCATGCCAGCGTAGGGCCGAGGGACGGGGCATCCCAAACTGGGATCACCAACCCGGATAGCCGCCTACCCCTTGTTATGGGGTCTCACGGCTCCTAAGCACCAGGGGTGCCAACTACCTTTGCCCGGACCAGCAGCCTAGGCTGGGAGGCAAGTCATTTAAATAAGGGGATCCGGGCAGGAATAGAAGAATAGAAGGCCAGGAGTTATCCCGGCTACCTGCAAGGAGGAGACATCTTTTGACTTGCTCGCCACTGCAGAGATGAAGACTGGGGAATGAGTGGGAGGTCCCAGGTATTTATGGGCCGGGAGGGTCTTACCTTTTTTTATTGACATCTCTGCAAGATCGCCATCTACAGGTCAGTATACCCAAGTGTAATGAATGTCTTGAAGCGGGGTGTGTGACATACTAGAATATAGGGCCCACCGATAGGCAGGGGCAATAGTGTGGGAGGGGCATTTCATAGAGGCTCACCATAAGCCTGAAACGCCTACCCTTTGGTGGGGGATTGCTGTGGGGCAGCGCTCCTAAGCACCAACGGCGGTGCTGCCTACCTTCACCCGACCAGCGCAGCCAAGGCTGGGAGGCATATTACTAGTGGAACGGGTGGGAATAGTCCTACAGGGCCGCAGGTTAATAACCCCGCTCACCTGCGAGTAGAGAGCCAATTTCTCGTCCTTCGCAGCCAGACTGCAGAGAAATTCTGGGGATTTCTGGGAGGTCCCTGGGTATTTGAGGGGCTGGGAGGAGCCTATTTTCGATGTCTCTGCAGTCCAGCGCCATCTGGCGGAGTATATCCCAACTGTAAGTATTAGATTTGGAGCAGGACGTACTGTATACTAAGAATACAAAGAATTTGGGGGAAGAGTTATACTGCTTTTAATCCATGGATTAAAATGTCAATCAATTGATAAACAAAAATGTGTACAGACCTACTTTGAATACATTTTAGCAATAAAGTTAAAATAAAGAGACCATTTTGATGGTACAAATAGTATTTAAATAAGGAGTTGTTATGCTCAAACACTCCCAAAGCATAGACAATTTGCATTGGAAAGCACAAATTTAGTTCAAATTACTATTGTCAAGACTAGATGAATTTCGGTCGAGAATAGAATCTGCTCACTCAGATTCTACTTGGTAAGACTAAGAAAAACCAGTTATACACTGTTTAGTAATTTGATTCTCTGCACTGCTGGGTGCTTAAAACCTGGTTATCATTGGCAATGAGATTTCTAATGATGCAAACTCTGTCAAGCAAGCTTGCAGGCGTTTTCTATATAGAGTGCCTACAGTCACAAATTTTGTCTACACATTATAAGTTCTATTCATTTAGCGCCTAAGTGTACCAGGGGCAGAGATAAAATGAAAAGATTTGAAGCATCTGCTGTTGGGAACGTCGGCACAACCCAGCAAAAAAACAGCTCTTACTTTTTCAGGCTATTTACTTACTAATCAGTATTCTCCCCCCCCCCCCCCCCCCCAAGGCAAACACATGTGGTGTACAAAAATAAAAAGAAAACAGATACTTCAGTATATGGAGGGAACTTTGATATCTCCATTGCATCCTTTACTGTATCTTAAACCTAAAGGTATGGAAGGCCATCGCTACTTTTTTGCTCAACTCACTAGTATAATGGATGTTCTTGTACCTCCCAATTGGTCCCCTGGACTTCTGCTGGAAAATCTAAAGGTCTCATGACTGACGAAATTCACTGTGCAGGCAACCAAGCACAGTGTAAGGGACACAAGCGTGTCCCACATAATGTGCACTCTCAAGAAACGCCTCAATGGGTGGTATACTGAACAGCTGAGAACAGTGCTGATTGGCTTTTAGCTTGACCAGCACTGACCATTCAGTCTATTCCCTGCTTTTCTTTTGTATCCCCTGTTTTGCTGGCTCATAGAAAAAATGACATGTGAGCTCTCCACTACTACCACTATGTATATACTGTATGTTATATAAACATATATTTTTTTGGAGGGGAGTATTGGGGCACAGAGAACATGTGGACAGTACAATGTGGACAGAATAAACTAGAATAGTGCCTGCAAGAGAGTTTAGAACAGCATCGGAGAGGAGGATGGATATTCCAGACCTCCTGGGCAGCAACAGGCTGCAAACGAATATACAAGTGGCTAGCGGTCTGAGGACATGCTGTAATTAGGTACTGTATGACTAAATAACAAATGTTGATCCCGTGTGGAAGTGCTTTAGGGAATAAAAAAATTTATATTGAGTTATATTGATTAACCAATTGTGGCATTTGGTGCTCTTTAAAGAATTAGTTTATAACCTTGTTTCATCCCATTTTTAATTATTAAAGAAGATAATACTTACTAATTACTTTTCACCAGTTTTTTTTTTATTACTTCAATAACTTTCCTGTCACCTAGGAAATTCAAATCTGCAATGAGCAGCGTTACCAGCTGGATGTGAGATACCGGAGGCAGCAAAGCTGGGTCTTCAAGATTTTCCAGTTGACTGGGTGCTCCTTTGGATTTCCCGAAAGCATCTTCCCCAGAAGACACCAATAGGGCAGCAGAGTGAAGAAGAGTTTCTGCAAATCACCCAGCAGCGACAGTCCCTTTTCCTCCTTGGAGTGACTAGTAAGGCAAAGGTTTCCTAATCTGGTGGCAATTAGCAACACCACAGCTTCTCTGTCTTTCCTCTCCAGGCCCCCTTCCTGCAGAGGGAGAGTGAGAAGTGGATGTGGTGCAAACATGTTCTCTGTACCTTGTCTCCTAGCAGCATTCCCAGGTTACATTCATGTCTGAAGACCATATCTGCAAAAGATGGTGGCAGAAGAATGGTGACTAAACTAGTGTACAGACAGCTCCCGTTGGAGATATTTGTGCATAGTGGTTATAGTGATCTGTGGTGCAGATACAGGTGGGGAAGATTAGTTACATCTGACTGTTATCACACTCTGTGACTGTGCAAAACTGTATATTAAACTGACATGGTCCCTTTCACCAGGTTGCCACTTTCCATTCTCATTGGAAAAACAAATGCCCATATATGCAGAAATATTGCTTTTCCAATTGACCATAAATCTCGAACAATAGACCCTTTCCAAATTTCCCCTTAGATGGTTTTATTCTTAACTTTGACCCTACTCTACACAGATCTTTTTTTACACTGCTAGTTCCCTTCTTCCATCACAGGGTGCTGTCTCACATCGACTGTCTCTTTCCCCTCCAAGGCTCTGCACTGTCTTCAGGTCAGGTGAGCAGGTGGGCAGCACTGCAGCCCCCTGGAAAGAAGACTGAAGTCACTGGCCAGTAGTCTGCAGCTCTCTATTGGTTCATGTAGCATGGTTTACCACATTACATGAACCCAGAAGTGACTGGCAGAAGCAGCCGCACAGTAGTCAGCTGTGTAGCTGCGGGAGCATCCAGACCTGTGTGTGAAAAGAAGCACTTCAGGCTACAATGCTATGTATATTCAAACACAACAAAAAAAAGTATTTTTATTTGGCTGTTTCGAGTTTTCCCCTACACATCGAAACGTCACTTGTACCGTATATCTAAAGAAGTTATTGAAAGTGATTTGGAAGGCAGCTCGGTCTCCATAAAGATTTGACCTGCACAATATTTCTCCTGGATATTTTCCATTTTTACAGGTCTCTACAATTACAAATCATCAGCCATTACTCACTTTAAAAAGCTAGGTTCTATTAACCTTCCTACAGAAAATTCAACCTAATTAATAAGTGAATGTAAAATCCCTCCTCTCAACACCTCTGAGAAATTACACAGTAGTAAATAAAGTGTATCAGGTTAAAAACCTAAATGAAATGTAATAAAGCTAATATCAGTCACATCAGGGAGAAAACTCCAGAGCAATGTATTTTTAGAACTACAGATTGTGTGACACAAGCATAGCATTTAAACCTGTTTCAGTACTGTAGGCTCTCCAATATTAACGC
The DNA here is from genome assembly GCA_027917425.1 of Gastrophryne carolinensis. NCBI lineage: Eukaryota > Metazoa > Chordata > Amphibia > Anura > Microhylidae > Gastrophryne > Gastrophryne carolinensis. The sequence goes on along the minus strand of CM051234.1, from coordinate 169,229,282 downwards.
ACTTTGGTTGCCAAGCCATTTATTCTTCCATTTTTTCACATGCCAAAAAGAAGAACCCAAAAGCCATGTATATTATGAAAAGAGACAATTCAGTTCAAGGGATAAAATACTAGCTTTAATTTTGTAAATTCTATTTGAGCCCTGTGCTTGGAAATGATCAATACCAAGGGCCTTGCAAATGTGGCACAACACTGTATGTATGGCCCAAGGATCTCAGTTAATGAGGTCAATTTGCTCAGCTGCACCAGAAAAAAAAAAAGTCAGAAACTTTCTCTGAGATGTGAGTGATTTGGACTGGAGATACCAACATACAAGGGGACTTGCAGAACCACCTGGTCTTCTGCTATAGTTGAAATTCATCTGACACGATGCCACCAGAAAGGCCACCTCAATAGTCACAATCAGCAAATGTATCCTGAAAAGGAAGCACTGAACAAAAATCTTGTACGGTACATGTAGTGAACTCTAAGGGATAGCTTGCAGGTCCTCTGCAACATACAAATCATTATACAGAAAATACAGTTCTTCTACAATCCAATTTGAAATCAGCAAGTTAACAAAGTCAGAAACTATTAACTTTTTTGGACCTTGGGGGGTTCGAATACAGTGGTTGAGCAAAAGATATCTCAAGGAAGCATCTGCCTCCGGATTATGTTGTGGTGCAAACCCATTAAATGTCCCTCTAAATCCGTTGACATGGTTAGACTGGCTCAAGCTGCTAGAAGATATCAATAGAGATGAGCGAATTTCTCAAAAATTCAATTCGACTGATTCGCTGAATTTTCCGACAAAATTCGTTTCGACCCGAGTTTATTCGCGCCGAATCGCTATAAAAAACGGCTATTTCTGAGCTTCCTAGAGCCTCAATAGGGTTGTAAACCATTCTGCCTTGCTGTAACATGCATAGGATGCGTGCTGGGTTAGTGAAATATTACTGTAAATAATTATGACATGCAGATCAGAGGCATCACTATTAGAATCGCAGAGCGGCACAACTGCAGAGAGTTGAGGTGGCATCACAATGAGGAGCCCCTATATTGCCTGAAAAACACACCCTTGAGCTGGCAGCAGCAGGAGCCCAAATATTGGCTGAAAGACACCCTGAAGTTGGCAGCAGCAGCAGGAGCCGAAAAATTGGCTGAATGACACCCTGGAGTTGGCAGCAGCAGCAGGAGCCCAAAAATTGACTGAGAGACACACCCTGGAGTTGGCAGTAGCAGCAGGAACCCAGAAAGTGGCTGGAAGGCACCCTAGAGTTGGCAGCAGCAGGAGCACAAAGATTGGCTGGAAGGAACACCCTGGAGTTAGCAGCAGCAGGAGCCCAGAAATTGACTGAGAGACACACCCTGGAGTTGGCAGTAGCAGCAGGAACCCAGAAATTGGCTGGAAGGCACCCTGAAGTTGGCAGCAGCAGGAGCACAAAGATTGGCTGGAAGGAACACCCTGGAGTTAGCAGCAGCAGCAGGAGCACAAAAATTGACTGAAAGACACCCTGGAGTTGGCAGAAGCAGCAGGAACCCAAACATTGCTTGAAAGAGACACTGGAGTTGGCAGCAGGAGCCCAAAAATTGGCCTAAAGACACACCCTGGAGTTGGCAGAATCAGCAGGAACCCAAACATTGCTTGAAAGAGACACTGGAGTTGGCAGCAGGAGCCCAATATTTGGCCTAAAGACACACCCTGGAGTTGGCAGCAGCAGCAGGAACCCAGAAATTGGCTGGAAGGCACCCTGGAGTTGGCAGCAGGAGCCCAAATATTGCTTGAAAGAAACACTGGAGTTGGCAGCATGAGCCCAAAAATTGGTCTAAAGACACACCCTGGAGTTGGCAGCAGGAGCCCAAACATTGCTTGAAAGAGACACTGGAGTTGGCAGCAGGAGCCCAAACATTGGCCTAAAGACACACACTGGAGTTGGCAGCAGCAGCGGGTGCCCAAACATTGCTTGAAAGAGACACTGGAGTTGACAGCAGGAGCCCAAAAATTGGCCTAAAGATACACCCTGGAGTTGGCAGCAGCAAGAGCCCAAACATTGCTTGAAAGAGACACTGGAGTTGGCAGCAGGAGCCCAAAGATTGGCCTAAAGACACACCCTGGAGTTGGCAGCAGCAGCAGGAGCCCAAACATTGCTTGATAGAGACACTGGAGTTGGCAGAAGGAACCCAAACATTGGCCTAAAGACACCCTGGAGTTGGCAGCAGCAGCAGGAGCCCAAACATTGCTTGAAAGAGACACTGGAGTTGGCAGCAGGAGCCCAAAAATTGGCCTAAAGACACACCCTGGAGTTGGCAGCAGCAGCAGGAGCCCAAACATTGCTTGAAAGAGACACTGGAGTTGGCAGCAGGAGCCCAATAAAATTGGCCTAAAGACACACCCTGGAGTTGGCAGCAGCAGCAGGAGCCCAAAAATTGACTGAGAGACACACCCTGGAGTTGGCAGCAGCAGGAACACAAAATTTGTAAATAAATAAAATATGTTTTGCACTATTTGGAAAGTGTAAAACATGGCACCATGATGAATCTACTCACATGCATCAGCCATTGGTGGGTGGAAATCCTTGCTGATCTATCCCTGATTCATTTTCACAAAGGTGAGTCTCTCCACATTTTTAGTTGACAGACGAGTTCTCCTCGGTGTTATTATGGCTCCCGCCGTACTAAACACCCGCTTAGATGACACGCTACTGGCCGGGCAGGACAGCTTTCCCAGAGCAAACTCAAGTTTGGCTGCCCAGAAGTCCAGCAGATCCTCAAGGTGTGTTGGCATGGTCATGTCAAGGTATGACACGACCCGCTGGTTCAGGTCCTGCTCCAGGTCTTCCTGCTGCTCATGAGTAGCCTCACTATGCGGGTGAAGAAAGCTACTCATTAGCGACTGTAGACTTAGGCTGCTGCTGATGGAGCTGCTGCTGCTCCTGCCACCCCCCCCCCCAGCAGCCATGGCAGCGGAAGGTGAGCGCATAGGGCCGCCGAGTCAGACCTGCGAGAGTATGGACGATGGCGCAGATAGGCATCGGCCAACTGACTATGTAGAATGTCTTTGTAGTAGGTCAGTTTGTCCTCCCTCTCAGTGGGTGCAAAAAATGCCCCCAATTTGTGCCGGTAGCGAGGGTCCAATAAGGTGGAGAGCCAGAAGTCATCCCGCTGACAAATGGAAACAATTCTGGGGTCACTACGCAAGCACGTGAGCATGCTTCATGCCATTTGTGCAAGTGACTCGGAGGGACTACCTGTCTCCATCTCCACTGCATACTGCCACGGTGTGTCTGGGTCCTCTGTCTAGCCTTCCTCACAACCCTCTAGCTCCTCTGGCTGCTCCTGCTCCTCCTCTCCTGTCAGCTGACTAGATAAACCAGCCATTTCGCTAAGCCTAAACTGTGCTTCACTGTGCCCCTCCTCCTTCTCCTCCTCCAGTTCAGCTCCAACAGGGTTCATGTGGCCGTAAGATGTAGGCGCCATGTCTCCAGTGCCCTGACCAGCCATGGTTTCCAACATGTGTTGTAGTACATGAAGCAGTGGAATCACATCGTTCATCCCCTAATCCAGGCGACTCACAAATAAAGTGGCTTCCTCAAAGGGCCTGAGCAAACGGCAGGTGTCACGTATGAGCTGCCACTGGTTTACATTGAAGTTACACCGGGGAATCCCCCTATCCGCTTGGATCATCAAGAAATCCGTGATGGCTTTTCTCTGTTCGTATAGTCGATCCAACATATGGAGGGTGGAATTCCAACGGGTGGAAACATCGCAAATCAAACTATGTTGGGGGCTACCGTTCTGACGCTGTAGCTCAAGAAGGGTGTGCTTGGCGGTGTAGGAGTGGCTGAAGTGCATGCAAAGTTTCCTTCCCGTTGTTAGGATGTCTTTCAGATGGGGGGGAAGACTTCAGAAACCGCTTGACAACCATATTGAAGACGTGAGCCATGCAGGGCGCATGGGTCAGGCTTCCTTGTCGCAGCGCAGACAAAATGTTCTTCCCATTGTCGGCCACCATGGTTTCCATTTTCAGTTTTCTTGGAGTAAGCCATGTTTGGATTTCTTGATGAATAAATTTTAGCAGTTCCTCCCCTGTGTTCACCAAGACAAACCATGTGAAGCACAGTGTGACACCTCCGTGCCCTGTAAACATGGTAGACTGGAGGGGCATTGAGACTTGACCCTACAGTGGAGGGTGAGGAGACGGCGGAGAATGAGGAGGCCGAGTCGCACAGTGTCACAGGCACAACGGCCTGGGAGCGCGGAGGCCGAAGCAGTGTGTCCTGTCCAAGTTGCTGCTGCTGCAAAGGAACCACATTCACCCAGTGGGCAGTAAACAACATGTACTGTCCCTGACCGTAGTTACAGCTCCAGACGTCGGCGCTGCCATGCACTTTGGTACACACCGACAGGCTCAAGGACTGGCCCACCTTCTGTTCAACAAAATTGTGCAGGGCTGGTACTGCCTTCTTGGCAAAGAAATGACGGCTTGGGACTCTCCACCTCGGCTCGGCACAAGCCATCAGTTCTCTGAAAGGTGCAGAGTCCACCACATGAAAAGGGAGCGACTGCAGCACCAGCAACTTGGACAGGAGCACATTCAGCTTCTGCATCGTAGGATGAGAGGGCGCATACTGCTGTCTCTTGAACATGGCTTCGCTGATGGATTGCTGGCGGGATGCCTGACTTGGAGGAGGAGGAGGAGCAGGAGCATCTGGAGCAACAGCGGATGGGTATGACACACAGCTGCCTTCGGTTGAGGTGCTGGAGTCTTGGCTGGCAGAAAATTGGAGCTGCGTGCCACTTGGTGAGGAAGCAGGCTGGACCACCTCTTCGGAGCCTCGGTTCTCCCAGGCTGCTTTATGGGGACGCTGCATATGTTGACGCAGGGCCGTGGTGCCAACATTGGGGCCCTGGCCACGCTTCACCTTCTGCCTACACATCTTGCATGTGGGCTTGTCACCCTCCTGTGGATGCTTGATGAAAAACTGCCACACTGCCGAGTAGCTAATTTTCCCACCAACAGCCCGCACTGATTCACTGCTACTGCCGCCAACTCTAGGAACCCCTGCTCCACTACCTCCCGAGGAGGTAGCCTGCCGCTCCAGACTTTACAATTCTGCCCCCATGCTGATTGCCAACCATGCTGCTAACACCTTGCTGCCTCAGCTGCTGACTCCGAGGCAACCTGCGCCCCTCTTCTCCTGATGATGATGATGAAGCCCCTTCTGCACCCGGCTCCCATGTGCGATCAGCTTCATCATCGAGTTGTGTCTGCACGTCACTGATGTTCTCGGTTTCCTCAACAGTGTCTGGTGCAGGAGCTGGAACGCTCGCCACACCACCTCCCACGCCACTCTCCACATCACTATTTGTCTGCCTAGCGAAAGATGCCACCTCCATTTCTTGGCTGGGCAGTAGCTGCTGACTGTCCTCTATCTGATCGTCCTCACTAAAGAGTGGAGCTGAATCCAAAGCATAGGATACGTCGCTGGGGGAGGGAACGGTGTAGGATAGAGGCAATGGGAGGCTAGGGACTGCTCCCGGGCCATGCCAACTCAGGGTTGTGTCAGAGGAACCTACCAACTGTAGACTGGGGGTGTCAGATGTAACTTGTGATGATGTGGATGACCGAGTTAACCAATCTACGACGGCAGATGCGTTACTTGTGGAGACACGACCGCTAGCAGATACTGGCAGATCAGGTCTCTCCCCGCGACTCCTGCTGCCACTCGCCCCTAGTCTGCTGCCACCTCTGCCTGCTGAATCTAGGCCTCTGCCACTCCTCTGTGAACATCCTGGCACTTGTCTGCCTGACATTTTTATGTATTTGAAATGCGCAACAGGCACTTTAAAAAATGTGTTTACTTTAAAAAGAAGAAGGTAAATAAACTGAGGAACTGCTTCTCTGTAACAGATACTATGAAAATTGGCAATATGGGATGCCCAGTGCTCAAGAGTTTTTAAAGCAGACACAAAAACACTTTTAAAACTGTGGTCTAGTTATATGAAATCAGCTGAAAGACCTGCCTCTCTGTAACAGATACGTTTAAAATGTGCTAACATGGGATGCCCAGTGCTCAGGGGTTTTTAAAGCAGACACAATAACACTTTTAAATCTGTGGTCTAGTTAGATGAAATCAGCTTTAAGACCTGCTTCTGTGTAACAGATAGGGTTAAATGTGCAAACATGGGATGCACAGTGCTCATGGGTTTTTAAAGCAGACACAAAAACACTTTTAAAACTGTGGCCTAGTTAGATGAAATCAGCTTTAAGACCTGCTTCTGTGTAACAGATAGGGTTAAATGTGCAAACATGGGATGCTGTTTTTACAGCAGAAACAAAAGCAATTTAAAACTGTGCTGTGATCTGGCTATTAAATCAAATGAAAATAAAAAAAAGGCTTTCTCTGTCACTTTATCTGCTTCTCTTTGTTTTTGTTTTTTTGTTTTTTGCTGTCCCTGCCTCGATCTTTCCCTGGCTCTCTCTGGTTCTGTTTGGTTCTTTTTTGGTTCTCTTTGGCTCTCCCTGGCTCTCTGTTCGTCTTTCCCTGTCTCTCCCCAGCCCCGTTCTCGCCGCAATACAACGCTGAAATGCGCACCAGCAAGATGGCCGCCACTGATATAGCGCTGTGATGTCACCGGGGTGCCTGGCTGCTGATAGGCTGCATGTGACCTTCCCATGATACCTTGCCCCAAGGGATATGTCCAGACATGTGGATCCACCATTTTAGAATGCCTGTAATTGCAGTAAATGGAGTTTAAAGGAAAAATTCGATCGATCGAATCGCGGAGAAATTCGGATTCATTCAGAATCGAATATTTCATGAAATTCGGAATGAATTCGAATTCGTCCGAATCGATTCATCTCTAGATATGAAGTTAACAAGGTATTTTTCCCTTGGTGACCTGTTTATCAGGACAACAGAGAAATCAAGCACCTCTTAGAACTCAAAAAGGCTGACCAGCATATATGTTGAGCCCCAGCAGCACTTTAGCAAAGCTGAAAATGCCCTGGATGACAACTCAAGAGGTGCTCAATAATGTACCTCAAGGGATTAACCACTGGAGCATGGAAGGCCACACGTTCACCAGTATGGAGCAAGGTAGCACAGAAAAGGCACTACTCATGAGCGGATGCAAGACCAAATAGGGGTGAATGTTTCTGAATATCAAAAGTGCCCTTTAACCCCTGTTTTAGATGAGTTTTGTTCCTCTACAGACAGATGACCTCTACAGCAGATGTCGAGTGTGGCCAATCCTGGAAGGGTTAAATCCTGTATCTGTGACAAAGCCGACTACTATGTCAGCATCACTGTGACGTGTCTTTGCAACTGAGAATCTACAGTAAGTGCTTGCCTGTTCTGTCATAAAAAAGGGCTAATTATTGGGATTTTGAGGAACAAATAACAGCATTCTATGTTATGCAAATGTATCATTTGGTGTAACCCTGCCACTGGTCACATGCTCCAGGGATCTTTGGTCCATAAAATATTTTGGTGATTGAGCCAATGATCAGCCAATTCATGCATTCCACTCACTCGATTTAATCAAAGAATTAGAGCAGTTTCAAACTGACCAAACATCTATGTCCTGTATTCCATGGGACAGTCTTCCCCATAATTTTCAGAAAAGTGGGACATTTAGCTGTCCCTAGAGTTTTCATGGGGACAAAAAGTGGCATCTGTTCATTTATCTATACTTAGAATAAAACCCACTGCCCCGGGGAAGGAATCTTATAGATTCTAGGGGCATCCTGATTCTGCTGCCCAGTGGCATCCTGATTCTGCTGTGTGAAACCCCCAAAGTAGCCCTGTATACTCACCTTCACCCCCAGTCCAATGTGCATGTGCGAGCAGAGGCATCCCCATTATCCTCTTAGCAGGCCTGCACCAGGCAATTGGGTATCTGTTAGAGAGCAGTGAGGATGTGGACTCTGGCATACTTGGCTAGACTCGGCTCCTTAAAGGAGCGGATTGTATGAGAGGCCACCCACTACAACTCACCGGGGAAAGGGGAGTTGGAGTGGGTGACCTGGGGGGTTTCACACAGTGGGTGCCCCAAGAGCAAGGACTAAAAGCCGGGATAGTCAAAGTTCGGAGTTTTGGTCCACTTTAGAGGTGGGAATAATGTTACATTGGAAGTGACCATGAAACTTTTGTTAGGAAATTCTTGAATGTATTTCAATAGGAAGACCCCCCCCCCCCCCCCACATTCATAAATTATCTGTTTTTCTAAAGAATTATATGCAGTATCACTTATAAATTGTCAAAATAAGAAACCGCAAAGACAAAGGCCTTGAGTCAAATTCTGTTGGTAGTAAACATTAACTTTAGGTAAAAAGCATAAGAATTTCACTGTTGCTGAATCACAAGCTAGCAAGTCAATGAAAGGCAGCAGCAGTTTAACTACGGTGAAAAATGGAGTAAAACGTTCACTACTTTTCTTGGAAGTAAAAAGTGTCATTGACGCATCACCTTGGACCTTAGTAGCTACCAGCCCCTAGGCCCTTCGACACAAGTTTTTTGTCGATGGACAATTAAATTAAATAAAATAAAAAAATAAATAAAATCAACACTATACTTCTCCATCAGCTCCATCATCTTCAATAAAAAGGAGCAACCACCTCCCTAGAGCCCATAAGACTCTAGGGCCAGGGGTCTCCCTCTTTATGGGGCATCCCAAATCATGCATTTCCTCTATGTTTTTAGCCTAGGCGCATAACGGCACCAGGCATTTCTGATTGGCCATCAAGGGCTCGTCTTACAGCTAGGAGGGGAGTGGGGATGTGGACAGTGACATGAGCTTTGAACAGCAAAGAAAATCTGAATGGAACAGGAGATGCTAAGTGGCTTGTGCATGCCCCAAAAAGGGTGAGCTTTCTGAAAAATCCGGATGATACACACAGAAGGGGAATCCTGATTCAGGATGCCCCAGGCACGAGTAACAAAATCCAAAATAGTGAAAATTGTGTTTTCCCCCCTCGTCTGATTCAGCAGAGCCTTTCTGTGTGAATTTTTGTGTGAAATGTTTTCATTTTTGTGAGATTTTTTGTTTGGTAGCAAGACCTCAAAAAAAACTGAAAAATGGGCTCTGAATCAGTCCTATTGTCTGTGTATCAGTGCCCTTAGAAATAGAGCCAAGCTTGCATTTATGACCCTCGATAAATTCTGTATGCCCATGTAATCTAGAAGAAAAGTTTGACTGACTCAGCAAGTATACGTTTGCACTAAAAAATATAACTGTGTGTGGTTCAGGCCCACTTGTACATGGCTGATTTTTATGTCATGTTCTTCAAAAGATTTAATCTAACGCTCATGGAAATTCAGGATTTTGCACAGGTTCTTGGATGTCACAGTATTCGACTGGGTTCTTTTGAACTCCCTGCAAGCATGCGGATATTAACTCCATGTAAAAACTGGGCTTAAATATGGAGCTGCAAATAGAGCTCATGTGCATAGCCAAGGTAATTTATTTTTTTTAAAGGATTCTGTGTATGCACAGAAATTGGTCTCAGCTGTTCCATGAGAAACCTCTCTCCATGGTACTGAAACTGGTGTATCAAAAATCCCCATTAATCTTACCGGTAACAGGAGTCCTTCAGGACGGCCACTTGAAAGATAGTTCCTCCTAGAGAGGAAACACAAAACTAGGACAGTTTAAAAGCCCCACCCCTTCCTTAGTATTTTAGACAAGTAATGACTGGCAACCGAAGGACCATTGGGCAGGGTAGCTAGGGCCATCTTGAAAGACTCGTAGAAATACCATTACGGCTAACAGGGATTTTCTCCCTTTGTCCTTCAGGACGGCCACTTCAGAGGATAAACAAGTAATCTAGGTAAAGTGCAGGACCCTTCCGAAGGTCTGTTGGGAATCTGACACTTCAGGCACTTAATGGTTTATCCAGAAACATGGAGGAGATTGCCAAGGCATGGGTCTAAAAAGTACTTACTGCCAGACCCATCTCAAATTCCTCCTGTAGAAATTCAGGGACTGACACTACATTTTTGCGAATCAATCTGGTTTCCTCACAGAAAGAACAAAATCTTCAAGAAAAATTTCTGCTAGGGTTTCTATCACCCCTGAGGAAAGGCCCTTCTTTTTTAATATTGTCCTCTCAGGATCTGGTCTGTTAAATTCAGATTTTGGTTATTTGGGTAACAGACTGGATCCTTAGTTCATAAGTCTGGTTTCTGAGGTAACAGCCATGGATGGCCATGGACTGTATCTGAACATGTTCATTAGGGCTGTGAATCAACTTCTTTTTGGCCAAACTATCACTGTTGCTCTTTCTCCCACGATCTTTCTTACATGCAGTAGAAGCTGAAGGGGGGGGGGGGGGGGGAGGAGGTGTAGACTAGAGAAAAACTCCAGTCTTGTGCCTGGGCGTCCACCCCCATGACCTATCCCTCCAGCACAGTGAAAAAGAATGTCTGTAATTTCCTGTTCTGGGCTGTTGCAAACAGATCTATCTATTTGGGAATCTCCTTATCTTAGTGCTATCTGCCAAAAGATTTCCTGATCCAACCCCAACCACTGGCATCCATTCTTAATACTAAAGGCAGTGTCTTTCTCCAATCCCTGCCCTCCTGCAGGGTCTTAGGATTGAGCCATGAGAGCAGACTGTCATCGACTCACCCGAGGAGAATCCGGTAAGTCTCTTGGATCTACTCTGTGGATTGTGATCCCAGACTCATAACAGAAATGCCTGGAGGGGTCTGAAGTGAAGTTAAGCCAATGTCACTGTAGGAATTGCTGATGTCAATAGGCCCAAAATCCTCATGATCTTTCTTAGAGATGCAGATTTTTGTTGACGAAGCCAACAGTAGCGTGTTAATAATTTTTGTTGCTTGTCTGAGGGGAGAAAAATCTTTTGTTCTGCACTGCCTAGACAGAACCCTAGGAGTCTGCATCTCCAGGAGGGTACTAGATTTGATTTCTCTGGGTTTACAATCCAGCCTAATCGAGCCAGTAGGGTCTGTGTCACGAGAAGTTGTGAAGGAGTAGGAGCTCCATGTTCCCCGTTAATAGGAGGTCATCTAGATAGGGGAAAATGGAAATTCTCTTGACCCCTCAGGACACTCATTGCTTTTGCCAGAATCTTAGTGAAAATCCAAGGTGATTCCAAATGGTAAGCCCCTGTACTGAAAGTGCAGGACAGTCGGATCTAGGATTGCACACCTTAGAAATTTTCTGTGTTCTTTTTGTAAACAATGAAGTGATTCAGGGACTTCCGGTTGAGGGTCTGAAAGTACCTGAGGGTTTCAGAACCAGGATGACATGGGAAGAGTAATCTGTTTCCTCCTGAGGCCTGGGAACTATTTCGATGACTTCATTGTGAAGTAATTCCTGTATGACTAGAGGAAAGGCCTCATTTCTGGGATCTTGAGGAAATTTTGTAAACAAGAACTTCTCCGGGGGTTTGGAAAGGATGTGTGTGTGTGCACATGACAATACCAATCCTGTCAATATGCCTAATTGAGATACTTGCTGCTCACAGCTTCCCTGGCAGATGGTAGTTAAGTGGAAATCTCAAGCTCTAGTGATGGTCAACAGTGCAACCACAGTGTTTCAAGCCCAGATACAGGGGGTGCATATCAACCATTGGTAAAGGAAATGGGCATGAGGTGACTTGATACATTTCCATTTATGCCGGTACATCTGCCCAGTTGGCATCTTTATTAACTATGTTGTCTGAGCTTGAATTGGTTGCAGACAGAGAAACATAAGAGGTGTAAATCTGGTCTGTGCTTAAACGGGACCAACAGCCTGGCACAGTTGGAAAAGAAAGGTAGTGGACATTTTGGAGCCTGGATTTAACTGACATATGACAATGCACAATAAGGTAAATTAATTTGTGTAGCAATCTAAATTGCCTGGGGAGGGATGAATATGAGTGCCGTTTGTTGTGTTGGTCTAAGTAATTTTTTAGTGTTGGTCTGCTTTAAGGACAACTGTAGACAAAGTGAGGATTCTTTATGTTTGTATGCCCAAAGTCCTTTCAAAGGCTCCATTTTATGTTACTAACAGTCTGATACTTTCCATTATTTCACTGATAATCTCGAAATATCAGCCATTGATCCCCTAGTTACTGAAATCTGTCCACAGCATAGGGTCCTTTACCACTATGAATTTCAAAAGCACAGCACAGCAAAGCACAGTACTGTATACTTTTGTGCACTTCGCTGTGTCCCACAGACAGACACTACAGCATCCATAGTTTCCATGTCCTCTGAAGGCATGCGGAAGTCTGTGGGAGGCCATTGGCAGCATTAGCAAAGATTGGAAGCAATGTGCAGAGGCAGTGATGAGGTGGAATTGATCGAGGGGCAGGTGGTGACAGCCACGGGGACCATCGGGTGCAGCGAGGACCAATGATGGACTGGCATGCAACATTGTGTACCGAACTGCACCGCAACGGAGTGAAGGTATATGCATTTTATCTGTGTTGCTTATAGACTTATATGGGCTGCTTTACCTTTAGGAAAAATGCTTCTGCCACATGACTGGATTGAACATTCATCACACATGCATAAATGTGCTATTAGTTTGGTATACTTGTAAAAATTTCACTTTTTGTTCAGATTAATGAACCATGGGGTCCCAGGTAAGGTTCAGCTATTGTTACGCATATACAATTCATATGTGTGCAGCACTAGGGGTGTTTTGGGGCCTACCTGGGACCCCATGTTTAATTGTTTTAGTTATTGAATTAATTTGTGCTAGCACCATATCCATTATCTGCTGTACAGTTTTTGTTTAGATCAGTTGGGGATCAATCAGAACATTGAAAATGACAAATATTACTTATCATAGAGACATGACAGCAGTCTGTGTTAGATCATTGCTCCTGGAGAACAGAACTTGGGAGCCCATGGCAGCCAGTGGAAGCACAGAAACATCCACAACATGATGAGACCAGGCCATTAGAATGAGCTGCACCATTACAGCCATTACAGAGCCAAGGGATGACATTTCTATGTGTTCTGGCCAGTAACCTCCACAATAATTAATATCCGCTGCCTCAGGACAAACCCCCCTCCAGCAAGTCATAATGTTGATTGGTCATTATTTATAACCCAATTCAATTTTACCATTGAAATTATATACCCAGAATTTTTACTTTCCCTAGCTTTGTTCCGTTCCCCAATTTGGGATGCCACGCTGTGTGAAACCCCCAGTTCGCCCAGTAAAACTCACCTCTCCTCTGTCCATTGGCACATGTGTGGGCAGTCAGCCAATGAGAGCCGTTTGCTATGTTTATGCCTTTTAGCAAATGTCTCTCAATGACCATAATAGGAAGCGTGCGGCTGCTGCATCCCTGGCCGCGCACGCTCCCATCTGCCTATCTGAATTACTGGGATGGGAGTGCGTGCACAACTCCAGGGATGCAGGGGATGTGGCAGCAGGTGCTCCTTATTCAAAACAATGAGAGCAGTCTGCTGATTTACTTCAGTTCAGCAGGCAGTTCTCATGGGGAAAGGTAAGTATGTACGGGCTTCCTGGGGGTTTATCACAGCCAGGCATCCTGATTCGGGATGCCCTGGAGGAAAAAACAATGGTCAGTCCTGGAACCTGTACAGGCTTCCTGGGGGATTTAACACAGCCGGTCATCCTGATTTGGGATGCCCTGGGGGAAAGCCAGTGGTCAGACCTGGAATCATTTAGAGTTTTGTTCTGCTTTAAGAGAAGGAGAAAGGCTTGACTACCTCCAAGAAATGCAGAGGTTTCTCTGTAGGATGAGTGGGTGCTGGGCAGAAATAAGGAGCCAAAATGTTGTGATCATGGATGACTGAGTTCTCAGAAATGCAGAGGTAATTTTCAGCAGCAAGACTGATTCCAAAAGTGCAAAGGGCATCACTGAAAAAACAAATACAATTCCCAAAGCCCAAAAGATAGCCTGTTCCAGCAATTCCTGACCAAGGTTGAGATTTAGCCTTTTCAAAACACCTTCGTCTAAACCAACTAAAAGGAAAACCAGAACCTACCCCCAAAAAAAGCTCTGGATGGGACCAAACCACTGAAAGTACGGTTAAAGAAGAAGTCTAAGCATTTTGTAACACTCCACCCACCCCTCCCTCCCCCTGAGCTGAGCCCAATTTGGGCAATAACATAAAATCTTATCTAACCTAAACTTATGAAGCAGTATGACTGTACAGGTATGTCACTCAAGTTAAAGAGTTACTCAAGTCCATGGCTGACATGTTAAGTTTCAACCCAAGCCGCTGTCAGGGAACAATTGAGGTAACTCTTGAAGATGGCTGTATCTTCTATAACACTGTTCTACAGCCAAATTGGTTCAGATATGGAAACAGCTGAACTAAGTTTGTGGTGCTGAAAATGAATATGATGCTTAAACTGGGGCAACACCCCAATATGCCCCTGTGGACCTGCACTGCCATTTTAGACCAGGCAATTGTAACAAAGCACATCCGCTGGTAAATGGTAAAAAATAAAATTCTGTGATGAAAAGCAGCTAACGAGAAGAGAATTAAAACAGAACCAAACTGGTAACTATAACAATGATAACAATCACCATACAGGGAATCCAGGATAATGCAAAACCAAGGGTGGGGTGGAGCAGGATGTACTGTATACTCATAATATCAATTCTACAGGTGAGTAATCACAGAATTGTATTATTCTTAGTATACAGTACGTCCTGCTCCAGATAAGATTCATAACACATGGGACATCCAATAGCAGTGTCCATAAAGTAGGGTGGGATCCCCAAAGGTAACAACAGACAGGTCAGACCACTGCCGCCTGCAGAACCTTAGGGCCAAAAGCAGCATCACCTTGTAAAACTTTGAAAAAGTATGAACAGAAGACCAAGTAGCGGCCTTGCAAACTTGTTCAACAGAAGCCTGGTGCTGAAAAGCCCAAGAGGCACCAATAGCACGAATGGAATGAGCAGTAAGGCGGAAGGGAGGATTCTTCCCCTTAGCAGAATAGGCCTGAATCACAGCCTGACAAATCCATTTGCTAATAGTAGACTTGGTAGGTGCCAAACCCTTCCTAGGACCAGAAGGGACCACAAAAAGGGCATCAGTTTTCCTGAAAGGTGCAGTAGCCACCGGATAGTACTTCAGACACCTAACCACATCCAAAGAATGCAAGACCCTCTCCTTAGGATTACTAGGATTAATATGGCTTGAAGCGAAACACCACCTTGTCCTGGTGTCTCTCAAAGTAGGGGGGCTGGATGGAAAGCGCCGCCAACTCAGAAACATGCCTAACAGAGGTGATAGCCACCAAAAAGACAACCTTGAGAGTAAGAATGGCCAGGGCAGCCTCCTGCACAGGTTCAAAGGGAGCACCCTGCAAGGCAGACAAGACCAAGTTCAAATCCCAAACAGGCAACATAGGCTTACGTGGGGGACGTACACGAGTAACCCCCTGGAAAAAAGTCCTGATCAGAGAATGAAGGGCAAAGGACTTCTGGAAGAAAACATCCAGGGCAGAAACATGACCCTTCAGAGTACTGAGTTGGAGCCCCATTTCCAACCCATGCTGCAGGAACTTCAGGATCCTGGGAATAGAGAACACACAACAGGGAAGAGACTTAGACGCACACCAATCAATGTAGGCACGCCAAACCCTATAGTAAATGGAAGAAGGAGACTTCTTCTTAGCCTTTATCATGGTATCAACAACAGAGGCAGACAGCCCCTTCTCCATCAAGATGGAGGTTTCAGCAGCCAGGCCGTCAAAGCCAGAGTTTGTAAATTGGGATGGCGTAAGTGACCCTGAGTGAGCAGGTCTGGCACCCTGGGAAGAGCATACTGATCTACTGCCAGCTGCACCACGTCTGCGAACCACACTCTTCTTGGCCACCTGGGGGTCACCAGTATTGCTGGCACCCCCTCCTGAGCTATCTTGCGCAGAACCCTGCCCAACAGGGGGAATGGAGGAAAGACATACAGGAGCTGAAAGTCCTGCCATGACATTGCTAGAGCATCTGTGGCCAAGGCCAGAGGATCCTGGGACAGGGAGACAAAGGCCGGGAGCTTGTGATTATGACGGGACGCAAACAGATCCACATCTGGTTGGCCCCAACGGTGACACAGAGATTGAAACACCCTGTTGCAGAGGGACCATTCTCCCAGGGGAGAGGTCCCCCTGCTCAGAGAGTCTGCCTGCAGATTCTCCACCCCGGGGATGTACACAGCTGATATGCAGGGAACATTGTCCTCCGCCCAGGCCAGGATCAGAGACACTTCCTGGAGGGCCCTCTTGCTCCGGGTCCCTCCCTGATGATTGATGTAGGCAACTGCCGTCTGGTTGTCCGAGCATACCTGAACAGGCAGGCCCCGAAGGTGATGAGTCAACTGAGTCAGAACCAACCTGATTGCCCGCAGTTCCAGAATGTTGATAGGTGTGTGGGCCTCCTGAGGGCCCCACCACCCTTGGAACTGCAGGGACTTCCAGAAACCCCCCCAACCTGTCAGACTGGCATCCATGGTGACTGTCTCCCAGGAGGGGGCCAGAAAGGATCTGCCCCCAACAGGTTCCTGGAGTCCACCCACCACGAGAGGGACCGCCTGACTAGGGGGGAAAGCACAAAGATCTGGTCCAGGGACGAAGGAACCTTGTCCCATACTGACAAGAAGTGAAGTTGCAGAGGCCTCATGTGGAACTGAGCATAAGGGACCGCCTCGAAGCACGCCACCATCAGGCCCACCAACTGCATTCCCTGCCTGATGTAGGGACTGGGAAGTGATGAGAATGTCGTCCAGGTAGGACAGCACGCGGATGCCCTGAGAGCTGAGCAGAGACATCACTCCTGCCAGCACCTTGGTGAACACTCTGGGAGCTGAAGTGAGACCGAAGGGCAATGCCACAAATTGGTAGTGCTGATCCTCCAGAGCGAACCTGAGGATAAGCATCTTTGATGTCCACAGAAGTCATGAAGTCCCCTGGACGCAGGGAACTGATGGCAGAGTGCAGAGTTTCCATGCGAAAGCATCTGCACCTGACAAATTTGTTGAGGATCTTCAAGTCCAGGATGGGCCTGACTGACCCATCTCTTTCGGGCACGGTGAAAAGGTTGGAATAGAAGCCCTTGCCCCTTTCTCGTAAAGGGACCTGACAGATGACCCCTAGCTCCAACAGGCTTTGCACCGCCAGCACTAAAGCCTGAGCTGACACAGGGTCCTGAGAAATCCGGGATCTGATGAATCTTGGGGGGGGGGGGGGGGGGCAGGCAGCAAACTATCTTGTAACCGGAGGACACTACCTCCTGAATCCACCGGTCTGAGACATGAAGCCTCCAGACGTGAGCAAAGAGCTGAAGCCGTCCCCCCACCCGGATGGGTGAGGGCGCCCTTTCATGCCTGAGGGGGCTTGGGAGAAGACTTAAGCTTGGAGCCCCAGGAGGAGCCAGGGCGACCACATCCTCTGCCCCTACCCCAGAAATCTCCTCGGGCCCCGGTTAGGGAGACCCCCCTCCCCTTTCTGGCACCACGGTAGGGGGGAGAAAAGGAGCCTTGACCCCGAAAGGGCCGAGACTGCCGCCTGCGCTGGGGTAACCTGCCTCCCTTAGCAAACAGGTCCAGGCGGTCCCCAAACAGGCGTAGTCCTTTGAAGGGAAAACCAGTGAGGGCTTTCTTGGCAGCGTTGTCAGCAGCCCACTGGCGCAGCCAAACCGAGCGGCGTATAGCCACCACAAGGGCAGAGGTTCAGCCACACATTCTAATGGTATCATCCAGGACAGAGAGGACATAAGTCACAAAAACCTCACAACGAGAGAGTGCATTAAACTCCTCACTAGACACATCATCAGGGGCACCATCAAGGATACTTCTAAGCAGGGTCCTAATAGCCATAGCCGTAATGGCAGAGGCACAGACCGGGCGCCATCCCCACACATGCAAAGGCATGGGACGCCAGCTGATCAATGCGCCGGTCCTCAGCATCCCGCAGCGTAGTAGAGTCAGGGGAGTGCATGACAGAGGTGTTAGATAACCCTAGGCATCCACCTCAGGAGGGGATGACCAACACTTCACCATGTCAGCAGGAAAGGGATACCTCTTATACCAACTCTTAGGTACACCGGGAAGCCTGCTGGGACGCTCCCATTCCCTGAGCACAAGATTATTAAAATGGGCTTGCTCGATGGCTACACAACCGAATTCTACAAACTATTGAACCCTGCAATAATACCCACGCTTCGAGAAGTATTTCATAGCATCACACACCATGGGACCCCAATGTCCCGATTCACTGAATCTTATACGATTCTGCTGCCAAAACCAGATAGAGACCCAGAATTAGTCCAATCTTATAGACCAATATCATTATTGAACACAGACTATAACATTTTTTCTAAGATATTGGCGGATCGGCTTCAGTGTCTTCTCCCGGGGCTGCTCACCAAGCACCAAATGGGCTTTGTCAGGGGCAAACACATTTCAATAGGAATACGAACAGCAATAGCAGCAATCACCACTAATGGTAAATCTAAGAGCCTTCTCCTCAGTTTGGATGCTGAAAATGCATTTGATAAAATTGCATGGCCATGGCATAATGCCGTGTTAGCGGAAAGAGCCTTTGGTAACACGTTCAAATCCTTAATACAATACATATACAAAACACCAACTTGTCAATTGCTAGTCAATGGACAACTTACAGACAGCATCCGACTGGGGAGAGGAGTCAGGCAAGGCTGCCCCTTATCACCACTACTATTCAACCTAGCTATTGACCCACTTTTTAGATTACTGGAAAGGGAAACCGCCTTTCAGGAAATAAAAATAGGTAAAGAAGAGATAAAAATAACAGCCTTTGCAGATGATGTTCTATTATACATAGCGAATCCCAAAGCCACTCTCCCACGGATATTAGAAATCATAACCCAATTCGGTACTATCACGGGCTACTCAATTAATTTAGAAAAGTCGGCAGCCTTATACCTTGGTGATTGTACAAAACCGGCCTGGGGAGAGGGCTTCCCCTTCAAATGGAACAAACAGCATGTTAAATATCTAGGTGTCCTTCTACCTAAAAATCAACACTTACTCTATGACATAAATATTAAGCCTGTCATAAGAGAAATACAAAGAAACTTACAAACCTGGGCTAGCCTGACCCTCTCATACTTGGGGCGAATCTATTTAATAAAAATGATAGCATTCCCGAAACTGCTGTTCTACCTACAAACACTCCCTATACTCCTAAATAATAAGGAAATCATAGAACTACATAAAAGGTTCAGAGAACTCATTTGGGGCAAGAAAAGAGCAATAATAAGCAGAAGGGTGTTGCAGCAGCCACGGGAGAATGCTGGAGTAAACCTTCCAGATCCCCTTAATTACAATATAGCGGCACTGCTTGGAGTGCTGAGAGACTGGATCAAAAACACATGTATACATACAAATCCACAGTTAGATCAGAATATGATACCAGATATTAAACTAGCCTATTTGATTCATATGCCAAGAGCAGTGCTACCTGAACAGGTGACCCTAAACCCGCTATTGATGTCCATCTGGGGTCTTTGGCAAAAACTGAGGAAAAGATATAAACTAAGCCCTCACTTATCAGTACTACTACCCATCACGGGCAACCCAGATTTCTTGAACGGGAGCCAAACACGCCCCTTCATGGAGTGGGAGAAAGCAGGACTCACACATATTGGACAACTATTGAAGCGAAATGACAAAAGAATACTGTCATCCTATATCAAGAAAACAATCAAAAAATTTTCCACTCGAGACTGGGACAACGAGCTAGACATGCTGCTGAACACAACACCACCAAACAGTAAAGCCATAGCGACACACTACAAATTTTTAAGACACACTCTTCACTATGAAGAACTCAGTACAGGCATGGTCAAGTGGTGCACTCATTTTCCGGAGTTGAATGTTACCGAACTGCTCAAAATGTACAACTTCTCCTGGACAACTCTGCAGGCATCCTCTTATAGAGAAATGCTGCTCAGGCTGTACCATTACAATTATGTTTCACCAGCTCGATCAGTGCAGATGAAACTGTCTGACTCCGACCACTGTAAAAAGTGTGGGAAGGAGGGAGCAGACTTATACCACTGTCTGTGGGAATGTCCGGTGATTAATCAAATTTGCAGGAAAGTGCACAGATACAGGATTACAAAGCTGACAAGCTACTTACCCCTTACTCCAAGGTGGGCAATATTCGGCTCCATAGACACTAACACCCAGAGGACGGACAGGGGAACTAGAAAGTTAATCCTACTGATAGCCACAGTAGCTAAGAAGGTTATTCTTCAGGGATGGATAGGGAGTGACCCGCCCCATTCTAACACTTTATGGAAAAATTGCAACAGCTCTTTAAATTCAAATGGGCTGAGGCAACCTTAGATAAAGAAAAGAAAACGCCCAAATATCAATACATGGGAAAGCTTTATTGATACTTTAAATACAGAAACCAAACAAAAATTATATCAGACATTTCGAGACACCACTTGGTACTTGACAAGAATGGTGGAGGGGGATGATCCAATTAATCTTGGGGGAGGGGATGTGGGCGGGATGCGCGGCCCCCACCCTGAGCGGCAGGACCATGTGTGAAGGATGTTTTGTAATCAAACAATGGTGATTCAGATCAAATGTTCCAATGTTGGAAACTTGGATCCGACATACACTGCTAATAGAAAAAATGATGTCCATCCTTAAGCAATATTATGTCTGTACCCCTTGTATTATGCTGTAATTTCTTGAGAGGATCAAACTATGTACCTCATATGTTGATAAAATGTTAAAAACTCAAATAAAAAGAATTTGAAAAAAAAAAAAATGGGCTTGCTCAGGAAATTCTAAATGTGGCTTAGCAGTATGAAACAATTCCCCCTGTTGCCTGGGGGCTGCAACCGGGGGAGAGATGAACAGAACCTCAAAAATCTGAGCCAACAGCTTATCAGTATCAGCTGGGGCCCAGGGGTCAGAACCAGAATCATTATGACCCCTGGGCCTCTCATCAGATGACTCCCAGTCAGAGAATAACTCCCCTTCTTCCAAAGGGGTATAGCCAGACAGTTCCAAAAACTCATCAGCTTCCATAGGGAAAAGAGTGACATCAGGCGTTAAGTGCCGCTTTTTAGCAGAGGCCTTACGTGCCAAGGTATTAGCAAGCAATTTCTCAACACTAGCCAGTCTAGAATCAGGCTGAGAATCCCCACTTGTATGCAACTCAATGGGAGTCAAATTTAAGCTTAGGGGGGTAGGTGAAGCCATACGAGGCGCAGGCCCAGCTACTGGTAAACCAGGCTGCAGCGCAAGCACCTGCTGGGCACAAGGTACACAGACCCGCACATTGTCAGCACCAATAGGGGACACCCCACAAGCTACACACAGCCGGGCTTGTCCCGAAGGAACCCCGAGCACATTATCCTGAGACGCCTCCATATGGTGATTATAGCGGCACAATAGGCCGATAGGGATTCACGCTATAAGAGCAACCCAGGATGCCCCAATAGCCCGCTAGGGAAGTGGGAGTAATTTACACACTAGGCCTCACAAGTTTAATAACTAAATAGAGGGAGTAGGGCCGGGAGAAACCAATATAGGTTGGCCCGTCTGAAAGACATAAGCAAAGGGGAACCCGTAAGTGACATGTATAATGACATAGGGTAAATAAAGCCGCCCGCGAGGGCACTCACGGACCGCGGTAGGTAGATGCCAGTCACGCAGCAGCCAGATCCAGAGAAAAAAGGCGCCGGGTATACCTCGAGGGGCGGGCCGCGGAGACAGTGACGCAGCCAACCGCAGGCCCCGCCCCCCCGAAGAGCGCGAAGCCACACACGTGGCAAGCAGCCAAAAATGGCGCACCAGCGCCTGAGGCAACGCCGCCGCCAAGCACGGAGCACAGTGGAAGCGCGCTTGGTCGTGGCAGCAAACCAGTGCAACCAAGTCAGCGCGGCGACACCAACCAGAAAAGCATAATACAGTGAAGCACCAAGGCAAATTCACATACACACCCCCCCCCCTACAAGGGAGAGCGAGGGAGGGCAGCGCCACTTAACATAGGACCTACCAATAGACAGGGGCAAGGGGCAATAGGGCGGGAGGGGCATCTCATAGAGGCTCACCATATGCCTATACCGCCTACCCTTTGGTGGGGGGTTGCGGTGGAGCAGCGCTCCTAAGCACCTGACAGAGGTGCTGCCTACCATCACCCGACCAGCGCAGCCAAGGCTGGGAGGCACATTAATAATGAACGGGTGGGAATAGTCCTACAGGGCCGCAGGCTAATAGCCCCACTCACCTGCGAGAAGAGAGAGCCATCTTCTTGTCCTTCGCAGTCCAGACTGTAGAGAAGATCTGGGGATTTGTGGGAGGTCCCTGAGTATTTGAGGGGCCGGGAGGAGCCAATTTAGCTGTCTCTGCAGTCCAGCACCATCTGGCGGAGTAATTCCCATGTGTTATGAATCTTATCTGGAGCAGGACGTACTCTATACTAAGAATATCTTACCTGTCAAATTGCTCCCCTGGTGAAATCAAGCCCCATGATTGGCCACTGAGGTCATGTGGTTGCTGCTGGCTGGATATACAGGGAAGGCCGTCACGCAACCTTGTGATCGTGCCAGCCAATTGCGGGGCTCAATTTCAATGGGGAGCAATTTGAAAGGTAAGATTCTTGCCTTTTTGGGTCTTTACAGCACGGGGGCCACCATCAATCAGGATGCCCCTGCCCAGCACCAGGGAACAACACACTTTTTATTTTAAATGTTGTTTCTAGCTCTAATTTTCAAGATCCCAGGGAGGTTGTGGTTACTTATGATACCTTTCATGCAGGCTTATAGAAAAAATGGGTTATTGATATTTCATCAATATAGCATTGTTAATAGCTAGTCTATTACATCATCTATGTAGTCTACTGAGCCGTCAGTATTCTATCATCCTAGGGTTACCTAAAAAAAATGCCAACTCAGTTCAGATGATGTAATCCTAATTACAGTTGCATCAACTACTTTTATAAACTGTGTGAGATATACAATTTAGGTTCTTAGCTTTGGCCCATAGCATATTTACATGTTTCTGGGTGGTTTTTCAGTTATACCCAGTGCTGGCATTAACAACGCAGATTTTGTTTTTGCATCACAAAGGTGAAACTTGACTAACACGATAATAAAAGCGTACAGCCGATATTTTGTCTGCAAAATAGGAGATCAGAAAGAGAGTGATGCAATAAATGTGCATTATATTATACCCAGTGGTTGCATAGGAAGAGGCAATCTATGCTTTTTGCAGTTCCAATGATCTGGAGAGAGCCAAATAATCACACTACCAATTGCCGTTTCTGCATGGTGCTCCCCATTAAGAAAGAAGTGGACATTACAGTTTCCAAAACATTCCATATACAATAAACCCAGTACCATATACAGAAGAACTGCTTCCAAATGAATCCAAAAACATTTTCAGTGAAGCAAAAGAGGTAATCTTCCTCTCATGACCCTCAGCAACCTCCGTTGAACTACCCCATAGAACATAACGTGAACTGAACAAACTTGTTAAGAGATTTGGATCTGCCCAAGAGTAAGGCTGAGCACTTAGGTTCCAGGCTACAGCAGTGGGATCTTCTAGCGGGCAATGTACTGCTTTCACAAAAAAAAAAAAAAAAAAACTACCCTGCCCAGGATGTCTCCTGCACCATCAAATTTGTTCCTGCCGCACAGAGCGCAATCTCCGCTGTATGTGTGCACACCCACCTATTCACTTGAATAGGTCGTCACAAGCTCTGTGTGGCAAAAAGAAAGAGGATGTGCCCTGCACCGAGGCGCTCGATGATCTACGCCGCATCCTGGGTGAGGTAAGTAGTTTTTTTTTGTCTCATTGCCAGGGGAGGATGAAAGTGTGTGTGTGTGTGTGTGTGTGTGTGTGTGTGTGTGTGTGTGTGTGTGTGTGTTACTGTACAACTGGGGCCATCTGCCTGGACTGGCTCTTTAATTGAAGCATTGAAGATAAGTCATGCAGAGGAATGGAGGCTTGTCATCAATTCAACCAAAACAAGCCTGAGAGCGGCTCCGACCATGCAGGTAAGTGTTTGCTTTTTAAAAAAATGCCGGCATGGTGGGAGCAGGCAGGCCGGCTGCGCTGTCAGCAGGCCGGCTTCCGCCGCCCACTGACAGCGTAGCCAGCCTGCCCGCTCCCACCATGCCGGCATTATTTTTTTTATTTCAGGGAAAATTCGGTCAGCACAAACCAAAAAAAATTCGGGTTCGTGCCGAATCGAATTTTCCCTGAAATTCAGAGCGAATTCCGGTACGTCTGAACCGGTTCACTCATCCCTAACAACCATGTTAAAACCATGATGAAAAAGAAAGAAAATGTTAAAAGCTGTTATAGCAAAACAAAGGTGAGATGGCAAGGTATTACTTCCTAAGAAACCTATATTCCCATCTGTTTTAATTAAAATATATGCCCAAAATTAGGCATTTTTACTCCCCATTGAGTGGCTTCCGGGCACTTTTGCAGTGACTGCAGCGACTGATGCAATTTCCTGACAGAACGGCATGGTTGCTATCGGTTGCTGCCTATCATGCAGGAACACAGCATGAAAACAAAAAGAGTAAATATTCTGGCACAATTTTGGTCATTAATTAGCAGGTATCTCTATTCGGTATGCTATGGGGTGGGGGGGGGGGGGGCAATGGTCTAGAGGGCCACCGGGGATTGTTTAAATGTAGTTTGACTCAAAGAGTTGTTGACTTTATTCTTATGGGACTCTGATGCAATTTATTACAGCTTTATTTTTATTAAAAAACATATCTATTTTTTATTTCTATTATATGTTTGTTATCATACTCTAGGTAACCAATTAAACAATTACCACATTGAAGTTGTATGTGCAGTTTCAAACAGCCTAAGCCTTCCAAATTAATTCAACCTAATTAACTGGAATTGTAATCATTTATTAACCTGATGCTGGTACATATACAGTGTATGTTTTGAGGAAATTGAGCTGTATCTAGACTAGAAAACAACTTTTTCCTGTACATCTTTGCAGTTTCCTATTTCCTGATTTCCCAGAACAGCGTGTTACATTTATCACTGTGAAAAGACACAGACATTAAAACAAGGAGAGCAGGGAAAATAGCACGCAACAAAAAAACCATTTCTGAAAAGGTTGCAATGGCATACTGTGAAAACACTAAATTATGTATTAGCAAAGACAAGGATTGCACTTCCAGTTGGTATTGACTTGAAGTAGCAACTCTTTTGCAATGCATTCATTTAAAGGGAAAAGTACCAAAAACCACCTGCGCTTGTTTTAGTTTTGTAGAACCCCTTAGCATTGTCTTTCGTTATATAAGCTGACAACTTTGCATTCAGCTCCTTGTATATTGATATAACTTGTATATTGAGGCTAATTTAAGACTAGCGCCACTTATTGCCAGATAAGCGTCTGTGTATCTGCGCTTAGCGCGACCGCTAGAAGACGCTGCAAGCAGGTGTCGGGCGCTGTGACCTAGCTTAGCGGCCGGACAAGTGACGCCGTACTATCATGTCCAGCATTGATAAATGTGATGTCTGCAGGGTGGTGTAGAAACTCTCTCCCTGATTCACTGCAGAGCCAATTGTGAACGCTAGGTGGTGTCCCGAGGTAAAATTGGCCAAGACGCCACATCTAACAACAGGACAATGCTGCAGCGAACGATAGGTAGTGCCAGCTATGTGCGTCCGGCACTCGGTGCTGAAGCCCATATATAAGAAAAAAATACACAAAACCAGCGTTGGCGTTCTAAAACTGGGCGCTCCAGCGTCAAGCGGCAGAAGCTATGTGATAAAAGTCTGTTTCTCAAAACATATACACCAATACCAGAGCGAAAACATACGGAACAATATTGTTTTAACACTGTGACAATGACACTGCAATGGCAGACCTGCACATACAATTCTGCATAAAAAAATAAATAAAAGTGTTTGCTGGGCAGGAGAGGCCACACAATGATTTGAGCCAAAAATGTAAAAATGCACTTTAGCAACACAGTATTTAAACACAACCAAATGAAACACCATTGAAATATAAGGGAGAGCGCTACTGAGCGACAGGTACTACATGGCGCTGCTGAACCTAGAGCACCAGTGTTATACACGGAGCTGCAACTAGTAATACATGACGCTACATGACGCTTTTAGAGGAGCTCACCAGATTAACTTTCTTAAATGTGGTTTTCACATGACACACGTTCACCTGACGCTACGTGGCACTACCTGGCGTTACCGTTTCTTAAATAAACACAAACACCTTCCCAGGGATCCCACACTTCGTTTGTGGATGCAGCCACCCCCATTTCTCTATGCTGACACTCTGTTCCAAACAGAAACGTATGCAGTGCATAAATATGCTTGCCATACATGTCTGACTGGATAAAGACCGTGATCAACTGAAAGCTAGATTTTAAGAGCGATCTGGGTGGTTTCACACAGTTTTAGGATGCCCCAGGGACAAGGACCATAGCGGAAATTCTGAGTTTTGGCATACTTTAAGCAGGGCCATTTTTTGTACTTTTTATCTATCAAAGAAAGAAGAGTGGTCGAAAAGAAAGAAAAAAGGGGGCATGGACTGAGTGGGAAAAAGGGAAGAAAAGAAAAGGAGGTAGAAGGTAAGCAGAAGGAGTAAAATGGTGATCCCTTTTTGCTCAATAAATGTGCTTCAGTATATTTATTACACAACATCGGTAGAAAAAGAATACAGCTAGTTCCAGGTACATTTATAGTTTAGCTATAGATGCATCTTGCACATATCAAGCAAGATGAGGTCATTTTTTCCTCAGATTAAGGGCAGGACTAGTTATGTTTCACATTTATCTCCAGCATGAATTAAGCCCCCAAAGCACTGAATGCAGCATTACATGACAGAGAAACTGTTAAACACCAGGACTTTGTGATGTATGGGTCCCCAGATAGAAATATGGTGCTCCCGACTGCTCCCACACTGTTCTTGTAACAGCTAGAGTATTTTAAATTCAGATAGATTGCTCTTCTTAGAGCTATAGGAAAACAGACTGCAGAGCAAAAGCAAATGAAGCTGCACTGACAGCAGAAGTTTAATATCGTAGTTGGCACTAGTACCTTTGTATCAGGGTTACAGTAGCCTCTATCTACAGTGGACTATATATGTAGGGGGGTTTTAATTTTGTGTTTTCCCTAGATGTTAGATAATGAGTATAGATTTCTAGGCTAGTATGGACTTTATTTTGTCCAAGAGCTTGTCTAAGACGAGCAGATACGAGCATGCTGGCGGCCGCATCCCACGCTACCCTTTAACAGGGAGCGTGCCCGTGCCGCACATTCACAAGTGCCTGGTGCAGGCACGCGTCCTGCTAAAGAGATGGTTGGACTGGGAAAGAAGGCAAGTTTCTGGCTGACCTTGGTGGTTTTATACAGCGAGGCATCCCGAAACTGGATGCCCCAGGGGTAGCGAGTATTCCTGCTCTGGAGTCTGATAGACTCCAGGGTGGGTTTTGGCCCACTTTAAGTGTCCTAGATAAGTGTTCCTAACCTCTTTTCATCAAGTGGTGCATATGGTTTGTCAGCTACCTAAAACCACAGTAAAAACATTTAACTTAAATGAAACAAAATAATAAATGAAACTTTTTGGAGCACTGTTGTATAATGCAAAGTGAAGTGATGTATACACGTCAGCAGATCAGATTGGGGTGCTGGTCAGTCTGCAGCTAATTTAGGTACCACCTGACAGAATCTTGAGTACCACTGGTTGGGAACCTGTTTTCTTAAATATTCTTTAAGATGGGTCTGCCCTAAATCTATAAGAAGTTTGGGCAGTCTAAGATGAGGGTTGGTTAAAGTAGGTATCTGGCAGAAATGAGACCTCTCTATGAAAAGAGACTGGAACAAGGGCCACCGCGGGTACTTTTCCAGGTGCGCCGATCACCACATTAAGATTGTGCACCTATTGGGGACTGACTATACTACTTGGTCGTAGTGACCCCTGGGCTTACCCATAGGAATCGTTCAGTATTAAAGGGTGTGAAGGTACCTATCCATCCTTTATTCATCCCCTATTCAGGATCTTAAAGCCGGCTGAAAGCCTTTTTTTTTCGTTTTAAAAAGGGTCATTAATAAGCATGCTTATTAATGACCTACTCACCTTACCAAGGCAGCGGGCTCTGGGACCTCTCATTCCTGTGCCGCCATCTTGCTACACCTGGGAGTAGTGTGAGAGTATATATCCCAGAATCACCTCACAACTGCCTCACAGAGAGCGGCCGTTTTTTCTCCCAGCGTGAGGCAGCGAGAGGGCTTTGGCTTGCGGGGACCTTGATTGTAGCTGTGGACTGACATCACCAGCCAGTGATCTGCAGCTCTATACTGATTCATGAAGTGTGATTTATCGCACTACATGAACCATTAGGCAAGTGGCAAAAGCAGCAGCAAAGCCGTCAGTCTGCTTTAAAATGGACAAACAGGATTTTGAGTATCCCAGGTTTTGGTTTCCCCCAGGGAAGCCAGATTTGCGATGCCCCACTGTGTGAAACCCCCCAGGTTGCCCAGTAAAACTCCCCTTTACCTGATTCTATGGCATATGCGGGGAAAACTGAGCTTGTCAATTTTGGCTAAGAATCAGCAAAAGCCAGAATCTAGCCGTAAGCAACCAAGTATGGCTGAGTGCGACGGCCGGCGAATGCCTGCTGCCTGCACTAAGTACTGACTATTAAACCGGACCTTTACCATGATTTACTGAAAAGCCCAAACCATTATAAAACGATTCCCAAGCATCTAAAATTAATATATTTTACGTTTTTAGTCACTTACTTATTATTCTTTCCCCCACTGGGCTGCAACTGTGTTCAGGACTTTAGGATATGGGCGCCGCCATCTTGACTCAGAAGAATCACACTTATTGAGGAAAGGAGAGTGGGATAAAGTACAGGGGGTGGGTTGTAGCTGTGCTTTGCTCAGACAGAGCAGAGCTGGGGTCAGGAAAAGGTCAGCAATCCCAGAATGCAGAGCAGCACAGTGAGAAGACACTTTCTGTTTACAGGCTGCCTGACGTTCTATGAGCCGCCATTTTGGATGTTTAAAGGCTCATAACATGCAGTAGATGCAGGTAGGGTGATTTTTAATGTAAGCAATCTGTATGTACAGGGTGGGGGAAACATATAAGATAGACTCTTATTCAGAGTGAAGGACCGCTTTAAGCCTGTGTTACCATTGTGAGACCCAGGGCATACTGTGTATGTGATGGTCGCCACTTTAGCCAGGTGTCAAGCTTAAAAAAAAACTATATATATATTGTGGTAAATTGTATCAAAATGTCTATTTCTCCCCTGCTTGGCTGTATAAAGCACAATCCGGGCCGGGTTTTCAGGACCCAGGTCACTTCCCCAATTCCCTAACAGGTTGTTACATGTTCTCAGGCCCTCCACAAGTGTGCACGCTGATTACAGGAGAAGCCTGTATAAGAAGAGAGCACACAGCCTTTCCTTTGTCTATGACCAGCCTGTTGGAGTGAGCCCAGGCTGAGCTGCACCGTGGTGAAGGATAGCACCTGACATTGAGCAGAGGGCTGATACGCCCTGTAAAGTGGACTGGAATTGATCAGCTTGCTGAAGTACCCAGCCCAGGACTATTTGGTTGGTGAAGTAACCCTTTTTGCTTACTGCATTTATGCTGCAATCTTTTGGACTATCTACTGAACTTTGCTGAATAAAAGCTGTTTTTGCCGTTAAAATCCGTTGTCCGTCACTGCTGATTGTTTGCCCGCTTACAATATATATACATATTTTATGAAACAGAAAGGCTTAAAATCAACCATTAACATTTTTATGTCTTAATAGTTTTGAGTGAGACAGACGGCCTCTAAAATTGAATTCTTTAAATTTGGGACTCAATAACGTGAGACATCAAGGTGCTTGCATGATTATCTGAATACAAATACCTTGCAAATTTCTGGAAGCATATCTCTTTCACCCTCAGCTACACTGCTCTTTTCATCTAATGAGGAAAGCAAATGCTCTAATTGTTTATAGTAGGGCTTCTACCAATATGATGGCTGGAATAGAACTGTTCTAAAACTAGAATGATGGAACCTGCACACATGTCCACGTTACAAACTTGTCGTCCAACTCAAATTCTCACTTGTTTAGTAAAATCATGTTTTAGAAATCTTTTCCCATTTTTGTTGGTGCAAAGTTGAACATTCTTTCTAGTTTCTAGTTCAGTGCTTCTCAGTTACCTTTTCATAAAGGAAAATGATGGGGAATCAAGCATGTACTGTACTATAGATAGATCAATTGGTTAACACTGGTTAATGATCTAAATGTGCTAATGAGCCTTAACCACAATGTTCCTAAAAGTAATTTAATTAGGCATAGTAATAAAAAATAGTAATAAAAATAGATACACTGTTTCAGTCCATGCGGTTAATCATTAAAAAAATACACACCGATTTACAGAAGTAATTCCACTGGATGAACTAAATTAAGGCAATACCTTGTTTGACTCCTTTAAAGTAGATACAGTACCAGTACAGGAAATTTAAATGCAAAATCGGGCCACCTGGAGAGAGCATGTCTCTTCCCCCTGCCAGAAACACAAACAAGACAATAATTAAAAGCCCCTCCCACCCTTCTGAACCTCAGTCATGTGCAAAAGACCAAGAACCCAGGCCAAGGAGAGTAAGAACAGCCCCCGATTATGTAGGCAATAACCCATTACCAAGGTCCTGATACAGTGTCAGCTAACTGACGTGATGAATGTGCCTATAATTTGGAAGGAAGAACAAAGTTGGCCAGCTCATAGGCTATACCAATTGTTATTTGTAAATACCTGGCAATAGATGCCGCAAGGCCCCTGGGAATAGAACAAAGAAGCCATTTGATTTGTGCCATTGCTTAGAGACTTCTAGATAAGCATATTCTCACATTGAGACAGTGAAACTCCTCCTCTCTGGGTGATTTTGCATTTTGACAAAACAAGAGGACCACTATGACCTGTGATCTATGAAATTTAAAGGCTCTTTTGGCAAAAAAGCTGGATCTGGAGTAAGCAGAATTTTCTCCCCAAAAAACTGTCCGATAAGGTACCTAATGGACGAGGCAGCGAGTTCTCCCACTCTCCTAGCTGAGCTGATTGAAAAACTTTTTTTAAAAGTCAATAGTCTTGGTGAACAATCATGAAGAGGTTCAAAGTTTTAAGTAATAAAAAAGATTCCGGGGGAACTGCACTCCTCCAAAGTGGCGTGGTGCGTGTCACAGCCTAAAAAAACCTTTATCCAGAAAGACATATAGGGTCACTGCTTGGACTTTTAATGTAGCCAAGGAAAGTCCTTTGTTCAACCCCTCCTAGAGGAAATCCAGTATCACCAGAATAGAAGACATTTTGTTATCCAACTGTAACTGGTTTACAACTCTGCAACAAGATTTTTATGACTGCCAGATAACAACCCTTGGATTCTAACAAGACGACTTGAGGATCCAAGCTGCCAAATTCAATTTCTTTGGGGCTGGATGCAGACCTGGATCCAGATCCCAGTGGCATGCTGTTATCTGATATTTGGTAGCACTAGAGGCAAAACTTATAGGAGAAAATAATTGTGGACTGTGTCTTGGATCTTTTACCATTTTTTGTTGGTGCAAAGTTGAACATTCTTTCCAAAGTTTCTAGCTCAGTGCTTTAGCAAAATTCTCAGAGATACCTTTTCATAATGGAAAATGATGGGGAATCAAGCATGTACTGTACTATGGATAGATCAGTTGGTTAACACTGGTTAATGATATAAATGTACTAATGAGCCTCAACCACAATGTTCCTAAAGGTAATTTAATTAGGCATAGTAATCAAAATAGATACACTGTTTCATTCCATGCGGTTAAGCCTTAAAAATAGAATATTTTTGAATATATATATGATATTTTGTAGCACTAGAGGCAAAACTTTAATAGGAGTAAAAGAGTAAAGCAGCACCTGCGGAAAAAAGAGCTGAACCTTTAAGTTGTCCCTTTTGGTGAAAAGGTATATCAGGGGTTGGCTGAAAAGACTGCACACTTGCTGGAAAACCAGCTCATTCAGGCTCCATTCTGATTCGGAAATTCAAATCTGCTGATCGATTTTCTTGGCCCTTTATATGCACTGCTTGGATTGTTCGGATATGTTTCTCTGCCCAAAGACCTATGTCCTGAAAAATGTTCTGAGGAGGGTTCGACTTCATCCCCCCTCGCTTGTTGTTTTAGAAAACCGTCACCATATTGTTGGAAAACATCTTTAAGTCTTTCCCCTACAGAAGATGCTGAAAGGAAAAAGCCATTTTTACTGCACGTAGCTCCAGCTGATTTGACGAAAGGGAGACATCCTTCCACTAACCCTTGAGAAAATCTGTGCCACACAGTGCTCTCAGGCACTTGTGACTGTGATAAGCAAAGTTGGCTTTACTTGCCTCCAGCATCTCCCCTGCATTAAGTTGATTGGACAAGTACACCAAATTAGAGATGCTTTTACCTCTAGAGGGAGCTGAACCTCCCTTTCTAAGGTTTCCTGTGATCTGATCCAAGAACGAAGAAGAAAGGCCTGTAAGGGCCTTAAATGCATTTGCACCCAAGGAACTGTCAAGGATGGTTGTCATCATTAGTCCCAATGTCCTCTTTTCCAGTTCCAGTTGAGTTTTGGGCCCAAGACAGGCTTCTTAAAGTTGATCAAAACCCCCAGTTTGGTAAAGAGCTCCAGGGGTAAGAAATTATGTGTATTCTTCTTAGCCTCAAGATCGCTACTACCTTCGCCATTCATTTCGTGAACAGCCGTGGCACTGTCAACAGACAGAAAGGGAGGGCCCAAAACAGCCAGTGAACTATCCTGCCCTGCATCTGAACTGCAAAACGCATACTCCATATGTATAGGGATGTACAAATAAGCATCTTGCAAGTCCACCTTTATCATACAAAAACTGCCAAACGGGGACTTTATTCACTAAAGATATAAAAAAAAAAAAAAATTAACGCTTGGAAAATATTTTCGCATGGGAGATTTTTTAAAATCTACGAGTGATTCATCATTGCAGATGAATATAATCTGTGTAGTCGAATCGTTGCGAAAATGCGTGCGAATAATTTTCGCTACCGCTCAAAAATGACTTTACAATTGTAAAATTGTGTTGTTTGTGGCTCGAGTTTTCCTGTAAGCATAAGAGTCTTTGCGAGAATTTTGTAAAGAGCAGTGTACTACTGAAGCCTCCCCTGTGGTGACCCACTTTTATTTGGATGCAATTGTACTTTTAATATTTGTGTAGCTAATCAAATGCTCTTTAGTTTTATACTGTGAATTCATGCTTGTATTGATGTTATTTGTAACTGCCACATTTTATCCATGTGTTTTGCACATAGGTTCCCTGGTTGAATTGATAGTTTGTGGTAAGATCATTTTTCTGTAATAGATGAAGGAAACATTTGTATCTAGTTGTATGTAAGTGGCTTGGCTGGCCTCTAGAGAACAGGTTTGCAGATGCTGTGGAGTCGAATGACAAGTATATATGTAATTGTAGATGAATATCAGAGTCATAGTCAAGAGCAGCACCCTCTTTACCGGTTTGGGTGTGCATGCTGCAAGTGATGCAGCTGGGTGTAGTACACAGTTTGGCGTCTTATACACTCGATGCCATGGGTGCGCCTGAGAAAGTGTTTGGGTGGAGGAGAGTGTTCAAGAGAGCAGTGTTCCCTTTAAGCAGCACCGGTTGCACAGACCCTAGGAAGAGGGAGGAGTGCCCACGGACACCTGAGGAAGACTGTATTCAGAAGAATAACAAGTGGTCACGTGAGAGAAGCGCTTCTCTGCTACAGATGCTGCAGACTACATGCATAGATGTACTGTGTGCCCTCCAGTTTATGTGAAACTGTGCTGCCCTCCCCCGCATCTAGTGGGGAAAGACCTTCACATACAGTGCGGCAAAGAGGGGAAATTGTCAGCAGGGAGGCGAGCAATGCGATGATGAGATGCACCACCTCCTGCATCAGCAGGCAGGCATGTTTATGAGGTGGCATATTGCCCCCCCCCCCCCCCCCCCCCGTGCTGCTCCTGCTGCTGACAGTGTGTGTGTGTGTCCACTGCTTTGGCAGGTTGGCTGGGTTGCCTGTCTCACCCCCCTCTCTCACAAATGCCTGTGCTCTGACCAACAAGTTCTCCTTTCCCTTTCTTGAATGACACTTCTTAAGATGCCTTGTCATTTGACAAACATAGCTGACATTAGTGGCCTTCCAAATTGTCAGTATAACTTGCTGTGAAGCTGCATACCCTATATTCAAGTGGAGCAAAAACCTCATCAACTGGCCTTGGACTTTAAAGACCAACTTGGCATGTCCCATTGTGTGCATTCCCTCGAATTACCAGTATACCCACCTCACTGGCAATCCCGCAGAACATAAGGGGACTGCTCATATTTCACACCATGCTACCACAGCACATGCACAGCTTCAGGACAATCAAAATACATTGCAGTGCATAATTATACCCGCCAATCTATTCAGAGTGAATGGATTGCTGGCACCTTTTGCCGCCTACGTCCCTGCATTCCAGCACTAGCCATTCAGATGGGCCTGGTGCAGGAGCGTGCATCAGCCCATGCATGCTCCAGAGGATTGCTGCAAAGGTATGTTGACATGATCCTGAGCTTTCACACAGCGTTGCACTCACAATCAGGATAGCCCAGTGATAAAGGTTGCAAGGCACAAATGGCTTTTGGTCCACTTGAAAGTTGATGGCACAAACCATTCCTTGCAATTGTCTGCTTACTGCGGATCACAGTGTATAGATGCTTGGGGCCAGAAGGTTTCAGACAGAGGGTATCCTAAATCCACATGAAAGGCGTCAAATAGGGGTGCAGCCGCATATATAAGTCGTGCAAACCTGTCCGATTCAATCTGGCGAGTTCAAACAGTGCACGGTCAGATAAATTATCCAACCGCTGTCGAAACACCCTAGGAACAGGCAATCTGTGCCTTCTCCTCTGCATCACCATCCAGCAAAAACGTTTCCATTCTGACCCTCAATGATGGGGATTCTTGTAGGAAAGAGCAGGTGGGTTAAACAGAAAGCCGTTTTTACCTTTACCCCTGGGAAATCTCCAGGATCGTCTGGATATTTGGGGTCTGTACTTGTCTTGAGGCCTGCCTCTAAACCAAAATGGTTGCTGTGGTCTTTCTTCTTTGAGGGAAACTGCTTTGCTTTCCTAGTGGATCTATCCAGGAAGTTTTTAACTGGGGTTCCTACATTCAATTCAAGTTGAAAACCTTCCACCCACTCATGTTACGGGCCACACACATAGCAGTAATCCGAGGGTTTAAATTTGTAAACCGTGGCATCCCACCCCCTCCGCAGAAGTGAATCATCTTTCCTATCCATATGGTCCTTAAGGAGACCACTGTCTCCTTTTGGACCACTGTCCATATTTTTAGAGACCTAGGATAAGGCTTAGTCACGTTGGCCGATTTGGTCCTTCACATATTTGCAATACTAAGCATGTGCAGCAGGCACTTCCTGGTGCTAGTGGCCTATAAAAGAAGGCCTGGGCCACTGGAAAGATGCCTGCAGATCTTCTTCATCTCCATTCTATGGCCTTGTTTTTGCATGCCAGCTCTGTTGCTGCACACACCGGAACCCTACACACCCAGCTCTGTTCCTGCATGCACTGGAATCCTGCACACCCAGCTCTGTTTTTGCAACTACTTGGACTTTAAGCTTCTCAGCTCTGCTCCTGCATGCAGTCAGTAATGAACTCTTGCCATCAGTAGCAGTGGGACCCTGGTGAAACCCAGACTTGCCGGCAGACTCCCAGACTGACGCTGCCTTGTGGTGTAGTACTGCACACATTCCCTGCTGCCCTCCCCCAGCTCAGCCAGCGTTAACCCTGTCTTGCCTTCCAGCTCCTAAGTTCCAGTTCAGCTTACCAGAATCTGCAATTCCTCAATCCCTGACACTCTGCCCTTCCCCTCTGCTGCATTTCCCCTGCAACCGCTATTAGAGGATGCCGAAGGCGATACTGCTAGCAGTAGCCAGTGTCTACATTGGCCGATTCCACAACAAGGTACGTGACAGGCTGCATCTAATCTAGGCACCTTAGACCACTTCTCCTGATCTTCCTCAGAAAAAAAGAAACCTTCTCTTTAGGGAGGAAGGAAGAAATATCTTATCCCTAGGACCTTCTATTTGGTGATGAACTCTTTAATTGAATTATGTACAGGGAATAACCCTGGCTTTGGCATCCTGCAACCCCAAGATAAATCCAGAATGGAGACTTCCCCTGAATGATCAAGAATGCGATCTGATAGCTTGCAGCAACTCATTTGTTAGCGAAACTGGAAAATGATATCTGGAAAAATTCTCCTTAACATCAAACTTCTCTTCCCCCCTCCATCTAATTTGTTATCTTCCTGAGAATCCTGATTTTTTTAGGATGGTTCCTCCTCACTATCGGATTTCTCTGCCCCAACAGAGGGGTCCACCTGAGTAGCTACAGGGGGGACTGTTGAAGAGGATTTGCCTTGCGACTGTCCCTTAGAAAAAATGTCCTTAACAGAAAACATGACTGCCACAATTTCAGATTTCAATATCAGTAACTAAATCAGAAGCATCCACACTTACACTTTTTGAAAACCAGGAGGCGCAAAAACATTTCTTCCAATCTTTTATAGGCTCTTAACTGTGAATAGGATCTCTTGGTCAATATGTGCTACAAGACACAGGCAGACAAATAAACCAAGAGGTGAATCTGCACTAACAAGGCATATTCACACCCTCCCCTCTATGGACACCTCCCCGAGGGCACTCTTGCTCCAAGTCCCTCCCTGATGATTGATGTAGGCGACCGCCGTCTGGTTGTCGGAGAGAACCCGGACCGGCAGGCCCCGAAGGTGAGAAGTCAACTGTGCCAGTACCAACAGAACCGCTCTCAGCTCCAGGACATTGATGGGAGCGTGGGCCTCCTGAGGGCCCCACAGCCCCTGGAGGCTGAGGTGAGACCGAAGGGAAGTGCCACAAATTGCTAGTGCTGGTCCTCCACGGTGAACCTGAGGAACCGCTGATGCCCTGGGAAGACCGGCAAATGAAGGTAAGCATCCTTGTTGTCTATGGAGGTCATGAAGTCCCCCGGGCGCAAAGAGCTGATCGCGGAGCGCAGGGTCTCCATGCGAAAGCAGCTGGTCCTGATGAACTTGTTGAGAAGAAGAAGTCCAGGATGGGCCTGATGGAACCATCCTTTTTAGGTACTATGAAGAGATTGGAATAATAACCCTGACCTCTCTCCCCCGTAGGGACCGGACAGATGACCCCCATATCCAATAGGTTCTGTACAGCCAGAAACAGACCCCGAACTGCCAGGGGGTCTAGAGGAATCCAAGCTTGTAGCCGGAGGACACAACCTCCAGAATCCACCTGTCTGAGACCTGTTGTCCCCAGACATGAGCGAAGAGCCACAGCCATCCCCCCACCCGTAAGTGTGAGGGCGCCCCTTCATGGCTGAGTGGGCTTGGTGGCAGATTTGAGCTTAGAGCCCCAGGAGGATCCGGGACGGGCACGGCCTCTGCCCTTGCCCCAGAAGTCTCCCCTGTGCCCCGCAAAGGACACCCCCCTCCCTAAACCTGGATCCATGAAAGGAGGAAGTAAAGGACCCCAAACCCCTAAAGGGCCGCAGCTGTCTTTTGCATTGGGGCAACTTACCTCCCTTTGCAAAAAGGTCCAAACGGTCACTGAAAAGGCGCAGCCCCTTAAAGGGTAGCCCTGTGAGAGCCTTCTTAGCAGCATTGTCAGCTGCCCACTGGCGCAGCCAAACCGAGCGGCGAATAGAAACAACCAGAGCCGAGGTCCTGCTACACATCCTAATAGTGTCATCTAAGGCAGAAAAAACATAAGCGATAAACATCTCACATTGTGATAAGGCTCTGAACTCGGCACTAGAAGAATCATCAGGGGAACCTTCCAGAAGGCCCCTGACCAGAGCCCTAATAGCCACCGCAGTATTAGCAGACGTACAGACCGGGCGCAGGGCCGATCCTACACAGGCAAAGGCATGGGAAGCCAGCTGATCAATACGCCGGTCCTCACTATCCTTTAGGGTAGTGGAATCAGGGGAATGCACCACAGAAGTGTTGGGACAACCCCAAAACAGGGGCATCCACTTCTGGGGGAGTTGACCAACATTTAACCACATCCGATGGAAAAGGATGCCTTTTATCCCATCACTTAGGGATACCAGGAAGCCGGCTAGGCCGCTCCCATTCCTTGAGAACCAGATAATTAAAATGTGCCTATTCTGGAAATTCTAAACGTGGCTTTGCAGTACCGAACAATTCCCCCTGTTGCTTCTTGCGCCGCAGCAGGAAGGGAAATGGAAAGCACTTCAAAGATTT
The DNA here is from genome assembly GCA_027917425.1 of Gastrophryne carolinensis. Classification (NCBI taxonomy): domain Eukaryota; kingdom Metazoa; phylum Chordata; class Amphibia; order Anura; family Microhylidae; genus Gastrophryne; species Gastrophryne carolinensis. The sequence goes on along the minus strand of CM051234.1, from coordinate 169,190,975 downwards.
GAGTCAAAAGTCTATGGGTATCATCAGCATCCCAATGCTCTGATCCGGCATCAGCGCCAAGGCAATTCTGATCATCAGAAAATTCTGAATCCGAGAATAATTCCCCTTCCTCAAGAGGGGCATAGTCAGATAAATCAAGGAAATCTTCAGTCTCCATAGGAAAGGTTGACGCAGCAGGCGCCACATGCCGTCTCTTAGCTGGGGCCTTACGGGCCGCAGGGCTAGCATTCAATCTCTCAATGTTGGCCAGCCTGGAAGAAACATCCGGCTGAGACTCCCCACTAGTATTAATCTCACTGGGAGTCATAATCAAGCAAGGGGGTGTGGGAGAAGAAATGGCGGGCCCAGACACAGGCAGCCCAGAATGCCGCGCAGGGTACACAGACCCGCACATCATCACTCACAGGGGATGCCCCACACACCACACACAGCCGGGCTTGTTCAGATGGGAACCCGAGCACAATATCCTGTGAAGCCTCCATATGGTGATTTTAGTGGCACAACTGCCCAGTAGGAATTACGCTGTACAGCTACCCGGGATGCCCCAAATGTCTGCTAGGATAGTGGGAGGATTTAAATATTTAGGCCTCTAATAAAGTTACATAGAACTAATAGAGGGCACAGGACCGGGAGAAACCTCTAAACCAGTTTCCCCGCCTGTAAGACATAAAACATTACACCCCATCAGTTATACAGAAAAAATAAATGAATAATAATGGCAAAATAAGGCCCGCTGGGGCACTCACAGACCGCCGAAGAGCTAGCAATCCTCCAGGCAGCAGAGGCAAGATGGCGCTGGAGGGCTCTGCAGGGGCGGACCGCATGAGGTGAGATGCGGAACGCGCCAAGCGCTAAGCCACGCCCCCTCCAGGAAGCACGGGGACAGGCCGAGTAGACGCCACCCCGCAGCCAATCAGTACACAGTAGGCCCCGGAGTGACGTCACCGCTGATGCCGTAAGGCACGCGTGTCAGCGGCGGGAGAATCAAATATGACAAGGGGAGAGGTGAAGCGCGAGAATGTCAAAGACACAGCCACAGCTTTGCACAGTGGTGTGAAGGCAAGCACTCACACAACCAGACGCTCAACCCCCCCCCCCCCAACGAACCGGGATAGCGGGAGAAGGAGGTAGTTGGATGCCCATAAAGACACCCAAAATATGTAAGGGAGGGCATATAGCGGATGGGGCATCCCAAGTCAGGTTCACCATACCTGGACCGCCTACCCTTTGGTGGGGGATTTGCGGTGGAGCAAGCTCCTAGTAAAGCACCTCTAATAGGTGCTGCCTACCATCACCCGACCACGCAGCCAAGGCTGGGAGGCAGAATAAAAGGTGGAACGAGTGGGAATAGTCCTACAGGGCCCAGGGCTGTGAGAAGAGAAGCCATCATCTTGTCCTTCGCAGCCCACTGCAGAGAAGAAACTGGGGAATTAGTGGGAGGTCCCGGGTATATATGGACCAGGAGGGGCCTCTTTTTGCCATCTCTGTAGTAAAGCGCCCTCTTGTGGAGGTAATCCCAGATGTTATGAATCATTATCTGGAGCAGGACGTGCTGCATACTTAGAATATATGTACTCACTTGAATGTTGACAAGAATGACTCTTAAAAGGAGGGGGTTATGTCAAAAAGAAGCTACAGTTCTTGCTGCAGTAACCCTTGGCTGTTCCCTTTAGATCTGAGGACTGTGTTCATGCAGCCTGTGGCTTTGATCAATTCTACCTTGGCCTCACCTGATGGCAGTTGGCATGGTTTAAATTGGTTCCGCAAGTAGGAATCCTCCAGTATTAGGTCTGTTTTAGCCCTGCTAAGACATATCCTGCCTATCTAGTTGTTTCTGATCCATCTCTGTCAACGTCCTTAAGCTTCCCTGTACCTGATGACTGCCACCTCCTTGCTATGGAACTTGTATATATTATACATTTCTTAGGATTTGCAGTGTTTCTGTATACTTTTTATCATGTTTTGAATGATTTTATTTAGTTTGTACTGGGTGTTGGTTTATTTAGTAGTATTTTTGGTGTTCTGCTTTGTTGTGCCCCAGTGTTTCTAGTATTAATAGGTTAACAAACTGGCTCAAATTGACTGTAACTATCTATAAGATTCCCGGGCCGATCAGATCCCTCCCCGCGGGGCATCCGAAATCGGGATGTCCCGCGGCGTGAAACCCCCCAGGAAGCCCAGAAACCTTACCTTAACCCCGTTCCAAAGGCGCATGCGCGGGCCGCGGCCACGTCTCGCGCTTCCCTCTAGCAGGGCGCGCACCCGTTTGTGAATGGCCGGCGCGCTCCCTGTTAGAGGGAAGTGCGAGATGCGGCCTCCAGCGCTCAGAGCCGCTGTGGTTGGACGCCGCTTGCACGTGCATACCACAGCCGCTCTGAGCGCTCTGATTGGACGAGCGCCCGTGTAGGAGCGTGGTGAGGTGAGTGTTTCCGGGCGTTCTGGGGGGTTTCACACAGCGGGGCACCCCCAATCGGGGTGCCCCACCAAAGTGGACCAAAACCCAGGATAGTGAAAATCCTGGGTGTTGGTCCACTTTAATCTCCTTTCACACTAGGGGGCGACGTGTTAGCGGTTCCAGGATATTTAGTAGCAATTGTGCTTGCAAATGCTATTTGTTTATGAGCAATCACAGGTGATATCATGGCAAAAACGTAGCATGCAGGGTGCTAAAGGGGCAATTGCAATAGTTTTCTATGGTCAGAGCTTTCATAGCGCCCCACAAAAGCCTCCCTGGGGAAGTTTCCAACGGGTGACAAAACGCATGGGTGCGCGCACGTCTTTTTTGTCCAGCATTGCATCGGTTCACCAGCTTTAAAAGGGCAGTATATATATTTTCTTTGATTTGACTTACTATTGCTTGGTTGATACGAGCTGTAGATTTCACATGCACTTGATTATTGGAGTATTTTATTTTTATCACGGGTGTAGTATTATATAGCACAGGTCATGCATTTGCACATATACTTTACAATGTACCGGTATATATGGCAATTGTGGTGTTTTGATAATTATTGGATATTTATATTTTTACGGGGTTCCCCCAGAATCATGTATTATAGGCTCTTTCTTTCTGGGGAAGTATACAAATCCTTTGAATAAACAAAATACTGGACTTTTACAGTCAATCTGCATAAAGTAACATTAGCACTACAGAGGCACATATTTGCTGTGGCTACAGTGGCTAAATATATACTGTACCCAGTAAACTTAGTGGTTAAAAAGGGAAATCTCCAAGTACTACAAAACAAAACCTTTAAAATAGTTACATTTGCTAACTATTTTCCACCTATTGTGGTTTCCTGAGAAATGAGCCAGACAGCTGTACCTGCTAGTTAAATTCCTAGATTTATATTTTTGCTTGTAGACGTTATAATTTGCACATCATAAGAGAAGGACTTAAAAAATGCCTTATCACCTTTAGTCTTAGATCTCTAAATGCAGTAAAAGTCTAAAGCTATTTCAGGTTTTAAAGGAGCTAAATCCTCCCTGCCACATAGGTGTCCTGCTCCACAGGGACATTAAACTACCCCTCTTTCCTTTAGATTCTTGCAAGGACAGGGCCCTGTCTCCTAATGTATTCCTGTATCTATTTGTTAAGGTACTCTTCTGTTTCATCTGACTCGTAATAGCATATGTGCATGTATGAATTGTCCTCATTGCTGTAGTACATTTTACTTGTCTTACCCCCTGTTATTACTACCTTGTACAGTTCCACATACTATGATAGTGTTTTATAAATAAACAAAAATAATAAGTTATTTCTATAATACAAAGCTCCAAGTTTGTGGGCTTACCAGGTGGCTTTTAATTAAGGGGCACCCCAAATTTGTGTGCCCCTATAAGTGATTGTTAAAAAATTGACTTTCAACATTGTCCCAATCCAACATTTTGGGCAGATAAGACTATTAAGTTGTAACTTGACAACAATTTTTTCCCCTCAGTCACCTGTAGTGTAAAGGGAGCCTGTGTGAGCTTACCCTTACCTTCACCTACACACCAACAGTGTGGCACTGGTCCAGCAGAGTATTACAGGATAAGTGGGCCCCAGGTACTGACCCAGGATCACTATCAGGACAGAACAAGATATACAAGGCTAACACTATACTTTTGCCTGTGGTATTCCATGAGTTTGTTATTTACTCAGTAATCTGCATTTTTCAATTTATAAATATCACATTTTATATAAGGCAGCAGTCTAATTGTGTTAAGCAGAGGGGCTCTAGTCTGACAATGTACACAAGGGCCCCCCAATCTTTCATACCTTGAGAGCCACATTTGCGCAAAGAAATTGGTGACTAGGACCCTCCCACCATATAAGATTCTTTACAAAAAGGTAAAAGTGACAGGCAAAGAAGTCTGCCTACCTGTAGCTTCCAGAATGACATGCAATATTGGGTTATGGGAGAACTCTAACCTTTAGATTAGTAGTGGAGAATACTATAAAAGGGATTGGAACACTTAGCACTGCTCATCTTTATTGTAGTAACCGTGTGGGAGGAAGACATCAACAGAGGAGAAAGGATCCTGCCAGGCTGCGCCAACCTTGCCAATATACTAGGAGAAACGAGCCTTTCACCCAGGTGCTGTGGATGAAGACAACGCCCAAGTTACCACTGAAGGGACAGGTAACTGCTTCAGCAACCCATTTACTTAAGGGGAAGACCTGAGTGCTGTGGATGGATAACTGTGCATTACTGCAACTATGGATTGTGTTGACACCTCCTAAACCTAGATGTACCATCTAACTGCTAATAAAAGAAGTACCTCTTTGGTTAAAATACTGTCTCCTGTCAAGTGTGTGCCCTGCCAGTGTCCCCAGAGACTCTCAGTACCCCCAACGACACATCGCTGCCACGAGGCCCGCAAAGCCCAGCATTAACAAATTTATCTGTACTAGATATTTTGAGCTAGAACGTCAGATAGTTCACTAGTATTTGAAAAACAACCGATAAGTCTGCTTTTATTACTTTCTATTTTAATTTTTTTTATTCAGCTTTTTGAGGTACCACATATATATTCTGAGACCAATCTCAAGCTGACATAGGCTGTAAATCTGTTCTAAACCAAATCTGCTGTGGCAGATTGCAAGATTTAGCCAAACCATTTTTGCAAGTAAATACCACTCACTTTGCCTGAAAACACAGCAAAATGCTAGCAGATAGTCAGTTGTTCCCTATGATCGCCGCTACAATTATAGCTCAGGCCCTTATTTAGCAAGGGATAGCGCCAGGTAGCGAATGGTGAGCGAACGGTAATGACGGTCACCGCCACGAGAACGCCGGCTCCCCTCCGCAATCACACATTTATCAAGCCGATCCTGCTTAGCGACTGACAGAGCGCCAGATAGCGAATCATTCATCATTATTCCAGCCTCACCCCACAGCGCCAGCGAGCGACCTTGAACAGCGACAGGTATGACCTCTCGCTACCTGGCACTCTCCAATGCATTTCAATGGAGCAATCTTTAAATATTCTAAATTAATTGCTATTAACCCTTTAACCGCCAGCCTACCTTGAGATTTTGTCACCCTTTGTTGCCAGACCATTTTGCACTATTTTGCGCTCCCCTTGTTCAACTGTGATTTTTGAAGGGATTTCCAGGGATTTCCCAGAAAAGTGATATATTGTTTTTTTCAGCAGAGTCTAAGCTTTAACATGAAATGTCTTGTTTGTCATTTTTTAGGTGTATTCTCAATATTTTTGGATGAAATATGTGCAAAAAAAAACCCAAAAAACAATTTTTTACAATTTGTAGTGTTTTTTGTAATAAAAAATGTAAGTTTGTCAATAAAATCTTATTGCACGTGAAACCCCAATTTCTCCCGGTTACAGTGATACCACATATGTATAGGTAGACACCCTTTCCTGCCTAGGAGACTCCCCCAAACTGAAACAACTCTTTAGGAGATTTTCAGATAAAAAACTATGCTACGTGCTAAGCGCACCTTGCAGTTTTTCAAGAAAAACAACCCTTTACATTTGAAATACCCCCAACAAACTATATATTCTCTGGAAGTACACACCTCAGGCTTTCTAGGCGTACCAGGCTTGTTGACATGGGTGCAGTTTTCTGGAAGTAATCCCTCAATATATTCTTTGGTTGCACAGGGTTTCTCTAAAAAAGTATAAAAAAGCAGAATCAAAACCACATTTTCCTAAAAAAACCTATATGCAAACAAGAAAAAAACTGAAAATCTGAAAAAGCAACATGCCCCGAACAGAACAATACCCAGCATGCATAGCTACTGTCAAGGGAAGAGTTGCCAAACACACCAAAGTAAAGCATGTGCGTAACGGTAATTTTACTTCAAAATTTCAGCTCTGCATACAAAGTGCGCACCTTGTGCTTTTTCTACCAAAACAACCCTTTACATTTAGAATATCCCCCATAAACCATATATTCCCTGAAAGTACACATTTTAAGCTTTCTAAGCGTACCCAGCTTGTTGTCGTGGGCTCATCTTTCTGGAAGTAATCCCTTGAAGAATTCTTAGGTTGCACAGGGTTTCACAAAAAAAATTATAAAAAAGCAGAATAAAACACACCTTTTCCTAAAATATCAATATGCAAATAAGAAAAAACAAGCTAAATCTGAAAGCGCAAGGTCCCCCGAGCAGAACAATACCCAACATGCATAGGTACTATTAACCCTTTTAATTGCCAGCCTACTTGAACTTTTGTCGCCCTCAGTTGGTCATTTTTCCCCATTTTGCGGCATGTTTAACCGTGATTTTTGTCGGAATTTCTTGGAAAATATATATATATTTTTTTGCAGCAGAATTTAGGCTTTAACATTAAATGTCTTGTTTGTAATTTTTCTACTGTTTTTTAAATATTTTTGCGTAAAAAAAAACAAAAAAATAAATAAAATAATATATATATATATATATATATATATATATATATATATATATATACAATTGTCTCCTTTATTTTAAATAAAACATTTTTTAGTAATAAAAACCATATTGCATGTGATAGCCCCATTTCTCCCGATTACAACGGTACCACATATGTATCAATAGCCCCTCATTCTTGCCCAGGAGACCCCCCAAACTGAAAAGAGCATTTTATAACATTTACAAATAAAATACTACTATCCACACTATAAACATAAGGGGTTAATTTAAAATTACATAGGGACCCCCTCCCGGGGGGGGGACCCCAATTTTTTTTGAGAATTTTTGGCTAAGCCTAACCCCAAAAATTAAAAAAATAGTGGGCCCCCCTGGGAGGGGGTCCCTATGTCATTTTCTTTTTAATTTTAATTCTTTAAAATTTTAATTTTTTCTTTTTAATCCCAGGGGGTGGGGGGACCCCATTTTTGGGGGGAATTCTAAGGGTTAGGGTTAGCCTAACCCTAACCCGTAAAGTGGACCAACACCCAGGATTTTCACTATCCTGGGTTTTGATCCACTTCCGCGGGGGTGCCCCGCTGCGTAAAACCCCCGAGAAAGGTATAAAAAACTCACCTCAGCCCGCTCCTACGGCGCATGCGCGAGCGCTCGTCCAATCAGAGCGCTCAGAGCCGCTGTGGTATGCAAGGACAAGGGACGGACAACCACAGCGGCTCTGAGCGCGCTGGCAGCCGCATCTCGCGCTTCCCTCTAACAGGGAGCGTGCCCGCATCGGCGATTCACAAACGACCGGAACGTGTGCGCGCCCTGATAGAGAGAAGCGCGAGATGCGGCCCGCGCATGCACCGTTGGAACAGGGATAAGGTAAGGCGATTGGGGCGTCCTGGGGGTTTCACACAGTGGGGCATCCCGATTTCGGATGCCCCGCAGGGAGGGATCTGATCCGGGCCGATCAGCCTGGGTGTTGGTCCACTTAAAAAAAAAAAAAAAAAAAAGTAGGGGGGGGGGACCCCATTTTTGGGGGGAATTTTAAGGGTTAGGGTTAGGCTAACCCTAACCGTTAAACATTTTTTTAAAAATCACGTAGGGAACCTCATTTTTTTTTTTAATTTTAAGGGTTAGGGTTAGGGTTAGGCTAACCCTAACCCTAACCCTAACCCTTAAAATTAAAAAAAAAAATGACGTAGGGTCCCCCCTACCCGTCATAACCAGCCCGGGACCAGCTATGGGGGCTTGTAGGCACAGAGTGGGGGGGCCAGCTTTTGTGGCCCCCCCCCACCCTGCAGCCTACGAGCCCACATAGTCTATGTGGGCCCGGGCTCTTCTGCCCCCCCCTGGGCTTTGGGGAGGCAGGTAATTGGGGGTGCAGGGGTTAATGGTAAGTCACCCGCTAGGGCAGGTGACTTGCCAGACCCCAGCCTTGTGAACTGGTACAGGGGTCTCATGGACCCCTTACCAGTTCACAAAGGGTTAACAGAAAAAAAAAAAACACGGACACAAAATTTTTATTTATTAAAAAAAAAAAAAAAAAAAATTTACTCTTTACTCACCTTCGATCGTCAGCTCCTGTGTCCCTCGCTGATCTGCTGTCAGATGCCGGTGATCGGCATCCAGAGAAGGAGGAGACAGGAGATCAGAGGATCTCCTGTCACCTCCTTCCAGGGCACCGATCACCGGCATCTGACAGCTAACAGAGCTGTAGCCGGTGATCGGGACTGGGAATGACGTCATAGCCACGCCCCCAAAGGGGCGGGGCTTAGCGGGGACGACGGCACGGACTGACGTCATTAGCCCCGCCCCCAAAAGGGGCGGGGCTTAGCGTCAAGATGGCGGCCGCCATCGGAACAGGAGAGGGGAGAGAGCCTTCCAGGCTCTCTCCTGAAGATCGGAATGACCTGGGGGGGGATCGGAGGCCCCCCAGGTGAAGAGGAGGGTCGGCGGGAGCCAGCGCACACAGAGGTAAGTAAATGTCATTTTTTTTTTTTTTTTATTTTACAGGAAAAGCCGGAGGCAGCTGAAATGGGGGGGGGGCACCCTATTCCGGGCCCTCCCCTGCAGCCAGAGGAGGTCCGGTGAACGATCGGAGACCACCATTTTGAAGAGGAGACCCGGCTGAATCAAACGAGGGGTCAGGTAAGTGACTTTTTTAAAAACTTTTTTTACTATTAGTGGGGAAAGTCAGGCACGTAAAATTTACGTGGCTGGCAGTTAACTGCAGGAGAGGCAGCCACGTAAATTTTACGTGGCTGGCGTTTAAAGGGTTAATGTTTTTTTTTTTTTTTTTAAATGTCAAAAATTCTGTGACCACTTCTGCAATGTCAGATATTTTTTTTAAGGTAAAAAAAAAAAAAAAATATTTGTGCAGAATTGATATTACAGGTCTGATATTAATGTATTCATATTACAAAATGTTTTGAAAAACTTGTTTATTATTTTTTTTCAAAAAATAAGGTTGTTTGGGGGTTAAAAAACTACTTTTAACCCATCGCCGCCAGCGCTCTGGGGTTTAAACAAGCATTTCACAGCGCGAGAATTTTTTGAGCGTGATTTGTTAATGAATATGCTGGGAGCCGTTCGCTATGGCCATTCGCTGTCATGCGCTCCCTTACAGCGCGGAACCTGTGAAACAGTGACTCCTAACCCCGTATTCAACATTACCGCACACCGACTGAGTCGCTTTCAACAACCGAACAACGGCCAAGCACAGCGAATACTAGCGGGCGCTGTGAAAATACCGCTACTGTCGCTCATCTGTCGCTACCTGCCGCTATTAATGAATTGGCCTCCCCGTTTGCCACAGTATTCCCCACTCGCAGCACACACAGCACACTGAGGGAAGGCAAAACACATGGAAAGCCACGAACATAGTAAATCAGGCCTAAGTCTTTAAAAATCAATCTTTAGATTGTAAGCGCAAATGTGCTGCGCCTTCTATACTTGTGTATTTCAGTGTTTGTGTATTTGTGCATTTTTGTCACATTCAACTCAAAATGCTCATGTATTATAAATTAGATGTTTGTAGCTCCACATTTGGTATATATCTACCGTTTTCCATCTTTTCAGCATGGTTTCCATTAGATTTAAAATGGTAAAAAAAAAAAGAAGAAAGGTCCCTCATTTAAAGACCGAAAACCCCTCTAGCATGTCTACGTGTCCAACATGGTGGATAGTCAGGACTCAGGACTAACTGAAGATGGAAGACCCACTTATACATAAAAGGCAGCTTGTGCTGTGGGATACCAGAAAGAAAGAGGTAATCAGTCACCTGTAGTGTAAAGGGAGCCTGTGTGAGCTTTCATTCTCTATACAGAACGGCCAGGCAGACACATTACCTGCTACATCACTTCAGAACAGCAGCAATAAAACCACTATCCCTTAAAATAGCCTAATCCCAGCAGTACCCTTTCAGCTATTAAATAGCTTTTGAGACTGAGACCCACTGCTTTCAGCTATTAGTTCATCTTTTAGAAAAATGTAGTATGCCATAAAAATGTATTTTGGAATAAAAAAAAGGAATCAGCTTTACTTTCTGATTTCATAAAGGAAATACTTTCTATAGCTTTATAAGAAAGTAGCATCTGATGCCTGTGGCACATGCATTAATTTCCTGTTCCTTAAAGATGCCGTATAGGATGCATTTTAAAGCTAAGCAGCTCATTAATGTGAACTTAAGTGTACCAAAATCTAAATAAACTGTCTCAGAGTCAAAGTCCACTGAGGGTAAGGAGGGGAAAGGTGGGTGTGTGTGTAATCTACCGCTGCAGCATTTAATCCACTGGAACACAAAAAAAGTGCTGTATATCTGCCGGCTCCCATCATCTGTGTACAAAATGTAATGGGATTAGGCACCCAATAGCAGGTACAGGAGGAGGAGAGTCCACACAACAGTGTTTGGTATAACTGACCGCTGCAAAGTTTGTCAGGTTATGATATAAATAAAACTCCAATAACTCCAACATACCAGGCCCCAAAATCTAGAACAGAGAGGTAAAAAAAATACTCAAGGTGAAATATAGACTCCATCTACCACTTCACTATACTTTTCCTGGATCATTTCATAATAGTTGGATGTGCTGTTTTGGAAAGTGGCCATAATGACATAATAAAAACATTCTAATATTTTAACCTGTTTTATTTTTTAATTACCAGTGCAATATTGCATAAATTAAGCACACTCTAAAGGCAGAGAGTAAAATAGAAGCTGAATTCTGGATCTGTTAATAGACCATTGCTAGTGATTTCTTGTCTTGGGTTGTGAAGATAGGACTCCCTGCTCTCGCTGTAGGTCTGTGTAGCTGTGTCTCAATCAGAATACCAGTAAAATTGTTCAGTGAATTTTACACTAAGCCAAGAAGCAGAAAAGAGACAAATAAGCAGAGCAAAAAATGCAGACACAGTCAATAGCGTGTCCCACACAGACTGTTGCTAAGGGGATGAAGTCCCAACCACTCCATGATATATCAGCTGCATGGGAGGTAAGGAATGACTGCTTTGCATTCACATTTGGGCCAAACTTTACCTTTAAAGTGGACCAACACCCACGGGTGATCGGCCCGGGAATCTATAAGATTCCCGGGCCGATCACCTCCCTCCCTGCGGGACATCCGAGATCGGGATGTCCCGTGGGGTGAAACCCCCCCAAACACCCCAAACTCCTTACCTTATCTTCCTCCCTCGCGCCCCTCTAGGCGTGCGCGCGCCCGCGCCGGCCGTCTGCGAATGGCCGGCGCGCGCGCGTCCGTCGGCACTGGGAGCGGGGAGAGGTGAGTTTTTCGGGGGGTTCGGGGGGGTTTCACACAGCGGGGCACCCCGATCGGGGGTGCCCCACCGAAGTGGACCAAGACCCAGGATAGTCAAAATCCTGGGTGTTGGTCCACTTTAATTTCACAACTACCATTTCTAAGTTTACCAAGCATGGACTGATATATAGTAAAAAAACTGGTTATTTGAGCTTATGGAAGAGAACACATTCATCTCAACAGAAAAGTATAAGACTTAAAGTAAAAAAATGTTGTTAGATTTGCATCTGAAGACAGCACTTTATGCAGCAGTGTACTAACAAATGGGAATATGTTGACTTTTTCCAAGCTGGGTTTTTGGTGTAGATGGTCTAAAAGCATTCTGTAACTCAGGTATCCCCAACCTTTCTTAACATGAGCACCACATATATCACTAAAAGTTGAGCGGGAGCCATATTCATCATTAAGATAACAATGCAGTCTAGTAGTTGGAAACATCAAACTTGATAGTTCCGTATGAACAGTATGTGGATCCTACCAGTCCCTAAATGTAGAGATGCAGGTTGGCTTCAGTTCCTCAGCTGCTTTCAGCACTGCACTAATTTTACCAGTTTCTTTCCTTCATATGGCTCAGCACCACATGACAACACATGGGAAGGCTGGAAAACTAGCCTTATTATTGAAGAAACACTAACGCTATGTAGTGGCGGGTGTTTTTCTGGCGCTCCTGCAGAAAGCCATATATATAACAGCCAGTTAGTAGTGCCAGTCAGCGTACCATGTACTAATAGAGCCTGGTGTAGAGCTCTGGTGCCATCTGTCCTGCCTCACCACATCATATCAGATGCTCAGTGTTTTCGCCACATGTAATCTTCCTATGGGCATTTGTTTCCGTGTGACTCCTTTTTTATTATAGATTTAGGCCTCTTTCGCCGACTGTAGCGCTTTGTTATCCCTAGGGTTTTTTGTAAATACAGTGGTCTTAGCGTTATGCTTAGTGCTTTGGCAGGCATATTGACTATTTGGATATGCGTGTTTTCCTGTTCTCATCAATTAGCATACAGAAATGTGTTTTTATTTTGATATAAGCATATTATTTGTTATTGCTATTTTTTTTTCTTTGTTTTTTCCTCTGTAGGGAAGCGGGAATATGATTATGCCCGACCCCCGGCCTGGAAGGGGACTATTGTGGAGGAGATCATGACCACCATGTCCCAGCACTTTAACGTAAAGCTGCGGCCCAAGGTCATCCGACAGCAGTGGTCCAAATTCAAGCGCCGGGAACCAGCATTGGTCTACCAGTTCTATGATGCCTATGCCTTCAGTAAATTAGGAATGCATGACAGCATTGGGTTGTGAAGGAGCTCCAGCAAGGACTTGTTGTTAATGCCTCTTCGCGTCTATGGTCTACACAGATAAGCAGCCTCCCCTCCACAAGCATGGCAAAGAGGATTTCTCCCCACGGCAAGGTGGAGGACCCAGGGGAGGAAGGAAACGAGGATGAGATAACCCCAGAGGAGTCGGCTGGTGAGATGGGGGCTATGTGGCTCATCAGCTCCTCTGATGATGATATGGCAGGGTCTGGCTACCAGTTGGGCCAGTCTTAGGTGGGGAGTCCCGAAGTGGAGGAGGTGGCGGACTCCCCACCACTCCATGAGGGTGCATGAGGGGGATTGGAGGAGTCTGGCCCTTCAGAGTTGGGCTCTATTGATTCAAATCGTAGCCTTCCATGGCTCCCCTGGTGAGCAGCCTTTGTGTTTTGTAATGTAGCTAACTATTGTGAAAGTGACAAGTGTGTTGCTTATGTATTTCTTGCTTTGGCTTTCATATTGTTTCGGGCATCATTAGGCGGTGACCTACTCCACACCCTTTCCTGTCTTTTCACCGGAACTGATGTCAAGTAATTGTGACATAGACAAACACACACCTAAAACTAGCTAATGAATTACTAAAGTTATTTTTCTATTAATTTTCACAGCTCACCATATTCCCGCTGGCATGTCCCTTGGCCCCCCAACCCACCTTGTCCCCACCAGCATGTAGTTGGGTCCAGCAGCACGGGCCGAAGCCAGAGCAGTGATGGTAACTTAAACCCAGGGTGCAAACTCTATCTGCCTTGCAGATTAAGTTTTCCTTTTTGTGAACCAACATAGATAACCTCTTTTTTGCTTACACAACAGACTTTTAAGGTTTCCTGTTATATTTGGGGAGAATATTTCTCTGTCCTACATTCTTTAACCTCCCTGGCGTTCTGATTCTATGTGCAATTTTGTGCACAAAGCGTCAGGATGATGTTTAAATCTGCCGCCCAGTTTCCGCCCCCATGAGCCTCTGCGGCTCACAGAGACGGAACCAGGAAGTCAGACGGACGCCGCTGCCGGGGCTCTCACCTGTGATCACAGCGGGGACATCGCTGGATCGCAGGGAAAAGGTAAGGAGACTGCTCCTCTGCCCAATCTACCCCGAGCGTGACTCGGGGTTACCGAGTTACCGCAGCGAAAATTAACCCCGAGTCACGCTCGGGAAGACCGCCAGGGAGGTTAATGTATTTAGGTAGTTTGGCACAATATTGTACCACAAATCTAAAAACTATACCTCCCCCTTGTGTTTTTTGCACATCCACTCCACATTTTACACCTGTCCCTGTGTGGAGTCCATCAGATAGCATGTGTGTTTCCTCAAATCCACATTTGTGCATCCTTCGTGTGTTTAGTGGATATAGATCGGCTTTTATGAGGAGGTAAGTTCAAGATTGGATCAGGGGGAGGCATTGGGTATTAAATATCTTGACTTTTCTAAAGCATTTGATACTGTGCCACATAAAAGACTGGTACAAAAGATGAGAATGCTTGGAGTGAGGGAAAACATGTGCACGGGGGTGAGAAACTGGCTTAATGATTGTAAGAAGAGGATGGTACATACTCTGGGTCGCCGTTACTAGCAGAGTACCACAAGGATCAGTTCTGGGACCAGTTCTCGTCAATATATATATTAATGACATTGGGTACGGATTAAACAGTAAAGTCTCAATCTTTGCAGATGATACTAAGCTGTGTAAAGTAATTAACACAAAAGAGGACAGCAGGCAGGTACATACAGATTTAGATAAATTGGAAGCATGGGCAGTTAAATGGCAAATGAAGTTTAACACAGATAAATGTACGGTTATGCACATGGGAAGGAGAAATATGTGCCATGATTACACACTAAATAAAGAAATGATTGGTAAAACAACAATGGAAAAGGACCTAGGGGTTTCAGCTAACAATAAGCTTAACTGTAGTAATCAAAGACAGGCAGCAACTGCCAAAGCAAAGCGGATCAGGGGGTGCATTCAGAGGGGCATAGGTGCTCATGACCAGAGCATCATTTTACCCCTTTACTAGCCTCTGGACAGACCCTATATCGAGTACTGTGTACAGTTCAGAGCACCTGTGCTTAAGAAGGACATATCAAAACTAGGGCCCATTCAAAGGAGGGCAACTAAGTTAATAAAAAAAGTCCGGGGACTAGAGTACCCTGAAATAATGTCATTGTTAGGTTTATTTAGTTTGGAAAAGAGACGCCTGAGGGGGTGATCTAATAACTAAGCATGAATATATTCGGGGTCAATACAAAGATCTGTCTCACAATCTATTTATATGTAAATGTGGGACCATAACCCGAGGAATCCACTAAGGTTAGAGGAAAGGTGCTTTTCTGTAAGAGCAGTGAGACTATGAAACTCGCTACCAAATGAGGTAGTAACGAAGGATACAGTAAAAACTTTCAAAAGTGGCCTGGATGCCTTCCTGGCATGTAATAACATTTCCAGCTATGGCTACCATTGGAAGGAGATAAACAGGCTGAACTGGATGGACTAAAGCCTTTATTCAGCCTTACATACTATGTTACGATGAGTTTCAGTATGTGTTGCCCCTGCTGGTATATGGTGTCAGGTTGTGCTACACATTGGTCTTTCTTCTAAACAGTTTTAGTGGCACTGTTAGTTGCAGTGTGCATTGCATTGTGAATTACAACTTGCATCCTGTTTAGCTTGTTCTTGTTTTCAGCAAAACAAGTGTTGTTCATAAATGTGACCTTCCTTTTAAACACCCACATTTTCTGTATGTGAGAAGTGGCATTTTTACTAGTGACTTACCTCATTTCTTCATGGAGGTAATGCCATTTGTTATTACAGTAGCAATCAACAGAACAATATGGTGTATGTACCCAACATTTTGGTCAGATTTGAAATATCCCATAGTATGACTTAGTTGCCAAAATTTACAAAAAAAACTCCTTACATGAATTCATAATTAAGGTTAAAGTTATGAACAGCACATGTACATGCTGTTCTATTAGTGGCAAAAAGTATGTATAATCATTTTTGCCAAGATTGGTTGTAAGATGTTGTTGGTAAACCAGGATGAATGTTAAACTCCACACAACAATGCCCAACTAGTCACACTGGCTTGAAAAAATATTTGGCCTAACCACCATTGTGTGTTCACTCTTTTAATAACATATGATTGATGTGTGTTGTAACCGCTGACACAAGTATTTGGACCTTGGAGAAATGTTTGTGCTTAGGGTTACTTTCAAGTAATTTCTTGGTCCCCCCTTACTCATGCTTACATAATGGTATTTCAATACACTATCTGTTAGTTTGCACAGGTTGACCCTAGATGTTTTCAAATGTAGGTTATTTCTATTGTGATTTTTTTTCAATGTTTACTAATCTTTGATTTCTTCTTGCATACAGAAGCATCACAGACTCTGGCAATACATGCTGGAGACAAGAGCTATGCTGTTGGACATGTGTGAGAAAATGCTTGGTGGGTGCAAGAAATATGGTAGCTGCCAAGCAGCTTATATTTGTTTTTGGCCTATTTTGGTAAAAGGCCATGGTGTTGGGCACGGATTGGTAACTTGGAAGAAGAAGTGGTATTGGTGTTTGCCCATTGTGCCCAGGAGGGTTGTGGGCAGACCCTGCCCCTGATCCAAACAGGACCTGGAAAACTTAAGTTAGTTAGTTACCTGGTACTTATTTTCTAAACATCCAAAAGGGCAGCATACAACTGAGATATTTAGGCTCCCTCCCAAAGTAGGAACACATGACCACCAGAATACACAAAAGCTTTAGCTCCTTCTCCAGACACCAGTAGTTTAAAAGATCTGAAAAACAAACACAGACAAAAGCACCAACTAGTAAATCAGTAAGATAACATATTGAATAACGTAGCCTGAGGGAGGGAAGCCTGTATGCTGCCCTTTAGGATGCTTAGAAAAAAGTTACCAGGTAACTAAAGTTTTCTCAAAACATCCTTAGGGCAGCATACCACTGAGACAATAAGCTAGATACTACCTCTACTGGTTGGGAAAGGCTGCCTGTAAATAACTCATGCCAAAGGATTGATCTTGCAAGGTGAGCAGATTAATAAACATCTTAGCTGAAGACCAGGTTGCCACTCTACAGATCTGTTCAATAGAGGCACCAGCTTGCTCCACCCAAGATGTAGAAATACTTCTTGCTGAATGAGCTGTAATCTGCCCTGGAGAACGAGATCCATTGTAAGCAAAACTGATAGTGCTCTTCATCCATCGGGCCAATATTGCCTTGGAAACACGCTGACCGTTCCTGTGACCCGATAAGGAAACGAATAAGCTTCAACGAATAATCAGCCTTCCTTCAATCCTTTGTTTGTCAAAGGTATTCTAGCAAACAGGCTTTACTGTAAATAAGATGGACTTCTTTTGGAAGAGTCTGTAGTGTACCGACAGATTGAGCTTCTTCAAAATGAGAATAAAGTGGAATCCTCCGGAGGTCTTTGTCATGGACAACTCACCTTCACGCCGGTCCCGGGGTGGAGCGAGCGGAGCCGAGCAGACATGCCCCCTCTCCGCGTCACCTCTCCTCACTGACAGTCCGTGCTCAAGCGCACGTGCAAGCACGGCTGTCTTATGACCTCCGGCGGCGCTGCAGGCAGCGCGCCCGGAGGAGGCTGGAGTAAATGGGCCAATGAGCCCTGGGGTTTAGTGGCCAATCGGCCAGAGGCTTCTGGGCGAAAACGCCCTTGTAGAATTAACTGGGCAATCAGCCTAAGGTTCAAGTGTGCACCAATCAGCCCACTCCTTCCCATCCAATCCCATCAGTTCCCTCCTAATAAGTTTGGTTCCCCGCAGTTGTTCCTTGCCCGTGATAGCGTGCTACTGGGTGTGATTATCAGTGTCGGTTCTTCCCGTTTTGATCTTACCGTGTATTGACTATCCCGTGATTGCCGCCTGGACCGACCTTTGCCTGTTTTCCGACTACGATTTGCCTGCTCCCTTGTACTGCGTACCCGTGACCTTCCGGCTTGACCCTTGGCTCGTCCTTGACTACTTTTCCGTCTCATCCTTTGGTGCCGCGCTTGTCTGGACTGATCTTTCGTGTATGACCCCTGCTTGGCCGACCTTGCCAGTCTCGTTCCTGGTTCATCTGCCTTCCTCCCCGTAAGTGCGCATCCTTTGTGCTACGAAGTCCTGGGGGCACCGTGCCCGGTGAGGTGTATAAAGCTACCCGGCAGACGGGGGCTTGACTATAGGTGAAGCTAGCAGCGGAGATTGGAGGTTGCGGGCTTACTTAGAAGGCGGGTGTCCCACAGGACCTGACATTATCATGGGCCCTTTATAATGGAGGAACTTGTGCAACAGGTGCAGGCCATGGCCACCGCCATCAATCAACTTGCCCAACGAGTTGCTACGCAGGAAAGTTGCCAAATACCTGCACTACTGGCACCTGTTTCCTCTATCGAGCCAAAGGTTCCTCTTCCAGAGAAATTTTTTGGGGAATGGGCAAAATTCTCTGAGTTTAAAACAAGGGTAAAGGTCGGCCGAAGAATACAGCGTCGAGTTCTGTCGATGGGCCATCGACTCCCAGTAGAATGATCCAGCCCTGTGCAGTCAGTTCAGAATCGGGCTCTCAGAAAATATCAAGGACACCTTAGTTAATTTCCCTCAGCCAAACAGTCTCGATGAATACATGCAGCTAGCCATCAGAGTGGATAGACGGCTCAGGGAGAGACGTGTGGAGAAAGTTAAGGACCGTGGGGTCCTCCTCGTCAAGAATTCAGCCCTAGGGGTGCTGCTGCCTCTCCTTCTTTGGCACCCGAGGAGCCCATGCAACTTGGCGTGACTAATCTCTCTCAGGCTGAAAAGATAAGACGCAGATCACAAGGGCTATGCCTATATTGCGGAAATCCTGGTCATTTCGCCAAGAATTGCCCTAACAAGGCCCCGGCGGTGGGAAACTTCAGCGCCTAGATCCGGTTGAGGGAACTCATCTAGGCGATCAGGTACCGCTCCCTCACATAAATAGATTGCTTATGCCCGCTATGATCTCTTGGGGACCGTCCAGGATGTCTGTCACCGCCTTCATTGATAGTGGGGCGGCAGGCAACTTGATAGGTCTCTTGCATCCACTTTAAATATCCCTTTGATCCCCTTAGAAAATTCACTTTGTGTTCTGGCTGTCGTGGGGGGGATTGGTTTCCTTTAAAACCCCTTTTTTGAATTTAGTGGTGGTTTCCTCCCATTCCGAGAAACTAGAATTTTTTGTCTTGGAGAATCCTGTTTCTCCTATAGTACTCGGATTTCCATGGCTAAGGATCCACAACCCGGTTGTTAAGTGGGTATCTGGGGACTTGGTTAAATGGAGTCCATTTCTCTTGAGGGTTTACCTCTGGCCTATGCGGACTGGGCGGATGTTTTTTCGGAAAAATCCGCTGACTCTCTTCCTCCACATAGGGCCTACGATTGTCCCATCAATCTACTACCAGGTACCATGCCCCCTAGGGGGAAAAATATACAATCTCACCTGCTCAGGAGAGACAGCCATGAAAGAATACATTGCAGAGAATCTTAAGAAAGGTTTTATCCATCCCTCTACCTCCCCCGCTGGCACCGGGTTCTTCTTTGTCGTAAAGAAGGATGGTGGTTTACGCCCCTGTATCGATTATCGGGGATTGAATAAGATCACGGTTAAGAATAGATACCTGTTACCTTTAATCGATGACCTCTTTAACCAAGTATCTGGAGCACAGATTTTTTCAAAAATTGATCTTAGAGGGGCATATAACCTCATTCGCATACACCAGGGAGATGAATGTAAGACAGCCTTTAATGGAAGAGATGGGCACTACGAGTACTTGGTTTTGCCTTTTGGTCTGTGCAATGCTCCCGCGGTCTTCCCTAGATTTTGTAAACAACATATTTCGTGATTAATTGGGCCGATTTATGGTGGTCTATCTAGACGATATCCTCTTTTTCTCCGTTCGGTGCTGGAACACCGCCAGCATGTAAAGGCAGTATTACAAAGATTACGGGAGAACAGTCTGTATGCCAAAATTTCGAAATGTGTATTCGAGGTTTCTGAAATTCCGTTTTTGGGATATCTGATCTCTAAGCATGGGTTGGTTATGGATCCCTCCAAGGTGTCCGCAGTATTGGAGTGGGAGCAACCAAAAACCCTAAAAGCGCTTCAGAGGTTTCTAGGATTTGCAAACTTCTATAGGCGGTTTATTAACCCTTTAAGTGCCAAGCACGTAACACCTACATGCTGGCTTGGCTGGGCCTTAAGTGCCAAGCCCGTAGGTGTTACGTGCTTGACTTTCCCCGCTGCTAGATTAAAAAATAAAAATAAATACTCACCTGAACCCTCGTTGGATCCGGCCGGGTCTCCTCTTTAATTTGGTGCCATCCGATCCCCCGTGGGGGCTCGGATGGCTCCAGGAGAGCCCCTGGAATAGGCCCCCCCTGCTTCGGCAGCAGCAGCTGCTAACTGTAAAAAAAAAAAATACCATTTTGTGAGTACTCACCTGAAAAATGGATATTGTTGGTGTGCCACACACCCCGCTTCACTTCTTAAATATTCATCACTTCATGGGTTAATCCACCACAGGTGACGTAGTGCAGAGAGGAAGTCTTGTAACGAGCCCCCTTCCGGCCCATATATACCTGGTACCTCCCTTCAATCACCAGTATATTCAAAAAGCAGTAAAACAAGGTACCATTATTCCACCAGTAACCTCCAAAATTAATTTTGATATAAATAAAAAAGGGCTTCACCATATAAATGCCTCGGTAATACCGAAAAGGGCGGGTGTGAAGCGGGGTGTGTGGCACACCAACAATATCCATTTTTCAGGTGAGTACTCACAAAATGGTATTATTCTTGGTGTGCCACACACCCCGCTTCACTTCTTAAATATTCATCACTTCATGGGACATCCAAAAGCAGTGTCCACAAGGGAAGGGCATCTCAAGGCCAGGTGAAGCACAACTTAAATGACTGCAGTCTGCAGAACTTTGCGGCCAAAAACAGCATCCGCTGAGGCCCGCACATCAACTTTGTAAAACTTAGAAAAAGTGTGAACAGAAGACCAGGTGGCGGCCTTACAAACCTGTTCAACAGAAGCTTGGTGCTGAAAAGCCCAAGACGCCCCAACAGCGCGAGTGGAATGAGCAGTAATACGAAAAGGGGGAACTCTTCCCTTAGCAGAATAGGCCGCAGTAACGGCCTGACGTATCCACTTGCTAATGGCAGATTTGGCTGGTGCCAAACCCTTCTTAGGCCCATGGGGCACAACAAAAAAGGAATCCGTCCTACGGAAAGGAGACGTGATAATCAAGTAGTACTTAACACAGCGTACTACATCCAAACAATGCAAAACCCTCTCTTTGTCATTCTTAGGATTAGGACACAAGGAGGGAAGAACAATATCTTGGTTCAAATGAAAAGCAGAAACAACCTTAGGAAGAAAGTCTGGCTTGAACCGAAAGACCACTTTATCCCGATGCCTCTCGAAGTAGGGCGCCTGGATAGTTAAGGCCGCCAATTCTGAGACACGCCGGACAGAAGTGATCGCTACCAAGAAGACAATCTTCTGAGTCAGGGTAGACAAAGCAATATCTTGCAAAGGCTCAAAAGGAGGAGCCTGAAGAGCCGAAAGAACCAAATTCAAATCCCAAACAGGGAGTAATGGTTTCCTGGGAGGCCGCACATGCGTAACCCCCTGGAAAAAAGTTTTAACTAAAGGTTTAAGCGCAACACGCTTCTGAAAAAAGACAGATAAGGCAGAGACCTGCCCTTTCAATGTACTTAGCTAGAGACCAGAGTCCAGCCCTGATTGTAAAAACTCCAGAATCCTGGGGACCGAAAGGACCCTACAAGGAAAAGATCTTATCTCACACCAAGTGATATAGGCTTTCCAAGTCCTATAGTAGCGAAGACTTCTTCCGGGCACTGATCAGAGTCTTAATGACTGAATCAGAAAGACCCTCCTCCTTCAGGATGGAGGTTTCAGCCGCCAGGCCATCAAACCCAGCGCTGGTAAATTGAGGTAACACAATTGACCCTGAGTGAGCAGATCGGGCCGAAGAGGCAGAATGAACTGGTCCACTGCCAGCCAAACGATGTCTGCGAACCTTATTCGTTTTGGCCACTTTGGGGCCATGAGAACGGCGTACACCCTTTCCAGAGCCAACTTCTGAAGAACTCTGCCCAGCAAGGGCCACGGAGGAAACAGGTATAGAAATCCCAGAGCTCCTCAGTTCAGGGACCTGACGTCCACTGTCAGAGCCAGAGGATCCCGGGAGAGAGACACGAAGCTCGGGAGCCTGAGATAGAGATGAGGGGCCCACAGGTCCACCTCCGGAGTCTCCCATTGGAGACACAATAAGAGAACCACCCGAGGATGGAGAGCTTATTCTTCCAGACGGGGAGAGCACTTGCTCAACCGGTCCGCTACCTGTTCCATCACCTCTGGAATGTAAACCGCCGAGAGACAGGGAACATGGAACACTGCCCATGTCTGGATCAGGGACATTTCTCTGATGGGTAAGTGGGGCCTCCACTGCCCCTGAAGCCGCAGCTCCTTCCAGAATCTGTCCCATCCCGACAGACCGGTGTCCGTGGTGACACCTCTCCAAGGGAGGGTCAGGAAAGACCTGCCCTATACAAGATTGGTCGAGACCAATCACCACAGGAGGAACTGCCGTACACGGGAGGACAATTGGAAGGACTGATCCAACAACAGAGGTTGCTGGACCCAACACGCTAGCAGAAATAGCTGAAGTGTTCTTGTGCGAATTTGGGCAAAAGAAAGACACACAGCGTCTTGATGAGAGTTCAGGCCGGGATGAACCGACCCCTGAATGGACCGCGAGGGAGGGTGACCTGTCGACACTACCTCCTGGATCCATCTGCCTAGAACCACATGGTTCCAATGGTAGAAGTGTCGCAATAGTCCCCCCACCCGCACGGGTGAGGGCAGCCCCTCATTGCTGAGTGGGCTTATCAGCAGGCTTGGTCTTGGTGCCCCAGGACTGAGTGGGCCGGCCACGGCCCCTCCCCCGAGTCCAACCTGCGCCACTGGTAGCGGGAAAGGACGTACCTTTTCCCGCTCCGAACCTTTGAAAGGAAGGCCTACCGGAACTTGTGCCCCTGAAGGGACCACGAGGCCTTTTGCGTTGTGGCATCTTACCATCTTTTGCGACTGAATCAATTTTCTCCCCAAACAGACGCAACCCCAAAAAGGGGAGGGCTGTGAGTACCTTTTTGGAAGCCGTGTCTGCTGACCACTGACGCAGCCATACTGACCTGCGAATAGCCACCAGCAAAGCTGCCGCCTTGCTACTCATAGTCAGTGCATCGTCCTGAGCGGCCAGGACATAAGCCACAAAAGATTCACACTGCTTAAGTGCAGTGAACTGTTTGCAAGCGGGATCAAGATCCTCATATAGCCCCTGAATTAGGGACTTAATTGCCACTAGAAGAAGGGCTGAAGCACATACCGGGCGCAATGCTGACCCGAAATAGATAAAACCATGTCGAGCGTATTGGTCAATCCTGCGATCTTCCCCATCTTTGGGGACAGTGGTCTCAGCAGATTGTACCACAGCCGAGCTGGAGAGTCCTAGTACAGGGGTATCGACGTCCGGAGGGACAGACCACAGCCTCACCAATTCTGGTGGAAAAGGATAACGCTTTTCCCAACTGGAAGGAATTCCAGATAACCGTGTGGGATGTTCCCATTCCTTAAGAACCACCCTCTCAAAGTGGTGCTGTCTGGGAAAGACCAAACTCGGCTGAGGCTCTTTAAATAACTGACCCTTTGGCGGGGCGGCCGCTTCAGGCGTATCTAAACTCAAAATATTAAACATTTAAGCCAGAATGGAGGGGGTGTCAAAAACAACCCCCTCTGACCAATCGCCGATCTCATCAGCCACATGCTGACCTGTCGGCTCATCTGACTCCGACGGGAGTTCATCCTCGTCAGGGGATCCATCGGACCGTTCCACAGGTTCACAAAACTGGTCCTGTGGAGCCGAAGGTACCGGAGTCAGGTGCCTTCGTTTTGTAGCGGTTTTAAACGCTGCTTTAACGGGCATCATTTTCCGGGGGCAGGGCTGTGCTGCTGCCTCGGAATGCGAATCCCCACTTTTGACAGTGTCATGCGATGCGGGGTCCGGAATAGGGATGGAGAGGTAGGAGATGATGAAGGATGCGATGGCACCGCAGCCGAAGCAACGGACTGGCGCGCAATAGTCTGTTTTGCACAAGGGATGCAAATAAAGATATCATCAGCTGGGAGTGGAACCCCACAACCTACGCACCCCCCAAACGGAACAGCAGAACCGTTTCCGGAATCTACGGAAGCCTCCATATGGTGATTTATGGTATTCGCAATAATGGGACTTTTAAGGCATAAGCCGACCCGGGATGCCCCCTTTATTTTAGTAATGTCCCGGAAGGGAGGATTTATATAAAAAAAAAAAATTATTTATTTATTTTTTTTTTTAAGTTTAGGTCCCCTTTAATAGAAACTATATATATATACTTATATATAGTCTATGTATATAAACATTCAAATCAATCCCAATAATTAGCCAGGCACATAAAGCCGGAGGGCTAGCATAAGCAGGGATCCCAGGATCTGCAAGGCAAGAAAACAACCATCAGATCCTTCACATGTGTATAACATATAAGTATGGCACCAAGTGCCCTTAAATGACGCCCCCTTGATAATAGTGATTTCTCACTGTATTATTAAACAATATCTCCCATTTAACGGCCCCAACGGGAGGGGCCGCTTACCTGTACCGCAATCAGCCGGTAAGCCTGCAGCCAGCAGCCATGAGCTGGCAGAAGACAAAGTGCGGCCGTGCGCCCACGTGCCTTCCTGTTTTGAAGGAAGCTGGGATGCTGGGCCCGCCGCAGACGCCGCTGACGCCGCATGACGTCGGCGCCGCGCCCCGTCAGCGGGCCCGCCCCCCCCCCCACGCTGATCAGCTGGAACACTTTACAGCTGATCACAGCACGCGCGTCCAGGCAGCGGAGGGGGGAGGGTAAAAACCGCATGTGCTGACAAAGCTCAATGAATGCCAGGCGAGGAGAGGGGAGAGGGGGGAGGGGGCCACAAGCAACCAACTGCCAGAGAGGTGGCCAGCCCATACCCAGCGCAAGCTGCCCTAAAGCAGACCCAAAATATACACATGCTACAGTGAATGTATAAACATGACATATATGTTAACATGCAGTGATACAGTGAAACACACATACTAAAGCACACCCTCACCACCCCCCCAACGGGAGAGAAAGGGGCTACGGGGACCCTCGGGACAGGGGCATCCCATTTCCGGATCACCATGCCGGTTTGCCGCATTGCCCCACGCATGAGGTCGAGCGGTAGGAGATAAGCTCCTAGGCACTTAAAGTGCCATCTACCATTTGCCCGGTGAGCAGCCAAGGCTGGGAGGCTTCCTATTTCACCATAAAGGTATACAAACTCAAACCGGGCAGAAATAGACCAAAAGGGGGGTGGCGGGGTAAGAATACCCCGGCCTACCTGTAAGCAGGAGACTTCCAACTTCTGACTTGTCAGCAAGCAGAGAGAAAAAATACTGGTGATTGAAGGGAGGTACCAGGTATATGTAGGCCGGAAGGGGGCTCGTTACAAGACTTCCTCTCTGCACTACGTCACCTGCGGTGGATTAACCCATGAAGTGATGAATATTTAAGAAGTGAAGCGGGGTGTGTGGCACACCAAGAATAATTACATTCACTTACCTGCGTGTGCGCTGGCTCCCGCTGTCCCTCCTCTTCACCTGGGGGCCTCCGATCCACCCCCAGGAGTTACCAATCTTCAGGAGAGAGCCCGAGAGGCTCTCTCCCCTTTACTCCTCGATGGCGGCCGCCATCTTGCCACTAAGGCGGGGCTTATGACGTCATCCCGGCCCCGATCTCAGGCTTCAGCCTTCTCAGCTGTCAGATGCCGGTGATCGGTGCCGGGGAAGGAGGTGGCAGGAGATCCTCTGATCTCCTGCCTCCCCCTTCTCTGGATGGCGATCACCGGCATCTGTCAGCACAGCAGCGCGGGACAAGAGCTTGCAATCGGAGGTAAGTACAGTAAAAAAAATTTTTTTTTTTAAATAAAATACTTTTGTGTGGTGTGTTTTTTTTTTTTTTACAGTTAACCCTTTGTGAGCTGGTAAGCGGTCCATGAGACCCCTTATACCAGCTCACAAGGCTCTGGGTCTGGCAAGTCACCTGCGGCTAGTGGGTGACTTGCCATTAACCCCCAGCCCCCCCATTACCTGCCTTCCCAACGGCCAGGGGGGGGGGGGCAGAAGGGCCCGGGCCACTTAGTGGCTATGTGGGCTAGTAGCCTGCAGGGCCAGGGGCCACCAACGCTGGCCCCTGCGCCCTGTTCTACAAGCCCCCATAGCTGGCCTGGGTCGGTAATGCTGGGTAGGGGGGACCCTACGTCATTTTTTGGGGGGGATTGTTAAGGGTTTTTTTAACCCTTAAAATTAAAAAAAAAAGGGGAACCCCATGCCAATTTTTTTCTTGATTTAACCCTTTATAGTGTGGATTGTAGTTGTATTTTATTTTTACATGTTATAAAGTGTTCTTTTTAGTTTGGGGGGGTCTTCTGAACAGTAACGGGGGGCTACCGATACATATGTGGTACCGTTGTAATCGGGAGAAATGGGGCTTTCACATGCAATATGGTTTTCTTTAAAAGGAGACAATTTTCTAAAAAAAATATTTTTTTTTGTTTTGTTTAATTTACTCAAAATATTTTAAAAAACAGTAAAAAAATTAAAATTATAAATTTCATGTTAAAGCCTAAACTCTGCCGCAAAAATAAAATATATCATTTTCCTGAAAATACCTGCAAAAATCACAGTTAAAGGAGCAGTATCGCGAATTTTTCTTGGTGACTTATATTTAAATGGTACTTGGAATGTAGGTAGGTGTTGGAGTAAGAATTACAAATGTAGAAAAAAATGATGTGTGTGATGAACAGCTGGAGGCTAATAGCTGATGTTTATGTCTTGTCAGTGTCAGGAGCCGACACTCTTGGCCTGTTCCATGCTGAGGAGAGGGGAGAGGGAGATACAATGTATCAGTTCCACGCTGAGGAGAATGTATCAAAGTCTCAGCTGTTCAGTGCTGGCAGCCGTCCAGCATAAGATAACAACATTGCAACATTGCCTTATATATCTAAAACAGAGAGAAAAGCTCTAGAAGTCATTTAGCTGATTTTAACAGTTTTCCCTTCGTGTTGGCTCTGCTGCAGAATCTTTTTACCAGTTTTTTTTATCAGTTTGCCATTTTCTCTTTCATATTCTTATTTTTCTTTTTTCCATATGATCTTTCTTTCAGCTTTGTGTGTTTTGAGCAAAGCCCAACCCAGGATTTTTACTATCTGGAGTTTTGTTTTGTGCCCCTACGGGCATCCCTACTTGGGATGCCTTAATGTGGGAAATCCCCAAGTTCGCCTGTAAAAACGTACCTTTCCCTGTCCCACAGCGCATGCGTGGGCTCTCATCCAATCAGCTCTGTTTGCACGCAGATGGGGAGCCTGAGCAGTAACCTTCCTGGCCGCCCGGCCTGTCTAAATGACTATCTGCGTGAGTGCACCAGAAAAATGGGGGGATCTGTGGTTATCCAGGGGTCGTGTCACACAGTGGGCATCCTGATTTAGAATGGGGTTTTGTTCCACTTTAATACCTTTAGATTTTCCTGAACAGTTATTCAAAGAAGAATTTCAGTCATTTTCAGTCAGTTTAGTTTATTTTGTATAGATTTTACACATTTGAGTCACCTGGTCTCATAACAAAAGCAGCACCTCACACACACACACAGCCGTTACTGTGTCAGCCTCTGAGGTAAAGTGTTGCTAGGAGACCAGTGGGCTAAATGAAGCAGCTCACTAAATACAAGCCAGCAGATCCCCCTATTCAGCAAATGGACTGAGCCATTTTAATTATACAATTTAAAAGAGAGGCATATTTTTTTTCATTCTCTATCGCCAGATTATTCATACACATGTTAGAAGCTATTGTGTGGCTATTTAATTATTTATCTTTTTTAATGCAAAATTCGCGATACTGCTCCTTTAAGCATAGCGCAAAATGGTTAAAAATTACCTGTCAAGAGAGGGTGACAAAACCTCAAGTAGGCTGGCTGTTAAAAGGGTTAAAAGTACCTTGCGCTTTTAGATTTAGCTTGTTTTTTCTTGTTTGCATATTGATATTTTAGGAAAACTCATTTTTTATTCTGCTTTATTATACATTTTTTAAGGGAACCCTGTGCGACCAAAGAATTCCTTGAGGGATTACTTCCGGAAAGATGGGCCCACTACAAAATGCTGGGTACACTTAGAAAGCTTATCATGTGTACTTTCAAGGAATGTATGGTTTGTGGGGGGTATTCCAAATGTAAAGGGTTGTTTTGGTAGAAAATGCGCAAGGTGCGCACTTTGCAGAGCTGAAATTTTCAAGCAAAATTACCATTGTGCACATGCTTTAATTTTTGGAGTTTGGCAACTCTTCTTTTGACAGTAGCTATGCATGTTGGGTATCGTTCGGTTCGGGGGATGTTGCTTTTTAAGATTAACTTGTTTTTTCTTGTTTGCATATAGTTTTTTTTAGGAAAATGTGGCTTTGATCCTGCTTTGTTTATCCATTTTTAGGGAAGCTCTGTGTAACCAAAGAATACATTGAGGGAGAACTTCCAGAAAACTGTGGCAACATCAACAAGCCTGGTACGCCTAGAAAGCTTGAAGTGTGTATTTCCAGAAAATATATAGTTTGTGGGGGGTATTTCAAGTGTAAAGGGTTGTTTTTATTAAAACACTGCAAGGTGCACATAGCACTTAGCATAGCTGTATTTACTCTAAAAATCTCTTAAAGTGCTGTTTCAGTTTGGGGGAGTCTCCTGGGCAGGAAAGGGTGTCTACCAATACATATGTGGTACCGTTGTAACCGGGAGAAATTGGGATTTCACACGCAATAAGATTTTATTGACAAACTTACATTTTTTATTACAAAAAAACACTACAACTTGTAAAAAATAGATTTTTTTTATTTTGTTTCACATATTTCACCCCAAAATATTAAGAATGCACTTGACAAATGACAAACAAGACATTTTATTTTAAAGCCCAGACTGAAAAAAACAATATATAATTTTCCTGGGAAATCCCTGGAAATCCTTTCAAAAATACCATTTTGTGAGTACTCACCTGAAAAATGGATATTGTTGGTGTGCCACACACCCCGCTTCACTTCTTAAATATTCATCACTTCATGGGTTAATCCACCGCAGGTGACGTAGTGCAGAGAGGAAGTCTTGTAACGAGCCCCCTTCCGGCCTACATATACCTGGTACCTCCCTTCAATCACCAGTATATTCAAAAAGCAGTAAGACAAGGTACCAGTATTCCACCAGTAACCTCCAAAATTAATTTTGATATAAATAAAAAAGGGCTTCACCATATAAATGCTTCGGTAATACCGAAAAGGGCGGGTGTGAAGCGGGGTGTGTGGCACACCAACAATATCCATTTTTCAGGTGAGTACTCACAAAATGGTATTATTCTTGGTGTGCCACACACCCCGCTTCACTTCTTAAATATTCATCACTTCATGGGACATCCAAAAGCAGTGTCCACAAGGGAAGGGCATCTCAAGGCCAGATGAAGCATAACTTAAATGACTGCAGTCTGCAGAACTTTGCGGCCAAAAACAGCATCCGCTGAGGCCCACACATCAACTTTGTAAAACTTAGAAAAAGTGAACAGAAGACCAGGTGGCGGCCTTACAAACCTGTTCAACAGAAGCTTGGTGCTGAAAAGCCCAAGACGCCCCAACAGCGCGAGTGGAATGAGCAGTAATACGAAAAGGGGGAACTTTTCCCTTAGCAGAATAGGCCGCAGTAACGGCCTGACGTATCCACTTGCTAATGGCAGATTTGGCTGGTGCCAAACCCTTCTTAGGCCCATGGGGCACAACAAAAAAGGAATCCGTCCTACGGAAAGGAGACGTGATAATCAAGTAGTACTTAACACAGCGTACTACATCCAAACAATGCAAAACCCTCTCTTTGTCATTCTTAGGATTAGGACACAAGGAGGGAAGAACAATATCTTGGTTCAAATGAAAAGCAGAAACAACCTTAGGAAGAAAGTCTGGCTTGAACCGAAAGACCACTTTATCCCGATGCCTCTCGAAGTAGGGCGCCTGGATAGTTAAGGCCGCCAATTCTGAGACACGCCGGACAGAAGTGATCGCTACCAAGAAGACAATCTTCTGAGTCAGGGTTAACAAAGCAATATCTTGAAAAGGCTCAAAAGGAGGAGCCTGAAGAGCCGAAAGAACCAAATCCCAAACGGAGTAATGGTTTCCTGGGAGGCCGCACATGCGTAACCCCCTGGAAAAAAGTTTTAACTAAAGGTTTAAGCGCAACACGCTTCTGAAAAAAGACAGATAAGGCAGAGACCTGCCCTTTCAATGTACTTAGCTGGAGACCAGAGTCCAGCCCTGATTGTAAAAACTCCAGAATCCTGGGGACCGAAAGGACCCTACAAGGAAAAGATCTTATCTCACACCAAGTGATATAGGCTTTCCAAGTCCTATAGTAGGTGACGGAAGAAGACTTCTTCCGGGCACTGATCAGAGTCTTAATGACTGAATCAGAAAGACCCTCCTCCTTCAGGATGGAGGTTTCAGCCGCCAGGCCATCAAACCCAGCGCTGGTAAATTGAGGTAACACAATTGACCCTGAGTGAGCAGATCGGGCCGAAGAGGCAGAATGAACTGGTCCACTGCCAGCCAAACGATGTCTGCGAACCTTAAT
Source organism: Gastrophryne carolinensis (assembly GCA_027917425.1). NCBI lineage: Eukaryota > Metazoa > Chordata > Amphibia > Anura > Microhylidae > Gastrophryne > Gastrophryne carolinensis. The sequence goes on along the minus strand of CM051234.1, from coordinate 169,160,211 downwards.
CGTTTTGGCCACTTTGGGGCCATGAGAACGGCGTACACCCTTTCCAGAGCCAACTTCTGAAGAACTCTGCCCAGCAAGGGCCACGGAGGAAACAGGTATAGAAATCCCAGAGCTCCTCAGTTCAGGGACCTGACGTCCACTGTTAGAGCCAGAGGATCCCGGGAGAGAGACACGAAGCTCGGGAGCCTGAGATAGTGATGAGGGGCCCACAGGTCCACCTCCGGAGTCTCCCATTGGAGACACAATAAGAGAACCACCCGAGGATGGAGAGCTTATTCTTCCAGACGGGGAGAGCACTTGCTCAACCGGTCCGCTACCTGTTCCATCACCTCTGGAATGTAAACCGCCGAGAGACAGGTTACATGGAACACTGCCCATGTCTGGATCAGGGACATTTCTCTGATGGGTAAGTGGGGCCTCCACTGCCCCTGAAACCGCAGCTCCTTCCAGAATCTGTCCCATCCCGACAGACCGGTGTCCGTGGTGACACCTCTCCAAGGGAGGGTCAGGAAAGACCTGCCCTATACAAGATTGGTCGAGACCAATCACCACAGGAGGAACTGCTGTACACGGGAGGACAATTGGAAGGACTGATCCAACAACAGAGGTTGCTGGACCCAACACGCTAGCAGAAATAGCTGAAGTGTTCTTGTGCGAATTTGGGCAAAAGAAAGACACACAGCGTCTTGATGAGAGTTCAGGTCGGGATGAACCGACCCCTGAATGGACCGCGAGGGAGGGTGAGACTCGAATTCCAGGTTGTGACCCGTCGACACTACCTCCTGGATCCATCTGCCTAGAACCACATGGTTCCAATGGTAGAAGTGTCGCAATAGTCCCCCCACCCGCACGGGTGAGGGCAGCCCCTCATTGCTGAGTGGGCTTATCAGCAGGCTTGGGCTTGGTGCCCCAGGACTGAGTGGGCCGGCCACGGCCCCTCCCCCGAGTCCAACCTGCGCCACTGGTAGCGGGAAAGGACGTACCTTTTCCCGCTCCGAACCTTTGAAAGGAAGGCCTACCGGAACTTGTCCCCCTGAAGGGACCACGAGGCCTTTTGCGTTGTGGCATCTTACCATCTTTTGCGACTGAATCAATTTTCTCCCCAAACAGACGCAACCCCAAAAAGGGGAGGGCTGTGAGTACCTTTTTGGAAGCCGTGTCTGCTGACCACTGACGCAGCCATACTGACCTGCGAATAGCCACCAGCATAGCTGCCGCCTTGCTACTCATAGTCAGCGCATCGTCCTGAGCGGCCAGGACATAAGCCACAAAAGATTCACACTGCTTAAGTGCAGTGAACTGTTTGCAAGCGGGATCAAGATCCTCATATAGCCCCTGAATTAGGGACTTAATTGCCAATAGAAGAAGGGCTGAAGCACATACCGGGTGCAATGCTGACCCGGAATAGATAAAACCATGTCGAGCGTATTGGTCAATCCTGCGATCTTCCCCATCTTTGGGGACAGTGGTCTCAGCAGATTGTACCATAGCCGAGCTGGAGAGTCCTAGTACAGGGGTATCGACGTCCGGAGGGACAGACCACAGCCTCACCAATTCTGGTGGAAAAGGATAACGCTTTTCCCAACTGGAAGGAATTCCAGATAACCGTGTGGGATGTTCCCATTCCTTAAGAACCACCCTCTCAAAGTGGTGCTGTCTGGGAAAGACCAAACTCGGCTGAGGCTCTTTAAATAACTGACCCTTTGGCGGGGCGGCCGCCTCAGGCGTATCTAAACTCAAAATATTAAACATTTGAGTCAGAATGGAGGGGGTGTCAAAAACAACCCCCTCTGACCAATCGCCGATCTCATCAGCCACATGCTGACCTGTCGGCTCATCTGACTCCGACGGGAGTTCATCCTCGTCAGGGGATCCATCGGACCATTCCACAGGTTCACAAAACTGGTCCTGTGGAGCCGAAGGTACCGGAGTCAGGTGCCTTCGTTTTGTAGCGGTTTTAAACGCTGCTTTAACGGGCATCATTTTCCGGGGGCAGGGCTGTGCTGCTGCCTCGGAATGCGAATCCCCACTTTTGACAGTGTCATGCGGGGTCCGGAATAGGGATGGAGAGGTAGGAGATGATGAAGGATGCGATGGCACCGCAGCCGAAGCAACGGACTGGCGCGCAATAGTCTGTTTTGCACAAGGGATGCAAATAAAGATATCATCAGCTGGGAGTGGAACCCCACAACCTACGCACCCCCCAAACGGAACAGCAGAACCGTTTCCGGAATCTACGGAAGCCTCCATATGGTGATTTATGGTATTCGCAATAATGGGACTTTTAAGGCATAAGCCGACCCGGGATTTTTTTTTTTTTTTTTTTGTTTAGGTCCCCTTTAATAGAAACTATATATATATATACTTATATATAGTCTATGTATATAAACATTCAAATCAATCCCAATAATTAGCCAGGCACATAGAGCCGGAGGGCCAGCATAAGCAGGGATCCCAGGATCTGCAAGGCAAGAAAACAACCATCAGATCCTTCACATGTGTATAACATATAAGTATGGCACCAAGTGCCCTTAAATGACGCCCCCTTGATAATAGTGATTTCTCACTGTATTATTAAACAATATCTCCCATTTAACGGCCCCAACGGGAGGGGCCGCTTACCTGTACCGCAATCAGCCGGTAAGCCTGCAGCCAGCAGCCATGAGCCGGCAGAAGACAAAGTGCGGCCGTGCGCCCACGTGCCTTCCTGTTTTGAAGGAAGCTGGGACGCAGGGCCCGGCGCAGACGCCGCATGACGTCGGCGCCGCGCCCCCGGCGCCGCGTCAGCGGGCCCCCCCCCCCCCACGCTGATCAGCTGGAACGCTTTACAGCTGATCACAGCACGCGCGTCCAGGCAGCGGAGGGGGGAGGGTAAAAACCGCATGTGCTGACAAAGCTCAATGAATGCCAGGCGAGGAGAGGGGAGAGGGGGGAGGGGGTAGGGGGCCACAAGCAACCAACTGCCAGAGAGGTGGCCAGCCCATACCCAGCGCAAGCTGCTCTAAAGCAGACCCAAAATATACACATGCTACAGTGAATGTATAAACATGACATATATGTTAACATGCAGTGATACAGTGAAACACACATACTAAAGCACACCCTCACCACCCCCCCAACGGGAGAGAAAGGGGCTACGGGGACCCTCGGGACAGGGGCATCCCATTTCCGGATCACCATGCCGGTTCGCCGCATTGCCCCACGCATGAGGTCGAGCGGTAGGAGATAAGCTCCTAGGCACTTAAAGTGCCATCTACCATTTGCCCGGTGAGCAGCCAAGGCTGGGAGGCTTCCTATTTCACCATAAAGGTATACAAACTCAAACCGGGCAGAAATAGACCAAAAGGGGGGTGGCGGGGTAAGAATACCCCGGCCTACCTGTAAGCAGGAGACTTCCAACTTCTGACTTGTCAGCAAGCAGAGAGAAAAAATACTGGTGATTGAAGGGAGGTACCAGGTATATGTAGGCCGGAAGGGGGCTCGTTACAAGACTTCCTCTCTGCACTACGTCACCTGCGGTGGATTAACCCATGAAGTGATGAATATTTAAGAAGTGAAGCGGGGTGTGTGGCACACCAAGAATAATCACAGTTGAACATGGGGAGCACAAAATAGTGAAACATGGTCTGGCAACAGAGAGTGACAAAAGCTGCAGGTAGGCTGGCAGCGAAAGGGTTAAGGGGTTCTCTTCCATAGTGGGCCCTTTAACGGACCTAACTCGGAAAGGGGCTTTTGTTGAGAATTGGCCTCTGTCAGCAATAAGCGCCTTTCAGACTTTAAAAGAAACGTTCACATCGGCTCCAGTTATCAATCCAATATCAATCGCCCGTTACTTTTGGAAGTAGATGCCTCCGAATTTGGCGTGGGTGCTGTCCTCTCTCAGTATTCAGGTGACCCTGAGAGACTACATCCCTGTGCCTTCTTTTCGCGATAAATCTCTCCTGCTGAACAAAATTATGATGTTGGGAATAGGGAACTATTGGGTATTAAACTGTCCCTTGAAGAATGGCGGCATTGGCTGGAAGGTTCCCTGCATCCCATTACTGTATATACCGACCATAAAAACTTAGAGTACATAGAATCAGCCAAAAGGCTCAACTCTCGTCAGGCTCGCTGGGCGCTCTTTTTCTCCCGTTTTAATTTCATTATCAGCCGGGAGCAAAGAATACCAAATCTGAAGCCTTATCTCGCAATTTTGGAGAATGTAAGGATCGATCCCACAGAACCTATTTTACCCTTAGGTTGTGTAGTTGGTGCCCTTCTCCCTGATTTGTCTAGCTCGTTAATCCCCTATCAGGTGGATGCCCCTCCGGGGAAACCCCCTGGATGTCAGTTCGTTCCACCCCATCTGCGTCTCTCCGTCCTACAAGAATTTCATGACGCCAAGACTGCCGGTCACTTGGGATATCGGAAAACATTGGCTCTCGCCAAGCGCCATGTTTGGTGGCCAACCATCAGACGCGAAATGACCGACGTGACCTTTGTTGAAGCATGTCCTGTATGTGGTCGTAATAAGGTAATCCATGGATCCCCAGCAGGGTTGTTAGTACCACTGGAGATTCCCGGAGAACCTTGGACCCACATATCCATGGATTTCATTGTCGATCTGCCACTGTCTCAGGGTAATACTGGAATCTGGGTGGTGGTCGATCCCTTCAGTAAGATGGTGCATTTTATTCCCCTGACAAAGCTTCCGTCAGCACTGGAGCTGGTGCAACTATTTATTAAACATGTTTTCTGTCTCCATGGCATACCCCAGGATATAGTTTCGGATCGCGGGGTTCAATTTGTATCCTGCTGCTGGAAAGAGTTTTGTGCACGGTTGGGTATTAAGGTATCTCTTTCCTCAGCCTATCATCCCCAGTCTAACAGGCAAACTGAGAGGGTGAATCAGTGTTTGGAGCAATACCTGCGCTACTTTATGTCAGACCGTCAAGAACAGTGGGCGGAATTTATTGAGTTTGCGGAATTCGCCTTTAATAACGCACCTAGCGAATCGACTAAGTTTTCTGTAATTACGGCAAGAATCCCAAGGCCTCCTCTCTCTCTGGCCCTTCCTCCAATTTGCCGGCCTTGGAGGAATGGTTACGAGAGAGAATGAACGTTTGGTCTGAGGCACAAGGAAACCTTAGGAAAGTTTCGGTTAGGTATAAAGTTTTCGCCGATCGACATAGATCACAAGAACCACCGTTTGAGGTGGGAGATTTAGTCTGGGTATCCACTAGAAATATTGCTCTTCAACAAACCTCACGGAAATTGGGTCCTAAGTATATTGGTCCCTTTCCGATCACTCTTAGACTTAGACTTAACAATGTTACCTTTAAAGTTAAACTTCCCCCGTCCATCAAAATTCCGTGTACATTTCACGTATCATTGTTAAAATCCGCCAGGAATGTTCAGGTGTCATCTCCTCCTCCGGTCGTGGTGGAAGATGAACCTGAGTACGAGGTTAACAGAATTCTTGACTCTCGATTTGTACGGAATTCGTTACAATATTTAATAGATTGGAAGTGTTTTGGTCCTGAGGAGAGATGTTGGATTCCAGCTAGGGATTTACATGCCAACGTCTTGATTAAGAAATTCCATAGAGACAATCCTGACAAACCTAAGAAGGGTCCTGAGGCCCCTCCTGAAAGGGGGGGGGTAGTGTCATGGACAACTGTCTGGCTCCCTCCCGGTGCCGAAGTGAGCAGGGCCAAGTAGACACGCCCCCTCTCCGCGTCACCTCTCCTCACTGACAGGCAGCGCGCCCGCCGGAGGCTGGAGTAAATGGGCCCCTGGGGTTTAGTGCCCAATCAGCCAGAGGCTTCTGGGCAAAAGCGCCCTTGTAGAATTAACTGGGCAATCAGCCCAAGGTTCAAGTGTGCACCAATCAGCCCACTCCTTCCCATCCAATCCCATCAGTTCCCTCCTAATAAGTTTGGTTCCCCGCAGTTGTTCCTTGCCCATGATAGCGTGCTGCTGGGTGTGATTATCCGTGTCTGTTCTTCCCGTTTTGATCTTGCCGTGTATTGACCATCCCGTGATTGCCGCTTGGACCGACCTTTGCCTGTTTTCCGACTATGATTTGCCTGCTCCCTTGTACTGCGTACCCGTGACCTTCCGGCTTGACCCTTGGCTCGTCCTTGACTCGTCCTTGACTACTTTTCCGTCTCATCCTTTGGTGCCGCACTTGTCTGGACTGATCTCTCGTATATGACCCCTGCTTGCCTGACCTCGCCCATTCTCGTTCCTGGTTCATCCGCCTTCCTCCCCGTAAGTCCGCATCCTTTGTGCTACGAAGTCCTGGGGGCAACCATGCCCGGTGAGGCGTATAAAGTGTCCCGGCAGACGGGGGCTTGACTATAGGTGAAGCTAGCAGTGAAGATTGGGGGTTGCGAGCAGGTGTCCCACGGAACCCGACAGTCTTCTTTACCCCCCAAAAAAATTCTTAAGTAGAAAACCTTCCCCCCATGTGGGGGAGAGGAGAGGAGAGGAGTAACAAAAAATACCATTTTGTGATTACTCACCTGTAAAATGGGTATTGTAAGTATGTCACACACCCCGCTTCAGAATAGTCATTACACTTGGGTTATGTCCAGTAGAGGGTGAACTTCTGCAGAGATGACTAGAGAAAAAGAAGCCCCTCCTGGGACCTCCCACACACTCCCCAGTATAGGAAAGCAGTAAGGGGACCAGGAAGAGCCAATAAAAACCTATTAACCAAAACAAGGTACACCCTATAGAGGATCCAGAATAAAATAAGGGCGGGATGAAGCGGGGTGTGTGACATACTTACAATACCCATTTTACAGGTGAGTAATCACAAAATGGTATTATTCTAAGTATGTCACACACCCCGCTTCAGAATAGTCATTACACTTGGGACATCCAATAGCAGTGTCCATAAAGGGCGGGGATCCAAAACAAGGCAATAATGCACAAACTTAAACCACTGCAGCTTGCAGAACTTTGCGGCCAAAAACAGCATCCGCTGAGGCCCGCACATCAACTTTATAATACCTGAAAAAAGTATGAACAGAAGACCAAATAACAGCCTTACAAACTTGTTCAACAGAAGCCTGGAGCTGAAAAGCTCAGGAAGCCCCAACAGCACGAGGGGAATGAGCAGTGATCTGAAAAGAGGGAACCCTCCCCTCGGCAGTATAGGCCCCAACAATAGCCTGACGTATCCAATTACTAATGGTAGACTTGGCGGGCGCCAACCCCTTCCTGGGCCCAAAGGGCACCACGAACAATGCGTCCGTCCTACGAAAGGGAGAAGTAGCCACCAAACAGAACTTCACACAACGAACCACATCCAAAGAGTGCAGGACCCTCTCCTTGTCATTGCTAGGCTTAGGACACAAGGAAGGAAGAACCACCTCCTGATTGAGAAGGAAGGCAGAAAACCACCTTAGGAAGGAAATCTGGCTTAAAGCGAAAGACCACCTTGTCCTGGTGTCTTTCAAAGTAAGGGGCCGGAATGGACAGATCCGCCAACTCAGAGACGCGCCCCAAAAAGGCAACCCTCTGTGAGAGCATAGAAAGTGCAACATCCTGCACCGGCTCAAAAGGAGGCCCCAGAAGGGCCGACAGAACCAAATTCAAATCCCAAACAGGCAACAAAGGCTTTCGAGGGAGTCGCACATGAGTGACCCCCTGGAAGAAAGCCTTAACCAAAGGACGAGGATCAAAGGACCTTTGAAAGAAAACCGCCAGGGCAGAGACCTGCCCTTTCAAGGTACTAAGCTGGGACCCCAGGTATTGGCCGTGCAAAAGAAAATCCAAAATCCTAGGAATCGAAAAACCTTGCAAGGCAAGGCCCTAGCCTTACACCAAGCAATATAGGACCTCCAAGTCCTGTAGTAGATGTTAGACCTCTACCCAGCTCTAACAAGTGTCTGAATCACCGTCAACAGACAAACCTCCTTCCTGTAGAATGGAGGTTTCAGCAGCCACGCCGTCAAAGCCAGCATTAGTAAATTGGGGTAACGAAGTTGACCTTGAGTGATAGACCCGGAAACAGGGGCAACCTGTACTAATCCACCACCAGCCGTACGACGGCTGCGAACCACAGCTGCCGTGGCCACCTTGGCCACCAGAATTGCTGGTGCACCCTCTGGGCCAGCCTGCACAGCACCTTGCCTACCGTGGAGAAGGGGGGAAACAGATACAGAAACCCCAGATCCCTCCAGGCAAGAGACATGACGTGCACTGCCAGGGCCAGAGGATCCTGAGACAGAGACTCAAACGTTGGGAGCTTGTGATTGTAACGTGAGGCAAAGAGATCTACCTCCGGAATCCCCCACTTGCGACAGAGGGACCGGAATACCATGTGGTTGAGCGACCATTCCCCTCGGCGAGAGGATCCCCTGCTCAGGGAGTCCACCTCCATGTTTTCCACTCTCGGAATGTACACTGCTGAGATGCATGGAACATTGCTCTCTGCCCATGCAAGAATCAGAGAAACTTCCCCGAGGGCACTCCTGCTGCGAGTCCCTCCTTGGTGATTGATGTAAGCGGCCGCAGTCTGATTATCTGATCGAACCCAAACCGGTAAACCCTGGAGGAGATGCGTTAAGCGTGACAGTACCAACCGAATGGCTCACAACTCCAAGACATTGATGGGGGTGTGGGCCACCTGAGGACCCCACAGCCCCTGGAACTGATGTACCTTCCAGAAACCCCCCCCAGCCCGACAGGCTGGCATCTGTGGAGACCGTCCCCCAACAAGGGGTCAGAAAAGACCTGCCCCTAAGAATGATAGACTGATCCAATGACAGTAGTTATCTGTCCCAAGCCAACAGTAGATGGAGCTGGAGCTAACTCACGCGAAACTGAGCAAAGGGAACTGCCTTGAAAGAAGCCACCATCAATCCCACCAGCCTCATCCCTAGCTGGATAGACGGCCGCGGGTTTGGACAAAAGAAGGCGGATCAGGTCCATTACATCTGCACCCTTGATGGAGGCAAGAACACCCTGATCTGAATGGTATCTGGATTCATGCCCAGAAATGAAAACTCCCTTGAAGGGGAGAGAAAGGACTTGGGGTGGTCGACCACCCATCCAAACCTCTCCAGCGTAGTCCCCACCATCCTGGTGTCTATCTCCGCCTATCTGAGAGAGAGATGCCAAAATGAAAAGGTCGTCCAGAACCGGCACAATACGAATGCCCTGGGCTCTGAGAAGGGCCATTTCACCCACCAGCACCTTGGTGAACACCCTTGGTGCCGAAGTCAGCCCGAACGGGAGGGCCACAGACAGACAATGCTGATCTCCCACCACCAACCTAAGAAATCTCTGGTGTGCTGGAAAGATCGGTACATGAAGGTAAGAATCCTTGATGTCTATGGACGTCATGAAGACCCCCTGACGAAGAGAATCGATGGCTGAGCACAAAGTCTCCATGCGGAACTTCCTGGTTCTGATGAACCTGTTGAGAAGCTTCAAAACCAGAATGGGTCTTATGGACCCATCTTTTTGGGGAACCGCGAAAAGGTTGGAAAAATAGCCCCCGCCTCCCACTGAGAGAGGCACCGGGCATATGACTTCCATGTCTAGAAGATTTGCACTGCCAACCGGAGCCCCTGCGCAGCCCGGGGGTCCGAGGGGACCCGAGATCTGGGGAATCTAGGAGGAGGCCGGAACCCGAACTCCAGTTTGTACCCGGAAGAGACCACTTCCAAGGCCCAGTTGTCTGTGACCTCCCAGGCCCAGACCTGGGTGAAGTGCCGCAGCCGTCCCCCCACCCGCAAGAGTGAGGGCGCCCCCTCATCGCTGAGCTGGCTTGGCCGTGGGCTTGGGCTTGGAACCCCAGGCAGGTCCAGGACGGGCACGTCCTCTGCCTGTGCCCCAAGAGTCACCACTGAAAGTAGACCAGGCACCTCCACTGCCTGTTCTGGCACCGTGAAAGGAAAGATTAAAAGGAGCCTGCCCCCCGAAAGGAGCGACGCTGCCTCTTGCGTTGTGGTAGCTTTCGTCCTTTCTCCACCAAATCCAATTTATCTCCAAACAGCCGCATACCCAGGAAGGGTAGCCCTGTAAAGGACTTCTTAACCACAACGTCAGCCGCCCACTGGCGCGGCCAGACCGATCGGTGAATAGCCACCATCAACGCCGAGGTTCTGCCACACATACCTATTATGTCGTCCAAGGCCATGAACAATTCACACAGCGTAAGCGCTGCCAATTCATCACTGGCCGGGTTAAACTGGGAACCACTCACCAGGCCCCTAATAACAAACCTGGTAGCCACAGCAAAGAGCGCCGCAGCCAAACAGGACGCAAGACTGAACCTACGCTGGCAAAGGCATGACATGCCATTGATCAATACGTCAGCCCTCACCATCCTTTAGCGTGGTGGCATCTGGAGAGTGCGCAACAGATGTGTTGGACAATCCCAAGACGGGTGCATCGACTTCGGGAGGAGACGACCAGCGCTTGACCGCGTCCACCGGAAAGGGATACCTTCTATCCCATCCCCGAGGAACACCGGGAAGCCGGCTAGGCCTTTCCCATTCTATAAGAACCAGATTGTCAAAGTGCTTCTGATTTGGGAGCTCCAATCAAAGTTTAGAAGTCCCAAAAAAATGTAACCCTTCTGCGGAGGGGCTCCGCCGGAGGAGAAATAGCCAGCACCTCAAATGAATGGGCCAGAATCCTGGGGGTATCCACAGCATCCCCATGCTTCTGCCCAGCATCAGCTTCCAAAAACTGCTGATCCTCAGAGCCATCAGACTCAGCACACAATTTCCCCTCCTCAAGAGGGGAATAATCATAATCCTCAAGGCCCAGAACCGGCGCGGCCGGTGACAAATGTCTCCTCTTAGCCGGGCCTTTCCGGCCGCAGAGCTAGAAATCAATTTCTCTATGTTGGCCAAACAAGCACATACATCAGATTGCGACTCCCCGCTAATGACGGTGTCACTTGGGGAACGGATCAGGCGGGGTGGAGTAGGTGGTGAGACCGGCGGCACTGACCCAGACGCCTGGGACCCATACTGCCGCGTTATGGCCTGCTGAGCACATGGTATGCAAACCAGTACATTATCCCCCGCAAGGGATACCCCACAACCCACACACTGCCGGGATTGCCCCGAAGGGAGCCCGAGCCCGGTATCCTGGGAAGCCTCCATATGGTGATTTTTATGGTAGTCCCAATGACCAACGTGAATTACGCTATTAAGCTACCCGGGATGCCCCTTAAGTCCACTAGTGGGAGGATTTTGTAAAAACCCAATTTATCCAAGGGACCCTAGGACCGGGAGAACTCCCTTTTTTAATGTGAACAGGGAGTCCTCCTGAAAGACACAACGAGAAAAAAGAAGGGCCCCATAAGAAAAACACAGGTCAAACACAAAGTCAGTAGTACAAAGTTTCTCAGCCAGCCCAAGATGTTGAAAAATCTTCAGTTTTATTAAACTTCCATCAGTAAAATCAGCAGTCCAACAGGAACAATCATAGTATAAGCAAGATAAGGCCTAACACAAAGTCACACACAACACACAAGCTAATAAGACTTGCTATATAAAAAATTATATATATCCATTAAATATATATATATATATATATATATATATATATATATATATATATACACATCATGCATGCTTATTGGATAACAATGCGTTGAACAATAGCCCCTGGTGCTATAATAATTAAAGGCACGAAAACCCCACAGGGCACTCACAAACCAGGAAATGGCGACGGCACACCGAGGCAGAAAGATGGGAGGAGGAAGAAGGGCGGGCTAGCGCGGATCACACACTGCGCCTGGCTCCGCCCCCTTCCCAATCAGCCCAAGCAACGCGGATCCCAGCCAATAGCTGGGCGCCGCAATAGGCGCCATAGACAGGGGGGCGGGCCGGCTGCGGACGCGCCGATCGCCCGGCCCCGCCCCCTGCTCAAACAGAAGAGAGGGGGAGAAGCTCTACCCGCCGCAATGGCGTCCCACAAGCGGCCAACGACGCATCCTGGGCAGCCTCTGCAGTATAAGCACACACACACACACACACACACACACAATAATAAAGTAAATAAAAGACATAGACAAACAGAAAAACGGGACCAGCCGGCCCCGACCCCCCCCCCCCCACCCGAGGGGAACAGGGAGACACGGAAAAAGGGGGGGGATCCCATACCAACCAGAAGTGAAGGGATAATGGGACGGGGCATCCCAAACTAGGGTCACCAACCTGGTAAACCGCCTACCCCTTGATATGGGGTCTCACGGTGGAGCATGGCTCCTAAAGTACACCAGCTCAGGTGCAGCCTACCCTTACCCGGACCTGCAGCCAAGGCTGGGAGGCATAGGGGTTTAAAATTCAATCCGGTCCGGGAAGAAATAGGGCAATAAAGTGCCGGGTGTGACCCTGGCTTACCTGTAAGGAAGGAGACAGCCATCTTCTGACTTGCTCGCCGTCTGCAGAGACGATTACTGGGGAGTGTGTGGGAGGTCCCAGGTATTTATGGACCGGGAGGGGCTTCTTTTTTTCTAGTCATCTCTGCAGAAGTTCGCCCTCTACTGGACATAACCCAAGTGTAATGACTATTCTGAAGTGGGGTGTGTGACATACTTAGAATAAGTCCCTGAGAGTTCCTAGAAGTAGGAGGGGCTCCTCTAAATGAGTCCCTGCTAAGAAAAGGGCCATCTATAAGAGAAGTGACCAAAATAAAATGTTCAATCCCTGAAGTCCTTACGCTTAGTGGGAAAATACTTATTTCTGTCAGCCGACCCATCTAACGCCTTCTGGGCCAAAGAGGAGTTCCACATTAAAGGACATGGCACATTTCTGCTGGCAGGTCACAAGAGATAATCCTTTCAACACTACCTATGATGCAGACAAAGAAGAAGATCTCTCACTGCTAGTTGTTAGAAGTTCCCTAATCATTTATTTGGAAAGATCTAGAGAATGGGTCATCATTTTATAGATCGAGAGTGTGTGGGTTGGGGTGGTGCTAGATAATAGGGCTTGCTCAAAAACAGTCAAGTAAAATCCACCTTGTTCACAAACATGCAGAGCTGCCTGGCTGCCAACCAAGATAACCCGCAGTTCATACTACTAGACTGCGAATCTGACAAATGTGTACCGAAGTGTCGTGCCTTTGGACGACTCACAAATCAGAAACATTTTAGTACCCACTCCTAAGGGGAAGGGTGGGTTGTCAAACAATGACGTTAGTGATATCGTAGATGTAGATATTGGAATCTGTTTTAAACTAGCATCCCAGGTCTGAAGTAATTGGTTTGACATGTACGGTACTGTGTCCCCAGTAGGTCGATGCTCTAATGTCAGCCACGGCTAGAACCATTGTAACCATTGTTTAGATTTGCCCTGGTGGAACCAATCTACCAATCTTGTGAGTACTGCTGCTCTTTGGTATACTACTAGGTGCCCCCCTACCCCGTAATTTTAATAAATGTGAGTTTACAATAACTCAGTCTTGGCGGCTTGCCTCCACACAGAAAATGTATAAAGAAGGACCTTATTTGCCTAAAAAGGTGCCCTGGATTTTAATTGGTATCATCTGAGAGGTATATAGGAGTCAAGGAACCACATCCATCATGAGAATGTTTATTCTGCCAAATCATGATAGTCCTTTTCCTGTACAAGAGTGTTTTCTTAGTGAGTTGGATGAGCAGTTAGTAGTTGAACAGGTATAGCAGGTATAGCTGGGCATCTTCCACTGGGATCTTAATGCCTAGACATTTCAGAGCAGACCTAGATATCCAGAGCACCATTTAAAAGGAAAGTTGTCCTGTAATTGTTTAGAAAGATGATGACGTATTGGAACATTAAGTAATTCTGATTAAGTTAGATTGACTTTGAAGTTACTGAATTTACTATAGTGATTGGATTCGGCTAGTATCATCGGAATTGAGATATGTGGAGATATTACATATAGGAGAAGGTAATCTGCGATCAATGGTATTTTTTATTCCCTGCTTTTGACCCTTAACTTGTCAGTAGTTATCCGAAACAACCTGGATATTCACAAGTGTTCCATAGCTAGAACATTAGAACATACAACAAGGGCAAAAGAGGGCACCCTTGTCTTGTTCCATTGTGTATACTAAATGGTAAGGATAGAATTCTATTAGCCTTTACCCTCACCAACGGGTTTCTGCATAATGCCTAAATCTTAGAGCCCATATTAGGACCCAGCCCGATCTGCTTAAACCGGACCTTCAGTGTGATTTAATGAAAAGCCCAAACTCTTAAAAAAACGGTTTCCCAGCATCTAAAATTAATATATTTTATGTTTTTAGTCACCAACTTATTATTCTTTCCCCCACTGAGCTGCAACTCAGGAATTTAGGATACGGGCGCCGCCATCTTGACTCAGAAGCATCACACTTACTGAGGAGAGGAGAGTGGGATAAGGTACAGGGGGGCGGGTTATAGCTGTGCTTTGCTCAGAAAGAGCAGAGCTGGGGTCAGGTAAAGGTCAGCAGTCCCAGAATGCAGAGCAGCACAGTCAGGAGGCACTTCCTGTTTGCAGGCTGCCTGATAAGATGGCGGCTTCCATAAGCCGCCATCTTGGATGTTTAAAGGCTCATAACATGCAGTAGATGCAGGTAGGATGATTTTTAATGTGGACATTCTGTATGTACAGGGTGTGGGAAACATATAAGATAGACTCTTATTCAGAGTGAAGGTCCGCTTTAAGAGTGTGGCCAATGAACTTCCAGTTCACCCTGTCAAATGTCTTTTTGGCATCGACTGATAGCAAACACATGGGGGTAGCCGTTTTCCTAGCGTATGAATTGAGAAGTAAGGTTTTGAAGTCAATGAGCGCCATCATAAGAGAAAGGGTAGGCGTTTTGCTATGAGACGTTTCTAGTTTAGATATCTGATGTGCAAACTCGCTTATCCTTGCCCCTTTCTCTTTAAGTCTTGTGCCATGTAGGATAAGTATCCCCCATATTGTACACTTCAATGCCTCCTACTGTAGTGGAAGGCTTAACTGATTGTCTTCATGGTCTATCTGAAAATGTTTGATGGACGCTGCAACTGCCTCCGAGCAAACACCATCCAACAGACTGTCATTTAGATGCCAAGTCCAGGTACATTTGGCTAAGCCTGGTAACTCCAGTGACAGGTGCATGATCTGACTATGCTTTGATGCTGATGTGCGAGCTCTGTCTTTGTGATGGTAGATTCTCCAGACATCAACCAGTCATCTGCCAGCTAGCAGTTGTTTAAAAGTTTTAAAATTTGTAATAGGAGTCCAAAGATGGCTCCATAACCAGATTAAAATCGCCCCCCCCGCCATTACAGCCCCTTCAGCAAAATCATCTAATTTCTTGAAAACCCCCTTAGCAAAATTTACCTTGTCTGAGTTGGGGGTGGGTGTCATCGGACGCTGCAACATTTGGAGGTCATCTTGAGCCTGCCATCTGCCGTCTGTCCTGGGTTCTCCCGTGCAAGATAGGCGCTGATTTTTCTGGTGGAAGTAGGTGGGCATGGTCACGGACCTTTCCTCTTTCTCGCCATGCCATTTTTGCGGTTCTCTTTTTGACCGCGGAAATGAGGAGCAATCTCCCACCCAGCTTCACCCTCTCATGTCTTGCGACTCCCCCCCACAATTACCTTTTTGAGGTAAAGTTTCTGTATGACTAGAGGTAAGGTGATTCTCTTCTCCAGGTCCTGAGGGAGGGGGGTGACCAGGCACCTATATGGTGGAGGAGAAAGTAGCTCCAGACGATGTCCCTGTGAGATGGTCTGAATCACAAATTAGTTTGGTAGTGCCTACCTATTTTGAGGAAGGGTTTGTTTTTGTTTAAATGAACCTCTAATCCTGAATCTTTTGTTTTTGATAGGGAATTTTCTCAAGCTCTCTGAGGACCTGGTAAGTGTAGCCTGGAGCTCTGATCCAAACATTAAATTACCAACAAAGGTAATGGCGCAGAAATTAGCCTTGGAGGCTAGATCTCCTTGTCAAATCTTTAACCATGTGATCCTTCTGGCACTATTAGGAAGGGCGGTGTTATTTGCTAGCTTTTACTGCCTCTGCCAAAGCATCTTCCCGAAGTGAGGCAGCCTTAAACATGCCCAGGATATCAAACAGAGCCTGTTTAGGGGTGTCAGACTCTATGCACCCTTTTAGGTTATTGAGCCAGACTCCCAAGTTTCTAGCCACACAGTCGTATGCAAGAGTGGGTTTAAAGGCAAAAGCAGCTGTATCCCAGGCCCTTTTGAGAATTCCATCTGCGCGCCTGTTCATAGGGTCTTGCAGAGTGGAAAAATCCTAAAAGCTGAGGTCTGATGTCCTTGAAACCTGGGCTAAAGAAGCATCTAACTTCAGACATTTGGACCAGGGTTCGGAAACAGAATCCTCAAAGGTGAATTTTTGTTTAATGGTAATGGAGTCTGAATGAAAAAATGTTTTCTCTAGAAACCATTCTTTTTTTATTCAATCCGAAAGTGAAGCATGGATTGGGAAAGCTATTTCTTTCTTAACCAACAGCTTGTGATACATAGTCATCTACAGACAGTGGTAGTTCATCCTTGGTAATCTGCATTGTGTAGTGAATATCAAGTAACAAAGCAGCTGTGTCCTCTGACAATCACTCCCAAAGATCCCTGCTGTGGATTTTGTGCCTCGGAAGGCCAAGCTATGGGGGTACACGCCCTTGATAGCAAGGCAGCCCTGCAAATTTATAAGGTGGAGGCCATCTCAAGCTTCATGGACCCCACTGCATCAACAAGGTTCAAAGTTACCTCACCCCTGAATTTAGTATCAATACAGGCCCTGTTTAAACAGTCTGCCTAAATTGGTTTCCTGAGGTTTTGATCTGGGGGGGAGGCATCCTTGTCCTTATCTTTCTCTATGTCTTTAACCTCAATGGCAGGACCAGGTTAGAAAGAGACAAGGGATATCTAGGTTACCTTAAAACACATAGAAACCATAAATAAGGGCTCATAGGGAGCAGAATAAATACATCTCACTAGCTTGTCTTGATGAGGGATCCTGTCCACCGAGTTTCGCACACCCCACTGCTGAGACTGGTTCTGTCGCATACCGAATCCCGAAGTCCTGAGGTCCCCCTGCTAGCACGCTGCTCTTATGCTCTGTGCAGCGCACCGGCCAAGACCTTGCTGGGTGTGCAGCAAGTCCCTCAAGACGCGCCACAGGAGGTTACGCAGCGTGCCCTGGAAATGCCCCGCACCTGTCCACCCACAGGTAGCGATCCCCGCGCGGCCGCAAAGCAAGAAGTGAGGCTGCATGAAAAGCACACCAGGGTCGGTAGTGGGCAGAATCACCCGTGACCCGGCCCTCAGGATCTTGCACAGCAGACAAGTGAAGGACCACAGAGTACTACCCTGTGGAAGAATAGCCCGGAGCCAGCGAGCATGACCCCAGGCGACTCCTGAGGGAAAAAATAACTAACAAAAAAAAAACGT
This sequence comes from Gastrophryne carolinensis, assembly GCA_027917425.1. NCBI lineage: Eukaryota > Metazoa > Chordata > Amphibia > Anura > Microhylidae > Gastrophryne > Gastrophryne carolinensis. The sequence continues at coordinate 169,142,821 of CM051234.1, read as the reverse complement.
GGATCCCAAAGGTTTCCTGGAACTGAGGAATGGGAAGAAGGGGTGGGGATTTTAATCTTGTCCCGGTTGTGTTTCCTCTACAGGGGGAAGAGCCTGTCTCTAAAGGATGAAGGTAGAAAAACAACATTTCAAAAAATACAATTCTGTGAAATACTCACCTGTAGAATTGGTATTATAAGTATACAGTACGTCCTGCTCCAGATATAATACTTACACTTGGGTTATCCTCCGCCAGATGGCGCTGTACTGCAGAAGCATGCGAAAACAGGCTCCTCCTGGCCCTTCATATACCCAGGGACCTCCCACAAATCCCCAGCATTGAAAAGCAGTGAACAAGAAGCCGGGAGAATTAAAAAAACACCCAGAACAACTGGCAACAATAACAAGATAACAATCACCATACAGGGGATCCAGAATAATGCAACAACAGGGTGGGGTGGAGCAGGACGTACTGTATACTTATAATACCAATTCTACAGGTGAGTATTTCACAGAATTGTATTATTCTTAGTATACAGTACGTCCTGCTCCAGATATAATACTTACACTTGGGACATCCAATGGCAGTGTCCATAAAGTAGGGTGGGATCCCCCAACAAAAAGGTGACAACAGGCAGTTCAAACTACTACCGCTTACAAAACCTTACGGCCAAAAGCAGCATCTGCTGAGGCCCTAACATCAACCTTGTAAAACTTCGAAAAGGTATGAACAGAAGACCAAGTAGCGGCTTTGCAAACCTGTTCAACCGAGGCCTGGTGCTGGAAGGCCCAAGAGGCCCCGATAGCACGAGTAGAATGAGCAGTAAGGCGGAAGGGAGGACTCTTCCCCTTAGCAGAATAGGCTTGAATCACAGCCTGACGAATCCATTTGCTAACAGTAGACTTGGCCGGAGCCAAACCCTTCCTAGGACCAGAGGGGACCACAAAAAGAGCATCAGTCTTCCTGAAGGCCACAGTGACTACCAGGTAATACTTCAGACACCTGACCACATCCAAGGAATGCAGAACCCTTTCCTTAGCGTTACTAGGATTAGGACACAATGAAGGAAGCACAATATCCTGATTCAAGTGAAAGGCCGACACCACCTTTGGCAGAAAGTCTGGCTTAAAGCGGAACACCACCTTGTCCTGGTGTCTCTCATAGTATGGGGGCTGAATAGACAACGCCGCCAGCTCCGAAACACGCCTGACCGAAGTGATAGCCACCAGAAAAACCACTTTGAGGGTAAGTACAGCCAAGGAGCACCCTGCAAGGCAGACAAAACCAGGTTCAAGTCCCAAACAGGAACCGTAGGCTTACGTGGGGGACGCACGTGGGTGACCCTCTGAAAGAAGGTCTTAACCAGGTGATGCTGAGCAAAGGATCTCTGAAAGAAAACAGACAGGGCAGAAACCTGACCCTTCAGAGTACTGAGCTTTAAACCCAACTCTAATCCGTGTTGTAAAAATTCCAGAATCCTAGGGATGAAGAACTCCCTGCAGGGAAGAGACCTGGACTCACACCAGTCTATGAAGGAACGCCATACCCTATAATAGATGGCAGAAGAAGTTTTCTTCCTAGCCTGAACCATGGTATCCATCACTGAGGCAGACAAGCCTTTCTCCATCAAGATGGAGGTTTCAGCAGCCAAGCCGTCAAAACCAGAGTTTGTAAATTGGGATGGCGTAAGGAGCCCTGAGTGAGTAGATCTGGCGCCTCTGGCAGGACGTACTGATCTACTGCCATTTGAACCATGTCTGCGAACCACACCCTTCTTGGCCACCTTGGGGCCACTAGAATCACTGGCACCTTTTCCAGGGCAATCTTGCGCAGAACCCTGCCCAGCAGGGGAAACGGGGGAAATACATACAGGAGGCGAAATTTCTTCCAAGACAACGACAGAGCGTCCATGGCCACAGCCAGAGGATCCTGAGACAGGGAGACAAAGGCCGGGAGCTTGCGATTGTGACGGGATGCAAACAGATCCACATCCGGTAGACCCCAACGGTGACACAGGGACTGGAACACCCTGTTGCAGAGGGACCACTCCCCTTGCCGGGAAGTCCCCCTGCTCAGAGAGTCTGCTAGGAGATTTTCCACCCCCGGGTGGTGGTGTAAACAGCCGAAATGCATTGAACATTGGCCTCCGCCCATGTCAGAATCCGCGAAACGTCCTGGAGGGCACCCTTGCTCCGGGTCCCTCCCTGATGATTGATGTAGGCAACCGCCATCCTGTTGTCTGAGCGCACCTGAACAGACAGTCCCTGCAGGTGATTGGTCAACTGCTCCAGAACCAACCTGACCGCCCATAGTTCCAGAATGTTGATGGGTAAATGGGCCTCCTGAGGGCCCCACCTGCCCTGGAACCTCAGGGACTTCCAGAATCCCCCCCCAACCTGACAGACTGGCATCCGTGGTGACCATCTCCCAGGAGGGGGCTAGAAAAGACCTGCCCTTTAGCAAATTCTTGTGGTCCAGCCACCACGAGAGGGACCTTATGACCAACGGGGGAAGCACACAAAACCTGTCCAGGGACGCAGGATCCTTGTCCCATACCGAGAGGAGGTGAAGCTGCAGATGCCTCGAATGGAACTGAGCAAAGGGCACCGCCTCGAAGCTCGCCACCATCAGACCCAGCAGCTGCATTCCCTGTCTGAGTGAGAGCTGGGGGCATGAGAGCAGGGACGCACCTGCGCAGTCAGGGCTTCCACCGCCTGTGGGAGACGGAATATTCGTGACTGAACCGTATCCAGAATCATCACCAGGAATGGGGTCACTGACGAAGGGGACAGAGAAGACTTGGGGTGATTGATCACCCAGCCGAACGACTCCAAGATGGACACCACCCGCTGAGTGTCCAGCTCCGCCTGCTGTAGGGGCCATGAGGCGATGAGGATGTCGTCCAGGTAGGGCAGCACTCGAATGCCCCCTGACCTTAACAAGGACATCACTCCCGCCAGTACCTTGGTGAACACTCTGGGAGCTGAAGTGAGGCCAAATGATAGGGCCACAAACTGATAATGTTGATCCTTCAACGCGAATCTGAGAAACCTTTGATGTCCCGTAAACACAGGGATGTGAAGGTAAGCATCCTTGATGTCCACAGTTGTCATAAAATTCCATGGGCGCAGAGAGCCAACGGCCGAGCGCAGAGTTTCCATGTGAAAGTGCTTGTGCTTGACAAATTTGTTGAGGATCTTTAAATCCAGAATGGGCCTGACTGACACATCTCTTTTGGGTACTGTGAAAAGGTTGGGAGTAAAACCCTTCTCCCAACTCTCTCAAGGGAACCTGGCAAATAACTCCCAGACCCTGCTTGCATCAGGACCTGAGCCGATGCCGGGTCCTGGGGAATCCGGGACCTGACAAATCTTGAGGGGGGCCGTACAGCAAACTCTATTTTGTAGCTAGAGGTAACTACCTCCTGAATCCACCGGTCCGAGACTTGGTGCCTCCAGACATGCGCAAAGTGCTGTAGCCGTCCCCCCACCCTGGCGGGCGAGGGCGCCCCATCATGCCTGAGGTGTCTTGGGGGGGCTTTGGGCTTAGTTCCCCAGGAGGAGCCGGGGCGTCGCCCCTTGCTCCTATGCCAGGAGTCTGCACGAGCCCCCGCGAAGGACACCCCTTTCCCCTGATTAACACCTCTGTAGGGGGCTGAAAGGGGGTCCTGGATCCGAAAGGGCCGAGGTTGTCGCCTGCGCTGTGGTAACTTACCTCCTTTAGCAAAGAGGTCTAGGCGGTCCCCAAACAGGCGCAGGCCCTTAAAGGGAAGCCCAGTAAGGGATTTCTTAGCAGCATTGTCTGCCGCCCACTGGCGCAGCCATACCGCGCGGCGTATAGCCACCGCCAAGGCGGAAGATCTGGCACACAGCCTAACAGCATCATCCGACGCGGACAGGATAAAGTTCACAAACGCATCACAATTAGACAGTGCATTAACAGCATCAGTAGGAAGCTCGTCTGGGCTGTCAAGAACATTCTTGATCATGGCCCTGAGCGCCACAGCAGTAATGGCCAAGGCGCAAACCGGGCGCAGCGCCGCCCCACCAAATGCAAAGGCATGACATGCCAATTGGTCAATGCGCCGGTCCTCAGAATCCCGTAGCGTAGTGGTATCGGGGGAGTGCATAATAGAGGTGTTAGACAGCCCTAAAACAGGGATCCCGGGAAGTCTACTGGGATGTTCCCATTCCTTCAACACGAGGTTATTGAAATGGGTTTGCTCGTGAAACTCCAATCGAGCCTTAGCAGTATGAAATAGCTCACCCCTTTGCCTGGGAGCCGCAACAGGGGGAGGGATGGACAGAACTTCAAAAATCTGAAGCAGTAGTTTGTCAATATCATCCAGGGACCAGTGGTCCGAACCAGAATCGTCATGACCCCTTGTCTTCTCATCATCAGTCAGAGAATAGCTCCCCTTCGTCCGAAGGGGTATGGCCATAAAAATGTGAAAACTCCTCAGACTCCATAGGGAAGGGAGCCAAATCAGGGATTATGTGCCGCTTTTTAGCAGTGGCCTTGCGCGCTAGAGAACTAGCAAGCAATTTTTCAACACTGGCCAGTCTAGTAGCCACATCAGGATGAGAATCCCCGCTTGTATTGGGGGTTAGACTCAGGCTTGAGGGAGTAGGTGAAGTGAGGCGAGGTGCAGGCCCAGCCACAGGAGGGGCGGGAAGTACCATTAGTGCCTGCTGTGCACAAGGGGACGCAGACCCGTGCATTGTCACCGCTGATAGGCGAGACCCCACAAGCTACACACAGACGGGCTTGTCCCGAGGGAACCCCGTTCACAATATCCTGGGATGCCTCCATATGGTGATTAATGGGCACAATAGGCACGTAGGGATTGACGCTATAAGCTACCCTGGATGCCCCAATGACCCGCAGGGAAGTGGGAGTCATTTTACTAGGTCCACTGGTAATTAAGCCGGGCCGGGAGAAGCCACTGGATTCGACTGTCTGAAAGACATAATGGGAATAGGGATGTCAGAGCCATGCACAGTAAGCAAGACAAATGAAAATCGCCCGCGAGGGCACTTACAGATCGAGGGAGGAGGAGGACCGTTACCACGCACTCGCGCGATGAGCATCGAAATGGTGCCAAGCGGACCTCGAAGGGCGGGCCAGAGCAGGCTGTGACGCGGAGCGCTCCAAGCCAGGTCTCCGCCCCCCCCGAAGAGCGCAAAGCTCTGAAATAGATTCAGTTGTCAGAAGATCGAAGTGAATGGTACACTTAGAGAAAGACTCGCCAATGAAGACGTAGCAGCGTCTGAGGCAGCGCCGCCGCTCCTCGCAGCACATTCAATAAGAGAAGGAGTGCGCGTGGCAGCAACAGATGCATAATAAACATTTTTTAACAGCGCGGCACTGACACCAGGAATACCACTAAAGGACAGTACTAAGGCCATAAGCATGTAAGCATACACTGACCACCACCCCCCCCCTTCTTTCCCCCCGGACTACGGGGGGAACGAGGGAGGATGGCGACCCTTTGTATAGGGCCCACCGCTACACGGGGCATGGGGAATAGCGCGGGAGGGGCACCATCAGCCTAAACCGCCTACCATTTGGTGGGGGACTGCGGTGGAGCATGGTTCCATAAGCACACAAGGTGCTGCCTACCTTCACCTGACCGACGCAGCCCAAGCTGGGAGGCACATCACAGGGAGGACGGGTGGGAGTAGTCCAACAGGGCCGCAGGCTTTTATAGCCCCGCTCACCTGCGAGAGAGTGATACTTCATGTCTTCGCAGTCAGCACTGCAGAGAAATCAGGGGATTTGTGGGAGGTCCCTGGGTATATGCAGGGCCGGGAGGAGCCTGTTTCGCATGCTTCTGCAGTACAGCGCCATCTGGCGGAGGATAACCCAAGTGTAAGTATTATATCTGGAGCAGGACGTACTGTATACTAAGAATATGATGCTGGTGTAAATAAGACATATGGGGAATGTTATTTATTGGATTTTTGGTGTGCTTTTTTGTTATGCTTTAAGGGCATAAAAAATGTAAAGCTTAAAACATTGGTAATTTTTTGCATTTTTGGTCAAATTTTTGCCATTTTCATTAAAACCTGCAAATCATATCAACCAAAACATACCACTAACAAAGTAGAATGTGTCACAAAAAATCTTGGAATTGTTGGTGCAATCCAAAGTTATTATCACATAAAGAGACACAAGTTTTGAAAAAGTTTGTTTAGTCAGGAACACCAAAACTGGCTGTTGGAAGGGGTTAAGTAAATCTAAACCCTTTGGCAGGCTCCTGGTCTGCAGAGAGGATTGTGGTGGGATTGAGTACTGGTGGGATTGAGTAATGAGGGCATTGCTAGGTGGCAACAAGCAGGATGGGGGGAGCCCGATTTGAATCAGCCCTCCAGGGACTAGGATGCCTAGTTATGCCTTTCTATAAGGGAATGCCAAATCACCAAAAGCACCCAGCAAATGCCCCAAATTTGCCAGTTGTACTCCACCTCTATGTGCTTCAGATGTTCACTGTCAACTATTGGGGATTGCCAATATGACACGCCAAAGGGAGCATGTAGTAGCAAGTCTACAGTTGAGGGTTACTCTAATAAGCAAAACTCATTATTATACTCCTCATAGGGTAAAGGAAAGTAACTGCATTTTCATGATTAAGCCTGTTACATCTGGGAAAGGAAAAAGGATCACTGGGCAATGCATGCTTTTGATCACTTTTTACATAAATGGCAAACAACATCATCATATAGTCTTTTTCCCCACACAAGTGTAGAATCTCAGATTACTCCCCTATCTCCTCTTCATGTCTACACTAATATTGCATACCAGTGCAAAAACAACCTTATTTCATTTGTATATATAAAACTTTGGTTTTAAAGAGGAACAAATCCTAGTGCAGGCAGCAATCTAAAAGATTCCAGGGCTGGTCAATGGGTTCCCCGAGGACATTCCAATGACTGACCTGGATGCCCCCCTGACTGACCATTCCCCATCTCCCACCCCCCTTCCGGAGACTCCCCTAAACTGAAAAAGTGCTTTAGGAGATTTTTCATATAAAATACAACTGCTATCCCAACCTTGCAGTTTTTCAAAAAAACAACTCTTTACATCTGAAATACCCCCACAAATTATATATTCTCTGGAAGTACACACATCAAACTTTCCAGGTGTACCAGGCTTATTGATGTGGGCACAGTTTTTTTGGAAGTAACCCCTCAATGAATTGTTGCACAGGGTTTCCCTAACAAAAGAGCAGAGTTTGTATTTTAACATGAAATGTCCCATTTATCAATTTTCCAGTGTTTGTGGTAATCTCCCCAATTACAATGGTACCACATATGTAGCCCATCGGTAGCACCCAGTTCCTGCCCAAGAAACCCCCCAAACTGAAAGGAGCACTTTATAACATTTGCAAATAAAATACAACTACTATCCACACTATAAGCGGTTTAATAACCCCACTTTTTTGTTTTAGTTTTTTAGTTTTAGTTAAAAACCTTAAAAATTAAAAATAAATTGAAAAAAAAGCAATTCTGTGAGTACTCACCTGTAGAATTGTTTTTGTTCTTGCATGGCATGGCCTGCTTAGGTATTCATAACAGTTGGATTATTTCGCCACAAGGTGGCGCAGTGTACTGCAGAGGAGCTGTGGCATCTCCCGGGCCCCTATAAAAATGGGGTTAACCATAGAGTTCCCAGCGTAGACAAGCAGTGAGACAAGAAGCCGGGAGAGAATAAAGGTAAAAATGTAAAAAAGGTAAACAAACCCCAATTAACCAAGAATGATAACAAGGGTGGGTCGAAGCAGGCCGTGACATGCAAGAACAAAAACAATTTTACAGGTGAGTACTGATAGAATTGCTTTTTTCTTTATTGCATGGCACAGCCTGCTTCGGTATTCATACCAGTTGGGACATCCAAAAGCAGTGTCTAAAAGTAGAGTGGGATCCCCAATGAGTAACAGCCGGCAGTTCAAGTCACTACCGCCTGAAGCACCTTGCGGCCAAAAGCAGCCTCCACTAAGGCCTTAACATCAACCTTGTAAAACTTGGAAAAAGTATGAACAGAAGACCAAGTAACGGCCTTGCAAACTTGTTCAACAGAAGCTTGATGCTGAAAAGCCCAAGAAGCACCAATAGCATGAGTGGAATGAGCAGTAATTCTAAAGGGAGGTTCCTTCCCCTTAGTAGAATAGGCTTGAACCACCGCCTGACGGATCCACTTGCTGATAGTGGATTTAGCCGGAGGCAAACCCTTCCTAGGTCCAGAAGTGAGAACAAAAAGAGCATCAGATTTCCTGAAAGGCTCAGTAGCAACCAAATAAAACTTCAGAGCCCTGACCACATCCAGAGAATGCAGTGTCCGCTCCTTGGAATTAGCAGGATTAGGACACAATGAAGGCAAGACAATAGGCTTGATTCAGAGAGACAAAAAAAAACCTTCCGTTTTAGTGCCGATGTCGTATTATTTTCAAAAGTTCCCGCTCTCATATGAATGTGCGAGCGATTCTATGCATGTCTTGTAAACCTTCTGTAAAGTTTCCGTCCGTTCGTATGCCAGAGTACGAGTATGTCATTTTCCATCGAGACTTTTCTGATTCATTTTCTCAGGTAACAACGTAGCCTTTCGCTTTTGCCCTTTTCCCATCGTATCCTCCAACGAATCCTTTACGTTTCCCGATAGATTCTGTTTCCATTTTTCAAAAAATAATCGTCCAGACGGAATCCTTACGATCTTGCGCCTGCGCACTACAAACTTAACTCATTAAAGTGCTTGCTTACATATTTGACTCCCTCACTTCTACTACAATGTTTAGCTAAACCACTTAGCGCTATCCTGCAGCTTCCCTTTTGAACCCTTAAAGCTCACCCTAACCACTTAGCGCTATCCTGCAGCTTCCCTTTTGAACCCTTAAAGCTCACCCTAACCACTTAGCGCTATCCTGCAGCTTCCCTTTTGAACCCTTAAAGCTTACCCTAACCACTTAGCGCTATCCTGCAGCTTCTCTTAAACCCTTAAAACTTACCCAAATCACTTCGCGGTTAGGTTCTTCTTCCATTTTAGTTCCGTAAAACTTACCCAAATCACTTCGCGGTTAGGTTCTTCTTCCATTTTAGGTCCCTAAAACTTACCTAAATCACTTCGCGGTTAGGTTCTTCTTCCATTTTAGGTCCCAAAAACTTACCAAAATCACTTCGCGGTTAGGTGCTTCTTCCATTTTAGGTCCCTAAAACTTACCCAAATCACTTCGCGGTTAGGTTCTTCTTCCATTTTAGGTCCCAAAAACTTACCAAAATCACTTCGCGGACATCTGAATCTTCAGCTCTAAATATGTATTTGCCCCTTTGTTTGTTGTAAATGTATGTGTTTCAAGAAATGACACAGAAACCTTTGTTTCTTTAGTTTTTTTTTTATCTTAAATATTTAGATAATGTTAAAAAAATTTAGTTTTTGTATAAAAACTTTTTTTTTTTGGTCTGGCCTACTAAAACTTTGTAAAATTTTGTAAAAAATAAAATCAACTTTTTATAAAAATATAAAAATTTTAACAATGTAAAAAATTGGGCCAGCAGAACAGGCCCAGGACCCAGGACTCTACTCCTCTTCGTCTTCTTCTGTTGTCCCCAACGAGTCAACCATCACCTTCATATCGGCCACCAACGCAAGGACCCTCCGATTCATTTCCAAAATTTGTTGCCGTGTGGTCCCTGTAACAAATGGAGAAAAAAATCATTATTTTGATACCAATACATGTTTGCCACCCGTGGATTGAATGTTTTTAAGTTACACAAATAAATAAAGGCTACATATGTAATTCTGGCAAGTCATTAAGCTAAGGAAGTGGCCACAGTTCAGTCTGGCAAGTCATTAAGCTAAGGAAGTGGCAACAGTTCAGTCTGGCAAGTCATTAAGCTAAGGAAGTGGCCACAGTTCAGTAGGGCTGTGATGTATCTGTGTGTTGATGTCAAGTACCACATAAATGCAAATAATGGCATGACTACTTACTTGGTTGGTGGCCGAGAGCTGGCTCGTTGGGGACAACACGATGTCCTGGGTCCTGGCTCTGCTGTGAAGAAGTGCCTGTAGAAACATGGGAAATACGGTGAGTTTTAATGTCAAATTCCACAGTAATCAAATGTCTCTTGCAAAGTCTGGATCACATCACTCACCTTCTCCAGGTTCTGCTGGTGTCAGATCTGCTGCCTCTTCCACTACCTCACCCACTCCAGAAGCATCTAGACAAACAGATGAAAGGAATCAGTTTGGTAGGAGATAGCATGTATATGTGTGTGCGTATACATGAAGAGTGACATACCAGAGGCTCCCGCATGCGTGGCAGGGTACGACTGCCTGCCCACGCCGTGCTGCCCCTCCTCTGTTGTAAGGTCCAGGGGCTGGTCGGAGGACCCAACAGAGGAGGGGTAGGACCGTCGCCCTGGAGAGCCACCACCTTCACTCCCAGCTGCAGAATCATGCAGCACTGGTCGGCCTGTGCGCCTCGGGGTGCAGCGAATGCGGTAATCCATTTCCAACACTACCAAAGAAAAGGCATTATAACTAAAGGGCTACCTTCTGTCGTAGTTACATCTTGCATGCAATCGCTAGGCACTTACTTGGGAAATGGATTCCGAAAAATCTCCGCACCCGGGGCATGTGCAGTCGTTTCAGGTCCGACCAATGCTGCATGATCTGTGTGTGGATGAAGGTGGTGTCGGTCTGTTGTTGGATATCAGAGATGATCTCCAGGGCGACGTCGCGTTTTTCAAATGAGTTGGGCAGGTAGTCGTACCTGCGCTCCAGCATAGTCTACAAAACAGAAACCAAACATAGCAATTAATTATAAATGCGTATCAATATGTGCCAACAATACATTATTTTTGAAAATCCCATTAACACACACACACACACTTCTAGGCTAAGTTAAATTTTTAATCTGGCCGCACTGTTTGGCACGTGTGTGGCGTGCCTTTGGTTGTGCATATAGTTTAACACATTTTTAAAACAATCCCTTACTTCGTGCGCATCCTTAACATGTAGAGCAGCATTTAGATGTCAATTGAAAGGGCTACAAATACACTTACGAGCATGATGATCTCTTCTTGTTGGCGGGTGAAGATAGTGGGCGCCATCTTTCTTCTTCTTCTCGGCAGCAGATAAGTAATGCCCCGGCGGTTTCCGGGTTCCGGGCGAAGGGCCGGACGTACGCGTAAGCGAACGCGTAGGCGTCACGCGCCTGCTACCTTATTTAAAGGTCCCTGGACACACAGCTCATTCTCTTTAAGAGTCCAAGCAAAATGGCACCCAAAAAAGCAGCATCCAAAACTGCAAAAGATACCACGCTGAAGAAGGCAGCCAAGTGGCAAGAGCATGCCGAAGGCCCACAAACAAGGTCTCAACAGGCCAAAGCCAAGTTAAGGCCTACAACCAAGGCTCCGCCAAAGCAGCATCCCAAGCCAACTACCAGCTATGGCCAAAAAAGGAGGCGGCAGCAGCCAAAGGCAAGACGAAGGCACAAAAGCCTACAACAGCTCATGCCCTCAAAATGGGTAAGAGGGTACGAAGCCCCACCCCACCCTGCCCCACATCCCCAACCCCACGTGGCACCAAGGCACTTGGCATCGGCCCAAAACACAGGTCAAGAAGCCGCAGCAGGGCCAGAAGCCGCAGCAGGGCCAGAAGGCCAAGATAAAAAAAGCAGGCACAGCAGGCCCAGAAGCCCGAAAAGGAAGCCAATGGCAAGCTCCCCCTCCCCACCCACACGTGGCTACCAAACGAAGGCCAAGAGTGGGCGACCCACCAGCTCTGGGTCACCCGAGCCAAGTACCTCCAAGGGCCCACAGAGCCACAAGCAGCAGTTCCAGCTCCTCAAGACCCTCTCTTCCTCGCCCACATTCCCCCCCGGCACAGGTTGTCAGGCATTCACCCTATGCCACATCAACACCTGCAACTTCTGTGGCCACCCAGCCACGAACACCCAGTCCCTTTTCCAGTCCAGTACGATCAACAGCCAGCCTCCAGTCCTTGATGTCTTCTACACACACCCAGGCCAGAATGTCACCCCATTTGCCAGCAAACAATGAGGAGCCACAACCACCACAAACAGGGCGCACATTGCGCAGAGGCCACTTGAGTGGCCGTTTTGGTGAGTCCCAAACTCTGGCATTGGCTAGTGGGCTAACGTTATATTATGATGAGCTATATGGGAGCAAATCCAAAACAACTAGCAAGCAGCACAAATCTGAGATTTTGGCAGAACTCAGACAAGTCAATGCAGCGGGGGACGACTCAAAGATGTAGAACAGATTCAGTGGAAAATATCGGACCTCAAATATGAAGCACGGAAGAAAGAGAATAAAAAGGCGGCAATACAGGTACATATCTTATTTGTTGGTTTTTATTCTTCTTGTATATACATCAGTGAGCTTATTTCTGAATACTATGTTTTTCAGCTTACAAACTGGCGGAGGATTCCCCACTAAATTGAAATTTACACAGGCTGAGGAGCTGGCGCTGGGCCTGCTACATCCTGTTGCGTTAGAGGGACACTCGGAACAACAGGACACGGACAACCCGCCAATTACAGCAGGTTAGTAATGTGTGAATGTCCCTAAAAATGGACCAAAAAGTCAAATTAGCCAGCAAGCCATATCTAAACACATGCCCCTAGGGTGTGCCTTGTAGTGGAGTGATCACTTTGACCAGGGTGTGTCATGTGTGTCGACAGGTAATGTGCAAATTAGCACGACCATACATGACGTTTAAGAAAATTTAGGAAGAGTAGGAAAGTATGGAGATTAGTAAATGAATGTGTGCTATGTATTTTTTGCCAATCACATGCCACACTTACATCTTTTTCTGTTGGCCAATTTGCTTAGAGCTGTGCTTGGGGCCCAACGGCTTAAGATGGTGTGATTGAAATGTTTTAAGAGATACAATGGTAACCACCAGAATCATATTGTAACTGCTATTTGCCAGCTTAGTGTGTTAACTTAATGGACTATAAGGGATGTTTAAAACACACACAACAGCCATTACTTACATGTTTGTTTTTCTTCACGTCACCAATGTGTCTGTTCTGGTTTAAGAATCCATGTTCAATATAATGGCATTCATAGTGAAGGCCAAGTTGCACCGTTGTGGTAGTGGCCATTCCAGCTTGGGCACGTGTTTGATTTAAGCATATGTGTTATTAACCATCACCAATGCATAGTTGTGTGTTTACATTGTTTGTTTTCTTCTAATGCAGCCCAGCCTCATCCCTCAGCTAGTGGGGACTCCTCTGCCATTTTAACTATGCCGTCTTCTTCCGTGCTGCCTCAGACCCAGGATCTGATATCTACGGTAAGTGTTTTTTGATGATGTTGCGTATGCATGTGGTTTGCCATGTTTCTTTGGGCTGAATTACATATGTATTCCCCACACTGAACCTTTTTGTTTTACATGTCCCCAACAGAGCCACACACTGATGGAGGAAATCCAGGAGCTGGAGGAGGATGGAACCTTCCTTGGAGCTTATGAAGATCTCCCCCTGGGCCAGAATCTGCAACTGTCCCAAAATGTTTCTCTGACAAATCCTCAGCAGCAGAGGGAAGCTGGCTGCATGCTGCCTGCACATCGTGGGCAGCATGCAGAGACTGACCCTCCAGTCCCCAGTTTAAGATCTGCTGTTGAGGATTTGCCCAGCATACCTGTGGCTGTTGGGGGTCCTAGAGCAACATCATCTGCACGCCCCCCAACACGGGCAATTGGGAGGCGTACTCAGCAACGTCGCCCAGTTTCCCAGGGGAGGGGCATGCAGATGATGGAGTCAGCATGGCACCATGAGAGGCGGCTATTTTGGCGCCAAAACCACGAAAATATTATTGGGCAATTAGATAACCTCAATAATACCTTAAGTGCCATGCTGACTGAATTTAGGACCCATAACAGCCACATGGCCAACTTGACCACAGAATTCAGGTCCAGCATGGCTGAATTGCAAAGTAACCAAAGAAACATTTTGGAACAGTTGCAGATTCTGGATGCCACACAGGCCCAGGTTATGGCCCACCCCCAAGGGCCACAACCTGGGTTCTATGGGCATCCCCCATATTAATGTGCATTTGGCCTGAATCTGTTCTACATCTTTGCTCGACATTCCCACTGGATTGACTTGTCTGGTGAGCCCTACCAATCTAGCATTTTGATCTGCCTTTGCTAGTATGTTTTGGATTTGCCCCCATATAGCTCATTAAAGTCCTGAGGTAGCCCACTAGCCAATGCCAGAGGACAAGCCTCACTGAAGCGGCCACTAAAGCTGTTGCGCTGCAGCCTTGCCCATAATTACATTTGTGGTGGCTCCTCCTGTTTGTAGGCATGATTGTGTGACATTCTGGCCTGGCAAACTAAGACCTTGGACCCTGACTGTGATTTTACTGTACTTGGATTGGGACTGGGTGTTCTTGTTTGGGTGGGCCACTGAGTAACAGGTGTAGATGTGGCATAGGTATGTCTGCTTTCAACCTGTGCCTGTGGCAAATGTGGGCAAGCAGGAGAGGGCGTGTTTGTGTGCATATTTTTAAAATGTAACATGTTTTGACATTAATTTCCTGTCCATGTATTCCCCCTAAGTATGTGAATGACCATCACCCACAATTCTGTTTGTCAAAATTGAACCTTAAAAAATTAAACAAACGTGTTTCTGGCCAAGTTAATGTCTGTCGGTTTTTGGTTAATAAATATGAGTTAAAGTAGCCACAAAAACAAACACACACAAATATTTTTAAATGAGGAAAAATACATTGTTGTTGATTTGGGTAATTAATTCATTATTGTTTTGTTCATAATCAAACAAAAATCAAACAACAAATGGAACAAAGCAATCACAACAAACAATGTCAAAAGAAACAAAAAAAAGAGAAAACAATTAAGCAAAATGTGTTGCTATTAAATTAGCACGGACGGCTTGGCCAGACGCACTGTGCTGCCCAACATAGGCGTCCTCTGGCTCATCGGCGGGTGGAGAGGGTTTAAAATCCACATACCGGCGGACCCTCTGCAAGATAGCAAAATTATGCAGCGCAGCACAGGCCATAATGATATCTATGACCTTTTTGGGGTCATACTGAAGGGATCCCCCGGTATGGTCCAAACATCTAAATCGGGTCTTCAGTAGTCCAAAGGCCCTCTCCACCACTGCCCTGGTTTTGCGGTGCGCCCTATTATAGGCCTCTTGTGCGGCATTCTGTGGGCGTAGTACAGGCGTCAACAGCCACGGGAGGAGTGGATATCCAGAATCTCCTGGAAAAATTAAAGGTAAACAAATATAAACATTAATGCATACATTTCAGCCAAAAAATCCAACAAATACCTGATTAAGAAGCTATGTGACATTGTCCCAAAAACATGAGCATACATATTGCACAGGCCAAAGCGACAAAGAAACATATCTAATAGATGGTGGGCCAAATTAGAGAAATAATATTGCGGATGCTGGCCAATCAGGCAGACTGTTAAGAGCTATTGTTTTCTGTCTGTGCTGCTCAGCAATGTTGGATGGGTTAAGTTTACATGACCCATTTTCTGCTTTGTCTGAGTCCCAAACAGGTCTAAGCTGGCCCCTGCACTTTATCCCGCTCACCTCTACTCAGTAAGTGTAATGCATGTAAGGAAAGATGGCGCAGACCCTCTGATAAAGTCAATAACAGATTGACAGAAAAGTGTGGGGAAGACTGTTTAATAATTTTGCTCTAATTACACTTTGGAGTTTAAACAATGCAGGACAAACATTTTGCCAGGCTTTGTTGATTTGCTAATGTAATGGGTCCAGTCGTGTTTCACATGTTCCCAAGGTGAGGAAAAAGCCATAGTTTAAGAAAGGTGAATGAAACCAAAATCCAAGCCATACCTAGAAAATCTAATGATGTAATTGGACTCAACTTACCAAGGAGCCATGCACCCGCAAATTCCCCAGACTCAAACCGACGGAATAATCCTGATCTTCTAAGGATGTAGGCGTCATGAGCTGAGCCAGGGTAGCCTGCGAGGACGCTAAGGAACCGCATGTCCTGGGCCACCACTGCTTGCACATTCAGTGAGTGGCCCATTTTTCGGTTCCTGGGAAAAAAGGGAAAAAAATTACATCAGTAACGCTTGGGAAATTAGTCAAACCCTCACTTCTAACACCCTAAGTCAAACGTTTTTATCCAGACAAATAACACCAAACAACTACCTTAAATTTAAGTGCCGAACAAAAGGAGATGTATGTTATAGCCTTTAAAGTTTGGATTTACTTGTTCAATTTTAAGTACACTTTCAAATGTTTGACTTTGACCAAACTGAAAATTTATATAAGTGAAAAATAGGGGCCATTGGTTCACATACACTCTTTGCAAGGAGGGAGTATTTGCAAGGAGGGACTGTTTACAATGAGGGAATAATTAAAAGGAGGGATTAGTAACAAAGAGGGATTACAAGGAGGGACTAGTAACAAAGAGGGACTAATTACAAGGTGGAATAGTAACAAAGGCATTATTTACAAGGAGGGACAAGTAACATAGAGGGATTAATTACAAGGAGGGACTAGTAACAGAGGGATTAATTACAAGGAGGGACTAGTAACATAGAGGGATTAATTACAAGGAGGGACTAGTACCAAAGAGGGATTAATTACAAGGAGGGACTAGTAACATAGAGGGATTAATTACAAGGAGGGACTAGTACCAAAGAGGGATTAATTACAAGGAGGGACTAGTAACAAAGAGGGACTAATTACAAGGAGGGACTAGTAACAAAGAGGAATTACAAGGAGGGACTAGTAACAGAGGGATCAATTACAAGGAGGGACTAGTAACAAAGAGGGACTAATTACAAGGATGGACTAGTAACATAGAGGAATTACAAGGAGGGACTAGTAACAAAGAGGGACTAATTACAAGGAGGGACTAGTAACAGAGGGATTAATTACAAGGAGGGACTAGTACCAAATAGGAATTACAAGGAGGGACTAGTACCAAAGAGGGATTAATTACAAGGAGGGACTAGTAACAGAGGGATTAATTACAAGGAGGGACTAGTAACAAAGAGGGACTAATTACAAGGAGGGACTAGTAACAAAGAGGAATTACAAGGAGGGACTAGTAACAGAGGGATCAATTACAAGGAGGGACTAGTAACAAAGAGGGACTAATTACAAGGATGGACTAGTAACAGAGGAATTACAAGGAGGGACTAGTAACAAAGAGGGACTAATTACAAGGAGGGACTAGTAACATAGAGGGATTAATTACAAGGAGGGACCAAAACAAATGATGGATTTGTTCAAAGGAGGGACCCAAAAAAACAAAATCAACATAAAACAAACCAAAAAGTTAGCTCAACATGGAAGAATGAACTTGCCTGTATATGTACTCGTCGCCAGCCGGAGGGACAAGGGCAACGTGGGTACAGTTAATGGCACCCATGACGTTGGGCATATCAGCAATATTGGATAGGGCGCGGCTCAGCGTAGGCTGTGAGATCCCCACAGAGAGAGCACCCAGCCTCTGGAACGAGCCATTCGCCAAAAATTGCAGGCAGCCAAGCATCTTGGTCATACCTGAAATTGCTTGCCCCTTCCTTGTGGTGCGGGCTAACCATGGCCGCAGCTCACTATACAACTTATGGAGGGAAGCGCGATTAAGTCTGGTGAGCTCGAACAGCTCAACGTCATGCATGCCATTGATGTCCATGCGTCGCCGCCGATGCAATCTGGCCTCGGACCTCTGGACGATCTCAATGCCCATGAGCTGCAGATCCCCATGCTCCTCAAATGCACTAGAGTCATCCATGCCTGCTAGTTCCGATGTCAAAATGGTCCCATAAGGGGATCGAAAATTAAACGGATTTATTGGGTGTTGGCCCATCGGCAATCAGCTCTCTGAATTAATCGCCAGCCCATTGCAATAACGTAAGTGTTCTGAACGGTCGAAACATTTCAGATTTGGTGGGAAAAAGGTCCCGAAATAACGTAAAACTTCCGATTTCCTTTGGATCATCGAAAGAGCATATACGTATTAGTTCGAACGTTCGTGGGAGTAGAAAATGGACGAAAAAAAGCAAAAAAATGACAAACACCCACCCAAACTTTCACAGACAGCTACGGAAGTCCGGATGAATGTGTCTCTGAATCAAGCCTAATGTCTTGATTGAGATTCAACGCAGACACCACCTTAGGCAAGAAATCCGGCTTAAACCGAAACACCACCTTATCCTGATGCCTCTCAAAATAAGGAGGTTTGATGGAAAGTGCCGCCAGCTTAGAAACTCGCCTTACATAAGTGATAGCCACCAAAAAGACTACCTTAAGAGTCAGAATGGGAAAAGCAGCCCCACGGATAGGCTCAAAGGGAGGACCCTGCAGAGCAGACAACACCAGATTCAAGTCCCAGACTGGTAGCATAGGCTTACGAGGTGGACGCACATGAGTAACACCCTGAAAAAAAGTTTTAACCAACCGGTGGTTGGCAAAGGATCTTTGGAAAAAAATTGCCAGAGCTGAAACATGGCCTTTGAGGGTACTAAGTTGAAGGCCAGAATCCAAACCATGTTGCAAAAATTCCAGAATCCTGGGAATGGAAAAAACCCAACAGGGAAGAGACTTGGACTCACACCAGGCAATGAAAGCATGCCAGACCCTGAAATAGATAAAGGATGAGGACTTCTTCCTAGCCCGAATCATGGTATCCACAACAGAGGCAGGCAACCCCTTCTCTGTCAAGATGTAGGTGTCAGGGATTTTCCAACGGAGAAATCCCAATTGCAAAAAGTGACCAGATATTGAGACTGAGGCAGAAATGGATATGGGGCAAACCGTGTTTAATAGTGAAATACCAGTGGTAACTAAAAAACAGTGGTAACTACACATCAAACAAACTACAAAAAACAGTGGCAACTAAAAAACAGTGGTAACTACACATCAAACACACTACAATCAAACAGAGTACAAATCACAAAGGGGAACATATATGTGTAAGGGAACTATACATATATACAAGTGACATTAACACGCTCTGGCTGTACATACACAAGATGGAGCAGGCAACAAGATGGAGTCCGGCAACAAGCATGCATAAGGATGAGAGAAAAAGTCCAAATCCCAAGGTGGAAAGCACGGCTGGGATAGGGGGAGCAAACACAAGAGCTGAGGCAGGAGTCCTGGGTGCAAGGTTCAGGGGTACCTTGGATCTAGGTACAGCATACTGGGATAATGATGACATAACAAAATGCTAATCCGCTGCCTGAATGGGCTGATCAGCTTATATAGGCTGAGGAGTTACAGGTGCTGGCTGATTGCCAGCAGCTCTGCAGGACAGAGCCATCTCTTGGTGGATAAGCACAATGCAGGGGAAGTTCCAGAGAAAGAGCCAGCCAGCAGTATTGACCAGCAGCACACTCAGAAGCCTAAGGAGGAACTCCAACCCTGACAGTAGGTTTCAGCAGCCAAGCCGTTAAAGCCAGGGTTTGTAAATTGGGATGGCGTAGCTGTCCCTGAGTGAGAAGATCTGGATCCCTGGGCAAGACGTACTGGTCTACTGCCAACTGCATGACATCTGCGAACCACACTCTTCTTGGCCAACAGGGGGCCACCAGGATGGCTGACACCCCCTCCTGGGCAATCTTGCGCATGACCCTGCCCAGTAGAGGGAACGGAGGGAACACATATGGAAGCCGAAACTCCGTCCAAGGCATTGCATCCGTGGCGAAGGTCAGAGGGTCCTGTGACAGGGAGACAAACCTGGGAAGTTTGTGATTGTGACGGGACGCAAACAGGTCCACATCCGGCTGATCCCAGCGGTGACACAGGGAGAGAAACACCTGGTAGCTGAGGGACCATTACCCCAGACGAGAAGCCCCCCTGCTCAGGGAATCCGCCACCTGGTTCTTCACCCCCGGAATGTATACTGCAGGAGACATTCTGTTCCACCCAAGACAGTACCAGAGACACTTCTTTGAAGGCTCGCTTGCTTCGAGTCCCTCCCTGATGGTTGATGTAGGCAACTGCCGTCTGGTTGTCTGAGCGGATCTGAATAGCCCGACCCCGAAGGTGTGTGGTCAGGTGGGACAGAACCAACTTGATCGCCCTCAGTTCCAGGACATTGATCAGAGCATGGGCCTCCTGGAGGCCCCAATGACCCTGGAACTGTAGGGACTTCCAAAAGCCACCCCCGTCAGACTGGCATCCGTGGTGACAGTCACCCAGCACGGGGGCAGGAAGGTCCTGCCCACCAGAAGATTCCTTGAGTCCAGCCACCACGAAAGGGACTGCCTGGCCAGAGGAGACAGAGCAAATTCCTGATCCAGGGACACAGGGTCCCGATCCCAAACTGACCAGAGGTGCAACTGAAGAGGTCTCATGTGAAACTGAGCAAAGCAGGACAACATCAGGCCCACCAACTGCATCCCCAGATGGATGGAGGGATGAGGACACAAGAGCAGAGCCCGTGCCTGCTTCTGAAGGCCCTCCTTGAACACCTTGAACACCTTGACTTGAGAGGTATCCAGTGTCATGCCCAGAAAGGACCTCACCAAGGACGGGGACAGTGAAGACTTGGGAAAATTGATCACCCAGCCGAAGGACTCCAGAGTGGAGATCACCACCTGGGTGTCCTGTTCGGCCTGATGAAAGGACTGAGCCACAATGAGGATGTCGTCCAGGTAGGGAAGGATGCGAATGCCCCAGGTTCGCAGCAGAGCCATCACTCCCGCCAGCACCTTGGTGAACACCCGAGGCGCCGAGGTGATACCAAATGGTAAGGCCACAAACTGGTAATGCTGATCCTCCAGCACGAACCTCAGAAATCTCAGATGACCTGGGAAGATAGGCACATGAAGATAAGCATCCTTGATGTCCATGGTGGTCATGAAGTCGCCCGGGCGAAGGGTACCGACAGCAGAGCGTAGCGTCTCCATGCGAAAATGTTTGAATCTGACAAACTTGTTGAGGCCCTTCAAGTCCAGAATGGACCTCAGAGAGCCGTCCTTTTTGGGGACCGTGAAGAGATTGGAATAGTACCCCTGACCCTGTTCTTGATGGGACACCGGACAAATGACCCCTGACTCCAGCAGGCATTGAACCGCCGAAAGTAACCCTTGAGCTGACAGGGGGTTTAAAAACATCTGGGATCTGATGAATCTAGGGGTGGCCAGGCTGCAAACTCTATCTTGTAACCATAGGACACCACCTCCTGAATCCACCGGTCTGAAACGTGGAGCCTCCAGACGTGAGCAAAGAGCCGAAGCCGCCCCCCCACCCGAATGGGTGAGGGCGCCCCCTCATTTCTGGGGGGCCTTGGGAGGAGGTTTGGGCTTAGAACCCCAGGAGAGCCCGGGACATCCACGGGATCTGCCACGGCCCCAAGAATCTCTGTGGCTACCTGAGAAAAGGGAGCAACGACCTCCTCTGGAAGAACGAAGGGAGGGGAGGGAGACGGAGGTCCCCCGAAAAGGCCTGGGCTGCCTCATACGCTGAGGCAGCCTGCCGTCCTTGGCCAAAACATCAAGATGCTCACCAAAGAGCCGCAGCCCCGCAAAGGGTAGCCCAGTGAGAGCCTTCTTAGCAGCAGCGTCATCTGCCCACTGACGTAACCAAACAGAGCGGCGCATAGCCACCAAAAGTGCAGAGGCCCTACGGCCCAGCCTCACAGCATCATCCATGGCAGTACGGATAAATACAACAAAATCAGAGCAAAGCAAGAGGGCCCTATAATCCTCCCTCCTCCTACCAGCCATAGTGCCATGACAGAGACGCTTGAGCAGTTTCTTAAGGGCAATAGCAGTAATGGCAGCAGCACAGGCCGGGTGCAGTCCAGCCCCCACACAAGTAAAAGCATGGCAGGCCAGCTGATCCATGCGCCGGTCCTCGCTGTCCTTCAGAGTGGTAGTGTCAGGGGAAGGCATGACCGAAGTATTAGGCAGGCCTAGCACGGGAGCGTCCACCTCAGGGGGACAGGACCAACGCTTTACTAGATCAGCAGGAAAGGGATACCTCTTACCCAATCCCTTGGGCACAGCGGGCAGCCTGTTAGGGCGTTCCCACTCCCTAAGCACCATAGAAGTCAAATGGCCCTGCTCAGGGAACTCCAGACGCTGTTTACCAGGATGAAAAAGCTCACCCTGCTTTCTTTTAGCCACCTCAGGAGGAACAATGTGCAAGATTTCAAAAATTTGTGACAGCAGATTGTCAGTGCCCTCAGGGTACCATGATTCCTCCCCGGACACAGACCCAGGGTCACTAATGCAACCCTCCTGCTGGTCCCCAGAGGAGTCAGAGTCCTGGAACAGTTCCCCTTCCTCTAGGGAATAAAGTCCACCAGTGGCATCAAATTCCTCATACTCCTTAGTGGAGCGGTGTGGAAGTCAGGTGACCCCCTGCTAGCATCCCCCTCACTGGGAGCCAATTGCAGCAGTGGGGGGGTAGGTGATGCCGAAGGGGGCGCAGAGCTGGGGACCGATGCAGGCAAACCAAGCTGGAGCTCAAGGACACTTTGAGTGCACGGCACGCACACCCTGACACTGTCACTCACAGGGGATACCCCACACATGGCACACAGCCGGGATTGCCCCGAAGGACCCCCAAGCACGCTATCCCCAGAAGCCTCCATATGGTGATTAACACAGGCGCAATAGGCCAGCTCTGGGTAAAGGCTAATACAAAAGCCACCCGGGATGTCCTCCCACGGTATGCCCCCAGATCAGCAAAGGGTGGGGGGGGATGAGGGGGAGGAAGTAGTAGAGACGGGAGAAACCAGAACCCACTGGTATCCCGCCTGAAAGACATAAGTAAAAATGACACATGAGCATCCCACAGCACATGCCCCATGAGACCAATAAAAAAAACCCCAAGGGGGATTCACGGACCAAGGAAATCGCAGGGTCACCAAGGCACAGACCGCAAGATGAAGTGACACACCGGAGGAAACAGCGCTGCAGCCCAGAAGGGAGAAATCCAGACGCGCAACTAATCCAAAATGGCACCGGCAGAGGTACCTCGAGGGGCGGGCCGCAGGGGGATGATGCGATACGAGTCATCCCCCGGGCCCGCCCCCCCGAATAGCGCGAAAACGGCGCCCACGTGACCCCGCCGGCGCCATGACAAAGCAAAAACGCCACAGGTTATAGTGCCCACAGCCGCGGAGGGCAGTACAAAGCGGCGCAGCGACCAAAAACACCAAAAAACACACTGTAAACGGCCAAAACACCACAACTAATACTACTCGCTGCTACCACCTGCTCCCCCCAGGAACAAAGTCAGAGAGGGGGGGGGAGATAGAGAGACGAAAAGGCAGCGGCGAGTATCCCGGCCAGAAGGGGGGGTGGGACCCCCCCTGAAGGAAAAGAAGGGGACACAGTCCCCAAAACACTCACCCCCTCAGAAGCCAGGACAGGAACTCCGCATCCCTAGTAGGCTCACCATAAAGCCTATGGCCGGCTAACCTTTGTGGAACAGGGTCTGCGGCTTGGAGCAGCTCTCCAGGAGCACTTGACCCTAGTGCTCTTCTACCCTCACCCGATCTGTCAGCCAAGGCTGGGAGGCAGTGAGGGTCCAGAAACGGGTGGAAATAGACTTGCAGGGACGCAGGCCCGGTTGCCTCGCTCACCTGCGCATAGAGAGAGAGCCATCTTCTATCTTCGCAGTTTCACTGCAGAGGAAACACTGGGGAAATCGATGGTTAATCACATTTTTATAGGGGGCCGGGAGTTGCCACAGCTCTTCTGCAGTACACTGCGCCACCTTGTGGCGGAATAACCCAACTGTTATGAATACCGAAGCAGGCCGTGCCATGCAATAAAGAAAAATGGTGCGGGCCCCCCTTCCCAGTAAAACCAGCCTGGGCACCAGCTATGCAGAGCTTGTAGACCAGGGGTGGAGGCCAGCCTCGGTGGCCACCGGCTGCAGGCTTTTGTTTTTTTTTTAAATGGTGTGGGGTCCCCCCTTCTCAGCATAACCAGCCCAGGCACCAGCTATGGGGGCTTGTAGACCAGCGCTTGGGGGCCAGCCCTGAAATCTACAAGCCCGAACAGCCTTTGTGGGCCGCAGGCTTTCTGCCCCCCCGGCTTTGGGTAAGCAGGTAATAGGGGGCTGGGGGTTAATGACAAGTCAACCCCTTAATGCAGGTGACTTGCCAGCCCCCCCCCCCAAGCCTTGTGAACTGGTATAGGGGTTTCATGGATCCCTTACCAGTTCACAAATGGCTAACAGTAAAAAAACACAGCACACATCTATACACACACAACACACAAAATGTCATTTATTAAAAAAACATTTTTTTTCTTTATTCACCTCGAACCTGTGTCCCACGCCGCTGTAACACGACAATCTCATGACAGATTTCGGTGATCATCTGATTATTGTCAGGCCGGTAGCAGGATGACGTCATCCGCCGGGACTAGCGGTGGTGGAATCGGGAGGAGGGGGGCGGAATCAAAGGCCCCCAAGTGAAGAGAAGACCTGGCTGGATCGATCAAGGGGTCAGATGAGTCTCTATTTTCTTTTACTTTTTTTATTTTAATTACAGGTTAAAGTCAGTTACTTGAGTCTCAAGTACAGTAGCTGGCTTGGAGAGGCAGCTATGCGAGACTCGGGTATCTGGTACTTAAAGGGTTAAATACTTTAAACTTAATAAACTATAAAGTCATTTTCGTAGTATTCAGTGTTCAACTTGTAGGCTGTGCTGAGTGATATGACTAGCTATTTTAATATATGGCAATATCCAGGAAAAAAAGTTGAACTTTCATATTATAAATAAACATTTGTCACCATAAATAAATATATAAAAAAAAGGTATAAAAATGCAACAAAACATTTACCCGAGAGAAAAGTGCTTACAAATCACCTATGGCAGTAAAGAGAATTCAATGCAATGAAGACATGTTTGTATGTCACACTGCAATTTCATATGCTCATTAAATTTATTTTTTGAAAATGTTGAAACAGAATGACTTTGATAAACACAGTGTACTCCCCCTCTTCCATGCCACTTTTTTTTTTTACACGTTATTCAGGCAGATGATGCACATAGGAATAAAAACTATTTATAATTAATGTTATCTACACAGAAAAAAACTTGCTGTTTGTACATATCCGTTTGTCACCATGAAACCTTGGTATGGTTTGTCACCATGCACCCTTTTCCACGTGGAGAATGCAGTGACAGCATGCTGCAAAATGAGAGTGTGCACATAGATCAAAGTTGAAGTGGAATTTTTTAGCCCAATGTTCCCCAACCCTCTCCTCGAGAATCACCAATAGGTAATGTTTTGTAAATCCCTACATAGCCAGCTTGATAGCTCTGCTACTGCACTAATACTTCCCTGGACCTGTGGCTCTCAAGGAGAGGGTTGGGATTTTACCACACAAAACACCGCTTTGCAAAAAAGCACCATAGCAATAGGTGAACTTTGGGTACAAATCTAGAGTGCTAAAAGTGAAGAAGAGGGAGGGGGGGCTGTTACATGCAAGCCAGGCATTAAAGCAGAATTCCAATCAAAAAATAACCCGCCACCTTTCACCCAGAACACAGGCGGCAGCCACACAGAAAGATACAAAGTGACATCCCCCGGCTCTGTGTGCCTATCGCACATTCACTTGAATGGGGGGCAGGCACGGAGCCGTCTTTCTCAGCTGAACTGTGGCTAAGGTAATGTTTTTTTTGTAACCGCCCCTGTCCTGCCCTAGCAATAGGAGAGAGTGGCAGGAAGGAGGGGGAGGGTTGTTTTTGACCAACAGTCAAAAATGACTTAAACCAGACCAACACCACAAACTGTACCCATATGCATCCCGCCTCAGGGCAATTTAAATTGCTGCACATACAAATTAATTTACCTTTCTCTAAGGCTTGCTGTGGTAAACAAATAAAATGGTGGCTCATGTATCTGCAGGCCACCTGCAAACAGGATGTGCTGCTGGGTTTCCTGTTACTGTGCATTGTCAGTTATGTCAGTTGAATACAGGCAGCAGCATGGCTGAGATGCTGGGAAAGAAGCTCCAGAATGGCTGCTACCACTGAAAATCAGTGATCAGTCTGGTTTAAGTGACAAACACCTATATTGGATTACTAAACCACCCCATTTTCATCTCTGCCAGCAGACCTACAAAACACAGCACTTTTTACACAAAGAAATAGCAAACCATTAAAGCGTGTGCATTATAAACAATGGAAATCTGAGGAAATGAGGTGCCCGAACCATGAGTTATTATGCATAAATCCTAATATTTAACACTGCAATCCAATTATGCACAGGAAAGGACAGTGCGTAAGCAAACAACTCTAAATTATGCACAGCATTCATCAACAAGCACCTTCCATGTACACAGAGGCATTTATTGTAAAAAACACAACATTAAAAAGGACACTCTCTTACCAAGGGTGAATTCAAGCTTTGGGTCATCTAAAGTTCTTGGAGTGTCTGGTAATACAGAATCAAGATAAATCATAATTAAAAAATAAAGACCTCACATAGCAGCATTTTATTATTTTTCACAATTCCCATTAGGCATAATCAAAGCACATGGACCTACCTGACACATAACAATTGGTTGTCACCATGCAGTTGTAATATGTAAATACGATCTTGGCAATTAATGTTTCACAGTGTTTAACTGAAACCTCACAGTGCATACCACCTAAACACAGTTCATCCACATTCTACAGTAAATGGCCATATACTTGCTTTTATGGTATAAATGACCATATACTTGCTTTTATGGTATTTCCACTTTGGTTGCCATTTTTAGCAGATTCTCTGCAGATGGACTCTCGATAGCTTCTCCCTCTGCTCTCTAACCAACTCCGTGGACCAAGACCCGCCCCCTCCCAATCCATTGTGGCCCGTGGCCCTTGGATCTGTGATGCTGCATAGGAATCAGCATAATGAACGGGGTCTGTAAAACTCCCAGAACCTGCATAAGACACCCTGGCTGTGCTTCTCCCCTCTCCCCCTGTTGCCAGGTGACATTGGTGCCTAGACCAGCACTCCCAGACACACTTCCAAAGTGCATGCCCGCACTCCAAAAGCACATGCCCTCACTCCCAAAGCGCAGGGGGAGAGAGGAGGAGTTGGGGTGGCAGCTGTTGCAAAGCTCTCACCCAGCATTTGCCAGGGTAGAGAGGAGGAGGTGGGACGGCTGCCGTCATGATGCTCTCTGCCAGGTGGAGAGAGGAAGAGGTGGGGTGGCAGCCACCAACATGGCATGCGAGGAGGGAGGTGGGGTGGCAGGTTCAAGTCATGCTTCACTCCCCCCACCGCGCTGCTTGGGGGAGCGGGCTGCACCGAGCAGAGGAGGGTAGCTGCATGAACCTGCTCCTCCCCAACATCCCCGCCGGCCAACAGTGGTGCAAACCCACATCGATCTGTGTCGAGGGCCATGGGGGCATGTTTCTTCTTCCCCCGCTGCGTGTGTGAGCGACAGGAGAAACATGCCCCCGGTGGCCACTGACATCCCAGCTGAGCTGTGTGGGTTCTCCCTGCCGCTGGTCGGCGGGAAGGTTGGGGGAGGAGGCTGTTTGCACTTTGTGAGGGGTCTGGAGGGAGACAGTGGTGGCTGGGGGAGAAATTTGAAGAGGGAGGGAGAGGAGGGAGGGACCAGCAATCCTGTCCCAACTCTGCTGAGCTAATTGGGGGATGGGATGGGAAAAAGCAATGGCTGAACCTGTAACCCTTCATAGGTAATTTAAAAAGAGTTTAGGACAGTGCCAAATGTAGCTCAACACAATGGTGTAACTATTACCTTTGGCTGCACTTTAAATCACCAAAATGTTCTCATAATGCACCCACACCATTAACCTGGCCTACACGAATAAATGTAACCCTTAACAGGGTGGTGGCTAGTCCGTCATCCCTGTTACAATTGCAGTTCAGGGGGCATCCTCATTGTCAACAACCCTTACACATGCACACCCTGCAAGACCATTCTCAGGCAACCATAACTTAAAGCGGACCAAAACTCAAATTTGTAGCATTCCCTGAATTGCTGCCCCCATGAAGAGTTCCTTTTGCCAGTTTTTAAAGCTCCTGCTTCACTATAATCCTAGATAATGACGTCTGTTTTAGCTGTAAAGCTCTGCCTCCTCCATTTATTGCCACTGTTGTATGTGGCAATTATGTCATTGCCACACCTATGCAATGGCTGATCACCTGATAACTTACAGAAAAGGACAGTAATAAAAAAATTTTCCAGGATGATATGAAGAGCAACAATATTCATTTCTAGTTCTATACTCTAGGAAGGGGGTATCGACAGGGGCTTTGGCCAAATATATTTCACAAGGTCAGTGGGTTTTTGTCCGCTTTAAACCTTCCCCAGTCTTGTGATGGGACCAATTATGTTCACTGGACAGTCTTGCACATCACTGTGCAACCTTTCACATAAATGTCATGCGTGATCAACTACTGCCAGCCAAGGATTCCCCGATAACCGGCTCTTAGGGGTAGTATGTGCGGGGAGGGGGAGGCCTAGGCAATCTAGGTACCCCCTCCATGCTGCAGTCAATACCTAATTTTTATAAAATGACTGTTTTGTTTTAAGTAGTTTTAGTCTCTTTAAAGCTGACCCCACACCCAATTTCTACATAATGGGTGTGGGGCCGCATCCAGATTGTTGGAGCTCCCCCCCTACAGAGCCCTGCAATCCCCCTCAATCCTTACCTGAATTTCGACCTGCCCACGAATGGGCACCGGCGGTCACGTGGGCTGGGATGGATTTCTCTTTCTCCCATCCAGCATGGCCCACACGACTGCTGACAGCCAATTGCCAGCCCCCATTTGCTGGAGGATCAAGATTCATGTAAGGATTGAAGTGGACCATTGTGCGGGGGGTTCCAGCAGTCTGGATGCCCCCTTGAGTCACAATTCAGCTCCACACCCATTATGTAGAAAAAGGGTGTGGGGCTGCTTTTGTTGCTCCTGCCCTGATCAATTTAACCACCACAATGGCTTCATATGGAGCTGCAGGTAGCCTGCAAAGAGGATGTGCTGCTGGGTTTCATGCTGCTGTGCAGTGTGGTTATCTCGGTTTAACCTAGGCAGCAGCACAGCATGGAGCTTGCCATAGGAAGTCTCCGGGGTGCTTCAAGTTGGCCGCAAGCAAGAGAAAATCAGCTTTGAGTGGAGCAAAAAGTACTGACAAAGATTCAGTATCATGCATGCAGATTGGGAAAGTGAGTTTTGGGGAATTTTTTTCTGTAAAGGCACAAACCCTTCAAAAACTATTCCTCAGCATCTTAGATTAGTACATTTTACGTTTTTAGTCACTTATTATTCTTTCCCACACTGGGCTGCAACTCTGTTTAGGACTCTAGGATATGGGTACCGCCATAGTAGAGCCGACAGAGCAGAGCTGGGTTCAGGGAAAGAAAACAAATCCCAGAATGCAGAGCGACACACTCAGAAGATACTTCCTGTTGCCTGATGCTCCATGAGCTGCCATCTTGGATGTTTAAAGGCTTATAACATGCAGTAGATGCAGGTAGGATGGTTTTTAATGTGAGCAATCTGTAGGTACAGGGTATGGGAAACATATAAGATAGGCTCTTATTCTGGGTGAAGGTCCGCTTTAAGAAGCATCACACAACGCCACTTTTTTGGCCTCACCGGCACTCAGCGTCTGATTTAAGAAATAAAAAACAGCAGCGCCGAAGTGGCCACCACACTAGCGCCGAAAAGGTTGTAGTGCAAGGCGCTCTGGTTGAAGCAATGCCTGATGATACCTGGCACTGTAGGTCAAGATCCTATGGAGCACAATGGGCAGAACTGGATTGAAGTTTAATGCTTATAATAATAAATACATTTATTTGTACAGAAGTTGTAATGGGTTTTGTCAAAAATTTAAATGCAAGTTCCAGATGCCACAAAATGAATTTTTTTTTGGAGGGGGGTTATGAAAATTGATTTTAATGGCATCTTTTGCTTAACAATTGTAATTTGAACATGTAAAATGCAGCCTAAACGCACTGTAAAGTATGTCCCCTTTGTCCCCAGCATTGATTACTTGTAGCTGCAATGATTAAACACCGGGAACATAAACCCCCCAAAATTTCAAGGTGGAAAAAAATCATGTTGTTGAGTGTCGGACAAACGATAGTCCAAAGTGGCACTCATGGGCGCTGGAATAGCTGGCAGCCGGGTCCAACAGGTACTGGCATAGGCAGGCCAATACCTACGGCAACAATCAAAGCTAATTAGCATTCTGCACAGTGACTGATAAGACCGGATAAGAAATGCCAGAGCTCTGGAATGGGGCACAGCATAAATAAGGCCCTTAGTCTCTCTGTGGAATGTCTAGAACTATAACGTTTGTAAAGTAGGCTACTGCTCAAAGAGTTAATAGCAAGAAAATTTGTATAGCACATTTATGTTATAAAATATGAATTTTAATTATTGTAAATGTTGAGCTGCATTTACCTCTAGGTGAATACAGTAAGAATGGACAAATGATTAATGAAGGTTATTGTTAACTACTCAATGTAAGACCTAACTTTACACCCAACTTTGCCCAAAGCTGCTCCTTTTAAAAACAATACACATTGTTTACCATGCATTGAAATTCTTGACTTATTGGCACCATCCTGAGACCCAATCAGCTCAGAGCCCTTGAATGCCTATTGCATTTTCTTACAGGTGTATCAACTAAAGATATTTCAATTATATCTCAAATGGTTATTTTTAAAACTTCTTTTCATTAAATGCTTAATGACTACCAAGCTCACCAAAAATGCAAAATGGGAGAGTTTTTTGGGGATTTTTTCTCTGCATTTAACCCATCTGTGCAGCGAGAAAAACCTAAGCATTGAGTGTGCACATGACCAGAGTGGTGGGCTACCCTAACCACGGCGCCCAGGGTTAGAAACATTTCAGTCATGCCCAGGTCGGGAATTGAACCTGCAACCCTCCGGCCACACCTTTGCATCCTTACCAGTAGGTCACAACCACCCAAAAATATTGGCCCGGGGCACACAGCAATAAAGTAAATGTGGTGCTAGCACACCAAAGACAACAGGTACACCCAACACTAACAACTCAGGGCCCCAGGTAGGCCCAAAAGAGCCCAAGGTAAAGCGCTGCACGCACAAAGCAGAAAATATGAAAAAGGCAACAAATGTTTTAATAATCACAGGCATATACACAGAGCAAACCTAATGATTTAAAAACATGTAACACAATAGACAAATTAAAAACAAACAACAACAGCAGGAACAACCCCCCCCCCCCCTCCCCGGGACATTGACTAAAGAACGATATTGGGCCCCAACAAAGGTTTTCCTCCAATAATGACCTGCAGTGAAGAGTCAGTATTCTAGTGCAATAAATAAGCTGAAATATACAGTCAATACGAATTCAAACAAAAGTAAAAAGACTACATCACCATAGGCAGATATCCACAGAGGGGAAAGGTATGGCCCAGCTGCACAAGAACACACAAGGAGTTTGGTCACTTCCTCAGTATGAATTGTCACAACCCCACTACTGTGGTATATATAACTAGCCGTATGCCAGGTGTAGCCACTCCGTCACGGGCCTTGCTTCTCCGGAGCAGTGGGCTATCTGATGCGGGGCAGGGACACGGCCTGGCGCATCGGTTTGCATTCCAGCAGCCATACTTGCAGAAGGCACAACACCAGCCAATGTGCGTGCAATCTGCAGGTTGCCTGTAAATGGCACATAAATACATAGACAGCCGCGTTCCAAAGATCCGTCCTAGTGTCACCCCTGCCCCGCTCACACCACAGGCTGTTAGCTCCCCCCTGCAGAAGGGGACCGCAATCACCGGGGAGTAGCAGATGCCACAGGGCACCAAATGGAACCTTGATCATATACAACAGTCTGATACCACATAGGCTATGTGAGCATTTTGCCGCCAGGATTAAGTAAGGCTGGAAGACCCTTTTGCAAACTATTACCAATAAAATCAACAACTTATTATACAATATTAAAACGTATTAAAAACGGGCCATATCTGTGTCAATCAAAATAAGCTGATCTAATTACACCTAGAATGGTTTTCAAAATGATCTAGGACTTATATCACAAATCTAACTAAACTGGGGAGGCACTCACTGGGTGCCTTAACCTCTGGCTAGAGAAGCTTAGTTGTCCCCTAAATCTTAATAACAACCACAACCACCAAACCTCAGATTTCAGACTCCAATTGTCACCATATTCTACCAGTTATGGAAAAAGTAAAGCAACCAAACTGTTCAGGGCTTTTTCAGGGCTTCAACAACCTTTATAGGGGTTTCCCCATTCTTTTAGATGAGGGGACTCAGACTGAACCTGGGTTTAAAGCAGACCAACAGTCAAAAATGACTTAAACCAGACCAACATCCCCCAGGGCAATGTAGATTACTACACATAATAATTAATTTTTCCCCTTTTTCTAACTCTTGCTGGGCTAAATTTTAAAAAACAAAATGGCGGCTCATGCATTTTGCAGGCCACCTGCAAACAGGAAGTG
Organism: Gastrophryne carolinensis; assembly: GCA_027917425.1. Lineage (NCBI taxonomy): Eukaryota > Metazoa > Chordata > Amphibia > Anura > Microhylidae > Gastrophryne > Gastrophryne carolinensis. Next base: position 169,110,398 of record CM051234.1, on the reverse strand, counting down.
CTGCTAGGCTTCCTGTTACTGTGCATTGTCATTTATGTCAGTGGAATGCAGCAGCATGGCTGAGATGCTGGAAGAGAAGGCTCTATAATGGCCGCCACCTTTCTTTTCCAACTGTGCCAGGCTGTTGCTCCAGTTTGAGGTGGGCTTAGTTCCAGGGTAATTTTCCTTTGGCTGCCGATTTTTCTTGGTAAAAGACATAGAGGGCCTTTTTCCATTGACATTTCCCCTTCAATAGGTTTTCAGACTTTTGGGGTAAAAAGGAGCTGTTTCAACCTGACGCTTGTTCAAAAAGGAACACAACACAGGATTTTCACCTTTCCAGCAATTCCAGGGTCCAAGCACAGGCTTGCAGACAGTGGCTCATGCTCCATTTGTTTCTAGTAAGCCGCTCTGAAGTCACAGCAGCTTGTAAAGATAAATGGGGATCTGAAAAATAGCCTCCCTGAAGCTCAAAAGAGGCTGTTGTTCATCTTTAATGAGCACCTCAAGCTCATTACCAATAGGTCAAGCCTTTGGGGATCTTGTTTGACCATACAGCCGCTGTCCAAGCTTTTAAAGCACAAGCCACAATGCAAGCCAAATACAACATATTTGTGAAGCCTCTTTAGATTTTAATTAGGCTTCTGCCCACAGTGCTAGAAATTTGGCATAATTACCAAGTGTAGCACGTAAAGTGTTAGTCAAAGCACTAGGTGCTTGTAGGGTGGATCCTTCAAAGAAGATACTTCTGTAGTTCTAAGTATAAAGGCTTTGGGTGGGCAGAAAACTGCACAGCAGACTTCACCATCCCGCCCCCATCACGGACAGCATTGCTGGGGCATCTCGCTCCCCTGTAATCAGGATTGGAGGACCCCAGGGACATCAATTTAATCAGAGGAATAGAAGGAAACACTAAACTTACACATAGTTTGGAGCAGTCATTTGTTTGCCGTAAACTAGTCCAACCAAAATGATCTTGGTGCAATTTTGGCTGTAATTCATAACAACACACAAAAAGATTATGTTTAAGTGGAAGCAGCTACAAATGACCCATATAACCCGGACATCATTACGACAAGATTTGTTGGTGATCTATGTTTTTTTTTCATTGTTTTTCACAGCATTAACAGTACATATGGAGTACCCCAGACCACCATTTACCTATGTATAAATAAAAAGGAGGTATCTGCTCTAGGCCCAGCCAGTCAGAATACCCTTACAGGATGGGGGGGGAAGGTTTGATTAGGGTTACATCTCTCTGGTTAGGCTTCTTACCTTAAAGCCATGATGCAATGTTTTAAAGCTACCTGATCAAATGACCACGGCATCCATCTGTAGAAGCCTCAACAGCTAATAAAGTAAGACTCTATGCCGAAGTCCTCTAACAACACGGTCATGCAATGTGAGGTTTGCTAATAACGACGGAGCGCATAGCATCTGTTGGCCATTGGAAAAAAAGAAATTTTCTTTAAAAAAATTTAAAAAAAAATTAAAAGTATAAAATAAAAAAGGAGAACAAAAAGCTATGAGGAAAAAACTAAAATAATATTTTGTCACTGTGAAGGGTAAATTCATAAGAAAAATTAGCATGTTCCTTTGGTAAGGTTTTCTTCAGATTTCAAATATAGATGTTTTGTGTCACCAGAAAGTACATATGAGATGTACATTCTGGATTTGGCATGCCCTGCTGTGTGAAACCCCCCAATTTGTCCCCAATAAAACTCACCTCACCTCGGTCCAAAGGCACACACGCAGGTGCTCAGCTAATGAAAACCATTTGCTATGTTTACATCTTTTGGCAAACGGCTCTCATGGACTATAATGGGGAGCCCACGCACTGCCGGGGATGCTCCAGCCTATATGATTGGCACAACGCCGGGGATGCAGGAGATGGGACAGCCCATGCTCAAAACAATAAGAGCTGCCCTGCTGAATTACGTCTGTTCAGCGAGCTTCTCTCATTGGACGAGAGTTTGCGCATGCGCCGTTGAACTGGGGAAGGGTGAATGTGTGCAGGCTTCCTAGGGGGTCTGACACAGCAGGCTTCCTAGGGGGAAGGCCAGCATCAAGCCACTGCTGGGTTTTGTTCCGCTTCAAGGAGCATCTATGCTATTTAGCGCAGATGGTTTGACTACTGCATCACTGTATGTCTAATTTAACGACAGATAGCAGCAAGTAGAATACAGTAAATTGTATGTAATACACCAGTCATAGGTGGTGCTGAAGACTAAGATACAATGGAACAAGCACAAGCATAATGGCAGGAAAAGTATTACAGTGTTTTATAACAAAAATTGTTGAAAAGAAATGCAAAAGAGAAAATAATTTGTGTAGCATGTCAAAAAGGGAAAGATGCATCACTTGGATGACACCAACTGCTATTCTTTTACAAATTGTCAAACATCACATTTTCCTCCAGATTTTCACACCAATGCACTCATCTACCTTGAAAAATTAAGAATGGAATTAGTCGAACTGCAAACTGCATGTGATGGGGCATTTTTACAGGTGAGGTACATCATTTTTCCAATGAGGCGAGAATCATTTTTTGAAAGTTTGGAAACAACAGCACTCTATGGGCTATGCCAGGGGCGTACATACAATAAAGGCAGGGGAGGCAGCTGCTACTAGGCCCTTAGGGGAAGCGGAGGCCATGCAAACTGTCTCACTCTACCTTGCAACATCTGTGGCAAAAGTGCCAGACTGGCGCTACCCCAGTATGCAGTGTTGGCACTGTCTGGTGGGAGTGCCAGGAGCCAGAGATGTAGATTCTGTAGGATGAAACAGGCTGATTCATCATTAGCGGCAGGTAGAGACAGATAAGCGTCTGTAGCAGGCATTTTCAGAGCGCCCACTAGTAGTCGCAGTGCTCGGCCGTGAGTCGCTACTTTATAGCGACTCAGTCGCTGTTCAGTAATGGTGAATACATTGTGAGGAGTCGCTATTTGATCAGTACAGCACTGTATGGGAGCGCATGTTAGCGAATGCTCATAGCGACCAACTCACACCATATTCAGCAAAAAAACAGCTTCACAAATCTCTGGCGCTGAAAAATAGTTGTTTGAAGCCCAGAGCGCAGGAGGCGGTGTGTTTAAAGTCTGTTTTCAAGCATCTATCCACTAGTAACAAAGCGAAAACATATGGAATAACATTGTAACAACATTGTAACATGAACACTTTAATGCCAGACCTGTAATGTCATTTTTGAGGAAATATTTAAAAAATGAAAAAAATATGAAAATGAAAATCCCGTTTAAAGAGAAGAAAAGGATCGTCCATTGAAATGTATGGGAGAGCGACAGGTAGCGAGAGGTCATACCTGGCGCTGTGCAAGGCTGAACGCTGGCGCTGTTCGCTGAGGCTGTGAAAATGATGAATCAAGACGCTACATGGCGCTATTCCAGTCGCTAAACAGATTCTACTTGATAAATGTGTAATTGCGTGCCGTGTCCGGCGTTGACCAGTCGCTATCTGACGCTATCCCTTCTTAAATAAGGGCCTAAGATGCCAGCACCCCCCAGCCGAGTGTGAGGCCCTCCATTGTCCGTAAACACTCACCTTCCCCCTGCTTCAACAGTGCATGCGCAGGCTCTTGTCCAGTGAGAGACCTCTGTCATGACTATGTCATTAGGCAAATGGTTCTCATTGTTGTAAATGGGGCGAGTGCTCTGCCACAATGTCTGCATCCCCAACGGTGTGCGCGCGCCTGTGCCAGCCATTTAGATAGGCTGGGATGGAAGCACGTACAACGCAAGGGATGAGGGGGATGCGGCAACGTGCTCTGCCCATTCTAGTCAATCACAACCGTTTGATGAATGACATAATCACAGCAGACGGCTCTCATTGGACGAGAGCCCACACATGTGCAGCTGAAACCAGGAGAGAGGCGAGTGAAAAGAAGCATTCTGAGGGGTTTCACACAGGGCAGCATCCCAATTCGGAATGGCCCAGGGCACTGGAAAGTCATATTCCAGGGTTTTGTTCGGCATTAATGCTGGGTGTGCCTTTTTTTGGAGGGCTCACTATATGTTTTGCAATGGTGCCCTGTGAAACTTATATACGCCCCTGGGCTATGCTAAAGATTTTTTATTTGTTTTCTGCATACCCCATAGGGTGCAGATGTTTTCAAACTTTTAAACAATTAGTCACACCTAAAAAAATGCATGCATCTCACCTGAAAAAAAAGCCCCATCACATATGCAGGTGTTTTTTTTAAATTAGAATAAATATTTTTATTGTGTTTTGAAAGTAAAAATCTCATTCAGATGCAGGCTCCAATTCACACTTAAATGTGCACCCAGACTTCAATCCCCTTCCATTCACCCCATTACAGACCGTGTGCATAATCCCCCTTCCCCCAATCATCCCATTACAGACATGGTGCAGAACCCCCCCCCCCAATCACCCCATTACAGACGGTGTGCATATTCCCCCTTCTCCCAATCACCCTATTACAGACAGTGTGTAGAATCCCCCGCCCACGCCAATCACCCCACTACAGACTGTGTGGAAGCCATTCAGGCTTCATAATAGGAAAATAATTAAGTGGGTATAAAGTCCCCCTAAATGTAGCCAAAGACAGATTGTTACTGATAAAAACAATGTAATACATGTATCCACTGTGGATACATTCTACAACATACATTTTTCTGGAGATAAAATGTGTTTGAGGGCTATCCCCTGATTGATTTTAAGCTTGTATTTTGTGTATATTCAAGCTGATTATTATTTTGTGTACTCATTATTAAATTACATTTACTTTTTTTTGTATTAATCAAGAGCAATCTGTTTTTGGCTACACTTTGGAAAATAACGTGGGCAAAAAAAAATGTTTAGCAATCGCACACACGAACATGCTCTAACATTTTCCACACAATTCTGGGGTAGAATTCATCTTATAGAGTGAAAAATATGGTAAAGCAGAGGACTGGAGTGGAACCGGGCATTTGGAACTGCCTCTATGGTAGACACCATCAGGCCAAGGAGAAGCATGCCCTGTCTGATCATGGAATGTTCAGCTGTCAGCAGTGACCTCACCGCCTCCTGAAAAGCCATAAGAAGCACCCATGCCTATCGAGTATCCAATGTCATATCTAGACAAGTCGCCGCCATGGAGGGAACCACCTGGGACTTGATGGTAGTTGATCACCCACCTGAAAAGTTCAAGCGAAGACATCCCACGGTGCCTCTGCCAGGGATGGGGTTCGGATGAGTAAGTTGTCCAGGTATGGGGTGATATGCACACCATGCTTCTGCAGGACTGCCATTACCATTGCCAAGACCTTCGTGTACACTTACGGGGCATTGGACAGTCCGAACAGCAGTGCCACAAATTGGAAATGCCAGTCACCCACCGAAAAGCGCAGGTAAGTCTCCCTGTTGCAGCAACATCACGACCGACCTTTTAGAGATTCCATGCGGAACTTTTACACCCAAAAGGAACTGTTCAGACTCTGGAGTTCCATGATCAGCTGAATGGCACACAGCTCCGCTCTGAGGGAGGCACAGGTGCTATAACTCCAGTCCAGCAAGAGCTCTATTGCGCAGTTGCGAGCCGCTGCCCTTTCCATGACACGAGAAAGCTTGGATGCCACAAACCTGTGTGCAGGCCTGGTCCAGAACTTAAACTTGTATCTGGAAGAAACACCCTCCTAGTCCCAGCCGTCGGATATCCATTCCCTCCACATCGGCGTTTAGTGCAGTGGGATTGGCTGGGGGCTTTTCCCTGTGGCTTTTGCTTACCCGAAAAAAATCCTTCTGGCGTCTAGAGTCTGTCAGGCCTCCGAAGGAACAAATATTCGGTGACCTGCAAAATTAGGTCCTCGGTTTCCATTTCTGTGGAAGCCTAGTCGACTTCCCACACGTGGCCTTCCGGACCAGGTCATCCAGAGGCTCACCGAAAAGATGACTTGAAAAGGCGAGGACAGTAAGCATCATCCTAGAAGCAGTGTTGACCGGCCAATGTTTCAGCCAGACCATGCATCGCAAGGTGACCAGGCGAGACAAGCTCCATAGCCAGACAAACCAAGTCGTCCATAGCCGGCACAAAGTGTATGAAGACCTCCATAGCGAAGGAGTTCAAGTGAAGTGCAGAGGAACGCAAACCTCCATGCCGCAGACGCCTCTTTTGCTGCTTCATCCAGACCTTGCCTTCCATAGCAGCCAATGGACGTGGCGTAAGCTGGGCGCATGGCTGACCCTAACATGGAGAGCACATGTTTGGCCAGCTGATTCAACCTCCTATCCGCTGGCTCTCTTAAGGCCGCACTATCTGAAGTAGGGATAATGGTGTGCTGAGTCAAACCCGACACCCGTTCGTCTACCTTAGGTGGCGAAGATCAAACCTTGACCGCCTCATTCGGAAAGGGGTATTGGCGTCCAGGACCTTAGGAAGAGATGTTTATCCAGTTTCTCTCACGCCTTTGCCACCAGCCTGTCGAACTGGGCAAGCCTGGGAAAAACCTGCCTGACCTTCTGACACTAGTAAGGTTCACCCTTCTTCGTCTGCTACTTTGGTCTAGGAGCAGAACCTCCAATACTGCCTCAATAAGCTCCTCAATCTCCGACACATGGATCTGGCGGCCCCCCCCGAGGGGGCATCCCGCTTTGACGAGTCCGAGCCTGAAGCCGCAGGGGAAACTGGAGGCCTGGAACCTACCAGCTGCGTGGTGCAGAACAGTAGTGCACCCAGCGCTCCCTCGCCCAATGTCAGGTGTGCATGGCACATGGGACACGCGGCACCACTTACCGTTAAAATACAAAACCACGGTGCCTCCGACATGGTAAAAATCACAGCTCTAACTGCTAAGCAATACAGCTGGAGTGCTGGTCCCCACATCCTCCTCCCTGTCGACTACTGGTCAGACCTGCCTCACAGTCCCTTGCGACTGCAAGAAAATAACTGAGCATATCCTGCCACAGTCTGCCCTATATAGGCCAGGAGGGGTTAGTTTTTTCTATCTTGCAGTCTCCGTCTAAGGCTGAGATTAACCCGTGTGTTGCTGCAAGTGGTGCCCCAGAATAGAGAATAAGAGATGAGAAAATAATTAGATGTGCCAAGGCGGACGCGGATGTGGGAAAAATTATGCAAAATTGCACATATTGGTGCACTTTAGAAATTGGGCTCTATAGTTTGTGCTGTTTCTCACCTTACAGTATCTAGGGATGAGCGAATCGATCCGGACGAACCAGAATTCGTTCCGAATTTCAGGAAATATTCGATTCTGAACGAATCCGAATTTCCCCGCGATTCGATCGATTGAAGTTTTCCTTTAAACTCCATTTACTTCAATTACAGGCATTGTAAAATGGTGGATGGACATGTCTGGACATATCCCCTTGGGCAAGTTATCATGGGAAGGTCACATGCAGCCTATCAGCAGCCAGGAGCCCCGGTGACGTCAGAGCGATATATAAATGGCGGCCATCTTGCTGGTGCGCATTTCATCCTTGTATTGCGGCCACAACGGAGCTGTTTAGAGACAGGGAGAGACAAGAGAGAGTCATGGAGACCCACAGAGTGCCAGAGAGAACCAGGGAAAGATAGGGAAAAAAATCGGGAAAGATCGAGGCAGGGATAGCAGAGAAAGTGACAGGGAAAGCTTTTTTTTTATTTTCATTTCACTTCATTTGCCAGATCAGTATTAAATTGCTTTTGTTTGTGCTGTAAAAATTCCTTGCCACTGTGCATGCCATGTTGGCAGTGGCATATTTAACCCTATCTGTTACACACAAGCATTTCTTATAACTCGATTAGTTTACATTTTTTTTGTGTCTGCTGTAAAAACCCCAGCCCAAATGTGCATCCTATTTCAGCGCATTTGACCCTATCTGTTACACTAAAGCAGCTTTTAAAGGCTATTTCTCATAAAGATATTGCATTTTGAATTGGTTTTTGTCTGGTTTAAATACACCAGCCCACATGGGCATCCCAAATCAGCACATGTCACCCTATCTGTTATACTAAATAAGCGTTGTTCATCCTCAGCTTAATCAAGCTATTGTATTTTTAATTGTTTTTTGTCCTGCTGTCAAAACACCAGGCCGCAGGGTATCCCAAACAAGCACATTGCACCCTATCTGTTGTACTAAATAAGCGTCTTTAGCCTCATTTTAATCAAGCTATTGCATTTTGAATTGGTTTTTGTCTGCTTTAAATACACCAGCCCCATGGGCATCCCAAACCAGCACATGTCACCAAACCAGCACATGTCACCTTATCTGTTATACTAAATAAGCGTCTACAGCCTCATTTTAATTAAGCTATTGCATTTTGAATTGTTTTTTGTCCTGCTGTCAAAACACCAGGCCGCAGGGTATCCCAAACCTGCGCGTAGCGCCCTGTTATACTAAATAAGCGTTGTTCATCCTCAGCTTAATCAAGCTATTGCATTTTGAATTGTTTTTGTCCTGCTGTCAAAAAAACACCAGGCCGCAGGGTATCCCAAACAAGCACATTGCACCCTGTTATACTAAATAAGCGTCTTCAGCCTCATTTTAATCAAGCTATTGCATTTTGAATTGGTTTTTGTCTGCTTTAAATACACCAGCCCCATGGGCATTTTTTTGTCCTGCTGTCAAAAAAACACCAGGCCGCAGGGTATCCCAAACCTGCACGTAGCACCCTGTTATACTAAATAAGCGTTGTTCATCCTCAGCTTAATCAAGCTATTGCATTTTTAATTGGTTTTTGGTCTGCTGCCAACACACTAGGCCGCAGGTTATCCCAAACCTGCACGTAGCACCCTATCTGTTATACTAAATAAGCGTTGTTCATCCTCAGCTTAATCAAGCTATTGCATTTTTAATTGGTTTTTGGTCTGCTGCCAACACACTAGGCCGCAGGTTATCCCAAACCTGCACGTAGCACCCTATCTGTTATACTAAATAAGCGTTGTTCATCCTCAGCTTAATCAAGCTATTGCATTTTGAATTGGTTTTTGGTCTGCTGCCAAAACACTAAGCCGCAGGGTATCCCAAACCTGCACGTAGCACCCTATCTGTTATACTAAATAAGCGTTGTTCAGCCTCATTTTAATTCAGCTATTGCATTTTGAATTGGTTTTTGGTCTGCTGCCAAAACACTAGGCCGCAGGGTATCCCAGACCTGCACGTAGCACCCTATCTGTTATACTAAATAAGCGTTGTTCATCCTCAGCTTAATAAAGCTATTGCATTTTGAATTGGTTTTTGGTCTGCTGCCAAAACACTAGGCCGCAGGGTATCCCAAACCTGCACGTAGCACCCTATCTGTTATACTAAATAAGCGTCTTCAGCCTCATTTTAATCAAGCTATTGCATTTTGGATTGGTTTTTGTCTGCTTTAAATACACCAGCCCCATGGGCATCCCAAACCAGCACGTCACCCTATCTGTTATACTAAATAAGCGTCTACAGCCTCATTTTAAATTAAGCTATTGCATTTTGAATTGTTTTTTGTCCTGCTGCCAAAAAAACACCAGGCTGCAGGGTATCCCAAACCTGCACGTAGCACCCTATCTGTTATACTAAATAAGCGTTGTTCATCCTCAGCTTAATCAAGCTATTGCATTTTTAATTGGTTTTTGGTCTGCTGCCAAAACACTAGGCCGCAGGGTATCCCAAACCTGCACGTAGCACCCTATCTGTTATACTAAATTGGCATTGTTCATCCTCGGCTTAATCAAGCTATTGCATTTTGCATTGGTTTCTGGTCTGTTACCAAAACACTAGGCAGCAGGGTATACTAAATAAGCGTCTTTAGCCTCATTTTAATCAAGCTATTGCATTTTGAATTGGTTTTTGTCTGCTTTAAATACACCAGCCCCATGGGCATCCCAAGCCAGCACATGTCACCCTATCTGTTATACTAAATAAGCGTCTACAGCCTCATTTTAATCAAGCTATTGCATTTTGAATTGTTTTTTGTCCTGCTGTCAAAATACCAGGCCACAGGGTATCCCAAACCAGCACGTAGCACCCTATCTGTTATACTAAATAAGCGTTATTCATCCTCAGCTTAATCAAGCTATTGCATTTTAGGTTATACTTGGATGGAAAGGGGGAGGGAGGGAGAAGGGGGGGGAGAGGGAAGGAGGATATGGACCTGAAGGAATGTGTGTACAGTGTGTATGGGTAGTGTGCGCTTCTGACACTCGGTCAGAGATACTTTAGGGAAATTGGGGGTTGGTTCTGCCCTCAGGGGTAGAAACCAAAATGCGCCTACTCTATTACCCTGCAAATTAATTGTATGCTAGCAGGTTAATGCATAAGTAAAACATTTATTGGTGCAAATTTGGTACAAAACCTAGACCAAAATAAACATATAGAGGAGAAAAAACATTGTGGTGTGCATATATATGTACAGTGGTCTGGACGCTTTAGCACCCAGCCATCAATTCATCGTGGACTGGGAAATTTATATAAAAGGGGAAAACAGAGGCGTTAATACGCCGTCTACATTCCGTAGTAGACTACACTAATATGGCGCATACAATCTAATACTTAGGACTCCGCCAAAATGGCGGAGCGCATTCAGAGCCAGGTAGGGGCTGCGGTGAGAGGAAGTGCACTCATTTGCATTTCCGGTTCACAGAAGCTGAACCACAGGGAAAGGGCGACGTCAACGCCCCGCCCACCCACCACGCAGCCCCAGACGCAGCGCCCGGTGTCAAACGAGGGCGCGAGACAGAGCCTCAGACCTCCCAGCCGCGCACATACACACTGGCTTTGAATACGCTGGAAGTGGCGAGGACTACTGCTCATCTACACCAGCTAGCACCCCGGGAAACGTTCTAAGCGCACCCCCCGCGGGGAGACCGGCTCACCTGGACTACGAAAATATACTATAAGGTAACACTAGTACATATTGCGCCCCACCAATTGAAATACGGAGAACTCTCTCCCTAAAAAAGACCTCCTCTTTCATCCCTTACAGGGATGAAACCCCAACTTTGGCACAGAATTACCAACTATGGCAAAAAATTACCTTAAATGGACATCGGGCATAGGTCCACCCATTTGCACGCAGTGAGTAAAAACGCATAAAGTTACAACAATTTTTTCACCCCATGAGGGGCAATAGTACTTACCTTTATTCATGCACTCCTACTAGAAATATGCAAGAGGAAGCTACAACAAGTGAAACGCGTATGCATATTGCTGCAAACGAGAGGCATTGAACCCAACAGTGAACATCTTCCTACAAACGGGGTCTCCCCAACAAAAGGACCTTACAGAAAGTAGACGGCATATTAAACGCCTCTGTTTTCCCCTTTTATATAAATTTCCCAGCCCACTATGAATTGATGGCTGGGTACTAAAGCGTCCAGACCACTGTAATTACAAAAAAAGTAAAAATAAAAGACACTTACCTGACCCCTCGTTCGATCCGGCCGGGTCTCCTCTTCAGACAGAGGGTCTCCGATCGCCCATCGGGGCTCCTCCGGCTGCAGGGGTGTGCCCAAAATAGCCCCCCCCCCCCTGTTTCAGCAGCCGGTTTTCTGCAAAAAAAAAAAAAAACGAAAAAAAAAAAATGACAATTACCTACCTTTGTCCCCGCCGGCTCCTGCAGGCTGTCCTCTTCATGGGGGGGGGGGGGCGCTCCGATCCCCCCCCGCTCTTCTGTCTTCTGGAGGGGGCATAACAGCCCTCCTCCGCGATCGTGGGCAATGTGCCCACTAAAATAAGTTGTGGGGGGGTATAGGCAGTGTGGCATGCCCCTCCTCCCCATCCCCAGTGTCGCGGGCGGGGGTGGGGGGGCGGCGGCGATCGAGGGTGATGTGCCCACTAGAATAAGGTGTGGTGGGGTGGGGGGGCTTCTCGGGGGGGGGTATAGGCAGTGTGGCATGTCCCTCCTCCCCATCCCCAGTGTCGCGATCGGTGGTGGGGGGCGGTGGCGATCGTGGGCGGTGTGCCCACTAGAATAAGTTGTGGGGTGGGGGGGCTTCTCGGGGGGGTATAGGCAGTGTGGCATGCCCTTCCTCCCCAACCCCAGTGTCGCGATCGGCGGCGGTGGGGGCGGCGGCGATCGTGGGCGGTGTGCCCACTAGAATAAGTTGTTGTGGGGGGGGGGTCGGTGGCGATAGGCAGTGTGGCATGCCCCTCCTCCCACTCCCCATCCCCAGTGTGGCATGCCCCTCCTCCCGCTCACCATGCGCTCGTAGGGGTGGGGGGGTTGGTGCCCCTCCTCCCGCTCACCATGCGCTCGTGGGGGTGGGGGGGGGTTGGTGCCCCTCCTCCCACTCCCCATCCCCAGTGTGGCATGCCCCTCCTCCCACTCCCCATCCCCAGTGTGGCATGCCCCTCCTCCCGCTCACCATGCGCTCTGGGGGGGTTGGTGCCCCTCCTCCCGCTCACCGTGCGCTCTGGGGGTGGGGGGGTTGGTGCCCCTCCTCCCGCTCCCCATCCCCAAGTGTGGCATGCCCCTCCTCCCGCTCACCATGCGCTCGTGGGGGTGTTGGTGCCCCTCCTCCCGCTCACCATGCGCTCGTAGGGGTGGGGGGGTTGGTGCCCCTCCTCCCGCTCACCATACGCTCGTGGGGGTGGGGGGGGGTTGGTGCCCCTCCTCCCGCTCACCATGCGCTCGTAGGGGTGAGGGGGTTGGTGCCCCTCCTCCCGCTCACCATGCACTCGTGGGGGTGGGGGGGGTTGGTGCCCCTCCTCCCACTCCCCATGCGCAAGTGTGGCATGCCCCTCCTCCCGCTCCCCATGTGCAGTTTGTACCTGCTGCCACTGATTTTTTGGGGGGGGGGGGTGATCCTGTCATGCCTGTGATGGGGGGTTGCTGCCCCATTGCCTGCAACTAATCTTTCTGTTCACTTTCTTCATAGCCTGTGGATCGCTGTCGCCTTCTGTGGATTGCCGTCGCCTTCTGTGGATTGCCGTCGCCTCCTGTGGATCGCCGTCGCCTCCTGTGGATCGCCGTCGCCGCCTCCTGTGGATCGTCGCCGCCTCCTGTGGATCGTCGCCGCCTCCTGTGGATCGTCGCCGCCTCCTGATCGTTGCCTCTGCTGCCACTGAATCGTCTCTGCCGCCACCCTTCTAGCCTCGTTTTCCTCCCCTTTGGTACCCAGTCCCCCTCTTTTCTTCTATTCCCCTCCCTCTCCCCCCTCTTTTCTCCTATTCCCCTCCCCCACCTGAAGCTGCACCGGACTCCACCGCTTCGCATTGTAACGTATTGGACATACACATTTACACAATAAGTTTGTTTTTTTTTGTTTTTTTTCTTACACTTTAGCTACACAGTGCACTTTTTTTTTTCTCCAATTTAGGTACACTTTTTTTTGTAATAAACTGACTGCATTTTGATTTGTTTGTTTTTCTTCCTTAACATTGTGTTTTGTTTAGTTTTATTCTACTGTAACTGTACTGTGTAATTTTAATTTACTTTGTTTAGCCCTAGCCTTTAGCCCTAGCCTTTTTTTTTTTTCTTTCCAATCAGAATTGGATATGGCTGGGAGGAGGTTCACTGCTCAAGAAGCTGCGGCTTACTTGATGGCCTCTGACTCGGAGGACTTTAGTGAGTCAGGGTCAGAGTCAGGGTCAGAGTATCTGCCCTCTGAGTCAGAGAGTGGCTCCTCTACTGAGGAGACACGGCCATGCAGTGGTACCAGTACAGGTAGCCAACGTAGAAGGGCTAGTGCCACGCAAGATGAGGCCACGCTGGGGGAGAGTGTAGGGCAGGTGGAGGCATCGAGTGCTGCAGCTGATCCAGGAGAGCCGGCGTGGAGGCCTCCTAGTAATTATTCTCCCCTTTAATTCGGTCCCTGGAGTCAACATAGACACAAGTAACTTAAGTCTTGTTGACTTCTTCTATCTGTTTGTTACAGAGGCCATCCTACAGGATATGGTCCTCTATACAAACCGCTATGCTGAGCAGGTCATGGCACAAAACCCCCAACAGAGGCACGCCCGAGCTCAGGCATGGCACCCCACCAATATAGGTGAGATGAGAAAATTTTGGGGGCTCACTTTGGCAATGGGTCTAATCAGAAAATTTAGCCTAGCATCATACTGGGATACCCATTCCATATTGGCAACACCCTTATTTCCGGCCATAATGTCCAGAAACCGGTATCAAATTTTACTACGGTTTCTACATTTCAACGACAACGCCACTGCTGTTCCCCGTGATATGCCCGGTCATGACAGGCTTCATAAAATACGGCCCCTAGTTGAAAGCCTGTCAGAGCGCTTTGCAGATGTGTACACCCCCTCCCAAAATTTAACTATCGATGAGTCACTTCTGCTTTTTAAGGGGCGCATTATATTTCGGCAATATATCCCTAGCAAGCGTGCCCGCTATGGGATAAAGTTTTATAAATTGTGCGAAAGTACGCCCGGGTACACAAATTTTTTTAGAATCTATCAAGGAAGGGACACGCAACTAGACCCACCTGGCTGTCCCTTTGATTTGAGTGTCAGTGGCCGGATCGTTTGGGACCTCATCACCCCACTACTCGGGAGGGGGTACCACTTATATGTGGATAATTTTTATTCCAGCGTCCCCCTGTTTAGAGCCCTTTACACCTTAGACACTCCCGCCTGCGGCACAGTCAACCGCAACCGGAAAGGCTTGCCAAGGGCATTGCTAAATAAACAACTCAAGCGTGGGGAGTCTTACGCCCTGAGAAGTGATGAGCTCCTGGCCATTAAATTTATGGATAAAAAGAATGTGTTCATGCTGACTACCATCCACGACCAGTCAGTAACAAGTGTAAGGCAACGTGGTCCCCAAGCCCCAACCCAAAAGCCACGTTGTATCAGACATTACAACAAGTTCATGGGTGGCGTGGATAAAACCGACCAAATTCTCACTTACTACAACGCCACCCGAAAATCGCGAGCCTGGTACAAAAAAGTTGCAATTCATTTGATCCAGTTAGCAACTTTTAACAGCTTCATTGTTCTCAAGGCAGCCGTACCAGGCTCCAATTTGACCTTTATCCAGTACCAGCAGCAGTTACTCCCTGCTTTGCTTTTTGGGCATGGTGAGGAGCCACCAGACTTAGCTGGTAGTGACAATGAGTGCAGGCTAATTGGAAAGCACTTTATAAAGTGCATTCCCTCCACCGATAAAAAAAAGTATTCCCAAAAGGCCTGCAGGATATGTAGGAAGCGTGGCATTAGGAAGGATGCGCGGTACTACTGCCCGACATGTCCCAGCCAACCAGGTCTGTGTTTTGATAATTGTTTTGAAATTTATCATACTCAGTTGGATTTTTGATTTATTTTTATTTTTTTTCTGCATACCCCTGCCCTGCCACGCTCCGCTGAAACTGAAGCAGGACACAGGTTACAAAGGCAGAAAACACTTACCTCGCCTGCAGGCAAGCGCCAGCTACTTGGTGGCCAGTACGGCCGTCCCAGTGGTCGTACTGGCCCCGGGGAACGGCACAAAACGGTGGGCGTTGTAAGGATTTTTTTTTCTCTGTAACTCCCCGCCTTAGCACCAGGGGAGGGTGGCAGGGTTAGCCTGAGACTGGACCTCCACTATAATGTTTACGCTCTGTGTGGTCAGTATATAAAGCGCTGGAGCAAGAGCAACTTGGATATTTGTGACACATGATGATTAAAATGTGGGCCCAGTTTCAGGATCTTGATGACTGATTTTATAATCTGATGTCACAGCTACTATATCCTAATTGCACCTCACAGCTAACCCTGACTGCAGCTCTTGGTACCGTCAAGAAATGTGGGTTGTTTTGTGTGTCTTTTATAGAACATGCTATACTTTTGGGTGTTCGGCAACCCTAACCTTGAAAGTTTTGCATGTTGGATATTGCTCTGTTCAGTGGACCTTGCAGTTTCAGATTTAGCTAGTTTTTGAATATTGATTTTTTTTTTTTATTAAAATGTGGTGTGGATTGTGTTTTTTTTAGTATTTTTGCAGGGAAATGCTGTACCTGCACGTGACGCCTGTGAATTCTGCAAGAGGTTTGAAAGAAAACATCTCCCACTACAATTAAGCCAGAGTACTCTAAAGCTTGAGGTATGTACTTTCAAAGGATATATGGTTTGTGGGGGGTATTTTATATGTAAAGGTGGTTAAAGTGTAAGGTGCGTACTTTGTCAGCAAAGCTGAAAAAATGATGTGAAATGACCTTTACGCGCATGCTTTCGTTTTGTGTGTTTGGCGACCCTACCCTGCGAAGTAGCTATGCATGTTGGGTGGTGTTCTGTTCAGGGGACCTTGCGCTCTCAGATTTAGTGTGTTTTTTCTTGTTGGGATATTATTTTTTTATTAAAATGTGGTGTGGATTGTGTTTTTTTAGTATTTTTGCAGGGAAATGCTGTGCAACCAATGAATTCTTCACACGTTTGCGTCCAGAAAGTTGCGCCCACAACTACCAGCCTGGTACGCCTAGAAAGGTTAAGATGTGTGCTTTCAGGGAATATATGGTTTGTGGGGGGTATTTTATATGTAAAGGGTCGTTTTGGTTAAAAAAAGTGTAAGGTGCGCACTTTGTCAGCAAAGCTGAAAAAATGATGTGAAATGACCTTTACGCGCATGCTTTCGTTTTGGGTGTTTGGCGACCCTACCCTGTGAAGTAGCTATGCATGTTGGGTGGTGTTCTGTTCAGGGGACCTTGAGCTCTCAGATTTAGTGTGTTTTTTCTTGTTGGCATATTATTTTTAGAAGAATGTGGTTTTGATTCTGCTTATTTATATTTTTTTAGGAAAACCCGCTGCAATCAAGTTATTTGCCGTAGGACTACTTGAAGAAAGCTCTGCACATAACAACAAGCCTGGTACTCCTTGAAAGCTTGAGGTGTGTACTTTCATGGAATATATACTTTGTGGGGGGTATTTCAAATGTAAAGGGTCGTTTTTCTTGAAAAACTGCAGATGCGCATAGCCGTTGTATTTTATCTGAAAATCTCCTAAAGCACTGTCTCAATTTGGGGGAGTCTCCTGGGCAGGAAAAGGTGTCTACCAATACATATGTGGTACCATTGTAACCGGAAGAAATTGGGCTTTTACACGCAATACAATTTTATTGATAAAATTTAATTTTTTACTTACAAAAAACACTACACAATGTAAAAAATAGCATTTTTTTATTTTTTTACCACATATTTCACCCCAAAATATTGCTCAAGTACTGAAAAAATTCAAAACAGGCTATTCTATGTTAAAGCCCAAATTGTGCCAAAAAAAACAATATATAATTTTCCTAGGAAATCCCCAAACATTCCTTCAAAAATTACACTTAAACATGCGGAGCACAAAATGGTGAAAAATGGTCTGGCAACAAAGGGTGACAAAATCTCCAGGTAGGTTGGCACTTAAAGGGTTAACCCCTGGCCCCCCAAATTACCTGCCTCCCCAAAGCCCGGGGGGGGGGCCCCAAGAGCCGTGGCCCTAGGCTATGACGGCTTGTAGCCGTCAGGGCCAGGGGCCACTAAAGCTGGCCCCTGCGCCCTGTTCTACAAGCCCCCATAGCTGGTCACAGGCTGGTTACGCTGGGTAGGGGGGACCTCACGGCATTTTTTTGGGGATTTTTAAGGGTTTTAACCCTTAAAAATCCCCCCCCAAAAAAATGGGGTCCCCCTCCCTGGGAGGGGGGACCCTATGTCATTTTTTTTTTAATTAACCCTATGTTACCTGTAACCCAGTAGGTATAAGGCTTCCAGCAGCAGCAGGAGAGCAGAAGCCTAAGTGATCAGCGTGGGACACAGGGATGGATGGGAGGTAAGTATTAAAAAAAATATTAAAAAACATTTTTTTTTTTTTTAATAAAGATATTTTTTAAAAAGTGTGTGTGTGTTTTTTTACTTTTAACCCTTTGTGAACTGGTAAGGGCTCCATGTGACCCCTATACCAGTTCACAAGGCTCGGGGGTCTGGCAAGTCACCTGCGGCTAGCGGGTGACTTGCAATTAACCCCTGGCCCCCCAAATGACCTGCCTCCCCAAAGCCCAGGGGGGGGGGGCAGAAGAGCCGTGGCCCTAGGCTATGACGGCTTGTAGCCGGCAGGGCCAGGGGCCACTAAAGCTGGCCCCTGCGCCCTGTTCTACAAGCCCCCATAGCTGGTCACAGGCTGGTTATGCTGGGTAGGGGGACCTCACGCCATTTTTTTTTTTATTTTTAAGGGTTTTAACCCTTAAAAATCCAAAAAAAAAAAAATGGGGTCCCCCTCCCTGGGAGGGGTGACCCTATGTCATTTTTTTTTAATTAACCCTTTGTTACCTGTAACCCAGTAGGTATAAAAGGCTTCCAGCAGCAGGAGAGCAGAGGCCTAAGTGATCAGTGTGGGACACAGGTATGGATGGGAGGTAAGTATTAAAAAATATATATTTTTTTTAATAAAGTTATTTTTAAAGTGTCTTTGTCTCTGTGTGTGTTTTTTTTTTTACTTTTAACCCTTTGTGAACTGGTAAGGGATCTATGAGACCCCTTATACCAGTTCACAAGGCTCTGGGTCTGGCAAGTCATCTGCGGCTAGCGGGTGACTTGCCATTAACCCCGAGACCCCCCATTACCTGCCTCCCAAAAAAAACCTTAAAATTCCCCCAAGAAATGGTGTCCCCCCCCCCCCACCCGTGAAGGGGGACCCCACACCATTTTTTTTTTATTTAACTCTTTATTATGTGGATAGTAGTTGTATTTTATTTGTAAATGTTATAAAGTGCTCTTTTCAGTTTAGGGGATCACCTGGACAGGAACGGGGGGCTACCGATACATATGTGGTATCATTGTAATCGGGAGAAATGGGACTTTCACATGCAATATGGTTTTCTTTAATAAAATAAATGTTTTTGTTAAAATAAAGGAGACAATTTAAAAAATATATTTTTATTTATTTATTTAAAAATATTTAAAAAAGTAGAAAAAATACAAACAAGACATTTCATGTTAAAGCCTAAACTCTGCCACAAAAAGAAAATATGCCATTTTCTTGGAAATTCCTGCAAAAATCACAGTTAAACATCACGCAAAATGGTGAAAAATATCTGGTCAGGAGAGGGTGACAAAATCTCAAGTAGACTGGCAGTCAAAAGGTTACAGGTACCTATGCATGTTGGGTATTGTTCTGCTCGGGGGACCTTGCGCTTTCAGATTTAGCTTGTTTTTTCTTATTTGCATATTGATATTTTAGGAAAAGGTGTTTTTTATTCTGCTTTTTTATACATTTTTTTGTGAAACCCTGTGCAACTTAAGAATTCTTCGAGATATTACTTCCAGAAAGATGAGCCCACTACAACAAGCTGGGTACGCTTAGAAAGCTTAACATGTGTACTTTCAGGGAATATGGTTTATGGGGGATATTCCAAATGTAAAGGGTTGGTTTTGTAGAAAAAGCAAAAGTAAAATTACCGTTATGCGCATGCTTTACTTTGGGGTGTTTGGCAACTCTCTCCTTGAAAGAACCCATGCATTTTGGGTATCAGTCTGTTTGGGGGATGTTGCTTTTTCAGATTTCCATTTTTTTCTGGTTTGCATATAGTTTTTTTTTTTTAGGAAAAATGTAAGTTTGTCAATAAAATCTTATTGCATGTGAAACCCCAATTTCTGCCGGTTACAGTGGTACCACATATGTATAGGTAGACACCCTTTCCTGCCCAGGAGACTCCCCCCAAACAAACAATGCTTTAGGAGATTTTCAGATAAAATACAACTATGCTATGCAGTATGCGCACCTTGCAGCTTTTCAAGAAAAACAACCCTTTACATTTGAAATACCCCCCACAAACTATATATTCCCTAGATGTATACACCTCAAGCTTTCTAGGCGTACCAGGCTTGTTGACATGGGTGCAGTTTTCTAGAAGTAATCCCTCAATGTATTCTTTGGTTGCACAGGGTTTCCCTAAAAATGAATAAAAAAGCAGAATCAAAACCACATTTTTATTACAAAAAACACTACAAATTGTAAAAAATATATTTTTTTTATTTTTTTGCACAATTTTCACCCAAAAATATTGAGAATACACTTATAAAATGACAAACAAAACATTTCATGTTAAAGCCCAGGCTCTGCTGAAAAAACAATATATCACTTTCCTGGGAAATCCCTTCAAAAATCACAGTTGAACATGGGGAGCGCAAAATAGTGCAAAATAATCTGGCAACAAAGGGTGACAAAATCTCAAGGTAGGCTGGCGGTTAAAGGGTTAAATACACCAGCCCAATGGGCATCCCAAACCAGCACATGTCACCCTATTTGTTATACTAAATAAGCGTCTACAGCCTCATTTTAATTAAGCTATCGCATTTTGAATTGTGTTTTGTCCTGCTGTCAAAAAAACACCAGGCCGCAGGGTATCCCAAACCTGCACGTAGCACCCTATCTGTTATACTAAATAAGCGTTGTTCAGCCTCAACTTAATCAAGCTATTGTATTTTTAATTGGTTTTTGGTCTGCTGCCAAAACACTAGGCCGCAGGGTATCCCAAACCTGCACGTAGCACCCTATCTGTTATACTAAATAAGCGTTCAGCCTCATTTTAATTCAGCTATTGCATTTTGAATTGGTTTTGGTCTGCTGTCAAAAAAACACCAGGCCGCAGGGTATCCCAAACCTGCACGTAGCACCCTATCTGTTATACTAAATAAGCGTTGTTCAGCCTCAACTTAATCAAGCTATTGTATTTTTAATTGGTTTTTGGTCTGCTGCCAAAACACTAGGCCGCAGGGTATCCAAAACCTGCACGTAGCACCCTGTTATACTAAATAAGTGTTGTTCATCCTCAGCTTAATCAAGCTATTGCATTTTTAAATTGGTTTTTGGTCTGCTGCCAATACACTAGGCAGCAGGGTATCCCAAAACTGCACGTAGCACCCTATCTGTTATACTAAATAAGCGTTGTTCATCCTCAGCTTAATCAAGCTATTGCATTTTGAATTTGTTTTTGGTCTGCTGCCAAAACACTAGGCCGCAGGGTATCCAAAACCTGTACGTAGCACCCTATCTGTTATACTAAATAAGCGTTGTTCATCCTCAGCTTAATCAAGCTATTGCATTTTGAATTGGTTTTTGGTCTGCTGTCAAAACACCAGGCCAAGCAAGCACGTTGCACCCTATCTGTTATACTGAATCAGCTTCTACAGGCTCTTTTTTTATTAAATTTTTTTTTTATATAGAGCAGCAATAGATCATATAGTGAGGTAAATTTGCCATTTTTCAGCATTATATAGAGCAGGCCCTGTGTGAATCTGAGGGGCAATAGCTTATATTGTGAGGTAAATTTGCCATTTTGCAGCATTATATAGAGCAGGCCCTGTGTAAATCTGAGGGGCAATAGCTTATAAAGTGAGGCAAATTTGCCATTTTGCAGCATTATATAGAGCAGGCCAGTTGCCATCTAAATCAACTACTTGCCGGGCAGGACAGCTTTTCCAGGGCAAACTCTGCTAGTTGCGGCCACAAGTCAAGTTTGGCTTCCCAGAAGTCCAGCGGATCCTCAAGGTGTGTTTGCATGATCATGTCAAGGTATGACACGACCTGCTGGTTCAGGTCCTGCTCCAGGTCTTCCTGCTGCTCATGAGTAGACTCACTATACGGGTGTAGAAAGCTACTCATTAGTGACTGAAGACTGAGCCTGCTGCTGATGGAGCTGCTGCTGCTCCTTCCACCCCCCCCAACCATGGCAGTGGAAGGTGATCGCAGAGGTCCCCCCCGAGTCAGACCTGCCTGCCGCAGGTCCATGTTTTTATGGACCATGGCGCAGATAGGCATCTGCAAACTGACTACGTAGAATGTCTTTTTAGTAGGTCAGTTTGTCCTCCCTCTCCGCAGCTTTAAAAAATGCCCCCAGTTTTGTGCCGGTTCAGTTCCGACACGGCTTGATCGACCATTCCTGTCTGCTGCCTGTATAGACCTCTGCTTTGTCTGACCACGAAGCTGCCCGCGATCTCTGACCTCC
Source organism: Gastrophryne carolinensis (assembly GCA_027917425.1). Classification (NCBI taxonomy): domain Eukaryota; kingdom Metazoa; phylum Chordata; class Amphibia; order Anura; family Microhylidae; genus Gastrophryne; species Gastrophryne carolinensis. The sequence goes on along the minus strand of CM051234.1, from coordinate 169,088,572 downwards.
TGGCTTAACACTTTGGCTACTCCTGACTACGCACCTGTCTCATCCATGTACTCTGACGCACCCTCCGGATTACCTGTGAAGGAGCTCGGCTTCAGGATACCCTCGTGGTTCATCGGCCTTCACCGTAAGCAGCCATACTTTGCGCCTATTAAGACCTGGGGGCAACCGTGTACGGTGAGGCGTACCTAGCGTCCCGGCAAACGGGGGCTTGAATATAGGCAGAAGCGGCGGTGGAGATTGGGGGTTGCCTGCTTACAGAAGGCTGGTTTCCCGCTGGGCATCACAGTATGGACCGTGGCGCAGATAGACATCGGCCAACGGACTACGTAGGATGTCTCTGTAGTAGTTCAGTTTGTCCTCCATCTCAGTGGGTGTAAAAAATTCCCCCATTTAGTGCCAGAAGCGAGGGTCCAATAAGGTGGAGAGCCAGAAGTCATCCCGCTGACAAATGGAGACAATTCTGCAGTCACTACGCAAGCACGTGAGCATGCATCATGCCATTTGTGCAAGTGACTCGGAGGGACTACCTGTCTCCATCTCCACTGTAAACTGCCACGGTGTGTCTGGTTCCTCTGTCTCGCCTTCCTCACAACCCTCTAGCTCCTGTGGCTGCTCCTGCTCCTCCTCTCCTGTCAGATGACTAGATAAAATGGTCATTTTGTCAAACCTAAACTGTGCTTCGCTGTGCCCCACCCTCTCCTCCTCCTCCACTTCAGCCCCCACAGGCTTCATGTGGCTGTGAAATGTATGTGCCATGTCTCCAATGCCCTGAGGTTGCCAACATGTGTTGTAGTACATGAAGCAGTGGAATCTCATCGTTCATCTCATAGTCCTGGCGAGTGACTAATAAAGTAGCTTCCTCAAAGGGCCTGAGCAAACGGCAAGTGTCACGTATGAGCTGCCACTGGTTTACAATGAAGTTACACAGGGGAGTCCCCCTATCCGTTTGGATCATCAAGAAATCCGTGATGGCTTTTCTCGGTTCCTATAGTCGATCCTGCATATGGAGGGTGGAATTCCAATGGGTGGAAACATCGCAAATCAGACTATATTGGGGGATACCATTCTGACGCTGAAGCTCAAGAAGGGTGTGCTTGGCGGTGTAGGAGTGCCTGAAGTGCATGCAAAGTTTCCTTCCCGTTGTTAGGATGTCTTTCAGATGGGGGGGAAGACTTCAGAAAACGCTTGACAACTAGATTGAACACGTGTGCCATGGCAGGACGCATGGCTCAGGCTTTCTTGTCAAAGTGCAGACAAGATGTTCTTCCCAGTGTCAGTCACCATGGGTCATATTTGCAGTTTCCGTGGAGTAAGCCAGGATTTCATGTATTGAGTTCTCATTTTTAGCAGTTCCTCCCATGTGTGACTCTGTGGCTCAAGGCAAACCATGTGAACAGCGTGAAACCGCCGTGTCCTGCACACATGGTTGGCTGGAAGGGCACTGGGAAAAAAAAAAAAAAAAAAGGAGAAAAAATAAGTATTTAGAAAAAACAAAGTAAAAAAAAAAAAAAATGAAAAAAAATTGTACAAAAATTCACAAAATATTAAAGGGCAATGGAAAAAAAATATAAAAAAAAATTCAAAAAAAAATATATATATGTTTTTAAAAAATACAATATACCAAAGAGATGTCACATGGGATTAGCCCATAAAGTTGTTTAGTTTTGTTCTGTTTTGGAAACTGTATTTAATTAATTAGTTTTTTCTTTGTTTGGCATATATGGTTGTTCACAATTTCATGTGGTTTTGTTATAGATAACATTCTCCCGGATAACATCTGTACCATGGATTCATCTCTCCCTTGTCGAACGGCTGTAGGATCCCTGGCTAAGTATTAGCTGAAATTTGATTTGGTCGGTCTGGACAAAAAATTCCTTTCAAGTGTCCAGATATCTGAAGGAAAGAAGGGACTTGCATTCCTGGGGCAAAGCTTGGAAGGAATAAGCAATCCCCTGAGCCCCACTCAAGGCTTTGCTCCCTTGGATATGTGCCCTCACTGGACACTATTGCCTGACTGGGCATGTGCAATAATCCATCTAGAATTGGTATATTTCCCTCTGATTCAGTGATAGAGTCTAAAATTGAGGCGTCAGGATACCATACCCTACCCATATATGTGACCGGTGTTGGTACAATTATGGAAAACACTGGAACATGAGGACCCACACCTCTTACCTCAGCAGATGATGTATGCCTGACATCAGGCTTGGATCTGACAGAGGAGGATTACTTGTGCTGTGAATCGGACACTAGCAGTGTATTCATTCTAAGCTAATGTTTTCCATTCTTTTTATTGTTAACCTAATGTACTGATCAGTATATCTCCTTTATTGCAATACTCTTAATATATGAGTGCACAGTGTCCGATGAGAACCTTGATTGTCAAGATGTATGCGCGCAGGGGTTACAGCCGATAGCTGTGCCCTGTGCAGCGCGCATGCGTGGTGTGCCTTGGCAGACACGCTCCCTTGAGGCGGCGCGCGCGGACTCCTAAGCTACCAGCATTATAGCTGGCGTTGTGCCCGATGGAGTACGTAAGCACACACACATGCGACGTGCGCGCTATGGCGCGCTATACGGGGATACACCATTTGGATGCATGCAGATGGGGACTGGACGCTCGCGGCCGCCTTCTGGACCCAGCACTATACCTTAGTGGATCACGTGAGTACTCATTGATATAGTGACAGCGTAGATCTATTATAACTAGCTAGAATATTGGCCCAACTCAGCAGCACACACACTTAGCAACTCCATCCGGGTGTTTTCATGCTCACCCTTATTGGGTTTTGGCGGGAAGAATGGACCTTTGTGATATAGGGGAGTGTGGGAAGTGTCGACACACCCCTTTAGAGACTACTTAAACAGGACAGAGCATAGTCAGCCACACTCTGATGAAGTGGCAGTAGGAAGTTGCCACGCAACGCGTCAGTGGTGCTGGCATGCTGGGCATTGTGGTGGATTAGGACTCTGTTATGCGGTAATGTAAATTGTTTTTGATATTATCCAAAACTATGTTGAATTAACAATTATTGTGATAGTACTTCTGTCATTTATGCCCTGGAGCCTCTCAACCCCTTCTTTGCACTTATTTGCACTTAGCACTTTCACTCTATACACTTATATATGGTATAGCTATATCAGCTCTTTTTCACTCAGCTCTTAATTGCTGTATTTATTACTTTTTGCAGGTTTTGCACATTATTTGCCTGATAATTTTATTATGTATTTATGAATACTCATACTAGTCCGTCATGTATCCCAGCCCATGCATATATGTTTTTAACTGATTTTAAAGTATGTGTTTCGGCTATTACCAATAAAAGTTTTGAAATATTAATAGATTTGTATATCTGTTGAGCGGCTGATTTTGGAGGCCCTGCGGTCTGTGCTGGCAGTCCCCATTTTTTGGTATATTGACAATTGCCCAGTTCCTGGGCACTTGGGTCTTCTTCAGCCAGCATCCAGTTTACATTCACATCATTGTGGGATATTCATTGCAGGTAAATAATTTCCCTTTTGTCTTTAAAAAATACAAAATATTTAAAAAAAATGTAAAAATATATAAAAAAAAAAAAAAAATACAAAATTAACCAAAAAAACAAAAAGTTTGAGACATTTTATATGTTACTGTTATTATATTAGATGTTATTGTTGCTATGTTATATGTTATTATATGTTATTATTATAAATATGTTCAAATAAGATAAATGTTAACTATTAATATGTAATTGACAATTAGCCACTTTTTTCTGTGACACCATTGCTAAGTGCAAGTGCACTGTCACAGGCACAAAGGCCTAGGAGCGTGGAGGCCACAGCGGAGGGACCTGTCCAAGTTGCTGTTGTGGTTGTGCAGGAACCACAATCACCCAGTGGGCCTAAAAGGATATGTATTGTCCATGACCATAGTTACAGCTCTAGACGTAGGCACTGCTGTGCACTTTGGTACACACTGACAGGATAAAGGACTGGCCCACCTTCTGTTCAACAAAATTGTACAGGGCTGGTACTGCCTTCTTCGCAAAGAAATGACAGCATGGGACTCTCCACCTCGGCTCGGCACAAGCCATCAGTTCTCTGAAAGGTCCATCAACTCAAAAGGGAGGGACTGCAGCACCAGCAACTTATACAGGAGCACATTTAGCTTCTGCGCGTTGGATGAGTGGCCACATACTGTTGTCTCTTGGACATGGCTTGGCCAATGGATTGCTGGCGGAATGACTGACTCGGATTAAGAGGAGGAGGAGCATCTGGAGCGACAGAGGATGGGTATGACAAACAGGAGGTGGTGGAGCCTTGGCTGGCTGGAACAGAGATCGGCGTGCCACTGGGTAAAGCAGCAGGCTGGACCACCACTTTGGAGTCAACTCTCCCAGGCCGCTTTATGGTGACGCTGCAAATGTTGACGCAGGGCTGTGGGTCCAACATTGGGACCCTGGCCACACTTCACCTTCTGCCTACACATCTTTCATATAGTCATGTTAACCTCCTGCGGATGCTTGATGAAAAACTGCCACATCGCCGAGTAGCTGATTTTTCCTACCAACAGTCCGCAATAATTCACTGCTGCTGCCGCCACCATCGCCGCCAACTCCAGGGACCCTCTTCCACTACCTCCTGGGAAGATAGCCTGCAGTGCAAGTGGTCTACCCCGAGCACATTTGCCTCCATACTTTCCCCTTCTGCCACCATGCTGGCCGCTAAATCTGTCACTCTCCATCACTCCAAGCCTTTAAAAGTGCTCTAAAAACTTGATGTCCTCCTCAGGTTCCCCATCAGTGTATGCTTAAGGAGCCAAAACGCTTGCAACACCTCCTCCCACGACACTCTCCTCATCACTACTTGCCCGCCTAGTGGAAGAAGCGGCGAGTGTCTCCTCCATTTCTTGGCTGGGCAGTAGCTGCTGATTTTTCTGATTATCAGATCGTCCTCACTGAATAGTGGAGCTGAACCCAAAGCATAACATACAACAGTTGACTGGGGGTGTCAGATGTCACTTGTGATTCAGTGGATGATCGTGTTAACCAATGGATGACGGCAGATGGGTTTCTGGTCAAGACACGGCCGCTAGCTGATCCCGGGAGATCAGGCCTCTCAGTGAGACTCCTGCTGCCACTCACCCCTATTCTGCAGAGACCTCTGCTTGATGAAATGAGGCCTTATATGTTACTATGTTACTAATATGTTACTAATATGTTACTAATATGTTACTAATATGTTACTAATCTGTTACTAATATGTTACTAATCTGTTACTAATCTGTCACTCTCCATGTTTTTTTTTTTGAGAGACTGGCCTGCGTGGAAATGAATCGGGCATGGATCAGCCAAGATTTCCACCCACCAATGCCTGATGCATTAGAGTAGATTGATGACGGGGCCAGACCAACACTAAAGAAATATGGATCGTGCAAAACAGATTTAAGGCGCTGCTCTCCAGTTACAGACATTCCTCCGCATCAGACCACAAGTAATTATTGAGAAAATGCTTTACGTTACTCTTACTTTTTAGTAATATTCTTCGGATAAAATATATGTGCCGAAAATCAGTATATGTTCTCTTCATGCTGCTGCCAACTCCAGGGTGTGTCTTTCTGGCAATTTTGGGCTCCTGCTGCTGCTGTTTGCTACTCCAGTGTGTCTTTAGGCCATTTTTTGGGCTCCTGCTGCCAACTCCAGTGTCTCTTTCAAGCTATGTTTGGGCTGCTGCTGCTGCTTGCAACTCCAGGGTGTCATTCAGCTAATTTTTGGGCTCCTGCTGCCAACTCCAGTGTCTCTTTCAAGCAATGTTTGTGCTCCTGCTGCTGCTGCTTGCAGCTCCCGGGTGTGATTCATCCAATTTTTGGCCTCCTGCAGCCAACTCCAGTGTCTATTTCAAGCTATGTTTGGGCTCCTGCTGCTGCTGCTTGCAACTCCAGGGTGTGATTCATCCAATGTTTGGCCTCCTGCAGCCAACTCCAGTGTCTATTTCAAGCTATGTTTGGGCTCCTGCTGCTGCTTGCAACTCCAGGGTGTGATTCATCCAATTTTTGGGCTCCTGCAGCCAACTCCAGTGTCTCTTTCAAGCTATGTTTGTGCTCCTGCTGCTGCCAAATTCAGGGTGTGATTTATCCAATTTTTGGCCTCCTGCAGCCAACTCCAGCGTCTCTTTAAAGTAATGTTTGGGCTCCTGCTGCTGCTTGCAACTCCAGGGTGTGATTCATCCAATTTTTGGCCTCCTGCAGCCAACTCCAGTGTCTCTTTAAAGCAATGTTTGGGCCCCTGCAGCTGTTGCTGCTGCTTGCAACTCCAGGGTGTGATTCAGCTAATTTTTGGGCTCCTGCTGCTGCCAGCTCCAGGGTGTGTTTCAAGCACTATAGGGCCCCCTCATAGTGATGCCACTTCAACTCTCTGCAATTGTGCCGCTCTGGGATTCTATTAGCGATGCCTCTGATCTGCATGTGATAATTATTTACAGTATTATTTCACTAACCCTGCACGCAGTAAAAAGAATTATAAGACCAGATCTACTTGCACACTACTCACTTCCTATTGTTCTTGTGCCTGCTGTTCCTCCTGGTAGCCCTAGTGTCACTTTCAGCAACTTGATAGCAGGCAAGTACTGTAGTGTGGAACATTTGGGGACTTTGGCAATTTAAGCTTTCAGCTAGCGCTAGCAATTTACAGACTTAAAGGATTTTTTTTCAGAAAAAGTCTAAAAACAGTGGAGAAGCTGCCTTAACTTATCATGCAGCTCTGTGCGATCAGCCAGGAAGCTATGAAACTATGACAAACCCCGCCCACCTTGACCATCCCCTTACACACATCAAGCAATGAGAATTCTCATCTTCTCGAAGCATAAACACCCACCAATGGTTATGTCCGCCACCTTCCCCTGTGTAGCCTGCTCCTCTGCCATCCTGGCTCCATTGATGCACAGTGCCTCTTATGTCCGCCCCCTTGTAGCCTGCCTCCTCCCCATGAGCTTCGGCAGCATCCTTCATTGGCAGTGGTGCTGTTTGTATTGATCATGCAGCAAGATCAGCATTATGGCGGCCACAGCCAGGGTTCTCTTGGCTTTCCCTGCTCTGTGATGCCTTCTCCGCACCTCTGTGACTGTGAGGTGAGGTGAGAAGGGACAGCGGAGAGCAGCGCTGGACGTGACTGGCATCATGCTGCAGAAATGTTACTTACAGCTCTGCTGCTGCTGTCCCCCTCTTCCCTATCCCCTTGCAAGTACAGTCTGCTGCTGCCTCCATCCTCCCCCACGAGTATGACCCCCTCCCCCCACAAATACAGACCTGACTCTGATGTTCCCCCTGCGAGTACAGCCCGCTGCTGCCACTCCCTCCTCCCCCTGTGAATATGGCCCCACCGCTGCTGCCCACTTCCAGTATAGTCCTGCCACTGCTGCTGCCCCCTCCTCCCCCCCCTTGAGTACGGCAAGCTGCTGCTGCCTCCCTCCTTGATTACAGCTCTGCTCCTGCCCCCTCTCCCCAATGAGTACGGCCCTGCTGCTGCCCTCCTGTCCCTGATGAGTACGGCCCCACTACTGTGCATGTATGCACGTGGGTGTCCACGCATGTGTGTGGATATGCATGTGGGAGTATGTGCATGTTCGTGGGAGTTCATGCTTTTGGGAGGGCATGCATGCGGGTGGGAGTGCATGTGGGAGTTCATGCAAGTGTGTGGGAGTGCATGCACTTGCGTGTGGAAGTACGTGGGAGTTCATGCATGTGTGTGGGAGTGTGTGCATGTGGGAATGCGTGCATGTATGTGTGGGAGTGCTTAAATGCGCACGTCGGAGTACTTGAATGCGCACATGCACGTCTAGGGGTTAGTGCATAAGTCTCTGAGAGTGCTGGTCTCGGTGTCCAATTTTGCCTGGTGAAGAGAGGGATGGAGCACAGCCAGGGTGTCTTAAACAATGTCTTGGGGTCTTACAGACACTGCCCATTATGCTGATTATTATACAGCATCACAGAGCCACGCCCACTTGCTTCATAATAGAAATCATGAGGTGAAATAGTAAACCTTGATATCTCAGCCATTTCTTGTTCAATTGAAAAACAGAAAACTGTTTTAGATTTTAATTGAAAAACGGGGGGGAAAAAAAGTTTAGGACGGTGACAAAAGTTGCCAGATGCAATGGCCTAACTGATTTTGCCTGCTGGAGCACTTTAAAAAAGTACAACTGTCACCAACATTGACCCTCTGAAACAGCATATAAATATACTGCATTTGCATAGTTACTATTTCGGTTTTTCTTTTTTAATTTGAGATGTCACCCCTTTTTTTTAATGTCTCAACATTTTTGAAAGGGATCAGCCTATTGCTTTTTTACAGGCCCCCTACCTGACAGTGAAGTCTTCATTATCATATGTTAACTTCAAGATGTGTTTTTTTGATGCATGACTAGCACAGAAAACGTAGTAAGTAAGTTAGTTACCTTCTTTTCTAAACATCCGAAAGGGCAGCCTACCACTGAGATATTAAGGCTCCGCCACAAGGTAGGAACACATAACCACCAGAAAACACAAAAGCTTTAGCTCCTCCTCCGGACACCAGTAGTTTAAAAGATTTGAAAAACAAAGACAAAGACAGACAAAGCACCAACTGGTAAATCAGGAAGATAACATATAAAATAACATAGCCTGAGGGAGGGAAGCCTGTATGCTGCCCTTTCGGACATTTAGAAAAGAAGTTACTAAGTAACTAACTTAAGTTTTCTCAAAACATCCTTAGGGCAGCTTGCCACTGAGAGGATAAGCGAGATACTATACTTACTGGGTGGGAAAGTCTGCCTGCAACACACTCCTGCCAAAGGATTGATCTTGCAAGTTAAGCAGATCCAGACGGTAATGATTAGTAAAAGTCTTAGCTGAAGACCAGGTTACCGTTCTACAAATCTGTTCAATAGAGGCACCAGCTTGCTCCCCCCAAGATGTAGAAATACTTCTTGTTGAATGAGCTGTAATCCATCCTGGAGAAGGAGATCCGTTGATGGTGCTCTTCATCCACTGGGCCAATGTTGCCTTAGAACACGCTGACCCTTCCTGTGACCCTATAAGGAAACGAATAAGCCATCGGCCTTCCTCCAATCCTTTGTTTGTCGAAGGTATTCTAGCAAACAGGACCTGACATACAAAGACTTATTTACAGAACCCGGGGAGGGCTCACTATCCCCAGCAAATGGAAGGATAATCTCTTGGGGCCAATGAAAGTCGGAAAAGATCTTAGGAAGGTAGCCAGGATCCACCCATAATATTATACGATCCTGGAAAACTTGAAGAAAGGGATGACGGCCTGGATATCACGGATTCTGCGGACTGAAGTTATTGTCACCAAAAAGCGAGCCTTTCATGTAAGAAATTTAATATGAGAGCTCCACATAGGTTTAAAGGGTGGTGCAGTTAGAGTTCTAAGGACCCGGGCGAGATCCCATTGAGAAGATAACCTCAAACGGACCGGTCTGGATCGCCTAACAGCTAGCAAAAAACGCCTGACCAATGCGAAAGATAAATCTTTCTTATCTAGAAAAACCGAAAGGGCTGCTAATTAGAGTGTTTAGTGTTAATTTAGTGTATCGATGCTGAGGCTCCTTCCTGAAGGAAATGCAATGCGACTGGTGGACAATAAGGATCTTTAATTACACACCTTCCAGATGTTACAAGTTTTCCAAATTTTCAAATAAATCTTCCTTGTCACCTCCTTTCTGATGTTAAGCAGAGTTTTGATCACCTCCCTCGAAAAAAAGTATCACGAGCTCTAGATCCAACAGCTTGTTGTTTCGACCAGAGGTGAAAAGATCCACCTCCGGAGTTCCTCTCAGGACACAAATCTGATTGAATACCTCCTGGTTCAGTGACCATTCTGTTTCCGATAGCGGAGAGCGATTAAACAAATCTACCAACTGATTTCGGCAACCTTTCAGATGGATGGCTGATAGAGGGATAAAAGGTTCAGTTCTGGCCAGATAAGAATTTTCTTTGCTGCTTCTTGCAGAACGCATGATCTCGTACCTCTCTGGCGATTTAGATATGCTATGGTAGTCGCACTGTCTGTTCTGAGTCTCTGAGATTCGATGAGGACAGTCTTCTGGACCATTTCCCTTGAGCGGTCACGGATCTGCATTGGGCCCCCCCCAACTCCATGAAGAGGCGTCCATTGTCACTACTATATCCTTGGGGCCGACCAGGATGAGCCACTGACAAACCTGTGCTTGCCTTGCCACCAACTCCAGTGACAGGGTCATTAGCCCCAAGACCCACATAGCTTGAAGTACTTAAAATCGGCCGAATGGAACACTGAAGGATCGTTATCTGCGACTGAGTCAGAAAGATTTTCTGGACTTCTGGTAATTCAAGATCCAATTCAATAGTAGCAAAAAATCCCTTGTCAATTCCAGATCCCGGAGCAACCTCTCCTAAGCTGGGGCAAAGAAGAGGAGGCCATCTAGATATTCTATGATCCCCACTCCTTTCTGCCAGTACAGCCAGTGGGATTTTTGGTCAAAATTCTAATTCTACCCGAAGGGTAGGCATACAAATTGGAAGTAGAGAATTTGGTCCCCCAAACACTCACCAGGCGAGATTCCTCACAGAGAAGATGGACTCCATAAGGAAGAGTCTGTAGCGTACCAACAAATTCAAATTCTTTAAACTGAGAATGAAGTGGAATCTTCCAGAGGATAGCCTCCTTAACTGAGTTTTGAATGGGGAAGGTCATAGGGGAATCAGGAACACAATCAGGATAGACAGGGCTGGATTATGAGGGGGGCGCAAGGGGCTCACGTCCCAGGGCCTCCATCACTTGCCCTGCAAAGGGGGCCTCCAACAACCTTTGGGTTATGGTCTAGTCCAAGAGGATTTTCAGTCTTTGGTTTGATGGGCCACAGGACCAGCAACAAAGCGGCAGTGGGAGCCCCCCGAACCAGGGCAGCCAAAGCAATCACAAGGTAAGATGGAAAGTCTAGCGCAGCAAAGCCGCCATCAGCAACGCTACAGTGATAGGTGGCTGCAGAGCTGTCAATTGGTGGCTGCTCACTGTACATAAGCCCCCCAAGCACAGCTACTGGCAGCTCAATGCAGGGAACGGTTTCTTCCCCCATCCAGAATGGCAAAGCAGGAGTTCCCGAGCAGCACGCACCCGCACAAGGGACTTGATCTGACGTTCCAGTATCCCTGGGGATAGAACCTATCATATTTAGACTTGTGGGTGAAATACTATCCTCAATGCCTATAGAAAGATGAACCAGATGCAAGAGATATGGTAAATCCTCTGGAGGAAAAAGGAATTTCATTGGTGAAACTATACCAGAACAAGGGCCCTCATCGGAGGAGGAGGAAGGGCCCTCATCCCCCTCAGAAAGGGGGGGTATCAGAGACCTCTGACTCCTGCCCTCAAGAAAAAAGGGAGGCTCTAGGGGATGCCCAACTAACTCCTTACGTCCAGTGAGAGGGAGGCAGAAAAAATACAATTATGTGAAAGTCACCTGTAGAATTGTTTTTGGATACATCTAGTCCCAGTCGTCCCAATATCCTTACGACTGGGTGTTCGCCCCTAGGGGACACTTGACTGCAAGATCAAAGATGTAGCTCCTCCCAGACCCCTATAAAGGCAGCTGTCACTCATCATTCTCCAGTGGTTAAAAAGCAGTATTCAAAAAAAGAGGACAGGCCGGGAGGCCTAAGAAACCATGTTACTTCACATAGCTTCTGCTTGTACTCTCTCTAAGCAAAAAGTTCGAAAAAAACAGTGTCCTATGAAACAGAAAATGGTTGATCACCATAACAGGCAACCAGGACATAACACAAGGAAAGGGTGGGACGACCTGGACTGGATGTATCCAAAAACAATTCTACAGGTGAGTTTCACAGAATTGTATTTTTCCCTACATCCAGTCCAGGTCGTCCCAATATCCTTACGACTGGGACATCCAAAAGCAGTGTCCATATGGGCGGGATCCCCAGTGCAGAACAGCATGTAGTTCATTTCACTACCGCCTGAAGCACCTTTCGGCCAAAAACAGCGTCAGCTGGGGTCCTGACATCCACCTTGTAAAACTTTGTAAAAGTATGAATTGAAGACCAAGTGGCGGCCTTACAAACTTGTTCCACCGATGCCTGGTGCTGAAAAGCCCAAGAGGCACCAATAGCTCTGGTAGAATGAGCTGTGATCCGAAAAAGGGGTTCCTTCCCCCTGGCAGAATATGCTTGCACCACCGCCTGTCTGATCAACTTACTGAGAGTGGACTTGGCTGGTGGCAAACCTTTCCTAGAGCCCTCTGTTAGGACAAAGAGCAAATGCGATTTCCTGAAGGATTCAGTCGCAGCCAGGTAATACTTTATGGCTCTGACCACATCCAAGGCATGGAGGGTCCGTTCTTTGGAATTAGCCGGTGCTGGACACAGGGAAGGTAAGACAACTTACTCATTAAGGTGAAAAGGAGAAATGACCTTAGGCAAAAAAATCAGGTTTAAAGCGAAAAACCACCTTATCCCTATGCAGCTAAAAGTAGGGTGGTTTCATACAAAGCGCGGCCAGCTCTGATACACGACGCACCGAGGTGATCGCTACCAGAAAGACCACTTTGAGAGTCAGCATAGACAATGCAGCATCGCACAATGGCTCAAAGGGAGGGCCCTGAAAAGCGGATAATACAATTCTGTGATTACTCACCTGTAGAATTGATTTTATGGGTATCCAGCACGGGTCACTTCATCTTCAATTCTTCACGATTGGGTTAACCGCCACAAGGTGGCGCAGCTGACTGCAAGAAGACTTGTGGCTCCTCCCGGGCCCAAAAAAAGGGCAGCAAATTACCCATAACTCCAGTGTTGAAAAGCAGTAATACAGAGAAGCCGGGAGGCAGAGACCATGTTACATCACACAGCCCCACTATAACTCTCTCTCAACGTAATCACCATAGAAAGGCAAAAAAGGATAACAAAACAAGGGTGGGATGAAGCGACCCGTGCTGGATACCCATAAAATCAATTCTACAGGTGAGTAATCACAGAATTGTATTTTTCTAGGTATCCAGCACGGGTCGCTTCATCTTCAATTCTTCAAGATTGGGACATCCAAAAGCAGTGTCCAAGAAGAAGGGTGGGATCCACAGAAAGCAACAGCACGTAATTCATGCCACTACTGCCTGAAGCACCTTGCGACCAAAAACCGCATCAGCTGATGCCCTAACGTCAACCTTGTAAAACTTAGAAAAAGTATGAACGGAAGACCAGGTAGCGGCCTTACAAACCTGTTCAACAGAAGTCTGGTGCTGAAAAGCCCAAGAGGCACCAGTAGCTCTAGTGGAGTGAGCTGTAACACGGGAAGGGGGTTCCTTCCGCTTGGCAGAATACACTTGCACCACCGCCTGTCTGATCCACTTGCTGATAGTGGATTTGGCTGGAGGGAAGCCCTTCCTAGGACCGTCAGGAAGGACAAACAGAGAATCCGACCTTCGAAAGGACTCCGTAGCAACCAAATAGTACTTAAGCGCCCTGACCACATCCAGGGAATGGAGGGTCCGTTCCTTAGAATTAGAAGGAGCAGGACACAAGAAAGGCAAGACAATGTCCTCATTGAGATGAAAGGCAGAAACAACTTTGGGCAAGAAATCCGGTTTGAGACAGAAAACCACCTTATCCAGATGCAGCTCAAAATAAGGAGGCTTCATAGAAAGCGCCGCCAGCTCAGAGACGCAACGCACGGAGGTGATAGCTACCAAAAAGACCACCTTCGGAGTCAGAATGGACAGAGCAGCATCGCACAAGGGCTCAAAGGGGGGACCCTGGAGAGCAGAAAGCACCAAATTCAGATCCCATACCGGTAGCAAAGGCTTACACGGCGGACGTACATGAGTAACTCCTTGGAAAAAAGTCTTGATAAGCCTATGATTGGCGAAGGATCTTTGGAAAAAGATAGCCAAGGCCGAAACCTGTCCCTTGAGAGTACTCAGTTGTAGACCCGACTCCAAACCATGTTGTAGAAATTCCCAAATCCTGGAGATGGAAAAAGTGCGACAAGGAAAAGCTTCAGACTCACACCAGGCAATGTAAGGGTGCCAGACCCTGTAATAAATCATAGGATTTCTTCCGAGCCTGAATCATGGTACTGACGACCGAGGCCGGCAGTCCCATGTCTAACAGGATGGAGGTTTCAGCAGTCAAGCCGTCAAAGCCAGCGTTGGATCGTCGGGCATGACGAAGTGATCCACCACCATCTGGACAATGTCCGCGAACCAAACTCTTCTCGGCCAACAGGGGGGCCACTAGGATGGTCGGTACCCCCTCCTGGGCTATCTTGCACAGCAAACAACCCAGCAGAGGAAAGGGAGGAAATGCATAAAGGAGTCGAAAGTCCGTCCAAGGAATTGCTAGAGCGTCCGTGGCGAAAGCGAGAGGATCTCTTGACAGGGAGACGAATCTTGGAAGCTTGTGATTGTGACGGGATGCAAACAGGTCCACGTCCGGCTGACCCCAGCGGCGACACAGGGCGTGAAAGATCTTGTTGCTGAGAGACCATTCTCCCAGACGAGACGTCCCCCTGCTCAGGGAGTCCGCCTCCTGGTTCTCCACCCCTGGAATGTAAACCGCCGAGATGGAGGGAACATTCTCCTCTGCCCAAGACAAGATCAGGGACACTTCCTTGAGGACTCGCTCTGAGTCCCACCCTGATGATTGACGTAGGCAACCGCCGTCTGATTGTCCGAATGGACAAGGACCGCACGACCCCATAAGTTGGGAGACAACTGAGAGAGGACCAACCTGATCGCTCTCAGCTCCAGAAGATTGATAGACAAATTGGGCCTCCTGAGGCCCCATTGGCCCTGGAACGATTGCCAGAACCCTCTGGTCAGACTGGCGTCTGTGGTGACAATATCCCAGCATGGAGGAAGAAAAGACCTGCCCACTAGAAGATTTCTCGAATCCAACCACCACGAAAGGGACTGTCTGGCCAGAGGGGACAGAGCAAATCCCTGCTCCAGGGGCTCCTGTGTCCGATCCCAAACAGACAAGAGATTCAACTGAAGAGGTCTCATGTGGAACTGGGCGAAAAGTACAGCCTCGAAACAAGACACCATGAGGCCCACCAACTGCATCCCCAGACGGATGGGAGGGATGAGGGCACGACAGCAGGGCCCATGCCTGCGTCTGAAGCCCCTCCACCTTCTGCTGGGGAAGGAACACATTGACCTGAAAAGTGTCCAGCGTCACGCCCAGGAAGGACCTCACCAATGACGGAGAGATTGAGGACTTGGGATAATTGATCACCCAACCGAAGGCTTCGAGAGTGGACAACCCCTTCTGAGTGTCGCTCTCGGCATGATGAAGAGATTGAGCAGCAATCAACAGGTCGTCCAGGTAAGGAAGAATACGAATGCCCTGGACCCTCAGGAGGGCCGTGACACCCGCCAACACCTTGGTGAACACCCGAGGGGCCGAAGAGATACCGAACGGCAATTCCACAAACTGGTAGTGTTGATCCTCCAAGGCGAACCTCAGGAACTTCTGATGACCCTGGAAAATAGGAATGTGCAGATAGGCATCCTTGAGTCGCCGGGCCGAAGGGAGCTCACCGTGAAAGTGTTTGAACCTGACAAATCTGTTGAGACCCTTCAGGTCCATGATGGGTCTCAGAGAACCGTCCTTCTTGGGCACCGTGAACAGATTGGAATAGAACCCCAGACCCCGCTCCTGAAGAGGCACAGGGCAAATTACTTTTGGAAGTCGTTGGACAGCCAACCTCAGGCCCTGTGCCGTCACGGGGTTTTGGGAAATCCGGGACCGAAGAAATCTCGGGGGCGGCGAAGCTGCCAGCTCTATCTTGTAGCCGGAGGACACCACCTCCTGAATCCACCGGTCTGAGACGTGTTGTCTCCAGATGTGAGCAGAGAGCAGAAGCCGTCCCCCCACCCGGATGGGTGAGGGCGCCTCCTCATGCCTGAGGGGCCTTGGTGGGGAGCTTGGGCTTGGAACCCCAGGAGAGGCCGGGACGGCCACGGGATCTACCTCGGCCCCAGGAGTCCCTGCAACCCCCAGGGATGGGGGGGGAGCCGCGTCCCCCTTGGGAAGGGCGAAAGGAAGAAGAACCCCGAAAGGGTTGTGAATGCTTCCGGCGCTGAGGGAGTCGACCATCCTTGACCGAGAGATCAAGACGCTCCCCAAAAAGACGGAGCCCCAAGAAGGGAAGCCCAATGAGGGACTTCTTGGCAGCAGCGTCGGCCGCCCACTGCCGCAGCAGCAAAGAGAGAATAAGCCGGTTCCAAATGCCGCTTCTTACTAGAGGCCTTGCCAGCGGCCGGGCGGGACAATTGCTGTTCAAGGGTGGCCACGCACAACGCCAGGTCCGAATGGGACCCCCTACTGACCTCCCCCTCACTAGGGGCTAAATGCAGACGCAGGGGTGTAGGCGAAGCCACAGGTAAAATGGGGCTGGGAAGAGGGGCGCTAGGCCCATCCTGTTCCGCAATAACACCCAGGGCGCAGGGGACACAAACCGCGCTGCGGTCGCTCAAAGGGGAGAGACAGCTGAGCCCGCCCCGAAGGACCCCCAAGCTCGCTATCCCCAGAAGCCTCCATATGGCGATTATAGAAAAAATATATATCCACGGGTAACCGGAGCTAAAGGCCCGACCCGAAATCCCCCCACAAGGTCCCCTAAAAATGCCCAGGATGGGGAGCGGGGGAGGGGGGGTGGATGGACCGGGAGAAACCACAAGTAAGGAGGTGAGCCTGCCTGAAAGACACAAAAGAGGGTCAAGATGAGCATCCCACAGCCCATGCACAACACCTTAAAACGAAAAGACGGAAAGGCCAAGGACCGCCGTGCCAGAAAGATGTTGCTCCAACGGGTCGAGGCGCAGCAGGCTGAGGACAAAGGAAGCGCCCAGAACAGGACCTCGCAGCAGACTGAAGGACAGTGAGGCCAGCGGACCTAGCACAAGCAGCACACCAGCAATGGCGCCGGAGGAAGGCCGCACCAAGAACCTCGAGGGGCGGGCCGCACTGTGATGACGCAAATCACGTCATCCAGCGCCCCCGCCCCCCGGCAACGCGCGAGAACTCCGGGCGCCCGAGGAGGCAAAATGGCGTCCGGAGAGGAGGCAGGGGGGGATCCCAACCCCCCGCCAAGGAGCACACGCCGTGCCCGCGGCGGCGAAGTCTTCTTGCAGTCAGCTGCGCCACCTTGTGGCGGTTAACCCAATCGTGAAGAATTGAAGATGAAGCGACCCGTGCTGGATACCTAGAAAAGTACTAAATTCAAGTCCCACACCGGTAATACTGACTTACGCGGTGGCCGGACATGGGTAACTTCCTGGAAAAAGTCTTGATCAACCTATGCTTGGTAATGGATCTCTGGAAAAAGATAGCTTAGGTCGAGACCTGACCCTTGAGGGTGCTCAGCTGTAGACCCAAGTCTAAGCGGTGTTGTAAAAACTCCAGAATCCTAGAAATAGCAAATTTTCGGCAAGGAAGGCTCTTGGCCTCGCACCAAGCGATATAAGCCCGCCAAACTCTGTAGTATATCATGGAAGAAGATTTCTTCCGTGCCTGAATCATAGTATGCACAACCGTGGCCGATAACCCCTTCTCCGTCAGGATTGAGGTTTCAATAGCCAGGCCGCCAAAGCCAGCGTCTGTAAATTGGGGTGCCGCAGCGACCCCTGTGTGAGAAGCCCTGGGTCGTCGGGCATGATGTAGTGATCTATTGACATCTGGACTATGTCTGCAAACCAACTCCTTCTCGGCCAGCGAGGAGCCGTCAGGATGGCTGGTACTCCTTCCTGGGCTATCTTGCGCAGCACTCTGCCCAGGAGAGGAAATACATACAGAAATTTGAACTCCATCCAAGGAATCGCCAGAGCGTCTGTTGCAATGGCCAGAGGATCTCTTGAGAGGGAGACGAACCTTGGAAGCTTGTGATTGTGTCTGGACCCAAACAGATCCACATCCGGCTGACCCCAGCGGAGACACAGAGCGTGAAAAGTCCCCCAGGCGCGAGGCACTCCTGCTCAGGGAGTCTGCCTCCTAGTTTTCCACCCCGAGGATGTAGACCGCCAAGATGCAGGGAACATTCTCTTCTGCCCAGGTCAGAATCTGGGTTACCTCCTTGAGGGATCTCTTGCTCTGAGTCCCGCCCTGGTGGTTGATGTAGGCGAAAGCCGTCTGATTGTCCGAGCGAACCTGGATCGCACGACCTCTTAAATGGGGAGTCAAGCGTAGAAGCACCAACCGGATCACTCTCAGCTCCAAGAGATTTATAGGTAAGCGGTTTTCCTGCAGACCCCACTGACCCTGGATCTTCTGGGTCTGCCAAACGCGTCCCCAGCCTGTCAGACTGGCATCCGTGGTAACTATCTCCCAATGGGGAGTCAGAAAGGACTTGCCCACCAACAGGTTCCGGGAGTCCCACCATCACAAGAGGGACTGCCTGGCCAGGGGGAACAGCGAAAAGCCGTGTTCCAGGAACTCCTGAGTCCGATTCCAGACGGTCAGTAGGTTCAATTGAAGAGGTTTCATGTGAAATTGGGCAAAGGGCACTGCCTCGAAGCATGACACCATCAGGCCCACCAATCTCATCCCCAGACGTACCGACCGCTGCTGACAAGACAGCAAGGCCTGCACCTGTGTCTGGAGACCCAAAACCTTCTGCTGTGGCAGAAAAACCTTGACCTGAGCGGTGTCTATCGCCATTCCCAGGAAGGATTTCACGGTTGTGGGAGTGACACAGGACTTGGGGTAATTGATTACCCAGCAGAAGGCCTCCAGGGTTGACAACACCATCCGAGTATCACTCTCGGCCTGCTGAAGGGACTGGGCCGCAATCAGCATGTCGTCCAGATAGGGTAACACACGAATACCCTTAGTGAACACACGGCGGGCTGAGGATATCTTAGAGTTCCGTCCCTCTTGGGAACCGTGAACAGGTTGGAGTAAAATCCCTGACCCTGTTCCTGCCAGGGTACAGGGCAAATTACACCTATCCGCAGAAGGTTTTGCATGTTCTCAAGGCTTGAGCCTTTAGTGGGTTTCGGGATATCCCTGAACGGAGGAATTTTGTGGGCGGCCTCGCTGCCAGCTCTATCTTGAAGCCGGAGGACACTACCTCCTGAATCCACCGATTCGAGACATGACGTCTCCAGATCTGACCAAACAGCAGAAGCCGTCCCCCTGCCCGGATGGGTGAGGGCGCCCCCTCATGCCTGAGAGGGCTTGGCAGGGGGCTTGGACTTAGCTCCCCATGAGGGGTAGGGTCGGCCGCGGGACCTACCTCTGCGGGCACCTGGAAATGAAGAACCTCTTCCTCCTCGAAAGGAACGATAGGAAGAGGGGTTCCAAAAAGACCGAGCAGGCTTCCTTCTATGAGGGAGTCTACCATCCTTGACCAAAAGGTCCAGGCGCTCCCCAAACAGCCTGCTCCCCACAAAAGGGAGACTCTTGAGAGACTTCTTGGCAGCCGCATCAGCCGACCACTGCCGCAGCCAGAGCGAATGGCGGAGAGCAACAAGCAAAGCCGAAATCCTGGCACAAAGCTGGACCACATCATCCATGGCAGTAACAACAAAGCCAATGAAATCCAAGCAAGCCTTGAGTTCCTTATACTCCTCAGCCCGTCTGCGAGCCTTAGCTCTAGCCACAAGGTGTCTCACCTTCCTCCTGTTGGCCAGTGAGACAATTGCTGATGCACACACAGGTCAAAAGAGGGCACCAGCAAAGGTGAACACATGGCAGACCAGCTGATCCATTCGTTTGTCTGCAGGGTCACGTAAGAAAGCATTGTCAGGTGACGGCATAACAGTAGTGTTGGACAAGCCTGACACGGAAGGATCCACCTCGGGAGGGTGAGACCATAACCAAAACAACTCATCAGGGAAGGGATACCGCCTATCCAGGCCCTTAGGGACCGACAGTAACTTGTTAGGTCTTTCCCATTCCTTAAGGATCATGTTAGAAAAGTGAGGCTGCTCCGGGATGGCCCGCCTCTGCCTCTCAGGTCTAAGCAAATCACCCTGTTTCCGCTTAGCTGCTCTGGGAGGAACAATGTGTAGTGTATCAAACACAGAGGAGAGCAATTTCTCCGTATCATCCGGGAGCCAAGAATCCTCGTCCGAGGAGGAACCAGAAATACTGTCATCGCCAGCAGAATATTCCACCATGGAGCAACTCACCTTCCTCCGCAGAGCCCAAGCCATCAAAAAGATCATCATCCGAGTAAATCGGCTCCAGATGCCGCTTCTTACTCGAGGCTTTCTTAGGGGCCGTCAACGAGATCTGTCTCTCGGGACTGGCCAGCCTATGCGCAAAGTCAGTTTGAGACCCCTTGCTGGCTCCCCCTTCGCTGGGGGCTGAATACAGCAACGGAGGGTCCGGAGAGGCTGATGGTAATACAGGGCTAGGGTCAGGGACGACTGCCCGCTCATGGTCCAAAATAATGCCTCTGGCGCATGTGGTACAAACAGTGCTGAATCCGCCCAGAGTATTCCTTCTGCACAAGGGGCAGAGCCTGTCCTGCCCACATGGGGCCCCCAGCTCACTATCCCCTGATGCCTCCATTATGGTGATTTAAGACAGTAAAATTCAAAAAATGGCTACAAGACTATGGAAGGATACCTCTTATTAAAAAGGGGGACTGGAAGGAACCACAACCCTCAACCTTAGCCCACGATCTATACAAAAAGAGAGAGGCCCTGATCAGCTTTGGCATAATACAATAGACAAAAATCAATGCAGCAAAAAGAGGAGGGACTCACAACACCGACAGTAGGGTGTCTGCAGCCAGAAGGCCCCAGTTTGTCCCCAGCAGCAGCAGCAGAGAGGCAGCAGCAATACACACAGTGTGTCCAGGCCAGCCACCTTCCAGAAGGATCCTCGGGGGGTGCGGTGCCAGGCTCCGCCCCCCTCCGCAGCGCATCGCAAGAAGACGCTCGCCCCCTTAGAACTGCTGAGACTGGCCACAAAATGGCGGTGGCGTCAGAGGCCCGACGCACATACAGCGCAAGCACACGCTCCCCACCCCCCTCTCTCACAGACAGCGCAGCACAGGCGGCAATGCGGCATGCCCGCGGGACGCGACGCCCAAGGGGCCCGCGTCCCAGGCGGCCGACGAGGGAGCGCAGGGAGGTGAATGAGAAGCCAGGCCGCTCCTCGCTGAGCCAGCGAGGAGCCAAGCACAGTGAAAAAAACACAGTAAAAAATACAGCAAAGTGCACCAATAAAGCTTGTGGCCAGGGAGGGATACATACAAACAATACACATTGTGGTTCCCCCTCAGGCTCACCATAAGCCTGTGGCCGGCTACCTTTTAGTATAAGGTCTGCGGCCCAGAGCCTAAGCTCTGCCGGACGCCACAGACCCCGGCGTTCACCCTACCGTCACGGATCCCGTAGCAGCCAGAGGCTGGGAGGCAGGAGTGGGTCAGAAGGGATCCATGGAAATAAAGTCCGCAGCGGCTAGGTGGCCCCGCTCTGCTGCCAATATCTGAGAGAGAGTTCCAACCATCTTATGCAGCCAAACTACAAGATGAACTACTGGAGAATGATAGAGGGACAGCTGCCTTTATAGGGGGCCGGGAGGAGCTACATCTTTGATCTTGCAGTCAAGCGCCCCCTAGGGGCGAACACCCAGTCGTAAGGATATTGGGACGACCTAGACTGGATGTAGGGAAAATGCACTTAACCCTTTAAATGCCAGCCACGTAAAATTTACGTGGTTGCCTCTCCGTCACTTAAGTGCCAGCCACGTAAAATTTACGTGCCTGGCATTTACCCCTGCTAGCGGGCACAAAAAAAAAAAAAAATACTCACCTGACCCCTCGTTGGATCCAGCCGGGTCTCCTCTTTAATTTGGTGCCATCACTTACCTGCGTGTGCACTGGCTCCTGCTGTCCCTCCTCTTCACCTGGGGGGCCTCCGATCCCCCCCTCAGGAGCCCGGGAGGCTCTCTCCCCTTTCATCCTCGATGGCGGCCGGGGGGGCGGGGCTAATGACGTCATCCCGGCCCCGATCTCCGGCTTCAGCCTTCTCAGCTGTCAGATGCCGTGATCGGTGCCAGGGAAGGCACCTTCTCTGGATGCCGATCACCGGCATCTATCATCAGAGCGGCGAGGGAAAAGAAAAAAAATGTTTTTTTTTTTTTAATAAAATACTTTTTATTAACGTGTGTCTTTTTTTTTTTTTTTTTTTTTTACAGTTAACCCTTTGTGAGCTGGTAAGGGGTCCATGAGACCCCTTATACCAGTTCACAAGGCTCTGGGTCTGGCAAGTCACCTGCGGCTAGCGGGTGACTTGCCATTAACCCCCATCCCCCCATTACCTGCCTCCCCAACGGCCGGGGGGGCAGAAGGGCCCGGGCCACTTAGTGGCTATGTGGGCTAGTAGCCTGCAGGGCCAGGGGCCACCAACGCTGGCCCCTGCGCCCTGTTCTACAAGCCCCCATAGCTGGCCCGGGTCGGAAATACTGGGTAGGGGGGACCCTACGTCATTTTTTTGGGGGATTTTTAAGGGTTTTTAACCCTTAAAATTCCCCAAAAATGTCCCCCCCCCCCCCCCCTGGGAGGGGGGACCCTATGTCATTTTTTTTTTAATTAACCCTTTTGTGTTCTGTCATCCAGCAGCTATAAAAGGCTTCTGGCAAGTGAGCAGAAGCCAGTGATCGCCAAGGGACAGAGTGCTCCAGTATGGATGGGAGGTAAGTATTAAAAAAAAAAAAAATAATAATAAAATATTTTTTCTCTTTGTGTGTCTGTTTTTTTTACATTTAACCCCTTGTGAACTGGTAAGGGGTCCATGAGACCCCTATACCAGTTCTCAAGGCTGGGGGGATGGCAAGTCACCTGCGCTAGCCAGTGACTTGCCATTAACCCCCGGCACCCCCATTACCTGCCTCCCCAAAGGCCAGGGGGGGGGGGCAGAAGAGCCCGTGGCCACGGGCTATGCGGGCTTGTAGCCTGCAGGGCCAGGGGCCACAAAAGCTGGCCCCTGCACCCTGTTCCTACAAGCCCTGCATAGCTGGTCCCGGGCTGGTTACTTTGGGTAAGGGGGGCCCATGTCATTTTTTTTTGGATTTTTAAGGGTTTTTAACCCTTAAAAATCCAAAAAACAAAAAAAAAAAAAAAAAAAAAAAAAAAAAAAAAAAAGAATGCCCCCCCCCCCGGGAGGGGGGACCCTATGTCATTTCTTTTTTCTCGGTTTAACCCTTTGCAGTGTGGATGGTAGTTGTATTTTATTTGTAAATGTTAAAAATTACTTGTTTCAGTTAGTGGGGTCTCCTGGGCAGGAACAGGGGGCTACCGATAAATATGTGGTACCGTTCTAATCGGTAGAAATGGGGCTTTCACATGCAATATGGTTTTCCCTAATAAAATACATTTTTTCTTTATTTTAAATAAGGCAATTTTCTAAAATTTTTTTTTTTTTTACTTAATAATAAAATTAATAATAAATAAAATTTACAAACAAGACATTTCATGTTAAAGCCTAAACTCTGCACTTAGATTTAGCTTGTTTTTTTTTGTTTGCATATTTATATTTTAGGAAAAGGTGTTTTTTATAAATTTTTTAGGGAAACCCTGCGCAACCAAAGAATTATTTGAGGGATTAATTCCAGAAAGTTGTGCCCACTACAACAAGCTGGGTACGCTTAGAAAGCTTAACATGTGTACTTTCAGGGAACATATGGTTTATAGGGGATATTCCAAATGTAAAGGGTTGTTTTGGTTGAAAAAAATCGCAAGGTGCGCACTTTGTCTGCAGAGCGGAAATTTTCAAGAAAAAATTACCGTTATGCTCATGCTTTACTTTGGGGTGTTTGGCAACTCTTCCCTTGACAGTAGCTATGCATGTTGGGTATTGTTCTATTCAGGGGATGTTGCTTTTTCAGATTATACTTGTTTTTTCTTGTTTGTATATAGTTTTTAGGAAAATGTGGCTTTGATTCTGCTTTTTTATCCTTTTTTTTAGGGAAACTCTTTGCAACCAAAGAATACATTGAGGGATTACATCTAGAAAACTGTGGCCACTTCAACAAGCCTGGTACAAATAGAAAGCCTGAGGTGTGTACTTCCAGAGAATATATAGTTTGTGGGGGGTATTTCAAATGTAGGGTTGTTTTTCTGGAAAAACTGCAAGGTGCGCATAGCGCATATCACAGTTGTATTTTTTTCTGTTTCAGTTTGGGGGAGTCTCCTGGGCAGGAAAGGGAGACTCCGGGAGAAATTGGGATTTCACACGCAATAAGATTTTATTGACAAACTTACATTTTTTATTACAAAAAAACACTAAAAATTGTAAAAAACAGATTTTTTTTATTTTTTTGCACATATTTCGCCAAAGAATATTGAGAATACACCTAAAAATTACAAACAAGACCTTTCATGTTAAAGCTCAGACTCTGCTGAAAAAAAATCAATATATAATTTTCCTGGGAAATCCCTGGAAATCCCTTCAAAAATCACATTTGAACATGGGGAGCGCAAAATAGTGCAAAATGGTCTGGCAACAGAGTGTGACAAAAACTCCAGGTAGGCTGGCACTTAAAGGGTTAAAGAGGAACAACAGATCTTAAAACTTTTCGGCTTCAATAACACCCCCCCATGGTGCTGTTTACCTTTTGGATGTTCAGTGTTGTCTGGAGTGCTGACATCCTGCTTTTTTAGCCCCCCCCAGGTTTAGCTGTCCGTTACTGACACCAGTGGCTAAGGCTGCTGTGACGTTACCTCGCTCTGTTTCCCTCTAGCTGGCCTTCTCCGTCCCCCCGGGGCGTTCCTGGGGAATCACTCCACCCTTCCATAAGGCTAAAAAAACAGAAGAGGCATGCACTCACATACTGCAGCCTGGCCTCCAGCAAGCTCCACAGACCCGCACCAGCAGGCAGAAAACATAATGCAGCCCGAGCGCCCGCAGTTGTACATCTCGCTGGAGCCTCACAAGCCACTCAACCTCCATATGGTATTGGAGGAGGGAGGGGGTGGTGGGAAGGGGACCCGGATATCCCCCTGACGATTTCCACAATGCCTCAGACTGTTAGCATACTTGATCTAAAGCTAGCGCTGACCACTCCCTGGAGGCCAAGAGTCAGGGATATGGGAATCTGGTTTATCCCCTGGGAGTTCGCTGGGTCCCTGGCAGGCTGACTCCAAAGCCAAGGAATAGGTCACCCCATCAGACCCAAAGCGAACTGGTCTACTTACCTAAACCCGTGGTTCAGCAGCTGGTGGTTTGGCTCCAACACATAAAGAGCTGATGTCTGGAGGAGGAGCTAAACCTTTTGTGTATTCTGGATGTCATGTGTTCCTACCTTGGGGCTGAATCTTAATATCTCAGTGCTATGCTGCCCTATGGATGTTTTGAGAAATTATGCTAGGTACAAATACAGTCTGTTCACCAGCTGAAGATGCCTACTGGAATTAAATGAAAGCAGTTAGGCAAAGGTAAATTGAATAAAGCCACACAATATCCCACAGCACAGGTATCTCATTCCAGATGAAAATCACAAAAACAAGTTGTGTGTGATATATAGTATAGACAATAGCCTGGCAGTTGATGGCTTGGTGCCTGCTTTTTGTTGCCAATATGTTGCTATGGACACCGGATAAGATGGGAAAAAGACAAATTAAAACAAAATGCGCAAAGAAACGATACAGCAGACACTTAGAACCAAATCATTATTCTCATTTAGTCATACATATGCCGTTATGAGAACTGGCCGTTTAGGAGCTTTGTCAGCACTAGCTGAGGAAGAGAAAAAAAATCATCCTGCAAATTAGTAATGTCTTCCCTTAGAATCACTGTGGATCTGTAAGGGCTACATTACTAATCAGGTTAGAAAAGGTCAATGAAATCAACTCTGCTTAGAGCTGTGACAGATGAGGTGCTCTGAACATATCGCAAGCTCTAGAGCATGGCCCCTGCATTATGCAGAGCACCTGGAATGTGCTAACACAACATAAAGGTTTATTGGATTACTCTGTACACTATTCTGCACAGCAAGACACTTCTGTCTGTAAAATCACACTTTTTAAACAGGTACCAAGGAGATAGAAAGCACTACTATTCTTTAAAGAAAAAGCCTTAACAGGAAAGCCCACTTTCATAGACCTTCCCACAGACCAGAGTGTGACCTCTGGCACAAGACTCCTCTGCTTACCAACCAGCTGCTAATCAGTCACCTGCAGTGCAGCTGTGAGAAGCTGGGCTGGCTGCTGGTGTACCACACTGAACTTGGTGCATGTGCTTGTGGATTCCCTACTACAAAAGTTAAAGTTCTTCTAATTGAGCCCAGGGGGTTGGTCAGGGATGAGGCATGGTACGCCCTCAGACCCTCAGGCCATGGAATAGGCTCTATTCCCATGCCCTCTGGAACTGGAACTCTCTAGAATTTCCTCAGCTCCTTCTTTTATAACCTATCCCTCTACTGCCTAACCAAAGTAACTACACTACACTATTTTTTAACCTATGGGGGCCTCTAGTGGCCTACCTAAGTATTTACAACTACACTACTCTAACCATTAAATCTATAGCATAACCTACACCACCACCACCCAGGGTATACCAGGGCATGCCCCCCATTCTCCGGTGACCCTCTCCCAGGTGCACCCCTAGCCAGGGGACTATACTGTTAAAGTCATGTGGTCTGTTCAGTGAGATCAATGGGTGGCTCTGTACAAGGGGCTGTGAATCCTTTTTTGCATTAAAATGCCTGGTGCAGGCACGTGCCCAGATTAAGGTATAGCATAGTGCTGCCACAACCCACACATGCGCCATTGGGGGGGGGGGTAGGTTTTGGAGTTCCCTGGGGGGCAAGGAATCAGCTGGCCCTGAATCAGCTGGCCCTGGAGTATTATAGATTCCACGGCCACCGAACATGGGTTTTGGACCACTTAACAAAAAAAACACATTTTAATCCTAGCAATTACAATTACCTTATTAAGGGGACCAAATGTTTTAATAAACTGGCTAAAGTCACATGGGAGCATCCTGATATGTGATGCACCAAAGAAAGACCCTTTACAGAAAGCCCAAGATCCGATGATGCATTACCTCCTTTTGCATTACCATGACAATCATGTGGAGAGCAACAGGATCTCAGCTCCAATTTATAAAGCACATCACTTGACAAAGTGGCAAGAGCCATAGGCAACATGATGCTTTGTTTCCAGTGTTTGCAAATTCTTGCTGCTTTTTAGTTGTATGCAACTTTTCCCCCTCCCCACTAATTAATGTGAAAAAATGGGGGTAAAGAATAATAATAATAACTAAAAAAAAAACTTGCCTATACTGAAAATGACTGCTCTTTATAAATAAAGTCAGTTGTACTTGCTGTTTAAGCCTTTTACAAGCACCAAATAAAGTGGTTACTGAAAAACAAGAAAAATATCCTGTACATGTAAAATTGCGTGTATTGTATTTTTCACTTCATAAGACACACAAGTGGTGGGGGAGGCAATGTCTGTGCATCTCATGGAATGAATGCAGGGCAAACCTACGGGGGGAGGGGACCCCAGGTCCATAACTACCTTGGCTTGTTCCCCAGAAAGTCCCCCGGGCATAGTGTAAAAAAAATGATGCGACCAGGATTTGAGTGGTGGGTGCGGGAGGGCAAATATTTGTATTAAATAGCCAGGATCATACTGTAAAACTTGTTAGTGAAGAAGTGAGCATTAACAAGTTTTACAGTAAGATGCTGACTACTCCTAATGCGCACTCTGCTTTAATACATGCATCGCCATTTAAGCTTCTATACCCACAGCTCAACCCCTGGCCATTGAATTTTTTTCACACTGCTGGCAAGCCCATGCTTAGTGCCTACTGTACAAGCCTGTGGGGGCAGTGCTATGATCTGGGGTTGCTGCAGTTGGTCAGGTCTAGGTTCATCAAAAGAGTCAGTTCAGCTGATCTGAATATATTGAAGGACCAGGCTATTCCATCAATGGATTTTTTCCTCCCTGATGGCACATTGAGCATATTCCAAGATGACAATGTCAGGATTCATCAGGCCCCAATTGTGAAAGAGCGGTTAAGGAAGCATGAGGCGTTTTCACACATGAATTGGCCACCACAGTCCAGACCGGAACCTCATTTAGAATCTTTGGGATATGCTTGTACAGTAATCCAAATCTCCCATCATCAATACAAGATCTTGGGTAAAAATGAATGCAGCTCTAAGCAGAAATGAATGTTGTGACATTGCAGAATGCCACAGCAAATGAATGTCGTAATCAAAGCTAAAGGCTGTCCAACATAGAATTAGAGTGTGTGACCTTTTTTTGGTATATATATATATATATATATATATATATATATACTTGGGTCATCTATTTCACTTCTGGTAAAGGCTTAGAACTTTGAGTACTTCTAAAGGGCAGGGAGTGTGAAGCACTGTGTGACATTTTAGAGTAAAAATAGCACCATTCATCAAGCTGTTCTTTAACATTGATATTTTTACTAAATATATCTAGGCACACTTGACTCTCAATTGTCCTCAGTAATATTACCAATGATAATGATAGAAATGATCACTTAATGACTTAGGCACAAAGAAGGGAAGATGAACCCACCAAGTTTAGATTCCTAAATGTTTTAGGAAATAATAACACACTCTGAAGATCTATTAGCCATTCAGGGCAAAACGGTCCCCACTTACAATGAATTACCTGTATTGAACCCCAGCTACACTGCTCTACATTTCCTGCTGCCCTGGGTAGAAGCTGTAGAGGGGCTTGAAATATTGCTCTTCCTTTCAATTTCATTATTCCAGGTCTACACAAAGTGGTTTAACATCTACTCTATCCTATGGTGTGTGTGAGTCACAGTGGTCTGGCGGTTGTGTCTGACCACAGCATGCTCATTACATGAAAGTGGACATGCCCTTCTCAGCTTAGCCACGACACTGAAACTAACGTGTCTTAAAAAACATAGGGTGTTTACATAAAAGTTGAGATCTTGAGATGCTTTATCCCAAGAGGTAAAGGTGGGAGATAATTTGTGTGCACCTGAAAGAAGAAAGATCTAAACCCTCTCCAAGATACCCTAACCCACCCGCTCTTTGCAACCCCTTGCAGCAGCTGCACATCCTAGCCTCCTACAAGAGCAGTCGATCTGTAGTGACATACATTTCTGAGTCCCGTATCAGATAGAGCAGCGAGAGGAAAAAGGTGAGCATGTCAGCATTATGGGGCTACCGAGACCAGCCCCATGTGAAGAGCCAAAACGGTTTTAAATCAAGTCTCCTGGTGTAGGGGCAATATGGCTTTTTTTAAGCCTACAATAACAATCTGATGCCATCCTAGATCCTTCTGTTTAGGCCACTGCTTGTGCCTTTGGGGGGGGGGGGGGGGGGACATGTTGATTGGAGATGCCATCTATGTATAGACCCCTGAAAGCCTGGCCCCGGACACCTCATGGATCCAATCAACCACTGGTGGTCCTGTGGAGCTAAGTCCCAGAAAGAAAAGTGAGAAAGGGGTGGGTATCGGGGCTCTGGGACAAGGTTTGCAGGAGTCTATGCACAAGGGGCTTCACCAATTGGGATTCACCCCTCCCAGTCCCAGCAGCACAAATTCTTGCTGCCAAGCACTGATGCCGATTAGCCTGTTCCAAGACCTAGGAAAAGATATTTTAGTGGTATATTGATCTACATAGCAAATTAGATACTGAAATGGCTGAAGCAGAATAAAAGCTAAACATCTTTCATGTTTAAATAGATGATAAATCATGTCAACATGCCAGGTTGCCGTGACAGGCGTCCCTCAAATGAACACACATCAGTTTAAAAGCAGAACACAGCTTAACATCCGAAAACTGCCAGCAACTGCCTGCAGGCAGTCATCAATGTCTTATACACCCAAGGGTGGAAAATGAAATGCAGAGGGTTAAGCACTTCTTGTAAACTCTGGGATTAGTCACAGAAGTAATAGAACAATGCGATTATGGAGAGCAAATGCAGAGGCTTGTGCAGCACTCTAGCTGAAACATGCTACCATGAAAGGCATATTTCTAAAGACTGGTGCTGGCAAAACTGCAGATGCTGCCCATGGCACCCAAACATCAGTAGCTTGTCTTGCTGAATCTATCCCATGATTGTTATACCTCTGCAACTATCACAGAGCTTACTGAAGAGTTTACCAGCAGCATGTGTCAATGCAACACTGTTAATTATAATCAGAATACTGTTACAACCGTATAGCCATTGATACCTTTTTTATTTTAGATACTTTATACCAGGGGCTCCCTACCTTTTTTCATCACCGCTTACCATTTCAAATTATATCATTTACCTCCTGGGTGATCTATATGGGTTTTCATTCACCTAAACTCGTGTTTTTAAAAAACGCTCAAAGCAACCAGTACATGAAATGCACAAAAATGCGCATACATAGTTTCCATTGCCTTTTGGAGAATGTTTCTTTTATGGAACTAATCAGGCTTGGGTAACGTACAGATGTCAGCAGATCAGGTTGGTGTACAGATCAGACGGCAGCCTTGCCACGTACCTGACAGGATCCTGTGTACCAACCAGTGGTACATGCAACATTGGTTGGGAACTACTTTATACCATTCATTACAATCTCTTTAAATGTCAGGATCACTTTGGACCTATATATGCAACCAGGGTCCGGGTCAGTCTGAGGTTCATTTTCACCCTTTCAAAGATGTCAGGATGGAACACCCCCCCTCACCCCCATACACACAAACACACATACATATAAATTCATTATGCACAAAACAGTGAAAGAAAGAGGGGTTTGATAAATAAGGGAAACAGAGTGATGAATGCAGGATGGATAAGGTAAGGGGAAAAAAAGGAGAGAAGGGTTTGAATGTTAAAAAAGGGAAAGATAGCAAGAATGTATTGAAAAGAGAAAAATTAAGGATTGTAGGAAAGTGTTAGAAAGAGGCGATAAATAGGGATTGTGTACGAGTGAGAGAAAGAAAATGAGGAAATATATATAAAGAGAAGATAAAATAGAAAAGAAAAGAGAGGGAGATAGAATGAATGTGGAAAAGAGAGATGGAGGGAAGTATACAAGCGAAGGTGAGAATGTGGAAAAGAAAGAGAATTAAGGAATGTGGAAAGCGAGATAGAAGGCGAGACGTTTAAAAAAGAGGAAGACATTGAAAAGGAGTAAAAGGGACAAGAAAGGAAAAGGAGTCTGGGTGGGGGGGAAAAGGAGGGAATGTGTAGGAGGGGGGGGGAGGTAAAAAATAGAAGACTATAGAGAAGGTGAGAGGGGAAGGAGATGAAAGAATGTGCAAAACAAGATGACAGAATGTAGAAAAGAGAGACAGATAATAAAAAGAGAAAACTTAGAGAAGGTAAAAAGAGAGATGGTGGGTGGAAAAGAATGACCTGCTGCACCAGCTGAGAGTTATCTCTCTGAAAAGTGTCCCTGTACACATACTCAATATGTGTACAGAAGGCCATCCCATCTGTAAAATGGGGAACTTACAGATGGGATGGCACCCTGTCCACATATTGATTATTTTAAATTATATTAACATTTGTCTTGCCAATTCTATCTTCTTAGAACTTGATCAACAAGCCTAAGCAATCAAAAAAACAATCCTTTCAAGCATAACCCTTTAAGCAATCCTTATACTACCAACTCAATATTATGTGTCAGGACTAAAACACTGATTAGATTAAAAATCCCTAAATACAGAGTGGACTACCAAAGCACTTTTTAGCAAGGGCTTCTGCACTTTGCAGTGACATTGTCCCCTTTTACACCTAGACTCGGGTAATAGTAAATAATAAGTTAATCAAATCAATGGGCTTGTGAGTATTAGAAAGCAGAGAGAGAGCTTCCTATTTGACAGATGATGATAGAGGTGCAGGTACAGGTGCAGGGCAATAGTACTCACTCCTAGGTGGGGCAAATCCTGCAGCCTGGAGCAGATTGCCTGGATCTGACTGAAACAAGGCTGTCTGTGGGGAGTATTCCAGTTAGGCATGAGTTTCCCTGGCAGCAGCCCTGATACATCTGCCCCATAGGATGGCTTGGCCGGCCTCTCCCTGTGGCTGCTGTCTGTCAGTCCGTCCATATAACGCTCACAGTGACAGTGACACACAAGCAGCACGGGTAAGCACCTGCACATCCCCTTGGTTAGACGCTGCCGCCCGGCCACACAAGGGTTAAAGAGCGGGGCACATGCTTCTATGGAGAGAACGTACCTGCACGCTCGGGGCTGCCCCCCTGTGTCGGGCACAGGAGCTCCTCAGCTGCCTCCTCAAGCTCCATGGCGGGCGGGCGGGAGGGCGCTGCTGCCGGTAGGTGTGAGGTATCCTCTTCTGCTCAGGACGAGCTCCTGCGTCTCCCTCGCAGAGAAGGGGAGGGTGCGGCAGACAGCCCTTCAGCAGCCCGCCAGTCTCCGGGGAAGAAGGGGTGGGAGGGTGCGATGCCCGGCACGGGGCATGCTATATGCTGCTGCCGCCCGCTTCTCCTCAGCAGCTGCCCTGTTGCTCGCTCGCTGGCTTCGCACTGCACGATGCAGCCTCGCCGGCAATTAATACATCGGGAACTAGGTGGCGGAATGAGCAAGCCTATGGGGGAGTGTGCCGAGTGCTGTGCTGCACGCGCCGCAGCCGGGAGGAGCGCCGGACAGGTGACCTCCTCACTCCCGCCGCGCCTTCTGCCTCCTCACGCTGCTCACCTGCCATAGGCTTCCCTTGCTGTTAGAATATGGCATCGCCCAGCTACTTAAACCCTTTTCCTTCGCTGAAAGTCAATTATCCAAAAACCCAAGGAGACTCCCTGTCAAAATAATATTCCTTATATTGGAGAGAGATATTAGCCTAGACAAATAATGAGGGCCCCCTTTACTGTCCCTGTACTTTGTGATCCCTTATGGTACCATCCCAACCAGTCTGTAAGGGGGCAACTGGGGACACCA
Organism: Gastrophryne carolinensis; assembly: GCA_027917425.1. NCBI lineage: Eukaryota > Metazoa > Chordata > Amphibia > Anura > Microhylidae > Gastrophryne > Gastrophryne carolinensis. Next base: position 169,055,695 of record CM051234.1, on the reverse strand, counting down.
TTCACACCCCCCCACCCCTTTATAGTGGACCAAACCCCTCGCAGGCCAGCCCGGGAATTTATAAGATTCCAAGGGCAAACTATCCCCATACCTACCAACTTTTTAGGATGGGAAAGAGGGACATTTGTTATATTAGTCCGCGCACCCTCATTGAGGGATGGATAGGAGATACATTGTAACAGTTACAACAATAGAAACACTTTGAATAGGCAAATGGATCATTTATTGCTGCAAATCTGCATTTTACACCTTAAAGAGGGACAAATGAGAACGAGAGGCAGAGGGATATGGACCCAAAAGAGGGACAGTCCCTCCAAATCAGGGACAGTTGGGAGGTATGTATCCCCCCGGGGCATCCAAATTGGGATGCCCTGCTGTGTGAAACCCCCCAGATCGCCCCATACACTTACCTTGTTTCTCGGCCCAACGACCTGTGTCCGCATCCTTGCTGTCCCTCTAGCAGATCACGTGCCTGTGCCAGGCATTTGTGAATTGCCGGTGCGGGCACGCTCCCTGTTAGAGGGAAGCAGGGGATGCGGCCGCCAGCACGCTTGGAGCTGCTGGCCTTAGAAGACGAAGGTTTAGACAACGGGACATCAGTGGCCCTGAGCGTGCTGATTGGACGAGTGCCTGCGCATGCACCGTAGGTCCGGGAAAAGGGGAGTGTTGCACTCGGCGATCTGGGGGTTTCACACCAATCAGGGGTGCCCCAGGGGAAAGGATCAAAACCCAGGATAGTCAAAATCCTGGGTTTTGGTCCACTTTAAAGCAGACCAGTATTTTTTACACCAAATGGGTGTTCGTACATAGTGGGGCATCCCGATTGCTGTTGCACATACACCCCCACCAACTCTGGTTTTCCTTATACCTGCACAGCATTTTCCCAACAAGATCCAGGCCACAACTGGCCAATGGCAGTCATGAGGTCCAGGTGAGTTTGGTGGGCGAAATCAGACCACCTGCAAACTGACCAGCTTTCATTTGGATGACCAAAATCCTTGGTAAAATCTCAAATCCTTTCCCATCTCTTCTCTAAAAGACTCCAGGGTCAGATGATTCCCTATACCTGAGGCATTGTAATTCGGGATGCCCTGCATTGTGAATTCACCCCAGGATTGCCATAAAACAAGCCTTTCCGGCAATCCCATGGTGCATGCACATTTCAGGTCTATTTGAATGTCTAGCATCCCCTGAATTGCTCCCCATGAAGAGTAACTTTTGCCAATTTTCACTGCCCCTACTTCATTCTAATCTCAGATAATGTCGCCTGTTTTACCTGTAAAGCTCCGCCTCGTCCATTCATTGCCACGGTTGTGTGTGGCAATGATGTAATTGCCACACCTATGCAATGACTAATCGCCTGTCATCTTACAGAGACGATTCGAAAAGCGACAATATCCGTTTCTAGTTCTACACCCTAAGAAGGGAATATCGACAGGGGCTTTGGTCATATGTATTTCACGGGTTCAGTGGGTTTTGGTCCGCTTTAACTGTGTATGCCGTTCATTCATGCATATGACTGGAAATCGAGATGCACCCACAAAACAGGGTACATTCCAGGATTTGGTTGCGTTTAAAGTGCTACAATAGGCAAAAGTAATCGTTACACCATTGCATCGGGCTACACTCCTAAACTGTTTTTAGTTTTTAAATTCGAGAAGAAATGGCCATCATATTGAGGTTTACAGTTTCAATGTCTCTTCTGAAAAAAGTGAACGTGGCCCTTGGATTTGTGATGTTGCATAATAATCAGCATAATAGGTGGGGTCTGTAAGCTTCCCAGAACTTGCATAAGACACCCTGGCTGTGCTTCTTGCCTTTCCCCTGTTGCTAGGCGACATTGGAGCACTCCCAGACATACTCCCATGCGTGCACTCCCAAGCGTCCATTGGTGCACTCCCATGCACATGCACTCCCATGCACGCACTCCCACATGCCCTACCATGCAAATGTATGAATTCACATGCACGCACCCCCACATGCACTATCATGCAACTGTACGCACTCCCACATGCATTGCCATGCACATGTATGCACTCACATGCACGCACTCCCACACACATGCACAGGGGCAGCATTATCGGGGCCATACTCACTGGCGGGGGGGTAAGAAGGGGGGCATTAGCAAGGCTGTAATTGTCAGGGGAAGATGATTGGAACTAGGAAGGAAGAGGGGCAGGCTACACAGGGGAGGGGGCGGAGCCGATTAGCAATTCCATCCCTGCTGTGCTGAGCTGATTGGGGACTGGATGTGAGGGAGGGCGCCCTTTGGCCAGGAAGTAGATGCCTATTTCCAGTCTACAGCGAGGTGTACAAGCTGAACAGCAGGGCTATGACCAAGGGCAGAAGGTAAGCGCTGCATTCAGCTGCGGAATGGGAGAAACTGCACAAAAACTTTAAAGTGGACCAAAACCCAGGATTTTGACTTGGCGCATGTGCGGCAGCTCGTCTAATTAGAAAGGTCGGAGCCGTTGACGTCACGTCGGCTGAGCCTTCATCTAAGGCCAGCTGATGGCCACATCCACTGCTACCTTCTAACAGGGAGTGTGCTTGCGCCGGCCATTCACAAATGCCTGGCACGGGCACAAGCCCTACTAGAGGGATAGTGGGGATGCGGCCATGGCTCGTGCATGCGTTGTTGGACCGGGAAACAAGGTAAGTGTATAGGGCGACCTGGGGGGTTTCACACTGGGGGGTTTCACAAATTGGGATGATTTTGGATGCCCCGGGGAGAGGGAATCGATCGGCCCAGGAATCTTATAGATTTGGGATTTGGTCCACTTTACCAAGGGAAGCTCTTGGTTGGCTCCGAAGGCATATTTTCATATCTTACCACCTATTTTTCACATTTCTTCATTATTCTCTGTTCCTTTCCCTAGCACCAAATTTCTCCCTTCTTTATGCCTTTCTGTCTTTCCAAAGCTTTTGCTTTTTAAGAATCCCTCCACCTTACTCTCTTTCTGTATCCAACTTTTTTTTCACCATTCTTTCTCTCCACTCCCACTTACCTTTTCTCTCTTTTTTTCTTGCCCCGTTCACTTCTCTTTGTTTTCCTATTTTCATGTTCCATCTCCCTCTTTTTCCAGCATTACCTATCATTACGCTCATTTTCTCTTCCATGTTCCCTCTATCTCCCTCTCGTGTCACATTTATCTTCTCTACCCAATCCCTCCTCCTATTCTTCTTTACTTTCTCTTTTCTGCATCTTCTTCTGCTCCCTCTCTCTCTTTCCTTTATTCTCTCCTTTGTCTCTCTCCTTTGTATTCCCTCTTTCTCTCCTTACCATGTTCCCCTTTTCTCTTTCTTTCCCTATTCCATCCTTCTCTGTATTTTCCATGTTTCCTGTTGTCACTTCTTCACACGTTTTCTTCTACTTCTCTTTTCCAAATGTGTTTGCTTTTTTCTATTTTCCTCCTTACTGCAGTGTTTTTATTTCTTCAGTCCTGCTTTATTTTTCCCTTCCTTCCATTATCCTTTCGATCTGTCTCCCTCTTTTCTGTGTTTGAAGAGGAACATAACCAATCTTAGTCTATAGGTTTTTAGAGCTGGTGGCCGATTTGGGATGCCCCAATTTATGAAATCCCCCAGGATGGTCTCTAAACTCACCTTGCCAGATGAACATGCACGGGCTACAGCCCAGCTATTCCTCTTTATCAGTGATGGCAAACCTTTTAGGGACCAAGTGCCCAAATTGCAACCCACAGTGGTCCAAAACTCAGGCCCGACGGCCCTGTAATCTTTAAGATTCCAGGGCCACTTGATTCGCTGGGGCCAGAGCTAGGAGGAGAGGGATGGCTGGGGCCAGAGCTAGGAGGAGAGGGATGGCTGGGGACAGAGCTAGGAGGAGAGGGATGGCTGGGGCCAGAGCTAGGAGGAGAGGGATGGCTGGGGCCAGAGCTAGGAGGAGAGGGATGGCTGGGGCCAGAGCTAGGAGGAGAGGGATGGCTGGGGCCAGAGCTAGGAGGAGAGGGATGGCTGGGGCCAGAGCTAGGAGGAGAGGGATGGCTGGGGCCAGAGCTAGGAGGAGAGGGATGGCTGGGGCCAGAGCTAGGAGGAGAGGGATGGCTGGGGCCAGAGCTAGGAGGAGAGGGATGGCTGGGGCCAGAGCTAGGAGGAGAGGGATGGCTGGGGCCAGAGCTAGGAGGAGAGGGATGGCTGGGGCCAGAGCTAGGAGGAGAGGGATGGCTGGGGCAGTGCTGGGAGAAGAGTGATGGATGCAGCCAGAGCTGGGAGAACAGGGAAAGGATGGGGCAGAGTTGGGTGCAGAGGGATGGCTGGGGGCCAAGCTGGAATGGGAGGGATGGGTAGGGGCAGACCTGGGAGAAGGGGATGGCTGGGGGCAGAGCTGGGAGGAAAGGGATGGATGGGCAGTGCAGGGTATAGAGTGACAGATGCTCGGAGAACAGTGAATGGCTGGGGGCAGAGATGGGAGAAAAGGGGAGGATAGGGGCAGATCTGGGAGGGGAGGGATGGCTGGGGGCAGGGCTGGGAGGGGAGGGATGGCTGGGGGCAGGGCTGGGAGGGGAGGGATGGCTGGGGGCAGGGCTGGGAGGGGAGGGAAGGGATGGCTGGGGGCAGAGCTGGGAGGGGAGGGATGGCTGGGGGCAGGGCTGGGAGGGGAGGGATGGCTGTGGGCAGGGCTGGGAGGGGAGGGATGGCTGGGGGCAGGGCTGGGAGGGGAGGGAAGGGATGGCTGGGGGCAGAGATGGGAGAAAAGGGGAGGATAGGGGCAGATCTGGGAGGGGAGGGATGGCTGGGGGCAGGGCTGGGAGGGGAGGGATGGCTGGGGGCAGGGCTGGGAGGGGAGGGATGGCTGGGGGCAGGGCTGGGAGGGGAGGGATGGCTGGGGGCAGGGCTGGGAGGGGAGGGAAGGGATGGCTGGGGGCAGAGCTGGGAGGGGAGGGATGGCTGGGGGCAGGGCTGGGAGGGGAGGGATGGCTGTGGGCAGGGCTGGGAGGGGAGGGATGGCTGGGGGCAGGGCTGGAAGGGGAGGGATGGCTGGGGGCAGGGCTGGGAGGGGAGGGATGGCTGGGGGCAGGACTGGGAGGGGAGGGATGGCTGTGGGCAGGGCTGGGAGGGGAGGGATGGCTGGGGGCAGGGCTGGAAGGGGAGGGATGGCTGGGGGCAGGGCTGGGAGGGGAGGGATGGCTGGGGGCAGGACTGGGAGGGAAGGGATGGCTGAGGGCAGGACTGGGAGGGAAGGGATGGCTGGGGGCAGGGCTGGGAGGGGAGGGATGGCTGGGGGCAGAGCTGAGAGGGGAGGGATGGCTGGGGGCAGAGCTGGGAGCTGGATGGGAGGCAGAGTTTGGAACTGGATGGGGGGGGCAGAGCTGGGAGCTGGAGCAGGAGATGAATGGATGGCAGCAGTGCTGGAAGGAGAGGTATGAATGGAACAGAGTTGAGAGGAGAGTGCCTAAATTCCAGGCATATAAGTGCAGAGTGGCAGGTCAAGCCATGGCGACATTTCAGAGAGGGGGCAAACCGTCCTTAGTCATTGCTAAATGTGATTTAAAGTGGACCAAAACCCAGGATTTTGACCCTCAGGATTGGGGGTGCCCACTGAATGAAACCCCCAGATCGCCGACGCAAACTCACCTTTTCCTGGTCATACAGCGCATGGGTGGCCCCTCGTCCAATCAACGTGCTGACGTCATGTCGTCTAAGCCTTCGTCTGAGGCCAGCAGCTCTGAGCGTGCTGACGGCCGCATCCCCGCTACCCTCTTACAGGGAGCATGCTTGCGCCGGCCATTCACAAATGCACACGCACCCTGCTAGAGGGATAGCGGGGATGCTGCTGCAGCTCGCTCATGTGCCATTGGACCTGAAAAGAAGGTGAGTTTATGGGCAACCTGGGGGGTTTCACACAGTGGGGCATCCCAATGTTGGATGCCCTGGGGGGAGGGAATCAGACAGCTCGGGAATCTTAAAGGTTATCTTTTGCTGCTCTTCTACTAGGGATAGCCAGGATTCCTATCCAGTGCACACTACTCTTTGGGGGGGCAGGTGCTTTTTTGATGCTAGGCTTGGCTGAAGTTCCTCCCTTCATCCTTATAGCTCCTATCTACAATTCATCCTGATGATCTCAATGCCACTGCTGACACCAATGCTGGCTGTTTTAGGTTCCTGTTAGTGCCTCCGAGCTGCCTGGCCCTGTGTGCTCCAGTATACACTGGCAGCCAGCAATACACAGAGCGATGTAGTAGTTCTGCCTCTGTATGCAGCTTAGCGCTGCAAAGAATACTGCGGCTTGTGCAAACAGGGGGAACTACAAACCACTCTGCATGTTGCTACTCGACCACAATATAAAATTGGTCGGCTCAGCGGTGCCAGTGTAGGCCCAAAGGCTGAGCCAAACAACAGATATGGCGTCTCCCTTGTGCGGTCCATCTGCTGAGTACTGCTGCCATAGATACTGATCAGTTCATCTTTCAAACCCATTTTCTGTTGGAGACACTGTGCAACAGCTTTTCTGCCTTGTCTTTCTTTTAGATCTCAGTTCCAAAGCAAACCAAGGGATGGTTTCTTGCTCCCTGTTTGTAAAAACTCTTATTTTAATTAAGAATGGCTTGCTGCTCAGTCTCTCTGCCCAATCTGATAATAGGATAACCTTTAAGAAACATTAGTAGCAGGGATAAGCTGTTCAATAGTGTAGATCCCTAGGGTAACAGTAGTCATTGAAGTTGGGGTATGTGTTGCCATACTTGTTGGGGGTCTCCTCATAATAGTCATATCCATATAATTTACCCAGGGGTGAACCTTAGCCTCTCTGTTGCCTGAGGCAAACTATAGAAAGGCATCCCCAAGATCCTACTTCTCAATAGAGCAGCCTGAGGGGTAGGAGGTGGAGCTGAGGCCGCTGAGCCACTCATGATTGACTTAAAAACATGACGGTGTGCAGAGTTGTCCACTCTCCACTGAACCACAATGAGATTGTTAAAAACATAATAAAAACAGATCCAATAAACACCCCCTCAGCAGTGCCATCTGAGGTGTCTGCCTCACGTGACCTAAGTACAGGTGCAATAAAAATAATTAAAATACCACGCTTACAAAGTAGAACAGCTTTCAATTAAATAAAAAAAAAATCTTAATAGAAGTCTTAAAAGAAGGATGCTCTACGTGTGAAACCCTTTGTCCATAGAGTTCAATCAAATGTTCAATTTATACACAGCTTCCTAAGTTACCAGTAGGTTGTCCCAAAGTGCATGTGCAAACACTTCTTCCACAAGACCGCTTGAGTATGATTTCTTACAGAGATCCTTGTCCCTTCAGATCCAAGTAGCACAAATATTCCACTCCTCCACTTAGTACATGTGCTCTCCAAGCAGATACCACGTCAGTGAATGTAGTACACAAGCCCTCCAGGCAGTTTCCAAACAGAATACCATGCCGGTGAATGCAACATAAAACAGAAAACACACACCTAGTGTAATACTGTATAGCACACACTATTTAATAGAAGATATCAATGCACTCACATGGAAATAAAACTTGAAACACTTGTAAAAACAGAGGGTGGTTCTCACCAACTCCCCACACGGTTGGTCAGATCAATCAATAAGACAAATATGGATGCCGCCTGCCGACGCGTTTCGTTGCCCTTAGCAACTTTTACAAGGCTGGCGGCACCGCGGCATAGTACACATATATATACCTGAAAAGCTGAATCCTAGAAGCAATGGGCGTTCTGCGCTGGTTTAGCAAAGGGCGCACTTCCGGGTGCGCCCTGTGATGAACGCACTGGTGGTAGACTAATCACAGCAGTGTCTTACCTTACCAAATTCAGCCCCTCCCCTCCTTCCTCCTTAGTTGTATTCGCTTGTTTATGTAAACAGCGTAGCAGCAGCTACGCAAACAGCGCAGGCAGTAAAGCTCCTAGAGGCCAACAACGGAACTAGCACCACCTAGTAGTGATTACATAGAAAGGCATGCAACCCTGTGAAAGAGTGCAGTGCACTTAATTCTCTTACGTTATCAGCGCAGTAGCAGCTACGCAAACTGCGCAAGTTTCTTATGAATGTAATATGGATGCAGTAGCAGCTGCGCAAACTGCGCAAGCAAATGAACTTAAATAAACCAACGTAACGTAAGAGAATTAAGTGCTCTGCAAACAGTTACAGATTCCTAGGACACCGAAACCAGGGTTTAACAATTTAAGTGCCAGCCACGTGAAATCTACATGGTCGCATCTCAAACTGTTAAATGCCAGCCATGTAAGTTTTTGGGCTCTAAATCAGAGAAAAAAAAGGATCACCTCCGTCCAGGTTCCAGCGCTCGACGATTAGGCCCACTAGGTTCTCATCCCCCAGCAGGCTTCTGATTGTCGGGAGGACAGAGAACACAAATTCTCTGTCCCTTGCTCGACTTCTGACAGCTTTCTCTGCGCCACAGGGAGGGGCTTTTATCCTGGCAAGTGAACTCCGCTCACTGTGCCGCTATAAAAAGCATCCGGAGGGGGACAGAGGGCAAAATCCTCCACAACGCTCCCGGCATCTGCCACTAACTTCTGATCAAACGGCATAGGACAGCACCCACCGATGGGAGGGTTAAGTACCAGTTAAAAAAAAATAAAGGACTTTTGTGTGTGTGCTTTTTTTCACTTAACCCTTTGTGAACCCTGTACCATTTTAAAGGGCAGGAAGGGCCGAGTCACCTGCCGGCAAGTGGGTGATTTGCCAAACCCCCCTGTCTGATTACCTGAATCCTCAAAGGTCAAGGGGAAAGAGCCTGGTGCCCATGATGCCTCTGAGCTCTGTTTGACCAGCCAACAAAGCTGGTGCCCAGGCTAGTTTTGCTGGAGAAAGTACTCCACGCTGTCTTAAAATAGAAATGCACAGACTTAACCCATGATAGTTATTTCAAGTTAACTTCAAGGTGCTCATAGTAGTTGGAAGTCTCATAAAGTGCTCTTTTTAGTTTGGGGTGTCTTCTGGACAGAAATGGGTGTCTATTGATACATATGTGGTACATTTTTATTGGGGGAATGGGATTTTTAAAAGCAATATGATTTTCTTGAAAAAACTTACATTTTCTATTTAAAAAAGCTACAAAATTAAAAAGTATAGTTTTCCTGGAAATGTCTCCAAAAATCACAGTTAAACATTTATAGTGCAAAAATTATGCTTGGAATCAAGAGGTGAAAACATATCTAGGCAGACTGGCACTCGAAGAGTTAATTAAGGGACATTTCTACTATTGTAGGATCTGCAGATTCCACTCCCCAATTAATGGAGCATTTCTAGGAAAAGGTAAATATCTATAGGGTCCTGCGTGAGGGAGGTGCGGGACCCAAAAAGCTAGCGCCAAAGCAGCAGTGACAGACTTATCGCCACTATTGGCCTACTTCGGTTACGTGAACAGACCCTGGCTTCATTGGTATACATGGCGAGCGGTATGCGCACCCGACAATAAACATCAGACACATCTGATTTCAGGAGCGGTTAACCCTCAAAGGCCCATGACAGGTTTTTAATCCCTGGGCCGTGGCGGTAAGTGCCTCCTTCTCTTTTATAAGTGGCAACTTACACAAGACCTGATAATGCACCATCAGTTATTGATATGAATGAAAGTTTTTGTTCGTACTGATCCTATTAAGACTATTAAGACAGAATAATCTGTCAATACATCCAACTAAAGTTCAGAGGACTCCTGGAGATTACCCTAATATCTTATATATTAGGGGCCTGAATTCTCTATAACAAACTACTACTGCAAAACAAAGACATACCTGTAGAGATACTCATCAGTGACTAGAGGCACCAGTGCCACGTGCGTGAAATCGATCGCGCCCATGGTGTTGGGCATATTGGCCAGCTCAAGAAATCCCAATTTAATGGCATTCCAGCCTACCATGGTGTCAGGGAAACAGATGTGTTTGCTCACCAAGGTAGCCATGCCATCAAAATTGAGGGTGTGACTAAATGTAGGCTGGGACATGCCCACAGAGAGGATCCCAGCCTCTGGAATGAGCCATTCACAAGAAATTGAAAGCAGCCAACCAATTTGGTCATACCTGCAATTGCATGGCCCTTGTGGTGGGGGCCAACCATGGCCACAACTCACAATACAGTTTCTCGAGAGAAACATGGTTAAGTCGGGCAGCTCGAATAGCTCAACGTCATGCATGCAATCAACATCCACAAGTAGCTGATGCAATCTAAAGTCCGACATACACATGCAAAGCATGCCGCGATGATGCAGATGCTCATACTCAGCAAGGTAATTCTCAGATATCTCCATAAGCTTTTCCTGCACACCACGACAACACACTCCCACCAGGAAATAGAGCCTGTAAGTGGAGCATGAAAGAACCTGTTTTACTGGCCCCTCTTGAAGGCCAAATCATGCCTAATCAAGGCTCTGAATCATGCGCAAGGCCCTACTTATCATGCATTATACGCATCAACGCAAAAACAACACAAAGCAAATACACAATAGGTACGCGAGCGAAAGGCTTAAACGCATGTACGCAAATGCCAATACAAACACACCAGAAACTCGAAAATGGACCAAAAAAATACACATACACACACTTTTTCACATGCAAGTGTACTTAAAAGAGGCTTTGAATCAACCTTAATATCTTCTTTCTATATGAATTTTACCTATTTCAGTTGTGTAAATACACAGGGTGCCTGCAAGAGGTGTTCAGGACTGCTGGACTGATTCATCTGTTTCACCAGAAATGAAATTCTGTCACAGCAGGGATATGTAATTGTTCAAAACAACACTCTGAAGACTTTTGAGAGGACTGTGGGTCACTAAATGAAGCAAAGTATAAAGCATTTAGGGACTGACAGAAAAAAAACTGTTCTATAGATGTGGAAAGGTGCGACTGGTAGCAGCTTAAAACTGATAGTTCTTAAGAAATAACTTGTGTATTTTTAATGACAATTATGCTTTGCTTTAACCTATTAACTGCCAACCTACTGAGAGATAATAGGGTTGATTCAGAGACAGATACGTCTGGACTTTCGTATGTGTCTGTGTATGTTTTTGTGTCTGTTTGGCCTTTTTTTCTTTTTTTACGTTCGTTTTTCCATGCGTATGTTCGTTCCCGCTTATGCGTATATGTGATGGTCGGATCTTAATCAGATCATTTGCGTTAGTTCGGATAATTTTCCCATCAAAATCTGGATATTTTGCATTCGTTCAGATAACTTACGTTATTGGTATGGGCTGGCGTCTGATTCAGAGAGCTGATTGCCAAGGGACCACCACCCTATAAAACCGTTTCATTTGTGATACACTTACGGGACCATTTTGCACTCGGCTTGCTTGCTTTTGACCATGTTTTGCGGCTTTGTGGAGGAATATGAGTGCCTCTTCCTTTTATTAATTCCTTAGCATAATGACATATATGGCCTCATGAGTTAACTTGCAACCTAATAAACATTCCATCCACAGCTGTTAAACATGTATTTGCCGACAAATAATTTATTTTTCTTTTTTTTACAGGGACCACACGTGCCAGAGTGGCACAACTCAGTGCCAGGGTCCTTCAGTTGGTGGGCGAGATGCAGGAGCTGCGCGACTCGTAGGGGACCACATATGAAGAATAATGTTCTGGGGCCTACCATTGCTGTGTATATTTTGCCTTGTTTTTAAAAAAATGTTTAGATTTTTAAAAATTACATTTTTATTTAAAAAAAAAAACATTCAAAGTTGTACAATTTTGCAAAAAAAGTTTTTTTATAAAAAAAGGCACTTGAAAAATGCCATTTAAGATTAAAAAATAAAAAAAACTTGTTTCTGTGTCATTTACTTTTCTAAATACATTCATTAAGGGTTGGTTAACACAAAACGAATGCAAAACACAAAATTTAGATATGAAGATTCGCCAGACCGCGAATTGATTTAGGTAAGTGTTAGGGCTGGGAAATGGAAGAATATACTAAGCGCGAAGTGATTTAGCTAAGCATTGTAGCAGAAGTGAGTGAACCAAATATGTGGACGAGCACCTTATTGAGTTAAGTTTGTAGTGCGCAGGCGTAAGGTCGTAACGATTTTCGCCTGGACAATTATTTATAGAAAAAGGAAATCTGAATCTAACAGGAAACGTAAATGATTGGTTCGAGGAGACGATGGAAAAAGGGAAAAAACTAAAGCCTACGTTGTAACATGAGTAACATAAACGGAAAACGAAAGCTGGAAAATTACATTCTCGTTGGCGTACGAACAGACGAAGACTTTACTGAAGGCTTACGATGCATGCTTAGAATCACTCTTACACTTATAGGCGAGCGGGAAAATGTAAAAAAAAAAAAAACAGATCGACACAAAAACTAAAGTCTTTTGATGTCTCTCTGAATCAACCCTAATGTTAACCTCTTTTGCCAGGCCATTTTTTTTACCAGTTTTTGCTATATATGTTTAACTGTGATTTTTGAAGGAATGTCCAGGATTTCCCAAGAAAATTATATATCGTTTAGGCTTTAACATGAAGGCCTCAATTCAGTTAAAAAAATAATTATTTTCTACTTTCATTGAATTGTGGCTGAAATATATTGTTTGTTTCTAATGTTTTCAGTGCTTTCTCAATATGTTTGGGTGAAATATGTGTAAAGAATATTTAAACTATTTTTTTTTCCTGCGCATGATACCCCTCAACTACTATTCGCACCTTGCAGTTTTTCAAGAAAATAACCCTTTACATTAAAAATACTTTACCCACACTATATTCTCTAGAGGTATACACCTCAAGCTTTCTAGGGGTATCGGGCTTGTTGTGGATGCAGTCTTCTAAATCTAAAAGTGCAAGGTTCTTTTAACTTTTTAACAGCCAGCCTAATTGAGATTTTGTCACCCTGTGCATTTCACCATGTGTGTGTAACTGGTATTTCCAGGAAAATTATATTTTTTCCTCAGCAGAGTTTGGACTTTAAAGTGGACAAAAACCCACAGCGATTGGAATCTTATAGATCGATTACCTCCATTCAAAATCAGGATGCTTCACTGTGTGAAACCTTCCAGATTGCCCATACACTTACCTTCTTTTCCGGTCCAACGGGGATGCAGGGATGGGGGATGCGACCTCCAACGCGCTCGGAGCCGCTCGCCTTATAGGAAGGGACAGCAGCGGATCCGAGTGCGCTGATTGGATGAGCGGTCATACATGTGTCGTAGGGCCGGGAAGAGGTGAGTTTGTTTTGGCAACCGGGGGGAGGTTTCACACAGCGGGGTACCCCCAATCCGGGGTGTCCCTGGGGCAAGGAACAAAACCCAGGATTGCCAAATCCTGGGTTTTGGTCCACTTTCACGTGAAAAATATTTTCTCAGTGCTTTCATAATATTTTGGGGTAAAAGTTAAAAGAAAAACAGTCTTGTTTCTTATTAATTTAATATTTTTTTGCATGTAAAAGCCCCATTTTTCCCCATTCCGCAAACTAAAAAGAGCGCCTTATGACATATTCAAATAAAATACAACTACTATCCACACCATGAAGGGTTTTATAAAAAAGTGTTTTTTTAATAGTGTGGGGCTCCTCTTTCCAGTAAAACTGTCCCTGGCACCTGCTATGGGGGCTAGGAGACCAGGATGCAGTGGCCCGAACGTTACCAGCCCACATGCCCCCCCACCCTGGGCTTTGAGGAGGCAGGTAATGGGGCCAGGGGTTAATGGCAAGCCATCTGCTGGCTGGCAGGTAGCTTACCAGCCCCTCCTTCCCTGCAAATGGGTATAGGGAGCCCTTACAAGTTCCCTAAGAGTTAAATGTAAAAACATACGGACACCAGCGAAAATATAATTTATTCATCCATCGCCAACCATTGTCTTGTACCTATAACCTGTCATCGACAGCCAAAAATGATTGGCTGAGCCAGGGGCAGAGGATCAGATCTCCCTTCCCCCCATCCAGTTCCACTGATTGCTGCCAGCTTACGACTAGCTCGTTGTCACTTGAATGACCCCCTGTGCTGGATCCTGGACATAGTTGGGTGGCTTTTTTTTTTTTTTTTGCCCGCAAACCTGTTTAAACTCCAGGCATGTAGATTCTACAAGCTTGACAGTTAATGTTAGGAGAAGCAACACTGTAAAATCTGTGGACAATTAATGTTAGAAACATCTGAAAATGTTATAGTCTACAGACCTTGGAAAAAAAGTTCCCCAATATACTTCAGCACAAAACACTATAAATAATATGCGCATAACTGCCACTTATGACATGTAAGGGATTGTGCCTAGAGATGTTGTCATCCTCTGTTGCCAGACCTTTTTTTAAATATTTTACGCTATACACGTTTAACTGTGATTTTGGAGGTATTTCCCAGGAAAATTATATATTGTTTTCAGCAGAGTTTAGCCTTTAATATGTCTTGTTTTTTTCAGCGCTTTCTCAAAATTATTTGGTGAAATATGTGGAAAAATATTTTTTTTAAATAAAAAATGTAAGTTTTTCAAGAAATCATATTGCACACTAAAGCCTCATTCCTCCTAGCTACAATGGTACCACATATGTATCTGTAGACACCATTTCCTACCCAGGAGACACCCCAAACTGAAACAGCAATTTAGCAGGTCATCAAATAAAATACTACTATGTGCACCTTGAGTTTTTTAAGGAAAACAACCCTTTACATTTGAAATCCAAAACAAACTATATTTTCTCACAAGGTACACATCACAAGCTTTCGAGGCATACCCGGCTTCTTGCATATGCAGTTTTCTGGGCGTAAAACCTCAACAAATTTACAGGTTGCACAGCATTTTCCTAAAAAATTAAAAACTAAAAAAAGCAGAATAAAAAAACCCATTTTCCTAAAATATCAATAACTAAATCTGAAACCGCAAGGTCCCTTGACTAGTACAATACCCAACATGCATAGTTAACCCTTCTAACTGCCAGCCTACTTGAGATTTTGTCCTCCTTTGGTGCCAGCCTATTTTCACCATTCTGCACTATGCTTAACTGTGATTTTTGCAGGAATTTCCAGGAAAATTCAGAATTTTTTTTCATCAGCGCTTTAAATGGACCAAAGCCTCTCTGAGACTCCAGGGCAAACTTACTTTCTCCCACTCAGGGCCTACATAACTGGGATGCCCCCGCCATGTGAAACCCCCCAGAGTGCCCAGGCTGATTTACTTACCTTTTCCCACAGCTCATGATTGGCTGGCGCCGGCATCACTCGCCTCCCTTCTTGGCTGTGTGCTTGTAGATTTGGAGAGCGCGGCATCAGGGTGACCCAGGGGGAAGTAGCAGAACCCAGGATAGTGAAAATCCAGGTGTCAGACCCCGAGAATACCTGTCTTCGTTGTGAGCCTGCAACCCCCAATCTCCACAGCCAGCTTCACCTATAGACAAGCCTCCGTTTGCCAGGATGCTATATACGCCTCGCTGGACACGGTTACACCCAGGACTTAATGGCTCAAAGATTGTAGGCTCACGGGGAGTGAAGACAGATAAACCAAAGGTCAGACTGGGCAAAGTAAGTAAGTAATGGAAGCAATTCGGGTGCTCGGGAGAAATCAAGCAAAGTCAGACGTCAAGCCAAGGGACACAACAGGAGGTCAGAAAGCTGCGGTACAAAGGGATAAGACTGAGACGTGGTCGAGATTCAAGCAAATGGTCAATAACAATATGTACAGGAATTCACAGGAGAAATCACAAAGCCAACGCTATAACGGGCACTGACACACTTAAGTGGTAATCCCTTTATAGGACTGAACCCGACCGGATTGGACAGGGAGGCAGTGACTGTGATTGGTGCACTTTGGATCTGTGGGTTGACTGGTGCACTTCGGATCTTTGGGTTGACTGGTGTACTTAGAGACCTCTGGGCTGATTGCCCCATTTGAACTTTAAAGGCGTATCGCACAGAACTGGACCTCCTAGGATTAGCTCCTTTAAACAGCCTCCAGCCTCCACGCTGTGTGCAGCGCCGCCGGAGGACATAAGCTGCCGAATGAAAGTGGACGAGGTAGGAGGATGCGCTCGGCGATGCACGCCTTGCCGGCACCTGAGGCGGAAGCGGCTGCTGGGCAGGAGAAGCCACCTAAGGACATTTTCAAATAAAATACAACTATTATGTGCAGGGATAAACCAATAAAAATCTGAAAAAAATTGGTGATGCATACTTTATTTTAATTTTTAAGGTTTAAAATCCTTAAAAAAGAGAAAGGGCTGTGGGCTCCCCTCTTCCTAGCAAAATAAAATTCAGTGTTGGAGAGGCAGGGAAGTACATTTCATGTAGCTGGCATTAAAAGTGTTAAAAAAAAATACTCTGAGTTAGTCCAATAGGCTGTGCTTAGATAAGCGCTGGATATGTCATATTCTTATTCTGAAATTCAGCATGGTTTCTTTTGGGCTTGATGAGTATGAAATATGTTTCTTGTATAGCAGCCCTAACGTTAATTTACTTTAACCAAACGCATGTTGGTATGGGTACGACAAGCGTCCCGATTGCTAATAGACTCCTGGGCATACATAACTGTCAAACTCAATTTTGCTTAGCTGTACCTCATTCTCCTGATGAAATCTGACCCTTTGTTTAGCTGCCAGTGATTTGGAGGCAAGAAAGCCAGACTTTGTGCATGTCGACGCACAGATTTGTCATTTTTATTAGTGATACTGCCGCTGTACTGTTGGAGATACAACAGCATCAGCTTAGTATGTCATCTGTATCCATATCGCTGGCTTATTGCAGTTTACATTTATTACCTTTAATGTCGCTGATACCTATGCTTATCTGTAGTCTCTCTATACATTTTTCTGCTGACAACCTTTTCCTGTCTATGTAATCCACCATGTAAGGTGACCTTCTCTTAAGGCCCTCATGATCCAGTAAAAACCAATTACTGTTACACCACAAATGACTCTGCTGCACCCAGCACTCACACTTTGCAAGTTTATACCAATTACTGTTACACCACAAATGACTCTGCTGCACCCAGCACTCACACTTTGCAAGTTTATGGGCCCAGTGACCAGACAAAGCCCCAGAGACAAAGATAAAAACAGTGTGGCCCATTCGGAGATAAACATAAAAAAGTTTCCACAGAGACATCTCCTGTATACAAGTAAGACTGTAAGACTATAAAGGAGAGATAATGGCCAACAGCTCAAAGCTCAAACTCTCAGTGGCCAAGCTGAATAATGACAGTTATCAGCTAAGGAGGTTTAAAGTGGAAATGCTATTATCCCGAAATTAATTGTGGGAGGTTATCGCTGCAAAGAGGCCACGAGACAAGGTTTGGGACAGGAAAAACAGACAGGCATGGGCCACCATAAGCTTACTAGTATAAGATGATCAGCTTATTCACAGACACAGGGAGAATACAGCGAAAGGCATGTGGGATGTACTTAAAAGACTGCCAGAGACATATAGACATACATAGAACAGCAAGTTGTTTCTGCTGACGAAACATTAGAAAATGAGGCTTAGCAGAGATCAGGGCATGCAGGAACATATAAATGCCATGCTGGAAGTGATCACACAACTCAGATCAGTTGATGAGAATATACCAGATAGTCATGTCGCAGCCATGTTGTTGTGCAGCTTTCCTGATACATACACTGCACTGATCAATGTGCTGGAGATAAGGCCTGTGTCAGATCTGACACTAACATTTGTAAAAACCAGGCTCACAGATGAATATCAGTGACAAAAGGAGCTTGCGCATGACTCCTTGGAAACCAACACCAAAGCTCTTAAAGGTACAGACACAAGGTTACACAGTAAAAAGGCCAGTGTGTGCTTTAGATGGCACAAACAGGGACAGATAGACTGTACTATATGGAAAGCAGAGCAAATTATATAGCATCAAAGCCACAATTTCTGATCCATGTGAAGGAACCTGGAATGCCACATTTTTTTCACAGAAGTTGATCTGAATAACAAAGAAACTATTTATCTTGCAGATGAAAGTAAAATACATGCAGAGGAATATGGGCATGGAACCCTTGTATGCCCCAATACTGTGGCAATTTATCCATACCAGTAAAAGACATGCTTTATATTCCTGTTGTAAAAGGATGACTCTTATCTGTGATGTGTCTGACAGTCAAAGGACTGACTGTAAAATTCCAAGGTGACAAGTGTTCTATCCATGATGGCAAGCAGACTATAGCAAGTGCCAAGCTGGATGATTATATCACCTCAGCACAGTGAAGAGAAGTTGAGACTATGCACCCATAAACACAATGACTGTATATACATGTGAAACAGGTCACAGACACCCAGAATAGAAACAAGAACTGCAAAAGAGGAATCTGACACGTGATCTAACAGTATCCCCTTGTCCAGTTACTGTTAAGTATGAATGTTGCATCAAATCCAAAGCTACAAGAGCCACACTTCCTAAAGCCAGTCAGAATAGAGCTTTAAGACCATCTGACCTAGTTCACAGTTTGAGCTAGTTCAAGTTCTTGAGTGAAGTTCTTGACAAATTACATAACTATGTAGTAAAGACGAGTAACACGTTTCAGAGGAAACCTCTCATACTTCAGAGTGATAATGGAAATTAATTTACAGGATACAAAAGTACAAGAGTACTTAAAGCAGAATGGAATAGAGCATCAAAAGACAGTGCCATACACACTAGAGCAATATGGGGTAGCTGACAAAAAGAACAGAACTCTGACTGAAATGATCAGATGTATGCTGACAGACTCTGGACTACCAAAAAAATATGGGGGTGAGGCAGCAATGACAATGACTTATTTGCAGAACAGACTCTTTTTTAGAACAGTGGAGAAAACTTCATATGAACTGTGGGACAGTGAAAACATAGAAACATAGAAGGTTGACGGCAGAAGGAGACCATAAGGTCCATCTAGTCTGCCCTTATGTGTATACTGTATGTACTCTTTATCTTAGGATAGATGTGTGCTTATCCCAGGCATGTTTAAATTCAGTGACTGTTGATTTTTCAACTACCTCTGCTGGAAGTTTGTTCCAAGCATCTACTACTCTTTCTGTAAAATAATATTTTCTAACATTGCTCCTGATCTTCCCCCCGACTAGCTTCAGGTTGTGCCCCCTTGTTCTTTCATTAAGTTTCTTCTTAAAAACCCTTCCCTCCTGAACCTTATTCAATCCTTTCACATATTTAAAGGTCTCAATCATGTCCCCCCTCTCCCTTCTTTCCTCCAGACTGTACAAATTAAGTTCTTTAAGTCTCTCCTGATAAGTTTTAAGATTAGGTCCTTCCACCATTTTCGTTGCCCGCCTTTGGACACGTTCTATTTGAATAATGTCTTTTTGCAGGTAAGGTCTCTAGAACTGCACACAGTATTCTAGCTGTGGCCTTACCAGGGCTCTATACAGCGGCATCACAACCTCCCTCTTCCTACTGGTGATGCCTCGAGCTATGCAGCCGAGCATCCTGCTTGCTTTTCCCACTGCCTGGCTACACTGTCCACTCATCTTGCAGCTATCAGTAATCAGTACCCCTAAATCTCTCTCCTCTGAGGTCCTGGCTAACACAGTACTGCCCATACGTTACTCAGAGCAGGGATTCCTTCTACCCAAGTGCATGATTTTACATTTAGAGACATTAAACTCTAGTTTCCACAGTTTTGACCATCTATCCAGTAAAGCTAAATAATTTCCCATGTTGCAGACACCTCCCGGAATATCCACCCTATTACTAACCTTTGTATCATCAGCAAACAGACAAACTTTTCCTACCAAGCCTTCTCCTATGTCACTTACAAATATATTAAAAAGAATGGGGCCCAGGACAGAGCCCTGCGGCACACCACTTGTAACTCGCCTTTGTTCAGATTGCACACCATTTACAACAACACTCTGATACCGATCCCTCAGCCAACTTGAAATCCACTGAACTATCCAGGGTTTGAGTCCTACCTTCAATAACTTATCTATGAGCTCCTTATGTGGTACAGTGTCAAAGGCTTTGCTAAAATCCAGATAGGCGATATCCACAGCACCACCTTCATCTAACACTTTAGTGACATTGTCAAAGAAATCAATAAGATTGGTCTGACATGATCTGCCCTCAGTAAAGCCGTGCTGTTTTGGGTCCAATAGGTCATTCATTTTTAGATGGGAAATTATCTGTTTTTTTTAGAGTGTTTCCATTAATTTGACCACTATAGATGTTAAACTAACTGGCCTGTAATTACTGGCTTCTTCTCTACTCCCCTTTTTATGGATTGGTACGACATTGGCCATTCTCCAATCATCTGGAACCTCACCAGTTGAAAGGAAATGGTTAAGTAAATCAGTCAGAGGGGCTGCAATCACAAACCTAAGTTCCCTTAGAACTCTGGGGTGGATTCCATCTGGACCCATTGCCTTACTTACTTTTAGATGTGCCAGCTCGGCTAAGACATCAGCCTCCAGAAACTCTGGAGCTGTGCCCTCCCAGCTGGATGCTGTGATATGGCAATGCCTGCTACTATCTGAAAATACCGAACAAAAGTAGCTATTCAGATGGTCAGCCACAGCCTTATCTGCGTCAATATATTTATTTTCCCTATTTCTAATTTTTGAGACTGCATTGTTTTTCTTCTTTCTGTCACCAATATACCGGAAAAAGGTTTGGCCATTTCTTCCTCTTTTTGCCCTTTAGCAGTCCTTATAATTAGTTTTGCTTCCCTCTGTTTAATTTTATATGCCTCTCTGTCAGCTACACTTCCACTTACTTTATACTTCTTATAGGCAGACTTCTTATCTTTTATGATAGTGCTGACTTCCCTAGTAAATCATAATGGTTTCTTCTTCCTTTTATTCTTGCTAGTTTGTTTCACATATTGCTTAGTTGCCTTTAAGATGGCCATTTTTAATAGTGACCACTGGGCACTCACTTCTGCTACTCTGTTCCACTCACCTAATTTTCTTTCTACATACTCCGCCATTTCCTTGAACTTTGTCTTCCTAAAGTCTAGCACTTTGGTTCTGGTGTGTGATTGCACAATGTCTGTTTTTATTCTGAACCATAAGCATTGATGGTCACTGGAACCCAGATTTTCTTCAACCCTGACCTCGGACACCAGATCCCCATTGGTCAGAACTAAGTCCAGAATGTTATCTCCTCTAGTTGGCAATGTCACAAGTTGTTTTAGAGACACTCCATTAAGTGCCTCTAATATAGTCCTGTTCTTGCATGTCGATGTACTTGGGATATTCCAGTCCACATCAGGCATGTTGTGTAAAACACCTAAGGCTCTGTTCACACCTCTGTGCTTTATCTGCACTGTTGTGCTGCGTTGCAATGCAATTACAATGCAGAAGAAACATTGTACCTTATTCTAGATAGGATATTTATGCGTTGCATAACACAGAGTTAAGAGAAGCCTTTTTCAGTGCAATGTTGTAACAAAGCAAGGACTTTTTGTTGAAGATCTGAGAGGAAATGTGATGACAACAGAGGAGGTAAGAACAGAAAAGAAACAGACACTGATGAGCCATTATCTGAACAAACAGTAGAAGTGAACGCAGAACCTACCAGTACTAAAATGGTCTGACACAGAACAAAGACACTCAGCAAGAGGAAATAAAGCTAAACCACCTGTACGTCTCTCATACAAGGCAAGCACTGCCAGTGCCAATGAACCGGCAACCTGGGAAGACATATCTCAGCTTTCAGAAGGGGAAGCCAGTAAATGGATAAAGGCTTCAAAAGAAGATATTAAATCCTGGTGGTTATTCCATGTAGATGTATTCTGTTAACTTGCCATGTAGAAATGTTGTCACCTCAAAGTGTTTCACTTGCATTTTCCTTGTGGCGGCTACTGTCAGCAAAGTCTTTATGTTGTATGCATGTTTAATTACTGCAGCAAAATATCCTTTGACTACGAGTCTCCCTTTTGATTTGACTCCACTGCACCCAGCACTCAAATCTGCAACATGTACTAGGCCTTATGCCCTTGGCCGCAGACTTGGCATTTATACCCCCTACCCTTTCAGCTAGTATAGGAGTCCTTGGGATCACATAGCAGGTCACAATTAGTAAAAAAAAAAAAAATGCACTGAACCTCATTAATATCCCCTATGTCTTCTTGCTGTATCCAACAATCTTTACCTAGTGTCTCAACATCTTCTGGACTTGAATGCCTTTTTTTAATTTAAATGGATTTTATTTGTATTTCTGTACATGCATGCTCATCATAGTCCCACTAGGGGGATCATACTGCTGTAAGGTTACAAACAAACAGTCCAGAAGTACAAAGTATAAACATAATCGCATGAAGCAGTCAGCAGCCTTAACAGTTGTGAACAAAGGGGGAGTGGCAGCTGCTCAGACCAATTTATAACTAACCTGGGAGGTGCAAGTCAGCAGGGCAATTAGGTTACTAAAGACTTAAAGGAGCCGCAGCACTCAACCCTGTTAGCTTGCAGACCAACCTATAATCTGTCTCTAAATCTGGTAAAAACAGAGGCTCGGTCACACACATCTGCAGAAGTATGCTAAGCTGCACCACCACACCAAGGTGCATGAGGTGCCTGAGGTACATGAGGTTGCCCTAAACCTCATGTGCCTCTGTTTTTACCAGATTTAGAGACAGATTATAGGTTGGTCTGCAAGCTAACAGGGTTGAGTGCTGCGGCTCCTTTAAGTCTTTAGTAACCTAATTGCCCTGCTGACTTGCACCTCCCAGGTTAGTTATAAAATGGTCTGAGCAGCTGCCACTCCCCCTTTGTTCACTTTGAATTTGTGCAAGCACATGGGGTGTGGGGTCTAGACTGTATTGCAAGGTCTTGACCCTTCCACCCCATGGCTTGCACATGAGGTTTAGGGCAACCTCAGGTAAGCTGCTCCCATTTTATCTCTTGCATTGTATGTCCCAAATGGGGCTCTCATAGATTAGAGTTAGGACTGCACCCATAGAGGCACCTTGGCGTGGTGGTGCAACTTAGCATACTTCTGCAGATGTGTGTGACCGAGCCTCTGTTTTTACCAGATTTAGAGACAGATTATAGGTTGGTCTGCAAGCTAACAGGGTTGAGTGCTGCAGTTCCTTTAAGTCTTTAGTAACCTAATTGCCCTGCTGACTTGCACCTCCCAGGTTAGTTATAAAATGGTCTTAGCAGCTGCCATTCCCCCTTTGTTCTCTTTGAATTTGTGCAAGCACATGGGGTGTGGGGTCTAGGCTGTATTGCAAGGTCTTGACCCTTCCACCCCATGGCTTGCACATGAGGTTTAGGGCAACCTCAGGTAAGCTGCTCCCGTTTTATCTCATTGTATGTCCCAAATGGGGCTTTCATAGATTAGAGTTAGGACTGCACCCATAGAGGCACCTTGGCGTGGTGGTGCAGCTTAGCATACTCTGCAGATGTGTGTGACCGAGCCTCTGTTTTTACCAGATTTAGAGACAGATTATAGGTTGGTCTGCAAGCTAACAGGGTTGAGTGCTGCGGCTCCTTTAAGTCTTTAGTAGCCTTATCAGTTGTACCTAATGTCCTCAGTTTTCAAGCATCGTGTGTTAGGATCCCCCTACTCCTCCAACCAAGAGCGCCAGTCAGCTACTAATGAGCACAAAATCAAGGTCTGTGAGACCTATAATCTGAGGATTCCTTGAAAATTCCTTGAAAATGTACCTACTCGCTTTGTCATATTTTATGTGGAATCATTCTTCTAATTTGGATATGCAATCGATCTGATCACACCAGAGAGATATCGAGGGCATCTGTTTAGTTCTCCAAAGTCTGTGAATGGTAAGGGAGGTTTTGCAAACCGAAGCAGCCATAAGATGCTAAGATGTTAAGCTAAGATTAAATAGCCCGACAGGACCACCAAATATGGAGGAGATCCCCTCTGTCCAACTTGTGTCAGGAATAGTCTGGAATATTTTGATAATAATGGGGTAGATTCAGAGCCAGGTGCGAATTCTCACTTCTTTTTTTGGAGAGAAAACTGCTGGCCACATTCATTGTCTTCTGAGTGCAAATTTTCACCTGGCTCTGAATCAAAACCCAAGATAGACATTGAAAGTCAATGGCAGTTTTCTCTCCTAAAAAAGGTGTAAGAATTCTCACCTGGCCCTGAATTGACCCCAATCTCTGGTGTTCTGTAACAACGAATCAGGATCTTATAGTTCAGTTTTTGAGTACTAGCGCTTATGTAGCATTTGTGTGCCATAAGACAAATGTTTGACCACTGGAGATCAGCGAAGGTAAACTATAAAATGTCTGACCTACTGCCATAACCAATAAGGAATCATGCAGTAAATCCTTCACTATAGGGTTTACTATCTCTGGGGGCATGAACTGCTTTGTTTGTCCAGAGAGAAAATATTAATTAATATAAATATTAATATTAATTTTAGATGCTGGGGAATAGTTTGTTTAAAGGTTTGGGCTTTTCACTAAATGAAGGTCCACTTTAAATGAAGTCTAGGGGTTTTATTAGCCCATATAAAATAATTTTACTTTTGTAGTTTTTGATGAATCCCAAAGGGAGACAAATTGGAATGGTTAGCATAAGGTACAGCAGTTTGGGCATGAGATTCATCTTTAAGACAGCAGATCGGCCGACCCAGGAAAGTGATAGTGTGTGTCAGGCATTCAAAGAGGATTCGATAGATTTGATTATAGGAGCAAAATTCAGTGAAAAGAGTTCAGATATATCCGTTGGAAGGAGTATTGGTAGGTATTTTAGGTATTTGGGGTGCCATTCAAACCGAAAAGACTGTCCTAGTTGCTTAGCAATCTGTGTCGGTAGAGAGATGCTGATGGCGACAGTTTTTGTGTAATTAAGCTTCAGGTTGGCGAGGACTCCAAATTTATGGAAATCATCTAGCAAAACTGGAACAGATATGATTGGTTGGGTGATTATTAATAGTAAATTGTCTGTGTAGGCAGCAACCTTAAACTCTAGTGGAGGGACTCAAATACAGAGCTGTGATTCTTCTCCACATCATGGATTTAAAACCAATATGCAGTAGAATTTGTTCCATCCATCTCCACCCCACCCTGCCAAAGTCCTTCTCCACTTCTGTGGAAAGGAACATGGACTCCAGGTTCTGTAAGAGAGGCCTATACTTTTTGCACCATGTCAGATCTTTTCCTTCCTTATGAATCACAGTGATGTGGGCTTCCAATGCAGAGGGAGGAAGTGTACCCGATAAACCAGCAACTTCAAAGCCCCTGACAAAGTGGGGTGCAAGGAGACAAGAGAAGAGTCTATAATACTAAGTTGTAAAGCCATCTGTCCTGTGAGCCTTTCCTGGTTTTGTCTGCTTAAGGGATGCAAGGAACTCACTCTCTGTGATTGGAATTTCAAGCTCATCAATAAAAGTCTGAGTTAGTTTTGGCATCCCAGATTCTGCTAGAAAATCAATCATTTGCTGCACTGCCTTTCAGGATTCAGGAGGTTATAAAATGACTCATAATATCTGTGGAACTATTCTAAAATGCTACTTTGAATTACATGTTATTGTCTTTATCCTTAATGGAATGTATATTCGTTTTAGCATTTTGAGAGCTAAGCACTCTAGCCAAAAGTGCCCCACTCTTTTTACCACATTTGTGAAATAAACTATTCCACAAAACAAAGACTCTTTCAGTTTTGTATTACAGAAGTTGCATCCAATTTTGCCTGGCCTCAGATAGGGCTAAACAATGTTTTCCTAGGAGTGATCTTATATGTTGCAGCTTGAGAAGCTTTACCTGCTGAAAAAGGTTGTTCAATGTGGATAACCTCTCTTTTTTTAGTTTGGAGCCAACTAATAGTGCACTTATGTGCCTCCCAAATTGCCATGGGAGTCACATCAGGCAAGTAATTTTCTCGAAAGAAGCATTAAGTGCCTCTTCCAACTTAGATGCTATTCTCTTGTCATTCAAGAGGTCAGGGTTCAGTCTCCAATTCCAAATTTTCTGCTTAGAGGTGGGGAGGAAGAGGGAAAGCGAGACTGGAGCATGGTCCATAACAGAAATGTTACCAATATCTGCATGAGCTATGTGCTCTAAATCTCACTGTGAGATAAAAAGGCAGTCTATCCTAGAGTACATCTCTTGGGGGCCGGATATTTGAAATGTCCTTTTGATTCTTTTAATAATAAAAGAGCAGATAGGAAAGGATGTTGTGCGAGAACCCAGAATACATGAGATGCCCCTCTCCACTTTTGTCCCCACAATATGGAAGAGGTCTGTGAAAATTGAAGCCTATGAATGCTTATACCTCGAGCTTAATAGGAGTTATTATGTGAAAAAAAACATTTGCTAAATATATTAGTAATTTACAATTGACCCTAGTATTTTGGAGCTCTGCATCCCATCTTAAAGTACCAGAATCCTTTCTCAAAAGGGATGTTAAAATTAGACAATAAATCAGAAAGCACAGTATATATAAGGACATGTCAGCCATGATAAGTTATTGTTTAAAAACTAGCATAATGTGACTTCAAATCTATCTATATGAGAAGTCGGAGGGAACAAGAGTTATAATTAACCTCTTGTATGAAGTAATAATGAGTGAGGAGGGAGTAAGAGGTTTTGAGGACTCACCACTGCTGAATCCCTAGTTGGGCCACTTAGACCACCAAATGTGATGTAAAGGGAAATGCAGAATGGGCAGTGGACGGCGGGCAAGGTATGGCTAATTATCCACCTGTACTGTTGGGGGCAGCTTTAAGGGTGTGCATTCAGAACTATACCAGGCACCTACTAGTAGTAACAGTCTGTTTTCTATCTAGTTGATAGCATTTTTATCCCAGTATCCTGGCATCTTCTTGGCTTTCCAGCAATAGGCGGTCCGATGTCTCTTTGCTCTGGCAGCCTTCCAAACACTGAGCAATGCAGAGAGGGATACTTATACCCAGGGTCACCTAGTGCCACAGTGAGGCAGTGTGACTCTTGGGAAGTCACATGTGAAACTGCACCTTGGGTATAAATGTGACTCACTTGTAACCCTCTTCCGAGCTCCTGGGACTGTGCAGAAGAGCCCAGTGCCATTGGCACACATAAGGGCCCCGGACATGTGTAAAAGGGTTTAGGGGCAAACTTTCCCCCACAACTGACTGGATACCAGAATACAATATCTGGTGGTTTTATATGTTCTACTATAGTTGCATTTGTATGGTGTCCCCAATGGTGAAGCATGGGAGCTCAGATTTAGTGCATAGTATAACTTCTTGCATTCATTTTAACAAAACATCAATTTCAAATAATCATCTTTACCTTGGCAGGTTAAGGTAAAGGTCTCTTGTGTTACCTGCCAATTCTTACATGTGTCAGGTTGTCATAGCTGTAGTCTCAATACATGAAAAATACAGGACCATCCATGTATTCTAATAAGGTCAGAGTATGTAAATTTACTGTTCATTTCTAGGAGACAATCTCGCATATTTCAGGTTTTAATGCATTGGAAACAAGTCCATGCAGAATTAAAATTGCATGCGGGGTATTTATAATCTTTAAACAGTGGTGGAATTTACCTTAAAAAATATTTATTCATTATTTGTTGTTTTGTTCTGTGCAACAATACATTTGAAATCCTTTAGAGACAGTAAGTGACTTATCATTAAAACAACTCTGTATACGCAATCTCCTAATTATACTGCAAGAACCCTTCCAATAAAAATAGTTTTTATATGCAGTGTGAATTTAGAGACTGGGCTTCAAGAACTGGAGAACAGCAGAATATCTGGGATTCCCCTGCAGCTGTCAAGTCTTTCTAATGAGTGAAACTGGCTGGTTACAGTATTATTTTACATGAATACATTTTGACAGACTCAAGAGGACTGGAGTTTGATTCACAAATCCATTACCCATTTACTATACAGCACCCTACATATGTAACAGTTTGTAGCTTGTTTGTTTCTTGTTGAATGCACAAAGTGATGGCAGCAGAAAAGGTTGGTGTACAGGACACTCTACAGCCTTGCCCCACCTGTAAGGATCTCATGTAACCCCAGTGGTATATGTAACATTGGGTGGGAACCTATTGCAGCAATACTATTCTTAATGCCAATAGCCACCCTTAAACCATTTAATCAATATAATATCAGTCAACCATTATTTATTATCCAAAACCAGATGTTAGGTCCAAGAATCCACACATCCCACACCCTTGTGTTCAGAAGACCAAGGCGTAATTCAGGCATGGGAGGTCTGGAGGCACTCTTTGTATGCATTTCAAAGACCTTGCACTTCTGTTAGACATAGGCATAGCGCAATCAAGGGTTAATGTTCTCTGGTCACTTTAACCAGATGGACCAGGATTTTCTGACCTTTGTTCATGGAGTACAACTTCCCATTTTGCAATTATATGAAATACCACCGCCACTACCACTAATATATACTTCCCTGAGGGAGTGAAGGTACTATACTGGCCCTGCAATGCAAGCTCTTCTGCCAGCAATGCAGTGATTCCAAGATTTTCCATGCCTGCAGCTTGTTAACTTAGCCACCCGGAACATCCTTTTGGTCCAGGAGCATGTCTGCAGTGCTTCATAATTCCACTTTCACCCCCAGTGGCCTTGTGTACCACAAGCTTAAGTACCAACAGTGGTACCAACACCACTTTTTTGAAACACCGAGTTAGACCCATTTGCCACTGCTGTGTTACATCTGCTATTCGATCTTGTTTAATCAGTGCATCCATAAAGCTGACCCTTTCCCAGAAACCTTTCATCTGTGTTCTGCTGGTGTTTTTTTCTTCTTTTTGTGTACGCTTCTACTGACCAATTTGATAGATCTGCTGTTTGATGGCTGCCTTGACCAACCTTTTTTAGACTTCTCGTGTAGATTGTCCCTTTGTTTATTCGTTCGACCTTTCTCTAGTTTAATGCTTTGGCACTGTGTGCTTTTTACTTGGCTGACCACCTGTGCATTACCTGGCCTGTCTGTAGACAATGGCTGCTCTGTTTTGTTCCAGGTTTTTATCCTCAGTCTTGCGATCTCAGCTGATATCCCTTAGGCACTGAAGTCCTGGGGGGCAGCTGAGTGCTAGGTTGGGTATTAGGGAATCAACTATAGCTGAAGTATGTGGAGTAGATTGGGGGTTTAGGTCTGAACAAAGATTAGTGCCTGGATTTTGAAACTGTGGTAAATTCCCTACATAAGGGACTTTGAGCAAGGGGCTATATTGACAAGCCCCTTATACAGGTCTATCATATCACTATGGAACATCCCATGCAACCCCCTTTAGCGCAATAAGTCAAAACCCTTCTCTGGCCACCAACTAAAAAGGTACCATGACCCATCATGAAAAAAACAACCACACCAAGTTCAAGTTCTATCACCAGATATCACTTTTAAATGAGACAATCCTTACAAGAAGAATTTTTATCCAATCATTAGAACCACATGTCTAAAAATGACTGCAGACTGGCTGGCATTTTGTATGTGGCAGGTGTTCGACCTGCCCATGTATCAAATACCCGATTGTGATGCCTACCATAAAGTGACAAAATTCTACAATTTTGCTAACAGCAACACAATATTGTTATCTCCCCTATCTAAAGAAGTTGAATTACATCAGAAGGGATAAAACCTGTCATCTGTGCCTTAGCCAATCAGGTAATTAGCAAGCCAGAGTGAGGAAGTCACTGATCTGTACATCAAATGCACCAGTTTATGTACATTGCTAAGGTTAACACATTGTTGGTAGGAAAAACTGTTTTCTTTTATAACACAGAATTGTATTTTTGTTTGCAACTCTGTGTTATAAAATAAAACATTGAATAATTCATTTTGACACACAAAAATAATGGGAACTTTAAAAAATGTAATTGAAAGTGGAATTACCCTTTATTGTTAGAACAGGAGATAGGAAAAGTAGCATAAGAAACTGCTAATGCCAGCTAAGAGCCCAAGAGAGAGGAAAGATAATATGGCAGCCCAGGGAAAACGTCAGGCATGAATAAGGACATGAATCCCTTTGGAGGGACCTGAAGTCGTCTCTGGATTTAGCAAGGAGAGATCTACTAGAAGTAAATGCACTCCACCCACACCACACCTCAAGACCAAGTGTTGCCCACCCCTAGGTCCAAGAACGCCCGTTATTTGCTTTTTTCTTCTTTCTTTGTAACCCCCCATCTTACCTCAGCACCAAGAGAGGGTGGCAGGGGGGGCTGTTCATTTTTACTGGAATTCTGCTTTAAGGAATATTTATATGGACAGTGTAGCCCTGATGCACCCTGGAAAAGGTCCTACTATCCTAAGTAACAGCCATTGGAGGAGTGATGGTCGTGTTGTCACGTTACCAGATCCAGCATTCTATACCCCATAAGAGCTAAAGCAACCAATGTCTAAGGCCCCTTTCACATGCGCAATCGCCACAAGAACATTAACCTATAAGCCTATTTATACTCCTGTTTGGTGATTGCGGTGTGATTGGGATTGCCTACCAAAAGCCTTACTTTTGCTACGATCGCGCTAGCAATCGTTCAATAGGAAATAGCCATCGCAAGCATGACCAATATCAAAATGATGGCAATTGCTGGGGCACAGGCAATCGCATTGCAATAGCGATAATTTCTATCATAGCACATCACTTAGGTGTGAAACCAGCCTAAGTGTTTGACTTTTCTTTTATTGTGCTATGTACCAGGGAAAGTATTTATTGAAATGGGAAGGTGTGGAATTTATGGACAAAATAGTTTTAGTGACAAAAATTCTACCTCAAAGGTAACAGTCAACTAAAAATGCTTAGCTCGTTATCTAGGAAAGAGGATCTTTGGATCTGTTGGGGTGAGCGCTGCACGCCCATCTCGCAGCACTTCACTTACCTCCATGGCTGCTCCCAGCCATCTCCCTTCCCCCCATGCTTCCTCCTCGCATGGTCAGGTGCGCGCACATCTCTGTCCACTAGAGGGCGAGAGCACTGGATTCCTGAGATTTAAAGGGCCTGTACAGCACTGATTGGTGCCTGGTCATCCAATCCTGCATCCACTTCCTCTATTTAAAGGTGTACCGACCTCTGCCTGTCCCCAACGCTGAACCTTTGCCGCCTGCCCCGACCTTCACTACTCACCTTTTCTACGAACCTCTGCTGCCTGTCCTGACCTCTGCCTGTGTGTACTACGCCTTTTGCCTGCCTCTTGTGTACCCTGCTGAGCCTCAGCTAGCCGTGGGATTGGGCCGCTGTTTGGGGGTAGCGACCTGGGGGTCACTCGCCACACAAGACCAACCTGCCTTGCGGTGGGCTCTGGTGAATACCGGTGGCCTCTTAGACTCCGCTCCTCTGATGCGGTACCTGCCATCTGTTCCACAGTTAAAGCGGATCCACACCCGAGTCCGCTCCACCCCGTCCGTGACAGTAAGATCCGGCCATGGATCCCACTGAGGTGCCGTTGCCTGATGCCACTGAATTACCTGCTATTGTGGCTATGCAGTCCCACCATATTAATCAGCTCTCGGCTATGATGCAGCAGTTACTATCAATTCAGCAACAGCAAGTACCAGCACCTTCCCCAGCTTTGCCGCCACAGCCACCTGTAGCATCTACAGCTAGAATCCGTCTCTCCTTGCCGGCTAAATATGACGGAGATGCCAAGTTATGCCGTCAGTGCGCACCCGAGAGGCAGTGGCTTTCCCCCTATGTTGACTAACTTCCCCCCTTTGCCCTACCCCAGCAAAGTTAATGTTGTGCCTAGAGCAGCATGTGCAACAAATATGGCCCTGACTGTAATATTGCCATTATCATTACGTGGTATTCACTATGAATGTCTGATGTGGGCTGTCTTATGCTGGAGTTACACGAACAGATCAATTAGCTTTTTGCTCACTGAGCAAGCAACCATACAAATCTTCTGCAAGTGAGTGACGCCAAAGATTTGTTGATCAATTGGTCGCTAGAACCAGAAAAACACTTTTTTAGGGCAACTTCTGTTTACACATTACATCCATCAAGCGATGAAAGAGAAATTCTTGGTCAGCTGGCTACTTCTCTTTCATCACTCGATCTTAGCCGCTGTTTCCATGGAGCGATTATTGCTAAATTGTGGCCGCTTTAGCGCTTTCTTGCTTGATAATAGCTCTGTGTAAACCCAGCATTAGGCATTACTATTCCTTCACTTGCCTTTACCTCCAGCATAGACTGGTCAGCTAGATGGCCGCTCTATGCCTGCACCGGCACACTTAGTAAATCTGGCCCATGATGTATAGCAAATCGGTTAACTTGTGAATGCAGGCATAAAGACAAATGCAGATTGTTAATATGCCTCATTGCCCACAATAATTATAAGTACACAGTATAATGCATATCCAGGGGGATATTTTTTTTTAATAGAGTGAAAATAAATGGCCATACTGAACTAGTCCAGGCACTTCATATTTTACAGTTATTATGCTGGCTATTGCCTTTGAAAATAAGGCACATCAAATCTAATAAGACATGTTATGATGGCTAAATCAATGTATTTTATAGATTTTTTTTTTTACGTGATAAAGAATTATAACCAATAAAAATTTTCAGAAAAGTGTTGTCGTGATGTATCCCCAAAAATGATCTTATTATGTGTTGCTCATTTCTTCTCAAGGGGGCAGTTCTAACACCAAAAAAGCTGTTCTCTTGGGCTGTCAGGGTTTTACTGCAAATTTGGGCTTTACACTTGGGCTTTAAAGGTTGATTAAGCACCGTGCAAGAATGTATTTTCACACTTACAGAAAGGTGGAGCCTCCTGGGGAAAGCCCTCTCCACCCCTCCTTTCCTGGGGTATATGTATGTGGGGAGATTATCCACCTGCTCCCTGCGGCTCCTCAATCAGTCCTCGGCTGGGAGCCAGGATGAAATTAGGGGAAACCTGTGTTCCCCCATTCTCCAAATGGTTGCATGGGCATCAGCATTTGACTATAAAAGACTCCTGGCATTACTCCTGGATGGGAGCCAGGAAGCCCTCTAACAGAGGGAGGAAGAAGAAAATTCTGCCCAGCAGGGGACAGGGCAAGGGATACGTGGTTTAAGTAGTTTAATTAAGAATATTAAATGTTGTTTTTGTGTGGTGTTTTTTCTTACTACTTTTGGTAAATATAAAAAATTGCAGATAGTGGTCCTGACTATAAGTATCCAGACTTAGGGCCTTATTTAAGAAGTGCTAACACCACGAAGCATCAGGTGAACACCGGACGCAGTATGTGAAAACCATATATTTGAACGTCAAATATAACTTGAATATCAAACTGGTGAGTGCCTTTAAAATCATCATGTAGTGTCACATATATCACTAGCAGCAGCTCAGTGTAAAGCGCCGGTGCTATATGTTCTGCAGTGCCACGTAGCACCTGACGCTCAGTTGCGCTCTCCTATACACGTCAATGGTGTTTATTTTGGTTGTGTAGAAATCACATTTGGTTTACATTTTACTGTATTTTTTCACATAAAATGAGTGTGTTGGCTCCTGGGCAGCAACAAAAGACTTTAGCGTTGTTTCTCACACTTTAGGTTTGTATTTTGTGTTCCGCCATTGCCAGTGCCAGTGCTCCAGTGTGTTAACAATGTCATTCCATCTGTTTTCGCTCTGTAGCTGGGGTTTTTTGTTTGTTTTGTTGTTTTTTTTTAATTACATTTAATCGTTTTAGAGCACCGACGATGGCCTTGTGTGTTCTTAAATATGGGCTTCAGCACCAAGTGTTGGCCACTTTTCAGTGGCGCTACCTATCGTTTGCTGTAGCGCTGTCCTGTTGTTACATATGGTGTCTCCTTGGCCTGCTTTCCCTTGGGGCGCTGCATGAAACAATAGCAGCATTGGTATCCTCAGACGCTGCAGTGAATCAGGGAAAGCACTCCTACAGCGCCTTCCAGACACTACATTTATCAATGCTGGGCAGGATATTCCAGTGTCACTTGCCCAGTGCGAAGCTTAGGACACAGCGCCAGAGCCCCGTTTGCAGTGTTCACATCCGAACGCTCTAACCATATCATCCAGTAAGCACATGAGCCGGAAAGTGTGTTGTGTACTTTTTTTATGATTCTAAAGGGGAGGTGAGCCCTTTAAGAAAATCAATGGAGAAACATCACTTGAAAGTAATCTTCTCTTTCAGCTCAGCACAAGAAAGGAATATGGGACACAACCCGTTAAGTAGAAAACATGGAGCATGCTGTATCTTGAATATATTTTCATAATCTCCTACATCAGAGACATTAAAGATTTATCTGGATAAGACCACAGACTGCAAAATTTGAACTTGATTAACATATCTAGGGAAACTGAAAGAAACATAATTTATAGGCTAATTTGTTAGGAAAAACATCACGTACATATACTAATTGCACTATTTATAATAAATGACATAGTGTGCATGATATGGACATGTAGCTAGCACCGCAAACCATTGCAACATAGTGTATGGGTTAATGCAGAAACAATTGAAATCCCTTCTCTGTGACCTCTGCAGGATTTAGCATATCCTCTCACAGCTCCGGTCGTCTGCCAGCAGACAAATTCTGTCAGGTTCTTTCATGTTCATGCAGCACCTGTGGGAAAAAAACAAAGCAGAAGCATGAAACAAAATGTGGTAGTGAAGGTAGAAAACCCAGATCCCTGCTACAGCTGTGGACACAGAGCTCCATAATGCTTGTGTAGACGTCAGTAACCTGCTTGCATGATTCATGATTTGAGATTAGACAGGCTCAGAAGGGGCAGAGCAAGGTGAGAAGAAGCAGTTAAATGTAGTTTTGGACCTGATTTTAAAGCCTATCTTGGTTCCAAAAATCCAAGGCCCTAATTTAAGAAGGGATAGCGTCAGGTAGTGGCTGGTTAATGACAGGTAGCAACAGGTAGCGACTGGTGAACGCCGGACACGGCACGCAATTACACATTTATCAAGCAGAATCTGTTTAGCGACTGGGATAGCGCCATGTAGCGTCTGATTCATCATTTTCACAGCCTCAGCGAACAGCGCCAGCGTTCAGCCTTGCACAGCGCCAGGTATGACCTCTCGCTACCTGATGCTCTCCCATATATTTCACTGGACGATCCTTTTTTTCTCTTTAAATGGGTTTTTTTTTTTTTCAAAAAAATCACAAATAATTCTGTGACCTCTTCTGGCATTGAAATAGCAGTTTTTTCATATTTTTTTCATTTTTTATATATTTCCTCAGAAATTACATTACAGGCATTAAAGTGTTCATGTTACAATGTTGTTACAATGTAATTCCATATGTTTTCGCTTTGTTACTAGTTGATAGATGCTGAAAAACACACTTTAAACACACCGCCTCCTGTGCTCTGGGCTTCAAACAACTATTTTTCAGTGCCAGAGATTTGTGAGGCAGTTTTTTTGCTGAATATGGTGTGAGTCGGTCGCTCCCCGTGATCAACCTGTTTGATATCTAAGGTTAAAGTGGAAGTCATCCCCTGTCCTGCCTCCCTCCCCTGTTGCTGAGGCAGGAGAGGGGGGGTTACAAAAAACAACAGTTTTACAGATTTAGCCAAACTTAGCTTGTCTCCACAAATTGGTTAAACCATGGCCTTTTTCATGAAACTAGGTTCCTGGCATATTTGATTATCTTATGTAATTTCAGAAAATGCTGCAGTTCAGCACTGCAACCACTAAGGGGCGAAGTGTGCTACGTTTCCTTCAGTTGCAAATAAACAGGTCAATTCAGCACTGAGGGCAAAAAGTGTGCAACTTTTTTTAATAAAAAATGCAATTTTCTTTAATTGGCAACCTAGAGATTGATTCAGCACATGAGCACTTCTATTTAATTTTCACCTAAGGTGAGCTTTTATTCCTGGAGCTGAACCCCCTCCCCCGTTGCTGTCACATGTTCCCATTTCATACAATCAATGTTTTTTTTTTATTTTTTTTGTTTTTCCTTTTTGTTGTTTTTTTGTTTTTTTATGTAACCTCCTTTCTAAACAGATCTAAACCCTGTCTGGAGCACCTTGCTATTCCTTTAAAGAGGAGCAACCAACATCCCAGTGATTGATTGAGTTGCCCATGTATGTGCAATGGGACTGAGGAAAAGATGAGTTTACAAGCAATCCTGTGAGATACACACAATTGGGCATCGGAAATCGAGATACCCCTAGCAGGAAACCCAAGAACCAATTCTTAATAGCTCAAAAAGTTCGGGGTCAAGAAAATTCTGTTTCCTGACCCTTTACAGGGAGCTATAGAAGCTACTGTATGATTGTGCAATAGCAGACAAGTAGCACTGCAATGTACATCTGTTTCCTGACCCTGTACAATTGGCTAGAGAAGACTGTATGAATGTGCAATAGGAGACATGCATAAACTGACCATTTTTGGGTGCCTCAAAGAAGGGCAGCTTAACAGCTTAAAGTGGACCAACAGTCAAAATTGTCCTAAACCAGACCAACACAACAAACAGTGCTCATATGCACACCCCCCCCCCCCCCCCCAGGGCAATTTAGATTGCTGCTCATATCAATTAATTTACCTTTTTCTAACTCCTGCTGTAGTAAATAGAAGTGCTGCTGATCTTCCTGTTACTGTGCATTGTCAGTTATGTCAGTTGAATCCAAGCAGCAGCATGGCTAAGATGCTGGAAGAGGAAGCTCTAAAATGGCCACTACCTTTCTTTTCCAACTGTGCCAAACTGTTGGTTCGGTTCAAACCAGTTTGTGGTGTGATAGGCATGGTGGGGATGTGGTTTAGCAGTGTGGCTTATTTATAGGCTTTTGGGAATTTTTTTTACATATTTATCCATAAAAGATGTTGGTTATTGAGCCAATGCCAAGCCAATCTATACATTCCACTCTTGCCAGTCAGTCAAAGCAGTTGTCAACAGACCAGACATCTTGTATCTTGAATTTGGGGGACAGTCTTCTCCATAACGGCAGCAAAGTGGGACATTTACTGTCCCACCCCACAACGGGCCGGAAGTGGGACAGCTGGTAAATAGAGGTGTGCAGCATTGCAGTGTGCATCTGTTTCAGTTGGCTACAGAAGCTATTGTATGAATGTGCAATAGCAGACATGCAGCACTGCAATGTACACCTGTTTCCTGACCCTGTGCAGTCAGCTAGAGAATCTACTCTATGAATGTGCAATGCAGTGTGCTTCTGTTTCCCATCCCTGTACAGTTGGCTAGAGAAGCTACTGTATGAATGTGCAATAGCAGACATATAAACATAGATTATCATTAATATTATTTACACTGAGTTCTTTCTAGCCTGTATACTGTAGGCCCAATGCCCAGTAGGAGAGAGCACAGCTGGGGGGGGGGAGTGGGGGGGCACGGGTGAGGATTCCCTGTTACACAGTAAATCTGTTTATAGGGCAAGTTCTCTGGGCCTGTTTTTCCTGGCATCTGGCATGTGACACCTTGGCTGGGGGTGTTGTATTATTGTATGAAATGAATCCAATCACAGATCTTGCAACATCTGTTTATGAATGTCTGCTTCTACTTATTCATACAGTAGCTTCTCTAGACGACTCTACAGGGTCAGAAAAGAGATGCACACTACACTGCTGCATGTCTGCTATTGCACATGTAGCTTCTCTAGCTGACTGTATGGAGTCAAGAAACAGATGCACACTGCTGCATTGCTGCTACTGAATATCCATACAATAGCTTCTTTAGCTGACTCTACAGGGTCAGGAAACAGATGCACACTGCTGCATTGCTGCTACTGAATATCCATACAATAGCTTCTTTAGCTGACTCTGCAAGGTCAGGAAACAGATGCACACTGCAGTGCTGCATGTCTGATATTGCACATTCATACAGTAGCTTCTCTAGCTGATTGTTCAGGGTCAGAAACAGATGCACATTGCAGTGCTACACATCTACATGCTAGCTTCTCTAATCGACTGTACAGGGTCAGGAAACAGATGTACACTGCAGCACTGCATATCTGCTACTGCACATTCTCATACAGTAGCTTCTATAGTCGACTGCACAGAGTCAGGAAACAGATGCCCACTGCAGTGCTTTAGGTCTGATATTGCACATTAATACAGTAACTGTTCTAGCTAACTCTACAGGGTCAGGAAACAGATGCACACTATAATGCTGCATGTCTGATATTGCACATTCATACAGTAACTTTTCTAGTCCACTGTACATGGTCAGGAAACAGATGACCATTGCTGTGCCGCATGCCTGATATTCCAAATTCATACAGTATCTTCTCTAGCCAACTGCACAGGGTCAGGAAACAGATGCACACTGCAGTGCTGCATATCTGCTGTTGCACATTCATACAGTAGCTTTTCAAGCAGGCAGTACCCAGCCAGGAAACAGATGCACACTGCAGTGCTGTATTTCTGCTGTTGCACATTCACACACTATCTTCGACTGCACAGGGTCAGGAAACAGATGCACACTGGAGCGCTGCATTCTGCATTTGCACATTCATACAGTAGCTTCTCCATAACTCCCAAGTGTCCCTGATTTGGAGGGACTGTCCCTATTTGGAGGTTGTCCCTCGTTGTTCTCCTCTGTCTGTCTTTGAGATTTAACATGCAGATCTGCAGCAATAAATGGTTAATTTGCCCATTCAAAGTGTTTATCTTGTTGTAACTGTTACAATGTATCTCCTATCCATCAATCAATGAGGGGGTGTGGCTTAATTTACATATTGTCTCGATTTCCCATTCTGAAAAGTTGGGAGGTATGGCTTCTCTAGCCGACTATACAGGGTCATAAAACAGGTGCACATTGCAGTGCTGCATTTTTGTTATTGCACATTCATACAGCGGCTTCTCTAGCCGACTGCACAAGGCCAGGAAACAGATGCACATTGCAGTGCTGCATGTCTGATTTTGTACATTATAAAGTAGCTTCTGTAGCCCATAAATGCTTGCTTTTTTCGGGAACTGATCTTGGTAACCGGGAAGTTGCGAACGCTTGTATCATTCACACCAGGCCATATTTGCTTTGCGAACGCATACGGTTTAGCCCGAGCATTTCCAAAATTTGCAGCCAAAGTAGTCTCGGAAACTGAGTTTTTACCTGTTTTTTAGATGTAAGCCCATTGTTCTTGGTGTGCTGTATCCTTGCATGGCTTTCCGGTGTGTATGCCTTTCTTTGTTGTAACCAGCTATTTTAATATTCTTCCCGCTGTCCCCCCACCATTGCACCCAGGGTAGTCTGCATGTCCTTGCACATACTTACCTTTCTTTCCCCTGCTGGCATCTAGAGCATCCTATGTAGTCTGCATGTTCTTCACCATACTTACCTTTCTTTCCCCTGCTGGCATCTAGGACATCCCATATAGTCTGCATGTCCTTGCATATACTTACCTTTTCTCCCCCTGCTGGCATCTAGGGCATCACATGTAATCTGCATTTCCTTGCACATACTTACCCTTTCTCCCCCCGCTGACATCTAAGGCATCACATGTAGTCTGCATATCCTTGCACCTACTTACCTTTCTTTCCCCCGCTGGCATCTAGGGCATCCCATATAGTCTGCATATCCTTGCACCCACTTACCTTTCTTCCCCCGCTGGCATCTAGGGCATCCCATGTAGTCTGCATGTCCTTGCACATACTTACCTTTTCCCCCCTGCTGGCATCTAAGGCATCCCATGTAGTGTGCTTGTCCTTCACCATACTTACCTTTCTTCCCCCTGCTGGCATCTAGGGCATCCCATGTAGTCTGCATGTCCTTGCATATACTTATGTTTGTACCTTGGTTGCCATGTCGTCTGCTTCTACCCGCTGTTACTCACCTCATACTTGCCACCTTCTGTTTTGGTCCTTTGTTTTACACTACTGTTTGTTTGCTTAGCATCTATGTATGCATCATTTATGTAGTTGCATAGAAAACACACCACCACGCAGCATATAACTTTAAAA
The DNA here is from genome assembly GCA_027917425.1 of Gastrophryne carolinensis. Lineage (NCBI taxonomy): Eukaryota > Metazoa > Chordata > Amphibia > Anura > Microhylidae > Gastrophryne > Gastrophryne carolinensis. The sequence goes on along the minus strand of CM051234.1, from coordinate 169,016,074 downwards.
CTATTGTTTTATTATCATTTTTTAAGTTGTTTTTAGAAAAACCTTTTAGTCTTATTTTTTTTTAATGAAAAACATATAAAAAAACAGATATTTTTATATACAATAATTTATGGGACTAACATGGCACCTGCAAAGAGAAAAAAATATACATTACCACTTGTTTGCCCACATGTGTACATGCACCCACATTTTTCCATACTTACCCAAACTGGTTGGCACATATTTTTAGTGGGCCCTCCTCCACAGTGCCATCCCTTCTTCAGGGTCTGTAGAGGGAAAGAATATGAGTTAGTATTTATGGCCATGTGTTGTTTGTTTAATGTTTGGATATTGTTTTCCTACACTGCCTTCACACCCACCTGATCTTGCGCCCTTCCGCCTCGGGTGGCCCCATCACCGCGTACTCACACTCTGATAAATCTGTAGGAACAGAGAAGCACAACACACCAGCACTTTGCAAACATGTTATTAGACTTTACATGCAGCACAACCTGTGTTTCTTGGGGATATTGGCCTACCAGAGTGTGCAGAAGCTGTGAGCAACTCCAAGTCCAACGCACCCTCCTCTTCAGCTGGCTCCATGGCTGGTGGTGGTGCTGCATCTGAGGAGGAAGAGGATGTTGGCTGGGTTCGGGATGCTGCCTTATACCCACACCCTGTCTTCTTGGTCCCACTTGTTGGACTCCTCTCTTCTGGGTGGACTTCATCCACAGCCAGAACTCCCCAGCTACACAAGAAAATATAATTTTGTAAAGCATGCTACTCATTACCCTAATATCTCACCTTCTCTGCTGTACATCCACTTACCTGGGAAGTTCTGGCTGTAGAACCTCTGCAACCAGGACCACTTTTGCCATAGGAGGTGCAGTATTTTTTTGGGTGAAGGTGTAAGGCTGGCTTGAAGCTATACCTCTGATCCATGAAAGTCTGCAAACAACAAACAGATTTGCATTGTTAACTTATGTCTTCTGTTTGGGTCTCCTTTAGCCCCACATGCACGCCCCTGCCCCTTTAAGAAAATTTCTGGGACACTGCAACCACCAAAGCCTCCACTCCGCTACTATTGTTGGATAGAGCTTGCTGACCACGGACAGCAACAAGGCAAAGCCAGCTCTCCCATCCCACAATAGTAGTGGATTGCATAGAAATGTCATACCTAAATAACTTAGGCAACCCTGCATCACATACAAACATGAGTGGTTCATATGACAGTGGCAGCAAAGTACTGTGGCCCTGTAACTGCGGAAGGCCTCTGGGATCTGGGTTACCAGCCCTTATGTCTGGTGCGTGGGCTAGTTGAAAAGTCAAAATGTCTAGTAAAGAATACAAGGAGGGTGAGTCTTCATTTGAGAAATTAAAAAAACAAAATTATTTTGAATAAATAATTTTTCCCACGTTATCATTCAGAGAGCTGTAAATAATAAACCATTTCAAAGCACATGAAAATCTCTGATTGTATCTAAATCCCTTAAGCATTCTAGCCAAAACCAATTTCTTTGCTTTAATTTCTGGGTGATGGCTGAGCTAGGGTGTGTCATGATGCAGCTTTACAGGTCATGAGCATGCTCTGTCAGAGACAACTGTGGGACCATTGTGGCTTGCCATGCTCACTCACACTGGTAGCACCAAGGGACATTGTGGCTGTAGGACCACTTTTTTGTGTTGTTCTGGAGGAATAAAATTGAAAGTAGGACAAACATTGGACCCCTGCTACTGATTGTACTCTACACTGCAGGAAATGGAAGAGAGGAAAATGGGACAGGCATCGGGTGAGCTGCTTTCTGGCTATTATTGGCATTGGGGTTAAGAGCATCTGGGTTTGTAACAATTTTAAAGCTTATACGCTTTAAAATCAATATGATTATATAACATTTGCAAATACGTTCATAAACATGAATGAGCCAGATGTTTTGTTATTTCTGTAAAATATATTGGCTAAACTATACACCAGTGCAGCAACTAAAAAAGTTACAAAATATTTGTAAAAAAGTTAGTAAAACTTGCAGTAACATTTAATGCTAACTTACAAAAAAAAAGGAAAGGCATTTAAAGACACAATTTTGAAAGAAAATTACTTAAATTACATTGGAAATTTGTAGCAAGACACCAAAGTTAAATAACACTTTCCCACCTACAATCTGTCACTGAGACGCTAGCGATGGTAACCATAGTAGAAACGTTTTTTTTTTTTCAACTTTCTATATTATCTAGCAGTGAACCTATTTAGTAATGCAGCTTTATAGAATATGCAGAAAAATGAAAGTAATGCATTTAGCACACAGGCACTTGGACATCAACATATATCCCTCAGCCTACCAAATAAGGAGGCAAGTTGAAACATAAGATGATTGATTTGATCAGCATCACTGGTTGTTGGGGTAGGATGAGAAAAGTGATTATTAATTTTAGGAAATGAGGAATGAATTTAGAATCCTAAGAGGTGTTAGCAACTGAATTTTATAGCATACAGTATTTAAACAACCAAGATCTAATGTACTGTGCAGTCATATGTCATACAAAGAGTCAAATAGCAGATGTGCTTTGCGAACCAGCCTGGGTGAGGCCTTGCGCCTAGAAAAATCAGAAAACCTTTTGAGAATAAAATCTGCAGTGGTTATATTCCTAGAAACTTGAGACCAAATCTGGATTTGGGACTTATGAAGACTAGAGATACATCGACTGGAAAGTGGCACAGGCAATTGAATTAAAGAATCATTGGCATAGACATGAGAATTGAGCACTGCTACTGACATTTTTGTTGCAAATTCAGCCTAAGGGAGGCTTGTACTACCGGATCACAGACCTTGTGGTTGATTCAGTGCCAGGTGGGATTCCTCCCTCCTTTTTTTCATTGTCTACCTTGGGGCTGATTCGGAGCCAGGTGAAAATTTTCACCCAGTTGCCAATGAAGTCAACGACAGTTTTCTCTCTTAAAAAAGTAGTGAGAGTTCTCATCTGGCTCTGAATCGACCCCATTATGGAAATGCATTCTATCTCATTGCAAAAAACACATTTTCTAACATTTAACAGTGCAGCAACATGCTGAGAAAATGTTAATTGATATTTTGCACCACTCTAATTTGTATCAATAGACATAGTGACATAATCTGGCAGAAATGCTTGATCACCTCATGCCAAATCAGGCCTTTAATCTGTTCAGGAGAAAAGGATAATATTAATAGAAATGTGTAGCAATGGCTGATGACATTGGTAGAACACACTGGAAAAAGGAGAGTTCTGGTTGGGGCTCAAGTCATGTTTAGAAGGCAGATATTCAAAGTTTTTATGAATAGTTTTGAACTTGTGAACATATCCTTCTAGCAAATTAATGTGGTTTTGAAAAGCTAACTTAACTGTCAGGAGCTCTCCATCTCCTATGCAGATATTTACTGCAGAAGAAATCATGGCATATTGCCAAATCTGATTCACAGAAACTATGACACCGAGCTGAGAGGAAACGAGAGGAAACGAGAGGAACAAAATGAAATGGAAACAGAAAAGAGAAAGAAAAGAAGAAAAAAAGAAGAGTGAAAAAGAAGGAAAAAAGTAGGGGGAGGGAAAAAGAAAAAAAGGGGGCAAGGGGGAGGGGAAAGGATGAAAGAAAAAACATCTTGGGCCTTATTCATGAAGGAATAGCGCCAGGTAGTGCCTGTACAGCAGCAGGTAGCACCAGGTAGCGGCAGATGAACGCCGGAGACGGCACGCAATTACACATTTATGAAGCCGAATCTGGTGAGCGACTAGAACAACGCCATGTAGCGTCCGATTCATCATTATCCCAGGCTCAGCGTACAGCGACAGCGTTCATCCTTGCAGAGCACCGCGTCTAACCTGTTGTTACCTGGCGCTCTCCCATACATTTCTATGGACGATCCTTAAATCCCTTTCCTGATCCCAATTTTCTTCCCCCCCAAAAACCCACAAAACTTCTGACATGTATTCTAGGCAAGAAAATGAAATTTTGTAAAACTTTTTGTATTAATAATATTTTTATGCAGATTTGTCCTTACAGGTCTGGTATTAAAGTTTTCATGTTACAATGTTATAACAATGTAATTCCATATGTTTTCGCTTTGTTACTAGTGGATACATGTACAAAAACAGACTTTAATCACACAGGCTCTGGCACTATGGGCTACAATTACATGATTTTGAGCGCCGGCAATGTTTGTGGCTGTTTTTTTGATGAATGTGGTGTTAGTCAGTCGCACTGAGCTGGCGTTACAGTTCGCTAACATACAGCGTAGTATAGCAACTCACATATCATATTCATCAATGCCGGACAGCAACTGAGGCTCTCTGAAACAATGATTCATGGCCGAGCACAGTGACTACTAGCGGGTGCTCTGAAATCCGCTCTACAGATGCTCATCTGTCGCTACCTGACGTTATTAATTATTAATCAGCCTGCCTGTAGCACAAGAAGAGAGGAATCAAAATGAGAAGGCAGGCAGTGTTCCTTCCAAGAGTCTATGTTTTAACCCTTAAATTGCCAGACTACCCTGAATATTATGCCATGCTCTGTTGCCAGACCATTTTACACCATTTGCGCTATACCTATTTATCTGAAATTTTGAAGGTATTTCCAGGGATTTTCAGAGTCTGGGATTCAACATGAATTGTCTTGTCTGTCATTTTTAAGTGCATTCTCAATATTTTTAGGTGATATATCTGAAAAAAAAAATAAAAAAAGCAATTTTTTACTTTTTATAGTGTTTTATAGTGTTTGCAATAAAATCATATTGCATGTAAAAGCCCCATTCCTCCCTGTTTCAACGGTACCACATATGTATCGCTAAACACCCTTCCCTGTCCAGGACACACTCCAAACGGAAAAGAGCACTTGAGGAGATTTTCAAATAAAATTCAACTACTATGCGCACCTTGCAGATTTTTAAGAAAAACAATCCTCTACATTTGAAATATCCCCACAATATATATATTGTCTCAAGGTACCCACCTCAAGCTTTCTAGGCGTACCAAGCTTGTTTTAGTCTGTGAAACTTTCATTGGTCAATCCATCGACGTGTTCTCTTTTTGCACAAGGTTTCCCTAAAAATAAACAGTAAAAAGCAGAATCAAAACCACATTTTCCTACAATATTAATATGCAAACAAAAATGAACACACTAAATCTGAAACAGCAAGGTCCCCTGAACAGAAAAATACCCAAGATGCATAGCTACTTCTAAGGGTAGGGTTGCCCAACACCCCAAACTAAAGTGTATGCGCAATTCCTTGCACTTTTTTTAACCAAAACTACACTTTACATTTGAAATACCCCCCCCCCCCCGCCACAAAGCATATATTCTCTCTGAAAATACACCCCGCAAGCTTTCTAAGTATACCAGGCTCGTTGTAGTGGGCACAGCATTGTGGACTCAAACACTGGAGGAATTCACTGTTTGCACAGAGTGTCCCTAAAAAAAGACTAAAAATGCAGATTCCAAACCACATTTTCCTAAAAAAAGGGAAAAAAAAAAAAAAGAAAACACACTAAATCTGAAACAATAGGTCCCCCAAACAGAACAATTTCCAAAGGTAGGGTTGCCAAACACCCTAAACTAAATCATGCAATTAGGATTAGAATGGTGAGGTGTAATTAGAAATCTGTAGCTGTGGCATCAATATCAGGTATCAAGATCCTGAAGAGGGGCCTGTCACAATGGTTCACTCACCTGCTCCCCAATAAAAACACAGAAACATTAAAACCATGGGTTAGATCTCATTATAGCAATGAGATCCATTCATAAAAAACAGTCATTTACCTGCTTCTGATCTAAAGCAGGTTAATCCCTTATTTTATGAATAAATCTGATTTTCTGAATGGATCTTACTACACCTTTACCACTACTACTGCGTAAAACTAAAATTGTACTGCAACCAGCTACTATCAGCCTGCATTAGAAGCTTTCAGTTGCTTGATCGAGGGGGGGGGGGGCAATCAAGCAACCGTAAGATCCTAATACCGGCTTCTTTGGCTAGTAAACAGTAATAGTAGTAAATAGTAAATCTCATAGTAATCGGAATTATTCATAAAAAGCAGTGATATAGCTCAGATAACTGTTTTCTGAATGGATCTCATTACTATAATGGGATCTGACCAGAAAAAAGTGTCCATCTGAAACCTGAAGCCACCCACCCAGCTAGCAAACACCCACCCATCTAAAGGAGCCCCCTCTCCCAGTGGAGCTCATAGTAATGAGATTAATTCAGAAAAAAACAGTGATCCAGCTCAGATCGCTGTTTTTCTGAATGGATCTCATCTCATTACTATAATGAGATCCATGGAGAACTAAATGTCCCAGCATTTCCTTTGACCGCCCACCCAGCCAAAAAGCACCTATCCATAAAGAGGAGACTTCCAGCCCCCCTACACACCTCAGATCAGATGAAATATTAGCCTGTCAAAAGCACGCACCATGTTTATATAGCGGCGCTGGCTGTTAACCGGGTTAATCGGGTGACTGGGGTCATCCAGAACTCACCTCACCATGACCCCAGGAGGACAGGAAGGGCCAGCCGTTGTGCCCCATGATGGCCATTAGGTACAAAAATGCCAAGCCCGCGAGTTTCATGTCCTTGGCAATAAATGGCTGGAGAGGCAACCACGTGAAATTCACGTGCTTGGCATTTAAAGGGTTAATAAAGATGTCCATCCCATCATTGTGTATCACTGTCTTTTTTTCCAAACTCATGGCATTATTCACTCTGTTAAGAAACTCCCTAAAACTAAGGGAGTTTCCATGATTTTTCAATCATCTGCTTGGCAGCTGTAAACAGGTGCCGCAATAACTTTAACTAAATTTTAGTACATCCAGGGGAGCTATCTAGGGATCCTTGACCAACTCCTTTCCTAAAATAGTTCCAACTACTGAGAAAACCCAAATCTGCAAGCTACATTATAGTCCCAGCAAATATGTCTATATGTTCCTTTGAAAGGGCTTCCTCGAAAGCAGCCCTCCAGGGGGGGCCCATAGATTTTACAATGGTAGACCAACCATTTTCACAATTAAGGCCACTGACTGTCTTGAATGGAAAAACATGAGGGAACTAGCTGGGAGGCTAGGTTTCCTCCATTGAGTCTGAAGCAGTGCCAGAGCAGCTGGTTCTATATTCTTGTTGTAATGCTGGAAGCATATGTTAAAGTAACATAGTATGTAAGGCTGGAAAAAGACCTCAGTCCATCCAGTTTAGCATGTTCATTAAAGTGGAGGTCCATTCCCTCGGCTTTTTTATCTTTGTAACTCCCCATCCTTCCTTAGCACCAGGGGGTGGGGGCAGGTCAGGTGGGTTACCACGAGACTGGACATCCACTTTAATTAAATCTTAATATTAATCTTTAGGTGCTCTCTTTATTTTTCCTGCCACACCCCCCATTACTAGAATTAGCTATATTTGCTTTGCCTAGGCCTGGCTGTTTAGTTTTTAACAATTTATTGAAGGTACAGAATACAAAGTTCAAAGGCCATACAGATCAACTTTAGATACTGTATATTGATTGAAGAAACATTGGGTAAGGGTTACATACATTCCAGTAAATATTTCATTACCAATTCAGATCAACCTGAAAGTTTAGTAAATTGGTCCCCTAAAGCCCCCATTTGGCAAAAACTATTTGAGAAGGCTTTACTCCATGCAAATGTTCTGGAATAACAGGCCAATTTCGCTGCAGAACTGCATGGGAGCGGCCATCTTCTCACACACATAAGCATGAGGGGAGATATGTGCCAGCAGCAGCCCTCACCAAACTGAGGGAGATAAATGCCTCAGAAACATGGGCAGCTTGTGTATTGTTATATAAACACACACACTGAATAACCAGCTGCTAGGGGGATTAAGTGTTTGAGGGGAATGCTGCAACAATGTTTCTTTTTCACTGTTCACTGCAAAATCTGGATTTACCACACTTCATCCAGTCAGTCAATCCAGGCAACAGAGCAATGAGCAATCACAGCTGATGGCTTTCTACTAGAAATAAAGGAGGATTGCACTGATATGTGGGGCAATTTTGATTGTGGAATTAGGTTTTTCATAAACTGGACTCATGTACGTGCTGAGATGGCCGCTCACATGCAGTTATTCAGCTTAAAATTTGCCTGCTATTCCATAACAGCTGCATGGAGTTAACCCTTCTCAAATAGTTCATGTCACTGGTTTCCAGAGTGAGGCGTTAGGGGTGTAATTTACTGAACATTCTTTTTTTTTACTTTTGGTCTGCTTTAACCCTTTCAGTGCCAAGCACGTAACACCTACGTGCTGGCTTGGCTGGGCCTTAAGTGCCAAGCCCGTAGGTGTTATGTGCTCGACTTTCCCCGCTGCTAGTATAAAAAATAAAAATGAAAAATACTCACCTGACCCCTCATTGGATCCGGCCGGGTCTCTTCTTTAATTTGGTGCCATCCGATCCCCCGTGGGGGGTCGGATGGCTCCAGGAGAGCCCCTGGAATAGCCCCCCCCGCTTCGGCAGCAGCAGCTGCTGACTGTAAAAAAAATAAATAAATAAAAATGACATTTGCTTACCTGTGGTCGCGCTGCCTCCCTCCGGGTCTTCTCTTCACTGGGGGGGCCTCCGATCGCCCCCCAGCCTCTTCGGTGGCGAGGAGAGGGCAGAAAATGCCCTCTCCCCCCACTTCCTGCATCGCGACTGCTAGCCCCGCCCCTTGGGACTGAATCAGTCTGCTCGGTGCTTGTGGCAGAGAGCAGAGGAGGAGGAGAGGGGTGTGATGCCCCCCTCCTCCCCAGGCTCTCTCTTCCAAACAGCGAGCAGACTGTCAGCGGGGGACACAGGATCGGAGGTGAGTAAAGTTAAAAAAAAAAAAATAATAAAGATCATTTTTTTTATTTATGTGTCTGAGTTTTTTTTTCAACATTTAACCCCTTGTGAACTGGTAAGGGGTCCATGAGACCCCTTATATCAGTTCACAAGGCTGGGGGGGGTGGCAAGTCACCTGCCCTAGCGGGTGACTTGCCATTAACCCCTGGCACCCCCATTACCTGCCTTCCCAAAGCCCGGGGGGGGGGCAGAGGAGCCCGGGCCCACATAGGCTATGTGGGCTCGTAGGCTGCAGGGTGGGGGGCCACAAAAGCTGGCCCCCCCACTCTGTGCCTACAAGCCCCCATAGCTGGTCCCGGGCTGGTTACTTTGGGTAAGGGGGACCCCACGTCATTTTTTGGGGGGATTTTTAAGGGTTTTTAACCCTTAAAAATCCAAAAAAATGGGGTCCCCCTCCCCGGGAAGGGGGACCCTATGTCATTTTTTTTAAAATAATCCTTTGCGTTCTGTCATCCAGCAGCTATAAAAGGCTTCCAGCAGGTGAGCAGAAGCCAGTGATCGCCGAGGGACACAGTGCTCCAGGATGGATGGGAGGTAAGTATTAAAAAAAAATAAAATAAATAAATAAAATAATTTTTTCTTTTTGCGTGTGTGTGTTTTTTTTTTACATTTAACCCATTGTGAACTGGTAAGGGGTCCATGACCCCTATACCAGTTCACAAGGCTGGGGGAGGTGGCAAGTCACCTGTGACTAGCGGGTGACTTGCCATTAACCCCAGGCACCCCCATTACCTGCCTCCCCAAAGCCCAGGGGGGGCAGAAGATCCCGGGCCCACGGGCTATGCAGGCTTGTAGCCTGCAGGGCCAGGGGCCACAAAAGCTGGCCCCTGCGCCCTGTTCCTACAAGCCCTGCATAGCTGGTCCCGGGCTGGTTACTTTGGGTAAGGGGGACCCCTTTTTTTTTAAGGGTTTTTAACCCTTAAAAATCCCCCCAAAAATGGGGTCCCCCCCAGGGAGGAGGGACCCTATGTCATTTTTTTTCTTGATTTAACCCTTTGTAGTGTGGATGGTAGTTGTATTTTATTTGTAAATGTTATAGATTACTTGTTTCAGTTAGGGGGGGTCTCCTGGGCAGGAACGGAGGGCTACCGATAAATATGTGGTACCGTTCTAATTAGAGATGAGCGAACTTTTGAAAAATTCGATTCGACTGATTCGCCGAATTTTCAGACAAAAATCGTTTCGACCCGAATTTATTCGCGACGAATCGCTATTAAAAACGGCTATTTCTGAGCCTCCTAGAGCCTCAATAGGGTTGTAAACCATTCTGCCTTGCTGTAACACGCATAGGATGCGTGCTGGGTTAGTTAAATAATACTTTGAATAAATATCACATGCAGATCAGAGGCATCGCTAATAGAATCGCAGAGCGGCACAATTGCAGAGAGTTGAAGTGGCATCACTATGAGGGGCAGGAGCCCAAACATTGCTTTAAAGAGACACTGGAGTTGGCAGCAGCAGGAGCCCAAAAATTGGATGAATCACACCCTGGAGTTGGCAGCAGCAGCAGCAGGAGCCCAAATATTACTTTAAAGAGACCCTGGGGTTGGCTTCAGGAGCCCAAAAATTGGATGAATCACACCCTGGAGTTGGCAGCAGCAGCAGCAGGAGCCAAAACATTACTTTAAAGAGACACTGGAGTTGGCTTCAGGAGCCCAAAAATTGGATGAATCACACCCTGGAGTTGGCAGCAGCAGCAGCAGCAACAGGAGCCCAAACATTACTTTAAAGAGACACTGGAGTTGGCTTCAGGAGCCCAAAAATTGGATGAATCACACCCTGGAGTTGGCAGCAGCAGCAGCCGAAATATTACTTTAAAGAGACCCTGGGGTTGGCTTCAGGAGCCCAAAAATTGGATGAATCACACGCTGGAGTTGGCAGAAGCAGCAGCAGGAGCCCAAATATTACTTTAAAGAGACCCTGGGGTTGGCTTCAGGAGCCCAAAAATTGGATGAATCACACCCTGGAGTTGGCAGGAGTTGGCAGCAGCAGCAGCAGCAGCAGCAACAGGAGCCCAAACATTACTTTAAAGAGACACTGGAGTTGGCTTCAGGAGCCCAAAAATTGGATGATTCACACCCTGGAGTTGGCAGCAGCAGCAGCAGGAGCCCAAATATTACTTTAAAGAGACCCTGGGGTTGGCTTCAGGAGCCCAAAAATTGGATGATTCACACCCTGGAGTTGGCAGCAGCAGCAGCAGGAGCCCAAATATTACTTTAACCCTTTAACCGCCAGACTACCTTGAGATTTTGTCACCCTTTGTTGCCAGACCATTTTGCACTATTTTGCGCTCCCCTTGTTCAACTGTGATTTTTGAAGGGATTTCCCAGAAAAGTGATATATTGTTTTTTTCAGCAGAGTCTAAGCTTTAACATGAAATGTCTTGTTTGTCATTTTTTAGGTGTATTCTCAATATTTTTGGATGAAATATGTGCAAAAAAAAACCCAAAAAACAATTTTTTACAATTTGTAGTGTTTTTTGTAATAAAAAATGTAAGTTTGTCAATAAAATCTTATTGCACGTGAAACCCCAATTTCTCCCGGTTACAGTGATACCACATATGTATAGGTAGACACCCTTTCCTGCCCAGGAGACTCCCCCAAACTGAAACAACTCTTTAGGAGATTTTCAGATAAAAAATACAACTATGCTACGTGCTAAGCGCACCTTGCAGTTTTTCAAGAAAAACAACCCTTTACATTTGAAATACCCCCAACAAACTATATATTCTCTGGAAGTACACACCTCAGGCTTTCTAGGCGTACCAGGCTTGTTGACATGGGTGCAGTTTTCTGGAAGTAATCCCTCAATATATTCTTTGGTTGCACAGGGTTTCTCTAAAAAAGTATAAAAAAGCAGAATCAAAACCACATTTTCCTAAAAAAACCTATATGCAAACAAGAAAAAAACTGAAAATCTGAAAAAGCAACATGCCCCGAACAGAACAATACCCAGCATGCATAGCTACTGTCAAGGGAAGAGTTGCCAAACACACCAAAGTAAAGCATGTGCGTAACGGTAATTTTACTTCAAAATTTCAGCTCTGCATACAAAGTGCGCACCTTGTGCTTTTTCTACCAAAACAACCCTTTACATTTAGAATATCCCCCATAAACCATATATTCCCTGAAAGTACACATTTTAAGCTTTCTAAGCGTACCCAGATTGTTGTCGTGGGCTCATCTTTCTGGAAGTAATCCCTTGAAGAATTCTTAGGTTGCACAGGGTTTCACAAAAAAAATTATAAAAAAGCAGAATAAAAAACACCTTTTCCTAAAATATCAATATGCAAATAAGAAAAAACAAGCTAAATCTGAAAGCGCAAGGTCCCCCGAGCAGAACAATACCCAACATGCATAGGTACTATTAACCCTTTTAATTGCCAGCCTACTTGAACTTTTGTCGCCCTCAGTTGGTCATTTTTCCCCATTTTGCGGCATGTTTAACCGTGATTTTTGTCGGAATTTCTTGGAAAATATATATATATTTTTTTGCAGCAGAATTTAGGCTTTAACATTAAATGTCTTGTTTGTAATTTTTCTACTGTTTTTTAAATATTTTTGCGTAAAAAAAAAAACAAATAAATAAATAAAATTATATATATATATATATATATATATATATATATAATTGTCTCCTTTATTTTAAATAAAACATTTTTTAGTAATAAAAACCATATTGCATGTGATAGCCCCATTTCTCCCGATTACAACGGTACCACATATGTATCAATAGCCCCTCATTCTTGCCCAGGAGACCCCCCAAACTGAAAAGAGCATTTTATAACATTTACAAATAAAATACTACTATCCACACTATAAACATAAGGGGTTAATTTAAAATTACATAGGGACCCCCTCCCGGGGGGGGACCCCAATTTTTTTTGAGAATTTTTGGCTAAGCCTAACCCCAAAAATTAAAAAAATAGTGGGCCCCCCTGGGAGGGGGTCCCTATGTCATTTTCTTTTTAATTTTAATTCTTTAAAATTTTAATTTTTTTTAATTTTTTCTTTTTAATCCCAGGGGGTGGGGGGACCCCATTTTTGGGGGGAATTCTAAGGGTTAGGGTTAGCCTAACCCTAACCCGTAAAGTGGACCAACACCCAGGATTTTCACTATCCTGGGTTTTGATCCACTTCCGCGGGGGTGCCCCGCTGCGTAAAACCCCCGAGAAAGGTATAAAAAACTCACCTCAGCCCGCTCCTACGGCGCATGCGCGAGCGCTCGTCCAATCAGAGCGCTCAGAGCCGCTGTGGTATGCAAGGACAAGGGACGGACAACCACAGCGGCTCTGAGCGCGCTGGCAGCCGCATCTCGCGCTTCCCTCTAACAGGGAGCGTGCCCGCATCGGCGATTCACAAACGACCGGAACGTGTGCGCGCCCTGATAGAGAGAAGCGCGAGATGCGGCCCGCGCATGCACCGTTGGAACAGGGATAAGGTAAGGCGATTGGGGCGTCCTGGGGGTTTCACACAGTGGGGCATCCCGATTTCGGATGCCCGGCAGGGAGGGATCTGATCCGGGCCGATCAGCCTGGGTGTTGGTCCACTTAAAAAAAAAAAAAAAAAAAAGTAGGGGGGGACCCCATTTTTGGGGGGAATTTTAAGGGTTAGGGTTAGGCTAACCCTAACCGTTAAACATTTTTTTAAAAATCACGTAGGGACCCTCATTTTTTTTTGGAATTTTAAGGGTTAGGGTTAGCCTAACCCTAACCCTTAAAATTAAAAAAAAAAATGACATAGGGTCCCCCCTCACAGGGTGGGGGACCTCATTTTTTTTTTTTATTTTAAGGGTTAGGGTTAGGGTTAGGCTAACCCTAACCCTAACCCTAACCCTTAAAATTAAAAAAAAAAATGACATAGGGTCCCCCCTACCCGTCATAACCAGCCCGGGACCAGCTATGGGGGCTTGTAGGCACAGAGTGGGGGGGCCAGCTTTTGTGGCCCCCCCCACCCTGCAGCCTACGAGCCCACATAGTCTATGTGGGCCCGGGCTCTTCTTCCCCCGCCTGGGCTTTGGGGAGGCAGGTAATTGGGGGTGCAGGGGTTAATGGCAAGTCACCCGCTAGGGCAGGTGACTTGCCAGACCCCAGCCTTGTGAACTGGTACAGGGGTCTCATGGACCCCTTACCAGTTCACAAAGGGTTAACAGAAAAAAAAAAAACACGGACACAAAATTTTTATTTATTAAAAAAAAAAAAAATTTACTCTTTACTCACCTTCGATCGTCAGCTCCTGTGTCCCTCGCTGATCTGCTGTCAGATGCCGGTGATCGGCATCCAGAGAAGGAGGAGACAGGAGATCAGAGGATCTCCTGTCACCTCCTTCCAGGGCACCGATCACCGGCATCTGACAGCTAACAGAGCTGTAGCCGGTGATCAGGACCGGGAATGACGTCATAGCGGGGACGACGGCACGGACTGACGTCATTATCCCCGCCCCCAAAAGGGGCGGGGCTTAGCGTCAAGATGGCGGCCGCCATCGGAACAGGAGAGGGGAGAGAGCCTAAATTTTACGTGGCTGGCGTTTAAAGGGTTAAAGAGACCCTGGGGTTGGCTTCAGGAGCCCAAAAATTGGATGAATCACACCCTGGAGTTGGCAGGAGTTGGCAGCAGCAGCAGCAGCAGCTACAGGAGCCTAAACATTACTTTAAAGAGACACTGGAGTTGGCTTCAGTAGCACAAAAATTGGATGAATCACACCCTGGAGTTGGCAGCAGCAGCAGCAGGAGCCCAAATATTACTTTAAAGAGACCCTGGGGTTGGCTTCAGGAGCCCAAAAATTGGATGAATCACACCCTGGAGTTGGCAGCAGCAGCAGCAGCAGGAGCCCAAACATTACTTTAAAGAGACACTGGAGTTGGCTTCAGGAGCCCAAAAATTGGATGATTCACACCCTGGAGTTTGCAGCAGCAGCAGCAGGAGCCCAAATATTACTTTAAAGAGACCCTGTGGTTGGCTTCAGGAGCCCAAAAATTGGATGAATCACACCCTGGAGTTGGCAGCAGCAGCAGCAGCAGGAGCCAAAACATTACTTTAAAGAGACACTGGAGTTGGCTTCAGGAGCCCAAAAATTGGATGAATCACACCCTGGAGTTGGCAGCAGCAGCAGCAGCAGCAGCAGGAGCCCAAACATTACTTTAAAGAGACACTGGAGTTGGCTTCAGGAGCCCAAAAATTGGATGAATCACACCCTGGAGTTGGCAGGAGTTGGCAGCAGCAGCAGCAGCAACAGGAGCCCAAACATTACTTTAAAGAGACACTGGAGTTGGCTTCAGGAGCCCAAAAATTGGATGAATCACACCCTGGAGTTGGCAGCAGCAGCAGCAGGAGCCAAAACATTACTTTAAAGAGACACTGGAGTTGGCTTCAGGAGCCCATAAATTGGATGATTCACACCCTGGAGTTGGCAGCAGCAGCAGCAGGAGCCCAAATATTACTTTAAAGAGACCCTGGGGTTGGCTTCAGGAGCCCAAAAATTGGATGAATCACACCCTGGAGTTGGCAGGAGTTGGCAGCAGCAGCAGCAGCAGCAACAGGAGCCCAAACATTACTTTAAAGAGACACTGGAGTTGGCTTCAGGAGCCCAAAAATTGGATGAATCACACCCTGGAGTTGGCAGCAGCAGCAGCAGGAGCCCAAATATTACTTTAAAGAGACCCTGGGGTTGGCTTCAGGAGCCCAAAAATTGGATTAATCACACCCTGGAGTTGGCAGCAGCAGCAGCAGGAGCCCAAACATTACTTTAAAGAGACACTGGGGTTGGCTTCAGGAGCCCAAAAATTGGATGATTCACACCCTGGAGTTGGCATCAGCAGGAGCCCAAAAATTGGCCTAAATATGTTTTGCACCATTTGGAAAGTGTAAAACGTGGCACCATGCTGAATCTAGTCGCATGCATCAGGCATTGGTGGGGGGAAATCCTGGCTGATCCATCCCTGATTCATTTTGACAAAGGTGAGTCTCTCCACATTTTTAGTTGACAGACGAGTTCTCCTCACCGTAACTATGGCCCCCGCTGCACTAAACACCCGCTCAGATGGCACGCTACTTGCCGGGCAGGACAGCTTTTCCAGGGCAAACTCTGCTAGTTGCGGCCACAAATCAAGTTTGGCTGCCCAGAAGTCCAGCGGATCCTCAAGGTGTGTTGGCATGGTCATGTCAAAGTATGACATGACCTGCTGGTTCAGGTCCTGCTCCAGGTCTTCCTGCTGCTCATGAGTAGCCTCACTATGCGGGTGTAGAAAGCTACTCATTAGCGACTGAAGACTGAGGCTGCTGCTGATGGAGCTGCTGCTGCTGCTGCTCCTGCCAAACCCCCCAGCGGCCATGGCAGTGGAAGGTGAGCGCAGAGGTCCCCTCGAGTCAGACCTGCGAGAGTATGGACCATGGCGCAGATAGGCATCGGCCAACTGCCTACGTAGAATGTCTTTGTAGTAGTTCAGTTTGTCCTCCCTCTCGGTGGGTTTAAAAAATGCCCCCATTTTGTGCCGGAAGCGAGGGTCCAATAAGGTGGACAGCCAGAAGTCATCCCGCCGACAGATGGAAACAATTCTGGGGTCACTACGCAAGCACGTGAGCATGCTTCCTGCCATTTGCGCAAGTGACTCGGATGGACTACCTGTCTCCATCTCCACTGCATACTGCCACGGTGTGCCCGGGTCCTCTGTCTCGCCTTCCTCAAAAACCTCTAGCTCCTCTGGCTGCTCCTGCTCCTCCTCTGTCCGCTGACTAGATAAACCAGCCATTTTGCCAAGCCTAAACTGTGTTTCGCTGGGCAACTCCTCCTCCTCCTCTTCCTCCTCCTCCTCCAGTTCAGCTCCAACGGGGTTCATGTGGCCGTAAGATGTAAACGCCATGTCTCCAGTGCCCTGACCAGCCATGGTTTCCAACATGTGCTGTAGTACATGAAGCAGTGGAATCACGTCGTTCATCCCGTAATCCTGCCGACTGACAAATAAAGTGGCTTCCTCAAAGGGCCTGAGCAAACGGCAGGTGTCACGTATGAGCTGCCACTGGTTGACATTGAAGTTACACAGGGGAGTCCCCCTATCTGCTTGGATCATCAGGAAATCCATGATGGCTTTTCTCTGTTCATATAATCGGTCCAACATGTGAAGGGTGGAATTCCAACGGGTGGAAACATCGCAAATCAGACTATGTTGGGGGATACCATTCTGACGCTGTAGCTCAAGAAGGGTGTGTTTGGCTGTGTATGAGTGGCTGAAGTGCATGCAAAGTTTCCTTGAAGTTGTTAGGATGTCTTGCAGATGAGGGGAACACTTCAGAAACCGCTTGACAACCAGATTGAAGACGTGAGCCATGCAGGGGGCATGGGTCAGGCTTCCTTGGCGCAGCGCAGACAAAATGTTCTTCCCATTGTCGGTAACCATGATTCCCATTTTAAGTTTTCTTGGAGTAAGCCATGTTTGGATTTCCTGATGAATACATTTAAGCAGTTCCTCCCCTGTGTGACTCCATTCGCCAAGACAAACCATGTGAAGCACTGCGTGACACCTCCGTGCCCTGCACACATGGTAGACTGGAGGGGCACTGAGACTTGAGCCTACAGTGGAGGTTGAGGAGATGGCGGAGGATGAGGAGGCCGAGTTGCACGGTGTCACAGGCCCAACGGGTAGGGAGCGCGGAGGCCGAAGCGGCGTGACCTGTCCAAGTTGCTGCTGCTGCTGCAAAGGGACCACATTCACCCAGTGGGCCGTAAACGACATGTACTGTCCCTGACCGTAGTTACAGCTCCAGATGTCGGCGCTGCCATGCACTTTGCTACACACCGACAGGCTCAAGGACTGGCCCACCTTCTGTTCAACAAAAGTGTGCAGCGCTGGTACTGCCTTCTTGGCAAAGAAATGATGGCTTGGGACTCTCCACCTCGGCTCGGCACAAGCCATCAGTTCTCTGAAAGGTGCAGATTCCACCACCTGAAAAGGGAGCGACTGCAGCACCAGTAACTTGGACAGGAGCACATTCAGCTTCTGCACCGTAGGATGAGTGGGCGCATACTGCTGTCTCGTGGACATGGCTTCGCTGATGGATTGCTGGCAGGATGCATGACTTGGAGGAGGAGGAGGAGGAGCAGGAGCGACAGAGGATGGGTATGACGCACAGCTGCCTTCGGCTGAGGTGCTGGAGCCTTGGCTGGCAGAAATTGGGAGCGGCGTGCCACTTGGTGAGGAAGCAGACTGGACCACCCCTTGGGAGCCTCGGTTCTCCCAGGTTGCTTTATGGCGACGCATCATATGTTGACGCAGGGCCGTGGTGCCAACATTTGGACCCTGGCCACGCTTCACCTTTTGCCTACATATCTTGCATGTGGCCATGTTACCCTCCTGCGGATGCTTCAGGAAAAACTGCCACACTGCAGAGTAGCTACTTTTCCCACCCCCTGGCCTCACTGATTCACTGCTGCTGTTGCCAACTCCAGGAACCCCTGCTCCACTACCTCCCGATAAGGTAGACTGCCGCACAGCAGGTGCTCTACCCCGGCCCTGGCCCCGGCCGGCTCCAGCCTTTGAAATTGTGCCCCCATGCTGACTGCTACCACCTTGCTGCCTCAGCTGCTGACTCCGGGGCAACCTGCGCCCCTCTTCTCCTGATGATGACGATGAAGCCCCTTCATCACCCGGCTCCCAAGTGCGATCGGCTTCATCGTCATCATCATTATCACCGAGTTGTGGCTGTACGTCACTGATGTTCGTGGATTCGTCAACAGTGTCTGGCGCAGGAGCTGGAACGCTCGCAGCACCCACGACACTGTCCACATCACTATTTGTCTGCCTAGCTAAAGAAGCCACCTCCATTTCTTGGCTGGGCAGTAGCTGCTGACTGTCCTCTATCTGATCGTCCTCCTCACTAAGGAGTGGAGCTGAACCCAAAGCATAGGATACGTCGCTGGGGGAGGGAACGGCGTAGGACAGAGGCAATGGGAGGACAGGGACTGCTCTAGGGGCATGCCAACTCAGGGTTGTGTCAGAGGGACCTACCGACCCTAGACTGGGGGTCTCAGACGTAAGTTGTGATGATGTTGTTGATGAGCGCGTCAACCAATCTACCACGGCAGATGCGTTACTGGTGGAGACCCGACCGCTAGCAGATACTGGCAGATTAGGTCTCTCAGCGTGACTCCTGCTGCTACTGGCCCCCAGTCTGCTGCGAGCTCTGCCTGCGGAATCTTGGCCTCTGCCACTCCTCTTTTCACTTCCAGGCACTTGTCTGCCCGACATAGTCTAACTGGCGTGGTAGTAGGTGATATTTTAAGAACCCCCAGGCAGCGGTGGGTCTATATGAAACAGAATATAATGCACACCAAAAGTGAGCAGTAACACTCAGCCTCCAACAGGCCTGCCTAGTGTAAATAAGAGAGCTGCTTAGTGTAAATAAAGAGGGGTATGCTATGTTACAGAATGGGATGCCCCAACAGCCAGCAGTGCACCTGGCAGCAGTAAGACTATGCACAGCAAAAGTGTCTTTATCAGGCCTAATTTCTATTAGAATAAGTGCAAATGGTTATGGTATTAAATAGAGGCTGGTGTAGTCACAGAATGGGATGCCCCAAAAACCAGAGAGCACCTGGCAGCAGTGAGACTATGCACAGCAAAAGTGTCTTTATCAGGCCTAATTTCTATTAGAATAAGTGCAAATGGTTATGGTATTAAATAGAGGCTGGTGTAGTCACAGAATGGGATGCCCCAAAAACCAGAGAGCACCTGGCAGCAGTGAGACTATGCACAGCAAAAGTGTCTTTATCAGGTCTAATTTCTATTAGAATAAGTGCAAATGGTTATGGTATTAAATAGAGGCTGGTGTAGTCACAGAATGGGATGCCCCAAAAACCAGAGAGCACCTGGTAGCAGTGAGACTATGCAAAGCAAAAGTGTCTTTATCAGGCCTAATTTCTATTAGAATAAGTGCAAATGGTTATGGTATTAAATAGAGGCTGGTGTAGTCACAGAATGGGATGCCCCAACCAGAGTGCACCTGGGAGCAAGTACTATGCACAGCAAAAGTGTCTTTATCTGGCCAAATGACTTTTAGAATAAGTGCAAAGGGTTATAGTAAATAGAGGCTGGTGTAGTCACAGAACAGGATGCAACAACAGCAGTGGACCTGGGAGCAGTAGTACTATGCAAAGCAAAAGTGTCTTTATCAGGCCAAATGACTTTTAGAATAAGTGCAAAGGGTTATAGTAAATAGAGGCTGGTGTAGTCACAGAACGGGATGCCACAACAGCAGTGGACCTGGGAGCAGTAGTACTATGCAAAGCAAAAGTGTCTTTATCAGGCCAAATGACTTTTAGAATAAGTGCAAAGGGTTATACTAAATAGAGGCTGGTGTAGTCACAGAACGGGATGCCACAACAGCAGTGGACCTGGGAGCAGTAGTACTATGCAAAGCAAAAGTGTCTTTATCAGGCCAAATGACTTTTAGAATAAGTGCAAAGGGTTATAGTAAATAGAGGCTGGTGTAGTCACAGAACGGGATGCCACAACAGCAGTGGACCTGGGAGCAGTAGAACTATGCAAAGCAAAAGTGTCTTTATCAGGCCAAATGACTTTTAGAATAAGTGCAAAGGGTTATAGTAAATAGAGGCTGGTGTAGTCACAGAATGGGATGCCCCAACCAGAGTGCACCTGGGAGCAGTACTATGCACAGCAAAAGTGTCTTTATCAGGCCAAATGACTTCTAGAATAAGTGCAAAGGGTTATAGTAAATAGAGGCTGGTGTAGTCACAGAACGGGATGCCACAACAGCAGTGGACCTGGGAGCAGTAGTACTATGCAAAGCAAAAGTGTCTTTATCAGGCCAAATGACTTTTAGAATAAGTGCAAAGGGTTATAGTAAATAGAG
This sequence comes from Gastrophryne carolinensis, assembly GCA_027917425.1. Lineage (NCBI taxonomy): Eukaryota > Metazoa > Chordata > Amphibia > Anura > Microhylidae > Gastrophryne > Gastrophryne carolinensis. The sequence goes on along the minus strand of CM051234.1, from coordinate 168,995,375 downwards.
GCTGGTGTAGTCACAGAACGGGATGCCACAACAGCAGTGGACCTGGAAGCAGTAGTACTATGCAAAGCAAAAGTGTCTTTATCAGGCCAAATGACTTTTAGAATAAGTGCAAAGGGTTATAGTAAATAGAGGCTGGTGTAGTCACAGAACGGGATGCCACAACAGCAGTGGACCTGGGAGCAGTAGTACTATGCAAAGCAAAAGTGTCTTTATCAGGCCAAATGACTTTTAGAATAAGTGCAAAGGGTTATAGTAAATAGAGGCTGGTGTAGTCACAGAATGGGATGCCCCAACCAGAGTGCACCTGGGAGCAGTACTATGCACAGCAAAAGTGTCTTTATCAGGCCAAATGACTTTTAGAATAAGTGCAAAGGGTTATAGTAAATAGAGGCTGGTGTAGTCACAGAATGGGATGCCCCAACCAGAGTGCACCTGGGAGCAGTACTATGCACAGCAAAAGTGTCTTTATCAGGCCAAATTACTTTTAGAATCAGTGCAAAGGGTTATAGTAAATAGAGGCTGGTGTAGTCACAGAACGGGATGCCACAACAGCAGTGGACCTGGGAGCAGTAGTACTATGCAAAGCAAAAGTGTCTTTATCAGGCCAAATGACTTTTAGAATAAGTGCAAAGGGTTATAGTAAATAGAGGCTGGTGTAGTCACAGAACGGGATGCCACAACAGCAGTGGACCTGGGAGCAGTAGTACTATGCAAAGCAAAAGTGTCTTTATCAGGCCAAATGACTTTTAGAATAAGTGCAAAGGGTTATAGTAAATAGAGGCTGGTGTAGTCACAGAACGGGATGCCACAACAGCAGTGGACCTGGGAGCAGTAGTACTATGCAAAGCAAAAGTGTCTTTATCAGGCCAAATGACTTTTAGAATAAGTGCAAAGGGTTATAGTAAATAGAGGCTGGTGTAGTCACAGAATGGGATGCCCCAACCAGAGTGCACCTGGGAGCAGTACTATGCACAGCAAAAGTGTCTTTATCAGGCCAAATGACTTTTAGAATAAGTGCAAAGGGTTATAGTAAATAGAGGCTGGTGTAGTCACAGAATGGGATGCCCCAACCAGAGTGCACCTGGGAGCAGTACTATGCACAGCAAAAGTGTCTTTATCAGGCCAAATGACTTTTAGAATAAGTGCAAAGGGTTATAGTAAATAGAGGCTGGTGTAGTCACAGAATGGGATGCCCCAACCAGAGTGCACCTGGGAGCAGTACTATGCACAGCAAAAGTGTCTTTATCAGGCCAAATGACTTTTAGAATAAGTGCAAAGGGTTATAGTAAATAGAGGCTGGTGTAGTCACAGCGGGATGCCACAACAGCAGTGGACCTGGGACCAGTAATACTATGCAAAGCAAAAGTGTCTTTATCAGGCCAAATGACTTTTAGAATAAGTGCAAAGGGTTATAGTAAATAGAGGCTGGTGTAGTCACAGAACGGGATGCCACAACAGCAGTGGACCTGGGAGCAGTAGTACTATGCAAAGCAAAAGTGTCTTTATCAGGCCAAATGACTTTTAGAATAAGTGCAAAGGGTTATAGTAAATAGAGGCTGGTGTAGTCACAGAATGGGATGCCCCAACCAGAGTGCACCTGGGAGCAGTACTATGCACAGCAAAAGTGTCTTTATCAGGCCAAATGACTTTTAGAATAAGTGCAAAGGGTTATAGTAAATAGAGGCTGGTGTAGTCACAGAATGGGATGCCCCAACCAGAGTGCACCTGGGAGCAGTACTATGCACAGCAAAAGTGTCTTTATCAGGCCAAATGACTTTTAGAATAAGTGCAAAGGGTTATAGTAAATAGAGGCTGGTGTAGTCACAGAATGGGATGCCCCAACCAGAGTGCACCTGGGAGCAGTACTATGCACAGCAAAAGTGTCTTTATCAGGCCAAATGACTTTTAGAATAAGTGCAAAGGGTTATAGTAAATAGAGGCTGGTGTAGTCACAGCGGGATGCCACAACAGCAGTGGACCTGGGAGCAGTAATACTATGCAAAGCAAAAGTGTCTTTATCAGGCCAAATGACTTTTAGAATAAGTGCAAAGGGTTATAGTAAATAGAGGCTGGTGTAGTCACAGAACGGGATGCCACAACAGCAGTGGACCTGGGAGCAGTAGTACTATGCAAAGCAAAAGTGTCTTTATCAGGCCAAATGACTTTTAGAATAAGTGCAAAAGGTAATAGTAATTAGAGGCTGGTGTAGTCACAGAACGGGATGCCACAACAGCAGTGGACCTGGGAGCAGTAGTACTATGCAAAGCAAAAGTGTCTTTATCAGGCCAAATGACTTTTAGAATAAGTGCAAAGGGTTATAGTAAATAGAGGCTGGTGTAGTCACAGAACGGGATGCCACAACAGCAGTGGACCTGGGAGCAGTAGTACTATGCAAAGCAAAAGTGTCTTTATCAGGCCAAATGACTTTTAGAATAAGTGCAAAGGGTTATAGTAAATAGAGGCTGGTGTAGTCACAGAACGGGATGCCACAACAGCAGTGGACCTGGGAGCAGTAGTACTATGCAAAGCAAAAGTGTCTTTATCAGGCCAAATGACTTTTAGAATAAGTGCAAAGGGTTATAGTAAATAGAGGCTGGTGTAGTCACAGAATGGGATGCCCCAACCAGAGTGCACCTGGGAGCAGTACTATGCGCAGCAAAAGTGTCTTTATCAGGCCAAATGACTTTTAGAATAAGTGCAAAGGGTTATACTAAATAGAGGCTGGTGTAGTCACAGAACGGGATGCCACAACAACAGTGGACCTGGGAGCAGTAGTACTATGCAAAGCAAAAGTGTCTTTATCAGGCCAAATGACTTTTAGAATAAGTGCAAAGGGTTATAGTAAATAGAGGCTGGTGTAGTCACAGAATGGGATGCCCCAACCAGAGTGCACCTGGGAGCAGTACTATGCGCAGCAAAAGTGTCTTTATCAGGCCAAATGACTTTTAGAATAAGTGCAAAGGGTTATACTAAATAGAGGCTGGTGTAGTCACAGAACGGGATGCCACAACAGCAGTGGACCTGGGAGCAGTAGTACTATGCAAAGCAAAAGTGTCTTTATCAGGCCAAATGACTTTTAGAATAAGTGCAAAGGGTTATAGTAAATAGAGGCTGGTGTAGTCACAGAACGGGATGCCACAACAGCAGTGGACCTGGGAGCAGTAGTACTATGCAAAGCAAAAGTGTCTTTATCAGGCCAAATGACTTTTAGAATAAGTGCAAAGGGTTATAGTAAATAGAGGCTGGTGTAGTCACAGAATGGGATGCCCCAACCAGAGTGCACCTGGGAGCAGTACTATGCACAGCAAAAGTGTCTTTATCAGGCCAAATGACTTTTAGAATAAGTGCAAAGGGTTATAGTAAATAGAGGCTGGTGTAGTCACAGAATGGGATGCCTCACAGCAGACTTGAGATCAGTTCAGTATATATGCACAGTAAGTGTATAAGCAGCCTGAAAACGTTAACAAAGCCAGTCAGCCAGCCAGTAACACTCAGGCTGGATGAAAAAAAAAAAATCTCCCTGTGACTGCCTCCGATTTTTCCTAATTTTCCCTGTTTTTCGCTGACTTTCTGTCTTTCTCCTGCCTGTCTCCTGCCTGTCTCCAGCCTGTCCCTGTCTGTCCCTGTCTGTCTAACTGTCTCTCTCCCTGCCTACAACAGCGTCCTGTCTCTCACGAATGCAATAGAGAAATGAGGAAAAGCAAGATGGCCGCCGGCCTTAAATAGCGCTGTGACGTCACCGGGCTTGCTGGCTGCTGATAGGCTGCATGTGACTGTCCCAGCTTGCACTGGCGTGGGGTTGATGTCTGGACATATCCCGTCCGCCATCTTAGAATGCCTGTAATGTAAATGAATGGATGTTAAAGGAAAACTTCGAGCGATCGAATCGCGGGGAAATTCGGATTCGATCCGAATCGAATTTTTCATGAAATTCGGATCAAATCCGGGTTCGTCCGGATCGATTCGCTCATCCCTAGTTCTAATCGTTAGAAATGGGGCTTTCACATGCAATATGCTTTTCCTTAATAAAATACATTTTTTATTTAAAATAAAGGAGTCAATTTTCTAAAAATGTTTTTATTTATTTATTTATTTTTTTTACTTAATAATATTGTAAAAAACAAAATAAAATTTACAAACAAGACATTTCATGTTAAAGCCTAAACTTTGCTGCAAAAAAATATAAATATAATTTTCCTGAAAATTACAGCAAAAATGGTGCAAAAATGGCGCAAAACATGGCGCAAAATGGGGAAAAATGACCTGTCAACAGAGGGTGACAAAACCTCAAGTAGGCTGGCAATTAAAAGGGTTAATAGTACCTCTGCATGTTGGGTATTGTTCTGTTCGGGAGACCTTGCACTTTCAGACTTAGCTTGTTTTTTCTGGTTTGCATATTTATATTTTAGGAAAAGGTGTTTTTTACTCAGCTTTTTTATACATTTTTTAGGGAAACCCTGCGCAACCAAAGAATTCTTTGAGAAATTAATTCCAGAAAGATGAGCCTACTACAACAAGCTGGGTACGCTTAGTAAGCTTAACATGTGTACTTTCAGGGAATATATGGTTTATGGGAAATATTCCAAATATAAAGGGTTGTTTTGGTTGAAAAATCGCAAGGTGCGCACTTTGTCTGCAGAACTGAAATTTTCAAGTAAAATTACCGTTATGCTCATGCTTTACTTTGGTGTGTTTGGCAACTCTTCCCTTGACAGAACCTATGCATGTTGGGTGTTGTTCTGTTCGGGGAATGTTGCTTTTTCAGATTAAACTTGTTTTTTCTTGTTTGTATATAGTTTTTTTTAGGAAAATGTGGCTTTGATTCTGCTTTTTTATCCTTTTTTTTGGGAAACTCTTTGCAACCAAAGAATACATTGAGGAATTACTTCCAGAAAACTATGGGCACATCAACATGCCTGTTACACCTAGAAAGCTTGAGGTGTGTACTTCCAGAGAATATATAGTTTGTTGGGGGTATTTCAAATGTAAAGGGTTGTTTTTCTGGTAAAACTGCAAGGAGCGCATAGCGCATATCACAGTTGTATTTTTTCAGAAAATCCCCTAAAGCGCTATTTCAGTTTGGGGGAGTCTCCTGGGCAGGAAAGGGTGTCTACCTATACATATGTGGTATCGCTGTAACCGGGAGAAATTGGGATTTCACACGCAATAAGATTTTATTGACAAACTTACATTTTTTTATTACAAAAAAACACTACAAATTGTAAAAAAATAATTTTTTAAAATTTTTTTTCAAATATTTCACCCAAAAATATTGAGAATACACCTAAAAATTACAAACAAGACATTTCATGTTAAAGCCCAGACTCTGCTGAAAAAAAACAATATATCATTTTCCTGGGAAATCCCTGGAAATCCTTTCAAAAATGACAGTTGAACATGTGTAGCGCAAAATAGTGAAACATGGTCTGGCAACAGGGAGTGGCAAATGCTGCAGGTAGGCTGGCACTGAAAGGGTTAAAGAAGTGGAGAGCAAAGGGAGGTGGAGATGAACATTCGATCTAGTAGCTACCAACATGTTTTTGCACTGTGGGTTATGGAGACACAGATGAATGTGAAGATTGCATTTTAAGGTTCTCATTATTCTTATACGTTGGCTCTTTACCGACATCAGTAGCTTCATCAGTGTGATAATCATTTTTTTGAGTGTATCTAATGGCTGCTCAGTCGAGAAGCTTATAGGATGGCTGAAGCATAAATCTGCTCACTATACTATACAGTGCAGCTCGCAGGATTAAAGCAGAAAGCCATTAGGCAGATATGACAGGACAACGGGAGAATGATTCACATAGGCTTGCTCCCTACAGAGGAATCGATCTTTCAGAAATGCAGACTATTATATAACGTGGCAAACACCCAACAGGAAGTCAATCCTCTGTCAAAAGAATATATTTAAAATAAGCACAATTTGTTAGGAGGTCTTGTAAATAACATTCCCATTTAGAGCAGGTAGAATGGATAAGTAGGATTAGGGGGCCTCATCGGGAGAATATTGTGTCATTTGAGTGGCTACATTAAATACAGAGACTGTGTTAAAAGCACACTCTTGTTTCCCTCGCGCAGCTAGACGTTTGATCCTGACATTAATGTCATCGGTTTTCAGAGTGTGCGTGCTCATCCCGAACATATTTATTATTCCCTCTCAAGCTGTGATACTGCTTGTAAGCATATGCTCTGACAAGACTTTGAAAATAAACACATAGGAATTAAAGTGTGTGTGTGTGTGTGTGTGTGTGTGTGTGTGTGTGTGTGTGTGTGTGTGCATTTCATAGGTAGAAATTAGGTGTTAATCTAATTGAATCTAAACTCAAGACACAACAAAAACTCTTTCATTGTGTTGCTCCTGTAAATGTTTTTTTGTATGTTGCAGTGCTCTGTTTAATGTTTACAGTTGACTTCCTGGGGCACCCCAATTTAGGATATCCCTCCAGCTAAACAGCTGGGAACAGCTGCACATTGCAGTGAATCATGCCTCTTCTTAAAGGAATATACATGGAGGTGAGGTCCCCCTCTCCCACTCCAGAAAGTGGAATAGAATTCATAATTTTAAAGAAGAGTATGTGTGTGGGAAATATATATTTTTTTGCCATAATTCGCCAGTCCCCAAGCCTTCAAGGGTGCCCTCAAAACCCACCTCAGACGAGCATATCGCTTGGCCTAAATAAAAGACAGCTCAAGCCAGTTCAGATCACTTGCCATCATACTATATACTACTTGTGACCTACCCAGGGCTGGCTCTAGATTTGTGGGGGCCCTTGGGCAAGAGCGTCTTACTGTGCCTCAAAGTAGTGTGTCACATGATGTCCCCTTTTTTAACTCAATGGGTCATTTTCTGCTGCTGATTGCCCTCCAGCCCTTATTGCCTTTCCTATACCCACTAATCATCCTCTAGTCCCTGTTGCATTCCCTATTGCCACCAAGCACCCTTCAACCCTTACTGCTTTCTCCGCTGCCACTAAAGACTTCATCATTGATACCTGTTGTTACCTGGTTCTTGCCACCTTCTAAGCTTCCATCAACTGCCCTCTATTCCATGCCACCTTCTCCATTGTTGCTGATCATCCACTGTTGCTGAGGCCAGCCATGAACGGGTCTGCACACAATACTCTGCATTCAAGTGTTTGGGTCCACTGTAAAATTATTACATGGCCAAGTGTGAACCTGAGTGGGCCCATGAACATGCCAGGGGCCCTGGCAACTGCCCAGGTTTGCCCTCTGCTGGCTTCGGCCCTGGACCTACCTTTTGTTTCCACCCTAATCCTTTAGATTGTAAGCTTGCAAGGGCAGGGCCACCTCTCCTAGTGTATTTTAGTGGGAGCATTCTGTTGGCAAGGCATGAGGAGGGCTTCAGCTGTCTGGATGCCCCCCCCCCCCCCCGAGCCAGTCTGAATGCAGATGGAACCACATCGGGTAGCGTGGAAATGGGTTTTAGATTCAATTTGTAAATGGAGGTTCACTTTAGCTGAACCAAGTCCATCGTTTCTGATCCTGATCTTATATGACCCTTTATTTCTTTAGCTAAAATGTCTTCCTTATGGTGTATTGCAAAGACCTATTAAATATGTGTTAATACAAACTGCACAGGGTAGCACTTGAATCATGTGTTGTTTAACTCTCATATTTACAACATTTTATTTACCTTTGCTGTTAATATTATTTATTTGCGCTTGTACCTTGTACTTAAGATGGATTAGAGCTGTGTTGCTCTCTAGGGGAATTACTAATTCCCAGGCAGGGAAAGGTAACAAAGTCTGTGTTTATGTGCAGGTTTGAGTGGCAAGATTTCAACAATATTTGGTACTAATCCCTTCTTGTACTTAGCAATAAATGTCCTTTGGATGTTTATACTCCAAGAGTTATCATTATATTCTTGTAGCACCTCCATAAACAAATATATATATATTTTCAATATATCTTTATTAAGGTTTTACAAGTTATACAAAACAGAGGAAAAAAAAAAACAATAGCAAAGAGGGTCGCAGGGTGAGAATGACACGGCAGCTCAGCATGCGGGTCGCTATCTCATTTAATATGGGAGGGTCCGGGCGAACCTCGCTCCCATCTGGGGACACTAAGAGAGTAGGCATGAGGTAATCGCGGACAGCCACCAATAATGCCCAGCGTATCAACCGGGTCGCCCCCCCTAAAGGAAGGCACTCCCCTATCCACAGGCCCGTCCCCTCGTCCAATTCCAATGTACAGCAACCGTAGCCATCCCCCGGCGGTCCGAGAGAAGAAAGTGGAGATGAAGAGAAAAAGAAAGTGACGGACAAAGAGAAAAGTTTATCTAGGAAAGATTTAAAAGGAAGAAAGGTTAGAGGAAGACAAGAAAATGGAACGAAGCACCTGGGCTTCAGGAGCCTATCGGCCCCGTCCCCAGCCCCCCCATCCAGCCAGACCCCATTGCTTCCACTAAAGGGTCATACCTTCATTCAAGGTCCCTCCTCCCCCTCCGCTCCACCACGCTCCAGCAGTATCTGAAAGTCGGGGGAAACCCGCGAGACCTCCCAGAGGGTCCATGTCCTAAGGAACCTCTGGGTACCCCCCTCTACCCCCTCAAGAGTCAGCTCCTCCATCCTCTTAATGCTCTCGACCTCCCCATACCACTCCACCAGGGACGGGACCACATTAGTGCGCCAATGCCTAGGTATCACCGACCTAGCGGCCGTGAGTAAATGCCTCAGCAGCCCCTTCTTATTTGTTGACACCGATCCAGGGATCATCGATAGGAGGGCGACCTGCGGAGTGTGTGGAACCTTCTCGAGTGTCAAGTGCTCATATATTCCCAGTACTCCCTCCCAAAAGGCCCTCACCCTCGGGCACTCCCACCAAATGTGTAACATGGTCCCCGAGGCCCCGCCGCACCTCCAGCAATCCCCAGTGTCTGCTCCCCCAAATTTCACAAGATCCGATGGGCATCTATACCATCTCGCCAGGATCTTGTAATTTCGTTCCTGAGCCCTGGACGCCACAGACAGTCTGTGAGTAAGCGCAAAGGATTTTTCCCACTCACCGGGCTCGAATGATTGTCCCAGGTCCTCCTCCCATCTCCTACAGTACCGGGGCAACTCCCCCTCCTCCTCCCCGTCCCGGAGAATCCTATCGAAAAGAGATATCACATGCTTAGGAGGAGAAGGGTCCCGCAGGACCCTTTCCATAGGCGTGAGGGGGCAGGAGAGGCCCGAGACCGGCGCAAGAGATTTAATATAGGCCAGGAGATATTCCCACGTTCTCCTCGGGCCCGCAAATCAGAAAGGGAGGGGGGACCCACCTCTGATACTATATCTCCCAACCTGGTGTCTTGAGATATATCCCATATAAGGAAGGACTTAACACTCACCCCTGGAGGGAAGGACGGGTTGTCAAATAGTGGGGTGAGGGGGCCCGGTCTGCGCGACAGTCTTCCCCGTCTCAAAAACCTATCCCAGATCTTCAGTAGAGGGTCCACCAGGTAGGGTAAACCCTGAATCCCGGGCCTGCGTGAGGGATCCACCCAGGGCAAGGCCACCAGACCAAGGGGGGAAACGTCTCCCTCGATGCCAACCCAGCATTTGTCATCTTTATGATGAAACCAATCCGAAAGACGTACCAGCACCGAGGCAGCATGATAAGTCCGGAGGTCCGGAACCCCAAGCCCCCCCCTCAACTTAGATCTAAAAAGCGTCTCCCTTCGAATCCTGGGTCTCCCGCTGCCCCAGACAAATTTGAAAAAGACCCGCTGGAGGGATTGGAAGAAGCCCCGTTCTGGTGCCAAAGGGACTGCCTGGAAAAGATAGAGAAACCTAGGGAGGATATCCATTTTAAGGATATTTATACGGCCTAACCATGAATACTGTTTTTTATTATACGAGTCAAGGCCAGTAACCGTGGAGTGCCGAAGTGGGGCGTAGTTAAGCTTATATAGCTTCCCCAGATCAGAAGGTAACTGGACACCTAGGTATTTTATAGCTTCTTCCTGCCACTTAAAGGGAAAGTTTACTTGTAAGAGACGTTGAGTCTCTGCGTCTAGCGAGACATTCAGGATCTCTGTTTTGGATAAGTTCACCTTGAAATTGCTCAATTCGCCAAAGCGTTTGAACTCCGCCAGAACAGAGGGCATGGATATGTGGGGTGAGGTTATATACATGAGTAGGTCATCGGCAAAGTGAGAGAGCTTGTGCTCCCTTCCTCCGCAGATGACCCCCTTGACATTCGGGTTAGCCCTCAGCGCATTGGCCAGGTGCTCCATCACTAGCACGTAGAGCAGCGGGGACAGGGGGCACCCTTGCCGAGTGCCGTTACGAATATGGAAGGAACCAGACAGGGAGCCATTCACCTTAACCTTCGCAGTAGGTTCCTGGTATAGAGCCATGATTCTTGCTAACATAACCGGGCCTAAGCCCAAATGGTCCAATGTAGCTCTCAGGAAACCCCAGTGCACCCTGTCGAACGCTTTTTCTGCATCCACCGCCAGTACGCACGCTGGAATAGCCTGCGACTGTGCGTAATGCATTAAAGAGATCGTTTTGATGGTGTTGTCTCTTGCTTCCTTCCCGAGACAAACCCCACCTGGTCAAAGATGATTAAAGAGGGGAGCAGTGGCTGCAGCCTAAGAGCGATAATTTTGGCATATATCTTTAGATCTACATTGATCAATGAGATTGGCCTATAGTTGCCTGGCAGTGTAGTGTCCCTGCCAGGTTTAGGTATGACCGCAATGTGCGCCTCTAAGGCCTGTCTCGGGAAGGAACAGTCACTTGAAATCGAGTTAAACACCTTAACTAGGAAAGGGGCGACCAGAGCCCCCAGTGTTTTATAGAATCTGGGGGTGAACCCATCAGGGCCCGGGCTTTTACCCGCGGGGGTCTCTCCTATTGCCTTCATTACTTCCTTCAGGTCGAAGAGGTCTTCAAGCAAGTCACTGTCCTCAGCAGGCAGGGCTGGAAGAGCTGTGTCTCTAATATACTCTACTATCGGGGCGCCCTCCATCTGAAGCAGGCCCTGGGCAGGAGTGGATCCAAGGTTATAAAGCTTGGCATAAAAGGCTTGGAACTCGCCCGCTATCTGGGGGGTCCTGTGGATCTCCGATCCCCCCCCCTGATCATAGGGATAAACGTGCCACCCCGCCTGGGATGGAGAGACCTAGCCAGCATCTTACCACACTTATCGCTGTGTTCGTAGACACGGGCCTTAAATCTGTCGCGATATTTGAGGAAGCACTGGTCGTACAGGCCCTTCAGGCCCTGTCTAGCGTCCAATAGCTCCCTCAAAACAGCCTGCGTGGGAGCGGTCTTGTGTGCCTTCTCCAGTTCCCCGATACGCACCAGGGCAGCCCCAATCTGTTTCGCCCTGTCTCTCTTGAGCCTGGACCCGTGCTTAATGAAGACCCCGCGAAGCACACATTTGAGGGCCTCCCACTGCAATGGAAGTGGGGTTGGGTCGTCCACGTGGTCAGATTGGAAATTGGTTATGGAAGCCTTGATTTCAGCTAGACACCCAGCGTCTTTCAACAGGTTATCGTTCAGACGCCAGTTGTATTGCCTAGGGGCGACTTCTGGGATCGGGAGACTCAAGAAGAGAGGGGCGTGATCCGACCACAGTAACTGTCCAATAGAGGTATCAGGATCACGCGACAGTGCATGGTGGCTAAGGAAGATGTAGTCCAGTCTACTATAAGTGTTGTGAGGGTGGGAGAAAAACGTGTAGTCCCTCGCCCCTCCATGTTGAACCCTCCAGGTGTCTATTACTTGAAGAGTGCGGAGTGCCTCACGGAACCTATGCAGTTTAGGGAAGGGTATCCCCGATTTACCCTGGGAGGAATCAAGACGCGGGTCGAGGGCCAGATTGAAGTCCCCCCCTATTACCAGGGTGCCCTCTGAAAACTCTTCTAATATACGCAATATCCCAAGACCAACCTCCACCTGGGCCTGGTTTGGTAGATACAGATTAGCAAGAGTGTACCTGGCCCCATAGAGTGTGAACTGGAGAAAAAGGTATCTGCCCTCCGGATCTGCTTTCAATTCCATTGGCTCCAGAGGGACACCCCTATGAACTGCAATGGAGACCCCCTTGGATTTGTTTTCTGGATTAGAGCTGTGGAACCATCTGTCATAGTATTTGTTCCTAAGCTCCGGGATTTTCCCCTGACAAAAGTGTGTCTCCTGTAGTAGAACGATATCCACTCTCTCTCAGGGGACGAGTCTGAGGGGTCGGAGACGAGGACTGAGCTCCAGGGGAGACAACAATAGAAATGGAACAGTTGACAGAAAAGAAATTAGAGACCCCAATGGGGTATAGAAACAAAAGAGGAGATAGAAAGGAGGTAGAAAGAACCCAAATAGGCCCTACCTTACAGAGGAGGGCAAGTGCAAATGCTGAGGACAATGTCCTCGAACGCCGCTCGCTACCTACCGGACAAGGTCCAATAGGACGGCGCGGGAGGGTTGTTGTGGAAGGTAGCCTAGCCACTCAGGAGCCAACCCCAATTTGCTCAAAGATGCTAATTAGGCTCCCCCTCCCCCACCCGTCTATAAGGTAGCGAACTTCCAGTATCATTAGGGGAGTGCTCACGGCATCTCTCCAAGCACCCCCAAACTCCAAAACGAATTCAAAACTAGCTAACTTAACAAGCAACAACAAGAAACAGTGACCTCGGAATGGCCCCCAAGCGGAATCCACCCCCCATCAGTTCTAAAAACAACCAAGGATCACCTCTCCCTCCATTGAGACCAAGGATAAGATGTTCCACTGTGCCCATTCCCCCGGTCCCAAGACCAGCGGACAAGCCGGCAGCCCCCCCCCGCCACCGCCACAACGCGCAACGGGTAGGACGGGGGGAACGCCAGCCCGCCCACAGAACCCGAGAGGGGGGCACGCCCACACACCCGTCCCACTCCCGACCACCCCCCAACAGCCCAAACACATAGTCAATGTGATTCATAAAAGTCATTCTGGGAGTTCTTGTTAGGGGATCAACGGAATACAGAAAGCGAGGGGCGGGGGGGCACAAGGAGAGGGACACCGTCATCGGGACGGAAGGAGCGGCTAAGCGGCTAGAGGGGAGGATGGGGGATGGGAAATGTGGGGGAGGGGCTAACGATCACGGATCGGCCCAGGGGCATCTCTCCTCCGGCCTCTGGCCATCCGGGGCCTTCGAGGTTCCCTCTGCGGCATAGGAGGTGGGGGGTCAAACCCCAACCAGTCCGGGACCGGGAAAGGGTCCAATTCCAGGAAAATAAACAAACCCGGGAGGTCTGCCTTGCTTCTGAGGGTGAACGTGGAGTTGTCTTTGCGTATTACAAGGTGGAATGGGTGGCCCCATTTGTAAGAGGCACCGACTTCTAGTATCCTGTCAAGGAGAGGCCGCAGCACACGTCTCATCTGCAGGGTGCGACGTGACACATCCGGCAAAATCGTAATTTGAGAGCCCCTGTGGCCAATCCTTCCCCTCTCCCATGCCAAGCGCAAGATCTCCTCCTTCACAAGAAAAAAATGAATTCTGCATAGGACGTCTCTGGGGGCCTGAGGATCCCCGGCCGGGCGCCCGGCCACTCTGTGAATACGGTCGATAATCATCTCGGCGTCTGGCGGTTTTCCTAGCAGACCGTTGAATAATTCTGTCGCCCATACACGCAGGTCTTCCGATCTAATTGATTCTGGGACGCCTCGGAGCTTCAGATTATTTCGTCTATTTCTGTTCTCTTGGTCGTCCGTCTGAAGCCTAAGGTCTACCAGCGGTTGATGATGTAGTGCTTGATTTCTCTCAAGGGTCGCCAGACGTGTGTCGTAGTCTGAGCGGGATTGTTCAAGCGAGGCAACTCTAGTATCCAGGGCAGAAGACTTTTGCTGCAGGTCCTTGATTTCTCTGCGCAAGGCTCGCTCAATTCTGGTAGCCACTGCCTCCAGGTCCGCCCTGAGCTCAGCCTTAGTCGGGAGGCTCTGCAAGAGATCCCGGAGACTGGGATTCACAGGGGACTGCGGAAAGAGCTGTCTGACCGGGGCCTGGGCCGGGGGCATCCCATATCGGGGGTCAAGGGATTCCGCATCAGAAATAGATCGTCGAGCGGGACCTGGGCCTCCTGGCTCATCCAGGAGGTCGCGTGATTGAGACAGGTCACCTGGCGGGTCAATGTCGGGGCCCGGCGACCACTCCAGAGGTGAGGTCCCCATGGGGGGATGATGATGTGCATGGTCGGTCCCAGAACCCCCAGGGGCCGGGTGCACATCCGCCCTTATAATCACTCCGCTCCGTTCAGGACTGTCCCCCCAGGTGCGGGGTGTGAGCGGTGACTGAGCCGGTGATGGCCACTCGGGGGCCGAGGGGTCATGCTGTGGGGAGGAGACCATAATGGTGTGGCCCTTTAAGTCTCTGTGCTCATGGTGGAGACCTTCATTAAAACTTTTCCCTGGGCAGCCCTCATTTTTATTTATACTGCGTGGCATGGGGGACTTGGAAGCAGATAAAGCATGTGGGAGAGAGGGTGGGGGCTCTACACAGCCCGTTCTCTGAGGCTCCAGCCTCTCCTCGCCAGCAGCACCGTGATCTCCCGGCGCCCTCTCTGAGCATGGGGTCTTCGGGGGTTTTTTGGCAGAACCCCCGGCTCTCCTCTTCCTCCGCTCCCCATTACGTCCGATCAGGGGGATATAGGGGGCCTCGATCAACTAATAAACAAGGGGTAACGGCAGAGCTCGTAGCCTCGCGTCTTCACTCCTTCATGGCCAGGCCACGCCCCCCCAACAAATCTATATATATATTTATGTTCTACACTAAAATCTATAATTTAAAGAAAATAAAAATTACATGCATGTGCACCTGCGGGCATGTGCGTCTGCACGGGTACATATGTGTGTTTGTGAGTGCATGTATGTGTGTCTGCCAGGGGACACGTGTATGTGTGGGTGCGTGCACCTGCATCTGCGAGTGCACACATGTGCATCTGAGGATGCGTGCATGCACATTTGGAAGTGCTGTCGGGGGGGTGCTGGTCTAGGAACAAGGAAAGAGAGAAGGAGCACAGCCAGGGTCTCTGAAGAAAGTTCTCAAGCTCTTACAAACCTCGCCTATTATGCAGATTATTTTGCTGCACCACAGCTCCAATGGCAACACCCATTTGCTTCATAAGAGAAATCATGAGGTGAAAAGGTAAACCTCGAAATCTCTGCCATTTCTTCTTCAATTTAAAAACAGAAAATGGTTTAGCACAGCACCAAAAGTAGACCAACGCAATGGTTTAACAATTGCCTTGACCAAAGCAAAGCATGGTAAAGTGAAGGAAGAGCCATTGCATAGAATTCATAAAATATTTACATAAAATCTGAGATTTCAACATTATTTGAAATGAGTTGGCTGATTTTACACAGTTTCCAAGAGGGCTAAGGGAGGAGGAAACTAGTGTGTGGCATGTCAGGGACATGAGACAATAAATTCCTAATGGCTGGCGTCACCCAGCAATCTATTCTGATTGGAGGAGAACCTACACATGCGCTGTGGGATAACCAGAGAGGTAAAAATACCAGGAAATTAGGGAGTTTCACACACACAGAGGCATCCCTACAATGGATGACCCAGTAAAGTGGAACAAAACCCAGGATTATGGTCCGCTTTGGGTCCTAAACACCAACCCCAGCACTGCCATAACACATAATATAGCCAATAATCATATATATAAATCTGTTGGTTTGAGATTATATTAATCACTTGCCTACCACCAATGAAAAGCTCCTTATCTGTCCTGGGAATCCAGCACAGTCACCAGCGCTATGGGCGGCTGCTGCACTGAGCGCCATCCCCCATTTCTGAAAATCACACAATATAGCACAACCTGAGTCTGTCATCACAAGTGCAGAGAGGACAGGCACAGAAATGTTGCCTTTATTTCAGGAGAAAGATGCACATATTATACCTATTTGGGAGCAGGTCTGCAAACCCACAAGCTAGATTATCTCTATAGTATAATGCTGGACCAAGCAACATTTTGGTGTACGGCATGGGCTGGGGAAATAACAAAACATTAACAGAAAATCAAAACGTGTTTTTCACAGGTGACGGAAGCCGGTTCGAGGGGTAACAACAGGGAGATTGTCCTGCACAAAATGGGGTAGGGAATATAAGCAAAATAATAATGAATAAGTGATAATGCACCACCTATATCATACCAAATTGTGCTCATACAAAATTAGTAAAAATAGTTAGGGGATAGTGTAAACCCACCCACCCCTAAAATATGGGAGCACCACAAACTTAGCAGAAATCAGAACAACAATTTTATTAGGCAAAATTTAAAAACCACGTATACTGATGAAGAGACAATTAAAACCAGAGTGTCCTAAACCCCCACACATATTCTAGCATGATTCTAGTGGACAGGAAGGTATCCATTGAAAAGGTACCTTAAAATGTATATTTTGTGCTGACACAAAAAAAAAAATATGTGTATAGTCAGAATAATGAATAAAGGCTTTGTTCCCATAAAGAATAAAAAATGCAAAAAGTCCCTTCATATCACATAAAAAATCCCATCAATAACTAAAGTGCAACATGCAACTATAATACAAAATAATTTAGCAAACTAAATGTTAATGACATGTGAAACAATATTATACTATATTAAGTGCATGGTAAATATCAATTGAATGTTGGGGACCCATGTCATAGCCCATTAGTAATTTATACAATGTTGTCAGATATAAAGAACCTTGTTATATTGCATGCTGGGTGGTGAAATTACGCCATTGACTAGCAAAACAAACTAATGATGAAGATTACAAGTTTTTCTCAGAAAATATTTTTCTTATGTAAATTCTTATGTAAATTCACCTGTTCCTTGATCTACCCAGGATCAAAAATATTAGTTATAGTAACACACATGCTATTATCATACATCTTACTTTAAAGTAAGTTATTATTCATACTGAGCTGTTTTATACATTGTAAAAATACATGAAGGAAGATTGCTTATTTGCTTTCATTGGCAGTCCGACCTCTGCAATGTATTTATTTCACAATCTTTGATGCAAGCTTACACATTGTAACTGGATTTATCAAAGGAAGGTGTTATTGAAATTAACATGAATCAAGACCTATGAAGTAGCCAATGGAAAACATGGAAAACAGTATAAGTATTAATATTATTCATTTTATTTATAAAGTGCAATTTTTTTTCCATGTAACAAGGTAGAAACAAGTGAAATTCATATAATTTGAATGATATCATCAGTCTGATATGACAGAAATGCAAGAAGTACACATATTGGGAGAAGTCATTATTTATACGTGATCCTCCATGGTGAATTATATATACAGTATCTCATTCATGGAACTGGAACATATCCTCGCCTTGTGGATATATTGCTTTTAGATTTTTTTTTTAACATGTGTTATCTCCAATTAGATAGTGATGGAAATACAGAAATGTGTAACATGTTAAAATATTTTTGAGATAACATTTCTGTAAATAGGAATAAGGTGTTCCTAAAATTCTTACTTACACAAAACCTAAAGAATCTCAGAATAACAGTAAGAACAGCTAATCTCTCAGTTAGGAACTATATATCCTACAGATAAGAAATCATAGACAAAGAAGAAAAAGTAAAAAGCTCAATTTTCAGCTAGGCTTCTTTCTGTGTCTCTATCGTTAGATAGGGACAACCATAATTATGCTTAGGATAGATTTAATACAGGATGTTATGTATTTATTATGATCATTTTATTGTTATTAATTAGAGTCTAACAAACCTGGCATTCTTATGCAGTTATATATTCAGAACCAAAATGCCTTTTGTCTACCGCACTAGCAAATAAGTATAAACAGTATAGTGTGCAGTAATCTGGCAATGACCACAAGGAAAAACATAGAGTGTGGGAGTAGCCCAGACACCCCCTGTATTTGTGTCAGAAATACAACCGCACCACTAAACAATTCAAAACTCCATATCATTTTTATTATTCAAGGCAAAGACAACATACATAGACAATCCTAAAACCACACAATATGACACAATCCAGAGGGGTGCTGCCCAATTCCTCCCATAGCCTATCCTGAGTATAATAAACCATCTTACCCCTTAATGTAAACACACGTATTTCACTAGTGTACCACAAACATCCAAAAGTGCATAAGTGCTGCTATTCCATTATTAGCTCACAGACGTGCATGTGCCATAAATATATAAAAAATCTAAATTCATTCAGTGAATCACCCCCAACAAGATTCTACTTTTCCCATATGAATACATATATATTGAACTCTTTCCCAGAAAGGCAACACACTGTTCAGTGATATCCGTTTTTTTTGCGAAAAATTTGCCCTGTCTGTTGCCTTGGCTGCCTAACTCACTTCAAACAATCCTATTTATAGAGATACTTCCCTTTCCTTTCACCAGTCTATTGTATACTACTAAATATCTTATATCTATTGCAGCACACTTGGATTGCCTATTTAGCCTTTTTAAAATATCTGCTTCATGCTAGTTAGCTGCACTGGGGCAAATGAACCACTAGCGTGCCAATATGTTATATGACTCCAAAAGAACCATATACTAATCAAATATGTTACATTGAAATGTCTGTAGGCACTGGAGATGACTCCCTTTAGATCTTGCTAGAGAGACAAGAGCAAAAAAGCTTATAATACAATTTTATATACATTGGCAAAAACACAATAATGTTTGTAGGCCCAAAGTAAAATTATGTTTGTAGGTCCCTTTAATAAGTGAGTTAAAGCTAAGGTTTTTACAGTTTACTTACATTATTTTGCCAAAATCTCAAATTTTCCAACCCAAAGTGCACTAGTATGTTTACCACTTATCCTCATGTATGTGATTTTCTTAGGCACCCAGGATTTTCAAGAGGATCTTCACTCCCTTACATAAACTTTAAGAAATGTGGCTATTTTTACCATTTCAGATTATGTTTATGAGCTGAAATACACCACTTATATTTCTGCAAACGACTCTGCCTCAGGGTAAGGATGATCACAAAAAATGCTTTTTAGATTGTAATACAAGCATGTATGGCTGTAATAAACTAAAAATCCAGCCACAACAAAACATGGCTCCTACTACATGGAAGTAGTCAACAGTCAAGAAAAGATACAGAGATAGCACAAGGAATTTTTACATTGAGGGTAACCGTTGAGGGGGTGGGTGTATCTAAGGAAAACATGGGGAAGTATTCTGTAAAAGGAAATATATTTTACAACGCTCCATCCCCATTTGCTAAGTGCTAGTATATTGTCAGTCTGTGGGTCGCTTGGGTTACTTTCTAAACCTTGTTTAGGAGGCTGATGGAAATAAGGTAAAGCAGGTGGGATGACTAGAAGGAAGAGTGGGTGACCTGACTGATGGGAGTCGAAGACAATCCAGCCAGAGAGACCACACTCTTCTCAAGCAGGGGTACCAATGATCCTTTCTACAGCCTTCACCTTCTGTGCAGCCAAACGTTGTCACTCTTGTTAGCTTACCTGTACCAAGCAGTGAGGATTGCCTGATAGTAGTGTATGTCCTTGTTTCAGCTCAAACTGTCAATGATAGTGACCCCAGCAAACTTTGTTTTTTGATTACTGATTCCCTAAACTAACTGGAGGAGTGGGGGTCCTAGTTTTTCTGAAGTCCACCACTAACTCAACCAAGTTTAAAACAAGAGGGTTTGCATTTTACACAGATCCTGTCTTCCTATTTCCTATCTATATGTTTGTTTAGGGGGAGGGGGTTCTTGTTTTGGAAATAAGGCCTGAATGGTCTAAGTCCAGGCCAAAAATAGGTTGGAGTTCTTTTTATTTTAAATGTCAGAAATTGTAAGAGATGCAAAATGAAAACAAGTTCAAAAAGATTTAAAAGATTCAAAGAATGCAGTTTGCGCCATTTATTCATTCCAGCTGTAGCAAGCACCTTGTTTTTACCCATTTTGCATATGGCTGCTTCCTTACTTTATATAGTATAGGAACATATGTACATATATACAGAACAGTATTTTTTCCTCTGATTAAACATTGTATAATATTTCACAATTAAGGTTATTAAAGCACTTACTTTTATGATGCTTCTTGGTTTTTTGAGATATGGAGGGCAGACTAATTACATTGAGCATGTTGTCTTATTTGTACATGGTGTGCTTGTTATAGTCAATTACCTTGTGCATGCTAGCTATTATTTTGGCTTTCGTTTGCTGCAAATGAATGTTATGGTTATCAGTATTGTCCCTCCTCTTTCTTACTTAGTTTTCTGATTCATGGGGATAAACCTACTTACAATGTAGTTGGGTAGTCTTGCAGGGTAAACCGGCACCTTTACATTGTAAGTGCTGGGCCGGTGGTACTAATTGTCTTTCCAGAAGTCTAGTAAACAGCAGCCACCTGTCATGCCTGGGTGGTGCTGAGGATCCCCTGTCCGCAAAGGTGCATTTTGAATCTAGTTCAAGTTCACTTTTGACCACGATGAGAAGGAATTAACCTTCCTAGATCTTAGTCGAGTCAAACTCGACACAAAGGGAACAATTTCCACTAAGTTCTACAGAAAGACCACAGTGGCTAACATCATACTGAGACCCATGAGTTCACACTGCACACCCTTGAAGACCAGATCCCATATGGGGAATCATTTAGAACCAAATGCAACCGCACTTCAGAATTAAACTTCAAATAGTGACTGATAGTATTAGGACATGTCTCTTGGAACAGGGCTACCACAAAAAAAGTCCTAAGAAGAGCATACAACAAAGCACAAAAGAAAGACAGAATACAATAGCTGAACCCAAAGACACAACAGCCAATAAACAAACAACACAAAGATCACACCCTATTAATTTTAACGTACAGTCACATATTCAAAAAGTAAAGTCTTCCAGCATTTGTCTCTTTACTTTCCATTCCTAGTGGGGTGGCAGCTTTTCTCAGCAGTCAAGTTGCTATGGATAGTGATGAGGAGAATTGGAGGCTGATTCATTAATAGCGGCAGGTAGCGACAGTTGAGCGACTGTAGCGGCATTTTCAGAGCGCCCGCTAGTAGTCGCTGTGCTTGGCCGTTGTTCGGTAGTTGATAGCGACTCAGTCGGTTTGCCGTAATGTTGGGTGAGGAGTCGCTATTTGACAGGTTCCATGCTGTATGGGAGCGCATGATAGCGACTGGCCCTAGCGACCGGCTTCCACCATATTCATTAAAAAATCGCGCTCAAAAAATTATTGCGCTGTAAAATGCATGTTTAAACCCCAGAGCGCTGGAGGCAATGGGTTAAAAGTAGCTTTTTAACCCCCAAACCACCATATTTTTGGAAACCAAAAAAAACTAGTTTTTTAAATAATTTAGTAATATGAATGCATTAATATTAGACCTGTAATATCAATTCTTTTTTCTTTTTTCCCTTAAAATGGCAGAAGTGGTCACAGAATTTTTCATATTTAAAAAGAAAAAATAACAATTAATTATTAATATTTAAAGATTGTTCCATTGAAATGCATTGGAGCGTGCCAGGTAGCGAGAGGTCATACCTGTCGCTGTTCAAGGTCAGACACAGGCGCTGTGGGCTGAGGCTGAAATAATGATGAATGAGTCGCTATATGGCGCAATCTCAGTCGCTAAGCAGGATTGGCTTGATAAATGTGTGATTGTAGTGGGGAGCCGGCGTTCTCGTGGCGGGGCCCGTCATTACCGGCCACTCATCAGTCGCTACCTGTCGCTATTCCTTCATAAATAAGGGCCTTAGTTTGAAAACAGTCAGACATTGGAGTGTGTTGCGGAGGTGGTGGAGGTGGAAACAGTGTCCGAGACACACAGCTGGGGCAGTGGTAGACATGGACATACTGGCAAGAAAGGGGCGGGCATCATGAGTAGGAGTATGATGATGTAGTTTTGGACAGGATCTGAGAACCAGGCAACAAGGAAGGGAAGGAAGGGATATCGTCAGATCAGGAGGGTACTTCTGGCACTGGCAGTGACAAAGAGCCGAGTCAAGGTAGGGCCAGAAAGCGGGGCTTTCTATGCAACTGTCGGTGTGCAGCACAGCGCATGCCACAGTAGATACAGCGAGCAGTGGCTACGGCCAAGAGCAATACATGTGTGTCATTGCCCACTGGGTTAACCTTGTGCAGCACGATGCTACAACACAACAAGGTCAGGCATTGGTAACAACCGTATTTGTGCAGATTCGCTTTGAACACCAGGCGCCTATCATCCTCCTCCTCAACAGACGGGAGACAGCAGGGCGTAGCTTACCCTGCTCCTCCTCCATCCTTTAATCACTGCAAGGCCCTGCACTGCCACGCCACTGAGCCTAAGCGAGAAAAGCCACACTGCCTAGGAGTTGCTGCCGTGCATGCATGAGGAAATTTCCCGCTAGCTGTCTCCATGTAAACTACTGTTAGATTGGGCAATGTGGTTGCAGATAACAGGACGAACATTGTGACTGCTCTGCATCAGGTTGCATGACATATGCCCCTGGCGGATGTTCTGGCCATGTCCAGGAGGGTATGTGTTCGCTATAGCCGATCTTATGCCTTCAAACATTCTCTCCTAGACTTGCAACACTAGAATGGTCTTCCTGAAAATTGCTTAATCTGCAAGGTCACTACGTACTGGAAATTCCATGCTACATATGCTGGACCACCTCTACCACCAGTGCAAAGCAGTGAATGATTTCTTAATGCAGCAAACGGCAAGCTTTTCCAGCCAGTGTGATTTTTAGCTCTGGCATTGGCAGATGATTAGAGATACGTATCACACGCTGAGGCCTTTTGCAGAGGCGACAAGTTTTGTCAGCAGGGACAACAGCGGAATGAATTATGTTATACCGCTGATATTAATTTTGGAGCAAACGCTCAGGACCATGATTCAGCAAGGGGAGGAGGAAGGGTCCTGTCTGTCTGAGGCACTTTGGATCTACAAGAAGAGGTGGAGGAGGGTGAGGATGAAGAAATCAGACCCCAGGAGGTGGATTTGTAGATGGACACAACCAACTTATCACAGAAAGGGATAGGGGAAGAGGCACACGTGATGACGGCAAAAGGCAAAAACATGGTTTAATACTGAGAGAAGAAATGCAGCCACTTAGCCATGGCTTTCAAGTGACAGACACCTGCTGCAAGCATGTCTGACCGGGTGTCCACTCTCCGCTCCCTGCCGAGTCAATGCCCTACCTTTCCAACAGGCGCAATAGAACGCAACTCACTCTTGAGAATATGATGTACAAAATTTTACATCCCATTAGCCTACCTGATACACATCATCATAGAAAGGATGTTTATCACCAGCAACACCACCACCACCTGAACAGCCAGGTACACTCCTACCTCGACTGTGTCCTTTCTCCAGGAGACACACTGAGCTCAGACCCCTTGAACTTCTGGGTGAGCAGCTTTAATCATTGGCGGCCAGAGCTAGCACATGCCAAGGGGGTCCTGTCTTGTCCACCCTCAAGCGTAGTGTCGCAAGGGGTTTTCAATGCGGGAGATGGTGTAGTCACCCATAAGTGGACAAGGTTGTCCGCCAAAAGCGTGGAAAAACTTACTTTTGTAAAGCTGAACCAGGAGTGGATAGGTGCTTATTTTAAAACCCCTGATGCTGCCTGATGCCACTGATTAGCATTCCACTACTAGCGCCAACAGTGCTTCTGTAGCCAGCCTGCCACCCTCTGCTACTGACAGGCCAACGCAGACGCAGGTCAAGCCTGTGATACCCGAAATGGGCAAATTATTCAGCACTTATAAAAAGCCATTGCTTCTTCTTCAGCTAAAATGTAAAGGTGTCAATCCTGCTGCTACCCCCCGCTACAAGTTAAACAAGTTTTTGAGGGCTTGCGTGCTACTGCCAGGCCTTCGCAACCACCACAGGTTTTCTGTGCCACAGCCTAGTCTTTCTTCAACAGCTGCAGCCTTTGCTAATGCTGCTACTACTACTACCACTAATAGTGGTAGGGCTTGCTCGCTACTGCCAGGCCTACACTGCTGCAGGTCTACCCCCTGTGATGTCCAAAATGGGTCAATTTTCAAAGCTTGTAAAAAGACATTACTTCTCATTTTTTATGTGCTTTAAACTATAAAAGGCAGCCTAATTAGTCCACTAAAACATGTTTTTAACATACTTGGGTGACTTCAGAGTGTAACAAAGGACTTTTAGGGCCGTCAGGCATTGTTTTCCATGCACTTTAGATGAAAATTCATCCTGAACTAGTTCTTACCAAACCAAACTTTTTCTGAAAAGTTTGGCGAACCGGAATTTTGAAAAGTTTGCTCATCTCAATTTGCAGCATACCACAAATACAATCTATAAGATATAGCCTTCCAAATACCAGACAGGATACACCCACTCCTAAAAGGTGGAGTCCAGGAGCGTAACTTGAGGGGGTACAGGTGGTGTGACCGCACTTGGGCCCAGAAGGTCAGGGAGGCCCATCATTGTTGCTCCTCAACCTTATTTATCATATTTGTGCTCAATTGGCAGCATTTAGAGAAAGGAAGCATTATTTGTCTCTGATGTTTCAATCTTTAGTTATCTAGTTGCATCCAATTGCATGGAAAGACAGAAAAAAGTTTAATGTATGGGCCCTATCACATTTAGTTACGTCATTGTTGGAGACATAACTAAGAAAACTTTACAGGGTGAAACTAAATGGTTCACCAAAAGCAAACAGTATACCGAGGAATCAGTGCATTGAGGGTTAAGTGTAAGTTCTTTTTCCTGCTCTGCCTTTTTCTTTCTTCTATATCCCCCTTCTTCTCTCTCCATTCTCCTTCTTGCTCTTTTCTTTCTTTTCTATGTGTTTCGTCCTTTAATTTTCTGATTCCCTCTTCTTATTCCCTCTTTACATGCTTCTCTCTCATAAGTTTTATTTCCTTTGTTTTTCTTGTTTTCTTCTCTTTGCTTTTCACTGATGTCTCTTTAGGCTTTTTTCCTTCACTATATCTCTTCTCTGTTCACCCTATTTTTCTCCAGGGCGACTCTCTCTTTTTGCCTTATATTTTTCTTGCTACGCAATGTTAAGTTTCTTTGACCACCTACCCAGCTCTTTAACTGTGTTTTAATGTATGTACTGTTTGTTTGGGTCTGCCTACGGCTCAGTGTCAATGGGACCTCTACTTATAATAGTCAGGTTTGGTCAGTAGACAGATCCCATCCCGCTGACGAGCAGCCTGCGATGAGTATTACCCATCTGCCGTTGTAAGGGCCACCATGGTAACCTTGCCACCACCTGTCCTATCTCCGAACCACTGACATTGCATGTCTATGTCTCGGTGTGGGCGGGGTGAACTGGGAGTAATGGTGCCTGCATGTGGAGGTGGTCCGCCTATCAGAATGTGGCCCCTCCCATGTCATCGGTTACCATGTGATGCCTTGGGGAGAAGGCAGATCGCATCTCCCTGGCCGGCTAGACATCAAGATTGTTATGCAACCTCAGACTACTCCGGAACACAGAGGTGCCAGGGGAGAACTGACACCGCAGTAGGGGCATCCGGCTCCCAATCTGGGGGGATGTGCATTAGGGTTGGATGGGAAATAACGGGACTATTTATGATAATGTATATACTTTTTCTGATGCTATTTATATTATGACTTTTAGCACTAAGTATAATCATCATGTATATATTTATGTTTAATCTTAGTTTATTGAGTTTTCAGCATTACACGGTTACATAAACACAAATAAACACACAAAAGTACAATAGGACAAAAGGCTTGATTCAGAGAGACAAAAAAAAACTTCCGTTTTAGTGCCGATCTGTTTTTTGTGTGAAATGTTTCCGTTCTCGTATGAGCGTACGAGCGATTCTATGCATGCATTGAAAAGCTTCTGTAAAGTTTCCGTCCGTTCGTACGGCAGATTATGAATACGAGGATGTCATTTTCCATCCAGACTTTTCCGTTTCATTTCCACATGTTACAACGTAGGCTTTCGTTTTTGCCCTTTTCCCATCGTATCCTCCAACGAATCCTTTACGTTTTCCGGTCGATTCTGTTTCCCTTTTTCAATAAATATTCGTCCAGACGGAAATTCTTACGATCTTGCGCCTGCGCACTACAAACTTAACTCATTAAAGTGCTCGCCTACACATTTGCCACCCTCACATCTACTACAATGTTAGCACTATCCTCCATCTTCCCTTTTGGAACCTTAAAGCTCACCCAAACCACTTAGCACTATCCTCCATCTTCCCTTCCTCCATCTTCCCTTTTGGAACCTTAAAGCTCACCCAAATCACTTCTCGGTCATGTGAATAGTCATGTTTAAATATTTATGGGCCCATTCGTTTTGTGTTAATGTATTTTGTAAATGAAATGACACTGTAACATTTTTTTTTTATTCCATCATAAAATATAACATTTATGAAAATTTTGAAAATTTCAAATTTTTACAACTATAAAAAACAAAATACATAGCAATGGCAGGCCACAGAACATTATACTTCATCTGTGAGCTGTGGTCCAGCTCCTGCATCTTTCCCACCAACTGAAGAACCCTGACATTCAGTTGTGCTACTCTGGCATGTGTGGTCCCTGTTAAAAAACTTAAATTAAAATATTGGTATAACCTTGTTGGGGGTCATACTGCAGTGCCCCCCCCCCCCCCTGTATGGTCCAAACACCTAAATCTGGACTTCAAAAGCCAGAGGGCCCTTGCCACCACAGGCCGGGTTTTGCATAGTGCCCGATTAGAGAACCCCTGGGCCGCATTCTGCAGGCAAAGAATGGGCATCAGGAGCAAGGGCAGGAGTGGATATCCAGAATCCCCTGAAAGAATTTAAAAATACTAACATAAAATACACATTCTAAGCTACAATATTGTTTAACATGTCATCAAGGGCTAAAAACAGCAATAGGTTAAGTCATGAGTCATCAACTATATTCATTGCCATACAGTGAAAATGGATTGATGGAATATGAGCAAACTTACCCTGGAGCCATCCACCAGATAATTCTCCTGACTCAAACTGACGAAATAAGCCGGAGCTCCGCAATATATAAGCATCATGGGACGACCCTGGATTCCCTGCAAGAACACTGAGGAATCGCATAGCTGGACCAATCACTGCTTTTATGTTGTGTGAGTGGCACATCTTGCGGTTCCTGCAACCAAATATAAAATAATTACACAAAGCAAAGGTAACCAACTAAAACAATAACTCCTACAACAAATTAAGATTCAAGTTCAACAATCCAAATATAATTCACAAAGGACATAAGTCTAAAAAAATATAGCAATTATATGGATGTGTGGGAAAATAAATGTTTACATGCTAAGGACTAATTAAAATCAGCATTAAAATGCATCTATAAGGCATACATGAAATGTATTGATTCAGGTATGCATTGCTATACAATTTATGGGCTCGGCCATGCTGATACATGCAATGCCTTGGTGCTAAAGGCGCGCAGACTCCTCCACATAGCCGCAAAACATGTTAAACAATAGCAATCCGAGCCCTCAAAGGTCTCGTAAGTGGATCGGAAATGAAACGGATTTATAGGGTGGTGGTCCGTCGGAAATCAGCTCTCTGAATCAGACAGAAACCCATCCCAACAACGGAAGTTTTCTGAACGAACGGAAAATTTCCGATTTTGTTTGGAAAATGATCCGAACTAACGGAAATGTTCCGATTTGCTTCCGTTCATTGAAAGCGCATTCCCGAACGTTCGTACGAATGAAAAATGAACGAAAAAAAGCACAAAAATAACAAACACCCACCAAAACTTTCACAGACAGCTACGGAAGTCCGGACGAATGTGTCTTTGAATCCAGGCTAAAGTGCGTAGTATATGGCATACAGCGTTATCTTGCATTCCCATAACCTACAAGAATCCCCCTTGACTGCCCCAGCCTTTTCCGATCTCCATATCATTAGTCAATTCTATTCTCTCTGTCCCATCCCCCCCTGCCAAGCTACATCAACTAGATTAGTATAACTCCTTCTTCCCCTCAACCGACATCCGTGAGGAGGGCTCGCGTCCCCCAAGTATACTAGGGTGAACTAGACATATTCTTCCTTCCTGGGTCTGCTGGTCGCTCGAATTCCAGCTAATTTATTCGTCAGTAAGTCAGGCAATCTTACAATGCACCAAAAAAGCAACCCACAAGGACAATACACACATTAGGGCTAAGGGGGGGGGGGGGGAAGGGGCAGGGGTAGGAAGAAGGAACGGGGAGGAAGGCCCATCAAAAAGAAGAAGGGCCCGTGTCTATCTGTCTACGACAGGCCTATTGTAGTTCCATTATTCTTCTCTGCCCTTGGTCCAAACCCTTGTACAGTATCCACGCTACCCACGTATTCCTGAACTTCTCACCCTCCCCGTTCAGATCGGCCATTAGCTCTTCCATTCTCATAATATTATTAAGCTCTTCACACCATTCAAGCAAGGAGGGGACTATCGTCTTCTTCCAGTACCTTGGTATCACAGATCTTGCGGCTGTCAAAAAGTGTCTCAGAACACCCCTTTTACCTGCCTGTTTACTTCCTGGAAGCATGGACAGTAGCGTTATCTCGGGGGTATTAGGGACTGGAGAGCCATAAGCCTCCACATACAGCGAAAGGATCCTGTCCCAAAGCCTGTTTATACTAGGGCATTCCCACCAAATGTGCAAGAGGGTACCGCGAGCCACATTACATCTCCAGCACGTATCCGGTATTAGGGGGAAGATCTGATGGATCCGGACGGGGCTTCTGTACCACCGCGAGAGAATTTGAAATTTTTTTCCTGAGCCTTACATGGTTTTGCCATCTTGTGACTAAGAAAAAAGGCCTTCTCCCACTCCTCCCCCTCCAGAGTCCTCCCGATCTCCCTCTCCCACTCTGCTACAAAGTCCAGCTTCGCGTCCCCCGCCCTCCCAACAATATACCTTACAGGATTGATAGTACCCCCTTTGGTCTTTCCGTTGCCTCCAGCAGGCTCTCAAATTGAGAACACTCTCTTGTGATCTTACCTATGTCCCCCAATGAGCTCAGGTAGTTTCTCAATTGGTTAACCGCCAGCCAGGATACCCTCCCCCCCCCATGCTTAGCTCCCCCACTGTGGGTGGCCTACCCTGGACCAGCGTATGCCTCAACTTAATGCTTGAAGATGAGTTCCATATCAAAAATTTTGGGGCCCCCACTCCCGGCTCAAACTCTGAATTATCAAATAAAGGAATCATCGGACCTGGTCTAGTTGCTACTTCCAGATTCCTAAGGCAATCTTCCCATGTCAAAAGGAGCTGGGCCATTAAAAACGGCAATCTCTCCTTCGCCCTTACTTTCGGATCCACCCAAGGGAGAGATGTGACCTTGCATGTCTGTATGTCCTGC
This sequence comes from Gastrophryne carolinensis, assembly GCA_027917425.1. Lineage (NCBI taxonomy): Eukaryota > Metazoa > Chordata > Amphibia > Anura > Microhylidae > Gastrophryne > Gastrophryne carolinensis. The sequence continues at coordinate 168,966,114 of CM051234.1, read as the reverse complement.
TCAATTGTGACCCACTGCTTGGACCCACCCCCATGATGCCAATCCACCATCCTTATTAGTACCGCTGCTCTATGGTAATTCTCCACATCTGGTAACCCGGCCCCCCCTGTTCCTTGCGCCTAGCTAACTTCCGAAGGCTTAGTCTCGGGTGTTTCCCACCCCATACAAATATCACTATCTCTGATCTAATTTGTCTAAAAAAACGCTTATTACCATGGATGGGTATCTCCTGAAAGATGTATAAAAGTTTCGGCAATATATCCATCTTCATCACATTTATTCTCCCAAGCCAGGAGATATTTTTCTTCCCATACACCTCCAGTTCTTTCCTGATCCTCACGAGTAAGGGGTCATAGTTCAACCCAAACAGCGAGGCAGGGTCAGCCGAAATTAGAACTCCCAGATATTCTATGGCCTCTTTACACCATTTAAAAGGGAAGTTCCCTTCTAACCTCTGGACTAGGGCCTGATCCTCAATACTAATGTTCAACATTTCCGACTTTGACATATTAACTTTAAAATTACTAACCCTGCTGAACCTTTGGAACTCCTGTATGATCAGTGGCAAAGGAATATGTGGTGAAGTGATATAAAGTAATGTCATCCGCGTACAGTGCCAATTTGTGCATCCTACCCCCTAGCTCTATCCCCTTAATGTCAGGGTGTCTACGCAGCGCCTCTGCCAAGTGCTCCATAACCAGCACAAATAACAAGGGCGATAAGGGACAGCCCTGTCTCGTCCCATTCCCTATCTTAAAAGCTGAAGATAAAATTCCATTTGTTCTAACCTTTGCTGTGGGACCCCCATAAAGTGCCTTAATCCTCCCCCTCAGAACTGGGCCCAGCCCTGCTTGCCGCAAAGTTAACTCTAGAAACTTCCAGCTAACCCTGTCGAACGCCTTCTCAGCGTTAACTGACAGGAATCTTATTTGTCCTGGCGTAAGAATTCAGGAGAATCGTCTTTATTGTATTATCTCGGGCCTCCCTTCCCGACACAAACCCCACCTGGTCCGTATGTGCCCAAGCCGATAGTAACCTTTTTAGCCTATTAGCGATCATTTTGGAGAAGAGCTTCACATCTACATTGATTGAAGAGATTGGTCTGTAGCTGTTACAACTCATTTGCTCTTTCCCAGGCTTAGGCAAAACCTTGATATGCGCCTCTAAGGATTGCGTCGGGAAGCCACAACTCTCCGAAACCGCGTTGAATGTTTTGGTCATAAACGGTGCCAATTGAGCCTGAAATTGTTTATAAAATGTTATTGTAAACCCATCAGGGCCCGGGCTCTTCCCCGCCTGGGTCGAGGCCATGGCCTCCAGCAATTCTAACTGGTCAAAGGGTTCTTCCAGCTCTTCTCTCTCTGGATCCTCCAGAACCGGCAGTCCCGTCTCCTCTACATACCGTTCCATCTCCACCTCCATGTCCCCCCCCCGTGCCCCCCCTCAATGCTGTACAGCTGGGAGTAGAATTGTCGAAATACCTCGACAATTCCCTTTGGGTCATGCACCAAATTGCCTCTCGCATCTTTTATAGTTGGTATGTATGTCTGACATTGTCTGGGGTGTAGTAGTCTAGCTAAGGGCCGGCCACATTTCTTGTTGTGTTCATAGTAAAACCTGTTTGCCAGTTCCCTCTGTCTGCTAGACATTTAGTAAGCTCAGTAGCTCATTTCTAGCTTCCATCAATGCCAGCAGACTAGATGGATCCGGGTTCCGTTTATGAGAGGTCTCTAGTCTAGCTATACTATCAATCAGCCCCGCCACCTTTTCTCCCCTCTCCCTCTTCAACCTTGCTGCATGCTGGATAAGAATCCCCCTGAGGCTACACTTCAGCGCCTCCCACTGCATAGGGAGCCTGGTTGTATCTCGTTCATGATTTCTCAAAAAGTCCCCTCCGACAACGCCTTGGAGCATGTTTCATCCAGCAATAGACCCTCATTCAGTCGCCACTGCCATGGTCTTTCTGCCAGCCCCGGCAGCTCCAAAGACAACAATAGAGGAGCATGGTCCGACCAGATTCTAGTGCCAATGGTTGCAGCCGGTGACCACTGAAGTGCATGGTGGCTGACAAAAAAATAATCTATCCTACTATATGAAGAGTGGATATTCGAGTAAAAGGTAAAATCTTTAACCCCTGGGTTACATATTCACCAAACATCTATCAATTGTCTTCCATGGAGCAGGTTTTTAAATGCTCTCAGTTTTGCGTAAGACAAGGATGACAGTCCCGTTGAGGTATCTATCAAGGGATCAATAGCCATATTGAAATCTCCCCCTATTATCTCCACTCCCTCTGTGAATCCATCCAAAACCCGAAAGATCTTCTGAACTGCTTTCACCTGATCTACATTTGGTAAATATACATTAGCTAGCATAAACCTTTTCCCCCCAATTTGAGCCATAACAAATAAAAACCTGCCCTCTGGGTCTATCATCTTATCTAACAGTACGAACGGTGCATTTTTATGAATTGCAATTGACACCCCCTTGGCCTTAGCTTCTGGGTTCGGGGCATGAAACCATATGGGGAAATTCCTGTCCCTACAGTACGGCACCTTGCCCACCTTAAAATGGGTTTCTTGCAGAAAAAGGATCTGACATCTCTTCTTATGCTGGGAGTATAAGATTTGAGACCTCTTTGAGGGGCTATTCAAGCCCTTTACATTGAACAAGCAGATTGTAAGGAGATGACCCCATCCCCCCCCTCCCACCCCCAGCCCCACCCATTCAACCCCCGGCGTCCCAGGATAAGGGAAAGAAACACTAGGTAACAGGTAACACAAGACTAGAGACAAACAAACACACTACAATATTAATGTGAGGTTGTAGCACACCAAACTGAATAATAAGAAAATTAGTTAAAGCATATTTCTGCATGGGGTTCAAACCATTCTAAGCTGCATCCGCTCAATACGCAGTAAACAATACATAAAGACCAAATTGTAGGAGGAATGAACACCCAAGAAATGTTAATTGCAATAAACAAAAGTGATTTAATGATGTGAAAACATGATTCAGACATATACATGACGTATATACATAATAATAACAAATGACCGCTAGGTGGCGCTGTTGTGTGAATTCTCACAATTCAGGTTCTGTTGCCCATCAAGATAAGGCAGAGAAAGCAATGTCCAATAAATGAAGTAAAGGTAGCATAATCAAGGGCTAAACAGATCCATCAAAATCCCATTTCCAATGCAAGTAGTAAGAGACACATAGGTCAAAAAGGCTTACAGGCAGGATACAGGAACAACAGCTGGAACTTCTCTCAACGTTTCGACAGTAATGTCTTCATCAGGAGATGCGGTATCAAAAAGGGGGCAATCAAACCTTAAATAGTGTAAGGACCCAGCATGCTAGATGGCGCCAAACGCAGGCTGTGCACATTATGGCGTAGCCTGATGACATCATCAAAGGTCGTTACAGGAAGTCCCGACCGTCCTCAGACCAGGTGACAATATTTGCCATCGAGCCAGAGGGATGGTGCGCGGGGCTCCATGCAATGCCCCTAGCGGAGTTAGGAGTGAAAAAGGGAAATGTACAGCAAAGTTTAGAAACCACAGTTTCCGAGGTTGGGGCTACAGTAACATGGCGCCCGATCTATGGGCGCAGCTAGAGTGCGCAAGTCCAGAGTGGGGCTACAGGAAAATGGTGCCTGTTAGCTCTGGGAGATGTATCCAAAATGGCGGCCGCAAATCTCGCGAGATCCAAGATGGCGGCCGCAACTATCGTAGGCTAGATCCTTACTAATGGTTGAAATCTAACCAGCAAAATGGCTGCCGTCGTGAAGGCGACGCTCCAAGTTAGAACCAGTGATGAAGTAAAAACAATGTGGGGGGGATTTCAGCTTAGTATAGTCAAGGCACCATATAGCCTAAAAAAGGATGCGGATTGTAGCTCATAAACAGTGATTCCAAGATGCTCCCCAGCTCCTAGGTTTAATACTCAGTCAGGATCAGCTCGTCGGGATATAAGGCAGCACTCCAGCTCCATATTTCAATGTTAGAGCAATGTAGGCACACTGAGGTTTACAGGGGGCACTCCAACTCCATAATACCACGCTAGGTCAGCTCGAGCAAGCTGGGGTTTAGAGGAGCACTCCAACTCCCTATTTATCACGCTGGATCAGCACAGGTAAGCATATAAGTTGAAAATCATTTTTCTTACTCCACCCACCCTCTAGTAATAGTAACAATCAGAACACCAGTATGTGTAGACCCAAAAGTAAGTGGAATCCCCCTGCATCCTCAGATGCCGTAGAGACCTTCATTAAACTAGTAAAGAGGGACACTGACCATCTTATGCCTGCACCCAATAACCCCGCCCCAATTTTTCCAATAAGGAATGTAAAGCCCTACAATCACTTAAAGACAACACCAGTATAGTAATAAAACCGGCGGATAAGGGTGGGGCCATAGTAGTGATGAATGCCTTAGACTATATGAAAGAAATACAAGGACAACTGCGGGACGCCGCAGTGTACACACCCATACGAGGAGACCCTACCTTAGAGGTTAAATCTAGGGATGAGCGAATCGATCCGGACGAACCCGGATTCGATCCGAATTTCAGGAAAAATTCGATTCGGATCGAATCCGAATTTCCCCGCGATTCGATCACTCGAAGTTTTCCTTTAACATCCATTCATTTACATTACAGGCATTCTAAGATGGCGGGCGGGACATGTCTGGACATGTATCCCGCGCCAGTGCAAGCTGGGGCAGTCACATGCAGCCTATCAGCAGCCAGCAAGCCCGGTGACGTCACACAGCGGTATTTAACGGCGGCCATCTTGCTTTTCCTCATTTCTCTATTGCATTCGTGACAGACAGACAGAACGCTGTGTAGCTGAGGCAGTTAGACAGGCTGGAGACAGGCTGGAGACAGGGACAGACAGGGACAGACAGGGACAGGCTGGAGACAGGCAGGAGACAGACAGGAGACAGACAGAAAGCCAGGGAAAGGTAGGAAAAACGGAGCTGGCTGACAGGGAGATTTTTTTTTTTTCATCCAGCCTTTGTTAGCGTTTTCAGGCTGCTTATAGTAACTAACTGTGCATATATACTGAACTGATCTTAAGTCTGCTGTGAGGCATCCCATTCTGTGACTAAAGCAGCCTCTATTTAATAGCATAATAAACATTTGCACTTATTCTCATAGAAATCAGGCCTGATAAAGACACTTTTGCTGTGCATGCTCTCTGGTTTTTGTGGCACTGGCATCCCATTCTGTGACTAAAGCAGCCTCTATTTAATAGCATAATAAACATTTGCACTTATTCTCATAGAAATCAGGCCTGATAAAGACACTTTTGCTGTGCATGCTCTCTGGTTTTTGTGGCACTGGCATCCCATTCTGTGACTAAAGCAGCCTCTATTTAATAGCATAATAAACATTTGCACTTATTCTCATAGAAATCAGGCCTGATAAAGACACTTTTGCTGTGCATGCTCTCTGGTTTTTGTGGCACTGGCATCCCATTCTGTGACTAAAGCAGCCTCTATTTAATAGCATAATAAACATTTGCACTTATTCTCATAGAAATCAGGCCTGATAAAGACACTTTTGCTGTGCATGCTCTCTGGTTTTTGTGGCACTGGCATCCCATTCTGTGACTAAAGCAGCCTCTATTTAATAGCATAATAACCATTTGCACTTATTCTCATAGAAATCAGGCCTGATAAAGACACTTTTGCTGTGCATGCTCTCTGGTTTTTGTGGCACTGGCATCCCATTCTGTGACTAAAGCAGCCTCTATTTAATAGCATAATAAACATTTGCACTTATTCTCATAGAAATCAGGCCTGATAAAGACACTTTTGCTGTGCATGCTCTCTGGTTTTTGTGGCACTGGCATCCCATTCTGTGACTAAAGCAGCCTCTATTTAATAGCATAATAACCATTTGCACTTATTCTCATAGAAATCAGGCCTGATAAAGACACTTTTGCTGTGCATGCTCTCTGGTTTTTGTGGCACTGGCATCCCATTCTGTGACTAAAGCAGCCTCTATTTAATAGCATAATAACCATTTGCACTTATTCTCATAGAAATCAGGCCTGATAAAGACACTTTTGCTGTGCATGCTCTCTGGTTTTTGTGGCACTGGCATCCCATTCTGTGACTAAAGCAGCCTCTATTTAATAGCATAATAAACATTTGCACTTATTCTCATAGAAATCAGGCCTGATAAAGACACTTTTGCTGTGCATGCTCTCTGGTTTTTGTGGCACTGGCATCCCATTCTGTGACTAAAGCAGCCTCTATTTAATAGCATAATAAACATTTGCACTTATTCTCATAGAAATCAGGCCTGATAAAGACACTTTTGCTGTGCATGCTCTCTGGTTTTTGTGGCACTGGCATCCCATTCTGTGACTAAAGCAGCCTCTATTTAATAGCATAATAAACATTTGCACTTATTCTCATAGAAATCAGGCCTGATAAAGACACTTTTGCTGTGCATGCTCTCTGGTTTTTGTGGCACTGGCATCCCATTCTGTGACTAAAGCAGCCTCTATTTAATAGCATAATAAACATTTGCACTTATTCTCATAGAAATCAGGCCTGATAAAGACACTTTTGCTGTGCATGCTCTCTGGTTTTTGTGGCACTGGCATCCCATTCTGTGACTAAAGCAGCCTCTATTTAATAGCATAATAAACATTTGCACTTATTCTCATAGAAATCAGGCCTGATAAAGACACTTTTGCTGTGCATGCTCTCTGGTTTTTGTGGCACTGGCATCCCATTCTGTGACTAAAGCAGCCTCTATTTAATAGCATAATAAACATTTGCACTTATTCTCATAGAAATCAGGCCTGATAAAGACACTTTTGCTGTGCATGCTCTCTGGTTTTTGTGGCACTGGCATCCCATTCTGTGACTAAAGCAGCCTCTATTTAATAGCATAATAAACATTTGCACTTATTCTCATAGAAATCAGGCCTGATAAAGACACTTTTGCTGTGCATGCTCTCTGGTTTTTGTGGCACTGGCATCCCATTCTGTGACTAAAGCAGCCTCTATTTAATAGCATAATAAACATTTGCACTTATTCTCATAGAAATCAGGCCTGATAAAGACACTTTTGCTGTGCATGCTCTCTGGTTTTTGTGGCACTGGCATCCCATTCTGTGACTAAAGCAGCCTCTATTTAATAGCATAATAAACATTTGCACTTATTCTCATAGAAATCAGGCCTGATAAAGACACTTTTGCTGTGCATGCTCTCTGGTTTTTGTGGCACTGGCATCCCATTCTGTGACTAAAGCAGCCTCTATTTAATAGCATAATAAACATTTGCACTTATTCTCATAGAAATCAGGCCTGATAAAGACACTTTTGCTGTGCATGCTCTCTGGTTTTTGTGGCACTGGCATCCCATTCTGTGACTAAAGCAGCCTCTATTTAATAGCATAATAAACATTTGCACTTATTCTCATAGAAATCAGGCCTGATAAAGACACTTTTGCTGTGCATGCTCTCTGGTTTTTGTGGCACTGGCATCCCATTCTGTGACTAAAGCAGCCTCTATTTAATAGCATAATAAACATTTGCACTTATTCTCATAGAAATCAGGCCTGATAAAGACACTTTTGCTGTGCATGCTCTCTGGTTTTTGTGGCACTGGCATCCCATTCTGTGACTAAAGCAGCCTCTATTTAATAGCATAATAAACATTTGCACTTATTCTCATAGAAATCAGGCCTGATAAAGACACTTTTGCTGTGCATGCTCTCTGGTTTTTGTGGCACTGGCATCCCATTCCGTGACTAAAGCAGCCTCTATTTAATAGCATAATAAACATTTGCACTTATTCTCATAGAAATCAGGCCTGATAAAGACACTTTTGCTGTGCATGCTCTCTGGTTTTTGTGGCACTGGCATCCCATTCTGTGACTAAAGCAGCCTCTATTTAATAGCATAATAAACATTTGCACTTATTCTCATAGAAATCAGGCCTGATAAAGACACTTTTGCTGTGCATGCTCTCTGGTTTTTGTGGCACTGGCATCCCATTCTGTGACTAAAGCAGCCTCTATTTAATAGCATAATAAACATTTGCACTTATTCTCATAGAAATCAGGCCTGATAAAGACACTTTTGCTGTGCATGCTCTCTGGTTTTTGTGGCACTGGCATCCCATTCTGTGACTAAAGCAGCCTCTATTTAATAGCATAATAAACATTTGCACTTATTCTCATAGAAATCAGGCCTGATAAAGACACTTTTGCTGTGCATGCTCTCTGGTTTTTGTGGCACTGGCATCCCATTCTGTGACTAAAGCAGCCTCTATTTAATAGCATAATAAACATTTGCACTTATTCTCATAGAAATCAGGCCTGATAAAGACACTTTTGCTGTGCATGCTCTCTGGTTTTTGTGGCACTGGCATCCCATTCTGTGACTAAAGCAGCCTCTATTTAATAGCATAATAAACATTTGCACTTATTCTCATAGAAATCAGGCCTGATAAAGACACTTTTGCTGTGCATGCTCTCTGGTTTTTGTGGCACTGGCATCCCATTCTGTGACTAAAGCAGCCTCTATTTAATAGCATAATAAACATTTGCACTTATTCTCATAGAAATCAGGCCTGATAAAGACACTTTTGCTGTGCATGCTCTCTGGTTTTTGTGGCACTGGCATCCCATTCTGTGACTAAAGCAGCCTCTATTTAATAGCATAATAAACATTTGCACTTATTCTCATAGAAATCAGGCCTGATAAAGACACTTTTGCTGTGCATGCTCTCTGGTTTTTGTGGCACTGGCATCCCATTCTGTGACTAAAGCAGCCTCTATTTAATAGCATAATAAACATTTGCACTTATTCTCATAGAAATCAGGCCTGATAAAGACACTTTTGCTGTGCATGCTCTCTGGTTTTTGTGGCACTGGCATCCCATTCTGTGACTAAAGCAGCCTCTATTTAATAGCATAATAAACATTTGCACTTATTCTCATAGAAATCAGGCCTGATAAAGACACTTTTGCTGTGCATGCTCTCTGGTTTTTGTGGCACTGGCATCCCATTCTGTGACTAAAGCAGCCTCTATTTAATAGCATAATAAACATTTGCACTTATTCTCATAGAAATCAGGCCTGATAAAGACACTTTTGCTGTGCATGCTCTCTGGTTTTTGTGGCACTGGCATCCCATTCTGTGACTAAAGCAGCCTCTATTTAATAGCATAATAAACATTTGCACTTATTCTCATAGAAATCAGGCCTGATAAAGACACTTTTGCTGGCCAAAGCCCTACTGGACCCTGCCAGGTCGATTCCTGCCCGGGGCATCCCATTCTGTGACTACAGCAGCCTCTGTTTAAGACCATATAAGCATTTGCTCTTATCATATTTGAAATTAGCCTGATAAAGACACTTTTGCTGGCCAAAGCCCTACTGGACCCTGCCAGGTCCATTCCTGCCCAGGGCATCCCATTCTGTGACTAAAGCAGCCTCTGTTTAAGACCATATAAGCATTTGCTCTTATTATATTTATATTATAAGACACTTTTGCTGGGCATAGGCTTACTGCTGCCTGCCAGGTGCACTTCTGTTGAGGCATCCCATTCTGTAACATAGCATACCCCTCTTTATTTACACTAAGCAGCTCTCTTATTTACACTAAGCAGGCCTGTTGGAGGCTGAGTGTTACTGCTCACTTTTGGTGTGCATTATATTCTGTTTTATATAGACCCACTGCTGCCTGGGGGTTCTTAAAATATCACCTACTACCACGCCAGTTAGACTATGTCGGGCAGACAAGTGCCTGGAAGTGAAAAGAGGAGTGGCAGAGGCCAAGATTCCGCAGGCAGAGCTCGCATCAGACTGGGGGCCAGTAGCAGCAGGAGTCACGCTGAGAGACCTAATCTGCCAGTATCTGCTAGCGGTCGGGTCTCCACCAGTAACGCATCTGCCGTGGTAGATTGGCTGACGCGCTCATCAACAACATCATCACAACTTACATCTGAGACCCCCAGTCTAGGGTCGGTAGGTTCCTCTGACACAACCCTGAGTTGGCATGCCCCGAGAGCAGTCCCTGTCCTCCCATTGCCTCTGTCCTACGCCGTTCCCTCCCCCAGCGACGTATCCTATGCTTTGGGTTCAGCTCCACTCTTTAGTGAGGAGGACGATCAGATACAGGAGGACAGTCAGCAGCTACTGCCCAGCCAAGAAATGGAGGTGGCTTCTTTAGCTAGGCAGACAAATAGTGATGTGGACAGTGTCGTGGGTGCTGCGAGCGTTCCAGCTCCTGCGCCAGACACTGTTGACGAATCCACGAACATCAGTGACGTACAGCCACAACCCGGTGATGATGATGATGATGACGATGAAGCCGATCGCACTTGGGAGCCGGGTGATGAAGGGGCTTCATCGTCATCATCAGGAGAAGAGGGGCGCAGGTTGCCCCGGAGTCAGCAGCTGAGGCAGCAAGGTGGTAGCAGTCAGCATGGGGGCACAATTCCAAAGGCTGGAGCCGGCCGGGGCCGGGGCCGGGGTAGAGCACCTGCTGTGCGGCAGTCTACCTTATCGGGAGGTAGTGGAGCAGGGGTTCCTGGAGTTGGCAACAGCAGCAGTGAATCAGTGAGGCCAGGGGGTGGGAAAAGTAGCTACTCGGCAGTGTGGCAGTTTTTCCTGAGGCATCCGCAGGAGGGTAACATGGCCACATGCAAGATATGTAGGCAAAAGGTGAAGCGTGGCCAGGGTCCAAATGTTGGCACCACGGCCCTGCGTCAACATATGATGCGTCACCATAAAACGACCTGGGAGAACCGAGGCTCCCAAGGGGTGGTCCAGTCTGCTTCCTCACCAAGTGAGCTCCCAATTTCTGCCAGCCAAGGCTCCAGCACCTCAGCCGAAGGCAGCTGTGCGTCACACCCATCCTCTGTCGCTCCTGCTCCTCCTCCTCCTCCTCCAAGTCATGCATCCCGCCAGCAATCCATCAGCGAAGCCATGTCCAAGAGACAGCAGTATGCGCCCACTCATCCTACGGCGCAGAAGCTGAATGTGCTCCTGTCCAAGTTGCTGGTGCTGCAGTCGCTCCCTTTTCAGGTGGTGGAATCTGCACCTTTCAGAGAACTGATGGCTTGTGCCGAGCCGAGGTGGAGAGTCCCAAGCCGTCATTTCTTTGCCAAGAAGGCAGTACCAGCGCTGCACACTTTTGTTGAACAGAAGGTGGGCCAGTCCTTGAGCCTGTCGGTGTGTAGCAAAATACATGGCAGCGCCGACATCTGGAGCTGTAACTACGGTCAGGGGCAGTACATGTCGTTTACGGCCCACTGGGTGAATGTGGTCCCTTTGCAGCAGCAACTTGGACAGGTCACGCCGCTTCGGCCTCCGCGCTCTCTGCCCATTGGGCCTGTGACACCGTGCGACTCGGCCTCCTCATCCTCCGCCATCTCCTCACCCTCCACTGTAGGCTCAAGTCTCAGTGCCCCTCCAGTCTACCATGTGTGCAGGGCACGGAGGTGTCACGCAGTGCTTCACATGGTTTGTCTTGGCGAACGGAGTCACACAGGGGAGGAACTGCTTAAATGTATTCATCAGGAAATCCAAACATGGCTTACTCCGAGAAAACTTAAAATGGGAATCATGGTTACTGACAATGGGAAGAACATTTTGTCTGCGCTGCGCCAAGGAAGCCTGACCCATGCCCCCTGCATGGCTCACGTCTTCAATCTGGTTGTCAAGCGGTTTCTGAAGTGTTCCCCCCATCTGCAGGACATCCTAACAACTTCACGGAAACTTTGCATGCACTTCAGCCACTCCTACACCGCCAAACACACCCTTCTTGAGCTACAGCGTCAGAATGGTATCCCCCAACATAGTCTGATTTGCGATGTTTCCACCCGTTGGAATTCCACCCTTCACATGTTGGACCGATTATATGAACAGAGAAAAGCCATCACGGATTTCCTGATGATCCAAGCAGATAGGGGGACTCCCCTGTGTAACTTCAATGTCAACCAGTGGCAGCTCATACGTGACACCTGCCGTTTGCTCAGGCCCTTTGAGGAAGCCACTTTATTTGTCAGTCGGCAGGATTACGGGATGAACGACGTGATTCCACTGCTTCATGTACTACAGCACATGTTGGAAACCATGACTGGTCAGGGCACTGGAGACATGGCGTTTACATCTTACGGCCACATGAACCCCGTTGGAGCTGAACTGGAGGAGGAGGAGGAGGAAGAGGAGGAGGAGGAGTTGCCCAGCGAAACACAGTTTAGGCTTGGCGAAATGGCTGGTTTATCTAGTCAGCGGACAGGAGAGGAGGAGCAGGAGCAGCCAGAGGAGCTAGAGGTTTTTGAGGAAGGAGAGACAGAGGACCCGGGCACACCGTGGCAGTATGCAGTGGAGATGGAGACAGGTAGTCCATCCGAGTCACTTGCGCAAATGGCACGAAGCATGCTCACATGCTTGCGTAGTGACCCCAGAATTGTTTCCATCTGTCGGCGGGATGACTTCTGGCTGTCCACCTTATTGGACCCTCGCTTCCGGCACAAAATGGGGGCATTTTTTAAACCCACCGAGAGGGAGGACAAACTCAACTACTACAAAGACATTCTACGTAGGCAGTTGGCCGATGCCTATCTGCGCCATGGTCCATACTCTCGCAGGTCTGACTCGAGGGGACCTCTGCGCTCACCTTCCACTGCCATGGCCGCTGGGGGGGTTGGCAGCAGCAGCAGCAGAAGCTCCATCAGCAGCAGCAGCCTCAGTCTTCAGTCGCTAATGAGTAGCTTTCTACACCCGCATAGTGAGGCTACTCATGAGCAGCAGGAAGACCTGGAGCAGGACCTGAACCAGCAGGTCATGTCATACTTTGACATGACCATGCCAACACACCTTGAGGATCCGCTGGACTTCTGGGCAGCCAAACTTGATTTGTGGCCGCAACTAGCAGAGTTTGCCCTGGAAAAGCTGTCCTGCCCGGCAAGTAGCGTGCCATCTGAGCGGGTGTTTAGTGCGGCGGGGGCCATAGTTACGGCGAGGAGAACTCGTCTGTCAACTAAAAATGTGGAGAGACTCACCTTTGTCAAAATGAATCAGGGATGGATCAGCCAGGATTTCCACCCACCAATGCCTGATGCATGCGACTAGATTCAGCATGGTGCCACGTTTTACACTTTACAAATGGTGCAAAACATATTTATGTCTTTAGGCCATTTTTTGGGCTCCTGCTGCTGCTACTGCCAACTTCTGCCAACTCCAGGGTGTGATTCATCCAATTTTTGGGCTCCTGAAGCCAACTCCAGTGTATATTTGGGCTCCTGCTGCTACTACTGTCAACTCCTGCCAACTCCAGGGTGTGATTCATCCAATTTTTGGGCTCCTGAGGCCAACTCCAGTGTATATTTGGGCTCCTGCTGCTGCTACTGCCAACTTCTGCCAACTCCAGGGTGTGATTCATCCAATTTTTGGGCTCCTGAAGCCAACTCCAGTGTATATTTGGGCTCCTGCTGCTACTACTGCCAACTTCTGCCAACTCCAGGGTGTGATTCATCCAATTTTTGGGCTCCTGAGGCCAACTCCAGTGTATATTTGGGCTCCTGCTGCTACTACTGCCAACTTCTGCCAACTCCAGGGTGTGATTCATCCAATTTTTGGGCTCCTGAGGCCAACTCCAGTGTATATTTGGGCTCCTGCTGCTGCTGCTGCCAACTTCTGCCAACTCCAGGGTGTGATTCATCCAATTTTTGGGCTCCTGAAGCCAACTCCAGTGTATATTTGGGCTCCTGCTGCTACTACTGTCAACTCCTGCCAACTCCAGGGTGTGATTCATCCAATTTTTGGGCTCCTGAAGCCAACTCCAGTGTATATTTGGGCTCCTGCTGCTGCTGCTGCCAACTTCTGCCAACTCCAGGGTGTGATTCATCCAATTTTTGGGCTCCTGAGGCCAACTCCAGTGTATATTTGGGCTCCTGCTGCTGCTGCTGCCAACTTCTGCCAACTCCAGGGTGTGATTCATCCAATTTTTGGGCTCCTGAGGCCAACTCCAGTGTATATTTGGGCTCCTGCTGCTACTACTGTCAACTCCTGCCAACTCCAGGGTGTGATTCATCCAATTTTTGGGCTCCTGAGGCCAACTCCAGTGTATATTTGGGCTCCTGCTGCTGCTGCTGCCAACTTCTGCCAACTCCAGGGTGTGATTCATCCAATTTTTGTGCTCCTGAGGCCAACTCCAGTGTATATTTGGGCTCCTGCTCCTGCTGCTGCCAACTTCTGCCAACTCCAGGGTGTGATTCATCCAATTTTTGGGCTCCTGAAGCCAACTCCAGTGTATATTTGGGCTCCTGCTGCTGCTGCCAACTTCTGCCAACTCCAGGGTGTGATTCATCCAATTTTTGGGCTCCTGAGGCCAACTCCAGTGTATATTTGGGCTCCTTCTGCCCCTCATAGTGATGCCACTTCAACTCTCTGCAATTGTGCCGCTCTGCGATTCTATTAGCGATGCCTCTGATCTGCATGTGATATTTCTTCAAAGTATTATTTAACAAACCCAGCACGCATCCTGTGCGTGTTACAGCAAGGCTGAATGGTTTACAACCCTATTGAGGCTGTAGGAGGCTCAGAAATAGCCGTTTTTAATAGCGATTCGTCGCGAATTTATTCGGGTCGAAACGATTTTTGTCGGAAAATTCGGCGAATCAGTCGAATCGAATTTTTCAAAAGTTCGCTCATCTCTAGTTAAATCCATCCTGGAGGAAATAGTAGTGAGGGCCACCAATAATGGTGTAATTGATGAAAAAACAGCAACATTTCTCATAAATGAATATCCACTTATACCTCTTTTCTACTGTTTACCAAAAATATACAAAAGATTACAGAATCCTCCAGGTCACCCCATAGTAGCGGGAACAAACTTGATTTTTCAAAATCCAGCCATATACCTAGACCAGCTACTGCAGCCACTGGTCATTACCACTGCATCTTATATACGAGAAACGATACGAGACACTGAGCCAATCATCCCATCTTCGCTAGTGGTCAATTTATCCACTAGGAATCTCACAGCTAAGGAGGAACAGGTACTTAACCGAGGGTTGGGGTTTGTACCGACATATGGGGGTGATAAATTAGATACTGACCTTAGTTTGCAGAAATTCTTTAGGACCCTGAGGATAAACGCATTTTTTGCAAATATGGAACATAGAGATAACCCTGAATCTATCACCATACCTGGGGTAGACTTGACCAAATGTAAGTCAAAAAGCACATGGTCTCCCCCCACATCCTGCCATAGTGTTGAAACATATATTAAACTGGTGGAAAGAGATATAAATCGAATACAATGGAATAGATTTGACTCCCATAAACCTGTTTGCTCAAATTTCTCTAAACAGGAATGGGTAGCCCTTAAACAATTACAACAAGATCCAAATATTATTATTAAACAAGCTGACAAGGGGGGGCGATTGTAATTCAAGATAAACATAAATATTACAATGAGGAATTGAAACAACTCAGTGATACGGCAGCATATGAGAGGGTTGCACAGGATCCCACATCATCTATTAAACAAAAAACCGATGCCATACTTGAACAAGCCAAGGGACATGGTATTATTGCTAGTAGATTGTTTACCTTTTTGACGAATAAACAACCTTTGGTCCCTTTATTCTATTGTTTACCCAAAATTCATAAGGATTTAGCTAACCCGCCGGGACGCCCAATAGTGGCGGGGACTGAATCAATATTTCAACCTCTCGCCATTTTTATTGATCAAATTTTACAGCCATTGGTCTTAACAATGCCTTCATACCTTTTAGATACTACAGACTTCCTGCAGTGTATTTCTACTTTGGAACAGCTACCTGACCAGTGTGTTCTGGCCACCATGGACGTAACGAGCTTGTATACCGCAATCCCGCACGATGAAGGTATAGGGGTGATTGATAAACGTTTACAGGACTTAAATATCCCAGAAAACATGCATAACTTTGTAATTACCCTATTGAGCATCATTTTGAAGAAAAACTACTTTATGTTTAATAATCAGTTCTATCTACAGTGACAGGGTACGGCGATGGGGGCAAATATGGCCCCAAGCTACGCGAATCTCTATATGGCGGACTTTGAGCAAGAACATGTTTATACCTCTGCAGACTATCAGGTACATGCCCTCTTGTGGCGTCGTTATATAGACGATATCTTTTTAATCTGACAGGGGCCTATGTCAACTTTACAAGCGTTTCACTCAACTCTTAATCAGGCAAGACCGACTATTAAACTCTCCTTTGATGCCAGTGTAGAGAAAGTACATTTCCTAGACGTTCTGGTTAGGATAGAGGACCATCGAATTTGGACTAATATTTTTAAAAAGCCAACCGACAGGAATACATACCTTGAATTCAATAGTTTCTATCCTAGAGAACTTGTGGACAACCTACCGTATAGTCAGTTCCTAAGAGTAAGAAGGATTGTTGACTCAGATGAGCTTTTTGATACAAGGTCAGAGGAAATGAAGGAAAATTTCCTATCACGTGGATATAGATTAGAAAAAGTTACCTCTAATCAAAACAAGGCTAAAGAGAAACAAAGAGCCGATCTACTTAGATACAATCCCAAGAAGAATGAGGGACGAATACCTGTGGCTCTCACGTACTCTACACAGTCCAATAAGATTAAACACATTATTAGACGTCACTGGTCAGTACTTGGTAGCGATGAAAGACTTCAGGAAGTATTTAAGGATCCCCCAATGATGGCCTATAAAAAGTCCCGTAGTTTCCGGGACAGACTTATAAAAGCAGATTTTACACTGGATGAGACCATTGAAGGTGGGCAGAACTGGCTTTCTTCACTTCCCAAACCAGTGGGCATGCACCCATGTGGCCACTGTGCTCAGTGCAAGTTTGTATTAACTACTAAAACAATTAGCCACCCAAGAACGGGACAGAAATTCCCTTTGCATGATTTCTTTAACTGCAATACTAAGTGCGTGGTTTACATGATCAAATGCCCCTGTGGGCTGGCCTATGTGGGCCAGACCTCACGGGAAGTAAAAACAAGAATAGGTGAACATAGGTCAGACATCAGGAGAGGTAACTCTGATTCTTCTCTTACAAAACATTTTTTTGAGTTTGGACATCAAATCTCACAGCTGAGGTTTACAGTTGTGGAGAAGGTGACACGCCCCCGAAGGGGAGGCGACCTGACTCGCAAACTTCTCCAACGTGAGAAGTAGGACTGAATGAGGATTGTGATTATATGTGTTATCTTTAAAACACACATTAATGGTCCTGAGACTATGGTCAAGATAGTGGAAAGAGACCACGGTTGTGGCAATATCCCTCCTGACTAGCTGCTTAGACCACCTACTTATTTAATACTCAAACACACTCTTGTCTGAGTTAAAAATTCTTTTTTTGTATTCAGTTAGGAGACTATCCCCTCGATTCAAAGAGCAAAAGTTAAGTGATTTCGTATCGAGAATCGTAAGTTTGGGTGGGTGTTTGTCATTTTTTCTTGTTTTTTTGCCCATTTCGTATTCGCACGATCGTTCGCGCATAGACGTATATGAACATACGCATTTCGTACGAGAATCGTATAATTTGCGTTAGTTCGTGTGTTTTTCCCGTCCAAATCGTATTATTTGCGTCCGATCCTATTTTTTACGTCCTTCACATGGGCTTGCGCCCAATTCAGAGAGGTGATTGCTAATTGTTTTGAAGCCCATTAAAGAGCTGCTTTACGAAATGTTTGCCGGCAGCTATTTGGCCTCGGGAGTAGGATGGAGCGGAGCGAGTTTGTGGCACATCAAGGGCTTATGCTTTTTGGCATTGAGTTGATCGAGATGTCTGAGAGCAGATTGCCCCTGCGTCGTCGCATGAACATCGATAGCATGAATGATGTTGAGCTGTTCGAGCTGACCAGGCTTAATCGCGCTTCCCTCCATAAATTATATAGTGAGCTGCGGCCATGGTTAGCCCGCACCACAAGGAAGGGGCATGCAATTTCAGGTATGACCAAGATGCTTGGCTGCCTGCAATTTTTGGCGAACGGCTCGTTCCAGAGGCTGGGTGCCCTCTCTGTGGGGATGTCACAGCCTACGCTGAGCCGCGCACTGTCTAAATTTTTGGAAGGCATGGCTGCCATAACTCAAAAATATATTTATTTTCCTGATGATATGGCAGCCAGAAACGCCATTAAGCTTGGGTTTTATAATGTGGCCGACATGCCCAACGTTATTGGTGCAATTGACTGCACACATGTGGCACTCGTACCTAGGGCAGCCGACGAGTATATATATAGGTATTGAGATTGGTTATTATGTTGCCCAACGTGTCATGTAACCTGTTTTCCTTTGCGGCAGCATATTTGTTTATCCCTCATTTGTGTAGCTGCTTTATCTCGGCTTTTCATTAGTCTTTCCCAATAGAGTGCAGACATGTTTTGTGGTTAATTTATTAGTTTGGGTCAAATATCAATTACCCTTTTTGTATGTTTTTTCATTAAGGAATCGTAAAATGGGACACTCACTTAATGTCCAGGCCGTGGTTGGTCCGGATATGCGGTTTATGAGTGTCCTTGCCGGCTACCCCGGATCGTCCCACGACTCCTATATCCTCCGGCGATCTGGGTTGTTTCGGAGATTTGAGGCAGGTGAATTTTCGGGGGCATGGCTGCTTGGTAAGTGTGTCCTATTTGTGTGTTATTAAATGTGGCATTAATCTTGTATTTGTTGATATGTTTTTTAAGGATAAATTTACAGAAGCGTACAACTGCCTTTTTCTTGGCTCATATATTAGGAACTTACCCAAAAAATCCTTGTCTCGCTGTGGCCTTCAGAATGTTTTCCCTTTAGTTAGGATGTCTGTAAGTTCCTTGTGCCTAAATATATTGGTTTGGAGTTTATACCCAAGGATCTTTGACCTTTGGCTCCTTTGGGACTATTGGTCTTTAAATGTCAAAGTGGACTTAAACTGCATACATTGTATTTTCCAGTGAAATGTGGATAGGGATCTTTGACCTTTGGCTCCTTTGGGACTATTGGTCTTTAAATGTCAAAGTGGACTTAAACTGCATACATTGTATTTTCCAGTGAAATGTGGATAGGGATCTTTGACCTTTGGCTCCTTTGGTACTATTGGTCGTTAAATGTCAAAGTGGACTTAAACTGCATACATTGTAGTTTCCAGAGAAATGTGGATAGGCCCTCCGCAGCATCCTAATTGTAACATGTCTGAAAACTACAAATATATGTAAAATACAAATACCCTTGGCCGTGCAGATGTTTGTTAATTAATTGGTATATAGAAGTGCCATTTTTATTTAGGTGATACCTTAGTGCAATTTTTGTGGGCCCTAATGTGCCCTGTTTTTTTTTGGGAACACTTTACCTTACATCATTATGATATCTGTGAAATTTTTGGTGTTGGTTGTGTTGCCTTTTTAATTTTGATTACATTTAATTCTCTGTTTAAGGTGATTCCGGGTACCCACTTCTACCCTGGCTCATGACGCCTGTGCTGCGGCCCCAGGATGCCTCTCAGGAAGCGTATAACCGTGCGCATCGCAAGACCCGGGCTGTTGTGGAGAGGGCCTTTGGTCTGCTGAAGACACGTTTTCGTTGCCTTGACCATACTGGGGGGGCCCTGCAATATGATCCCAAGAAAGTGATCGACATTATAATGGCATGTGCTGTTTTGCACAATTTTGCCATCATGGAACGTGTCCCACGTTATGTGGACAGCCTGCCCTCTTCAGCCGTCGAGGATGAAGCCGAGAATTTTGAGGGGCCCCCCAGTGAGTCTGGCCAATCTGTTCGAGCCAACCTGATCAGCCAGCATTTTAGTTAACTTTTTTCCCTGTCTCACCATTCTGTATGTCTGTGTTATCCTTTTTGAAACATATGTTGTTTTGCCGTAATGTGGCATTACCTCTAAGTAAAACATTTAGACCTTAATTGTTGCCTAATGTATTTCATGTAGTTTCCTTAGCTTTCGCTTTGCATTGTTACACCTCTTCAAACCAAAATTATCTGGTTTAGGCCAAGCTGTTAAAAATGTCTTCCCACTAAAAACGCCACAAGTATTGGAAGTGAAATTTTTGTTTTACTTTGAAAATGAAAAATTATAGTGGTTAACAGAAATCAGTCCACATACATCTGTGGTAACAAATGGATAACATTAAAAAAAAAACATCGAGCACATCTACACCTGGAAGTGAGTGGCACAACCAAACAAGGACACCCAGTCCAAAGGCCAGCCTAGTCCAGTCATTAATATTGCCTGTGCCCAGGGATATTTGGGCATGGCCATAATGTCACACAAACATGTCTGCAAACAGGAGGAGCACCAACCAAATACATAGGTAAAGCCATAAGTGGCCAGATAAACTCCACATAGACCTATGGCATTGGCTAGTGGCCTTAAGCATTACTCTAAGGAGCTATATGGGAGCAAATACAAAACACAACCTGCCAGAGCAACACAAAATGGATTGTTTGAAACCTCAAAGGACAAGTAAATACAGTGGGGGTTAAGAGAAAAGATGTCCCACACACCCATGGCTTAATAGGGTGGCTGCCCATAATACCCAGGTGGAGGTCCAGGTGGAGGTCCATGGGAATGGGACCTAGCCTGGGCCATGGCAGCATTGTGAATTTGAAACTGCTCCACAATGTTTCTCTGCATATTGGTCATCTCAGCCATGGCTGACTGGATGCCATTACTTGCATTGGCCACGTTGCTGTTGAGGGTACGCAACTCCGCGAGGATGCCCTGTAGACTGGTATGGATGTTCACCATGTCGGCATGCCTTTGCTCACGCTCTGTAACGAGCTGGGCGTCATAAGAGTCCCTTTGTTGGGTCCATAATTGAAGCAGGGCACTCTGCCTCCCCTGGGAAATTGTGGGGCGGCGTAATGGCGTCCGCCGCACAATTACCCTGGCTCTTGGGCGTGCCCTGCCGCGTGGTGTCGTACCCTCAACAGCAACCGGCCTGCTTTGCAAATCCTCAGCAGCAGAGTGAACACTGGGGACTGTAGTGTCAGTCTCCCCATGTGCAAGCACAATGGATGGAGATTCACTCTGCTGCTGAGGATTGGCCAGAGAAACATTATGGAGCAGTTCCAAATTGGGACCCAGGGGGAGTTCATCCGACGTGCCCTGTACGGAGACATCATCATCTTCCTCCATGTCCTGGATCTCTTCCATGAGTGTGCTTGTCTGTAGGGACATATCAAAAAAAAAAGGCTAAGTTTGCGTCCCAATTTTGGATTTCAACAGTTTAACACATTCTTAAGCACTTGTTAGTATTTATGCTACTAAATTAACTTACCGAAAATCTCTGATCTGGGCTCCTATGCTGTACGGACCTGGTAGGCATAACCAAACTGGGGGGTGAGTTTACCCTTGCTGAGGGATCATGCTGGGCTGAAGAAGAGAAAAACAAACCACGTAAACACACACACATAACCTTTTTTTGGATAGGTAATCAAATATAGCTCTATTTGTAATATTATTCAACTCTAGAGCAATGGTGACCTTTGTTCAAACCCACGCAAGTTTACATAGGTGCAATGGCTCTGACAAACTGCTAAGTGACCTCAGTTCTAAGTCATGAAGTGTACCCAGTCAGCATCCAACTTTCAAGGCACATTTTTGGATTTAGCCTACCATTCGCTAGGTCCGGGGTACTCAAACAATTGTTTGAAACGCCCATTTAAAGGTATGTGGTGAGAGGTGAATGTCTGGCCATGGTGCTGACGCAGGGGGTGTCTAGTTAAAAATAAAGACACTGGTGGAGGGGCTGGAGATTTCTAAGTGCCAACTAATAAAGGCTGCTTGCCCTTGTTGGGCTGGATGGGCCAGAGCTGAGGGGACAGGGATTGGATGGCTAAAGGGGGGAGTTAACGTATTGATGGTGATGGGATGGATGGAGCCAATCTGTTACAAATGTATGGGGCTTATGTGGGGGGGGGCATGGGGGGACTGTGGCACATGGGCCAGAGCAGGGGCAGCGGGACACGATTGTGGCCAGTGAAAATTTAAATAAGTTACTGTGTACCTTGCAATGCCACTTCCTGGGCAGTACTTCATATTGCAATGCTATGTTTCACGGAGCCATGACATTGGGCAGGAGACCAACCACTACATGGCCGATCAAGGGGGCAGCTCTGAGCACGTCAACACAGAAGTAACTGAGTGCAGGGCTGTCTGGGCAGGGGTCCTTGAATGTGGTGGCAAGGTCCGCATTGGGACCCCGGGCCGCCAGTTGAGTCTCGCTGCTCTTGGTCACATATGTTTGTGGGTGGCTAATTAAATTGTTAACTCAAACACAACTCACACAAGCAAAAGGCAACCCATACATAATGATGTGTGTTTTGTGATTGATTCAAAATATCTCACTTATCTTGCGAAACTTCATGACTTTAACAATACAATTGGACATTTGAACTTTGCCATAATGGCTGTGGGCCTAAATGTGTGATTCCCAGGGCCAAAAAGAGGACACAAACAGCCACAGTAGTGCGAGGCCAAGCAAGGCAAACCATAGGGGCATCCCGTTAGCTTGTTACTAGTGAACTGTCGATTATTTAGCAAACAGGCAAACATGCAGATTTAAGAGTACTCACCGTGGGTACGGGTCGGTGAGTCTGTGTCCCTTAGACCAGCATGTCCACCGACCGCGACCGGATGGAGAAGTCCAAGCACAATCTCCTCAGCAGGGGTAAACTCCAATTTAGATGGAAAGCCACCGCCAGTTTTCAGGCTGAAAAGAGAAAATTGTTTGGTACTCAGAAAAGGTGCATACAGTACATCCAAAACATTAGATTTAGCGTAAACATTTAGTTACCTGTAATTATGCCTTTTAATTTCTTTTTGCCGTACAGCATACTTCAGATCAGAGATTTTCTTCTGAATTTGGGACACATCTTTCCTCTCTTCCCCCGCTGCATTTACTTGTCGGAGGATGGTTTCAAACAATTCCATCTTGCGCTGCTTGGTGGTGTGTTTGGATTTGCTCCCATATAGCTCGTCATAGTATAATGTAAGGCCACTAGCCAATGCCATATTTTGGTCATGGGAGAATCTCCCACTCAACTGGCCGCGGCGCAATGTGCGGCCAGATGGTTGGCTTGGCTGCTCCTCCATGTGTGCAGACACATGTGGTGACATTATGGCCTGGGGCTGGGTAGGGGAATGGCCGGATTGGTGGCTTCCCAATGACTGGACTGGACTGGCCAAGGGACTGGGTGTTCTTGCGTGGCTGGCCACCGAACTTCCAGGTGTAGATGTGGTCATGGGGGCAATTCGGGGCCCTCTTGGGGGGCTAGGTTCCCGGCTGGTGCCAGGTCGTGGGCTCTGTTCCCGGCTGGTGCCAGGTCGGGGGCTTCTGGCCCTGGATTGGGTTCGTCGGGCCCTGTAGGGGCTTCTGGCCCTGGATTGTGTTCTTCTGGGCCTGTCGGGGCTTCTGGCCCTGGATTGGGATCTGCGGGCCATGTAGGGGCTTCTGGCCCTGGATTGGGTTCGTCGGGCCCTGTAGGGGCTTCTGGCCCTGGATTGGGTTCGTCGGGCCCTGTAGGGGCTTCTGGCCCTGGATTGTGTTCTTCTGGGCCTGTCGGGGCTTCTGGCCCTGGATTGGGATCTGCGGGCCATGTAGGGGCTTCTGGCCCTGGATTGGGTTCGTCGGGCCCTGTAGGGGCTTCTGGCCCTGGATTGTGTTCTTCTGGGCCTGTCGGGGCTTCTGGCCCTGGATTGGGATCTGCGGGCCATGTAGGGGCTTCTGGCCCTGGATTGGGATCTGCGGGCCATGTAGGGGCTTCTGGCCCTGGATTGGGTTCGTCGGGCCCTGTAGGGGCTTCTGGCCCTAGATTGTGTTCTTCTGGGCCTGTCGGGGCTTCTGGCCCTGGATTGGGATCTGCGGGCCCTGTAGGGGCTTCTGGCCCTGGTTTTGGATCTGCGGCCTCTGGATGGGCTTCGGGGCCTGGATGGGGTTCGGGCCCTGGATGGGGTTCGGGCCCTGGCTGGGCTTCGTGCCCTGGATTGGGTTCTTCGCCCTCTGGCTGTGCTTCGGGCCCTGGATGGGGTTCGGGCCCTGGATGGGGTTCGGGCCCTGCTGCGGGGCATGGGTTTCCGAACTGCCCTACTTGAAGGCATGGCCGGTGTGGGCTCACTGGTGCTGCCTGTTCTGGGGGCAGAGGTGGTGGGTGCTGCAGTTGCCAGCTTTTTGGCTGCAGGAGGGGCACGAGGCTTGGGGCCCCTTTTTTGGGTACCTGAGGGTCCAGGGTCCCTTGGTGGGGCCGAGGTGGGAGTCTTGGATCTCAGTTTTCGGCCAGCTTGCTGGGACCTTGTGGTGGGGCCCTCCGCGGTCTTGCTTGCCTGGGGTCGCTTGCTCATCGCCTTTTTTGGTGCCATCGTACACAAATGCTCAAAGAGAATGAGCTTGGGGGGAAGGGACCTTTAAATAATGAGCCCAGCGTGTGACGCCTATGCGCACGACTACGCGCTCGTACGAACGTACGTTCGAGCGGAACCAGGAAACCGCTGGGGTTTCACTTATCTGCTGCCTGGAAGAAGACTAAAGATGGCGCCCACTATCTTCACCCGTCAACAGGAAGAGATCCTCATGCTGGTAAGTGGCTGCCTGTGCATTTTAATAGAATAGTCAATGATGGCCTAAATGTAAATGATGCGTTGGGAACTAGTTTGGGGTCTCTTAATGTTTAATCACTGGCTCCTCACACTTCATCCTCAAGGGCCGAGCCTGGCCACGTTTTCACCTGTCTATGCTGATGTCCTAATTCGGCCAATTGCTCCGGCTTAGCAACAGTTAATTAACCTGTGGAGTAGCGGGGCGAGCTGTCAAACCTGGCCTGTCTCGGACCTTGATGCGGATGTTTGCGGTGAGTCTGTGTCCCTTAGACCAGCATGTCCACCGACCGCGACCGGATGGAGAAGTCCAAGCACAATCTCCTCAGCAGGGGTAAACTCCAATTTAGATGGAAAGCCACCGCCAGTTTTCAGGCTGAAAAGAGAAAATTGTTTGGTACTCAGAAAAGGTGCATACAGTACATCCAAAACATTAGATTTAGCGTAAACATTTAGTTACCTGTAATTATGCCTTTTAATTTCTTTTTGCCGTACAGCATACTTCAGATCAGAGATTTTCTTCTGAATTTGGGACACATCTTTCCTCTCTTCCCCCGCTGCATTTACTTGTCGGAGGATGGTTTCAAACAATTCCATCTTGCGCTGCTTGGTGGTGTGTTTGGATTTGCTCCCATATAGCTCGTCATAGTATAATGTAAGGCCACTAGCCAATGCCATATTTTGGTCATGGGAGAATCTCCCACTCAACTGGCCGCGGCGCAATGTGCGGCCAGATGGTTGGCTTGGCTGCTCCTCCATGTGTGCAGACACATGTGGTGACATTATGGCCTGGGGCTGGGTAGGGGAATGGCCGGATTGGTGGCTTCCCAATGACTGGACTGGACTGGCCAAGGGACTGGGTGTTCTTGCGTGGCTGGCCACCGAACTTCCAGGTGTAGATGTGGTCATGGGGGCAATTCGGGGCCCTCTTGGGGGGCTAGGTTCCCGGCTGGTGCCAGGTCGTGGGCTCTGTTCCCGGCTGGTGCCAGGTCGGGGGCTTCTGGCCCTGGATTGGGTTCGTCGGGCCCTGTAGGGGCTTCTGGCCCTGGATTGTGTTCTTCTGGGCCTGTCGGGGCTTCTGGCCCTGGATTGGGATCTGCGGGCCATGTAGGGGCTTCTGGCCCTGGATTGGGTTCGTCGGGCCCTGTAGGGGCTTCTGGCCCTGGATTGGGTTCGTCGGGCCCTGTAGGGGCTTCTGGCCCTGGATTGTGTTCTTCTGGGCCTGTCGGGGCTTCTGGCCCTGGATTGGGATCTGCGGGCCATGTAGGGGCTTCTGGCCCTGGATTGGGTTCGTCGGGCCCTGTAGGGGCTTCTGGCCCTGGATTGTGTTCTTCTGGGCCTGTCGGGGCTTCTGGCCCTGGATTGGGATCTGCGGGCCATGTAGGGGCTTCTGGCCCTGGATTGGGATCTGCGGGCCATGTAGGGGCTTCTGGCCCTGGATTGGGTTCGTCGGGCCCTGTAGGGGCTTCTGGCCCTAGATTGTGTTCTTCTGGGCCTGTCGGGGCTTCTGGCCCTGGATTGGGATCTGCGGGCCCTGTAGGGGCTTCTGGCCCTGGTTTTGGATCTGCGGCCTCTGGATGGGCTTCGGGGCCTGGATGGGGTTCGGGCCCTGGATGGGGTTCGGGCCCTGGCTGGGCTTCGTGCCCTGGATTGGGTTCTTCGCCCTCTGGCTGTGCTTCGGGCCCTGGATGGGGTTCGGGCCCTGGATGGGGTTCGGGCCCTGCTGCGGGGCATGGGTTTCCGAACTGCCCTACTTGAAGGCATGGCCGGTGTGGGCTCACTGGTGCTGCCTGTTCTGGGGGCAGAGGTGGTGGGTGCTGCAGTTGCCAGCTTTTTGGCTGCAGGAGGGGCACGAGGCTTGGGGCCCCTTTTTTGGGTACCTGAGGGTCCAGGGTCCCTTGGTGGGGCCGAGGTGGGAGTCTTGGATCTCAGTTTTCGGCCAGCTTGCTGGGACCTTGTGGTGGGGCCCTCCGCGGTCTTGCTTGCCTGGGGTCGCTTGCTCATCGCCTTTTTTGGTGCCATCGTACACAAATGCTCAAAGAGAATGAGCTTGGGGGGAAGGGACCTTTAAATAATGAGCCCAGCGTGTGACGCCTATGCGCACGACTACGCGCTCGTACGAACGTACGTTCGAGCGGAACCAGGAAACCGCTGGGGTTTCACTTATCTGCTGCCTGGAAGAAGACTAAAGATGGCGCCCACTATCTTCACCCGTCAACAGGAAGAGATCCTCATGCTGGTAAGTGGCTGCCTGTGCATTTTAATAGAATAGTCAATGATGGCCTAAATGTAAATGATGCGTTGGGAACTAGTTTGGGGTCTCTTAATGTTTAATCACTGGCTCCTCACACTTCATCCTCAAGGGCCGAGCCTGGCCACGTTTTCACCTGTCTATGCTGATGTCCTAATTCGGCCAATTGCTCCGGCTTAGCAACAGTTAATTAACCTGTGGAGTAGCGGGGCGAGCTGTCAAACCTGGCCTGTCTCGGACCTTGATGCGGATGTTTGCGGAACACTGTTTTCCTAACCCATAAAAACACAACGGGAAGCCACACACGTGGTCCAAAAGCCTAAGCATTAGGCTACATCTTGGATGTTTAAACCATCCTAACATGCCATAGATGCAGGTGGCCTGATTCTTGATGTTGGCTATTATCTGTATGTACATGGTGTGTGATACATATAACATAAGACCAGACTGTCAATCACAGTCAACGTCCTCTTTAAGGCACTCCCCAAAAATGGCGGCCATTCGAAATGTGTGTGTTAATGACATTAAATACTCAACTTGTGATGCAACACATATGGGTCTGTGTGTAAAAGTAAAAGCTCTGTGTCCATTATATTTTTCAGATCATGCTTCAGCGCCGGTATGACTTCGCGCCCAATGTGTGCGAGAAAAGGGACATCGCCCGGGAGATCATCGCCGAGATCCACCGTGTGACCAGCACCACCTTCACTCACACCCAGATAATGCAGCATTGGTCGGACCTGAAGCGTCTGCACATGCCCCGGGTGCGGAGGTTTTTTGGGATCCATTTCCCAAGTAAGTACAAAGCAATTGCATGGTATATGTTCCAAATGTCTAAGTTATGCCTTTATTTATAATGACTTTTCTTTGGTAGTGTTGGAAATGGATTTCAGAATTCGCCGCACCCGGAGACGTACAGGCCGACCAGTGCTGCATGACTCTGCATCTGTGAGTGAAGGTGGTGGATCTCCCGGGCGACGGACCTACCCCTCCTCTGTGGCCTCCTCAGACCAGCCCCTGGACCTTACCACAGAGGAGGGGCCAAGGCGCGTGGGCGTGGAGTCATACCTGGCCACGCATGGGGAAGGCTCTGGTATGTCACTCTTCATGTATAGGCACAAAGATATACATGGCAGGCCAAAAACTAAGTTATCCTTTATTATGTATTTGTAGAAGCTTCTGGAGCGGGTGAGATAGTGGAGGAGGAGGCAGCAGAGATGCTTGAAGTCGATCCTGGCGAAGGTGAGTGATGTCAGCCAGACTGGGAGCCAGATATGTTGGGGATAGTGACTCTCTACAAATACTAACCAAATGTCACATGTTTCTCCAGGGACTTCTTCACAGCAGAGCCAGGACCAAGGGCAGCCTGTTGGCCCCAACCAGCCATCTGTCGGCCACCAACTCCGTAAGTCTCCATGCCATTATTCATATTAATGTTTGCTTAGCTAATAACACACACATAACTAAAGGCGTAGCCAATGTGTAGTTCACACTTTCATGTGGGCACTTCGTTAGCTTAAAGAGGACCCAAACTAGTATTAAGAAACAAAGACTTAGCCATCACACTGTACCTACAGATTAGAAACATGGAAAAACACCCTTCACCCATCTAATGCATGTTATTAGACAGAACAAAACCAATATTGGGGAATATGGAATGCACAATATTTACAGGCAGCATGGGATACAGATTGAAAAAAGGAAGGTGCTGCCATGCATTGTGTGAGTGATGACCTTTCCCTCAACCCAGCTATGCTCTGGATTCCCAACGCACCACTGTAACCTACTCCCCTGTACTTTATCCAACTCTCCACTCCTCATTAAGTGTTATGCTTCAGAGTCCAGATGGCGGCGCTGTAATCCCAAAAAAGCCCTAAATAACTTTGAGGTGGTGCAGAATCATTTGTGAATAGTTTTTGGTTTTCATTAAATAATGTTGAAGGTCCGGTTTAAGGAGTTTAAACACTTACCTGTGGGAAATGCATTAACTGTATCCCTTTGAAGAAGGACATATGTCATGCATTTACATGTATTTGATTAACCCTAAATCTATTTCCAGCATACAAACCGGTCTGGGACTCCTATTTATGTTTCTTTCTCTATTGGTTACAGGGATGATCCCCCAAACCTTGGCGGGAAAAAAAAAAAGAATGAAGGAGTTGGTGGCCGAGCTGCTGGCCATACAGGCGACGTTGGGGCCAACAGATGAAGAAGAGGATGATGAATAGTGCCCTTGGTCCTGGCTCCTTTCTTTAACTTGTTTTTAAAGTTGTTCACATTTGAGAAAGTGTTTTATAGTTTTTTAAAAAAAAAAAAAAATTTTTTTTAACCAAAAAAACCCACCCAAAAAAAAAAAGTGTTTTACTGTTAAAAACAAAAAAAAAAATTATATATGTTTTACCGAGGCCAAAAAAAAAAAAAGGTTTTTAAAAAAAAAAACAAACAATATAAGAAAAATTTGGAATTTGATTCCAAACAAAACAAAGATAATATTTTAAATAAATTATATTTTAAGCCTTCCAAAATGTGTATTTTCTAATATGCACACACCCAAAAAATTACACAAACCAGAAACAACACACTTAGAAACATATAGACATATGTAAATTATGTGATTTTCTTACGTTTTATGGACCGAGAAATGAAGTGGGATGCAGCCGCTACGGGGTTTAGGTAAGTTTGAGGGACCGAGATATGAAGTTGGATGCAAGCGCTAAGGGGTTTAGGTAAGTTTGAGGGACCGAGAAATGAAGTTGGATGCAAGCGCTAAAGGGTTTAGGTAAGTTTGAGGGACCGAGAAATGAAGTTGGATGCAAGCGCTAAGGGGTTTAGGTAAGTTTGAGGGACCGAGAAATGAAGTTGGATGCAAGCGCTAAAGGGTTTAGGTAAGTTTGAGGGACCGAGAAATGAAGTTGGATGCAGCCGCTAAAGGGTTTAGGTAAGTTTGAGGGACCGAGATATGAAGTTGGATGCAAGCGCTAAGGGGTTTAGGTAAGTTTGAGGGACCGAGAAATGAAGTTGGATGCAGCCGCTAAAGGGTTTAGGTAAGTTTGAGGGACCGAGATATGAAGTTGGATGCAAGCGCTAAGGGGTTTAGGTAAGTTTGAGGGACCGAGAAATGAAGTTGGATGCAAGCGCTAAAGGGTTTAGGTAAGTTTGAGGGACCGAGAAATGAAGTTGGATGCAGCCGCTAAAGGGTTTAGGTAAGTTTGAGGGACCGAGATATGAAGTTGGATGCAAGCGCTAAGGGGTTTAGGTAAGTTTGAGGGACCGAGAAATGAAGTTGGATGCAGCCGCTAAAGGGTTTAGGTAAGTTTGAGGGACCGAGATATGAAGTTGGATGCAAGCGCTAAGGGGTTTAGGTAAGTTTGAGGGACCGAGAAATGAAGTTGGATGCAAGCGCTAAGGGGTTTAGGTAAGTTTGAGGGACCGAGAAATGAAGTTGGATGCAGCCGCTAAAGGGTTTAGGTAAGTTTGAGGGACCGAGATATGAAGTTGGATGCAAGCGCTAAGGGGTTTAGGTAAGTTTGAGGGACCGAGAAATGAAGTTGGATGCAGCCGCTAAAGGGTTTAGGTAAGTTTGAGGGACCGAGATATGAAGTTGGATGCAAGCGCTAAGGGGTTTAGGTAAGTTTGAGGGACAGAGAAATGAAGTTGGATGCAAGCGCTAAGGGGTTTATGTAAGTTTCTGGTTGAGGGTGCGCATGCGCAAGATCTTATAAACATACGAACGCACGAATCTAAGAGGCCAAAAACCAATGAAAACCAGAGGCAAACGCAAGTAATTGGAAGAGCTGGACGATGGAAGCAGCCGAAAAAACAGGCTGCCGCCGCAACAGGTGAGCACATGAACGTGATTTTTACGATTGCCAACTGACTGAGGCAAGTTCGGGAGATATCATACGAACGGACGTATCTTTTAGGATAGAAACGTATTTGCTTATTGAATCACTCGCAAGTTCATACGAACGCACGAGCGGACGTAAAAAATAGGATGATCGTGAGCCAAATCCAAGCTGTTACATGTTTCTTTGAATCAACCCATATTAATTGTAAATATTTATATGTTTAATTTTATTCACTATTTTTCACCTCACTAGTTTAGTAATTTTTATTATCTGGAATACCCTTTTAAGCAGTGGTGCACAACAATGGCGTTCTAATCTGTGTAATCTTTAATTACTCTGTAGATCAAGGAAACCTGATTTATGATGGCTCTCCTGTAATACTGAATTCTGGGCGGTATTAGAATCCCTCTGAGACATCTTCCCTGGCTTCTGTCATTGTCATCCGCTGGCTCTGTATTCTATAAGAAGTTTGACAGTCTGCCCACAGCAACATAGGAGGTGTGGAATGGAGTGATTAATGGACTTTATTTTCAACGTTGCGTGTATGTTATTTCACGCTGTCAGCACAGTGCTTGCGCACACTATGTGGCTATGAGCAGGTTAATACAATCCTCATGTCGGCTGTGTGGCTGTCTACAGGATTGCTATGTGTATTTCCCCTATTCCTTTTCCAGCGTGATGCCAGTGAGATACTAGATTGCCTATGGGCT
Organism: Gastrophryne carolinensis; assembly: GCA_027917425.1. NCBI lineage: Eukaryota > Metazoa > Chordata > Amphibia > Anura > Microhylidae > Gastrophryne > Gastrophryne carolinensis. The sequence goes on along the minus strand of CM051234.1, from coordinate 168,934,693 downwards.
GTTATCAGCCAATCATTACGTTTTATGCAGATAGAGGAGGGGGTGTGTTCGGCCCCGTGCAGCTGCCTCCCCTGAATTGTATGGCGCATGCGCAGGCGCCTTCGGTGACGTCATCGGCCGGCCCGGAAAAAACCCGCCAGAATTCAGGTATTTAAACGCCCTTGTGTGTGCTGTGCCCCATCGCCGCTTTCACCCCCCTGAGGAAAGACCGTATTGGTCTGAAACGTTGGGTAAATCCGCTTATGCTGTAACGTATCTTCTTGTTACTTTGTTCTATTGGACTGCTGGGTTGTGCCTTGATTGCGCTGCCTGTATATGTGTATCACTCTTATCTCCTGCCAGTCTTTGTATAGCCATTATATGCCTCGATATAGAACTGTACTCTGGCTCCACCTGGTGGTGTTTTACTATGTACTGCTATTACTGTGTAAACCAATGAGAATTGTGTTGTACTATAATGTCTATCTATGAAATTCTATTAGATGTATAAAAACTGAGTGTTGGTGCCACCTAGTGAGGAGTTCTGCTCATTGCAACATTCAATACATGGTATATGAAAGATGTGGCTTATCTAGTTACTTATGCTGGCGATTATTGCATTCTTGGCATAAATATTGTATATATGTATATTAACTATGCACTATATTTAAATACACTTTTTTGCAATCTACAACCTACAGTTTCAAGGTGTGCATTTTTTCTTTATATTCTTGATATGAGTTTGTTGATCCCAATGGGGAAGGGATCTTTATTTTGAAATTTTGCACCCTCAGTAGACAAAATTGTATTGGATTCATTTTGGTGTGCGGGTTTGCTGAAACTTAAAAATTTCTTTTCACGTTAAAATCCCTCCCTCACACTTGAAACCCCCCCCGGCGGATCCTCCGGACCCTCTGTGGCAGGGGCTGGAGCGGGGCCGGCAGAGCCTCTACCAGCCAGTCCGGAACCTGGATAGCGTCCGTTGACAAAAAGTCAAAAAGGATCGGTGATGCGATGGAAAAGAGAGCGTCATTCTTTCTAACTATTAGATGAAATGGGTGCCCCCACTTGTAGGAGGCGCCCATGCTCTTGATCTTCTCCAGAAGCGGACGCAGGATCCGCCTCATGTGTAAAGTCCTCCTAGAGAAATCTGGTAAAAGTGTGACCCTGGTGCCGTTCCAACTCACCGGACCCCTCTCCCAAGCCGCTTTCACTATTTCCTCTCTGTCCTCAAATGACAGCAGCCTGCACAAAACATCTCTCGGAGTCCCTGGCCCCCCCAAGGGTCTGCTCATGACTCTATGGATCCGCTCAATCCGGAACACTGCCTCTGGCAGTCTTCCTAGGAGGGAGTTGAAGATTGTCCGCGCCGATGCTCTCAGCCTGTCACCTCCCACTTCCTCCGGTATTCCTCTGAGCTTCACATTGTTCCTCCTACCCCGGTTTTCCAGGTCGTCGAGGTGTAACTGCATCTCCCTTTGTTGCCTTCGAACCTCCCACTGCAAGCCCGCCAGCTCCGCCAACTCCCTGCTAATCTCCTCTTGATGCCTTTCCAGCGCAACCGCCTTTGAGTCTAACGTGGCTGTTTGATGCTGCAAGTCCTCTATATCTTTTCTCATTGCTTTCTCAATGCGTAATGCCATTGACTCCAGGTCCGCTTTGGAGGGGAGAGCCTGCAGATCTTCCTTAGTAGCCAAAGATTGAAGGAGGGTTCTCAGCGCTGCCCCTCCGAAATCTCCTTCCGCTCGAGGTGAATTGCTCCTGTGGGGGGGTCACCCCCGGGGACCTGAACCCCTCCTCCAACCAAGCCACCCGACCTCCTGCAGCACAGCTGGATCGGCATCCTGGCGAGGGGGAGAAAGACGGACCACCCTGTCTGACGTCAGGACTGTCTGCGCTGACCTCTCTCATCTCTTCTGGGGATTCCGGGGGATCGAGCCTCATTTCCTCTGCACATTCAGCACTACTGCTGCTGCTCCTGCTCGAGCTGACATGCCAAACTGGGCTTATTATGGGGGAGCAGGGTATCTCCCTGGATCTTCCTGGGGGAGTCTCCCCGCTTGTTCTCCACTGCCCCACAGATTCAGGAATGTGGATGCCCCCAGGAGAGCCCAGCTCCACATAGACCCTGGGACTCCGGGGCTCACCATTGTTTGCCAGTGTTTTTACATATGGGCACTTTAAATTGCTGTTGACAGCCTGGGACCTCTCTGATTTGATCACCACCGCAGCCCGGCTTCAGGGACACGTGTTCGGCCGTCCCCCCTCCTCTCTCCTCCTCACCTCAGCCAGAGCCGCTCCTCTCCTCCTCTGACATTAGCTGTTCGGGTGCCGCAGCTCGTCTTCCGCCCCCGCCGACCTCAGCCATGTGAGGGGATTTGGCGTGACAGTGCGGCCGGTTTTTGCTTTTGCTTTATTTTTGCCTTGAGAAAGGAGTGCTGTGTCACCCTGAAACGTCTGCTTCATTGTGACCTTGGAATACAATAGTTTCACTTAACCCTCGATGTGTTGGCTCTTCTGTATACTGTTTGGATTCTGTGGTGCCTCCGCAAGCCTCTGTACTTAGCTGCTATTATTCAGGAGTGTGCAGGAGCATTTCGATTTTTTCAATTTTAAAAGCAACCCGCCCATCAGGACTGAAACTTGTAGCTCTGTTTCTTTTCCGTTGTAATCTCTAACTATCACAAGATATCAATAGAAAGTGAAAAATCCACACCCAGATCAGCGTGATTTCTAAAAAAATACATACTAAGTAAAACGTGTATAAATCAGAACAAAGTGTTTGAAATGAATGTAAAATGATCTGCACTAGCCAGTACTCTGAAACAATAAACAATGTTACAAGCTTATACCTGCACACAAATGAAAGAAAAAATCACAAAATGTGTAATTTGTAACAGCCCCATGCTGTTTGAACCTATTAGACTGTGTACAAATGCACACATTTCTGGATGTTACCCCATTTTTTTCCCAAGACTAGGGGAAGATAACCAAAAAGATGGCACTGCAAAACACTATACAGCTCCAAACAACCAACAAAATGGTGCTGACCGATAAAAACGACACATGCAGGGAGGAAACCGGGCGGGGCAACCCGAAGAGCAGACACATTTGCATACAGTATGCAGGCATAGCTCCCCCTCTCCTGTGTGATTGACAACAGGTAAGAGGGAGACAGTGGGAGCCAACCAATCTTGGCCCTCAATTCTTTTGCAGCCCTAAGTGACATCACCCAGCCACCGAACAAGCGCGGCCTCAGTCACAATTCAAAAACTCCTCTGCAGACAGGGGAGCCATAAGCACCACCCAGGGCTATAGCAGACCGCTGTTACCAAACCTCGGAAAAGATCATTAGCACCACCTGCCCCAGCACTTACAAAGGACAGCTGCTGGCTTACCCTGCCAGACTACCCAACTACATAGTAAGTGGATTTATCCCCATGAATCGGAACCCTAACCAAAAAAGAGGAAGGACAATAGTGATAACCATAACTTTCAATTGCAGCAACGAAAACCAGAATAATGCACAAATTAACTTATCAACACTAAGGTAATTGACTAAAACAAGCACACCATGTACAAATCGGACAACATGCTCAATGTAATTATTTTGCCAGAGATAGGGAGCAAGAGGAACCCCCCCAGTCGGAAAACCATGAAGCATACTGATCTCTATATATGTAGAGATGTTCCTATACTATAGAAAGTAAGCACAAAACCTGTGTACTAAGGAAGCGGCCATATGTGAAACACGTATACACAAGATACAACTGAGTGGAACCACTTGCTACAAAGTAGAACAAATGAATGAATGAAAGAAAGCAATTACTTTGTTATATAAGGGTCTATTCAGAGCCAGGTAAGAATTCTCACTCCTTTTTCTAGGCGAGAAAACTGCCATTGATTTTCATTGTCTACCTTGATTGAGGCTGATTCAGAGTGAAAATCTACACCCAGTAGACAATAAAAGTCAATAGCAGTTTTCTCTCCTAACAAAGGAATAAGGATTCTCCCCTGGCTCTGAATTCACCTCATTTTGATCTCATTCTGAACCACACTAACAACAGCATTCTTTGAATCTTCTGAATCTTTTTGAACTTGTTGAAATATGTTTTCTTTTTGCATCTCTTACAATTTCTGACATTTTCTAAAATAAAAAAGAACCTAAGTGTTTAAAAAAGACTCCAACCTCTTTTTGGTTCCCCTTTAATACCTACAATATGTAGCTCCTCCCCCTACCTCTCTATAGGTGCATTGCACACAATTAGAATACCAACAAAAATGTGTAGATTTTTAGTAATTCAGATGAAAAACTGAAACTCAAATATTATATTGAGTCAGTACACACAGAGTGAATGTTTTTAATGTTGATGATTATGGCTTACAGCCAAGGAAAACCCTAAATTCCTATTCTCAGAAAATTAGAATATTATATAATACTGGCTTTAAAAAAGTTATTTAACACAGAAATGTTGGCCAAATGAAAAGTATGTACAGTAAATTCACTGGTTGGGGCTCCTTTTGCATGAATGACTGCATCAATGCAGCGTGTCATGGAGGTGATCAGTCTGTGGCTCTGCAGAGGTGTTATGGAATGGAGTCTGGCATCTAGGGGTTAAGGTCAGGTGAGTTTGCTGGCCAATCAAGCACAGTGATACTGTGGTTATTAAATCAGGTCTTTTTGGCAGTGTGGACAGGTCCCAAGTACTGTTGGAAAATTAAAAATCCCTCTTTAAAAAGCTTGTTGAAGCATAAAGTGCTTTAGAATTTCCTGGTAGACGATTCCGCTAACTTTGGTCTTGATAAAACACAGTGGGCCAACACCAGCAGATGACATGGCTTCCCTAACCATCACTGATTGTGGAAACTTCACACTAGACCTCAAGCAGCTTGGATTGTGTGCCTCTCCACTCTTCCTCCATACTCTACAATCTTGATTTCCAAATGAAATGCAAAATTTACTTTTATCTGAAAACAACATATTTGACCACCGAGCAACAGTCCAGTTCTTTCTATCCTTGGCCCAGATAAGACACCTCTGGCATTGTCTGTTGGTCATGAGTGGCACATGCTACACTTGTAGATCGTGTCCTGCATATGTCTGTGTGTGTGGCTCTTCAAGCACTGACTCCAGCAGCAGTCCAATCCACGCGAATCTCCCCCAAATTTTGGAATGGCCTTTTCTTAACAATCCTATCAAGGTTATCCCAGTTGCTTATGCACCTCTTTTTACCTTCCACTCGACTCTCCATTAATATGCTTTGATATAGAACTCCTTGTGGTGTGTGTCAGCGACTGCCTTCTGGACATCTGTCAAGACAGCAGTCTTCCCCATGATTGTGTCGCCTACTGAACCAGACTAAGGGACCTTTTTAAATGCTTAGGAAGCCTTTGCAGCTGTTTTGGGTTAATTATTTTAATTTTCTGAGATAATGAATTTTGAATTTTCCTTTGCTGTAAGCCATAATCATTAACATTAACATAAAAAAACACTTGAAAATGTTCACCGTTTGCTTTGACTCAATATAGTATATGAGTTTTCCAATCGAATTACTAAAATATACAAATCTTTGATGATAATTTTTTGCAATGCACCTGTATATGCGGACTCATCCTTGTTGCTAGTCCGGATGATGACATCAGTGAATATCAGGACTTACTAAGTCTACTGTGGACATGCAGCCATCTATATACAGGGAAAACAATAGGAAGGGTGTACACTGGGGGGCATCAGTATTAATGGTTATGTTGCTTGAAAGAAAATGGTCTAGTGTAAAGAATGAGGCCAAATTAACCAATCATTTTGACCAATAGGTCTGCCCAGAGCTGAAGTCTACAAAGAAGGTCCTGACGTAAAATTCTGGCTCATCCAAGTGTTTCAAAATGAACTGTAAGTAAACTGCCATGAACACAGTGTCCCCTGAAAATTAATTGGCTTTGTATGCAAATCGGAAGGGGTCTGATTTACAGACAGTGTTCCTTGCCAGCTACCAAGCCACTAACCTCTCAAACAACTTTGGGACAACGCATGTGGAATTCCAGTGGACCAGTCACCACACCTTTCCTCCCTCCCCAGATGCTGTTGGGGGGGTATAATGAAAAAACAGCTCACCTTGCATGGGGTCCAGTGCTTCTCTCCTGGGATTCTCCTCACGCCTCGGGTCCTGGGCACCTCGGACAGGAAGCACAGTGTGGCATCCCCTGCTCTTTGCGTGGCCCCATCTGCCATTCACTTGAATGGGCAGATGGGTGTGAGCACAAAGCAGGAGATGCTGCTCTATGTGCAGGTGTGTTGGTAAGCAGTTTTTTTTTCTTGTAACCCACATGCCCCTCTGGAGGGTTTAACCCTTTAAGTGCCAGCCTACCTGGAGTTTTTGTTACCCTTTGTTGCCAGACCATTTTGCACTATTTTGCGCTCCCCATGTTCAAATGTGATTGTTGAAGGGATTTCCAGGGATTTCCCAGGAAAATTATATATTGCTTTTTCAGCATAGTCTGGGCTTTAACATGAAATGTCTTGCTTGTCATTTTTTACATGTTTTCTCAATATTTTTGGGTGAAATATGTGAAAAAAAATTAAAAATCTATTTTTTACAATTTGTAGTGTTTTTTTGTAATAAAAAATGTAAGTTTGTCAAAAAAATCTTATTGCGTGTGAAATCCCAATTTCTCCCGGTTACAGCGGTACCACATATGTATAGGTAGACACCCTTTTTCTGCCCAGGAGACTCCCCTAAATTGAAACAGCGCTTTAGAGATTTTCAGATAAAATACAACTGCGCTATGCGCACCTTGCAGTTTTTCCAGAAAAACAACCCTTTACATTTGAAATACCCCCAACAAGCTATATATTCTCTGGAAGTACACACCTCAAGCTTTCTAGGTGTCCCAGGCTTGTTGATGTGGCCACAGTTTTCTGGAAGTAATCCCTCAATGTACTCTTTGGTTGCAAAGAGTTTCCCCAAAAAAAGGATAAAAAAGGAGAATCAAAGCCACATTTTCCTAAAAGAACTTTATACAAACAAGAAAAAACAAGATTAATCTGAAAAAGCAAGGTCCCCCGAACAGAACGATACCCAACATGCATAGCTACTGTGAAGGGAAGAGTTGCCAAACACCCCAAAGTAAAGCATGTGCGTAACGGCAATTTTAGTTGAAAATTTCAGCTCTGCAGACAAAGTGCGCACCTTGCGATTTTTCAACCAAAACAACCCTTTACATTTGGAATATTCCTCATAAACCATATATTCCCTGAAAGTACACATGTTAAGCTTTCTAAGCGGACCCAGCTTGTTGTAGTGGGCTCATCTTTCTGTAATTAATCCCTCAAAGAATTATTTGGTTGTGCAGGGTTTCCCTAAAAAATTTATAAAAAAGCTGAATAATAAACACCTTTTCCTAAAATATAAATATGCAAACCAGAAAAAACAAGCTAAGTCTTAAAGCGTAAGGTCCCCCGAACAGAACAATACCCAACATGCATAGCTACTTTTAACCCTTTTAATTGCCAGCCTACTTGAGATTTTGTCACCCTCTGTTGACAGGTCATTTTTCCCCATTTTGCGCCATTTTTGCGCCATTTTTGCTGGAATTTTCAGGAAAATTATATATATATAATTTTTTTTGCAGCAGAGTTTAGGGTTTAACATGAAATGTCTTGTTTGTAAATTTTATTCAGTTTTTTCCAATATTATTATTATGTAAAAAAAAATAAATAAATATAAATTTTTTTAGAAAATTGTCTCCTTTTATTTTAAATAAAAAATGTATTTTATTAAAGAAAACCATATTGCATGTGAAAGCCCCATTTCTACCGATTAGAACTGTACCACATATTTAACGGTAGCCCCCCGTTCCTGCCCAGGAGACCCCCCAAACTGAAACAAGTACTTTATAACATTTACAAATAAAATACAACTACCATCCACACTACAAAGGGGTAATTCGAGAAAAAAAATGACATACAGTCCCCCTCCCAGGGGGGGGCTATTTTTTGGAGAATTTTTAAGGGTTAAAAACCCTTAAAAATCCAAAACAAAATTACATGGGGCCCCCCTTACCTGAAGTAACCAGCTATGCAGGGCTGCATAGCCCATGGCCATGGGCTCTTCTGCCCCCCCACCCTGGGCTTTGGGGAGGCAGGTAATGGGGGTGCCGGGGGTTAATGGCAAGTCACCCGCTAGCCGCAGGTGACTTGCCAGCCCCCAGCCTTGTGAACTGCTATAGGGATCTCTTGGACCCCTTACCAGTTCACAAGGGGTTAAGTGTAAAAAAAACACCACACACACACAGAAAAAAATATTTATATATATATTTTTTAATACTTACCTCCCATCAATCTTGCACTGTGTCCCTTCCCAATCACTGGCTTCTGCTCACCTGCTGGAAGCCGTTTATAGCTGCTGGGTGACAGAACATAAGGGGTTAATTAAAAACATGGGGGGGACCCCATTTTTGGGGGGATTTTTAAGGGTTAAACCCCCCCCCAAAAATGACATGGGGTCCCCCTTACCCAAAGTAACCAGCCCGGGACCAGCTATGCAGGGCTTGTAGAAACAGGGTACAGGGGACAGCTTTTGTGGCCCCTGGCCCTGCAGGCTACAAGCCTGCATAACCCATGGCCACGGGCTCTTCTGCCCCCCCCCCGGGCTTTGGGGAGGCAGGTAATGGGGGTGCTGGGGGTTAATGGCAAGTCACCTGCGGCTAGTGGGTGACTTGCCATCCCCCAGCCTTGTGAACTGGTATAGAGGTCACATGGACCCCTTACCAGTTCACAAGGGGTTAAATGTAAAAAAAAAGACACAGACACAAAGAGAAAAAAAATAACATTTATTTTTTTTTTTTTACTTTACTCACCTCCGATTACTCACCCAGCAATCTTCGATGACAGCTGACAGTCTTCTCGGGTGTTTGGAGGAGAGAGCCTGGGGGGGGGGGGAAGATCACAGCCCTCTGCCCCTCCCCACCTCTCTGCTCCAAGCACCCGAGCAGACTGATTCAGAGTCTCGGGTGCCGGTGTTAAGAGGCCGGCTGCTGGTGACATCACAGTGATGTCACCCGGCACCGCCACAGGGGGCGGGGCTAGCAGGCGCGTTCCAGGAAGTGGGGGGAGAGCAATTTCTGCCCTCTCCTCGCCACGGAAAAGCTGGGGGGGGGGCGATCGGAGGCCCCCCAGTGAAGAGGAGACCCGTCGGGAGGCAGCATGACCACAGGTAAGTAAATGTAATTTTTTTTTTTGTTTTACATTTTTTTTACAGTTAGCAGCTGCCGCTGCTGAAGCGGGGGGGGGGGCGCTATTCCGGGGGCTTTCCTGGAGCCATCCGAGCCCCCACGGGGAATCGGATGACACCAAATTAAATAGGAGACCAGGCCGTATCCAACGAGGGGTCAGGTGAGTATTTTTTATTTTTATTTTTTTAACTAGCAGGGGGGAAACTCAGGTACATATATTCTACGTGCTTGGCACTTAAGTGGAGTAGAAGCGAGCACGTAGAATCTACGTGTTTGGCACTGAAAGGGTTAATGCAAGGTAGAACTGACTCCATCTACAAGCAACACCTGAAGATTTTTGGGTAAACTGTGCAAAGTTGGCTGCTGCAGGCTTTTCAGGCCCCCCAAATTAGCCTTAAAGCGGACCCATTCCCACTAAATCACGGCTTGGAGGGGGCAGCACATAGACCCCCCCACAAGCCCATTGCCAGGAGCCCAGACACTGACCTCTTCCAAAATTGCTTTTGGTGCACTTTAATATGTGTGGTGACTATACCAGTTATCCCAGAGGGTTTCACAGAGGGGGGCATGTGACACAAGGGGTCCACAAAACTCTTGAGCCAGCCCTGAACAATGACAAGGGGAGTTTGAGGAACCAGGCTTTCAGGGAAAAGGGGGGGGATTCTCATTTGGCATGTCCCACAATGCTAAACTAAGTGGAAAGCCGGAAGATATGCTAAAATACTTTGGTGTTTCAGTAGTGGCTGTGAAATGCTGCTTTGAATGGCCATCTTGAGTTTTTTTCCATTCCCAGCATGCCCCTTGTCCTTCAAATCATGCCCGTTTGCGCTTACTTCACAGGGATACTGCCGTCAGAGCTCTCTGATCAGGAATATCGCTCATTCTGTTTACATTTATTCATGAGCTAATGATTGTGTGTCATTTGTGAAGTAAACATGCCCAATGTTTCCTCCCCCTGCCATCCTGTGAATCCAGCGTGCCACATGCAACTTAAAACCAACTTACATTGGCCTTCGTGGACAGCGCACATTAAGCTGACAACCAGTCAGCGCACATCAACAACAAGGAGAATGGCGTCTGTGTATGCAAATTACAGCCTCCCAGGACTGTGCTCAGGAAAGCAAAAGAGGGGGAGAATGGCCTGTGTCCAGCCGCTTTGAGGTTTCCCACAAAAGTGACACCAGAACACAGGCACCTCTAAAGGCCTGCTAATGGCAGCTACCTGACAAGGTGAAGAATATTTTTTTGCTGCCAATCCATATATAGCTTTGAGGTTTCCCACAAAAGTGACACCAGAACACAGGCACCTCTAAAGGCCTGCTAATGGCAGCTACCTGACAAGGTGAAGAATATTTTTTTGCTGCCAATCCATATAGACCGGTTGGGGGGAACGACATGAGCTGCACTTCTTAAAAGGTTGAAGGTCCAGCTTGAACTTAAAAGGACATTTCTGGTAAAAGGCTAAATAAGTTTGCTTTCTGCTCCCTCCCATAGGGGCTGCAGCTTACATTCAACACACTGTCACCTCAAACATTCTTTCTTTGACTCAAGGGTCCACACTTTCATTTACAGCACCAATAATAGTGACAACATTTTTACCAGGAAAGGTTTTTTGCCCTATTCCTCAATTTAAACCACAGGTACCGCCATTGAGGCTGGTAGTTGAAGACAGACCCAGGGGCAGATGGGCAATGGTTCATGGTGAGCTACGGAAGGGCTTGTGACATAGGATGCAGGTTTGTGGGTTTGAGTGAGGCACAGATTGGGTGGTTCAGTTTCATTCTGCTACCCAATATTGCCACCTGTTTAGCCCGAAGTCCTGCCTCACTGTGTTGTGAGTGCCAGGTGATGTCATTGTCGAACCTATGCAATGACCGATTGCCTGCCATCTCACATTGCAGCAACAAAGATTGCTAAGCTCTAAGATACTTCTTTCAGCTTCTTAAAGTAAATCCATGGCACGTGCGTGAGATCTGGCCAGGGACCGGAATTGTGCAAAATCCTAGTACATCTTAGGGCTACAGAAAGGCATGCAATGATTACACAGGGGACAGCAGAGGGGGATAATAATTCAGTATATGAAAGTATCAGTTTCCAGTTTTGCACCATAAGGGGGGATTATCAGCAAGGGCTTAGGTTAAATTTATTTCACAAGTTCAGTGAGTTTTGGTTTGTTTTAAGATTTGTAAAAAACTAATCTCACCTATATGGAGTTTATGTATGGGTACATGAACCCATTTGAAGTTGCAGATCAGTGACCACCGACGTTAGCCACCAGCCAGCAGTAAGCAGCTTTCCCCCAGGTACCCCGCCGCAGCTCCCACTCACCTTGCCTCCTTGCTGCTCCTGCGAGCGCCGCTCGATGTGATGAGGAAAGGCAAGCCACTCTCTGTGAGGGGTCAGCGCAGGGTCAAGGGCTGCATTGTGGGATACATACTCCTGTGTGTAGTAAGACGGCGGCGCGGGAACAAGTTGATCGGGACCCGACAGGTTGGTAAGGTCATTGGAAATGGACATTCAGCCTGCTTTAAAGTACTACTGGTTTCATGCATAATCCTAACAGGTGTGATGGATACTTTTTACATACCTGCTGCATCTACTTACAAATTGAACCCTCTGACAAATACTACAGGGGCCTGTCAGCCAAGTGATCTATGTAAATCAGGTTTGTCCTGAACACTATATTATCAACTTGGTGAGACATTTTAGTTATTTGCATAGGGTGAACTTTTTTTAAAGCACAGCACTTTGTGAAGTTCATTCAGCACCAGGTGAGAAAACTCAAAAATTCTACTTTTTAGGAGAGAAACTCTTTCATTGTCTACCATGGGGGTTATTCAGCACATCAGATCTTACATCAGATTGGTAAATCACTCCCAAGAGTCTTATCACAATAGCCAAGTGTTTAGCATAACCTTTTCAGATAAAAAAAAAAAAAACTTTTTCTAAAACCAACACGAAGTTGTTCATCATTTCAAGCATATGTGTCTCTCTTTTGCTATCACTTATTTTTGTACTGAGAGGATCTCTGAGTGTTCTTTAAAATGAGAAACTTTTTTTTAGGGCTGATGCTCCTCTTGTTCTAAGTTCTGGGACATGAAAATATATGGATCTGCCTGGTAGCATGTATAATGAACTTACTGTCTCTCTGAAGGAGACTGACCAAATGACTTCAAAGACAAAAACGGACACCTACGGGATTTTTTGTTCTTTTGCTGGCTTGATCCAGAGAATTTCTGCTAGTGAAAGCTATACTAAATTATTTGGTATTATTTTGAGAAAAAAACAACACTTGCTGTAGAAAGTTGAAAGCATTTTGGTATTTAAAGAAAAAAAGTGCAAAATACTTCATGAATTTTTCAACAGACCTAAATATCAGTACCAAAGAGAACAAGACTCCCTGTTTACCAGCTACCCGCTCCCTCACCACTCATCAACTAGCAGACCTGGTATGAGAAGCTGGGCAGGCATGTCAGTGGGACCTGTGAACGTGGGCTCACATCAAGAACAATGGACACCCCTATACATGGGAACTTCCTGGAAACTGGAGAATACTGTTGAGTGGTGGCAGATAAGCAGGGAGTTCCATTTCTTCTGGCACGCTCTAATCTTGAGGTCTGTGGGAAAGTCCACAAAAGATTCATCTAAGCTTTTTATATGTTGATCCCAATGTATAACAAATGTAAGCATGGTACAGGAATGACAGCACACCTGTTGTGCAGGGTTGGTTTTGGACAAAGTGTGGTAAAATTAAAACTGGGACCCCAAGTTCTGAAATATTGTACCAAAAATACAGTCACATTGAATAGATATATTTTTTCTGTGCTTAGTCCCTGCTTTTCATTGTACCCAGTCTCCTCTATTCTCCCTCCCCATGAACTCAGTTTCTGCTATCTTTCACCAGTCTCTATTATTCTTCCCCATGGGTCCGGATCCTTTATGTAGTGCACAATCTCTGGCATCTTTCTCAAGAAGCCTGGGCAGAGGGGCTGTGTAATCAGGTAGAAGAAGTCGGAGCGAGAGTGTGAAAAGGGGTGCGGAAGAGATAAGCAGTAGGGACACTGCAGAGGATCACTGATGCCCATATAAAGATGTCTGGCAAAGTGAAAGGCATTTGCAACAGTGGACACAATTTGTATGGGCATTGGTAAGGTTTTACACTGTGCTCTGATGACACGGTCAATAGCAAATTTCCAACTTTGAATCCAGGGGCCAATTTGATGATGGAGGTAGTTGCCCAGTGTGCAGCCCCCCATGGCTGGCCCTGGTGAGGTGCTCATATGTAAATTGAATGTCATTACATTTGATAACTTGCGAAGACATTTCATAGGTACTCCACATACTTAAATTTAACCTTTAACCTTTCTATAGTTGTAGGTTTTATTTTTAATTTCACTCTCAAAATGTTAAAGTTTTTTTGGAAAAGGGATTCCCTAGCATTATACACAGATACCTCACTATGAATACAAAAGTGCTTCTTCTATCTTTATTCACACTGGTATTTGGCCAAACAAACAGTAGGCCTCAGCAATAAATTAAACCGGCCACATAAAAAACTGCCCCTTTCCAAAATACAGAGAAACACATGACCCCATAAAAAAATGCTTTTGAAAATTTTTAACACCGGAAATGAGGACACACTACAACAATTTTTTTTTTCTTCCCACTCAGATATTAGGGTCGATTCAGAGAAACACCAAAAACGTTAGTATTTTTTCCGATCTGTGTTTTTTGGTGTAAATTTTCTGATTTCGTATGAACATTCGAGCGATTCTATAATGCATTTCAAACCGTGTGTACGTTTTCCGTCCGTTCGTATGGCAGTTAGTGAATCAGTTGAATGTCAGTTTCCATCCTGACTTTTCCGTTTCATTTCTCAGGTTTCAAAGTCGGTTTTGGATTTTGCCCTTTTTCCTTTTTTGTCCGGACGAAAATCCTTATGATCTTGCGCCTGCACACTACAAACTTAACTCATTAAAGTGCTGCCTACATATTTGGCTCACTCACTTCTTCTACAATGCTTAGCTAAATCACTTTGCACTTTCTTACATCTTCCATGTCTCACCCCTAAAACTGACCCAAACCACTGTGCGCTCAGGCGAATCTTCATTTCTGCTTTTTCTTTATTTCATTCGTTTTGTGGTAACCAACCATTAATGAATGTATTTCTAAAAGTAAATCATACATTTTTTTTTTTTTTTTTTATTTTGAACTGGCATTTTTTACTTGCGTTTTTTAATTAAAATTTTTGGTTTCAAATGGTACAACTTTAAATTTTTTGTGTTGTTACCCACACCCTGTACATACAGATTGCTCTCCAAATTTTTAAAACACCCAGCATCTTCTGCATGTTATGAGCCTTGAAACAGCCAAGACGGCGGGTCAGGTAATATAAGGCAGCCTGCAAACAGAAAGGGCCTTGTGACTGTGTTACTCTGCATTCTGGGATTTCTGACCTTTCAAGGCCCCCAGCTCTGCTGTCTCTGAGCAAAACACAGCTGTAACCCGCACCCTGCACTTTATCCCACTCTCCTCTCCTCAGTAAGTGTGATGCATCTGACCAAAGATAAGATAAAATAATTACACAAAGCAAAGGTTGCCAACTACAACAATAAATCCGAAAACAAATTAAGATTCAAGTACAACAACAATCCAAAAAAAAATAACAAAGGACATAAGTTTAAAAATAAATCGCAATTATATGGATGTGTGGCAAAATAAAGGTTTACATGCAAAGGACTAATTAAGGTCCACATTAAAATGCTTTTATAAGGCATACATGAAATGTATTGATTCAGGTATGCATTGCTATACAATTTATGGCCTCGGCCATGCTGATACATCCAGTTCATTGGAGCTCAAGGCGCGCAGACTCCTCCACATAGCCACAAAACATGTTCTACAATAGCAAATCCGAGTCCTCAAAGGTGTCGGAAGTGGATTTTCAATTAAACGGATTTTTAGGGTGGGAATCAGCTCTCTGAATCACATGGAAACACATCCAATTAACGGAAGTTTTAGGAACGAACGGAAAAATTACAATTTGGTTGGGAACATTTCCGATTTGGTTGTAAAACTTCCGATTTTGTTAGTAAAACTTCCGATGATCGTAAGAGCATATACGAATTCGTTCGAACGTTCGCGCGAGTCGGAAATGGCCAAAAAAAAAAGGAAAAAATGACTAACACCCACCCAAACTTCCGATTCCCGATCCGAAATCAAATAACTTTTGCATTTAGAATCGACCCTATTGTGTCTCCTTGCACACATTGTTGATTTCAGATATCGTCTTTGTGTCAGATCATGACACTGTCCAGAGGAGGTACATTTTTCGTCATTGTGGGATGTAAACTTTGCTTATAAATCTATGAATATCTTTGTATAGATAAATATACACCCTTATACCTTTCTATATATATTTTTTTCCCCCTCTAGGTCCCCCCCTCCTCCCGCCCGTCCTCCCTCCCATTTTAATTTAACTGTTCTTGGCTTAGTTTGGTATGGGGATTCTGTATCGTAGTTAGGAGACGATTTAATAGTTCAGTATATTTAGCACATGTTGACAGTGCCAGTTAATTTTTAAGTTCTGTTGTTAAAGTCTTGTACCAAAGTTTTTTATCGGGTGGCATGGGCTTGGCCCATCTTAGTACAGTTACTTTTTTTGTTGCCCAGATGAGCAGTGATGCCACTTTTTTTGTGTCTGGAGGCCAATTATTTGAAAAGAGGTTCAGCAAGCCCTGTATAGGGGTTAGGGATATTGTATCTTTTACTATATCTTCTAGGGTTTCTATTGTTGCCTGCCATATTGCTTTAATATAGGTGCAGTCCCACCAAAGGTGCATTATCGTGGCATATGCCTGGTTACACCACCAGCAGTTGTAGGTGGGGAATCTGTCGTTGTAGTCGGAGGTATAATAATAACGTGATATAAATTTTAAACAAAAACATTTTAAAGGTGGTGGATCGTCAGGATTGAATAATATATGTCCTCCCATTCTGCTGCTTCGATCTTTATTTTTAGATCTTCTTCCCATTTTTCTGTGTAGTCTGATGTTATAGACATTGTTGTTTTTCTTATTTGTTCATAATAGTAAGATAATGTGTTTGGTTTTGTTCGCTCGTTTAAAAAAATATCCTGTATTGTTGTGGGTTTGAATGGTACTAAATGGAGGAATAAGGTTTTGATGTAGCTACAGATTTGATGCCGGATCAGTGTAAATTCCTGTGTGTTTCCGGATAGTAATAGACCTGTTGTTGGTGACCATATGTGGATTATTCTGGTGTGGTTGGCTTTTTGGTATTTAGCTAGATTTTTATTTCTTCTTCCCTGTGGAAATTCATGGTTTGTAGTCAGGGAGCGCAGCATATCTGGGAACGGGAATAGAGCTTTGTTTTTGTTTTAAAGTCTTTATAATCACAAGCAGAGATTTCTTCCGTTGTTGTCGGGAAGAGTTAAATACATGGCCAGTTGGTGGAATTATTTACTATTGTCCATTCATCTAGTCTTTTAAGCTGAGCTGCTATGTGATATGTCTTTAAATCTGGAGCTGCCATGCCTCCGAGTTTGAGTGGTCCAATTAGTGTTTTGTATGCAATCCTGTGATGGCAGTGGTTCCAGTAGAAGGCTGCAAGTTGTCTATCTAACTGGATTAGAAAGCTCGGCGGTATTCTTAGTGGCATGTTTTGTGTTAAGTATAGATATTGTGGGAGAAAAAACATCTTAATTGCAGCGATTCTACCAAGTATGTTTAAATGAAAGTACTTCCATTTCGTTAATATGTTTTTCAATAGTCTTTCTAGTGGGTTAAAATTTAATTTAAATAGTAGGTCTAAGGATTTGGGTATATTAATACCTAAGTATTTAAGATGTGAAGTTTCCCATAGTAAATTGTGATTGTGGTCAATTTTGTCACATTCCTCTTTTGAGAGTGCAAAGGGCAGTATAGTCGATTTCTGGTAGTTCAGTTTGAAGTTTGATTGTTGCCCGAATTCTTCTATTATACGTATAGATCTGGAGACGGATATTAGTGGATCTTGCAGTGTTAGGAGAATATCATCTGTATATGCTAAGTATTTTATC
This sequence comes from Gastrophryne carolinensis, assembly GCA_027917425.1. NCBI lineage: Eukaryota > Metazoa > Chordata > Amphibia > Anura > Microhylidae > Gastrophryne > Gastrophryne carolinensis. Next base: position 168,917,403 of record CM051234.1, on the reverse strand, counting down.
TCCCAAGGGCCTGTCGGGATTCCTTTAATCTTTGCGTCAATGCTCAGTAATTAGAATAATATCTCCAGGTGGAGGTTAAACAGTATTGGTGAGAGGGGGCACCCTTGTTGGGTTCCATTGGTGATTTTTATCGGGGGTGTTAATGTACCGTTTATGTTTATTCTGACTGTCTGGTTTTTGTAAAGTGACATTATTTTCTCTATTACAGTTGGGCCAAATCCTACATTTATTAAGCAGTTTTGAAGAAACGTCCATGAGACACGGTCGAACGCCTTTTCTGCGTCTAGTGCTACCACAGCGGCTTTCATTTGATATTTATTGATATGATTTATTGTGGCTATTGCTGTAGATATGTTTTGCTGTACACCTCTGCGTGGCATAAATCCAGCTTGATATTGCGAAATGAATCTGTTTGCCAGCAGCGTGGCATAGATCTTTACATCTATATTGATTAAAGAAATAGGGCGGTAATTTGTGCAATATGCGGGGTCCTTACCAGGTTTCGGAATGAGTCTGATTATTGCGATGTTCATATCGGTTGTGAAAGGTTTCTGTATGTCAATATAGTTTACTAATCTATGTATATAAGGGGTTAGTTGTGTATGAAAGGTTTTATAATATTCTGCCGGGGAGCCATCTATTCCTGAGGCTTTTCCTGATTTTTGCTGTAATATGGCGGTCTTTACTTCTTGGAGTGTGAACGACTTTTCCATTTCTTCGACTATTTCTTTTTTGAGTATATGAAGATTTATGTTTTTAAAGAAAGTATCGGATTCCGGTGGTTTCTCTGGCAGGGGAATATTGTATGTTTTTTTATAGAATGTTATGAATTCGTGGCCAATATCTTCTGGTAGGTTTTTGGTTATGCCTTTATCATTAATGATTTTTTCTATGAAATTACAGGCCCTATGGTCCCGGATATGGTCGGCTAGGGTTTTTCCACACTTACCCAAGTTTAGTTTTTTTTTTAATATGAGGTCTTAATATGTCCTTCTTTTCTATTGACAGTATGTCGTTTCATTTCTGTCTTTCTTTACATAGATCCTTATATATATCCTCCGTCATGCTAGCCTTATGTTCCCTCTCCAGTTTTGCTATCCTGTCTATGGTGTCGTTGATTTTTTCAATATATCTGTGAAAGGCTTCAGTATGTATCGCCTTTGCATGGTGCGTGCCGAAAAATCCTGGGACAGATTGATTTTCATATATTCTATTATTAGTTCTTTATGTGTTCTTGCTTTCAAGATCTCCTCCTTGACTGTGTAATCCGCTACTCGACACAGGACGTCTTGGGTGTTAATACCACCTATCATTCCTATTCGACCTACTCTGTGACAACAATCTAGTTTGATCTCCCTGTCTTCGTGCACAACGTGTTGAAATATATGTTTTGTTAGAGGCATTAATTCTTCTCTAGCTACTGATTTGCAAATTCCCCTGACTTTGATGTTATTTCGCCTGGATCAATTTTCCAGATCTTCTATTTCGTTTACAAGTTGATTGACCATTGTATTAAGATGTTCATTTTTCTTATGGTTTGTCTTACGGTCACGTGCTAGGCTGATCACATCTGCCTCTAGGGTATCTAATCTCTGAGTGATGGTGTGAAGGCCTTCTTTAAGTTTGGTCAGTTCTTCTGCAATTGTCTCTTTTACTGTTAATTTTACCATATTTACTAGGGATTCGCTTATTTTGGTCATCTTCAATTCCATAGCTTTTTGAGATATTTTAACTTCTGATACTTCGTTTTCCATAGTTTTTTTAAAGTCTTTAAATTCCATCATAAAATTTTGTAGCGTTTTACATAGCTCTTCCCTAGTCTATCTATCTCACTACTGGAATCTTTGTATCATGAATCTCTGTATCAGTTAAAGGCATTGTTTCCATTAATTGGGCTACGTTATTTTTAGCTCTTTCCTTTTGTTTTATTTGCATCCGGGTATTATGAGCCGATGCAGTAGGATCTATCGTTTGCTCAATTATTGATATTTTTTCATGTGCTTTATGTATTTGTTGTAAATGATTATGAATGTCGGTTGGCGTATGTGGTTCAGATATCACATTTCCTTGGGGCTGGCATGTAGGTGTGCTTAGTTGTTCTGAACCTGGGTCCAATATGTCATATGGAATTCTTTGGTTAAAGTTTAGGATTGATGTCTGTTTAGTGTCCGTGTTTTTTGGTTTGTTACTCATCTCGCCCCCCCCTTTTTTTTGTTTCTCCTGTTTTCCTCTTATTGCTCTATATTAATTATTACTTTCATTAATTTTTTTTTTTTTGGCTGGATGTTGCTCCTCAGTCGGCCACAGTGACTGGGCAGTGGTGCGAGGTTTTGCTGTCGGTATCCGACAGTGACGGAGTGAGTGGGCTGAAAGGCTGGCTTGATAGTGCATGCTCAGCAGTTGCTGGCTTGCTTGTTCATGCCCAGGGGTCCCGCAGATGTCAGGATACTGCAGTAGCAGTGCAGGTGGGCACAGGGGCTGGCTTGCTGGCTCAAGCCCTGAGATCACTGATTCTGCCAGCTGATTGCTTTGGTCTGGCAGAGAGGTGGGTCTCAATCACTTGCGGCATCTGCAGAGACTATATGATGCGGCGGTTTGCCCAGGAACCACGGCGGAGACAGCCGAGTGAGGATCTGCAGGGGGCGATTATGAGCGGGGTTGGCAGGTACAATTGGGGGGGGGAGGGTGGCGCAGAGGTCAGTTGCTGAAGAGGTTAAGGGGTTCCATGTGTGCAGCAGCTCGCGGTTCACAGGGGCGGCCGACTAGAGCGGTGACGTCACATCCTCCGGCGGCGAACTACAACAATTTTTGATTAAAGCATAGATTCTTGGGTGAACAGTGGCAATAGTTACAATATGTCTGTTTTTGCTAAAACTTTTCTTTTGGAGATTGGAGACAAAACACGGTGTTAAAGGAGCCTCGCCCCTCCAAAACTAATAATAGCTTTTGTGATTGACATGGTCTGAAATATATTCATGCTGTGATCACATTTGCTAACCAATTAGTAGAGTTAAATAGTAAATAGCAAATATTAAAGTACAACTCACCTTTGAATTTCTTTTAGCACAATTTCTGTTGTATACAACCAAAAATCCAAATATCAGGATTGGGTATTTTGTAATACTAACCCCAGGAATTACTAATACTCATTTAAAAAAAAAAAATTCAACTAATATTTCACCCTACAGTCATTCTTTAATGTTCAAACAGTTGAGGAAACAAACAGTGAACAATTAACAAAAAATATTGTAAAACCAAACATGTCCATGTCACTGTTGAAATGTCATGAGTACAATATTTCATTCATTTCAAAACTAATATATACAATTGTAAGCTGCATATGTATTAAATAGGACAAATTCATTTCAAAGTGATTGATTAAAACAGCATTTCTGCTACTAATGGTTAATTGTTGCCTGTACACTTTAGTTGTCTGATATCATAACATCAGACATGGATGATTATAATTTGAAAAGCTAATGATTGAAAGTTACAGCAAGAAACATCAAACCCAGCTGTTTGCTCAGACTACCAAATTACCAGCACGCCGATCACAAATAACATGGATTTCAGTTAATTATATATGATTGAGTAGTGGTGAGCAAATTCATTTGCCTGAACCTTCATGGGGACAATTATCTTAGTGTTATTGTTTCTTTTCCTTTCTGAGCAATACACAGACTGGTACAGTACCTCTCCATTTTTATGTGGAACCTCATTGCTTGCTCCATCCATTCTAATGTTTTTTCAGCCCATTCATTGGAGAGTAGTGGGTAAGTACAGAATAGTCGGATACATTTTTTAACAGCAAGACTACATGTAGGTTCCACCTTACATTTTATCAATAATCTGCTTATTTAAACATTGATTTATCCCTCTTTATACATTTCATAATTATGTTTGGTATTTGTTTTCAATTTGAATTTGCTTGGAGGGCTTTGTCTTTTGTAGATTTTGTCACAATAGGGTTGATTCAGAGAGACAAAAAAAGACTTTCGTTTTTGTGTCGATCTGTATTTTTTTTTTAAATTTTCCCGCTCTCGTATGAGTGTACGAGTGATTCTAAGCATGCATTGCAAGCCTTCTGTAAAGTCTTCGCCCGTTCGTATGCCGACGAAAATGTCATTTTCCAGCTTTCGGTTTCCGTTTTTTTTACTCATGTTACAACGTCGGCTTTCGTTTTTGCCCTTTTTCCATCGTCTCCTCCCACAAATTCTTTACGTTTCCCTAAAACTTACCCAAATCACTTCACGGTCATGTGAATCTTCATCTCTAAATATTTCTTGGGCCATTTGTTTAGTGTTAATGTATTTTGAAAATGAAATGACACTGAAACAGTTTTTTTTTTAAATCAAAAATGCAATTTTTTTATGGCTTTTTTGCAACTTTTTGGTTATATAAATGTATACATTTTTATTTTTGGTTTGTAATAAAATATAAAATTTTAAAATGTTTAATTTTTTTTTTAATTTTTAAAAATGTAACAGTTATAAATAGGGATGAGCGAATCGATCTGGACGAACCCAGATTCGATCTGAATTTCATGAAAAATTCGGTTCGGATCGAATCCGAATTTCCCCGTGCTTCGATCGCTCGAAGTTTTCCTTTAACATCCATTCATTTACATTACAGGCATTCTAAGATGGCGGATGGGACATGTCCAGACATCTACCCCGCACCAGTGCATGCTGGGGCAGTCACATGCAGCCTATCAGCAGCCAGCAATCCCGGTGACGTCACAGCGCTATTTAAGGCGGCGGACATCTTGCTCTTCCTCATTTCTCTATTGCATTCGTGAGAGACAGGATGCTGCTGTAGTCAGGGAGAGACAGTTAGAGAGACAGGGACAGACAGGGACAGGCAGGAGACAGGCAGGAGACAGGCAGGAAGTCAGCGAGAAGCAGGGAAAGTTAGGAAAAATCGGAGAAAGTCACAGGGAGATTTTTTTTTTTTTCATCCAGCCTGAGTGTTACTGGCTGGCTGACTGGCTTTGTTAGCGTTTTCAGGCTGCTTATACACTTACTGTGCATATATACTGAACTGATCTCAAGTCTGCTGTGGGAACATTACCATTTTATAAGATCTCATTTGCCTCTGTATTTACTGTAAGCTGCACAGTTATTTCAAGTAATTTGGCCTGTATGAGCCTGCTTACACACTGCTGCTTTGCGCATATATTACTGATCTCAAGTCTGCTTGGGGCATCCCATTCTGTAACATACCATTAGCCTCTGTATTTACTCTAAGCTGCACAGTTATTTCAAGTAATTTGGCCTGTATGAGCCTGCTTACACACTGCTGCTGTGCGCATATATACTGATCTCAAGTCTGCTTGGGGCATCCCATTCTGTAACATACCATTAGCCTCTGTATTTACTCTAAGCTGCACAGTTATTTCAAGTAATTTGGCCTGTATGAGCCTGCTTACACACTGCTGCTGTGCGCATATATTACTGATCTCAAGTCTGCTTGGGGCATCCCATTCTGTAACATACCATTAGCCTCTGTATTTACTCTAAGCTGCACAGTTATTTCAAGTAATTTGGCCTGTATGAGCATGCTTACACACTGCTGCTGTGCGCATATATACTGATCTCAAGTCTGCTTGGGGCATCCCATTCTGTAGCATACCATTAGCCTCTGTATTTACTCTAAGCTGCACAGTTATTTCAAGTAATTTGGCCTGTATGAGCCTGCTTACACACTGCTGCTGTGCGCATATATACTGATCTCAAGTCTGCTTGGGGCATCCCATTCTGTAACATACCATTAGCCTCTGTATTTACTCTAAGCTGCACAGTTATTTCAAGTAATTTGGCCTGTATGAGCCTGCTTACACACTGCTGCTGTGCGCATATATACTGATCTCAAGTCTGCTTGGGGCATCCCATTCTGTAACATACCATTAGCCTCTGTATTTACTCTAAGCTGCACAGTTATTTCAAGTAATTTGGCCTGTATGAGCATGCTTACACACTGCTGCTGTGTGCATATATACTGATCTCAAGTCTGCTTGGGGCATCCCATTCTGTAACATACCATTAGCCTCTGTATTTACTCTAAGCTGCACAGTTATTTCAAGTAATTTGGCCTGTATGAGCCTGCTTACACACTGCTGCTGTGCGCATATATTACTGATCTCAAGTCTGCTTGGGGCATCCCATTCTGTAACATACCATTAGCCTCTGTATTTACTCTAAGCTGCACAGTTATTTCAAGTAATTTGGCCTGTATGAGCCTGCTTACACACTGCTGCTGTGCGCATATATACTGATCTCAAGTCTGCTTGGGGCATCCCATTCTGTAACATACCATTAGCCTCTGTATTTACTCTAAGCTGCACAGTTATTTCAAGTAATTTGGCCTGTATGAGCCTGCTTACACACTGCTGCTGTGCGCATATATACTGATCTCAAGTCTGCTTGGGGCATCCCATTCTGTAACATACCATTAGCCTCTGTATTTACTCTAAGCTGCACAGTTATTTCAAGTAATTTGGCCTGTATGAGCATGCTTACACACTGCTGCTCTGTGCATATATACTGATCTCAAGTCTGCTTGGGGCATCCCATTCTGTAACATACCATTAGCCTCTGTATTTACTCTAAGCTGCACAGTTATTTCAAGTAATTTGGCCTGTATGAGCCTGCTTACACACTGCTGCTGTGCGCATATATACTGATCTCAAGTCTGCTTGGGGCATCCCATTCTGTAACATACCATTAGCCTCTGTATTTACTCTAAGCTGCACAGTTATTTCAAGTAATTTGGGCTGTATAAGCCTGCTTAAACACTGCTGCTGTGCGCATATATACTGATCTCAAGTCTGCTTGGGGCATCCCATTCTGTAACATACCATTAGCCTCTGTATTTACTCTAAGCTGCACAGTTATTTCAAGTAATTTGGCCTGTATGAGCCTGCTTACACACTGCTGCTGTGCGCATATATACTGATCTCAAGTCTGCTTGGGGCATCCCATTCTGTAACATACCATTAGCCTCTGTATTTACTCTAAGCTGCACAGTTATTTCAAGTAATTTGGCCTGTATGAGCCTGCTTACACACTGCTGCTGTGTGCATATATACTGATCTCAAGTCTGCTTGGGGCATCCCATTCTGTAACATACCATTAGCCTCTGTATTTACTCTAAGCTGCACAGTTATTTCAAGTAATTTGGCCTGTATGAGCCTGCTTACACACTGCTGCTGTGCGCATATATACTGATCTCAAGTCTGCTTGGGGCATCCCATTCTGTAACATACCATTGGCCTCTGTATTTACTCTAAGCTGCACAGTTATTTCAAGTAATTTGGCCTGTATGAGCCTGCTTACACACTGCTGCTGTGCGCATATATACTGATCTCAAGTCTGCTTGGGGCATCCCATTCTGTAACATACCATTAGCCTCTGTATTTACTCTAAGCTGCACAGTTATTTCAAGTAATTTGGCCTGTATGAGCCTGCTTACACACTGCTGCTGTGCGCATATATACTGATCTCAAGTCTGCTTGGGGCATCCCATTCTGTAACATAACATACCATTAGCCTCTGTATTTACTCTAAGCTGCACAGTTATTTCAAGTAATTTGGCCTGTATGAGCCTGCTTACACACTGCTGCTGTGCGCATATATACTGATCTCAAGTCTGCTTGGGGCATCCCATTCTGTAACATACCATTTGCCTCTGTATTTACTCTAAGCTGCACAGTTATTTCAAGTAATTTGGCCTGTATGAGCCTGCTTACACACTGCTGCTGTGCGCATATATTACTGATCTCAAGTCTGCTTGGGGCATCCCATTCTGTAACATACCATTAGCCTCTGTATTTACTCTAAGCTGCACAGTTATTTCAAGTAATTTGGCCTGTATGAGCATGCTTACACACTGCTGCTGTGTGCATATATACTGATCTCAAGTCTGCTTGGGGCATCCCATTCTGTAACATACCATTAGCCTCTGTATTTACTCTAAGCTGCACAGTTATTTCAAGTAATTTGGCCTGTATGAGCCTGCTTACACACTGCTGCTGTGCGCATATATTACTGGATCTCAAGTCTGCTTGGGGCATCCCATTCTGTAACATACCATTAGCCTCTGTATTTACTCTAAGCTGCACAGTTATTTCAAGTAATTTGGCCTGTATGAGCCTGCTTACACACTGCTGCTGTGCGCATATATACTGATCTCAAGTCTGCTTGGGGCATCCCATTCTGTAACATACCATTAGCCTCTGTATTTACTCTAAGCTGCACAGTTATTTCAAGTAATTTGGCCTGTATGAGCCTGCTTACACACTGCTGCTCTGCGCATATATACTGATCTCAAGTCTGCTTGGGGCATCCCATTCTGTAACATACCATTAGCCTCTGTATTTACTCTAAGCTGCACAGTTATTTCAAGTAATTTGGCCTGTATGAGCATGCTTACACACTGCTGCTCTGTGCATATATACTAATCTCAAGTCTGCTTGGGGCATCCCATTCTGTAACATACCATTAGCCTCTGTATTTACTCTAAGCTGCACAGTTATTTCAAGTAATTTGGCCTGTATGAGCCTGCTTACACACTGCTGCTGTGTGCATATATACTGATCTCAAGTCTGCTTGGGGCATCCCATTCTGTAACATACCATTAGCCTCTGTATTTACTCTAAGCTGCACAGTTATTTCAAGTAATTTGGCCTGTATGAGCCTGCTTACACACTGCTGCTGTGCGCATATATACTGATCTCAAGTCTGCTTGGGGCATCCCATTCTGTAACATACCATTAGCCTCTGTATTTACTCTAAGCTGCACAGTTATTTCAAGTAATTTGGCCTGTATGAGCCTGCTTACACACTGCTGCTGTGCGCTTATATACTGATCTCAAGTCTGCTTGGGGCATCCCATTCTGTAACATACCATTAGCCTCTGTATTTACTCTAAGCTGCACAGTTATTTCAAGTAATTTGGCCTGTATGAGCCTGCTTACACACTGCTGCTGTGCGCATATATACTGATCTCAAGTCTGCTTGGGGCATCCCATTCTGTAACATACCATTAGCCTCTGTATTTACTCTAAGCTGCACAGTTATTTCAAGCAATTTGGCCTGTATGAGCCTGCTTACACACTGCTGCTGTGCGCATATATACTGATCTCAAGTCTGCTTGGGGCATCCCATTCTGTAACATACCATTAGCCTCTGTATTTACTCTAAGCTGCACAGTTATTTCAAGTAATTTGGCCTGTATGAGCCTGCTAACACAGCTGCCGTGCGCATATATACTGATCTCAAGTCTGCTTGGGGCATCTCATTCTGTAACATACCATTAGCCTCTGTATTTACTCTAAGCTGCACAGTTATTTCAAGTAATTTGGCCTGTATGAGCATGCTTACACACTGCTGCTGTGTGCATATATACTGATCTCAAGTCTGCTTGGGGCATCCCATTCTGTAACATACCATTAGCCTCTGTATTTACTCTAAGCTGCACAGTTATTTCAAGTAATTTGGCCTGTATGAGCCTGCTTACACACTGCTGCTGTGCGCATATATTACTGATCTCAAGTCTGCTTGGGGCATCCCATTCTGTAACATACCATTAGCCTCTGTATTTACTCTAAGCTGCACAGTTATTTCAAGTAATTTGGCCTGTATGAGCATGCTTACACACTGCTGCTGTGTGCATATATACTGATCTCAAGTCTGCTTGGGGCATCCCATTCTGTAACATACCATTAGCCTCTGTATTTACTCCAAGCTGCACAGTTATTTCAAGTAATTTGGCCTGTATGAGCATGCTTACACACTGCTGCTGTGTGCATATATACTGATCTCAAGTCTGCTTGGGGCATCTCATTCTGTAACATACCATTAGCCTCTGTATTTACTCTAAGCTGCACAGTTATTTCAAGTAATTTGGCCTGTATGAGCCTGCTTACACACTGCTGCTGTGCGCATATATTACTGATCTCAAGTCTGCTTGGGGCATCCCATTCTGTAACATACCATTAGCCTCTGTATTTACTCTAAGCTGCACAGTTATTTCAAGTAATTTGGCCTGTATGAGCATGCTTACACACTGCTGCTGTGTGCATATATACTGATCTCAAGTCTGCTTGGGGCATCCCATTCTGTAACATACCATTAGCCTCTGTATTTACTCTAAGCTGCACAGATATTTCAAGTAATTTGGCCTGTATGAGCCTGCTTACCCACTGCTGCTGTGTGCATATATACTGATCTCAAGTCTGCTTGGGGCATCGCATTCTGTAACATACCATTAGCCTCTGTATTTACTCTAAGCTGCACAGTTATTTCAAGTAATTTGGCCTGTATGAGCCTGCTTACACACTGCTGCTGTGCGCATATATACTGATCTCAAGTCTGCTTGGGGCATCCCATTCTGTAACATACCATTAGCCTCTGTATTTACTCTAAGCTGCACAGTTATTTCAAGTAATTTGGCCTGTATGAGCCTGCTTACACACTGCTGCTGTGTGCACATATACTGATCTCAAGTCTGCTTGGGGCATCCCATTCTGTAACATAACATTAGCCTCTGTATTTACTCTAAGCTGCACAGTTATTTCAAGTAATTTGGCCTGTATGAGCCTGCTTACACACTGCTGCTGTGTGCATATATACTGATCTCAAGTCTGCTTTGAGGCATCCCATTCTGTAACATAACATAACCTACCTCTCTTATTTACACTAAGCAGCTCTCTTATTTAAACTAAGCAGGCCTCTTATTTACACTAAGCAGCTCTCTTATTTAAGCTAAGCAGCTCTCTTATTTAAACTAAGCAGGCCTCTTGGAGGATGATTGTCCACTTTTGGGTGTGCATTTATATTTGGTTTCATATACAGTGGGGTATCCCAATTTGTAAGATAACCTACCCCAACCATGTAAACTAAAGAGGCCTGTTGCAGCCTGAGTTTCTCTGCTTGCGTATGGCCTTCATTACAATCTGCCTCTTTCAATGACACTGCTGCCTGGGGTATCCCAATTTGTAAGATAACCTACCCCAACCCTGTAAACTAAAGAGGCCTGTTGCAGCCTGAGTTTCTCTGCTTGCGTATGGCCTGCATTACAATCTGTCTCTTTCAATGACACTGCTGGCTGGGGTATCCCAATTTGTAAGATAACCTACCCCAACCATGTAAACTGAAGGTTACGTCCTTCCAGAAGGAAAACGTATGCCGAACACTATTTTTGTTAGGGGCATTGACCTTTGGATTGATCGGCATGAAATTAAGGATTTTTTTTCAAAGTATGGCGCTGTAAAGAAGGTCAAAATTATTTCTCATACTTGGATTATTGTTACTTTTTGTTCAGCTTGAAATATACCAGGCCACACGGGCATCCCAAGGCACATGCTATTTTAACCCTATCTGTTATACAACATAAGCGTTGATCAGCATCAGCTGCTTTATTAAGCTACTTCAGTTTGCACTTGTTTTTGACTGCTTTTAATAAACCAGGCCGCAGGGCACCCCAAAGCTGCACCTTGCACCCTATCTGGTATACAACATAAGCAGTGATCAGCATCAGCTTTATTAAGTTACTTCAGTTTGCACTTCCTTTTTGACTGCTTTCATTTAACCAGGCCGCAGGGCACCCCAAAGCTGCACGTTGCACCCTATCTGTTTATACTAAATTAGCATCTACAGCCTCAGCTTTATAAAGTTATTGCATTTTGAATTGGTTTTGGTCTGCTTTAAATACACCAGGCCGCAGGGTATCCCAAACCTGCATGTTGCACCCCATCTGTTATACTAAATAAGCGTTGATCAGCATCAGCTTTATTAAGCTATTGCATTTTGCATTGGTTTTTGTCCTGCAGTCAAAACACTAGCCCATATGGGCATCCCAAACCAGCACATGTCACCCTATCTGTTATACTAAATAAGCTTCTATAGGCCCTTTTTTTTATTTATTTATTTTTATTTATATAGAGCTGTAATAGCTTATATAGTTAGTGAGGTAAATTTGCCATTTTGCTTCATTATATAGAGCACCCCCTCTGTAAATCTGAGGGGCAATAGTTTATATTATGAGGTTAATTCATGGTTTTGCACCATTATATGGAGCAGCCCCTGTGTAAATCTGAGGGGCAATAGCTTATATAGTGAGATAAATTTGCCATTTTGCTTCATTATATAGAGCAGCCCCTGTGTAAATCTGAGGGGCAATAGCTTATATTGTGAGGTAAATTTGCCATTTTGCAGCATAATATAGAGCAGCCCCTGTGTAAATCTGAGGGGCAATAGCTTATATTGTGAGGTAAATTTGCCATTTTGCAGCATAATATAGAGCAGCCCCTGTGTAAATCTGAGGGGCAATAGCTTATATTGTGAGGTAAATTTGCCATTTTGCTTCATTATATAGAGCAGCCCAGTTGCCATCTAAATCAACTAATGTCCGGCCAGTACAGCTTTTCCAGGGCAAACTCTGCTAGTTGCGGACACAAGTCAAGTTTGGCTTCCCAGCAAATCCAGTGGATCCTGAAGGTGTGTTGGCATGGTCATGTCAAGATATGACATGACCTGCTGTTTGAGGTCCAGCTCCAGGTCTTCCTGCTGCTCATGAGTAGACTCACTATGCGGGTGTAGAAAGCTAGTCACTAGCGACTGAAGTCTGAGGCTGCTGCTGATGGAGCTGCTGCTGCTGCTCCTTCCACCCCCCCAGCAGCCATGGCAGTGGAAGGTGATCGCAGAGGTCCCCCCGAGTCAGACCTGCGGGAGTATGGGCCATGGCGCAGATAGACATCGCCCAACTGACTACGTGGGATGTCTCTGTAGTAGGTCAGTTTGTCCTCCCTCTCAGTGGGCGTAAAAAATGCCCCCATTTTGTGCCGGAAGCAAGGGTCCAATAAGTTGGAGAGCCAGAAGTCTTCCCGCTGACAAATGGAGACAATTCTGCGCTCACTAGTACACAAGCATGTGAGCATGCATCGTGCCATTTGTGCAAGTGACTCGGAGGGACTACCTGTCTCCATCTCCACTGTAAACTGACACGGTGTGTCTGGGTCCTCTGTCTCGCCTTCCTCCCAACCCTCTAGCTCCTGTGGCTGCTCCTGATCCTCCTCTCCTGTCAGATGACTAGATAAAATGGTCATTTTGTGAAACCTAAACTGTGGTTTGCTGTGCCCCACCCCCTCCTCCTCCTCCACTTCAGCCCCCACAGGCTTCATGTGGCTGTGAAATGTATGTGCCATGTCTCCAGTGCCCTGACCAGCCATGGTTTCCAACATGTGTTGTAGTACATGAAGCAGTGGAATCTCATCGTTCATCTCATAGTCCTGGCAACTGACTAATAAAGTAGCTTCCTCAAAGGGCCTGAGCAAATGGCCGGTGTCACGTATGAGCTGCCAATGGTTTACATTGAATTTACACAGGGGTGTCCCCCTATCCGTTTGGATCATCCAGAAATCCGTGATGGCTGTTCTCTGTTCCTATAGTGGATCCTGCATATGGAGGGTGGAATTCCAAAGGGTGGAAACATCGCAAATCAGACTATGTTGGGGTACACCGTTCTGACGCTGAGGCTCAATAAGGTTGTGCTTGGTGGTGTAGGAGTGCCAGAAGTGCATGCTAACTTTCTTTCCTGTTGTTCGGATGTCTTTCAGATGGGGGCAAGACTTCAGAAAACGCTTGACAACTAGACTGAACACGTGTGCCATGTCAGGACGCATGACTCTGGCTTCCTTGTCGCAGGGCAAACAAGATGCTCTTCCAAGTATCAGTCACCATGGGTCCAAATTTGCTGTTTTCGTGGATTAAGCAATGATTTCATGGATTGAGTTCTCATTTTAGTAGTTCCTCCCATGTGTGACTCAAGGAAAACCATGTGAAGAACAGCGTGAAACCACAATCACCAAGGGGGCCTAAAAGGATATATATTGTCCACCATGAGTCCATAGTTACAGCTCCAGACGTAGACAACACTGTGCACTTTGGTACACACTGACAGGCTAAAGGACTGGCCCACCTTCTGTTCAACAACATTTTACAGGGCAGGTACTGCCATCTTCGCAAAGCAATGATACCATGGGACTCTCCACCTCGGCTTGGCACAAGCCATCAGTTCTCTGAAAGGTCCACCACTGGGTAATGCAGCAGGCTGGACTTATGGTGACGCTGTCTGAGAGGAGAAATCCCTCAGACATCAAGATTAAAAATTCCAAGAATTTTTGAGGGCTAATTATTCAGAGGCAATGATACCTAGTTGTTTCTGATTTAATTACAAGGTGGAAACACACCCTCAAACAAAACTTCACTTTGGCAATACTATTGCATTTGTTTATTCAGAATTTTATGTATATATACTAACTAACCTACTTTTTCTCCACAGGATTGTGGATGCTGTATGAAAAACTGCCACATCGCTGAGTAGCTGATTTTCCCTACCAACAGTCCGCAATAATTCACCTCGGCTTGCAACACCTCCTCCCACGACACTCTCCTCATCACTAATTGCCCGGCTAGTGGAAGAAGAGGCGAGTGTCTCCTCCACTTCTTGGCTGGGCAGTAGCTGCTGAATTTTATGATTATCAGATCTTCATCAATGGATAGTGGAGCTGAACCCAAAGCATAACAACAGACAGTTGACTGGGGGTGTCAGATGCCACTTGTGATGCAGTGGACTGCTTTTGCAGCACTTCGAGACAAAGTTGCTTCATTGGCTGACACAATGACTGGTAAAGCTGTGGAACATATGGTTGAAAAGCAAGAATAGCCATTTGTTTTTATATGAAAAAGACCCTGGTTCATACATACTTTTTTTTTTTCAAGAGACTGCCCTGCGTGGAAATGAATGGCGCATGGATCAGCCAAGCTTTCCTCCCAACAATGCCTGATGTATTCCAGTAGATTGATGACGGGGCCAGACCAACACTAAAGAAAGATGGATCGTGCAAAACAGATTTAAGGAACTGCTCTCCAGTTACAGACATTCCTCCACATTGGACCACAAGTAAGTATTGATAAAAAATCCTTTACGTTACTCTTACTTTTTATTAATATTCTTCAAATAAGACGGATCAGACATCCAGATTAAAAATTCCAAGAATTTTTGAGGGCTAATTAGTCAGAGGCAATGATACCTTGTTGTTTCTGATTTAATTAAAAGGTGGAAACACACCCTCAAGCAAAACTTCACTTTGGCTATACTTTTGCATTTGTTTATTCATAATTTTATGTAGATATTACTAACTAAGCTACTTTTTCTCCACATGACTCTCCACAGGGTGTGATTCATCCAATCTTTGGCCTCCAGCAGCCAACTGCAGTGTCTCTTTCAAGCTATGTTTGGGCTCCTGCAGCTGCTGCTGCTGCTGCTGCCAACTCCAGGGTGTGATTCATCCAATTTTTGGGCTCCTGAAGCCAACCCCAGTGTCTCTTTAAAGTAATGTTTGGGCTCCTGCTGCTGCTGCCAACTCCAGGGTGTGATTCATCCAATTTTTGGGCTCCTGCTGCCAACTCCAGTGTCTCTTTAAAGTTATGTTCGGGCTCCTGCTGCTGCTGCCAACTCCAGGGTGTGATTCATCCAATTTTTGGGCTCCTGAAGCCAACCCCAGTGTCTCTTTAAAGTAATGTTTGGGCTCCTGCTGCTGCCGCTGCTGCCAACTCCAGTGTGTGATTCATCCAATTTTTGGACTCCTGAAGCCAACTCCAGTGTCTCTTTAAAGTAATGTTTGGGCTCCTGCTGCTGCTGCTGCCAACTCCAGGGTTGGATTCATCCAATTTTTGGGCTCCTGAAGCCAACCCCAGTGTCTCTTTAAAGTTATGTTCGGGCTCCTGCTGCTGCTGCCAACTCCAGGGTGTGATTCATCCAATTTTTGGGCTCCTGAAGCCAACCCCAGTGTCTCTTTAAAGTAATGTTTGGGCTCCTGCTGCTGCCGCTGCTGCCAACTCCAGTGTGTGATTCATCCAATTTTTGGACTCCTGAAGCCAACTCCAGTGTCTCTTTAAAGTAATGTTTGGGCTCCTGCTGCTGCTGCTGCCAACTCCAGGGTTGGATTCATCCAATTTTTGGGCTCCTGAAGCCAACCCCAGTGTCTCTTTAAAGTTATGTTTGGGCTCTTGCTGCTGCCAACTCCAGGGTGTGATTCATCCAATTTTTGGGCTCCTGAAGCCAACCCCAGTGTCTCTTTAAAGTAATGTTTGGGCTCCTGCTGCTGCCGCTGCTGCCAACTCCAGTGTGTGATTCATCCAATTTTTGGGCTCCTGAAGCCAACCCCAGTGTCTCTTTAAAGTAATGTTTGGGCTCCTGCTGCTTCTGCCAACTCCAGGGTGTGATTTATCCATTTTTCGGGCTCCTGTAGCCAACCCCAGTGTCTCTTTAAAGTAATGTTTGGGCTCCTGCTGCTGCTGCTGCCAACTCCAGGGTTGGATTCATCCAATTTTTGGGCTCCTGCTGCAAACCCCAGTGTCTCTTTAAAGTTATGTTTGGGCTCTTGCTGCTGCCAACTCCAGGGTGTGATTCATCCAATTTTTGGGCTCCTGAAGCCAACCCCAGTGTCTCTTTAAATTAATGTTTGGGCTCCTGCTGCTGCCAACTCCAGGGTGCGATTCATCCAATTTTTGGGCTCCTGAAGCCAACCCCAGTGTCTCTTTAAAGTAATGTTTGGGCTCCTGTTGCTGCTGCTGCCAACTCCAGGGTGTGATTCATCCAATTTTTGGGCTCCTGAAGCCAACCCCAGTGTCTCTTTAAAGTAATGTTTGGGCTCCTGCTGCTGCTGCTGCCAACTCCAGGGTGTGATTCATCCAATTTTTGGGCTCCTGAAGCCAACTCCAGTGTCTCTTTAAAGTAATGTTTGGGCTCCTGCTGCTGCTGCTGCTGCCAACTCCAGGGTGGGATTCATCCAATTTTTGGGCTCCTGAAGCCAACCCCAGTGTCTCTTTAAAGCAATGTTTGGGCTCCTGCCCCTCATAGTGATGCCACTTCAACTCTCTGTAATTGTGCCGCTCTGCGATTCTATTAGCGATGCCTCTGATATGCATGTGATATTTATTTAAAGTATTATTTAACTAACCCAGCACGCATCCTATGCGTGTTACAGCAAGGCAGAATGGTTTACAACCCTATTGAGGCTCTAGGAAGCTCAGAAATAGCCGTTTTTAATAGCGATTCATCGCGAATAAATTCAGGTCGAAAAGATTTTCGTCTGAAAATTCGGCGAATCAGTCGAATCGAATTTTTCAAAAGTTCGCTCATCTCTAGTTATAAACTATATACATAGCAATGGCAGGACCCAGAATATTAGTCTTCATCTGTGGTCCCCAACGAGTCACGCAGCTCCTGCATGTCGGCCACCAACTGAAGGACCCTTGCACTCATTGCTGCCACTCTGGCACATGTGGTCCCTGTATAAAAATAAACAAACATTATTTGTTGGCAAATACATGTTTCTCAGCTGTGGATGGAATGTTTTTTAGGTGGCAAGCTAACTCATGACGCCATATGTCATTATGCTAAGTAATTAATCTAAGGAAGAGGGCATATGTCATTATGCTAAGTAATTAATCTAAGGAAGAGGGCATATGTCATTATGCTAAGTAATTAATCTAAGGAAGAGGGCATATGTCATTATGCTAAGTAATTAATCTAAGGAAGAGGGCATATGTCATTATGCTAAGTAATTAATCTAAGGAAGAGGGCATATGTCATTATGCTAAGTAATTAATCTAAGGAAGAGGGCATAGTCATTATGCTAAGTAATTAATCTAAGGAAGAGGGCATATGTCATTATGCTAAGTAATTAATCTAAGGAAGAGGGCATATGTCATTATGCTAAGTAATTAATCTAAGGAAGTGGGCATATGTCATTATGCTAAGTAATTAATCTAAGGAAGTGGGCATATGTCATTATGCTAAGTAATTAATCTAAGGAAGAGGGCATATGTCATTATGCTAATGCCATTGACTATGGCTTTAGGTATCTTGGTGATCATGTCAATTACCACATACTCAAAAGAATGACATTACAACTTACTTCATTGGTGGCCGACGTCTGATTCGGGGACCACCCTGGGTTCTGGAACCTGCCACTGCTGGGAAGTTGAGGCTGTAGAGACATGTCAAATAGGGTCATTTCTAATGTCCGAGTCAACAGTAAGCAAATGACAATTTGAATGTGTGTGTGACATCACCCACTTTCTCCATGTGCCTCCTGGGCATGATCTGCTGCAGACTCTTCCACAGATCCTTCACCCGCTACATATTCATCTAGAAAAAGAGATTAAGGGAATCAGCTTTTGTTTAAATAGCATGTATGTGTGTGCGGTTACATTAAGAGTCACATACCAGAGGCTAAGGGCTCAGTCGCTTGGTACGACTCCCTGCCCACGCCATGACGCCCCTCCTCTGTAGAAAGGTCAGGTGCTGGTTGGAGGCCGCTACAGAGGAGGAGTAGGACCGTCGCCCTGGAGATCCACCACCTTCACTTTGTGCTGCAGATTCATGCAGCACTGGTTGGCCTGGGCGCCTCCGGGTGCGTCATATTCGGTACTCCATTTCCAGCACTAGAAAAGCAAAGCATTTATAAATAAAGGCCTACCTTCTGTGGTATGTACATCTAGCATGCAATCGCTATGTACTTACTTGGGAAATGGAGCCTGAATAATCGCCGCACCCGGGGCATGTGGAGCCGTTTCAGGTTCGACCAATGCTGCATGATCTGCGTATGTGTGAAGGTGGTGTCCGTTTCGTGCTGGATCCTGGAAAGGATCTTCAGGGCGACGGCCCTCTTCTAAAAAGAATTGGGCAGGTAGTCATACCTGCGCTGAAGCATCGTCTAAAAAACACAAAATAATAACATATAAAATTAGATCAGTTGAATAAATGACATTCCCAGACACATTTCTAGCCTCAAACTATCCTTCTAAATGTTAGTGAGTTGGTTCGCACATGTGCGCACTTCTGTTTGGCACGGATTTAGACAAACTGTTTCTTCCTGCACTTCCTTAAGGCCTATGCATGCATTTAGATGGCAAATCAAAGTCCTTACAATACACTTACGAGCATAATCAGCTCTTCTTGTTGGCGGGTGAAGATCGTGGGCGCCATCTTGCTTCTTGTCCGCAGTAGATAAGTAATGCCCCAGCGGTTTCCGGGTTCCCCATGGCCGGACGAACGGCTGGACGCTCGCGTATGCGAAAACGTAAGCGTCATACCCAGGCATTAGTAATTAAAGGGTCCTAGACACACAGCTCATTCTCTTTGAGAGTTTCAACATGCCAGCCAAAAAACAAGTCGGTAAGGCCAAACCAGGCAAGGAGGCCAGAAGCAAAATGCCACAGCGGCCTGAGGAGGCTTCTTCACGGCCGACCACTCGGTCCCAAATAACATCGCCAAAGGTGCGGGAAACGCGCAGCCACAGTGGCCAAGCCAAGGCGACATTACCCACCAAGCCGGCTAAACCTAAACCATCCAGCAAAGCCAAGGAGGGAGCGGTGAAGAAGAAGCCCACAACGAAGCAGGCAGGTACGCCCGCAAAAAAGGCCACTAAGAGGGTGAGAAGCCCCAGCCCCCCCAAAACACCATCCCCTCCTCCCCGGCCTACCACATTCGTTCTGAAAGAACTCTCCACTGGCGAAGCCAGTAAAAGCCAAAGGCCCAGAAGCCCCAGCCCAGCCAGCTCAGCATCTCCAGAGCCACGTGGGAAACACACCCATGGCCATGGAAAGAGCAAGAGCCACAGGCCCAGAAGCCCCAGCCCAGCCAGCTCAGCATCTCCAGAGCCACGTGGTAAACACATCCATGCCCATGGAAAGAGCAAGAGCCACAGGCCCAGAAGCCCCATCCCAGCCAGCTCAGCATCTCCAGAGCCACGTGGGAAACACACCCATGGCCATGGAAAGAGCAAGAGCCACAGGCCCAGAAGCCCCAGCCCAGCCAGCTCAGCATCTCCAGAGCCACGTGGGAAACACACCCATGCCCATGGAAAGAGCAAGAGCCACAGGCCCAGAAGGCCAAGCACAGCCAGCTCAGCATCTCCAGAGCCACATGCAAGTACCTCCCAGGGGCATGGAACCACAAGTGGCAAGGGCACAAAGATGCACAGGGCCAGAAGCACCATACCCTCAAGCACACCCTCTCCTCCTCGGCCACATTTGCCACCGGCACAGGTGGCAAGCAACTATCCATATGCCACATCCATGCCTGTAAGTTCAGTGGTCACCCAGGCAAGGACCCCCAGTCCATTTCCAAGTCCAGTCCATTCTTTATCAAGCCACCTGTCCAACATTTCAACACAACAGAGCCAGCCCAGAATGTCCCCCGAATTGCCTACATCCAGAGATGAGCTAGAACAGCAAGCAATAGGGCGGACATTGCGGCAAGGACAGTTGAGTGGCAGGTTTGGTGAGGCCCAAACTCTGGCATTGGCAAGTGGGCTGACCCTACATTATGATGAGCTGTATGGTCGAAAATCCAAATCTACAAGCAAAATGCGAAAAAATGAAATCTTGGAAGAGCTCACCAGACAGATCAATGCAGCGGGGTAGGAGCTTAAAGATGTGGAGCAGATCAGTGCAAAATTTCTGGCCTGAAGTATGCAGCACGGAAGAAAGAAATTAAACGGCGAAATTACAGGTACATATTTGAGTTGTGCATTTGTCTGCTTGTTGTATTGTCCACAATTTACTAAATTGGGCAACCTATATTTTTCAGCTTACAAACTGGCACAAAATTACAATTTACCCGAGCTGGGGAGATGGTGCTGGCATTGATACATCTCGTGGCATTAGAGGGCCTCTCGGGGCGACGGGACACGGACATCCCTACCATTCCTGCAGGTTAGTAATGTTAGTGTGTATGTGAAATGTTGTAAACGTTTAAAATGAGGGTCACAGGCATATATGAACACATGCCCCTAGGGAGTGGCTTGTAGGGGAGGCTACAGTTTTAGCAGGGTGTTTAATGTCTGCGGAATCTTCATTTTCCAATTTGGCAGGCCATACACGACCTTGGACAGTATTTATGGTCACTATTAAAGTCTTTATATTAGCTAAGCACTGCCTGTTATGTGATTCTACTCAATCATATAAAACACTTCCTTCTTTGTCTTTGGGCCACTTGGGTTTTAGCTGTGCTTTGATCTCAAATACTTGATCAGGGGTCAGGGAAAGGTCTACATAGGAAGAATGCCCACCAGCATACTCTTAAGCAAAATGCTATTTGCAAGCTGAGTGTGGGTCCCTAATGGCCCTTTACGGATGTGTGAATGAAGCCTCATAACATGCAGTATATGCATGTTTGTATTATTTAAGGTGACCAATGTGCATGTACAGGGTGAGTCATATATATAACAGATATCGACATTCATACTGAAGATCACCTTGGACCGTTGTGGGAGTTGGCATTCCTGCTTGGCCACGTGTTTTTTCGAAGCATATGTAGTAATCCAGATCATCAAGGGATTTTCGGGTGTTTACGTGCCTTTTATTTTAAATACAGCCCAGCATCAAGCCTCAGCAAGTGTGGAGGCTTTATCCAATTTGACCACGCCGTCAACTTCTGTGCTGCCTAGGAGCCAGGACCAGATATATACGGTAAGTGGACTTTGATGAATCTGCTGATGCATGTGAATGAACATGACTAATTTGCCTAAAAAATATATTTAGGGCTCAAACTTTACCTTTTTTGGAATTTGTCCCAACAGACCCACTTACTGATGGAGGAAATCCAGGAGATGGAGGAGGATGCTAGCTTGATGGGACCTTCAGAACTGACTCCCCTGGAACCTAATCTGCCACTGTCCCAACATGCTACTGCACCAAATCCTCTGCAGCAGAGTGAAGCTGGACGCATGCTGCCAGCCCATTGTGGGCAGCATGCAGAGACTGAGCCTACAGTCCCCAGTGGTAGCTCTGCTGCAGCAGATTTGCTGAGCACATCTGCGACCCTTGCTCACCCTAGAGGTCCAGCATCTGCAGGCGCTCAAACCTGGGGAATTGGTAGACGTAGTCAGCAACGTCGACCAGTTTCTCAGGGGAGGCACGTGCCGATCCTGGAGTCAGCGTGGCACCATGAGAGGGGTTTATTTCGCCAGGTCACTCAAAGAACCACAGAGCAGCTTAGTGCACAATTAGATACATTAAATAATACATTCACCACCATGCTGACAGAATTTAGGACGGGCAACAGCCACATGGCCACCTTAACTAATAATTTCACAGCCATGCTCGGAGAAGTTAGAAATAGCAATAGACTCATGTTGGAACAGTGGCAGATTAGGAATGGCACACATGCCCAGGTGATGGGCCACTTCCAAGGCCCACCACCAGGGTTTTATGGGCAACACCCATTTTAACAGCTATTTGCCATGTATCTGCTCCACATCTTTCCTCTACATCCACAATGTATTGACCTGTCTGGTGAGTGCTGAGATACCCCACTAGCCAATGCCTGAGCTAAAGCCTCACTGAAGCTGCCACTCAAGCTGCCACGCTGCAGGCTTGGGCATAATGAAATTGTGTCTGGCTCATCCTGTTTGTAGGCCTGATTGGGGGACATTCTGGGCTGGCAAACTACTACCTTGAACCCTGGCAAAGATTGGACTGGACTTGCATTTGGACTGGGAGTTATTGTTTTGGTGGGCCACTGATTTACAGGCGTGGATGAGGCATAAGTATGGCTGCTTACCACCTGTGCCTGTGGCAAATGTGGCCAAGCAGGAGACGATGTGTATGTGGCCCTATGTATTGCTGGTCGAATATTGACATGCAAATGGTTGCTCCCTATGTCTGTTTGTTTTATTTGTTATTGAAACTTCGGCCTGGAGTGCGTTACTTAAAAACTCCTGGATGTGGCCAATTGCTAGGTGCCATGATTCTGCACCAATGTATATTTATGGTGTCCTATGTCTGCAAGTGCCCTTCAACTCCAATTTTTAATATTTAAATAAAAAATATTGAATGTGACTATTTGATACAAAAAACAATACTCAAGCATTCACAAAGCCAAATGGCTAGGTCTGCCACGGTAATTATCTTCTGGGTCCTGGCTGGGGGGAGAGGGGGGCAGATCCACATACCGGGGACACGCTGCATTATGGCAAAGTTGTGGAGGACACAGCAGGCCAGTATGATATCGATGACCTTGTTGGGGTCATACTGGAGTGCCCCCCCGGTATGGTCCAAACACCTGAAGCAAGTTTTTAAGAGGCCAAAGGCCCTCTCCACAATGGCCCGGGTGCGGTGCGCCCGATTGTAGGCGTCCTGGGCCGCATTCTGTGGCCGAAGGACGGGCGTCATCAGCCAGGGAAGTAGCGGATAGCCGGAATCACCTGAAAGAATAAGAAAATACTTATATAAATTACACATTCATAAAATAAATTTTGTGACAAGCGGTAGTTCACTCTGACTAGGAGCCTATCTTAAATTGTAGCCACCCCCTGTGCATACAGATTGCTCAGCTAAAAAAAAAGCCTAACACCATCTAATGCATGTTCTGAGCCTTTAAACATCCAAGATGGCGGATGAGAGCAAATCAGGCAGCCTGCAAACAGGAATTGGGTTAGGACTGTGCTGCTCAGCATTTTGGGATGTCTTACCTTTTTAGGACCCCAGATCCGCTTTGTCGGAGCCAAGCACAGCTCTAACCCACCCCCTGCACTTTATCCCGCTCTCCTCTACTCAGTAAGTGTCATGCATCTGAGCAAAGAACAGATTTGCAGCCGAGTGTCGGGAAGAATAATAAGTAATTTATTAGAAAGTAGAAATATATTATTTGAAATGCTGGGAAATCAGTTTTTAAGGGTTTGTGCTTTGCTAAAGATCATGGATAAGGTCCGGTTTAACATGTCATCCAGGGGTAAAAACAGCCATAGGTTCAGACATGGGTCATAAACTATATTCATAGGCATACATTGAAAAGTGAATGACGCTATTTGCCTCAACTTACCAAGGAGCCATCCACCTGAGAATTCTCCAGACCCAAATCGACGGTACAATCCAGATCGTCGCAATATGTACGCGTCATGGGATGAGCCTGGAATCCCGGCGAGGACGCTAAGGAACCGCATGTCCGGGGCCACTGCTTGGACATTCAGTGAGTGGCCCATTTTGCGGTTCCTGGGAAAAAAGAAAAGTAAAAAAAATTTACAAAGCTAGGTAAACTACTCAAACACTAACTCCTAACACCCTCCAAAAAACATGTTGGGCAATACAAATAACACTAACTACCGAAGTATGTTTTGGCCAAAAAAAAGTATATGTATGTTGGATCAACTGAAGATTAACTTTAAAATTAATAACATGAAATACATTGATGAGGCTAAAGACGGTCAAATGTATCACAGGGACAATTTACAAGGAGGGATTAATAGATATACAGTTTAAGCCGTTTCACAGGGACAATTTACAAGGAGGGATTAATAGATATACAGTGTAAGCTGTTTCACGGGGACAATTTACAAGGAGGGATTAATAGATATACATTGTAAGCTGTTTCACAGGGACAATTTACAAGGAGGGATTATTAGATCTACATTGTAAGCTGTTTCACAGGGACAATTTACAAGGAGGGATTAATAGATATACAGTGTAAGCTGTTTCACAGGGACAATTTACAAGGAGGGATTATTAGATCTACATTGTAAGCTGTTTCACAGGGACAATTTACAAGGAGGGATTATTAGTTTTACACTGTAAGCTGTTTCACAGGGACAATTTCCAAGGAGGGATTAATAGATATACAGTGTAAGCTGTTTCACAGGGATAATTTACAAGGAGGGATTAACCCTTTCAGTGCCAAGCACGTAGTTTCTACGTGCTTGCTTCTACTCCACTTAAGTGCCAAGCACGTAGAATCTACGTGCTTGACTTCCCCCCTGCTAGTAAAAAAAATAAAAATCACAAATACTCACCTGACCCCTCGTTGGATCCGGCTGGGTCTCCTCTTTAATTTGGTGCCATCCGATCCCCCGTGGGGGGTTGGATGGCTCCAGGAGAGCCCCCGGAATAGCCCCCCCATTTTGGCAGCAGCAGCTGCTAACTGTAAAAACAAAAAAAAAAAATGACATTTACTTACCTGCAGTCGCGCTGCCTCCCTCCGGGTCTCCTCTTCACTGGGGGGGCCTCCGATCGCCCCCCCCCAGCCTCTTCAGCTTCAGGGGAGAGCCTGAAAGGGCTCTCCCCCTCCTCTCCCGACGGGCGCCGCCATCTTGTTGTTAAGCCCCGCCCCTTTGGGGTGATCGCTGGGCAGAGCAGTGGAGGGGCAGGGGATGCTCTGATCCCCTGCCCCCCCCCTCCTCTGGCCAGCGATCACCAAGGCATTTGACAGCTGATCACCTCAGGAGCTGACAATCGGGTGAGGTGAGTAAAGTAAAAAACAAATTTTTTTTTTAATAAATGACATTTTTGTGTGTGTGTTTTTTTTTATGTTAACCCTTTGTGAACTGGTAAGGGGTCCATGAGACCCCTTATACCAGTTCACAAGGCTGGGGTCTGGCAAGCCACCTGCAACTAGCGGGTGGCTTGCCATTAACCCCCGCACCCCCAATTACCTGCCTCCCCAAAGCCCAGGGGGGGGGGGGGCAGAAGAGCCCGGGCCCACACAGGGTATGTGGGCTCGTAGGCTGCAGGGTGGGGGGCCACAAAAGCTGCCCCCCCACTCTGTGCCTGCAAGCCCCCATAGCTGGTCCCGGGCTGGTTATGACGGGTAAGGGGGACCCTACGTCATTTTTTTTTTATTTTAAGGGTTAGGGTTAGTCTTTTTTTTTACGGGTTAGGGTTAGCCTAACCCTTAAAATTCCAAAAAAAAAATGAAAACATTTTTTTTTAAGGGTTAGGCTAACCCTAACCCTAACCCTTAAAATAAAAAAATAAAAAAATTACATAGGCGGCGGGGGGGGGGGGGGGGGGGGTCCCATTCTTTGGGGGGAATTTTGCCTAACCCTTAAAATTCAAAAAAAAAAATGAAAACATTTTTTTTAAGGGTTAGGCTAACCCTAACCCTAACCCTTAAAATAAAAAAATAAAAAAATTACATAGGCGGGGGGGGGGGGGGGGTCCCCATTTTTTGGGGGGAATTTTTTTTTTTGTACATTTTTTTTATTTTTACGGGTTAGGGTTAGCCTAACCCTAACCCTTAAAATTAAAAAAAAATTAAAAAAAAAAAATTTAAGGGTGAGGGTTAGGGTTAGGCTAACCCTAACCCTTAAAAAAAAAAAATGACATGGGGGGGTCCCCATTTTTTGGGGGGAAATTTTTATTTTTGTTTATTTTTTTATTTTTAAGGGTTAGCCTAACCCTAACCCTTAAAATTCACCCAAAAAAGGGGGGGGGGACCCTATGTCATTTTTTTTTAATTAACCCCTCATGTTTATAGTGTGGATATTAGTTGTATTTTATTTGTAAATGTAATAAAGTGCTCTTTTCAGTTTGGGGGGTCTCCAGGGCAAGAATGTGGGGGCTACCGATACATATGTGGTACCGTTGTAATCGGGAGAAATGGGGCTATCACATGCAATATGGTTTTCATTAAAAAAAAAAGGTTATATTTAAAATAAAGGAAACAATTGTTTAAAAAATATATATATATATTTTTTTTGTTTTTTTAAGCAGAAATATTCAAAAAACAGTAGAAAAATTACAAACAAGACATTTCATGTTAAAGCCTAAACTCTGCTGCAAAAATGTATATGTAATGTATATAATTTTTCTGGAAATTCCAGCAAAAATCACGGTTAATCATGCTGCAAAATGGGGAAAAATGACCTGTCAACAGAGGGTGACAAAACTTCAAGTAGGCTGACAATTAAAAGGGGTACCATAGTACCTATGCATGTTGGGTATTGTTCTGCTCGGGGGACCTTGCGCTTTCAGATTTAGCTTGTTTTTTCTTGTTTGCGTATTGATATTTTAGGAAAACATGGTTTTTATTCTGCTTTTTTATCATTGTTTTTAGGGAAACCCTGTGCAACCTAAGAATTCTTCAATGGATTACTTCCAGAAAGATGAGCCCACTACAACAAGCTCAGTACTCTTAGAAAGCTTAACATGTGTACTTTCAGGGAATATATGGGTTGTGGGGATATTCTAAATTTAAAGGGTTGTTTTGGTTGAAAAATCGCAAGGTGCGCACTTTGTCTGCAGAGCTGAAATTTTTAAGCAAAATTACCGTTATGCGCATGCTTTACTTTGTATTGTTTGGCAACTCTTCCCTTGACAGTACCTATGCATGTTGGGTATTGTTCTGTTCGGGGGTTGTTGCTTTTTCAGATTTTACTTGTTTTTTTCTGTTTGCATATAGTTTTTTTTAGGAAAATGTGGCTTTGATTCTTCTTTTTTATTCTTTTTTAGGGAAACTCTGTGCAACCAAAGAATTGATTGGGGGATTACTTCCAGAAAATTGCGCCCATGTCAACAAACCTGGTACGCCTAGAAAGCCTGAGGTGTATACTTCCAGAGAATATATAGTTTTTGGGGGGTATTTCAAATTTAAAGGGTTCTTTTTCTGGAAAGACCGCAAGGTGCGCTTAGCGCGGTGCATAGTTGTATTTTATCTGAAAATCTCCTAAAGCGCTGTTTCAGTTTGGGGGAGTCTCCTGGGCAGGAAAGGGTGTCTACTTATACATATGTAGTAACGCTGTGTCCGGGATTAATTGGGGTTTCACATGCAATAAGATTTTATTGACAAACTTACATTTTTTATTACAAAAAAAACACTACAAATTGCAAAAAATAGATTTTTTTTTATTTTTTTGCACATATTTCACCCAAAAGTATTGAGAATACACCTAAAAAATTACAAACAAGACATTTCATGTTAAAGCCCAGACTCTGCTGAAAAAAACAATATATCATTTTCCTGGGAAATCCCTGGAAATCCCTTCAAAATCACATTTGAACATGGGGAGCGCAAAATAGTGCAAAATGGTCTGGCACCAAGCGTGACAAAAACTCCAGGTAGGCTGGCAGCGAAAGGGTTAATAGATAGTTAAAATACAATTTTTCTAAACTATATAACAAAATGACCTTACCTATAGATGTACTCGTCGGCTGCAGGAGGGACCAATGCAACGTGGGTGCAATCAATCGCACCCATGACGTTGGGCATGTCGGCGATATTATAAAATGCCAGCTTAAGCGCGTTCCAGGCTACCATGTCGTCAGGAAAAAAAAAATATTTCTGACTAATGGTAGCCATGCCTTCTAAAAACTTGGATAGCGCGCGGCTCAGCGTAGGCTGGGAGAGGGCACCCAGCCTCTGGAACGAGCCGTTCACCAAAAATTGCAGGCAGCCAAGCATCTTGGTCATACCTGAAATTGCTTGCCCCTTCCTTGTGGTGCGGGCTAACCATGGCTGCAGCTCACTATACAACTTATGGAGAGAAGCGTGATTAAGTCTTGTCAGCTCGAACAGCTCAACGTCATGCATGCCATCGATATGCCTGCGTCGCCGGTGCAATCTGGTCTCGGCCCTGCTGATACATTCATTGCCCGTTAGCTGGAGTTGGTGATGTTCCTCCACAAAGGCACAAAACAAGGTATCCGAGGTCAAAATGGTCCCTTAAGGGGATCGCAAATGAAAAGGTTTTATAGGGTGGTGGTCCCTCGGCAATCAACTCTCTGAATGAGATGCAAGCCCATACCAATAACGTAAGTTATCTGAACGAACGCAAAATATCAGATTTAGATGGGAAAATGATCCGAACTTACGCGAAGGATCTGATTTACTTTCGTTCATCGAAAGCGCATATACGCATGAGCGTGAACGAACGTACGAATGGAAAATGCAACAAAAAAACCTAAAAAAATTACAAACACACACAAAAACATACACAGACAGCTACGGAAGTCCAGACGAATGCGTCTATGAATCGAGGCTAATACTGAGTTTTGACCTTCAGGATACAAGCATATTTTAAAAAGAGTTATGTTTGACCTCCCAGAGATATTAACATATTTATATCACACTTACTTAAAACCCACCAATCACTTACAGGAAATATCTATTAACAAATTGTATGGTTTCCAAAAACTGCTTACATTTTGGTCTGACCTATTAACGCGAATGCCTATTCATAATCATATCCCCCTCCTACCACCCTGCCTTATTTCCCTGGCTCTGAGGCAGGACCAAAAAAACATCCAGCACCAATCCACTGTTGATTTCAATGCTGGGCTGGATCCCAGACAAAGTAAGGTGTTGTGACCCCCACCTTTCTGTTTCCGTGCCAGGGGAGGTAGGGAAGGCGGAAACCGGATGTGTTATTACTGAACATCCACTTTAAAGCTGGAGAATACATTTCGAGCCTGATTTATGAAGTGTGCCTTTCTGTTTCATTTTGCATTATTCTGCTAGCCCACCACCTTTCTGTTTGTGTAGATTAATTTATTGGTGTGAAATCAAGATAAAAATTGATTTTCAATGAAAATAAAAAAATAAGTGGGTCACATCTAAGTCATATTGCACAAACTATACACGATTTTACAATTTGTTTATACTTATTTTTTTAATTAATAAGGGCCTTATTCATGAAGGGATAGCGTCAGGTAGTGGCTGGTTAATGAAAGGTAGCGACAGGTAGCAACTGGTGAACGCCGGACACGGCACGCAATTACACATATATCAAGCAGAATCTGTTTAGCGACTGAGATAACGCCATGTAGCGTCTAATTCATAATTTTCCCAGCCTCAGCGTACAGCGCCGGCGTTCAGCCTTGCACAGCGCCAGGTATGACCTCTCGCTACCTGGCGCTCTGCCATACATTTCAATGGACGATCCTCTTTCCTTCTCTTTAAACTGTGCTTTTGTTTTTTTGTTTTTTTTTAAATCTCAAATAATTCTGTGACCTCTCCTGGAATTGAAAAAGCAGTGTTTTCACATTTTTTTTATTTTTTATATATTTCTTCAGAAATGATATTACAGGTCTGCCATTAAAGTATTCATGTTACAATGTTGCTACAATGTAATTCCATAGGTTTTCGCTTTGTTTCTAGTGGAAAGATGCTTAAAAACAGACTTTAAAGTGGACCAACACCCTCCCATGATCGGCCCGGGAATCTATAAGATTCCCAGACCGATCAGACCCCTGACTGCGGGGCACCCCGATCGGGGGTGCCCCGCTGTGTGAAACCCCCCAGAAACCCCTAAATCCCTACCTTATCCACGATCCAGTGGCGCCCGCCGCCGCCTCCCGCGCGTCCCTCTAGCAGGAAGCGCACCCGCACCAGCCATTTGTGAATGGCTGGCGCGGGCACGCACCCTATAAGAGTGACGCGCGGGAGGCGGCGGCGGGCGCGCTCTCTTGTCCGTCGCTGCCTCCCACTTGTCCGTCAGCGGGGATTGGCAGCGGCGGTCACGATAGTCAAAATCCTGGCTGATGGTCCACTTTAAACACACCGCCTCCTGTGCTCTGGGCTTCAAACAAGCATTTTTCAGTGCCAGAGATTTGTGAGGCAGTTTTTTGGCTGAATATGGTGTGAGTCGGTCGCTATGAGCAGTCACTACCATGCGCTCCCATACAGCGCTGTACTAGTCAAATAGCGACTCCTCTCAATGTATTCAACATCACTGAACAGTGACTGAGTCGCTATAAAGTAGCGACCCACGGCTGAGCACAGTGACTACTAGCGGGCACTCTGAAAATGCCTGCTACAGACGCTCATCTGTCGCTACCTGGCGTTAGTGATGAATCAGCCTGCCCGGCTGCTAACTGATGCTTCAGGGCCAAGTACGACAGCTTTAACAACAGCACCGCACTACGCTGTGAAGTAGACAAGAGTCAAAAAAGGTCTCTATCTGAGACACATTGGCATTACCTGTTGCATCTTAAATGAGGCATAAAGTGACGCCCCTTGTCAGGGTCAGGGGATAACTGCAGTGATCAGGTGAGTATTTAATAAACCAGGCCCTTAGTTATGTTGATATTTCAATTTTAGTTCGAAAAATAACACATTAGTGGTCAGTACGACACCAGCTGCAAAATGTTCGCTTTAAAAACTAAAATGTAAAAATAAAATAGAAGTATTCTTTTTACGTCTGGTGCTGATTCAATCTCTAGGTAGGCAATAACGGACAATAATGGAAATGGTACTTTATACTCCTAATATAGACGTTTACTTCATGCCCCTAGTGCTGAATTGCCCCTTTGATTTAACACCAGGTGCAAAAATGGCACTCTTTTGGTAAAAAGAGCTTTTCCCTATCATCGTTCACCTAGGAGTTGATTCATCACCAGTTGTAAAAAGTGCACTTTTTTAATCTATTTATTCAAAAGTTAACTTTTTGCTTTTGGTGCTGTATCAACTCCATAATATTCAAAACTGAAAGACAGAAGCCTTTGTATAGGTGATGTGCAGTACTTGGCTGTGGTATAAACCAGTTGTACAGAACAAATGCAATTTCTTGGAATTCATGGAATTCATTCATGGAAGTGGGGATAGCGACTCTATCTTACCTGGAGAAAAACTCCACCACAAGTGTGAGAGTTTGAAACAAAACTGTAAGAAATAGAGATAATTAGAAACACACATATTCAAGTATTCACCCACCCAAGATAATGGAGAACAGATTAGACTGTCAAAAAATTAGTCATATAAAGGCACATTTATAAATACATATAAAAATAGTAAGTTCTATTTGAAACTGTATTCTACAAGTTTGAAAGGACCAAAGATTTTGCTAGGACATTGTGGTTCTGGTGTTGACATACAGAATATTAAGCTTCAACAGTGTTTTCATTTCTTTTTAAATTAAAGTATGCCTATGTGCCTGCTTTGGTATTAATACTATTAATATGGGTTGAGCTACTAATCCACTTGTTTTAAAACTAGATTAGAAAATGGTTTCATTATATATGAACACTTCTCTGTTTCATTTTCTAATCCCAATGCAGTATAAATGTTCTTTCTGTTCCTTAAATCTACGATGGAAAGAAAACATTATGTACTGTAGCTTCTGAAAAGTTAAACTTACATAAAATTCAAGTGTCATAAGAACTAACAAATAATAGTCTGCACTATTAGTCGGACATTTTTTGCAATAATTAGGGTTGGGGCTAACCCGAACTACAAAGTTTGGGCTCATAATGAACTTTGTGAGTTCGGGTCCCTGAACCCAAGCACGGATTTCAAATTGAAATTCTTTCGATGTTCAGCCCAAACCCGGAAGACACAACAGCCAATCAGCCATCTTCCCACACTAGAAACCATTGAACCATTGGCCAGGTGGGACACATGACCCTACGTTTCACCCATCACGCTGCTACTGTGCAGGTAGGGAAAGGTGCAGGCTGCTACTGCTCGTGAGGGGCAGATAGGGCTTTTTTTTTAATAAAAACTGTCCTTTCAGAAAAATGGCTAGAGTGAGAGCTAGACAGGTTGTTATGGTAGGTATGCTATTGTCCTTTTCATTACATTTATTCCTAGAAAGCAGCTGGGTGAGGGCTAGATAAGTTGGATGTCAGAACTGTTTAATACCACTTGCTCAAAACACTTGTGTGTCACTGCAGTTTAATACCCATTGTTCTGGGCACTTGTGTGTCACTACTTTTTAATACCACTTGGTCAAACCACTTGTGTGTCATGACTTTTTAATGCCACTTGCTGAAACCCCTTGGGTGTCAGTACTGTTTAATACTCCTTGCTCAAACCACTTGGGTGTCACTACTCTTTAATACCACATGCCCAAACCACTTAAGTCAGTACCGTTTAATACTACTTGCTCAAACCACTTGTTTGTTACTCCTTTCAATACCATCTGGTTCAGAGCATTTGTGCGTCAGCACTCTTTAATACCACTTGCTGAAACCACTTGGGTGTCATTCTTCTTTAATACCACTTGCTGAACCACTAGGGTATCACTACTCTTTAATACTTCTTTCTCAAACCACTAGGGTATCAGTACTATTTAATACCACTTGCTCAAACCACTAAAGAGTCAGTCCTTAATACCAGTTGTTAGTGGGGTATCCAATGGTTCAGGGCACTTGTGTGTCAGTACTCCTTAATCCTTTTAGTGCAAGCTACATGACTCTCATGTAGCTGCCTCTCCAACCTTTAATTGGCAGCTATGTGATACTTACCTGGCTGACTTTAAACCCCCACAATAACAAAGTTAAATGTTTAACAAAGTTAAAAGGTTAAAAACTCACCTGACACCTTGATCGATCTGGCCGGGTCTTCTCTTCACATCAGGGGGGCATAAGATCCGCCAAGGGGTTCTTCCGGCTTCAGGAGAGGCCCTCCTCCTGCCACTTACGCTAACAGTTGCAAAAATAAAAATGAATAATAATGACATTTACTCACCTGTGATCATCCCAGCAACTGTCATCAGATTGCCGTGGGACAGCGCATACAGGATCAGAGGATCAGAGGTAAGTTTTACAAAATAAGATATTTTTTTCTCTGTTTGAAGTGTTTTTTTTTTTACATTCATATATAGGGTACTGTTGTAATCGGGAGAATTGGTGATTTCACATGCAATATGGTTTTCTTTTTTTTCATTTTTTTTTTAGTTGTATTTAAAAAACAGTGGAACAATTACAAACAAGACATTTCATGTTAAAGCCTAAAAAAAACAGTTTCCTGGAAATTCCTGCAAAAATCTTACTTAAACATAGAGCAAAATGGTGAAAAATGACCTCTCAACAGAGGGTGACAAAATTTCTAGTAGGCTGGCAGTTAAAAGGGTTAAAAAGTACCTATGCATGTTGGGTATTGTTCTGTTCAAGGGACCTTTGGCTTGATGCAGAGCCTCCCCGTTCAGCTCCCCCGTGCGTTTTCCCGTTGGTTTTGGGCTTTGATCGGGTCAGGAAAGGGTGCTACGTTGATTTTAGTGTGCGCTTATGCGCTCAGGTGTGCGCTCAGCCGCCTTTCCGATTGTCGGCTCGCACGAGGCTGTTTCCCGGGAAAACGGATGCCTCGTTCATTGGTCCGTTTTTTTCAGTGATGCAGAGCCTTGATTTCCGATTGAAAACACCCTAATAAAACGGGGCCGCCGAGCCTTCACTTACGGCAAGTCAGAGCAGCCGTATTTGCACTCGGGCAATAATATGCAGTCCTCTGTTGGAGCACATCAGCGGCGCCAGCTCCGCGGTCTTGTCCTGCTGAGTATGGCAGAAACCAGGCTGCACCTATTTGAGCTCACCCGCCTTACTGGGTATGTGTATGAAACTTGTATTGGTTGCCCACCCTGTCTTTTATTTTTTTTTTCCCTTAACACACTATTTGGTAATTTTTTTGTTATTATATTTTTAGCCAAATTTGTTAACTTTAAATTAAATGGGTTAAGAGAACCCTATTGCGTCATGTTCTTGCCCTCTTATGTAAGTAGTATTCCCCAGACTTTTTTAATGAGTGTACAGGTTGGATGTGCATGTAGGCTCATTACTAATGTCCTTTACTCCAACCCTACCCCGCTCACCTATTTGTCCCTCTTTTCTATTGTTGCAATGCACACCTTTTTTTATTTTTATTTTGTTTTTTTGTTTTTTTAGAACAGGAGACTCTGGCTATCCTTTGCTCCCCTGGCTGCTGACCCCAATCCTGCACCCATCTTCACAGGCAGAGGAGCCCTACAATACTGCCCCCAGGAGGACTCGCTCTGTGGTGGAGCGAGCCTTTGGTCTCTTGAAGATGAGGTTCCGTTGTCTTGATCAGACTGGTGGGGCACTACAATATACGCCTGCAAAGGTCATTAAACTAATCATGGCTTGTTCCGCTTTAAGAGAGGGAGTCTGCCATTTCTGAGTAAAGTCTGAGTAAAAAGGGTTTCACACAGCGGGGCATCCCGATCTTGGATTTCCAGGGGGACGACCAGTGGCCGCTCTGGGTTTTGTTCTGCTTTATGTGAGGGAACCTGTGTTACTTTAATCATAATGTAAAGGAGGTGGGTTATTCCATCCTAACCTGATCTGGTCATGATGTTTTAAAGCAGACCAAAACCCATGTAACCCAGCCCTTTGGAGTGTGAAGAAATCCAGGGCTGGGTTACAGGCATCATGTCTCTGGGGCATTCCAATTTGGGATGTCCTGCACGTCAATGCGGGGGAACCTCAGAGCTATACCAGGAGCTATGCCATCTTTACACAGGAGCAGGACGACATCATCATGGATGTGAGTATGCGAGCGTGCGTTTATGTGCGCGCACACATTCCTTATAATAAAAATAAAACAAAGTGCAAGAATAGTCTGAAACAACTTAGTTTGTCACGTTACATACCAGCCCACGTTAGTTTAACACATGTACACCGCTACAAACTAGCCTACATGCAGATAGCAGAACTAGGGCAATGTGAGGCAGCAAGAGGTTCAAAAAGTGACTTTAGTTAGGCCAGCAAACTTGTTAATGCTTTTTGTGTACATGAGACAACAACAGTCTCTAATATCTGTGTCTTTGTCATGCAAACAGATTCACAGCAGCAACCAAGGGAGCAAGAATGGAGACTCCGCCCCTGGCGCAATATGCGCCTAAAACATGGTAAGTGGCGTTTTTTGGTACCAAAGTAAATGAACCAACAATTCCATTGGCCACAAAATGTAAAAACCAAAAAAAACCAACCAAAGACTTTGTCTAAAAAGCCCTTAAAGCGGACCTTCACTCAGAATAAGAGTCTATCTTATATGTTTCCCACACCCTGTACATAAAGTTTGCCCACCTTCAAAATCATCCTACCTGCACCTAGTGCATGTTATGAGGCTTTCAACATCCAAGATGGCGGATTATGGAAGCCGCCATCTTATCAGGCAGCCTGCAAACAGGAAGTGCCTTCTAACTGTGCTGCTCTGCATTCTGGGATTGCTGACCTTTTCAAGGGGTCTCTGCTCTGTGTGAGCAAAGCACAGCTATAACCCACCCCCTGTACCTTATCCCACTCTCCTCTCCTCAGTAAGTGTGATGCTTCTGAGTCAAGATGGCGGCGGCCGTATACTAAATTCCTGAACTGAGTTGCAGCCCAGTGGTGGAAAGAATAATTATTGATTGACTAAAAAATTACTATCTATTATTTTGAGATGCCGCGGAATCTTTTGTTAAGAGTTTGGGCTTTTCAGTAAATAACGCAGAAGGTCCGGTTTAAAAAGGGCCCCAAAAAAACCACGCACAACCAAACCAAATAAACAATGCTAAACTAATGTTGTTTTTCATTCACAGATACAAGAAAAACACAGGCACAAGACACCGAGGCCTAAAGAATTTTAATTTGGCTTAAAATGAAAATAGTTTATTCGTTAAAACATTTAGATTCAATTATTTGTAAAAAACTTTGTTTAAAAATTTCAAATTCAAACGCTGGAATAAAATCAAATAAAAAAAAAAAAATGAAAGTTGTGTTTCCTGAAAATGTACAATCACACAACATCATCACACATTTTCATGACACAAAAAGTTTAGATATGGTACAATAAATCCAAAACAATCAGAAAGAATTAAGGTATGCATTAATGGCAAGGAAAAGGGAACACAAAGGAGATTAAGGTATGCAT
The DNA here is from genome assembly GCA_027917425.1 of Gastrophryne carolinensis. Lineage (NCBI taxonomy): Eukaryota > Metazoa > Chordata > Amphibia > Anura > Microhylidae > Gastrophryne > Gastrophryne carolinensis. The sequence continues at coordinate 168,880,977 of CM051234.1, read as the reverse complement.
TAATGGCAAGGAAAAAGGAACAACCCAAATTTATTGTTCCCAAAAAAGTATGTGTCAAATTGGCAGTGGTTGCCATATGTATATTCCAATGGAGTTTGAGGGATGTGCGCTTGTGTGTAGCCAGATTGGCAACTGAAGAGCCATGGAGATGTACGTATACTTGCTAAAACCACCAAAATGGAAGGTCAAATACGACGGAAACCAAGCAGGTACGTTCAAAAAGGCAGGAAAAATCAGGGAAAAACGGGCCGCCCGTGTGAACGTGAACGGGAGCCCCGATCAAATTGAAGGCACCCGAGAGAGCAAAAAAAGCTTTCCGAGTAAAGTGAAATTGACGGATCAGTTAGGGAGCCATTCCGACGGAGGCTCTGCATCACATTTGAGCCACGATTCAAACGGGAGCCCCGGACAATCGGAGGGTTTTAAGGGCAGTTCAGAGGAGGCTCTGCATCAGGCCCCTTGTGCTTTCAAATTTAGCTTGTTTTTTCTTGTTTGCATATTGATATTTTAGAAAAATGTGTTTTTATTCGGCTTGTTTTAAGGGATACCCTGTACAACCAGAGAATCATTCAATGCATTTCTTCCAGAAAGAGGAGCCCTCTACAACATGGGTATGCATATGCATAGAAAGCTTAATGTGTGTACGTTTAGGGAATATATGGTTTATGCGGGATATTCCAAATGTAAAAGGTTGTTTTGGTTGAAAAAGTGCAAATTGCGCACTTTGTCTGCAGAGCTACAATTTGCTAGTAACATTACCCTTACATACATGCTTTACTTTGGGGTGTTTGGTAACTCTTCCCTTGACAGTTTCTATGGATGTTGGGTATTGTGTTCGGGGGGACCTTGCTTTTTCAGATTTAACTTGCTTGCATATTGTTTTTTTTAATGAAAATGTGTTTGATTCTGCTTTTTAATTCTTTTTTTAGGGAAATCCCGTGCAACCAAATAATTCATTGAGGGATTACTTCCAGAAAACTAAGCCCACATCAACAAGCCTGGTATGCCTAGAAATCTTCAGGTGTGTAGCTCCAGAGAATATTTTGAATGTAAAGGGTTGTTATTCCTAAAAAACTGCAAGGTGCGCATAGCAATTATATTTTATCTGAAACTCTCCTAAAGCGCTGTTTCAATTTGGGGTGTCTCCTGGGCAGCAAAGGGTGTTTACCACTACATATGTGGTACCGTTGTACCTGGGAGAAATTTGGATTTTGCAAAAAGATTTTATTGAAAAACTTTTTTGTTACAAAAAAATCCTACAAATTGTACAATAATTTTTTTTTACTTTTTTGCACATATATCACCCAAAAATATTGAGAATACAATTACAAATGCTGAAAAAAACAATATATAATTTTCCTGGGAAAACCCTTCAAAAATCACAGTTGAACATGTGTAGATCAAAACTTGGACTTCAGTACTCAATACTCAGTACTATACAACTTCCTCAAGCAGTTTGGTGTAACTCATCTTTAATATCAATTGTTAGTGGAGTATTCAGTGGTTCAGGGCACTTGAGTGTCAGTACTCTTTAATACCATTTAATACCACTTGCTCAAACTACTTAGGTGTCAGTACTCCTTAATACCAATTGTTAGTGGAGTATCCACAGGTTCAGGGCACTTGTGTGGCAATACAGTTTAATACCAATTGTTCATGGCATTTGAGTATCACTGCAGTTTAATACCTAGTGTATTAGGGGTCATGGACCCCTTACCAGTTCACAAGGGGTTAAAGTAAAAAATAATGACAGACACAGATATAAAAAAAATGACATTTATTTATTTTTATTTTTTTACTATACTCACCTCCGATCCTGGGTCCCACGTCGCTGTCCCGCGCTGCTCAATCAGCTCCGGCATCTGTCAGAGCCTCCTCTCCTCTCATCCTCCCTGCGCCGATCACCACCGGAATCTGACAGATGCCGGTGCTCGGTCAGGGTATAGGAGGAGCGGGATGACGTCATCCCGCTCCTCCCACAAAAGGCGGGCCGCCAGTAGAAGCGGTGAGGACCCGGAAGAGGGTCCTCACCCGAAGCCTGCGGAGCCCAGAGGGGGGGGGGGATCGGACCCCCCCTGGTGAAGAGAAGACAGCGCTTAGGGATCGGGCGAGGAGGTGAGTGACTGTTTTTTTTTTTTTTTTAACAGATACTGTCAGCGGGGAAAACGAAGGGGGGGGCGGCCGGTTTCGGGCCCCCCCTGAAGACGGAGGACGACGAGGGGGATCGGATGCCCCCTCAGGAAGAGGGGACCCCCAGCTTCAAAACAATATCAAAGGTAAGTGTTTCTTTTGTTTTAATTTTAATTTTTAATTAACTAGTTGTGGGAAATGCCAGGCACGTAGTTTCTACGTAGGAGAAGCAACCACGTAGAAACTACGTGCTTGGCATTTAAAGGGTTAATACCACTTACTCAAACCATTTGGGTGTCACTACTTTTAATACCAATTGTTAGTAGAATATCCACGGGTTCAGGGAACGTAATATTTTTAATTATTAATTTCAGGCTGCTGTGTGTCTTACAATGTAGAAAGCCACAAATAATGAATAGGGATGTGACTGCTGCTGCTACTGCTAGTAACAGAGCTGCTCCTGCAGGGAGAAGATGTGTTTCATTCCTGCCTGCTACACCTTCCTCTGGTGCAAGCAGGCACCAGGGTTTGGAGCGTATTTTTGTAAGCCCCAATACTGCTGTCATGAGATCCCTATACCAGTTCACAAGGCTGGGGGCTGGCAAGTCACCTGCGGCTAGCGGGTGACTTGCCGTTAACCCCCGGCACCCCAATTACCTGCCTCCCCAAAGCCCAGGGGGGAGCAGAAGAGCCCGGGCCATGGCTATGTGGGCTTGTAGCCTGCAGGGTGGGGGGGGCACCAAAGCTGGCCCCCTTGCACCCTGTTCTACAAGCCCCCATAGCTGGTCCAGGGCTGGTTATGATGGGTAAGGGGGACCCTTAAAATTGCCCCAAAAATGCCCGCCCCCCAGGAGGGGGGACCCTATGTCATTTTTTTTTAAATTAACCCCTTATGTTTATAGTGTGGATAGTAGTAGCATTTTATTTGTAAATGTTATTAAGTGCTATTTTCAGTTTGGGGGGTCTCCTGGGCAAGAATGGGGGGCTACTGATACATATGTGGTACCGTTGTAATTGGGAGAAATTGGGCTTTCACATGCAATATGGTTTTCTCTAATAAAGTAAATGTTTTATTTAAAATAAAGGAGACAATTGTCTAAAAAAAATTTATTTATTTATTTTTTACACAAATATATTAAAAAAAACTGTAGAAAAATTGCAAACAAGACATTTCATGTTAAAGCCTAAACTGCAAAATATATATCTATAATTTTCCTGGAAATTCCAGCAAAAATCACGGTTAAACATGGCGCAGAATGGGGAAAAATTTACCTGTCAACAGAGGATGACAAAACTTCAAGTAGGCTGGCAATTAAAAGGGTTAATAGTACCTATGCATGTTGGGTATTGTTCTGCTCGGGGGACCTTGCTCTTTCAGATTTAGGTTGTTTTTTCTTACATTTTTATATTTTAGGAAAACATGTTATTTATTCATTTTTTTTATTAATTTTTTTAGGGAAACCCTGTGCAACCTAAGAATTCTTCGAGGGATTACTTACAGAAAGGTGAGCCTACTACAAGCTGGGTACTCTTATAAAGCTTAACGTGTACTTTCAGGGAATATATGGTTTATTGGGGATATTCCAAATGTAAAGGATTATTTTGGTTGAAAAATTGCAAGGTGTGCACTTTGTCTGCAGAGCTGAAATTACAAGTAAAATTACTGTTATGCGCACGCTTTACTTTTTGGTGTTTGCCAACTCTTCCCTTGACTATGCATGTTGGGTATTGTTCTGTTCGGGGCATGTTGCTTTTTGAGATTTTACTTGTTTTTTCTTGTTTGCATATAGTTTTTTTTAGGAAAATGTGGCTTGATTCTTCCTTTTTATTCTTTTTTAGGGAAACTTTGTGCAACCAAAGAATACATTGAGGGATTACTTCCAGAAAACTAAGCCCACATAAACTAGCTTGCTACGCCTAGAAAGCTTGAGGTGTGTACTTCCAGAGAATATATAGTTTGTGGGGGGTATTTCAAATGTCAAGGGTTGTTTTTCTGGAAAAACTGCAAGGTGCGCATAGCACATAGCGCAGTTGTACTTTATCTAAAAATCTCCTAAAGCTCTGTTTCAGTTTGGGGGAGTCTCCTGGGCAGGAAAGGGTGTCTACCAATACATATGTGGTACCGCTGTTACCGAGAGAAATTGGGGTTTCGCACGCAATAACATTTTATTGACATTTTTTTGCACATATTTCACCAAAAAGTATTGAGAATACACTAAAAAAAGGTCAAACAAGACATTTCATGTTGAAGCCCAGTTTGTACTTTCAGGGAATATATGGTTTATTGGGGATATTCCAAATGTAAAGGATTATTTTGGTTGAAAAATTGCAAGGTGTGCACTTTGTCTGCAGAGCTGAAATTACAAGTAAAATTACTGTTATGCGCACGCTTTACTTTTTGGTGTTTGCCAACTCTTCCCTTGACTATGCATGTTGGGTATTGTTCTGTTCGGGGCATGTTGCTTTTTGAGATTTTACTTGTTTTTTCTTGTTTGCATATAGTTTTTTTTAGGAAAATGTGGCTTGATTCTTCCTTTTTATTCTTTTTTAGGGAAACTTTGTGCAACCAAAGAATACATTGAGGGATTACTTCCAGAAAACTAAGCCCACATAAACTAGCTTGCTACGCCTAGAATGCTTGAGGTGTGTACTTCCAGAGAATATATAGTTTGTGGGGGGTATTTCAAATGTCAAGGGTTGTTTTTCTGGAAAAACTGCAAGGTGCGCATAGCGCATAGCGCAGTTGTACTTTATCTAAAAATCTCCTAAAGCTCTGTTTCAGTTTGGGGGAGTCTCCTGGGCAGGAAAGGGTGTCTACCAATACATATGTGGTACCGCTGTTACCGAGAGAAATTGGGGTTTCGCACGCAATAACATTTTATTGACATTTTTTTGCACATATTTCACCAAAAAGTATTGAGAATACACTAAAAAAAAGGTCAAACAAGACATTTCACGTTGAAGCCCAGTTGAAAAAAGCAATATATAATTTTCCTGGGAAATCCCTGGAAATCCTTTCAAAAATCACAGTTGAACATGTGTAGCGCAAAATAGTGAAACATGGTCTGGCAACAGAGGGTGACAAAAGCTGCAGGTAGGCTGGCACTTAAAGGGTTAAGAAAGCTCTCCTCAACATAATAACCCTAAATGGGAAGCTTTTGGCATCCCACTATATTGAGCTTAATGGGGCGATCTGTTTTTCAGATTCAACAGTCAAAGCAGGCATATTGATTTAACCCTTTCGCTGCCAGCCTACCTGGAGTTTTTGTCACCCTTGGTGCCAAACCGTTTTGCACTATTTTGCGCTCTCCCCATGTTCAAATGTGATTTTTGAAGGGATTTCCAGGGATTTCCCAGGGAAATGATATATTGTTTTTTTCAGCAGAGTCTGGGCTTTAACATGAAATGTCTTGTTTGTAATTTTTTAGGGGTATTCTCAATATTTTTGGGTGAAATATGTGAAAAAAAAATAAAAAAAAAATACATTTTTACAATTTGTAGTTTTTTTTGTAATAAAAAATGTAAGTTTTTCAATAAAATCTTATTGTGTGTGAAATCCCAATTTCTCCCAGTTACAGCGATACCACATATGTATAGGTAGACACCCTTTCCTGCCCAGGAGACTCCCCCAAACTGAAACAATGCTTTAGGGAATTTTCAGATAAAATACAACTATGCTATGCAATATGCGCACCTTGCAGTTCTTCCAGAAAAACAACCCTTTACATTTGAAATACCCCCAACAAACTATATATTCTCTGGAAGTACACACCTCAAGCTTTGTAGGCGTACCAGGCTTGTTGATGTGCCCATAGTTTTCTGGAAGTAATCCCTCATTGTATTCTTTGGTTGCAAAGAGTTTCCCTAAAAAAAGGATAAAAAAGCAGAATCAAAGCCACATTTTCCTAAAAAAACTATGTGCAAACAAGAAAAAACAAGTTTAGTCTGAAAAAGCAACATCCCCCGAACAGAACGATACCCAACATGCATAGCTACTGTCAAGGGAAGAGTCGGGAAACACCCCAAAGTAAAGCATGTGCGTAACAGTGATTTTACTTGAAAATTTCAGCTCTGCAGACAAAGTGCGCACCTTGCGATTTTTCAACCAAAACAACCCTTTACATTTGGAATATCCCCCATAAACCATATATTACCTGAAAGTACACATGTTAAGCTTTCTAAGCGTACCCAACTTGTTGTAGTGGGCTCATCTTTCTGGAATTAATCCCTCAAAGAATTCTTTGGTTGCGCAGGGTTTCCCTAAAAAATGTATAAAAAAGCTGAATAAAAAACACCTTTTCCTAAAATATAAATATGCAAACCAGAAAAAAACAAGCTAAGTCTGAAAGCGCAAGGTCCCCCGAACAGAACAATACCCAACATGCATAGCTACCTTTAACCCTTTTAATTGCCAGCCTACTTGAGATTTTGTCACCCTCTGTTGACAGGTCATTTTTCCCCATTTTGCGCCATGTTTTGCGCCATGTTTTGCGCCATTTTTGCTGGAATTTTCAGGAAAGTTATACATATATTTTCTGCAGCAGAGTTTAGGCTTTAATAAGAAATGTCTTGTTTGTAAATTTTATTTTGTTTTTTACAATATTATTAAGTAAAAAATAAATAAATAAATAAATAAAAATTTTTTTAGAAAATTGACTCCTTTATTTCAAATAAAAAATGTATTTTATTAAGGAAAACCGTATTGCATGTGAAAGCCCCATTTCTACCAATTAGAACGGTACCACATATTTATCGGTAGCCCCCCGTTCCTGCCCAGGAGACCCCCCTAACTGAAACAAGTACTTTATAACATTTACAAATAAAATACAACTACCATCCACACTACAAAGGGTTAAATCGAGAAAAAAAATGACATAGGGTCCCCCTTCCTGGGGGGGGGGGACCCCATTTTTTGGGGGGATTTTTAAGGGTTAAAAACCCTTAAAAATCCCCAAAAAAATTGACATGGGGTCCCCCTTACCCAAAGTAACCAGCCCGGGACCAGCTATGCAGGGCTTGTAGAAACAGGGCACAGGGGCCAGCTTTTGTGGCCCCTGGCCCTGCAGGCTACAAAGCCCGCATAGCCCGTGGGCCCGGGCTCTTCTGCCCCCCCCTGGGCTTTGGGGAGGCAGGTAATGGGGGTGCCAGGGGTTAATGGCAAGTCACCCGCTAGTCACAGGTGACTTGCCACCTCCCCCAGCCTTGTGAACTGGTATAGGGGTCATGGACCCCTTACCAGTTCACAAGGGGTTAAATGTAAAAAAAAACACAGACACACAAAAGAGAAAAAAATATTTTATTAATTTTTTTTTTTACACTGTACTCACCTCCCATCCATCCTGGAGCACTGTGTCCCTCGGCGATCACTGGCTTCTGCTCACCTGCTGGAAGCCTTTTATAGCTGCTGGATGACAGAACACAAAGAGTTTATTAAAAAAAAAAATGACATAGGGTCCCCCCTCCCAGGGGGGCGGACCCCATTTTTTTTTGGAATTTTAAGGGTTAAAAACCCTTAAAAATCCAAAAAAAAAATGAAATGGGGTCCCCCTTACCCATCATTACCAGCCCGGGACCAGCTATGGGGGCTTGTAGGCACAGAGTGGGGGGGCCAGCTTTTGTGGCCCCCCCACCCTGCAGCCTACGAGCCCACATAGCCTGTGTGGGCCCGGGCTCTTCTGCCCCCCCCTGGGCTTTGGGGAGGCAGGTAATTGGGGGTGCCGGGGGTTAATGGCAAGTCACCCGCTGCGGCAAGCGGGTGACATGCCATCCCCCCAGCCTTGTGAACTGGTATAAGGGGTCTCATGGACCCCTTACCAGTTCACAAGGGGTTAAATGTTAAATAAAAAGACACAGAGACATAAGATATAAAAGATCTTTATTTTTTTTTTTTTTACTTTACTCACCTCCGATCCTGTGTCCCCCGGCGATCTCCGCTGACAGCCTGCTCGTGTGTTTGAAGGAGAGAGCCTGGGGAGGAGGGGGGCGATCTCAGCCCTCTCCTCCTCCCCATCTGCCCTCCTCCAGGCACACGAGCAGACTGATTGTCTGTCTCACGTCCCGGCAGTAAGAGGGCTGCTGGTGACATCATAAGATGTCACCTGGCCCCGCCCCCCAGGGGGCGGGGCTAGCAGACCCGTTCCAGGAAGTGGGGGGGGAGGGCAATTTCTGCCCTCTCCTCGCCACCGAAGAGGCTGGGGGGGGGGGCGATCGGAGCCCCCCCCCAGTGAAGAGGACACCCATCGGGAGACAGCGCGGCCTCAGGTAAGGAAATGTCATTTTTTTTTTTTTTTTTTTACATTTAGCAGCTGCTGCTGCTGCCGAAGCGGGGGGGGGGGCTATTCCGGGGGCTCTCCTGGAGCCATCCGACCCCCCACGGGGGATCGGATGGCACCAAATTAAAGGGGAGACCCGGCCGGATCCAACGAGGGGTCAGGTGAGTATTTTTGATTTATATTTTTTTTACTGTCAGGGGGGAAAGTCAAGCCCGTAGATTCTACGTGCTTGGCACTTAAGTGGAGTGGAAGCGAGCACGTAGAATCTACGGGCTTGGCACTGAAAGGGTTAAATGACATGCAAAAGTATTGTCCTTGTTTAGTCCACAGTCCAGTACTTTATAATTGTGTATAATATAAATATATAAGATATATATATAATATATATATATTATATAATATATAATAAGAAATATGATACCTGAATATGACCCTCAGCCTCTGACATTCAGCCAGGAGCTCTCTTGCACAAGAAGCATAAGTCCAGGACATCATACACACTATAAGAACAGTTTTCCTGTGCATTTCTGCACATCTCTGAAGACTCTGTAAGCACAGTGAAAGCTGGACAAAAAGCCCCTACACTATGAAATATGCACTGGCATATGGGCCACTTTCCTCCAGGCCCAATACCTGCAAACTGTCCAAATTTCCAAGTTTCTCATGTTAGTGGTTTAAGTAGTTGACCAATCTTCTATGCTTAGTTTTGGTTGTTCAACTGTACTAGGAGCATTTAGGTCCCATGTTTCTATGGTCAGTGGTGGAAGACCTAAAGCTTTAGTGATGTGAAAAATTTGCTCTCCTACTCCCATTTGACACTCAGACCGAACAGAAATGTCCATCTATATTTTATTTGTTTGTTGCATAACATATTGGTCAATGGTTTCAAAATGTGTCTTTTTTCTAAGGTGGTGGCAGAAAGGTTCTTAAAGATCTGAACATTCATATTTTCAAACCTATGAACTCTTGCATGTTTTGCACTGCTGGTTATAGGTTCTTTCTCATAAAAGTCTGGGATTAAGCAAAGTATATCTAGTGTTTTTGTGTATCTTGTGTTCTAATACAGTCTGATACGGATCTGCAATGTGTGACCAGCAAGTGATGGGCACTGAGGCTGAACTGGTGTAACTAAATAGTGATTAATTGTGACAGGGTAAAACACAGCACAGCAAACACTATATATGTAATGACCCTGTACTTACACCAATACCAACACAGCAAACAACCAAAACTATATACAACATAACACCGAACACAGCAAAAAAATAACATTATATATATATATATATATTATATATATATACATTACTAATGGCAAAGCACAGCTCCAACACATTATAAACAATATGTACAGGATATACAGGGCTATCAAGTACCTGAAAGGCCAGAGAGAGGATGGATGGATGGATGGGAGATCCAGAGGGCAGGAGGGACAGAAGAAGGTAGGGCAGGATGGCACTGGGCACAGGACTGGAGCTAAACTGAAAGCAGGAACAGAAGCAGGACTGGAACAGAACTGAAGGCTGAACAGGTACAGAATCGGGTAAAGGAGAACAGGGCAGCAGGTCTGTCATGCAGGAAGGCAATCAGAAACTAGAGCCCTGAGCCTTGTCTGTGGAGCTGTGTGAAGTGGAGCTGCTTAAAGCCAGATGATTAATGGCTGCAGCTGAGCACTCACCCCAGAGGAAATGCATGGGAGGGCCACCTGCTGGTCAGGCTGCACAGAAACATTGCAGCGATTGAGGTGAAACAGTGTCACCAGTAGGCGGCTAAGGGGTACCGCATCCAGGGATCCAGACCTTTCCTGACACGGCCTGAGTGGTGAATTCTATCTATTTTCACAGGCTGCTCTCTAGCTAAGAGGTGATTAAAGAGTTGTTGGGCAGTTCATTTTGGGGGATGGTAACTGCGATGGCTTTTATTTTAATATTGTTCCTTCAGCTGTGGTTTGTTAGATCGTTGTCTTTATTTGACAGATCTAGATAGGCCCGTGTTTTATTTTGTTATGTGACTCTTTTCTTTCCCGAGCAATGGTGGTTAGATCTGCCTCTATGCTTTCCATTCTTTTGGTTAAATCCTGTATTGTACCTTTTATTTCTGCAAAATCTTTGCTAACTGCTTCCCTTACAGCTTCATGTACTGAGGTGGTTAAAGAATTGCTCATCTCTGCTGACAACTTGCTAAAAACGAAAATGTTACTGAAAATGTTACTGTTTCTACTGTTACTTCTGGTCTCTCGTTTGTTTGTGATTGTTCTCCTAGACTAGCAAAGGTGGTAACAGTGGCTTGGTTGCATTTCCCCCCCAAATCAGTTATGGGTGTTGATTTGTTCTGTCGTTTTTCAGTGGTTAGCCTGCTGCTATCTTTTTCCATCCCTGTTGCACAGGCAGCATGTGCTCTGGAAATGAGTGTATAATGGGTGGTGATGTCTCCCGGTGATTGCATGCTTGCCTCACTGTTTGCCTGGTTTTGGCAGACTGGAGTCCAGTTTGGTATTTCCATAATGAAGTTATGTGAGATTTTAGATAAGGAGCCACTCTTGGATTAAGAGGCCGATTCATCAATAGCGCCAGGTAGCGACAGATGAGCGACTGTAGCGTGATTTTTTCAGCGCCAGCCAGTATTCGCTGTGCTTGGCCGGCGTTAGCTTGATGACAGCGACTCAGTCGGTGTGCGGTAATGTTGAATACCGGCTGGGGGGTCGCTGTTCCACAGGTCCAGCGTTGTATGTGAGCGCCTGACAACGAATGGCCAGAGCGAACGGCTAGCTTCATATTCATCAAAAAATCACGCTCCGAATGTACTGTCGCTGTCCATTCCTTGTTTAAACCCCAGAGCGCTGGCGGCGATCTGTATTAACTAGTTTTTAACCCCTAAACAACCATATTTTTTGAATGTAACATTATACATGTTTTTAGAATCATTTTGTTATATGAATACATTAATCTCAGACCTGTTAGATCAATTCTGCACATTTTTTTTTTTTTTTTTTTTTGACTTAAAAATAAATCCTAACATTGCAGAAGTGTTCTCCGATTTTTTGACATTAAAAAAAAAATGTAAAAAAATAATACCAATTAATTATGATTAATTATAGCTTGCTCCATTGAAATGCATTGGACATCGCCAGGGAGCGACAGCTCATACCTGGCGCTGTGAGGGAATTTGCAGCGGCGCTGTTCGGTCCAGGCGGCTTCATGATGAATGCCGCGCTAGCCGTCGCTCTCGCCGGCGCTAGCCTCATTTTGCTTGATAAATGCGTCATTGTGACCGCCGCGGGCGTACTTGAGTCGGTAGTCGCCGTTAGCTGCCGCTACCTGGCGCTCGTCAGACACTACCTGGCGCTATCGCTTGATGAATAAGGGCAAAAGTGGCAATTCCATCCACAGTGGAGTCACTTAGGTAGGCGTTTATGGTGCTTTGTGAGCACCCACCCTTCTGAGGGATCTGAGTTTTAGGTATCCTTAATTTATCTCTTCCCTCCTCTCTCCTCCCCTCAATCTCAACTTCTGCTCCCCCCACTCACCCCTCCTTATGACAGGTTCGTTACAATTAATCTATTTCCTGCTCAGTTGATGTCGCTTTAGTTGTGCTTTAGGAAAAATGTAAGCAGGAAATCCAAGGTTAAGGTAATACCATTTATTGGCTAACTCGTTTAGACTGAAAATGCAAGCTTTCGAAGCTGTTCAAGCTTCTTCTTCAGGCATAATACAGGTCTGTAACTTAGACACACATTTATACAAAAAACTACAAAGGAGTGACAATTGTTTTTACACTGACACACATGAAAAATAGCTAAGTCGTAAAATCGTATACTGTGAGATAAGGATCAGGGGGGATTATAACAATTAATGGTGGGCTGATAAGAATGAGAGGGGGAGAGAAAGTGTGTGGAATTTTTATTGCTCTCACACCAGGCCTTGTGATGAGTCTTGTCTATTCAATCCATGTCATAATGACACATAAAATTATTGTCCCTGTTTAGCCCACAGTCCATCGATTTAAAGATTTGGATGCATTTGCACTCCCATTCCAATCTCTCCTTTTGTGAGCGGAAACTCCCCTTGAGCACTGTGAGTTTGAGGTCACATAGGCCATGGCCTGGTCTGCAGAAATGGGCTGCTGCTTCTTTACTTCTTTCTACACTGTAGTAAAGCTGCCATTGACTTTCATTGTATTTTTATCTGGTGATTCAGTAACAGTGACATTCTCAGGCTTTTTTCTCATTAATTGAATTTTCTACTACCATGAGAATCTTTTTCAACTCTTATTGAATCGAGGCCTTAGAGTGTGATTTTTGCGAGGAACCAAGTGCACCAAAGCAGGCTGTTTAGGACCAGGTGTTTTGTCTTGCAGAGCCGTTCAGTGCACACTAACAGAAAGATAATGCCATGACGGACGCTAATGCCAGCTAAATGGCACAGAATGGCCCCCTTCTTTATACCCCCCACCATTACCCTTAAAGTAAACTGTTAAAAATAATTTAGGACCTTATTCATGAAGGGATAGCGCTGGGTAGTGTCTTGTAAGCGGCAGGTAGTTTCAGGTAGCGGCAGGTGAACGCCAGACACGGCACGCAGTTACACATTTATGAAGGCGATTCTGGTGAGCGACTGGAACAACGCCATGTAGCGTACAATTCATCATTATCTCAGGCTCAGCGTACAGCGCCGGTGTTCAGCCTTGCAGAGCGCCACGTCTTACCGCTTGCTACCTGGCGCTCTCCCATACATTTCTATGGACGATCCTTAAATCCCTTTCCTGATCCCAATTTTTTTTTTTTTTTAAAACTCAAATCTTTGAGACATGTATCCTGGCCTAGAAAATTACATTTTTGAAAACTTTTTGGATTAATAATATTTTTATGCAGAATTGTCCTTACATGTCTGGTTTTAAAGTGTACATGTTACAATATAATAACAATGTAATTCCATATGTTTTCGCTTTGTTACTTGTGGATACATGTTCAAAAACAGACTTTAATCACACATCCCCTGGCGCTGTGGGCTACATCGACCCGATTTTGAGCAACTGAACTGTTTGAGGCTGTTTTTTTATGAATGTGGTGTGAGTCAGTCGCGCTGAGCTGGTGCTACCATTCGCTCCCAGTACTCAGTACTACGAATCACATAACGTATTCAACAATGCCAGCCAGTGTCTGAGGCGCTCTGAAACAATGAACCATGGCCGAGGACAGCGACTACTGGGCCCTAATTTATGAAGGAATAGCGACAGGTAGCGACTGGTGAGCGGCCGGTAATGACGGGCCCCGCCACGAGAACGCCGGCTCCCCACCACAATCACACATTTATCAAGCCAATCCTGCTTAGCGACTGAGATAGCGCCAGATAGCGACTCATTCATCATTATTCCAGCCTCAGCCCACAGCGCCAGCGTCCGACCTTGACCAGCGACAGGTATGACCTCTCGCTACCTGGCGCTCTCCAATGCATTTCAATGGAACAATCTTTTAATATTCATAATTAATTGTTATTCATTTTTTTTTTTTTTATGTGAAAAATTCTGTGACCACTTCTGCCATTTTAGATAAGGTAAAAAAAAAAAATGTACAGAACTGAGATCACAGGTCTGATATTAATGTATTCATATAACAATATTATTTAAAAAATTTGTTTTTTTCTGGTGTTTAAACATGCATTTTACAGCGCAAGAATTTTTTGAGCGTAAATTTTTTTATGAATATGGTGGGAACCGGTCGCTAGGGCCAGTCGCTATCATGCGCTCCCATACAGCGCGGAACCTGTCAAATGGCGACTCCTCACCCAATATTCAACATTACGGCAAACCGACTGAGTCGCTATCAACTACCGAACAACGGCCAAGCACAGCGACTACTAGCGGGCGCTCTGCAAATGCCGCTACAGTCGCTCAACTGTCGCTACCTGCCGCTATTAATGAATGGGCCGCCTAGTGTTCGCTCTGAAATCCTCGCTACAGACGCTCATCTGTCACTACCTGGCGTTAGTAATGAATCAGCCTGCTGGTGTAGATGCTTTTTATAATGCCTTGTGTGACATTAGAAAGAACCCATAGGAATTCCTCTGAAAGCCTTCATTTTCTTCCAAGGTCACATTTCTTGTAAGATCGCTGATAAAACAAAAAATCATAAAAATGATCGTTATACTTATGCAAAAGACATGAAAAAACATTTTTCTTTTGCTTATCAGTTCATACACTTACACAAGCACAATTATTTCCCTAAGTATTCCACAGTCTAAGTTACATTTCCATAAAAAATATTTGCATACTTTGTTTTTCAAATGTATGTTTTGCTGGCAATTAAGCGAGCTTTTCTTAAGACAAATGATTTAGCGCTAAAAGTTACCAGCTGTATTCACATGTTTAAATGCTGTTTGGAAGGGGAGAGAGAGAGAGTGAAAGAGCGAGAGAGCTATCATTATTGTATACATGTTTTCATTTAAAGTGGAACTCTTACATACTTTTTTACTTCTGTTAGTGTTTGCCACCAGGGCAATAATGAGGGAAAATATTTCCAATAGTGACACATAAGCTGCAACTAGTGTTGCTTAATTATCATGCTGAATAATTTGAATGCAATGCAGCCATTTTTTTTTTTTTTTTGACAGACACAAATCTGAACACCTCATCAACATCTTTGAATGCCCCACTGCACACTGGTGCCTGGCAAGCCTGGAGACAAGGCTGCTGATACTTACATTTCCGTGTTTGCTCCTATGGCAATCATTTCATGACTACCAACAGCATATCAGGTTTGCCAGCCGGCGGTGGCACAGTCAAGTGCTTGGTGGTCAGGTAAAC
Organism: Gastrophryne carolinensis; assembly: GCA_027917425.1. NCBI lineage: Eukaryota > Metazoa > Chordata > Amphibia > Anura > Microhylidae > Gastrophryne > Gastrophryne carolinensis. The sequence continues at coordinate 168,865,774 of CM051234.1, read as the reverse complement.
CTAAAATGCTGCTTGTGGCCTCCATTCTTTTCAAGTGCTGGTTTGCAATGGATGTGTGTTTAATTATTCATTGCCCTTCCCCTTTAAACCTGAATGAAAGAGAATGTGCTTGTATTTTGTGTATAATGCTTGCATTTTTACAATAGTATAAAGGTGCCTCACACATCAGATCACAGTCACTGGGATGAGGAGGTATAGGTTAATCCTGTTGTTTAACACATACTACCTCTACTTTTTGATAGACCTATTTGGATAGCCGTTTTATCCAAAATCTGATACAGCATATTATATTTTATTCCCCTGCATAATACAAATAATATTGCTACTGTAGCTGTAATGAACTAAAAGATTGTAATGTACTATAATCTACTTACCATATTTTTCCCTATAAGACGCAATCCCCCCCCAAAAGTGGGGGGGAAATGTCAATGCTTCTTATCGGACAAATGTAAAAAAGTGGAGTGGCGGATGGGCAGACACTGAACCCTGCCTGCTGTCTCTGTTCTTGCGGATTATCCGTTGTGACATTGTGCTGCCACTTCTTGGGCCAGGTCTGTGCAGTGGGTGGGCGCGGCCTACGTCCATGTTCATTGTCCTCAATGGATGCTGACGCAGGCCAAGTCCATGCACTGCACTGCAACCCCCTTAGCATCTGCTAGTGCATCTTGACCTTGTCATCACTCACAACACTGCAGATTCTAGATGCTAAATGATTGCTTTAGCAAATATTTATCTTCATAGCTCAAGGTGCCAACATTATTGTGTGTTCCAGATTAATTTCTTTCCTTGTCATTTCTCACATAAACAACAATAGACATGAATATTGTAAGGAGGGACAACTCACTGCTAATCAATGTCTTAAAAACATTTGGGCTGTCAGTGTAATTCATGAGGGCTCCTATATTGTGAAAAAGGTGAAGGCAGAGGGGACAAAACTTCTTAGCCTGACAATTTAGCATTATCTAGGACGAAATGTAGAGTCGACATCCCCCACCTTCCCCCACATGGGACTCACCAGAGGTTAAGCGTCCCTGCGCAGCCTCAGCTAAGTTCAACTCTCATTTTATCCATTGTTATTAGAGATGAGCGAACTTTTGAAAAATTCGATTCGACTGATTCGCTGAATTTTCCGACAAAAATCGTTTCGACCCGAATTTATTCGCGACGAATCGCTATTAAAAACGGCTATTTCTGAGCCTCCTAGAGCCTCAATAGGGTTGTAAACCATTCTGCCTTGCTGTAACACGCATAGGATGCGTGCTGGGTTAGTTAAATAATACTTTGAATAAATATCACATGCAGATCAGAGGCATCGCTAATAGAATCGCAGAGCGGCACAATTGCATAGAGTTGAAGTGGCATCACTATGAGGGGCAGGAGCCCAAACATTGCTTTAAAGAGACACTGGAGTTGGCAGCAGCAGGAGCCCAAAAATTGGATGAATCACACCCTGGAGTTGGCAGCAGCAGCAGCAGGAGCCCAAACATTACTTTAAAGAGACACTGGGGTTGGCTTCAGGAGCCCAAAAATTGGATGAATCACACCCTGGAGTTGGCAGCAGCAGCAGGAGCCCAAACATTACTTTAAAGAGACACTGGGGTTGGCTTCAGGAGCCCAAAAATTGGATGAATCACACCCTGGAGTTGGCAGGAGTTGGCAGCAGCAACAGCAGCAACAGGAGCCCAAACATTACTTTAAAGAGACACTGGAGTTGGCTTCAGTAGCCCAAAAATTGGATGAATCACACCCTGGAGTTGGCAGCAGCAGCAGCAGGAGCCCATATATTACTTTAAAGAGACACTGGGGTTGGCTTCAGGAGCCCACAAATTGGATGAATCACACCCTGGAGTTGGCAGCAGCAGCAGCAGGAGCCCAAATATTACTTTAAAGAGACCCTGGGGTTGGCTTCAGGAGCCCAAAAATTGGATGATTCACACCCTGGAGTTGGCAGCAGCAGCAGCAGGAGCCCAAATATTACTTTAAAGAGACCCTGGGGTTGGCTTCAGGAGCCCAAATATTGGATGAATCACACCCTGGAGTTGGCAGGAGTTGGCAGCAGCAGCAGCAGAAGCAACAGGAGCCCAAACATTACTTTAAAGAGACACTGGAGTTGGCTTTAGGAGCCCAAAAATTGGATGAATCACACCCTGGAGTTGGCAGCAGCAGCAGCAGCAGCCCAAATATTACTTTAAAGAGACCCTGGGGTTGGCTTCAGGAGCCCAAAAATTGGATGAATCACACCCTGGAGTTGGCAGCAGCAGCAGCAGGAGCCCAAATATTACTTTAAAGAGACCCTGGGGTTGGCTTCAGGAGCCCAAAAATTGGATGATTCACACCCTGGAGTTGGCAGCAGCAGCAGCAGGAGCCCAAATATTACTTTAAAGAGACCCTGGGGTTGGCTTCAGGAGCCCAAAAATTGGATGAATCACACCCTGGAGTTGGCAGCAGCAGCAGCAGGAGCCCAAATATTACTTTAAAGAGACCCTGGGGTTGGCTTCAGGAGCCCAAAAATTGGATGAATCATTACCCTGGAGTTGGAAGGAGTTGGCAGCAGCAGCAGCAGCAGCAGCAACAGGAGCCCAAACATTACTTTAAAGAGACACTGGAGTTGGCTTCAGGAGCCCAAAAATTGGATGAATCACACCCTGGAGTTGGCAGCAGCAGCAGCAGGAGCCCAAATATTACTTTAAAGAGACCCTGGGGTTGGCTTCAGGAGCCCAAAAATTGGATGAATCACACCCTGGAGTTGGCAGCAGCAGCAACAGGAGCCCAAATATTACTTTAAACAGACCCTGGGGTTGGCTTCAGGAGCCCAAAAATTGGATGATTCACACCCTGGAGTTAGCAGCAGCAGCAGGAGCCCAAATATTACTTTAAAGAGACCCTGGGGTTGGCTGCAGGAGCCCAAAAATTGGATGAATCACACCCTGGAGTAGGCAGGAGTTGGCAGCAGCAGCAGCAGCAACAGGAGCCCAAACATTACTTTAAAGAGACACTGGAGTTGGCTTCAGGAGCCCAAAAATTGGATGAATCACACCCTGGAGTTGGCAGCAGCAGCAGCAGGAGCCCAAATATTACTTTAAAGAGACCCTGGGGTTGGCTTCAGGAGCCCAAAAATTGGATGAATCACACCCTGGAGTTGGCAGCAGCAGCAGCAGGAGCCCAAATATTACTTTAAAGAGACCCTGGGGTTGGCTTCAGGAGCCCAAAAATTGGATGATTCACACCCTGGAGTTGGCAGCAGCAGCAGCAGGAGCCCAAATATTACTTTAAAGAGACCCTGGGGTTGGCTTCAGGAGCCCAAAAATTGGTTGAATCACACCCTGGAGTTGGCAGGAGTTGGCAGCAGCAGCAGCAGCAACAGGAGCCCAAACATTACTTTAAAGAGACACTGGAGTTGGCTTCAGGAACCCAAAAATTGGATGAATCACACCCTGGAGTTGGCAGCAGCAGGAGCCCAAATATTACTTTAAAGAGACCCTGGGGTTGGCTTCAGGAGCCCAAAAATTGGATGAATCACACCCTGGAGTTGGCAGGAGTTGGCAGCAGCAGCAGCAGCAGCAACAGGAGCCCAAACATTACTTTAAAGAGACACTGGAGTTGGCTTCAGTAGCCCAAAAATTGGATGAATCACACCCTGGAGTTGGCAGCAGCAGCAGCAGGAGCCCAAATATTACTTTAAAGAGACCCTGGGGTTGGCTTCAGGAGCCCAAAAATTGGATGAATCACACCCTGGAGTTGGCAGGAGTTGGCAGCAGCAGCAGCAGCAACAGGAGCCAAAACATTACTTTAAAGAGACACTGGAGTTGGCTTCAGGAGCCCAAAAATTGGATGAATCACACCCTGGGGTTGGCAGCAGCAGCAGCAGGAGCCCAAATATTACTTTAAAGAAACCCTGGGGTTGGCTTCAGGAGCCCAAAAATTAGATGAATCACACCCTGGAGTTGGCAGCAGCAGCAACAGGAGCCCAAATATTACTTTAAAGAAACCCTGGGGTTGTCTTCAGGAGCCCAAAAATTGGATGATTCACACCCTGGAGTTGGCAGCAGCAGGAGCCCAAATATTACTTTAAAGAGACCCTGGGGTTGGCTTCAGGAGCCCAAAAATTGGATGAATCACACCCTGGAGTTGGCAGCAGCAGCAGGAGCCCAAATATTACTTTAAAGAGACCCTGGGGTTGGCTTCAGGAGCCCAAAAATTGGATGATTCACACCCTTGAGTTGGCAGCAGCAGCAGCAGGAGCCCAAATATTACTTTAAAGAGACCCTGGGGTTGGCTTCAGGAGCCCAAAAATTGGATGATTCACACCCTGGAGTTGGCAGCAGCAGCAGCAGGAGCCCAAATATTACTTTAAAGAGATCCTGGGGTTGGCTTCAGGAGCCCAAAAATTGGATAAATCATACCCTGGAGTTGGCAGCAGCAGCAGCAGGAGCCCAAATATTACTTTAAAGAGACCCTGGGGTTGGCTTCAGGAGCCCAAAAATTGGATAAATCATACCCTGGAGTTGGCAGGAGTTGGCAGCAGCAGCAGCAACAGGAGCCCAAACATTACTTTAAAGAGACACTGGAGTTGGCTTCAGGAGCCCAAAAATTGGATGAATCACACCCTGGAGTTGGCAGCAGCAGCAGCAGGAGCCCAAATATTACTTTAAAGAGACCCTGGGGTTGGCTTCAGGAGCCCATAAATTGGATGAATCACACCCTGGAGTTGGCAGCAGCAGCAGCAGGAGCCCAAATATTACTTTAAAGAGACCCTGGGGTTGGCTTCAGGAGCCCAAAAATTGGATGAATCACACCCTGGAGTTGGCAGCAGCAGCAGCAGGAGCCCAAATATTACTTTAAAGAGACCCTGGGGTTGGCTTCAGGAGCCCAAAAATTGGTTGAATCACACCCTGGAGTTGGCAGGAGTTGGCAGCAGCAGCAGCAACAGGAGCCCAAACATTACTTTAAAGAGACACTGGAGTTGGCTTCAGGAGCCCAAAAATTGGATGAATCACACCCTGGAGTTGGCAGCAGCAGCAGCAGCAGGAGCCCAAATATTACTTTAAAGAGACCCTGGGGTTGGCTTCAGGAGCCCAAAAATTGGATGAATCACACCCTGGAGTTGGCAGCAGCAGCAGCAGGAGCCCAAATATTACTTTAAAGAGACCCTGGCGTTGGCTTCAGGAGCCCAAAAATTGGATGATTCACACCCTGGAGTTGGCAGCAGCAGGAGCCCAAATATTACTTTAAAGAGACCCTGGGGTTGGCTTCAGGAGCCCAAAAATTGGATGAATCACACCCTGGAGTTGGCAGCAGCAGGAGCCCAAATATTACTTTAAAGAGACCCTGGGGTTGGCTGCATGAGCCCAAAAATTGGATGAATCACACCCTGGAGTAGGCAGGAGTTGGCAGCAGCAGCAGCAGCAGCAACAGGAGCCCAAACATTACTTTAAAGAGACACTGGAGTTGGCTTCAGGAACCCAAAAATTGGATGAATCACACCCTGTAGTTGGCAGCAGCAGGAGCCCAAATATTACTTTAAAGAGACCCTGGGGTTGGCTTCAGGAGCCCAAAAATTGGATGAATCACACCCTGGAGTTGGCAGCAGCAGCAGCAGCAACAGGAGCCCAAACATTACTTTCAAGAGACACTGGAGTTGGCTTCAGGAGCCCAAAAATTGGATGAATCACACCCTGGAGTTGGAAGGAGTTGGCAGCAGCAGCAGCAGCAACAGGAGCCCAAACATTACTTTAAAGAGACACTGGAGTTGGCTTCAGGAGCCCAAAAATTGGATGAATCACACCCTGGAGTTGGCAGCAGCAGCAGCAGGAGCCCAAATATTACTTTAAAGAGACCCTGGGGTTGGCTTCAGGAGCCCAAAAATTGGATGAATCACACCCTGGAGTTGGCAGCAGCAGCAGCAGGAGCCCAAATATTACTTTAAAGAGACCCTGGGGTTGGCTTCAGGAGCCCAAAAATTGGATGATTCACACCCTGGAGTTGGCAGCAGCAGCAGCAGGAGCCCAAATATTACTTTAAAGAGACCCTGGGGTTGGCTTCAGGAGCCCAAAAATTAGTTGAATCACACCCTGGAGTTGGCAGGAGTTGGCAGCAGCAGCAGCAGCAGCAACAGGAGCCCAAACATTACTTTAAAGAGACACTGGAGTTGGCTTCAGGAACCCAAAATTTGGATGAATCACACCCTGGAGTTGGCAGCAGCAGGAGCCCAAATATTACTTTAAAGAGACCCTGGGGTTGGCTTCAGGAGCCCAAAAATTAGATGAATCACACCCTGGAGTTGGCAGGAGTTGGCAGCAGCAGCAGCAACAGGAGCCCAAACATTACTTTAAAGAGACACTGGAGTTGGCTTCAGTAGCCCAAAAATTGGATGAATCACACCCTGGAGTTGGCAGCAGCAGCAGCAGGAGCCCAAATATTACTTTAAAGAGACCCTGGGGTTAGCTTCAGGAGCCCAAAAATTGGATGAATCACACCCTGGAGTTGGCAGGAGTTGGCAGCAGCAGCAGCAGCAGCAACAGGAGCCAAAACATTACTTTAAAGAGACACTGGAGTTGGCTTCAGGAGCCCAAAAATTGGATGAATCACACCCTGGGGTTGGCAGCAGCAGGAGCCCAAATATTACTTTAAAGAAACCCTGGGGTTGGCTTCAGGAGCTCAAAAATTGGATGAATCACACCCTGGAGTTGGCAGCAGCAGCAGCAGGAGCCCAAATATTACTTTAAAGAAACCCTGGGGTTGGCTTCAGGAGCCCAAAAATTGGATGATTCACACCCTGGAGTTGGCAGCAGCAGGAGCCCAAATATTACTTTAAAGAGACCCTGGGGTTGGCTTCAGGAGCCCAAAAATTGGATGAATCACACCCTGGAGTTGGCAGCAGCAGCAGGAGCCCAAATATTACTTTAAAGAGACACTGGGGTTGGCTTCAGGAGCCCAAAAATTGGATGATTCACACCCTTGAGTTGGCAGCAGCAGCAGCAGGAGCCCAAATATTACTTTAAAGAGACCCTGGGGTTGGCTTCAGGAGCCCAAAAATTGGATGATTCACACCCTGGAGTTGGCAGCAGCAGCAGCAGGAGCCCAAATATTACTTTAAAGAGACCCTGGGGTTGGCTTCAGGAGCCCAAAAATTGGATAAATCATACCCTGGAGTTGGCAGGAGTTGGCAGCAGCAGCAGCAACAGGAGCCCAAACATTACTTTAAAGAGACACTGGAGTTGGCTTCAGGAGCCCAAAAATTGGATGAATCACACCCTGGAGTTGGCAGCAGCAGCAGCAGGAGCCCAAATATTACTTTAAACAGACCCTGGGGTTGGCTTCAGGAGCCCATAAATTGGATGAATCACACCCTGGAGTTGGCAGGAGTTGGCAGCAGCAGCAGCAGCAGCAGCAACAGGAGCCCAAACATTACTTTAAAGAGACACTGGAGTTGGCTTCAGTAGCCCAAAAATTGGATGAATCACACCCTGGAGTTGGCAGCAGTAGCAGGAGCCCAAATATTACTTTAAAGAGACCCTGGGGTTGGCTTCAGGAGCCCAAAAATTGGATGAATCACACCCTGGAGTTGCCAGCAGCAGCAGCAGGAGCCCAAATATTACTTTAAAGAGACCCTGGGGTTGGCTTCAGGAGCCCAAAAATTGGATGAATCACACCCTGGAGTTGGCAGCAGCAGCAGCAGGAGCACAAACATTACTTTAAAGAGACACTGGAGTTGGCTTCAGGAGCCCAAAAATTGGCTGATTCACACCCTGGAGTTGGCAGCAGCAGCAGCAGTAGCCCAAATATTACTTTAAAGAGACCCTGGGGTTGGCTTCAGGAGCCCAAAAATTGGTTGAATCACACCCTGGAGTTGGCAGCAGCAGCAGCAGGAGCCCAAACATTACTTTAAAGAGACCCTGGGGTTGGCTTCAGGAGCCCAAAAATTGGATGATTCACACCCTGGAGTTGGCAGCAGCAGCAGGAGCCCAAAAATTGGCCTAAAGACATAAACATGTTTTGCACCATTTGGAAAGTGTAAAACGTGGCACCATGCTGAATCTAGTCGCATGCATCAGGCATTGGTGGGTGGAAATCCTGGCTGATCCATCCCTGATTCATTTTGACAAAGGTGAGTCTCTCCACATTTTTAGTTGACAGACGAGTTCTCCTCGCCGTAACTATGGCCCCCGCCGCACTAAACACCCGCTCAGATGGCACGCTACTTGCCGGGCAGGACAGCTTTTCCAGGGCCAACTCTGCTAGTTGCGCCCACAAATCAAGTTTGGCTGCCCAGAAGTCCAGCGGATCCTCAAGGTGTGTTGGCATGGTCATGTCAAAGTATGACATGACCTGCTGGTTCAGGTCCTGCTCCAGGTCTTCCTGCTGCTCATGAGTAGCCTCACTATGCGGGTGTAGAAAGCTACTCATTAGCCACTGAAGACTGAGGCTGCTGCTGATGGAGCTGCTGCTGCTGCTCCTGCCAACCCCCCCAGCGGCCATGGCAGTGGAAGGTGAGCGCAGAGGTCCCCTCGAGTCAGACCTGCGAGAGTATGGACCATGGCGCAGATAGGCATCGGCCAACTGCCTACGTAGAATGTCTTTGTAGTAGTTCAGTTTGTCCTCCCTCTCGGTGGGTTTAAAAAATGCCCCCATTTTGTGCCGGAAGCGAGGGTCCAATAAGGTGGACAGCCAGAAGTCATCCCGCCGACAGATGGAAACAATTCTGGGGTCACTACGCAAGCACGTGAGCATGCTTCCTGCCATTTGCGCAAGTGACTCGGATGGACTACCTGTCTCCATCTCCACTGCATACTGCCACGGTGTGCCCGGGTCCTCTGTCTCGCCTTCCTCAAAAACCTCTAGCTCCGCTGGCTGCTCCTGCTCCTCCTCTCCTGTCCGCTGACTAGATAAACCAGCCATTTCGCCAAGCCTAAACTGTGTTTCGCTGGGCAACTCCTCCTCTTCCTCCTCCTCCTCCAGTTCAGCTCCAACGGGGTTCATGTGGCCGTAAGATGTAAACGCCATGTCTCCAGTGCCCTGACCAGCCATGGTTTCCAACATGTGCTGTAGTACATGAAGCAGTGGAATCACGTCGTTCATCCCGTAATCCTGCCGACTGACAAATAAAGTGGCTTCCTCAAAGGGCCTGAGCAAACGGCAGGTGTCACGTATGAGCTGCCACTGGTTGACATTGAAGTTACACAGGGGAGTCCCCCTATCTGCTTGGATCATCAGGAAATCCGTGATGGCTTTTCTCTGTTCATATAATCGGTCCAACATGTGAAGGGTGGAATTCCAACGGGTGGAAACATCGCAAATCAGACTATGTTGAGGGATACCATTCTGACGCTGTAGCTCAAGAAGGGTGTGTTTGGTGGTGTATGAGTGGCTGAAGTGCATGCAAAGTTTCCTTGAAGTTGTTAGGATGTCTTGCAGATGGGGGGAACACTTCAGAAACCGCTTGACAACCAGATTGAAGACATGAGCCATGCAGGGGGCATGGGTCAGGCTTCCTTGGCGCAGCGCAGACAAAATGTTCTTCCCATTGTCGGTAACCATGATTCCCATTTTAAGTTTTCTTGGAGTAAGCCATGTTTGGATTTCCTGATGAATACATTTAAGCAGTTCCTCCCCTGTGTGACTCCGTTCGCCAAGACAAACCATGTGAAGCACTGCGTGACACCTCCGTGCCCTGCACACATGGTAGACTGGAGGGGCACTGAGACTTGAGCCTACAGTGAAGGGTGAGGAGATGGCGGAGGATGAGGAGGCCGAGTCGCACGGTGTCACAGGCCCAACGGGCAGGGAGCGCGGAGGCCGAAGCGGCGTGACCTGTCCAAGTTGCTGCTGCTGCTGCAAAGGGACCACATTCACCCAGTGGGCCGTAAACGACATGTACTGTCCCTGACCGTAGTTACAGCTCCAGATGTCGGCGCTGCCATGCACTTTGCTACACACCAACAGGCTCAAGGACTGGCCCACCTTCTGTTCAACAAAAGTGTGCAGCGCTGGTACTGCCTTCTTGGCAAAGAAATGACGGCTTGGGACTCTCCACCTCGGCTCGGCACAAGCCATCAGTTCTCTGAAAGGTGCAGATTCCACCACCTGAAAAGGGAGCGACTGCAGCACCAGCAACTTGGACAGGAGCACATTAAGCTTCTGCGCCGTAGGATGAGTGGGCGCATACTGCTGTCTCTTGGACATGGCTTCGCTGATGGATTGCTGGCGGGATGCATGACTTGGAGGAGGAGGAGGAGGAGCAGGAGCGAAAGAGGATGGGTATGACGCACAGCTGCCTTCGGCTGAGGTGCTGGAGCCTTGGCTGGCAGAAATTGGGAGCGGCGTGCCACTTGGTGAGGAAGCAGACTGGACCACCCCTTGGGAGCCTCGGTTCTCCCAGGTCGCTTTATGGTGACGCATCATATGTTGACGCAGGGCCGTGGTGCCAACATTTGGACCCTGGCCACGCTTCACCTTCTGCCTACATATCTTGCATGTGGCCATGTTACCCTCCTGCGGATGCTTCAGGAAAAACTGCCACACTGCTGAGTAGCTACTTTTCCCACCCCCTGGCCTCACTGATTCACTGCTGCTGTTGCCAACTCCAGGAACCCCTGCTCCACTACCTCCCGATAAGGTAGACTGCCGCACAGCAGGTGCTCTACCCCGGCCCCGGCCGGCTCCAGCCTTTGGAATTGTGCCCCCATGCTGACTGCTACCACCTTGCTGCCTCAGCTGCTGACTCCGGGGCAACCTGCGCCCCTCTTCTCCTGATGATGACGATGGAGCCCCTTCATCACCCGGCTCCCAAGTGCGATCGGCTTCATCGTCATCATCATTATCACCAAGTTGTGGCTGTACGTCACTGATGTTCGTGGATTCGTCAACAGTGTCTGGCGCAGGAGCTGGAACGCTCGCAGCACCCACGACACTTTCCACATCACTATTTGTCTGCCTAGCTAAAGAAGCCACCTCCATTTCTTGGCTGGGCAGTAGCTGCTGACTGTCCTCTATCTGATCGTCCTCCTCACTAAAGAGTGGAGCTGAACCCAAAGCATAGGATACGTCGCTGGGGGAGGGAACGGCGTAGGACAGAGGCAATGGGAGGACAGGGACTGCTCTCGGGGCATGCCAACTCAGGGTTGTGTCAGAGGAACCTACCGACCCTAGACTGGGGGTCTCAGACGTAAGTTGTGATGATGTTGTTGATGAGCGCGTCAACCAATCTACCACGGCAGATGCGTTACTGGTGGAGACCCGACCGCTAGCAGATACTGGCAGATTAGGTCTCTCAGCGTGACTCCTGCTGCTACTGGCCCCCAGTCTGCTGCGAGCTCTGCCTGCGGAATCTTGGCCTCTGCCACTCCTCTTTTCACTTCCAGGCACTTGTCTGCCTGACATAGTCTAACTGGCGTGGCAGTAGGTGATATTTTAAGAACCCCCAGGCAGCGGTGGGTCTATATGAAACAGAATATAATGCACACCAAAAGTGAGCAGTAACACTCAGCCTCCAACAGGCCTGCCTAGTGTAAATAAGAAAGCTGCTTAGTGTAAATAAAGAGGGGTATGCTATGTTACAGAATGGGATGCCCCAACAGCCAGCAGTGCACCTGGCAGCAGTAAGACTATGCACAGCAAAAGTGTCTTTATCAGGCCTAATTTCTATTAGAATAAGTGCAAATGGTTATGGTATTAAATAGAGGCTGGTGTAGTCACAGAATGGGATGCCACAAAAACCAGAGAGCACCTGGCAGCAGTGAGACTATGCACAGCAAAAGTGTCTTTATCAGGCCTAATTTCTATTAGAATAAGTGCAAATGGTTATGGTATTAAATAGAGGCTGGTGTAGTCACAGAATGGGATGCCACAAAAACCAGAGAGCATGCACAGCAAAAGTGTCTTTATCAGGCCTAATTTCTATTAGAATAAGTGCAAATGGTTATTATGGTATTAAATAGAGGCTGGTGTAGTCACAGAATGGGATGCCACAAAAACCAGAGAGCACCTGGCAGGCAGCAGTAAGACTATGCACAGCAAAAGTGTCTTTATCAGGCCTAATTTCTATTAGAATAAGTGCAAATGGTTATGGTATTAAATAGAGGCTGGTGTAGTCACAGAATGGGATGCCACAAAAACCAGAGAGCACCTGGCAGGCAGCAGTAAGACTATGCACAGCAAAAGTGTCTTTATCAGGCCTAATTTCTATTAGAATAAGTGCAAATGGTTATTATGGTATTAAATAGAGGCTGGTGTAGTCACAGAATGGGATGCCACAAAAACCAGAGAGCATGCACAGCAAAAGTGTCTTTATCAGGCCTAATTTCTATTAGAATAAGTGCAAATGGTTATTATGGCATTAAATAGAGGCTGGTGTAGTCACAGAATGGGATGCCACAAAAACCAGAGAGCATGCACAGCAAAAGTGTCTTTATCAGGCCTAATTTCTATTAGAATAAGTGCAAATGGTTATTATGGTATTAAATAGAGGCTGGTGTAGTCACAGAATGGGATGCCACAAAAACCAGAGAGCATGCACAGCAAAAGTGTCTTTATCAGGCCTAATTTCTATTAGAATAAGTGCAAATGGTTATTATGGTATTAAATAGAGGTTGGTGTAGTCACAGAATGGGATGCCACAAAAACCAGAGAGCATGCACAGCAAAAGTGTCTTTATCAGGCCTAATTTCTATTAGAATAAGTGCAAATGGTTATTATGGTATTAAATAGAGGCTGGTGTAGTCACAGAATGGGATGCCACAAAAACCAGAGAGCATGCACAGCAAAAGTGTCTTTATCAGGCCTAATTTCTATTAGAATAAGTGCAAATGGTTATTATGGTATTAAATAGAGGTTGGTGTAGTCACAGAATGGGATGCCACAAAAACCAGAGAGCATGCACAGCAAACGTGTCTTTATCAGGCCTAATTTCTATTAGAATAAGTGCAAATGGTTATTATGGTATTAAATAGAGGCTGGTGTAGTCACAGAATGGGATGCCACAAAAACCAGAGAGCATGCACAGCAAAAGTGTCTTTATCAGGCCTAATTTCTATTAGAATAAGTGCAAATGGTTATTATGGTATTAACTAGAGGCTGGTGTAGTCAGAGAATGGGATGCCACAAAAACCAGAGATCATGCACAGCAAAAGTGTCTTTATCAGGCCTAATTTCTATTAGAATAAGTGCAAATGGTTATTATGGTATTAAATAGAGGCTGGTGTAGTCACAGAATGGGATGCCACAAAAACCAGAGAGCATGCACAGCAAAAGTGTCTTTATCAGGCCTAATTTCTATTAGAATAAGTGCAAATGGTTATTATGGTATTAAATAGAGGCTGGTGTAGTCACAGAATGGGATGCCTCACAGCAGACTTGAGATCAGTTCAGTATATATGCACAGTTAGTGTATAAGCAGCCTGAAAACGCTAACAAAGCCAGTCAGCCAGCCAGTAACACTCAGGCTGGATGAAAAAAAAAAAAATCTCCCTGTGACTGCCTCCGATTTTTCCTAACTTTCCCTGTTTTTCGCTGACTTTCTGTCTGTCTCCTGCCTGTCTCCTGCCTGTCTCCAGCCTTTCCCTGTCTGTCCCTGTCTGTCTAACTGTCTCTCTCCCTGCCTACAGCAGCGTCCTGTCTCTCACGAATGCAATAGAGAAATGAGGAAAAGCAAGATGGCCGCCGGCCTTAAATAGCACTGTGACGTCACCGGGCTTGCTGGCTGCTGATAGGCTGCATGTGACTGTCCCAGCTTGCACTGTCGCGGGGTTGATGTCTGGACATGTCCCGTCCGCCATCTTAGAATGCCTGTAATATAAATGAATGGATGCTAAAGGAAAACTTCGAGCGATCGAATCGCGGGGAAATTCGGATTCGATCCGAATCGAATTTTTCATGAAATTCAGATCGAATCCGGGTTCGTCCGGATCGATTCGCTCATCCCTAATTGTTATGTATGCCCAAAAATGGGGGAGTTCTCACTGTTTAGAGTAGGGCTGCAGGAACAAGAGGTGCTGTGATGTGACGATGAAAACCTCTCTGTTTTGAACACATTTTGACAGGATGTAGGATTTGTTGCAGGCTGGGGTGATTTGGGTTCTGGGGTATTTCTTTTTGTTTGTATTTTACGGAAGAAGTTTTCAGTACCTGAAATCTGTTGCTATCGGCAACTGTACACCAAGATATACAAGGAGGGAAATGTGAGCCCTGTACTCACAGACCGCTGCTTCTGGGCATGTGTAAGGTTAAGTGAGCACCCTCCCCTCAGCAGCGGCCATAACATAAGCGGTCTGTGTGTACAGGACTCGCTTCTCTCTTCTTGGTGTACAGAAGGCTTGGTGTATTGTTGGCAATCATGCCAGATTGCAGGTAGTGAAATCTGCTTCTACAAAACACTCATTTGCTAACAGAATAAAACAATAAAATGATAGATAGGACACCCCCCCCCCCTTGGCACAAAAAATATACAATTGCTTTCGCTTTAAAGTCTAAGGGCCTGATGCAGAGCCTCCTCCGGTCTGAGCTTAGAACCTTCCGATTGTCCGGGGCTCCCGTTTGAATCGTGGCACAAATGTGATGCAGAGCCTCCGTCGGAATGGCTCCCTAAATGATCTGTAAATTTGTCTTCACTCGGGAAGTGTTTTTTGCTCTCTCGGGTGCCTTCAATTTGATCGGGGCTTCCGTTCCCGTTCACACGGGCGGCCCGTTTTTCCCTGTTTTTTCCTTGCCTTTTGCCTGCTTGCCTTCCGTCGTATTTGACCTTCCATTTTGGTGGTTTTTTCAAGTATACTTACATCTCCATGGCTCTTCAGTTGTCAATCTGGCTACACGCAAGCGCACATCCCTTAACCTCTCTTAATTTCACACATATATATATATATATTTAAATACATTTTTTTGTTGTTCCTTCTTCCTTGTCCTTAATGCATACCTTAATCTCCTTGGTTGTTCCTTCTTCCTTGTCCTTAATGCATACCTTAATCTCCTTGGTTGTTCTTTCTTCCTTGTCCTTAATGCATACCTTAATCTCCTTGGTTGTTCCTTCTTCCTTGTCCTTAATGCATACCTTAATCTCCTTGGTTGTTCCTTCTTCCTTATCCTTAATGCATACCTTAATCTCCTTGGTTGTTCCTTCTTCCTTGTCCTTAATGCATACTTTAATCTCCTTGGTTGTTCCTTCTTCCTTGTCCTTAATGCATACCTTAATCTCCTTGGTTGTTCCTTATTCCTTGTCCTTAATGCATACCTTAATTGTTTGTGAGTTTTTCGGATTTATTGTCCCATATCTAAACCTTTTGTGTAATGTAAATGTGTGCTGATGTTGTGTGATTGTACTTTTGCAGGAAAGACAACTCTCAAAATATTATATAATATAAAACGTTGTTTTTTTTTTTAAACAGAAAAAAATTAATATTTACATTTTTAAAATTAAAAAAAAATTAGGCCTCTGGGTCTTGAGGATGTTGTATTCTTTGATCTGTGAATGAAAAACAACATTAGTTTAGCATTGTTTTTTTGGTTTGTTTGGGCGTGGTTTTTTTGGGGCCCATTTTAAACCGGACCTTCTGCGTGATTTAATGAAAAGCACAAACTCTTTTAAAAAGATTCTGCAGCATCTTAAACTAATATATAGTAAGTTTTTAGTCAATCAATTATTATTCTTTCCCCCACTGGGCTGCAACTCAGTTCTGGAATTTAGGATACATGCACCGCCATCTTGACTCAGAAGCATCACACTTACTGAGGAGAGGAGAGTGGGATAAGGTACAGGGGGTGGGTTATAGCTGTGCTTTGCTCACACAGAGCAGAGCTGTGCTCTGGAAAAGGTCAGCAATCCCAGAATGCAGAGCAGCACAGTTAGAAGGAACTTCCTGTTTGCAGGCTGCCTGATAACATGGCGGCTTCCATAATCCGCCATTTTTGAAGTATAAAGGCTCATAACATGCACTAGGTGCAGGTAGGCTGATTTGTAAGGTGGCCAATCTGTATGTACAGGGTGTGTGAAATATCTAAGATAGACTATTATTCAGAGTTAAGGTCCACTTTAAGGGCTTTTTTCTCAAATTTATTATGGAAATGTTTGCGATTTTTAGTTTTCAAATGGAATTGTTTGCTCATTTTCTTTAGTTGAAATAAACACCACTTACAAGGTTTTGGGCGCACATTGCGTCGGGGGCGGAGTCTCCCTTCAGCCTCCCTCTGTTGCTGGTGTGAATCTGTATGGATGACAAACACACTGATATTAGAGACTGTTGTTGTTTCATGAATATAATATTAAGTTAGGCTTCTAGGTATCAATCTACTCACCTTCCCCAGCCACCTCTTCCTCGTCGCCCCCTTCCTCGCTCATCCCTTGGGATGTCCCTGCGACGTCTGAATCTACAACTAACAATAGTGCACATGAGTATCTGTATTTAATGCATGTATTTCCACATATCTAACTATATTTCCCTTACCGGAGTCCGGTTGAGGCTCTGTTCTGCTCGACTCCCTGCCGTCAGATCCCCCCCTCCCCTGCATGCTGAGGTCCAGCGGCTCCTCCGAGTCACTTACAGAGGAGGGGGTGGCCGTTGACACTGGCGGTGGGCCACCTACACCTTCACCTGTTTCGCCCAACACTGGGCTGCGTGTTCTGGTCCGGGTGGGGCGGAACCGTATATTCCATTCATGGGCTGAAATACAAACACAGTCATTAAACCATGCCCAGGCGAGGCCAGGGTTATAGGTGCATTTACATTTTCAACACTTACATGGGAAATGTTTGGCGAAGTACCGCCTCACCCGGGGCTTATGCCTTCTTTTTAAATCAGACCAGTGTTGGGCGATCTGAGTGAAGGTGTAGGTGGTTTGTGATCGGCGTGCGATCGCGTCCACCACCGCCAGGGCCAACGTGCGCTTGTCATAATCTGATGGCAGGAAGTCGTAGCGATTCCTCAGCATCATCTGTTAAAAAAAGATACAAGGACACACCATTAATACACCAAATACATTAACAAGTTTCCTGGCCTAACTCAAGTCACTTTATTAACCTCTTGCTGCCTCACATTGCCCTAGTTCTGCTATCTGCATGTAGCCTAGTTTGTAGCTGCATACATATGTTAAACTAAGGTGGGCTTGTATTTAACGTGACAAACTAAGTTGTTTCACACTATTCTTGCGCTTTGTTTTTTTTTTTTATTACAAGGAATGTGTGCGCACACATAAACGCACGCTCGCATACTCACATCCATGATGATGTCGTCCTGCTCCGGGGTAAAGATGGCGGGTGACATCTTGTCTTCTTTACCAAGGTATAGCTCTGACGTTCCCCCGCGGTGACGTGCGTGCGTGCGCGCACTCGCTGTTGG
This sequence comes from Gastrophryne carolinensis, assembly GCA_027917425.1. NCBI lineage: Eukaryota > Metazoa > Chordata > Amphibia > Anura > Microhylidae > Gastrophryne > Gastrophryne carolinensis. The sequence goes on along the minus strand of CM051234.1, from coordinate 168,848,453 downwards.
GCACGCCCACACGGGAAACATATTTAAAGCACAAGGCACTCCGCTCGGTGTGGGATACCATATCAATATGGGCAGACCTAAAGGGAGCCAAAAGAGCCAAGCAAGGCCAAAGGCACATAGCAGCCGCACACATGCCTCATCCTAAATAAAACAGAAAAGCAGGCACAACACACATGCAGAACATGCACCAACTAAAACGGTGGGTACTCCACAGACACAGGCACATTCCCAAAAATGCAGGATCAAGGAGACATTAACCCATTCACCTCCACCAGAAAAAAAAAACACAAGGGTGCTAAATCTAGTAAGACCCTGCAGCATACTCAACCTCAACACACCAAGCATACCCACAAAAAAAAACGCATCAGCAAGGGTAAGCGTATTGCCAAAACAAACACCCCACCAAGGTCACCCACCCCTCCACCTCAACCCTCTGGTACTCACAATTCAAGTACCTCAGATAACACATGCAGCTCAACATCTGATAACTCACCAGGAACCCAGACATTAACCCAGAGCAGCACATACACAACATCACCCTCCCCCCTAAGCCCAAAAACCACACACTACTCCCCAGATAGGCAACCATCTATTTCAAGTGATGCAGGGGACAACACACACCCATGTGGCCGCAAACGACGCCGTGGGTCCCTAACACCCATGTTGCCAATGCTGTTTGGGTACATTATGGGGTTATGTCCGTCAAGATATGGCAAAAATCAAGCGGACATTTGTGGACCTGAAATCATATATTTGTAGAAAAATGGACATGCGCCGGCAGCAGAGGTAAAGCCCAAATGCATTTAGAGTCGCATTAGGACCAGCATGTAACACTTATTAGGTGTGATTTAATCTTCCCCAGCCTGCAGACAGGGGGTGGTTTCAAGCAAATACATTGGCCACAAGTTCAGCACGTATTGTGTGTGCTGGCCCACTTTGTGTACCAGTGTAAGGAGGGGTCTGCTCGTCAGAAATAGGTAAAGCTTCTGCACCCAGGTCAGTATATCGAGCAATCCTGCTTCTAATGGCAAGGTTGTGCAGGACCCCACAAGCAATAATTATGTTGATAACCTTGCCAGGCTGATACTGAAGGGCACCCCCACTCTGATCCAGACATCGGAAACGCATCTTCCACAACCCAAAGGCACATTCCACCACAGAGCGAGACCTCCTATGGGCTGTGTTGTAGCGCTCCTGTGCCTGGGAAGATGGGTGCAGGATGGGTGTGAGCAGCCATGGTAACAAGGGATAGCCTGAGTCACCTGCAAAAATTCAAAAGACAAACATAAGGTGGATGCCAAAAATAAGGTTTAGGTGTGCATAGAAACATTAGTACACAGGGACAAATAGGTGAGCTAGGGATGGTGAGAGGAATTGACATTTTTAAAGAGTCGACAAACACATGCAACCTGTACACTCATTAAAAATGTCTGCAGAATGCTACTTAGATAAGAGGGCCAGAACATAACACAATAGTGGTGAATACTTTCACCCATTAATTTTTAAACCAAACACAAAAAAAACATTTGCAAGTTTCAAGGAAATGTCTCACAGATTAGTGGGGTACTGGCAAATCCACATTCAAACATGGGGGCCAACAAATACAACTTTAAGACACATACCCAGTAACCATCCTCCAGAAATATCTCCAGATTGAAACCGTTGATAGAGGCTGGAGTTCCTCAAAATGTGCGCATCATGCGTGGACCCAGGAAAGCCAGCAAACAGACTGAAAAATTGAAGATCAGGGCCCGCCACTGCCTGAACATTGATGGAATGGCCCATCTTCCTGTTCCTGCACCAAGCCAACCAAAAGTGGAATTAGTGTGAGGCTTACAAAATGTTTGATAACAAGAAAAAAAAAAAAAAAAAAACCAAACCACATACCTGAACAGATATTCCTGGTCCGCAGGGGGGATAAGCGATACATGTGTGCAATCGATTGCACCAATGACGTTGGGCATGTCGGCTATGTTATAAAAGCCCAGCTTAACCGCATTCCAGGCTTCCCCTTTTTGAGGGAAAAAAATGTAATTCTGTGCCAGGGTAGCCATGCCATCCAAAAACTTGGTTAGGCTGCGGCTCAGTGTAGACTGGGACATCCCCAGGGAGAAGGCACCCAGTCTCTGGAACGAGCCGTTCGCCAATTTGGTCATACCTGCAATTGCATGCCCCTTTCTTGTGGTGGGGGCTAACCATGGCCGCAGCTCGCTATACAAGGCATGGAGAGAAACACGGTTAAGGTGGGTGAGCTTGAATAGGTCAACGTCACTCATGCCATCGATGTCCAAAGGCGTGCGCTGCAGCCTGGTTTCTGCCATACTCAGAACTACCAGACGGCGTAGCTGGCGCCTTTAATGTTGGCCCACAGAGGAATGCATTCCCAAAAAGCACGGAGCTCCAATACGGCTGGTCAGACTGGCCGTAAGTGAAGGCTCGGCGGCCCCGTTTAATTAGGCTGATTTCAATCGGAAATCAAGGCTCTGCATCACTGGAAAAAACGGGCCAATGAACGAGGCGTCCGTTTTGCCAGAAAACAGCCTCGTGCGAGCCGACAATCGGAAAGGCAGCTGAGCGCACACCTGAGCGAATAAACGCACACTAAAATCAACGTAGCACCCTTTCCTGACCCGATCAAAGGCCAAAACCAACGGGAAAACGCAAGGGATAGCTGAACGGGGAGGCTCTGCATCAAGCCATAAAAGTCTCTACCCCCACCAAGAATAACAGGTTCAAAGTCAGGCTGCATGAATGGTAGACATGGATCTATCCTAAGATAAAAAGAAAATATACACATAAGGGCAGACTAGATGAACAATGTAGCCTTTTCCTATGTTTCTGTTTTCTCCTTATATCAAACAATCCAGAATGCAGCTTTTATAGGAAGTGCAAGTGCATACTCGCTAGCTATGGCTCTGCCAAGGAGCCTCAACTGGACCTACACCAATTTTACATAAAATGGTGTTTGGTCTACTCCAAGGGGGCATCCTTATTGGCATGGTACCCCCACCCCTTGATTTATGCCCTTAAGCCTTGTAAATCTTACCTTAACTTGTGTTCTCCCTGTGAAATGCGCCCCCATGATTGTCCAGTGATTGGCACGTGGCCTGTTCTTGGCCTGTAGCCGGGCACAATGGAAGCTGGGGAAATCTATATTTAGATGAGTTTTACATATTTACAAACAGAAGGATATAGACGGCACCAAGTAATAAGTTATTTAGTATACAGGTGCCCTGCTCTGGTATAACCCAATGGATAGAAGGCGATACAAACACAAAGGAGTGCCCCAACCACCAAAGAAGAGGGACATGACCAGAGACTGACAATGGCACTCTATTGAATGTGATTCATAATAAGTTTATTCAATAATCCACATCACATATTAAGACACACTAAAAAGGATTACTTTAAAAACATATAACACACATATATATACACTGCCATCAAAATGGAGGGAGGGGGGTATTTATCTCAATGTATTCCAGTGGGGGACCCTACTATCTATAGAATAATTAATAATACTATATATATAAATAAATACATAAAGGGTCAAGTGCTTTCAAAGTGCATCAGAATCAAGTATGATTAGGCATAACCGTGTAAATAACACTGGAAAATGAAGTAGGTGCAAATCACAAAATAAAATACACAAATAAATGGCTTACTTATCCATAAGGTGCTAAGTGCATGCCACCACTGGGACCCCCGAAAAGAGCCCTGCAACGCGTTTCGTGACGTGACGTCACTTCTTCAGGCAGAGTACGCCTGAGGGTCTCCCACTGGGATAAATTGAGATAAATACCCCCCTCCCTCCATTTTGATGGCAGTGTATATATATGTCAATTGTAGACTCCAAAGAACAATAAAGACAGCAGAAAGAATAATTGGAGCCCCTTTACCATCCCTACAGGAACTGCACAACCGCAGAATCAAGACCCAGGCAGATAAGATCCTTTGGGACCCCTCCCACCCTGGACACACCCTATTCCAGCACTTACCATCTGGGCGGCTTCTCGCGGTACCAGCCTGCAGGACTTCTAGGTCTAGGAAGGGTTTCTTTCCCTTGGCTGTCCGCATACTCAACAATAGCCAGGCATCATGGGCCCAGGCTCAAGCCGGAATCATTTGCACTTTAGAAGAGTATCTGTGCCTTTATCTCTGTTTCTATGTTCCCCTTCCTATGTTACTGTAACTTTAGTTAACTGTTAATTGTTTTTTTTTTTTTTGCACTGTGTATATGCCAAAAAGAATTCCTTGTTCATCTCACGATGTACTTGGCGAACAATAAATTGAATTGAATTGTGATATGCTTTTAAAGTAAACCTTTTTAACCAGGGTATAATACCCTGGTTAAAGCTGCTGATTAGCTGCGAAACGCGTTGGGATTTTTTCTACACCCACCTCTAACAGAGCGGGAGTTGTTACGTTCTTATGGAAACGGAGGAAGTCCGGTACCGTGCGGTGAGAGTCACTGTTCATTCCTGCTGTTTGGAGATTTTATGCTTACCTTTTATCTATTTTTGTGAGTGCATTGCATTTTACTTTTGGTATATTAAACTCAGTTTTAGCATTATTGCACTATTTTGGCTTCTCTGTTCTCTCTGCATGCCTATTGTCTATTATTACATGGGATCCATATTCTGAGAACGTGTATATGCATACCCCATAAGAAGATTCATATGTGGGGTTGTTTGATCCATCCTATGGGAATTTGTGTCAAAACCTGTTGCCGTTGGAGATCGGGCTGCTTGCCATTTATATGCCATTGATCTTAAACTTCTGGTAAGAGCATAAAATCGGTGGTGGTGTCACTTGCGAATTCATTTGATGTATGCACCGTAGGATGCCGTAATTGGATACTTTACAGTTTGATTGAAAAGACTGTCATCTATTAGCTCTGTGTTTTTTTATTGTAGTCCTCTGCTCATCAAGAAAAATCAATAATCCTCAACTTGTAATCAATACACAGATATATCATTATTCTATTGTGACATCCTATATGGTTACAGGTTACTTGAAATAGTTGATTGACAAATATACACTAGCTGATATTGTTAAAAATCCCTATTTTTCACCTTAAAATGTCATTTTCTTGTCACCTTGATGTAAGTTGTTGCCTCTATTAGATTAATGAATCATGAATCATTTGACTATTTTTACTCATAGTAATATGTTTATTTTTATTTATTTGTATATATTTATATATTTAATGAATTATGATAAGAAATAATATATTAAATGATATATAATATAATATATACCGTATTTTTCGCCCTATAAGATGCACCGGCCTATAAGACGCACCCTGTATTTGAAAGAGAAAAATTAGAAAAAAATATTCTGAACCAAATATTGTGTTAGAATACCCCCTACCAACCACCCCATTATAGACAGTGTGCAGAATTCCCCCCGATCACACCATTACAGACCCCACATTACAGCCAGGAAGGGGCATCCCAAATTACAGGCAGTGTGCTGGCATCCCAAATTACAGGTAGGGTGCTGGCATCCCAAATTACAGGCAGTGTGCTAGCATCCCCAATACAGACAGTGTGCTGGCATCCCCAATACAGACAGTGTGCTGGCATCCCCAATACAGGCAGTGTGCTGGCATCCCCAATACAGACAGTGTGCTGGCATCCCAAATACAGGCAGTGTGCTGGCATCCCCAATACAGACAGTGTGCTGGCATCCCCAATACAGACAGTGTGTGGGCATCCCCAATACAGGCAGTGTGCAGTCATTACCAATACAGGCAGTGCGCTGGCATCCCAAATACAGGCAGTGTGCTGGCATCCCCAATACAGACAGTGTTTACTGGCATCCCCAATACAGACAGTGTGCGGGCATCCCCAATACAGGCAGTGTGCAGTCATTCCCAATACAGGCAGTGCGCTGGCATCCCCAATACAGGCAGTGTGCGGACATCCCCGATACAGGCAGTGTGCAGGCATCCCCAATACAGGCAGTGTGCTGGCATCCCCAATACAGGCAGTGTGCTGGCATCCCAAATACAGGCAGTGTGCGGGCATCCCCAATACAGGCAGTGTGCTGGCATCCCCAATACAGGCAGTGTGCGGGCATCCCCAATACAGGCAGTGTGCTGGCATCCCCAATACAGGCAGTGTGCGGGCATCCCCAATACAGGCAGTGTGCTGGCATCCCCAATACAGGCAGTGTGCGGGCATCGCCAATACAGGAAGTGTGCAGGCATCGCCAATACAGGAAGTGTGCTGGCATCCCAAATACAGGCAGTGTGCTGGCATCCCAAATACAGACAGTGTGCTGGCATCCCAAATACAGACAGTGTGCAGGCATCCCCAATACAGGCAGTGCGCTGGCATCCCAAATACAGGCAGTGTGCTGGCATCCCCAATACAGACAGTGTTTACTGGCATCCCCAATACAGACAGTGTGCGGACATCCCCAATATAGACAGTGTGCGGGCATCCCCAATACAGGCAGTGTGCAGTCATTCCCAATACAGGCAGTGCACTGGCATCCCCAATACAGGCAGTGTGCGGGCATCCCCAAAACAGGCAGTGTGCAGGCATCCCCAATACAGGCAGTGTGTGTTCATTCCCAATACAGGCAGTGTGCGGGCATCCCCAATACAGGCAGTGTGCTGGCATCCCCAATACAGGCAGTGTGCTGGCATCCCCAATACAGGCAGTGTGCGGGCATCCCCAATACAGGCAGTGTGTAGGCATCCCCAATACAGGCAGTGTGCGGTCATTCCCAATACAGGCAGTGTGCGGGCATCCCCAATACAGGCAGTGTGCTGGCATCCCCAATACAGGCAGTGTGCTGGCATCCCCAATACAGGCAGTGTGCGGGCATCCCCAATACAGGCAGTGTGTAGGCATCCCCAATACAGGCAGTGTGCGGGCATCCCCAATACAGGCAGTGTGCTGGCATCCCAAATACAGACAGTGACTGTGACTGCTGCCAGCATGACGCGCTGGCAGGCATCACAGGCCACGCCCACCCCAGGCCGGCTCGCTGTGAACATACGGCTGACAGCTGCTCCCCGCCACCGCTTCCCACCGCCTCTTACACTCTTACAGGGGCAATCAGCCGCATGTTGACAGCGAGCCGATTCGGGACCCTGGGTGGACGTGGCCTGTGACTCCTGCCAAGGTCACGCTGGCAGGAGTTACAGGCCACGCCCTACCCAGGGGCTGGAGGAGGCAGACAGCGGCGACCACAGAGGCTGCGGGGATCGACGGAATGTAAGTTTTTGGGTTTTTTTTTTTTACATTTGCCCGTTAAGACGCACAGACATCCCCCCCCCCCCTTTTGAGGAAAATTAAGTGCGTCTTATAGGTCGAAAAATACGGTATATTCATGCCATGCTTAAACTAACTGATAAAATGTAAACAAATTAATTTACTTATTTAACTTTATTAATTGATTTGATTTGTTATATTTTATTCATTGATTGCAGTGAATATAATTCATTATAATAAAATAAATTAAAATGTAATTAATAAATGATGAATAAAAATACAAAATAATGAATACATGTGAAATTAAATTTAATAAATATATCTGTGTATTCAGTTAAACTGGGGTATTGTTTTGCCATGACACCTGGAAATTAGAATCGAAAATAAAGCACAAGGCTCCTTCATGCAGTCCTGTTCAAATCAGTTCACATTATTACATCAAATAAAAACATGTTGATTGATCAAAATGACATCTCTGCGGGAAATTTTCTCATTGGATTCTTTGTATATGTTTATATTCAAACAATAATAGCCATAGAACCCGTAATGTTTCAGCTACACAATTGAGTTAATTGAGGACCATTCTTCATTAATCTGATTGAAAAATTTGAATTACAACAGGTTTATTGTACAATTAAAGATATAATTTATTTTTTTTTAAATACTGGATAACAACTATGGGATATGTACAAACACGTGATATATACAAAACATCTAAAAACGGATCCCATTGTGGTGTCTCAAATGGGTCCCCCCAATCATCTGGTAATGTATTGTTTACCCAACAAGGGGACACATGAGATTTAGTCATTGAGACTGGTCCATTTGTCTGCCTCTAAACTATAGATCCATTTCTGCTCATATTGTAATGTTTGTTGAATGAGATCGCCCCTCTCACGTATGGGTGCAGTCGCAGCTTGCAAGACTCGAAACTGTATACCTGATCTGGAACATTCTTTACAGAATTTTGCATGGCGACCTACGGGAGTTTTTTATTTTGTTTTTTTATATCATAATTGTGCTCATACATATGCTTGCCAAGGGTTCTGTTAGTTTTACCCACATAAAAGCAACCACGCCCACACCACACCAATTAGTTAATGTTTTAAATCAAGGGGGTCATTTACAAAATGATTTACCGACCATTTGCCTTTTTTTTGTCATTTCGCTGTTTGCTGGATCTACATCGAAGTCATTTTGCTCAGCACATGCTGGCTAACACCTTTTCCCTTTACTCAGTTTTAGCGGCGAATCCCATCAATGTTATATTTGGAGAGGTTGATTTGGAGAGATTGCATCTTTAGTTCTTTTTAGTGCTTTTGACTTATTTTTCACACATGAGAAAGTTACCCAGTATGTAAAAAACAACTAATGATAATTAGTTGCAAGTTCGGGTTCCCAAACCTGAACATGGACTTTAGCCAGAAGCCTATGTTTGAGTTTGGCATCCAGTCTGAACATGGAAAAGCTGGTCGATGGGCTGCTGAGCAGCTCATCCACCCACTTCACCTAAGGTTGGAGTAGCAGGCAGCTTCTGTAACTCATCTGAGCCCCCATCCTGGTAGCGGTGTTTCAAATTGGCCCCATCAGGGGCTACAAAAAGAGTTTTTTTTAGTTAATGAATGAATGTTGTCTAGGGTATTGAGTACAAAAAGGGGTTTAGAATGCAAGGCCTTCATTGTCAGTTACCCCCATCACCCCCCTGAAGCTATCATCTTTTACTATCAGGGCTCAGATGGGGCACAGATTTACGGCAGATTGTTATGTTTTGTGAGATATATATCAACTTAGAATTTATTAAGAATTGCAAACTTTATATGCTGATGTGCTGCATGTTCAAGTTAACGATGGTGTAATCACCCAGTGGTTACAGATGCTTCTTAGTTAATCTGCCTTTGAAATGGGAATTTGTGGCTCAAGATAAGAAATTAATTACATTTTTGTATCTCTCGTGACTTTTTTTGTGTGATTTTACATTGCTCAGAATAAACTAATAACTTTCCATTATCATGCCAATTGATGTCCCTTGAGAAACTTGCAAAGAAGGCCCAGCGGCATATGAAATTAATAGAATATGATACTTTAATTCATTTCATTATATTGCCTATTGTGGGATGATAACTTGCTCCATCATTTCACTTTGTGTGAAGTCACATATTAATATTCACATGATCAACAAATTGTTTATGCATTTGGCTAACAGAGTCACAAATGATAATCACATTGCCACAAAGCTGGGATTTTATTTCCTTAAGACTCTCTTTGTAGATTTTACTTTGTCCTATAGCTTAAATAGTTCTGGCCAGCATGCTGTGACTTAATCAAAATAATACTGTATATTCAAAATTATGTTAATATATTTACACATATATTTAGATCTTAATAGATTTTTAATATACATAGCATCTACAGTATATAACATATTCAATTCTAGCTAGCAATCTTGTATAAATACCCATTTCTAATATTCCTCAGTTTGGTTTGTATACAGTTGGACCAATGTAAATACCAAGTTATAGATCAGCATACCCTTTAAGAGAAATATGAATATATGGGGGATGTTTTACAAAAAGGTTTTGTTACTTGGCCTATATAAAATAAAATAATAATGATCAAGATGAAAGAAAAAAAAAAATCCACACCAACCATTAAAGTTATACCAAAGGCAAGCCCGGTTGTTGCCCCAATATCTGGGCTACATTTTGCACTGCCCTAAACTTCAATCCATTTTCAAAAACACTCTGTAGTTGTCTTGCATTACATTGCAAATGCAAAGAAAAAATTAGGAGAAACAGTGGGTGTGGCATCAGCGATGTGATGTACGCACACTATGTGCTTAGTGTATTCATATTGGGCCATGCTTGGATATGTGTGCTGAGAGTCACATATTGTACATAAGGGAGGATCATGGAGAGTCAAGCTGTAGACAGAGAGGTTGTCTGCACCCTGTCAGATCAGTGTCAAAAAATTATGGGAGTGAGAGAGATGCTGCAGGCATAGAGATTGTCTGCACCCTGTTAGCAATTAGTGTGAATGGATAAAAGGGTGGATTTTGGGGTGTCTGACCAGTGGCGAGGCTGGCAAATGGAGAAAAACATTGAAATACAGTGGGCAGGCTGTTGATTGCTGGCAGCTTGATCAGAGAATGAAGCCAGGCATCTGAACGCTGAAAGCAGAGAGAAGAGGGCAGGGTTTCAGAGCTGCAGAGAGTGGCAGCAAATCAGGACATCTGGGGAGAGAGTGGGGGGTGTTTCAGGTCTCTGTCCACTGAAGGTTGATTGAAAGACCAGGTCAGTGGGCTGGTGATTGAAAGTTGAATGAGGAAGTGATCTCATAACTACAGAGACAGACAGGAGAGGAAGGACAACACTGAAATGACTCAATGTAAGGTAAGCTACCAATATTTATTTTTTTAACTTTTTACTTTCTAAGCACTTTAAAAAATGTGATGCAATGGGGAAACGAAAGGATATACTTGGTTGTACTCTTTGGTCAAAGGGGCCAGATTACCAGAACCGCTTCATAGAAAAATAATGTACTGTAAATAATGTACTGGTGTTATACTTTATCTGAAACACTGCTTTACAGCCTTAGTAGCTAAGGTAATATACTGATTTAAAAAGTGTCTGCACCATTTAGCACCGATGATTTGCCCACTGAATCTCTTGTGCAACAGCACCACATGCTGGTGCTAACCAAATTTATTCCTATGGCCTCTTTCATGGTACGGCTCAGTTATATAGGCTATACCAGGTATAAGTGACAATGAAGCCAGAGATACCATATAGCGCAATGGCAGGTAAAGCATTGACGTTTTTTATAATGAGAAAATGTTGTAAAGAAATGCAGAAAAGGAAATAGTTGTGTAACATGTCAAATATGCCAATACATGACTTAGACAGATAACTTTAATGATATTATGGCAACCAGCACCTACAAGATCGACCAGAACATCTGCCACTTGTTAAAAAAGAGCAAATATGGCAGAACAGAGAAGTGCTTATTGACACAGTTAAATACAGCATAAGGGCCAATAGGTACACAAACAAGGAATGACACAGGCTAGATAATAGGGATAAAACGAATGCACTAATGCAAGCCAATTATTTAAGGTTTGATAATAGAAAAAAAATTTAAAAACAAGCAGACGTGTCAAGGCGGAGGCAAATTGTGCACCAGCAAAATAGCTCAAAATTGCTCAGAATGTTGAACTTCATAAATCAGGCTCCTGATGTAACTTTTAGTGGTTTCACACCTGAGGGTCTGCAGAACTGATAGCAATTTCTGGATAAAACAATGAAAGAGGATCAACAGAACCAATTGCGAGTTCCTTGTAGAACATCCCACCCGCCTCCCACACTAGATGTCGACGTTATCTAAAATGCAGAAATCCTGCTGTATTCCTAGTCCCTAATCTTGGACCCCCCACCTTAGCTGCCGTTGAGTGAAGGAGCGGCTCTAGCTCACTCAACCCTCTTGTGGGCATGAACCACAGCATACTGTATGTTAAACTAACCTAAAAAAATAATCAAATCTTAATGATACACTTAATTGGTAATAAGAATGAAATACATATTTTAACTTTAAAAAGAATGAGTATTACTGAGTAATTACATCTTAATATGGCTATACATCTCACTGTGGGTCATATAATTAGAATGTATTAACACATTTTATGTTTCTTAATAAACAAATTACACATTAGCTTTAATTTTAATTAAGATATGTTTAACATAATTTTATTACACATATTTATTTGGGGGAAATGAAATACTTTCAGTTTAACAGGACCATGTTTTGAACAAGACCATGGTTAGTTGATAAAATGTACCAGTTTTCTCCTGTCTTCTTCTTTCACCCCTATAATAGGGATTGTCACTAGAGAATCAGGGAGTCCTTCTGAAGAAAAACACCTACTGCATTGGAGGATGATGACATCTGGCGCTGGAACGGAGATGGAGGAAGGGGCTCTTCTGCACCCCCTAGCCTTTTGGGGTGCAGGTAATGGGTCAAGGTGTTTTGGTAAATCATTGGCATGCTGGCAGGTGACTTGCAGACCCCTCCTGCCCTTTGAACTGATACAGGGTCTCATGGAACCCTTATGAGTTCAAAAATCTTAATCTTAATCTACATTTAATTTATCTACACCAATACTTACCGCTATCCTTCACTGGTGGGTGTCCACACCTGTCCCGTGCTGTCTGTACCACTGAAAGGAGTGGGGCATAGGTCATAGATCATATGCCTGCAATGGGCTCCCATTGCTTCCCTTTTATAGGCAAGGAGGGAGATGGCCAGAAAAACATGCCCCCTGTCAGTGACAGTGATGTCAGCTACATAGCTCCTCGCCTATAAATATCCCTTCCCTACGGTGGGAAGCAATATGGCTGGAGCCCATTGTCCAAACTTAGGATTTTTGTGAAGAGTGGCGTGGGACAGTGAACGGACTGAAGGCCATTGAAGGTGCAGGGGAATCGATTTCTCCCTGAACAATTCTGGTTCAAAAGAACCTGTTCACTCACCTCTGATTGCAGCCCCAGCTGGTTTGATTTCTGGCTGGGGCATGTTCTATCTTATTGTTTTCCTCTTTTGGAATGTAAAACAAACATTTGTGTTAGGATTTGGAAAGTGGGAGTGGCTTAGTATAGTTTCTATATCCCAGAATCCCTCTCTAACAGGTGAGCAGCAATTTGCCAAAATCAAGCAGCAGCAATGACCTCCGCACATGAGAATGCCTCATTTAAACCTGTATCTACTAGAACACAAGATCCCCACATCTCAAGTAACTGAATTAGTGCAGGGTTAAGCCTATGAGCTCTGGAATGTGGAGCGCTGTCTCTTGTCTTAGCCAAATAGATGAGTAGCAAGCCAGAGCCAGGAGGTCTCTGCCAGGTACATCAACATACCCATTGGTGTATATTGCTAAGCTAAACACATTGTTGCTAGATTTGCAAACAAATGCAAAAGAAAAAGTTAACAGATAAGCTCAATGCCTTGAGGACATCATTGTGGCACACAATAAAATAAACTTTTAAAAATGCCATGGTAGAACTACCCTTAAATAGTGAACAGTGTTAACATCGCAGTCACAGTCCACTGCGAGTCATTGGCCAACAATCGCTCACTCTACATTCATACTGTCCTCAGTCGACCTGACGTTAGGTCTGACATCAGGTTGGCACACAACTAATGAAAGCCCATTGAAATGTATGGGAGAGAGCTACAGAGCGAAAGGTACTACATGGCGCTCTGGAACCTAGATCACCGGCGCTATAGGCAGAGCCACCTGGATTAATACATTTGACGCTACATGGCGCTGTTAGAGGCGCTCACCAGATTCGCTTTCTTAAATGTGGTTTAGCGTACAGCGCCCTGCGTTCACCAGACACTGTCTGCCGCCACGAGGCACTACCTGGTGCTATCGATTCTTAAATAACCCCCTTATTGACATTAACACCAACGACTTAAATAAAGTTCCTTTGAACTGAATTTAAAATAAAATCAATTTAAATTATTTTATGTAGCTAATTCGAGGGGCGGTGAACCATACATTGCACTTTTAGGAAATTTTGCCTTCTTACCACTATTTTGGTTTTAAAGATTTCTCAGACAGAAGGAATAGAAAGATTAATGTTTGAATAAGAAAACGTTAACAACGTTAAGACTATTATGTAATTAAGATGAATGTTTTGCTGATTAATTGTTTGCTGCTCGTTTTCAACCACTAATTGAAAACTGATATCCATTAAAAATAAAATCTGATAAAAATCAAGTTGCTGTGTTAACTATTTGTATTCATGGGAAGGTCCTTTAGGGATTTTTCCCATTTTTAACCAGTTCTGCACCCTTCATATTCATTATAGAATGCACTCAACTCTTAACCACAGTAATGCAGATTGCATGTTTACCAGTTTACTAAAAGGGGCAGTAAACTCACTCAAATAACAAAAAAGCAGACACCTCTGTAGCTCCTCTGTAGCAATTCCTGGCTAGTCTGGTTTCTGAGAACCAAGCATTCTCCCATTCTGCCAATGCGCATTGTGTCAATCACAATAGGATCGATTCTTGGTCATGTGCCAGTGACTTTGCGCACTCTATTTTGAGAGCCAAATTGCATTTGGGCCTTCTCCTGATATATGGTCGTCAAGATGGGATGCGCATATGTTTTTGAGCCAATTTGTTAACTAGCATTCGCCAATGCGGCAATTTGTGCATTTTCCAGAAATTTTCCACTAGCGCCATTTTTGTGCACCTAACTCTATCTGGTGCCTGATTTATGATATGTTTAGAGGGCAGAAAACCATGCGCAAATGTGGCAATTTGAAGAGTGAATTTCCTCCAAATAGGTGGAGGAAACTGGCTTATTTCTTATTTTATAACAGGCTTATTCCATTCCAAAATCACATGCTGACAGTGGCATGAAATTGTCATCCACAAGTTCCTTTTAGGGAGTGAACCCTTTTTTTTTGGAAAGAATGATAAAAAGTAGCAACAAATCACAAACATTGAGGTCAAAAGTAAAAATACGGATATTGGGCCCCGAAAATAAAAAAATAAAATAAATTATAGTTAAATTAGTAAGCATTAATATGGAAACCAAACAGGGGAAGGGAGGGTTAATGAGAACATCTGGGACAAAACATTGGGCCAAAAAACGTTAAGAGTTAACTGGAATCAGAATATCCCCCAAAAATCCACCCCCCAAAAAATGGAGAACACAAGTTCACCAGAGAATACACTCCGAAATGGCGAATATCACTTTGCAGAAAACACAGAAGCTGAAGAGATCATATTGCTATGGAAAAACAGTGAAGGAAAGGAGAGAAATATGGGAGACTATCGGGAGCAGTTAAGTGCTTAGCCGGGCAAATGCGCATGGGGCAGGACCATTTGCGCTTCATAACAGCAGATTTTCCTCGCAGAAGCTGCGAATTGGCACAAGAAAATGCAATTTGCGCTTCTACTGTGTGCTTGCCACTTGGTGCGATTCGTACATGCGTCCAGCGTGCACCCCCTGCCTTGAATCATGCGTTCCGACACATGAGAAATTGTTTTCTCTATTGCTTTGATTCACAGCCTCCTTTTCCTTCACTTTCACATGTGTTTGTGCATTTTCTGTGAGTTTTTGCTGCCATTTTCAGGATTTTCATGTCTTTTTTCATATGTATGTGCGTTTACGTTAACGCGAATAAGCATTTTCGATGATCGTATTTTTCCCGTAAATAGTTCGCATTCTCAGGAATGTTACGTTATTGGAATGGGCTTGCGCATGATTCCGAGCCTTGATTGTTGATTCGAACACGGCCAATAAAACAAGGGTGTTTAAGCCCAACTTACGGGGTGTATTTACTGGTGAAAGTTTGCTGTTGTGGTGTGAGTTGCAGTGTGATGGAGGCGGATTACGTGGAGGAATATGAGCGTCTGCAGCTACGCAGCATTCTATGCATCTGTATGTCGGATTTCAGGTTGCATCGCACATGTTTGGATATCGGTCGCATGCATGACGTTGAGCTATTCGAGCTCACCCGACTGAACCGTGTTTCCTTCGAGAAACTGTATAGTGAGCTGCGGCCATGGTTGGCCCCCACCACAAGGAAGGGGCAAGCAATTGCAGGCATGACCAAATTGGTTGGCTGCCTTCAATTTCTAGCGAAAGGCTCGTTTCAGAGGCTGGGTGCCCTCTCCGTGGGCATGTCCCAGCCTACGCTAAGCCAAACACTAAACAAGTTTCTGGATGGCATGGCTATTTCTCTGACAATGTGGTAGCCTAGAATGCGTTGAAGTTGGGCTTTTATGATATAGCAGATATGCCTAACGTCATGGGTGCGATCGACTGTACGCACGTAGCGCTGGTTCCTTCAGCTGCTGATGAACATCTATACAGGTATGTGGTTTTTCTGCCCATTCTTCCTTATATGTAACATCATGTAGCCTTGCATTGTAAATTTTAATGTAGACCTAAATCTAAAATTAAAGCTACTTTGTATTTTTACTGTTATATATGAGGTCTTCCCACCCAATATTAAATAATAAGGACCCCTTAACAATTAGAACTTAAAATATACAATATTGTATTTATTTTTTTATTTTTTATTTTGCAATTACAGGAACCGAAAGATGGGTCAATCAATCAACGTGCAAAGTGTTGTTAGTCCCGACCTTCGGTTTCTCAGCGTCTTGGCTGGTTTTCCTGGTTCTACCCACGATGCCTATATTGTTAGGAATTCCAGTCTCTATGGGTGTTTTGAGTCTGGCAACATGTCTGGTGGTTGGCTACTGGGTAAGTGTTTATTAATAGCTTACTTGGGTTTTCAATGTGTAACTAGTATAAATTTCGGAGTGCCCTGCCTCAACATATGATGGTCTTCCCATCTGATTAAATTATATGCAATGTAATTATGATATTGAGAAAAAATTTTTTTTGTGTGTGTTAAAGGTGATTTGGGATACCCCCTTCTTCCATGGCTAATGACCCCCATCCTGCGCCCTCAGACGCAGCCACATGAAGCCTACATTCGGGCCCATCGGAAGACCCGAGCTGTTGTTGAAAGGGCATTTGGCTTGCTGAAGAGTCGTTTCCGCTGTCTGGATCATACAGGGGGGGCTCTGCAGTACGAGCCTGCAAAAGTCATTAAAATTATAGTTGCCTGCATGATTCTACATAACTTTGCCATCATGCAGAAGGTGCCCCAATAACTGGATGTTTCCTCCTCTCCAGCACTTCTGGACATACCAGAAGAGTTGAATGTTGGCACCCAGAGTTCCTCTGGTCAGTCTGTCAGGGAGCACCTGATTTTAAATCATTTCACTTAAGCTTTATGTAATGTGTTTGTTATCAATCTATGGCCCTTATTTAACAAGGGATAGCGCCAGGTAGCGACTGGTGAGCGAACGGTAATGATGGTCACCGCCACGAGAACGCCGGCTCCCCACCACAATCACACATTTATCAAGCCGATCCTGCTTAGCGACTGAGATAACGCCAGATAGCGACTCATTCATCATTATTCCAGCCTCACCCCACAGCGCCAGCGAGCGACCTTGAACAGCGCCAGGTATGACCTCTCGCTACCTGGCGCTCTCCAATGCATTTCAATGGAACAATCTTTAAATATGAATAATTAATTGTTAATATATTTTTTTTTAATGTGAAAATTTCTGTTACCACTTCTGCCATGTTAGATATTTTTTTTAAGGTAAGAAAAAAATAAAAAAAAAATTTGTGCAGAATTGATATTACAGGTCTGATATTAATGTATTCATATTCCAAAATGTTTTTATAAACTTGTTTTTTTTGGTTTCCCAAAATATGGTTGTTTGGGGGTTAAAAAACTACTTTGAACCCATCGCCGCCAGCGCTCTGGGGTTTAAACCTGCATTTCACAGTGCGAGAATTTTTGGAGCGTGATTTGTTAATGAATATGGTGGGAGCCGGTCGCTATGGCCATTCGCTATCATGCGCTCCAATACAGCACGGAACCTGTCAAATAGCGACTCATCACCTTGTATTCAACATTACTGCACACCGACTGAGTCGCTATCAACAACCGAAAAACGGCCAAGCACAGCGACTACTAGCGGGCGCTGTGAAAATACCGCTACAGTCGCTCAACTGTCGCTACCTGGCGCTTTTAATAAATCAGCCTCCCCGTTTTTTTGTGTTAGTTATTTGTTTTTTTCAGGCGAAATTAAATTTTGGTTACACAAACTTTGTTTATGACAAATCATTTATAAGTATAATTTTTTTTATTGTTGAAAGAAAAGCTTTTTAACTATTACATAATAGTTAATTGTAATTGTACATAATTGTCACTCATGATCAATTGTCGTTACATAGGAAAACAGAAATTACCAAAGCAATTTAATGGTATGGTGGCTGCCCAAAGTATGGTTGTTGTGCGGCCTGTTGAATGGCCACCATCTGGGCAAGGGTAGAATTCAGCATCTGCCACTGCTCCAGCATTGCCTCCTTCTGTCTATTGCTGGTCCGCATTTCCTCCAGCATGGATTGCATAGTATTATTAACTTGGGTCATGCGTCTAGCCATATTTTGTTGAAACCTTTCGCTGTTTTGCCGGAAGGTGTGGCTATCACTTCTCCAAGCTGACTCCATCAGCTGCACACGCCTCACCAGGGTAAGATGGCGACATTGCTCAGTCCGTCATCCTCTTACCCGGGTTTGGATCCGTGCAGCTGCATGGCATTCATAATCTGCCACTGCTCCAGCATCTGTCTGTTGCTAGTGTGAAATTCATCTAGCATGGAGCTGAATTTGTTATTTAAGGTGACCATTTGTTCTGCCATCTGGCTGTTGCTCATCCTAAACTCTGTCAGCATGGTGGTGAAGTTATTATTGAAGGTCTCTAATTGTGCAGTAATCTGCTCTGTGGTTCTTTCAGTCACCTGCCTAAAGTAACGACTGTCATGCTGACTCCAGGATTGGCACGCAAAAGTCTTAAAGGGGCCACAGCACTCAAACCAGTTAGCTTGCTGACCAGCCTACAATCTGTCTCTAAACTAGGTTAAAAACAGGGGGCTCGGTCACACACATCTGCAGAAGTATGCTTAAGCTGCACCACCAGCGCCAAGGTGCCCCTGTGGGGTGCAGTCCTAACTCTAGTACTAATTCTAGTCTCTAAGAGCCCCATTTGGGACATACAATGCAATAGATAATTGGCACGCACCTCCCCTGGGAAACTGGTCGCCGTTGCTGACTGCGTCTTTCAATTGCCCGGGTTTGAGCACCTGCTGATGCTGGAGGTCTTGGCTGAGCAACAGTACCAGATGTACTAGGCAAAACCTCTGCAGCAGAGCTCTGGGGACTGTAGGCTCAGACTGATGGGCTGGCAGCAGGCGTCCACCTTCACTCTGCTGCAAAGGATTTGTTGCAGTAGGATGCTGGGGCAGTGGCAGATTAGGTTCCAGGGGGTTATTGCAGAAGGCAGAATCCGGCTGGCATCCTCCTCCATATGCTGGATAACATCCATTAGTGGGGGAGTCTGTTGGGACATGTGAAAAAATGTGTCAGCTTTTGGGAGAATTATATTTGGGAACAATTAGTCATGTTCATTCACATGCATCATCAGTTACAGCACAGTACACTTACCCTATCTAGCTGGTCCTGTGTCCTAGGCAGCAGGGATGTAGATGGTGTGGTCAAACTGGAGGAGGCTTCCACACTTGCAGAGGCATGATGCTGAACTGGGGTTAAAAAGAAAAGGCACGTAAACACACAAACATCCCTTGATGAGCCTGATGAGTAGATATGCTTTAGAACACACAGGGCAAAGCAGGAATCCCAACTCCCTCAACGGTTAAAGTAGACCATCCCAATGAATGAGAGTCTACCCTATATGTTTTACTCACCCTGTACCTACAGATTGGTAACCTTAACCAAAAAAACAACATGCATGTACTGCATGTTAGGAGGCTTTACACATCCAAAATGGCAGCTTAGGGGCCAACAGTCAGCTTGCAAATAGCATTTGCCTTCTGACTGTGCTTCTGTGCATTCTTGGAATGATGACCTTTCCCTGACCCCAGCTCTACTTTGTCTGAGCAAAGCACAGCTAGAACCCCACTCCCTGCACTTTATCCTACTCTCATCTCCTCACTAAGTGTGATGCTTCTAAATTCAGATGGGTGCGGCTATATCCTCATGTCCTAAACAAAGTTGCAGGGCAGTGGTAGAAAGAATAAGAAGTAAGTGATCACCAATTGTCAAACTCTTAACATCAGATGCTGTGGATTTTGTTTACAAATTGATTGTTATTTCCCATAAATCATGGTGAAGGTCGTGTATAGACTGAAAACCTTTCTAAGGACCATGAACTGCTGCACCCTGGGAGAGTGTCCATCACTTCCTTCCTCAGCCATTCCACCCCCGCCTACAACATTAACCTCCCCTCAAACACACTCCCTAGGGGCCTGTGTTGATATCTGCGTGTGAGCCTCATTTAAAATGTTCAAAATAAGTCTCATTAAAACAATCATTACTAACTGCAGAAACTTCCTGGTTGTCTGTGTCCCAGGTGCCAGAGAGCCCCTGTAATGCTGCGGGGTGGATCAAAGCCAGGACCATTTCCTCTGCTCTTGTGTATTGCACTTTGGTGGAGAAGCCTCCGCCTTTTTGCATCCTGAAAATAATACAATAAACATTATTTGTC
This sequence comes from Gastrophryne carolinensis, assembly GCA_027917425.1. Lineage (NCBI taxonomy): Eukaryota > Metazoa > Chordata > Amphibia > Anura > Microhylidae > Gastrophryne > Gastrophryne carolinensis. Next base: position 168,828,058 of record CM051234.1, on the reverse strand, counting down.
ATGTTGGTCACTACAACAACCAGCAAAATGCAAACATTAATATGTACCCGTGATTCCTGCGTTTGTTCCGCTTCTTCATTACTGTATATTTGAGGTCAGAAAATTTGCGCTGGATCTGCTCAACATCTTTCCTCTTGTCCCACGCTGCATTCATCTGTCTGGTGAGGTCTTCCCAGATTTGTTTTTTGCGCACTTTGCTAGTAGCTTTGGAATTGCGCCCATATAGCTCATCAAAATGCACTGTTATCCCACTTGCCAAGGCGAGTGTTTGTGCCTCACCAAAGCGCCTGCTCAAGTGCCCTCGCCGCAAGGTTCAGCCTAATGTTTGCTGTTCTGGCTTTTCCCTGGTTGTTGACAATTCAGGGGACATTCTTGCCTGAGTGTGTGGCGAAGAATAGGCTGCCACGTTGCTCAAAAAGGAATGCACTGGGCTGGCATTAGGACTGGGGGTCATTGGCTGGCTGGCAACAGAACTTGCAGCCGTGGATGTGGCATAGGACTCGCTTTTTTCCACGTGTTCCGGTGGCAAATGTGGGTGAGCAGGAGAGGGTGTGCTTTGGGGGCTTGGGCTTCTCGGCCTCTGCTTCCTTTTCCCCTTGGAAGTCATGCTCCCTTGCTCTTTCGATGTGGTTGAAAGTCTTCTTCCTGGAGGAAGTTTCTTTCCTTTTCCTGGTGCTGGCAGATTTGGATGGGCCAGGAGTTGTGGCCAATGTAGCCTTGTGGTGGCCACTTTTGCTCCGCGTTTCCGGCACCTTGGAATTTGATTTGTGTGCCCGAGTGCTCGGTCTTGAAGATGTGTCCTCATGGCACTCCACCCTTTTTGTCTTGCGCTCCTTGGCTGATGGTTATTTGGCGCTACTTTTCTTTGGTGCCATGATGACATTCACAAAGAGAATGAGCTGTGTGTCCATTACCCTTTAAATACTAATGACTGGGTATGACGCATACGCGTGAGTCCGGCTATGCGCATCCCGGAAACCACTGGGGCACTACCTATCTGCTGCGTACTAGAAAGAAGATGGCTCCCACGATCTTCACCCGCCAACAACAAGATATTATAATGCTTGTAAGTGTTTTTAAGGATGTTGGTTTGACATCTAAATGCATGCATATGCATTAAGGAAGCGCAGAAAGAAACAGTTGTTTTTAAAATTGATTGAAACTCTGTGAATTCATTAGCATAATGACATATGCCCTGATCCCTTGATGAATTCATTAGCATAATGACATATGCCCTCATCCCATGATGAATTTATAAGCATAATAGGCTCGATTCAGAGAGACACAAAAAAACTTTCGGTTTGGTGCCGACGTCGTAACATTTTCAAAATTTCCCGCTCTCGTATGAATGTGCGAGCGATTCCAAGCATGCTTCGTAAACCTTCCGTCGAGCGCACGGACGGACGTATGCCAGAGTACGCAGACGAGGATGTCATTTTCATTCATGAATTTTCAGATTCCATTTTCACAACTAACAACGTAGCCTTTCGTTTTTGCCCTTTACCCATCGTATCCTCACACGAATCCTTTCAATTTCCCGCTACATCCTGCTTCACTTTTTTCCAAAGTATTCGTCCAGACGAAATTCTTACGATATTGCGCCTGCGCACTACAAACTTATCTCATTAAAGTGCTCGCATACATAATTTCACTCCCATCACTTCTCATCCAAAAAAACTCACCCTAGCCACTTAGCGCTATCCTGCCTTTTCCCTTGAGGTCCCTTAAAGCTCACCCTAACCACTTAGCGCTATCCTGCCTTTTCCCTTGAGGTCCCTTAAAGCTCACCCTAACCACTTAGCGCTATCCTGCCTTTTCCCTTGAGGTCCCTTAAAGCTCACCCTAACCACTTAGAGCTATCCTGCCTTTTCCCTTGAGGTCCCTTAAAGCTCACCCTAACCACTTAGAGCTATCCTGCCTTTTCCCTTGAGGTCCCTTAAAGCTCACCCTAACCACTTAGCGCTTTGTTTCTTCTTCCATTTTAGGTCCCTAAAACTTACCCAAATCACTTAGCGCTTTGTTTCTTCTTCCATTTTAGGTCCCTAAAACTTACCCAAATCACTTAGCGCTTTGTTTCTTCTTCCATTTTAGATCCCGAAAACTTACCCAAATCACTTAGCGCTTTGTTTCTTCTTCCATTTTCACACCCTAAAACTTACCCAAATCACTTAGCGCTTTGTTTCTTCTTCCATTTTAGGTCCCTAAAACTTACCCAAATCACTTAGCGCTTTGGTTCTTCTTCCATTTTAGGTCCCTAAAACTTACCCAAATCACTTAGCGCTTTGTTTCTTCTTCCATTTTAGGTCCCAAAAACTTACTCAAATCACTTAGCGCTTTGTTTCTTCTTCCATTTTAGGTCCCTAAAACTTACCCAAATCACTTAGCGCTTTGTTTCTTCTTCCATTTTAGGTCCCAAAAACTTACTCAAATCACTTAGCGCTTTGGTTCTTCTTCCATCTTAGGTCCCTAAAACTTACCCAAATCACTTCACGGACATCACAATCTTGATTTTGAAATATGTCATTGTCCCCTTGTTTTTTGTAAATGTATTTGTGCTAATAAATGGGACACCATTTTTTTTTTTTTTTGTTTATTGCTCAACTGGCATTTTTTTTGGCAATATTTTTGGCAACTTTGGCCAAAACATTTTAAAAACTATATACAATTGTATTTTTTGTGAATTAAAATATATACAATAAGATATTTTTAAAAACATTAAAAACTATATACAATATAAAAGATTTTAAAAACAATAAAACTATATACAAATCACTTAGCGCTTTGTTTCTTCTTCCATTTTCACACCCTAAAACTTACCCAAATCACTTAGCGCTTTGTTTCTTCTTCCATTTTAGGTCCCTAAAACTTACCCAAATCACTTAGCGCTTTGGTTCTTCTTCCATTTTAGGTCCCTAAAACTTACCCAAATCACTTAGCGCTTTGTTTCTTCTTCCATTTTCACACCCTAAAACTTACCCAAATCACTTAGCGCTTTGTTTCTTCTTCCATTTTAGGTCCCTAAAACTTACCCAAATCACTTAGCGCTTTGGTTCTTCTTCCATTTTAGGTCCCTAAAACTTACCCAAATCACTTAGCGCTTTGTTTCTTCTTCCATTTTAGGTCCCAAAAACTTACTCAAATCACTTAGCGCTTTGTTTCTTCTTCCATTTTAGGTCCCTAAAACTTACCCAAATCACTTAGCGCTTTGTTTCTTCTTCCATTTTAGGTCCCTAAAACTTACCCAAATCACTTAGCGCTTTGGTTCTTCTTCCATTTTAGGTCCCTAAAACTTACCCAAATCACTTCACGAAACATCACACTCTTGATTTTGAAATATGTCATTGTCCCCTTGTTTTTTGTAAATGTATTTGTGCTAATAAATGGGACACCATTTTTTTTTTTGTTTATTGCTCAACTGGCATTTTTTTTGGCAATATTTTTGGCAACTTTGGCCAAAACATTTTAAAAACTATATACAATTGTATTTTTTTGTGAATTAAAATATATACAATAAGATATTTTTAAAAACATTAAAAACTATATACAATATAAAAGATTTTAAAAACAATAAAACTATATACAAATCACTTAGCGCTTTGTTTCTTCTTCCATTTTCACACCCTAAAACTTACCCAAATCACTTAGCGCTTTGTTTCTTCTTCCATTTTAGGTCCCTAAAACTTACCCAAATCACTTAGCGCTTTGGTTCTTCTTCCATTTTAGGTCCCTAAAACTTACCCAAATCACTTAGAGCTTTGTTTCTTCTTCCATTTTCACACCCTAAAACTTACCCAAATCACTTAGCGCTTTGTTTCTTCTTCCATTTTAGGTCCCTAAAACTTACCCAAATCACTTAGCGCTTTGTTTCTTCTTCCATTTTAGGTCCCTAAAACTTACCCAAATCACTTAGCGCTTTGTTTCTTCTTCCATTTTAGGTCCCTAAAACTTACCCAAATCACTTAGCGCTTTGGTTCTTCTTCCATTTTAGGTCCCTAAAACTTACCCAAATCACTTAGCGCTTTGTTTCTTCTTCCATTTTAGGTCCCTAAAACTTACCCAAATCACTTCACGGACATCACAATCTTGATTTTGAAATATGTCATTGTCCCCTGTTTTTTGTAAATGTATTTGTGCTAATAAATGGGACGCCATTTTTTTTTTTTTTTGTTTATTGCTCAACTGGCATTTTTTTTGGCAATATTTTTGGCAACTTTGGCCAAAACATTTTAAAAACTATATACAATTGTATTTTTTGTGAATTAAAATATATACAATAAGATATTTTTAAAAACATTAAAAACTATATACAATATAAAAGATTTTAAAAAACAATAAAACTATATACAAAAAACATTTGGGTTTAACTAGAGATGAGCGAACTTTTGAAAAATTCGATTCGACTGATTCGCCGAATTTTCCGACAAAAATCGTTTCGACCTGAATAAATTCGCGACGAATCGCTATTAAAAACGGCTATTTCTGAGCCTCCTAGAGCCTCAATAGGGTTGTAAACCATTCTGCCTTGCTGTAACACGCACAGGATGCGTGCTGGGTTAGTTAAATAATACTTTGAATAAATATCACATGCAGATCAGAGGCATCGCTAATAGAATCACAGAGCGGCACAATTGAATTCAAGAGAGTTGAAGTGGCATCACTATGAGGGGCAGGAGCCAAAACATTGCTTTAAAGAGACACTGGAGTTGGCAGCAGCAGGAGCTCAAAAATTGGATGAATCACACCCTGGAGTTGGCAGCAGCAGCAGGAGCCCAAACATTACTTTAAAGAGACCCTGGGGTTGGCTTCAGGAGCCCAAAAATTGGATGAATCACACCCTGGAGTTGGCAGCAGCAGCAGCAGGAGCCCAAATATTACTTTAAAGAGACCCTGGGGTTGGCTTCAGGAGCCCAAAAATTGGATGAATCACACCCTGGAGTTGGCAGGAGTTGACAGCAGCAGCAGCAGGAGCCCAAATATTACTTTAAAGAGACCCTGGGGTTGGCTTCAGGAGCCCAAAAATTGGATGAATCACACCCTGGAGTTGGCAGGAGTTGGCAGCAGCAGCAACAGGAGCCCAAACATTACTTTAAAGAGACACTGGGGTTGGCTTCAGGAGCCCAAAAATTGGATGATTCACACCCTGGAGTTGGCAGGAGTTGGCAGCAGCAGCATCAGGAGCCCAAACATTACTTTAAAGAGACACTGGGGTTGGCTTCAGGAGCCCAAAAATTGGATAATTCACACCCTGGAGTTGGCAGCAGCAGCAGCAGGAGCCCAAATATACACTGGAGTTGGCTTCAGGAGCCCAAAAATTGGATGAATCACACCCTGGAGTTGGCAGCAGCAGGAGCCCAAATATTACTTTAAAGAGACCCTGGGGTTGGCTTCAGGAGCCCAAAAATTGGATGATTCACACCCTGGAGTTGGCAGCAGCAGCAGCAGCAGCAGGAGCCCAAATATACACTGGAGTTGGCTTCAGGAGCCCAAAAATTGGATGAATCACACCCTGGAGTTGGCAGCAGCAGCAGCAGGAGCCCAAACATTACTTTAAAGAGACACTGGGGTTGGCTTCAGGAGCCCAAAAATTGGATGATTCACACCCTGGAGTTGGCAGCAGCAGCAGCAGGAGCCCAAATATACACTGGAGTTGGCTTCAGGAGCCCAAAAATTGGATGAGTCACACCCTGGAGTTGGCAGCAGCAGCAGCAGGAGCCCAAATATTACTTTAAAGAGACCCTGGGGATGGCTTCAGGAGCCCAAAAATTGGATGAATCACACCCTGGAGTTGGCAGAAGTTGGCAGTAGCAGCAGCAGGAGCCCAAATATTACTTTAAAGAGACCCTAGGGTTGGCTTCAGGAGCCCAAAAATTGGATGAATCACACCCTGGAGTTGGCAGCAGCAGCAGCAGCAGCAGCAGGAGCCCAAATATTACTTTAAAGAGACCCTGGGGTTGGCTTCAGGAGCCCAAAAATTGGATGATTCACACCCTGGAGTTGGCAGGAGTTGACAGCAGCAGCAGCAGGAGCCCAAATATTACTTTAAAGAGACCCTGGGGTTGGCTTCAGGAGCCCAAAAATTGGATGAATCACACCCTGGAGTTGGCAGGAGTTGGCAGCAGCAGCAACAGGAGCCCAAACATTACTTTAAAGAGACACTGGGGTTGGCTTCAGGAGCCCAAAAATTGGATGATTCACACCCTGGAGTTGGCAGCAGCAGCAGCAGGAGCCCAAATATTACTTTAAAGAGACACTGGGGTTGGCTTCAGGAGCACAAAAATTGGATGATTCACACCCTGGAGTTGGCAGCAGCAGCAGGAGCCCAAATATACACTGGAGTTGGCTTCAGGAGCCCCAAAATTGGATGAATCACACCCTGGAGTTGGCAGCAGCAGCAGCAGGAGCCCAAACATTACTTTAAAGCGACACTGGGGTTGGCTTCAGGAGCCCAAAAATTGGATGAATCACACCCTGGAGTTGGCAGCAGCAGGAGCCCAAATATTACTTTAAAGAGACCCTGGGGTTGGCTTCAGGAGCCCAAAAATTGGATGATTCACACCCTGGAGTTGGCAGCAGCAGCAGCAGCAGGAGCCCAAATATACACTGGAGTTGGCTTCAGGAGCCCAAAAATTGGATGAATCACACCCTGGAGTTGGCAGCAGCAGCAGCAGGAGCCCAAACATTACTTTAAAGAGACACTGGGGTTGGCTTCAGAAGCCCAAAAATTTGATGATTCACACCCTGAAGTTGGCAGCAGCAGGAGCCCAAATATTACTTTAAAGAGACCCTGGGGTTGGCTTCAGGAGCCCAAAAATTGGATGATTCACACCCTGGAGTTGGCAGCAGCAGCAGCAGGAGCCCAAATATACACTGGAGTTGGCTTCAGGAGCCCAAAAATTGGATGAATCACACCCTGGAGTTGGCAGCAGCAGCAGCAGGAGCCCAAATATTACTTTAAAGAGACCCTGGGGTTGGCTTCAGGAGCCCAAAAATTGGATGAATCACACCCTGGAGTTGGCAGAAGTTGGCAGTAGCAGCAGCAGGAGCCCAAATATTACTTTAAAGAGACCCTGGGGTTGGCTTCAGGAGCCCAAAAATTGGATGAATCACACCCTGGAGTTGGCAGCAGCAGCAGCAGCAGCAGCAGCAGCAGCAGCAGCAGCAGGAGCCCAAATATTACTTTAAAGAGACCCTGGGGATGGCTTCAGGAGCCCAACAATTGGATGAATCACACCCTGGAGTTGGCAGGAGTTGACAGCAGCAGCAGCAGGAGCCCAAATATTACTTTAAAGAGACCCTGGGGTTGGCTTCAGGAGCCCAAAAATTGGATGAATCACACCCTGGAGTTGGCAGGAGTTGGCAGCAGCAGCAACAGGAGCCCAAACATTACTTTAAAGAGACACTGGGGTTGGCTTCAGGAGCCCAAAAATTGGATGATTCACACCCTGGAGTTGGCAGCAGCAGGAGCCCAAATATTACTTTAAAGAGACACTGGGGTTGGCTTCAGGAGCCCAAAAATTGGATGATTCACACCCTGGAGTTGGCAGCAGCAGCAGCAGGAGCCCAAATATTACTTTAAAGAGACCCTGGGGTTGGCTTCAGGAGCCCAAAAATTGGATGAATCACACCCTGGAGTTGGCAGAAGTTGGCAGTAGCAGCAGCAGGAGCCCAAATATTACTTTAAAGAGACCCTGGGGTTGGCTTCAGGAGCCCAAAAATTGGATGAATCACACCCTGGAGTTGGCAGCAGCAGCAGCAGCAGCAGCAGGAGCCCAAATATTACTTTAAAGAGACCCTGGGGTTGGCTTCAGGAGCCCAACAATTGGATGAATCACACCCTGGAGTTGGCAGGAGTTGACAGCAGCAGCAGCAGGAGCCCAAATATTACTTTAAAGAGACCCTGGGGTTGGCTTCAGGAGCCCAAAAATTGGATGAATCACACCCTGGAGTTGGCAGGAGTTGGCAGCAGCAGCAACAGGAGCCCAAACATTACTTTAAAGAGACACTGGGGTTGGCTTCAGGAGCCCAAAAATTGGATGATTCACACCCTGGAGTTGGCAGCAGCAGGAGCCCAAATATTACTTTAAAGAGACACTGGGGTTGGCTTCAGGAGCCCAAAAATTGGATGATTCACACCCTGGAGTTGGCAGCAGCAGGAGCCCAAATATACACTGGAGTTGGCTTCAGGAGCCCAAAAATTGGATGAATCACACCCTGGAGTTGGCAGCAGCAGCAGCAGGAGCCCAAATATTACTTTAAAGAGACCCTGGGGTTGGCTTCAGGAGCCCAAAAATTGGATGAATCACACCCTGGAGTTGGCAGAAGTTGGCAGTAGCAGCAGCAGGAGCCCAAATATTACTTTAAAGAGACCCTGGGGTTGGCTTCAGGAGCCCAAAAATTGGATGAATCACACCCTGGAGTTGGCAGCAGCAGCAGCAGCAGCAGCAGGAGCCCAAATATTACTTTAAAGAGACCCTGGGGTTGGCTTCAGGAGCCCAACAATTGGATGAATCACACCCTGGAGTTGGCAGGAGTTGACAGCAGCAGCAGCAGGAGCCCAAATATTACTTTAAAGAGACCCTGGGGTTGGCTTCAGGAGCCCAAAAATTGGATGAATCACACCCTGGAGTTGGCAGGAGTTGGCAGCAGCAGCAACAGGAGCCCAAACATTACTTTAAAGAGACACTGGGGTTGGCTTCAGGAGCCCAAAAATTGGATAATTCACACCCTGGAGTTGGCAGCAGCAGCAGCAGGAGCCCAAATATACACTGGAGTTGGCTTCAGGAGCCCAAAAATTGGATGAATCACACCCTGGAGTTGGCAGCAGCAGGAGCCCAAATATTACTTTAAAGAGACCCTGGGGTTGGCTTCAGGAGCCCAAAAATTGGATGAATCACACCCTGGAGTTGGCAGAAGTTGGCAGTAGCAGCAGCAGGAGCCCAAATATTACTTTAAAGAGACCCTGGGGTTGGCTTCAGGAGCCCAAAAATTGGATGAATCACACCCTGGAGTTGGCAGGAGTTGACAGCAGCAGCAGCAGGAGCCCAAATATTACTTTAAAGAGACCCTGGGGTTGGCTTCAGGAGCCCAAAAATTGGATGAATCACACCCTGGAGTTGGCAGGAGTTGGCAGCAGCAGCAACAGGAGCCCAAATATTACTTTAAAGAGACCCTGGGGTTGGCTTCAGGAGCCCAAAAATTGGATGAATCACACCCTGGAGTTGGCAGAAGTTGGCAGCAGCAGCAGCAGGAGCCCAAATATTACTTTAAAGAGACCCTGGGGTTGGCTTCAGGAGCCCAAAAATTGGATGAATCACACCCTGGAGATGGCAGGAGTTGACAGCAGCAGCAGCAGCAGGAGCCCAAATATTACTTTAAAGAGACCCTGGGGTTGGCTTCAGGAGTCCAAAAATTGGATGAATCACACCCTGGAGTTGGCAGAAGTTGGCAGTAGCAGCAGCAGGAGCCCAAATATTACTTTAAAGAGACCCTGGGGTTGGCTTCAGGAGCCCCAAAATTGGATGAATCACACCCTGGAGTTGGCAGCAGCAGCAGCAGGAGCCCAAACATTACTTTAAAGAGACACTGGGGTAGGCTTCAGGAGCCAAAAAATTGGATGAATCACACCCTGGAGTTGCCAGCAGCAGGAGCCCAAATATTACTTTAAAGAGACCCTGGGGTTGGCTTCAGGAGCCCAAAAATTGGATGAATCACACCCTGGAGTTGGCAGAAGTTGGCAGTAGCAGCAGCAGGAGCCCAAATATTACTTTAAAGAGACCCAGGGGTTGGCTTCAGAGGCCCAAAAATTGGATGAATCACACCCTGGAGTTGGCAGGAGTTGACAGCAGCAGCAGCAGGAGCCCAAATAGGACTTTAAAGAGACCCAGGGGTTGGCTTCAGAGGCCCAAAAATTGGATGAATCACACCCTGGAGTTGGCAGGAGTTGACAGCAGCAGCAGCAGGATCCCAAATATACACTGGAGTTGGCTTCAGGAGCCCAAAAATTGGATGAATCACACCCTGGAGTTGGCAGCAGCAGCAGGAGCCCAAACATTACTTTAAAGAGACACTGGGGTTGGCTTCAGGAGCCCAAAAATTGGATGAATCACATCCTGGAGTTGGCAGCAGCAGGAGCCCAAATTTTACTTTAAAGAGACCGTGGGGTTGGCTTCAGGAGCCCAAAAATTGGATGATTCACACCCTGGAGTTGGCAGCAGCAGCAGCAGGAGCCCAAATATACACTGGAGTTGGCTTCAGGAGCCCAAAAATTGGATGAATCACACCCTGGAGTTGGCAGCAGCAGCAGCAGGGGCCCAAACATTACTTTAAAGAGACACTGGGGTTGGCTTCATGAGCCCAAAAATTGGATGAATCACACCCTGGAGTTGGCAGCAGCAGGAGCCCAAATATTACTTTAAAGAGACCCTGGGGTTGGCTTCAGGAGCCCAAAAATTGGATGATTCACACCCTGGAGTTGGCAGCAGCAGCAGCAGGAGCCCAAATATACACTGGAGTTGGCTTCAGGAGCCCAAAAATTGGATGAATCACACCCTGGAGTTGGCAGCAGCAGCAGCAGGAGCCCAAATATTACTTTAAAGAGACCCTGGGGTTGGCTTCAGGAGCCCAAAAATTGGATGAATCACACCCTGGAGTTGGCAGAAGTTGGCAGTAGCAGCAGCAGGAGCCCAAATATTACTTTAAAGAGACCCTGGGGTTGGCTTCAGGAGCCCAAAAATTGGATGAATCACACCCTGGAGTTGGCAGCAGCAGCAGCAGCAGCAGGAGCCCAAATATTACTTTAAAGAGACCCTGGGGTTGGCTTCAGGAGCCCAAAAATTGGATGAATCACACCCTGGAGTTGGCAGGAGTTGACAGCAGCAGCAGCAGGAGCCCAAATATTACTTTAAAGAGACCCTGGGGTTGGCTTCAGGAGCCCAAAAATTGGATGAATCACACCCTGGAGTTGGCAGGAGTTGGCAGCAGCAGCAACAGGAGCCCAAACATTACTTTAAAGAGACACTGGGGTTGGCTTCAGGAGCCCAAAAATTGGATGATTCATACCCTGGAGTTGGCAGCAGCAGCAGCAGGAGCCCAAATATTACTTTAAAGAGACACTGGGGTTGGCTTCAGGAGCCCAAAAATTGGATGATTCACACCCTGAAGTTGGCAGCAGCAGCAGCAGGAGCCCAAATATACACTGGAGTTGGCTTCAGGAGCCCAAAAATTGGATGAATCACACCCTGGAGTTGGCAGAAGTTGCCAGCAGCAGCAGCAGGAGCCCAAAAAATGGCCTCAAGACATAAATATGTTTTGCACCATTTGGAAAGTGTAAAACGTGGCACCATGCTGAATCTAGTCGCATGCATCAGGCATTAGTGGGTGGAAATCCTGGCTGATCCATCCCTGATTCATTTTGACAAAGGTGAGTCTCTCCACATTTTTAGTTGACAGACGAGTTCTCCTCGCCGTAACTATGGCCCCCGCCGCACTAAACACCCGCCCAAATGGCACGCTACTTGCCGGGCAGGACAGCTTTTCCAGGGCAAACTCTGCTAGTTGAGGCCACAAATCAAGTTTGGCTGCCCAGAAGTCCAGCGGATCCTCAAGGTGTGTTGGCATGGTCATGTCAAAGTATGACATGACCTGCTGGTTGAGGTCCTGCTCCAGGTCTTCCTGCTGCTCATGAGTAGCCTCACTATGCGGGTGTAGAAAGCTACTCATTAGCGACTGAAGACTGAGGCTGCTGCTGCTGATGGAGCTGCTGCTGCTGCTCCTGCCAACCCCCCCAGCGGCCATGGCAGTGGAAGGTGAGCGCAGAGGTCCCCTCGAGTCAGACCTGCGAGAGTATGGACCATGGCGCGGATAGGCATCGGCCAACTGCCTACGTAGAATGTCTTTGTAGTAGTTGAGTTTGTCCTCCCTCTCGGTGGGTTTAAAAAATGCCACCATTTTGTGCCGGAAGCGAGGGTCCAATAAGGTGGACAGCCAGAAGTCATCCCGCCAACAGATGGAAACAATTCTGGGGTCACTACGCAAGCACGTGAGCATGCTTCGTGCCATTTGCGCAAGTGACTCGGATGGACTACCTGTCTCCATCTCCACTGCATACTGCCACGGTGTGCCCGGGTCCTCTGTCTCGCCTTCCTCAAAAACCTCTAGCTCCTCTGGCTGCTCCTGCTCCTCCTCTCCTGTCCGCTGACTAGATAAACCAGCCATTTCGCCAAGCCTAAACTGTGTTTCGCTGGGCAACTCCTCCTCCTCCTCTTCCTCCTCCTCCTCCAGTTCAGCTCCAACGGAGTTCATGTGGCCGTAAGATGTAAACGCCATGTCTCCAGTGCCCTGACCAGCCATGGTTTCCAACATGTGCTGTAGTACATGAAGCAGTGGAATCACGTCGTTCATCCCGTAATCCTGCCGACTGACAAATAAATTGGCATCCTCAAAGGGCCTGAGCAAACGGCAGGTGTCACGTATGAGCTGCCACTGGTTGACATTGAAGTTACACAGGGGAGTCCCCCTATCTGCTTTGATCATCAGGAAATCCGTGATGGCTTTTCTCTGTTCATATAATCGGTCCAACATGTGAAGGGTGGAATTCCAATGGGTGGAAACATCGCAAAACAGACTATGTTGGGGGATACCATTCTGACGCTGTAGCTCAAGAAGGGTGTGTTTGGCGGTGTAGGAGTGGCTGAAGTGCATGCAAAGTTTCCTTGAAGTTGTTAGGATGTCTTGCAGATGGGGGGAACACTTCAGAAACCGCTTGACAACCAGATTGAAGACGTGAGCCATGCAGGGGGCATGGGTCAGGCTTCCTTGGCGCAGCGCAGACAAAATGTTCTTCCCATTGTCGGTAACCATGATTCCCATTTTAAGTTTTCTCGGAGTAAGCCATGTTTGGATTTCCTGATGAATACATTTAAGCAGTTCCTCCCCTGTGTGACTCCGTTCGCCAAGACAAACCATGTGAAGCACTGCGTGACACCTCCGTGCCCTGCACACATGGTAGACTGGAGGGGCACTGAGACTTGAGCCTACAGTGGAGGGTGAGGAGATGGCGGAGGATGAGGAGGCCGAGTCGCACGGTGTCACAGGCCCAACGGGCAGGGAGCGCGGAGGCCGAAGCGGCATGACCTGTCCAAGTTGCTGCTGCTGCTGCAAAGGGACCACATTCACCCAGTGGGCCGTAAACGACATGTACTGTCCCTGACCGTAGTTACAGCTCCAGATGTCGGCGCTGCCATGCACTTTGCTACACACCGACAGGCTCAAGGACTGGCCCACCTTCTGTTCAACAAAAGTGTGCAGCGCTGGTACTGCCTTCTTGGCAAAGAAATGACGGCTTGGGACTCTCCACCTCGGCTCGGCACAAGCCATCAGTTCTCTGAAAGGTGCAGATTCCACCACCTGAAAAGGGAGCGACTGCAGCACCAGCAACTTGGACAGGAGCACATTCAGCTTCTGCGCCGTAGGATGAGTGGGCGCATACTGCTGTCTCTTGGACATGGCTTCGCTGATGGATTGCTGGCGGGATGCATGACTTGGAGGAGGAGGAGGAGGAGCAGGAGCGACAGAGGATGGGTATGACGCACAGCTGCCTTCGGCTGAGGTGCTGGAGCCTTGGCTGGCAGAAATTGGGAGCTCACTTGGTGAGGAAGCAGACTGGACCACCCCTTGGGAGCCTCGGTTCTCCCAGGTCGCTTTATGGTGACGCATCATATGTTGACGCAGGGCCGTGGTGCCAACATTTGGACCCTGGCCATGCTTCACCTTTTGCCTACATATCTTGCATGTGGCCATGTTACCCTCCTGCGGATGCTTCAGGAAAAACTGCCACACTGCCGAGTAGCTACTTTTCCCACCCCCTGGCCTCACTGATTCACTGCTGCTGTTGCCAACTCCAGGAACCCCTGCTCCACTACCTCCCGATAAGGTAGACTGCCGCACAGCAGGTGCTCTACCCCGGCCCCGGCCGGCTCCAGCCTTTGGAATTGTGCCCCCATGCTGACTGCTACCACCTTGCTGCCTCAGCTGCTGACTCCGGGGCAACCTGCGCCCCTCTTCTCCTGATGATGACGATGAAGCCCCTTCATCACCCAGCTCCCAAGTGCGATCGGCTTCATCATCATCATCATCATCACCGAGTTGTGGCTGTACGTCACTGATGTTCGTGGATTCGTCAACAGTGTCTGGCGCAGGAGCTGGAACGCTCGCAGCACCCACGACACTGTCCACATCACTATTTGTCTGCCTAGCTAAAGAAGCCACCTCCATTTCTTGGCTGGGCAGTAGCTGCTGACTGTCCTCCTGTATCTGATCGTCCTCCTCACTAAAGAGTGGAGCTGAACCCAAAGCATAGGATACGGCGCTGGGGGAGGGAACGGCGTAGGACAGAGGCAATGGGAGGACAGGGACTGCTCTCGGGGCATGCCAACTCAGGGTTGTGTCAGAGGAACCTACCGACCCTAGACTGGGGGTCTCAGACGTAAGTTGTGATGATGTTGTTGATGAGCGCGTCAACCAATCTACCACGGCAGATGCGTTACTGGTGGAGACCCGACCGCTAGCAGATACTGGCAGATTAGGTCTCTCAGCGTGACTCCTGCTGCTACTGGCCCCCAGTCTGATGCGAGCTCTGCCTGCGGAATCTTGGCCTCTGCCACTCCTCTTTTCACTTCCAGGCACTTGTCTGCCCGACATAGTCTAACTGGCGTGGTAGTAGGTGATATTTTAAGATCCCCCGGGCAGAGGTGGGTCTATATGAAACAGAATATAATGCACACCAAAAGTGAGCAGTAACACTCAGCCTCCAACAGGCCTGCTTAGTGTAAATAAGAGAGCTGCTTAGTGTAAATAAAGAGGGGTATGCTATGTTACAGAATGGGATGCCCCAACAGAAGTGCACCTGGCAGGCAGCAGTAAGTCTATGCCCAGCAAAAGTGTCTTTATCAGGCCTAATTTCAATTATAATAAGTGCAAATGGTTATATGGTCTTAAACAGAGGCTGCTGTAGTCACAGAATGGGATGCCCCAAAAAAAGATCCAGTAGTGCTATGCCCAGCAAAAGTGTCTTTATCAGGGCTAATTTCAATTATAATAAGTGCAAATGGTTATATGGTCTTAAACAGAGGCTGCTGTAGTCACAGAATGGGATGCCCCAAAAAAAGATCCAGTAGTGCTATGCCCAGCAAAAGTGTCTTTATCAGGGCTAATTTCAATTATAATAAGTGCAAATGGTTATATGGTCTTAAACAGAGGCTGCTTTAGTCACAGAATGGGATGCCCCAAAAAAAGATCCAGTAGTGCTATGCCCAGCAAAAGTGTCTTTATCAGGGCTAATTTCAATTATAATAAGTGCAAATGGTTATATGGTATTAAACAGAGGCTGCTGTAGTCACAGAATGGGATGCCCCAAAAAAGATCCAGTAGTGCTATGCCCAGCAAAAGTGTCTTTATCAGGCCTAATTTCAATTATAATAAGTGCAAATGATTATATGGTCTTAAACAGAGGCTGCTGTAGTCACAGAATGGGATGCCCCAAAAAAAGATCCAGTAGTGCTATGCCCAGCAAAAGTGTCTTTATCAGGCCTAATTTCAATTATAATAAGTGCAAATGGTTATATGGTCATAAACAGAGGCTGCTGTAGTCACAGAATGGGATGCCCCAAAAAAAGATCCAGTAGTGCTATGCCCAGCAAAAGTGTCTTTATCAGGGCTAATTTCAATTATAATAAGTGCAAATGGTTATATGGTCTTAAACAGAGGCTGCTGTAGTCACAGAATGGGATGCCCCCAAAAAAGAGACACTAGTGCTATGCCCAGCAAAAGTGTCTTTATCAGGGCTAATTTCAATTATAATAAGTGCAAATGGTTATATGGTCTTAAACAGAGGCTGCTGTAGTCACAGAATGGGATGCCCCAAAAAAAGATCCAGTAGTGCTATGCCCATCAAAAGTGTCTTTATCAGGGCTAATTTCAATTATAATAAGTGCAAATGGTTATATGGTCTTAAACAGAGGCTGCTGTAGTCACAGAATGGGATGCCCCAAAAAAAGATCCAGTAGTGCTATGCCCAGCAAAAGTGTCTTTATCAGGGCTAATTTCAATTATAATAAGTGCAAATGGTTATATGGTCTTAAACAGAGGCTGCTGTAGTCACAGAATGGGATGCCCCAAAAAAGATCCAGTAGTGCTATGCCCAGCAAAAGTGTCTTTATCAGGCCTAATTTCAATTACAATAAGTGCAAATGGTTATATGGTCTTAAACAGAGGCTGCTGTAGTCACAGAATGGGATGCCCCAAAAAAAGATCCAATAGTGCTATGCCCAGCAAAAGTGTCTTTATCAGGGCTAATTTCAATTATAATAAGTGCAAATGGTTATATGGTCTTAAACAGAGGCTGCTGTAGTCACAGAATGGGATGCCCCAAAAAAAGATCCAGTAGTGCTATGCCCAGCAAAAGTGTCTTTATCAGGCCTAATTTCAATTATAATAAGTGCAAATGGTTATATGGTCTTAAACAGAGGCTGCTATAGTCACAGAATGGGATACCCCAAAAAAAGATCCAGTAGTGCTATGCCCAGCAAAAGTGTCTTTATCAGGCCTAATTTCAATTATAATAAGTGCAAATGGTTATATGGTCTTAAACAGAGGCTGCTGTAGTCACAGAATGGGATGCCCCAAAAAAAGATCCAGTAGTGCTATGCCCAGCAAAAGTGTCTTTATCAGGGCTAATTTCAATTATAATAAGTGCAAATGGTTATATGGTCTTAAACAGAGGCTGCTGTAGTCACAGAATGGGATGCCCCAAAAAAAGATCCAATAGTGCTATGCCCAGCAAAAGTGTCTTTATCAGGGCTAATTTCAATTATAATAAGTGCAAATGGTTATATGGTCTTAAACAGAGGCTGCTGTAGTCACAGAATGGGATGCCCCAAAAAAGATCCAGTAGTGCTATGCCCAGCAAAAGTGTCTTTATCAGGCCTAATTTCAATTATAATAAGTGCAAATGGTTATATGGTCTTAAACAGAGGCTGCTGTAGTCACAGAATGGGATGCCCCAAAAAAGATCCAGTAGTGCTATGCCCAGCAAAAGTGTCTTTATCAGGCCTAATTTCAATTATAATAAGTGCAAATGGTTATATGGTCTTAAACAGAGGCTGCTATAGTCACAGAATGGGATACCCCAAAAAAAGATCCAGTAGTGCTATGCCCAGCAAAAGTGTCTTTATCAGGGCTAATTTCAATTATAATAAGTGCAAATGGTTATATGGTCTTAAACAGAGGCTGCTGTAGTCACAGAATGGGATGCCCCAAAAAAAGATCCAGTAGTGCTATGCCCAGCAAAAGTGTCTTTATCAGGCCTAATTTCAATTATAATAAGTGCAAATGGTTATATGGTCTTAAACAGAGGCTGCTGTAGTCACAGAATGGGATGCCCCAAAAAAGATCCAGTAGTGCTATGCCCAGCAAAAGTGTCTTTATCAGGGCTAATTTCAATTATAATAAGTGCAAATGGTTATATGGTCTTAAACAGAGGCTGCTGTAGTCACAGAATGGGATGCCCCCAAAAAAGATCCAGTAGTGCTATGCCCAGCAAAAGTGTCTTTATCAGGGCTAATTTCAATTATAATAAGTGCAAATGGTTATATGGTCTTAAACAGAGGCTGCTGTAGTCACAGAATGGGATGCCCCAAAAAAAGATCCAGTAGTGCTATGCCCAGCAAAAGTGTCTTTATCAGGGCTAATTTCAATTATAATAAGTGCAAATGGTTATATGGTCTTAAACAGAGGCTGCTGTAGTCACAGAATGGGATGCCCCCAAAAAAGATCCAGTAGTGCTATGCCCAGCAAAAGTGTCTTTATCAGGGCTAATTTCAATTATAATAAGTGCAAATGGTTATATGGTCTTAAACAGAGGCTGCTGTAGTCACAGAATGGGATGCCCCAAAAAAAGATCCAGTAGTGCTATGCCCAGCAAAAGTGTCTTTATCAGGCCTAATTTCAATTATAATAAGTGCAAATGGTTATATGGTCTTAAACAGAGGCTGCTGTAGTCACAGAATGGGATGCCCCAAAAAAAGATCCAGTAGTGCTATGCCCAGCAAAAGGGTCTTTATCAGGGCTAATTTCAATTATAATAAGTGCAAATGGTTATATGGTCTTAAACAGAGGCTGCTGTAGTCACAGAATGGGATGCCCCAAAAAAAGATCCAGTAGTGCTATGCCCAGCAAAAGTGTCTTTATCAGGCCTAATTTCAATTATAATAAGTGCAAATGGTTATATGGTCTTAAACAGAGGCTGCTGTAGTCACAGAATGGGATGCCCCAAAAAAAGATCCAGTAGTGCTATGCCCAGCAAAAGTGTCTTTATCAGGGCTAATTTCAATTATAATAAGTGCAAATGGTTATATGGCCTTAAACAGAGGCTGCTGTAGTCACAGAATGGGATGCCCCAAAAAAAGATCCAGTAGTGCTATGCCCAGCAAAAGTGTCTTTATCAGGGCTAATTTCAATTATAATAAGTGCAAATGGTTATATGGTCCTTAAACAGAGGCTGCTTTAGTCACAGAATGGGATGCCCCAAAAAAAGATCCAGTAGTGCTATGCCCAGCAAAAGTGTCTTTATCAGGGCTAATTTCAATTATAATAAGTGCAAATGGGTTATATGGTATTAAACAGAGGCTGCTGTAGTCACAGAATGGGATGCCCCAAAAAAGATCCAGTAGTGCTATGCCCAGCAAAAGTGTCTTTATCAGGCCTAATTTCAATTATAATAAGTGCAAATGGTTATATGGTCTTAAACAGAGGCTGCTGTAGTCACAGAATGGGATGCCCCAAAAAAAAGATCCAGTAGTGCTATGCCCAGCAAAAGTGTCTTTATCAGGCCTAATTTCAATTATAATAAGTGCAAATGGTTATATGGTCATAAACAGAGGCTGCTGTAGTCACAGAATGGGATGCCCCAAAAAAAGATCCAGTAGTGCTATGCCCAGCAAAAGTGTCTTTATCAGGGCTAATTTCAATTATAATAAGTGCAAATGGTTATATGGTCTTAAACAGAGGCTGCTGTAGTCACAGAATGGGATGCCCCAAAAAAAGAGACACTAGTGCTATGCCCAGCAAAAGTGTCTTTATCAGGGCTAATTTCAATTATAATAAGTGCAAATGGTTATATGGTCTTAAACAGAGGCTGCTGTAGTCACAGAATGGGATGCCCCAAAAAAAGATCCAGTAGTGCTATGCCCAGCAAAAGTGTCTTTATCAGGCCTAATTTCAATTATAATAAGTGCAAATGGTTATATGGTCTTAAACAGAGGCTGCTGTAGTCACAGAATGGGATGCCCCAAAAAAAGATCCAGTAGTGCTATGCCCAGCAAAAGTGTCTTTATCAGGGCTAATTTCAATTATAATAAGTGCAAATGGTTATATGGTCTTAAACAGAGGCTGCTGTAGTCACAGAATGGGATGCCCCAAAAAAAGATCCAGTAGTGCTATGCCCAGCAAAAGTGTCTTTATCAGGGCTAATTTCAATTATAATAAGTGCAAATGGTTATATGGTCTTAAACAGAGGCTGATGTAGTCACAGAATGGGATGCCCCAAAAAAAGATCCAGTAGTGCTATGCCCAGCAAAAGTGTCTTTATCAGGGC
Organism: Gastrophryne carolinensis; assembly: GCA_027917425.1. Lineage (NCBI taxonomy): Eukaryota > Metazoa > Chordata > Amphibia > Anura > Microhylidae > Gastrophryne > Gastrophryne carolinensis. Next base: position 168,808,410 of record CM051234.1, on the reverse strand, counting down.
TAATTTCAATTATAATAAGTGCAAATGGTTATATGGTCTTAAACAGAGGCTGCTGTAGTCACAGAATGGGATGCCCCAAAAAAAGATCCAGTAGTGCTATGCCCAGCAAAAGTGTCTTTATCAGGGCTAATTTCAATTATAATAAGTGCAAATGGTTATATGGTCTTAAACAGAGGCTGCTGTAGTCACAGAATGGGATGCCCCAAAAAAGATCCAGTAGTGCTATGCCCAGCAAAAGTGTCTTTATCAGGCTAATTTCAATTATAATAAGTGCAAATGGTTATATGGTCTTAAACAGAGGCTGCTGTAGTCACAGAATGGGATGCCCCAAAAAAAGATCCAGTAGTGCTATGCCCAGCAAAAGTGTCTTTATCAGGGCTAATTTCAATTACAATAAGTGCAAATGGTTATATGGTCTTAAACAGAGGCTGCTGTAGTCACAGAATGGGATGCCCCCAAAAAAGATCCAGTAGTGCTATGCCCAGCAAAAGTGTCTTTATAAGGGCTAATTTCAATTATAATAAGTGCAAATGGTTATATGGTCTTAAACAGAGGCTGCTGTAGTCACAGAATGGGATGCCCCAAAAAAAGATCCAGTAGTGCTATGCCCAGCAAAAGTGTCTTTATCAGGGCTAATTTCAATTATAATAAGCGCAAATGGTTATATGGTCTTAAACAGAGGCTGCTGCTGTAGTCACAGAATGGGATGCCCCAAAAAAAGATCCAATAGTGCTATGCCCAGCAAAAGTGTCTTTATCAGGGCTAATTTCAATTATAATAAGTGCAAATGGTTATATGGTCTTAAACAGAGGCTGCTGTAGTCACAGAATGGGATGCCCCAAAAAAGATCCAGTAGTGCTATGCCCAGCAAAAGTGTCTTTATCAGGCCTAATTTCAATTATAATAAGTGCAAATGGTTATATGGTCTTAAACAGAGGCTGCTATAGTCACAGAATGGGATACCCCAAAAAAAGATCCAGTAGTGCTATGCCCAGCAAAAGTGTCTTTATCAGGGCTAATTTCAATTATAATAAGTGCAAATGGTTATATGGTCTTAAACAGAGGCTGCTGTAGTCACAGAATGGGATGCCCCAAAAAAAGATCCAGTAGTGCTATGCCCAGCAAAAGTGTCTTTATCAGGCCTAATTTCAATTATAATAAGTGCAAATGGTTATATGGTCTTAAACAGAGGCTGCTGTAGTCACAGAATGGGATGCCCCAAAAAAGATCCAGTAGTGCTATGCCCAGCAAAAGTGTCTTTATCAGGGCTAATTTCAATTATAATAAGTGCAAATGGTTATATGGTCTTAAACAGAGGCTGCTGTAGTCACAGAATGGGATGCCCCAAAAAAAGATCCAGTAGTGCTATGCCCAGCAAAAGTGTCTTTATCAGGCCTAATTTCAATTATAATAAGTGCAAATGGTTATATGGTCTTAAACAGAGGCTGCTGTAGTCACAGAATGGGATGCCCCAAAAAAGGAACCAGTAGTGCTATGCCCAGCAAAAGTGTCTTTATCAGGGCTAATTTCAATTATAATAAGTGCAAATGGTTATATGGTCTTAAACAGAGGCTGCTGTAGTCACAGAATGGGATGCCCCAAAAAAAGATCCAATAGTGCTATGCCCAGCAAAAGTGTCTTTATCAGGGCTAATTTCAATTACAATAAGTGCAAATGGTTATATGGTCTTAAACAGAGGCTGCTGTAGTCACAGAATGGGATGCCCCAAAAAAAGATCCAGTAGTGCTATGCCCAGCAAAAGTGTCTTTATAAGGGCTAATTTCAATTATAATAAGTGCAAATGGTTATATGGTCTTAAACAGAGGCTGCTGTAGTCACAGAATGGGATGCCCCAAAAAAAGATCCAGTAGTGCTATGCCCAGCAAAAGTGTCTTTATCAGGGCTAATTTCAATTATAATAAGTGCAAATGGTTATATGGTCTTAAACAGAGGCTGCTGTAGTCACAGAATGGGATGCCCCAAAAAAAGATCCAATAGTGCTATGCCCAGCAAAAGTGTCTTTATCAGGGCTAATTTCAATTATAATAAGTGCAAATGGTTATATGGTCTTAAACAGAGGCTGCTGTAGTCACAGAATGGGATGCCCCAAAAAAGATCCAGTAGTGCTATGCCCAGCAAAAGTGTCTTTATCAGGCTAATTTCAATTATAATAAGTGCAAATGGTTATATGGTCTTAAACAGAGGCTGCTATAGTCACAGAATGGGATACCCCAAAAAAAGATCCAGTAGTGCTATGCCCAGCAAAAGTGTCTTTATCAGGGCTAATTTCAATTATAATAAGTGCAAATGGTTATATGGTCTTAAACAGAGGCTGCTGTAGTCACAGAATGGGATGCCCCAAAAAAAGATCCAGTAGTGCTATGCCCAGCAAAAGTGTCTTTATCAGGCCTAATTTCAATTATAATAAGTGCAAATGGTTATATGGTCTTAAACAGAGGCTGCTGTAGTCACAGAATGGGATGCCCCAAAAAAGATCCAGTAGTGCTATGCCCAGCAAAAGTGTCTTTATCAGGGCTAATTTCAATTATAATAAGTGCAAATGGTTATATGGTCTTAAACAGAGGCTGCTGTAGTCACAGAATGGGATGCCCCAAAAAAAGATCCAGTAGTGCTATGCCCAGCAAAAGTGTCTTTATCAGGGCCTAATTTCAATTATAATAAGTGCAAATGGTTATATGGTCTTAAACAGAGGCTGCTGTAGTCACAGAATGGGATGCCCCAAAAAAGGATCCAGTAGTGCTATGCCCAGCAAAAGTGTCTTTATCAGGGCTAATTTCAATTATAATAAGTGCAAATGGTTATATGGTCTTAAACAGAGGCTGCTGTAGTCACAGAATGGGATGCCCCAAAAAAAGATCCAGTAGTGCTATGCCCAGCAAAAGTGTCTTTATCAGGGCTAATTTCAATTATAATAAGTGCAAATGGTTATATGGTCTTAAACAGAGGCTGCTGGTAGTCACAGAATGGGATGCCCCAAAAAAAGATCCAGTAGTTGCTATGCCCAGCAAAAAGTGTCTTTATCAGGCCTAATTTCAATTATAATAAGTGCAAATGGTTATATGGTCTTAAACAGAGGCTGCTAGTAGTCACAGAATGGGATAGCCCCAAAAAAAGATCCAGTAGTGCTATGCCCAGCAAAAGTGTCTTTATCAGGGCTAATTTCAATTATAATAAGTGCAAATGGTTATATGGTCTTAAACAGAGGCTGCTGTAGTCACAGAATGGGATGCCCCAAAAAAAGATCCAGTAGTGCTATGCCCAGCAAAAGTGTCTTTATCAGGGCTAATTTCAATTATAATAAGTGCAAATGGTTATATGGTCTTAAACAGAGGCTGCTGTAGTCACAGAATGGGATGCCCCAAAAAAGATCCAGTAGTGCTATGCCCAGCAAAAGTGTCTTTATCAGGGCTAATTTCAATTATAATAAGTGCAAATGGTTATATGGTCTTAAACAGAGGCTGCTGTAGTCACAGAATGGGATGCCCCCAAAAAAGATCCAGTAGTGCTATGCCCAGCAAAAGTGTCTTTATCAGGGCTAATTTCAATTATAATAAGTGCAAATGGTTATATGGTCTTAAACAGAGGCTGCTGTAGTCACAGAATGGGATGCCCCAAAAAAAGATCCAGTAGTGCTATGCCCAGCAAAAGTGTCTTTATCAGGCCTAATTTCAATTATAATAAGTGCAAATGGTTATATGGTCTTAAACAGAGGCTGCTGTAGTCACAGAATGGGATGCCCCCAAAAAAAAGATCCAGTAGTGCTATGCCCAGCAAAAGTGTCTTTATCAGGGCTAATTTCAATTATAATAAGTGCAAATGGTTATATGGTCTTAAACAGAGGCTGCTGTAGTCACAGAATGGGATGCCCCAAAAAAAGATCCAGTAGTGCTATGCCCAGCAAAAGTGTCTTTATCAGGCTAATTTCAATTATAATAAGTGCAAATGGTTTATATGGTCTTAAACAGAGGCTGCTGTAGTCACAGAATGGGATGCCCCAAAAAAATATCCAGTAGTACTATGTCCAGCAAAAGTGTCTTTATCAGGCCTAATTTCAATTATAATAAGTGCAAATGGTTATATGGTCTTAAACAGAGGCTGCTGTAGTCACAGAATGGGGATGCCCCAAAAAAAGATCCAGTAGTGCTATGCCTAACAAAAGTGTCTTTATCAGGGCTAATTTCAATTATAATTAGTGCAAATGGTTATATGGTCTTAAACAGAGGCTGCTGTAGTCACAGAATGGGATGCCCCATAAAAAAGATCCAGTAGTGCTATGCCCAGCAAA